>JAZHEH010003061.1:7548333-8922500 GCA_036589455.1 Ateles fusciceps | reverse complement strand
GCCGGGCGTGGTGGCTCACCCCTGTACTCCCAGCACTTTGGGAGGCTGAGGCGGGCAGATCACCTGAGGTTGGGAGTTCGAGACCAGCCTGACCAACATGGAGAAACTTTGTACTAAAAATACAAAAAATTAGCTGGGTGTGATGGTGCATTCCTGTAATAGTAGCTACTCAGGAGGCTGATGGCAGGAGAATCACTTGAACCCAAGAGGTAGAGGTTGCAGTAAACCGAGATCATGCTATTGTACTCCAGTCTGGGCAACAAGAGGGAAACTCTCTCTCAAAAAAAAAAAAAAAAAAAAAAAAGAAAATTCTTGAACCCCATTCCAGACTTAAGACCTCTGGGTGATTCTGATGTTTGATAAAGTTTGAGAATTTACTACTCTAGCATTAGGGGAAGCAACCCCTTCTCACTTGCATGACAAATAAATAAACCTTAGCAAGAGACAGTGAGAGGCTTCTAAATTCACCTTCTATATTCACTGTTATTTTTCATTACTTTTCCGGAACTATGCAATGCTCCAATATTAGTCTTTCGGCCATGTTTTCCTATACAGTTTCCCTTGAGGGCGTGTGTGTGTGTGTAGATAGATATACTTTCAAAGTAATGTCTAAGTCTATATTTATCATCCTAATGTCAATTTTTTTTTTGGTTCTTGTCTGTCTCATGTTTTTTCACATTAATATCATACTCTCAGTCACCCAGGCTTAAAACATTCACGTAGTTCTGTTTTATTTATCTCATAGTAAGGCCTATTTTGAAATTTAATTAATTTATTTTTTTTAGATAAGGTTTCACTTTTTTGCCCAGGCTGGAGTGCAGTGGCACAATCATAGCTCACTACAGCCTTGAACTCCCGGGTTCAAGGAATCCTCTCACCTCAGCCTCCTGAGTAGCTAGGACTATCGGCATGTACCACCTTACCTGGTTAAAGAAAATGAGGTCTTGCTGTGTTGCCCAGGCTGGTCTCAAACTCCTGGTCTCAAACCATCCTCCCCACTCAGCCTCCTAAAGTGTTGGGATTACACCATGCCTGGCCTAATTTTGTTTTCTTAAAACAAAACCTAAGTATACCCATTTTAGAAAAACTAGTAAACTACTATTTTCTTCAAAAGCTGCTATTAAATCAATGGTATATCTTACAGTTGAGGGTATCTTAGAATCGAGGAAATATATCCTCTTTTCTACTATTTTTCTATGTTGACACTGACTTTCCAGGGGTACCTGGTCTTTCATTTTCACTATATCCCTTACTGTGTTTCTTTAAAACAGTGGTTGTCAAACTTTAGCGTAATTAACCCTCAGGTGGGAAATCTATTAACATGGGTTTCTGGGCTTTATCCCTAGGAACGCTATTCAGCAGAATTAATGGAAAGCTCAGTAATCTGCAGGGTTTTTGATTTTTTTTTTTTTTTTTTTTTTTTGAGATGGGGTCTCACTGTTTCACCCAGGCTGGAGTGCAGTAGTGCTATCAGGGTTCACTGCAGTCTTGACCTCCTGGATTTTAGAGTCTCCCTCCTCAGCCTCTAGAGTAACTGAGACCACAGGTGTGCGCCACCACATCTGTCTAATTTTTAAATTATTTGTACAGATGAGTTCTCTCCGTGTTGCCCAGGCTGGGGACTCTGCGGTTTTGATAAGCATCCTAAGTAACTCTAATGCAGATATTTCACTAGCTGTACATTAAGAAACACTGACCTAGAACAATATCAAGCAAAAACTACTTGCATTGTTGAGAAGTATAGTTGTCAGTTGTTAATATGCATACAGTAAGAATTCTGACCCATTTGACTTATGATCACAATAACGAATCTCCACAATTTTCACTGACTTCGTACGACGTGGTGCTTTGGGGCACAAAAGAGAATATATAAAGTATGGTTGTATGGAGGCAACCCAATGTAGCCGAAAGTGTGATGAACAGAGACCACAAGAACCTGGTCCTGCCACTGACTAATTTTACAAGCTTGGGTGGAAGTAAATTCATAAATTTACTTCTTTTCAGTTTTTGCATTTTTGTAAAAGAAAAAAAAAAGGAATACTATACTTTCAGGGATCTGTTCTCTAGTTCATCACTAGAGAAGTTTCTCTGAAAGTGCAGAACACCAGAAACTGTGAAGAGAGGTGCAGCTTCCTCTCCTGAGTGCGAAGCTGGGTCCTGGTGTTGCTTCGCTGCAACTGCCATTTGCCATTAATGATTGTTTTTCTCTTCCTTTGGGAGAGTAAGAGGGAAGGATGCAGTCTGAGTGGTTCCTATTTAAAAAACAGAGAAACAAACAAAAAACAAGAGGAAAAAAAAATCAGGAGGAAAATAGCTTGGATGATTTTGCTATGTGGTACTGTGAATGAAATGAAATGGAACTTATAATAAAGAATTTATAAATTACAAAGAGATTTTCAAGTATATTATTATTGCCACTGCCCTCAAGTTGGTCACAATGCAGTTAGGAAGACAAAAACTAAGTATCTACAAGTAAAATAAAAATATGACTCCTATGGGCAGCGCTTAAGGGCTAGTATGAAGTGCTTCTCAGCAAGATGATAATTAAATAATCAAATCAACAGAATGAATCAGCTTAGCTATTTTTTTTTTTTTAGATGGGGTTTTGCTCTTATCGTCTAGGCTGGAGTGCAATGGCTCGATCTTGGCTCACTGCAACCTCCATCCCCTGGGTTCAAGCAATTCTCCTGCCTCAGCATGCCCAGCTATTTTTGTTTTTGTTTGTTTGTTTGTTTTTTGAGACAGAGTCTCACTCTTTTGCCCAGGCTGGAGTACAGTGGTGCAACATTGGCTCACTGCAACCTCTGCCTGCCGGGTTCAAGTGATTATCCTGCCTTAGCCTCCCAAGTAGCTGGGACTACAGGCGCTTGCCACCACACCCGGCTAATTTTGTTTTTTTTTTTTTTTTTTGAGACAGAGTTTCACTTTGTTGCCCAGGATGGAGTGCAGTGGCATGGTCACAGCTCACTGCAACCTCTACCTCCTGGGTTCAAGCAATTCTCTTGCCTCAGCCTTCCACAGTAGCCGGGATTATAGGCGCCCGCCACCATGCCTGACTGATTTTTTTTGTATTTTAGTAGAGATGGGGTTTCACCATGTTGCCCAGGCTGGTCTCAAACTCCTGAGCTCAGGCAATCCACCCATCTTAGCCTCCCAAAGAGCTAGGATTACAGGCATGAGCCACGGTGCCTAATTTTTTATATTTTTAGTAGAGATAGAGTTTCACCGTATTGGCCAGGCTGGTCTTGAACTTCTGACCTTGTGATCCACCCGCCTCGGCCTCCCAAAGTGCTGGGATTACAGTCATGAGCCACTGCACCCAGCCTAATTTTGTATTTTTAGTGGAGACGGGGTTTCATCATGTTGGCCAGGCTGGTCTCGAACTCCTGACCGCAGGTGATCCATCTGCCTTGGCTTCCCAAAGTGCTGAGATTACAGGTGTGAACCACCACACCTGGCCAGCTTAGCTGTTTGTAATAGTTACCTTAGAAGATAGGATTCATTCCGTGTTTAAAAGAAGTGAGAATAAGGCTGGAAATAGAATCAAAGTCTGAATAAATGCAAAAAGAGTGGTCTAATCAATTACTTATTCCCAAACGAAGGATATAACAGGAAGGGAGATGGTGGTCTGCATGGAGTCCAGAGACTATCCCATAACATAAGTGTTTGTTGAAGTGTGCTCTGATCACCATCTATGGTGGAGGTCCCCTGACCATGTGAATGGTCTGGTACCTACGTTCCCTCAGTAGATTCTATTGTGGCATTGTAAGTTGAATAGTTGGATGAATTAGCCAGTACAATCATCGTTAATTTTTTTCTTCAGTGATGCCTTGCTTACTAAGCCACTTTGAATTATTATTTAGCTTCTCAACTATTGATAACAAATATTGTATTGACTTGCTAACATCAATATCTAACTCATAAAATTATAAGGTGACATTTAAAGACATAAGTCCCTTGAGAGTTTAGCTTCTATGAATTAGTCCTTGTCAGTTGATCAAATCAAGTTGCACTCAGAAAAATGTGGCTTCTGGGCCTTGAAAGCTAATAGTTAGATTCTGGACCATGGCAATGATAATAAGGATGGATTTACCTAGTAATTCAAAAGAGTAGACTACAAATTTGGAGTCAAACAAACTTGAATTAGAAGCATGGTCTGCCTGTTTCCTCATCTGTTAAATGAGATATATCTACTTCATAGCATTGTTACAAAGAGTAAATGGAATCATGTAGGTAAATTTCTTATCAAGGTGCCTGACACCATGTCAGGAATATTATTTTGGTAATCTGGAAATCCGCATAGTAGGAACAAAGTAAGTACTTGTCAAATGAATGAATGATTATTATCATTGCCACCCTGTAAGGTTTTGGGGTGCCCTCTGCTTTGCTTCAGAACTTTACTATCTCTGCTCTCTTTAACACTGGCATAATAATGAGAATTTCCATATAGTAACACATGATTAATTGCACATGAGAGATATAAATAATGGGTGTTTCAGACTAAAATGTGATTGAGATTATTATGGTGAGGGGGGATCTAGGAAAAAGCTTCAAGGACTATTTGGAACTTGGTCTAGTTTTTAAAACAGGGATCATAAACTCAAATACTAACAGGGATAACTAGGCTGGGGTGAGATTAGACAAACCCAGTCCAAAGAGGGCAGCCTCTACTCAGTTTCTGCCAATTGATTCTGTGCAAGAATCTAGGTCTGCTTGACCTTTCAGTTTTCACAAAAAATCTAGAATCTTTGTTTAACCATGAAAGCTTCCAATTATTTAATATTGATTAATAATTGAGAAAAAAAATTTGCCCAGGCACAGTGGCTCACTCCTCTACTCTCAGCACTTGGGGAGATTGAGGAGGGAGAGTCATTTGAGCCCAGGAGTTCAAGACCAGCCTGGGCAATATAGTGAGATCCTGTTTCTATAATTAAAAAAAAATTAGCCAAGCATGGCAGTGCATACCTGTAGTCCCAGCTACTCAGGAGGATGAGGCAGGAGGATCACTTAAGCCCAGGAGTTTGAGGCTGTGGTGAGTGCCACTGTACTCCAGCCTGGGTGACAGAACAAAACCCTGTCTTAAAAAAAATAGGGGTATTCTTAAAAAAGAATAGGGGTATTTTAAAAAATACAATACAGTTTGATAAAGCTATACTAGAAGTATATAAATGCTAGATATTAAGTTTTGTCTAGAGGAGAAGTTAAAAATTTTACAGAAGGGAAGAAGCCTGAGCCATATCTTTAACAATGTCTATTCCTTTATATTTTAAAGGAATGCCTTCTAATAGCTGTGTTATAAATACCGTATTTCACTGTTCTCTTTTCCCCAGAAGTATATATATATATTTTGAGACAGGTCTCACTCTATTGCTCAGGCTAAAGTGGTATGATCACAGCTCACTGCAGTCTCAACCTCCTGTGCTCTAGTAATCCTCCCACCTCAGCCTGTGAAGTAGCTGGGACTACAGGCATGTGCCACCATGCTCAGCTAATTGTTTTATTTTTTGTAGAGACAGGATCTCGTTGGTCAAGTGCGGTGGCTCACGCTTGTAATCCCAGCACTTTGGGAGGCCGAGGAGGGCAAATCACCTGAGGTAAGCAGTTCAAGACCAGCCTGGCCAACATGGTGAAACCCCATCTCTACTAAAAACACAAAAGTTAGCTGAGCTAGTGGTAATTACATGCCTATAATTCCAGCTCCTTGGGTAGCTGAGACATAAGAATTGCTTGAACTCAGGAGGCAGAGGTTGCCTTGAGCTGAGATTGTACCACTGCACTCCAGCCTGGGTGACTAAGTGAGACTCTGTCACAAAAAATAAAAAAGAGACAGAGACAAGGTGTTGTTATATTGCCCAGGCTGGTGTTGAACTCCTGGACTCAAGAAATCCTCCTGTCTTGGCCTCCCAAAGTGCTGAGATTACAGACATGAGCCACCGTGCCTAGGCCCAAAGTGGATTTTTAAAGTTTTTTTCTTCTCTGACGCCTCTTTTATATAGCAAGTAAAATCCTAACAAAAAAGTGTCTTGAAATAAATTATTGAAAGGATTCTCTGAGCCTAATTTTGTAGAATTTATAGGATAAATGGGAGAAGCATTCCTCCTGGAGGGAATAACATGTGCAGCAATGTCAAAGACGGAAGTGATATGTGTTTGGGGTACGATATGTAATTACCACCAGCTCAGCTAACAGTTGAACAGCAGCAAAGTGTGATTAAAGCACATGTTCTTGAGGCAGAGCTAACTTTAGGTATTGGTTCTGCCATGCACCAGTTTTCTGACTTTGGGCTCGTTGTTTAAGTTTCCATTACCTTATCAACTGCTAGCTATTACTGTTATTCTAATTTTTATAATTGCTACTTTTAGAAGGTAAAGTAAGAAAGAGCTGGCCATTGGGGACAGCAGACTTTTCATCCTAGAAAAATGGCCCAGTTTGTCCAAAACCTTACCAAGAAGGCCCCAACACCACTGATAAATACTGCTGTGACTTACTTGAAGACCTGGTTGGCTATATTTTGGCACCGTGCCAAGGTTGAGCTGGTTCCTACAATCCCTGCTTAGATTCCTACAGTTATTTAGAGCTTAAAAAAAAAAACCTCAGCTGGGCATGATGGCTCATGCCTATAATCTCAGCACTTTGGGAGGCTGAGGGAGGTGGATCACGTGAAGTCAGGAGTTTGAGACCAGCCTGGGTAACATGATGAAACCCTGTCTCTAGTAAAAAAAAAAAAAAAAAAAAAAAAAAATTAGCCAGGCGTGCTGGCGCATGCCTGTAGTCCCAGCTACTCAGGAGACTGAGGCAGGAGAATCACTTGAACCCAGGAGGTGGAGGTTGCAGTGGGCTGAGATGGCATCACTGCGCTCCAGCCTGGCCGACAGAGCAAGACTCTCTCTGAAAACAAAACAAAATGAACAACAACAAAAAAAAACCAACTCAGTAATACTCAAACTAATAGCTTCAAACAGCTCACAGTTAAGGAAGCTATGTTCAATGGTTTGGTGGCCACTGAGGTGTGGATGTGATTTTCCATCCAAGAGTACACTGGGAAACATGGCATCCTTGGCTATAATCTTTGAAGTTCAATCTTAAATATCTGATTGTATTTCATTTATTTTTTGAGTATTCTTGGACTATGTGTGATCAGACTGCTATGTGTCCAAAAAAAAAAAAAAGAGAAGAGTGGTGAAAGATGAAGCTGGCCAGGAAAACAATGACTAGATCATGACTGTCTTATTATTATTATTATTATTATTATTTTGACACAGAGTTTCCTTCTTGTTGCCCAGGCTGGAGTGCAGTGGGGCAATCTCTGCTCATTGCAACCTCTGCCTCCCAGGTCCAAGCAATTCTCCTGCCTCAGCCTCCTGAGTACCTGGGATTACAGGCATGTGCCACCACACCCAGCTAATTTTTTGGTATTTTTAGTAGAGATGGGGTTTCTCTATGTTTGTTAGGCTGATCTCAAACTCCCGAACATAGGCGATCCACCTGCCTAGGCCTCCCAAAGTGCTAAGACTACAGGCGTGAGTCACTGTGCCCGGCTGAAGGTCTCGTATTTTATCTTGCAGATAAAAGGACCTATATTTTCAAAAGACTGGCAGGAGGTCAGGCAGTGGGTATGTGAGACAGGAAGACCAAGGCTTGGGCTCTGGCAGTAAAGGTAGGTAGAGGGACTTCGTACGATGGAGAATAAAGATGACTTGATGATCTGTCTATTGGGATGGGAGTTTACGTAATTGAGTGGATGGTGTTGCCAATAACCAAAATAGGGAATTTAGGAGGAAGAGAAGGTTTGGGTGGGTTGATGTAGGGTTTTTTTCAGTTTGGGACATGTCACTTGGTATGGCTGTGTAATTTCAGGTAGAAGATAACTAATAAGAGTTGGATATGTAATAATAACAACATCTAAAATATTTTATAATACTAATTATGTGCTATGCATTGTTCTTAGTGCTTTATACCTGTTACTTTATTTGACCTTCATAGCAACATTCCGAAGTAGGTACCACTATTTTCCCCATTGTAAAGATTAGGAAACTGGCACAGATGCCTTAACTTACCTAAGGTCACATGGCTAGGAAGTGGTACAGCTAGGATATGGGTTTTGGCCTTGGAGGCATAGGAAGTGTTCCAAGAAAAACGTGATTGGAATAGTGTTCCCGGAAAAGTGCTGAGAATGTGCTAGGCATTGTCAAGACAGACCAAGCCTTTGTTTTCATGGAGTTGATAGCCTAGTGAGTCATATACATCTGGGGGTAGCAAAATATAATCATGCAAGTGAAAATGAGAAGAAAGCCAAAGGTAAAATCTTGAGGATTACTAATATTTATGGGGTGAAGAGAAGATAAAGTTCCAGGAAAAAGATGCAGATGAAAGTGTAGTTGAAGGTAAAGAAGAAAGTCAGGAGTGAGTGAAGGTTTGGAAACTATTATATAGAGGGAGTTTTGAGGAGAGAGTGTTGTCTGAAAGGTCCAGAAAGATGAGTGAAGGTGTCTAGTGGTATCGATCACTGACAGATCTTTGATGTCTTTGATGCCCCCAGAAAAAGTATCCTCTTACAAAGGTAGGTGGAAACAAATTGCAGTGGATTAACAAGAAGTTTGAAAGCAGGACCAAAAAGAAGACAGACTGGAGTAACAGATATAAGTTAAGAGTGCTGCAGCAATCTAAGCAAGATAAAATATTATAATTGAAGTAAAGCAGTGGTCCAAACTTGTAACACTGGTATACCCTCAGAGTGAAAGCCAATCAGAGTGA
Organism: Ateles fusciceps; assembly: GCA_036589455.1. Lineage (NCBI taxonomy): Eukaryota > Metazoa > Chordata > Mammalia > Primates > Atelidae > Ateles > Ateles fusciceps. The sequence continues at coordinate 8,913,746 of JAZHEH010003061.1, read as the reverse complement.
CAGCAGTGTAAAGGGAGAATTAAAGGCACAAAGACATTTTTAGGAAAGAATCAATATGACTTGGTGACAAAGCAATAATCTAAAATGATTCTGTAAGGGTTATTGCCGAGTTTAAAATGAGGAAACTCAGACCAGCATAGGAAAATTAAATGCCAATTTATTAAGCTCCCGGGCGAGGTTCTGTGGTCCGGGGAAGGGGGGCCACAGAAGTCGTGCCGGCTTCCTGGGAGGAGGGGTTTTTATAGCTTTGGGAGAGCAAGGAGTGGCCGGGTGTTCTAATTTGTTGGGGGAAGCGGGATGGAGATGGGGCAGTCTGCTATTGGTTGGCAGGTTATTGGGTGGGTTTTTCTAGTGCAAGAGCCGGCCAGGGTTGCATCAGCCGGGGCTGTCTGGAGGGCTGTGTGCAGAGCTAGATGCCGAGTGCAGAGGCAGGTGTGGAGTGCAGATTCTGGTGCAGAGTGCAGAAGTGGGCGTTGGGGAATCCACGTGGCGGAGCTAGGTGCCGAGTGCAGAGGCGGGTGTCAAGTGCAGAGGTGGGTGTCGAGTGCAGAGGTAGGTGTCAAGTGCAGAGGTGGGTGTCGAGTGCAGAGGTAGGTGTCAAGTGCAGAGGTGGGTGTCGAGTGCAGAGGTGGGTGTTGAGTGCAGAGGTGGGTGTTGAGTGCAGAGGTTAGTGTTGAGTGCAGATCCTGGTGTGGAGTTTCCAGGCGCGGAGAGGGATGGGCGTGTCCGAGCTCCCGGTGAGGCAACCGGCCTTACAGATTCTACTTTTTTTTTTTTTTTTTGTAAATAGAAATGGGATCTCACTATGTTGTTCAGGCTGGTCCCAAATTCCTGGGCTCGAGTGATTCCCCAGCCTTGGCCTTCCAAATTGCCCAGGCTGAATGGTTCCAGGTTTCTGGGAGAGTGGTAGTACCAGTATCAGAGATAAGAAGTTAAATATATTGAGTTTGGCATGACAGTGGGACACCTAGCAGGCAGTTTAGTACAAGTTGGAAATTCACAATGTAATTGTTGAAATGTTGACCAGCATTAGCCTTCGTTCGGTGCAACAAGCATTCTCCTCTAGTATTACTTGTCTAGTACACTGTATGTGTATGATCATTTGCTTACAAGCTGAATTTCCCATTACTAAAACTTGAGGATAATTTTAATGATACTGGTAATATCAAAACTGTATTGTTTCTGAGGAAATAATGCTATTAAAATAATCACTGCTTTGAAGTGAATGTTTGCATGTTCATAGAGTGACCATGATGTTTATATATATTTTTTACTTAATAGTTATATATCAATTATTATATGCCAGGTATATTGTTACAATTGCTTTATAAATATTAACTAATTTAAATGTAATCATCAAAACAATCTGCTGAGGCAAATATTTTTTGTCATTTTGTAAAAGAAATATTGTGGCCAGGTGCAGTGGCCCATACCTGTAATCCCAGCACTTTGTGGGACCAAGGTAGGCAGATCACTTGAGCCCAGAAGTTTGAAACCAGCCTCAGCAACATGGCGAAACCCCATCTCTCCAAAAAATAAAACAAATTAGCCCAGCGTGGGGCCCCTCGACCTGTAGTCCCAGCTACCTGGAAGGTTGAGGGGGAGGAAAACCTCAGCCCTGGAGGTTGAGGCTACAGTGAGCTGTGGTTGTACCACCACTGCATCCCAGCCTGGGTGAGAGAGTGAGTCCGTGTCTCAAAACAAAACAAAACAACAACAACAACAACAACAAAAACATAGAAAAAAGAAAAGGAAAATATTCAAGTTAGAAGGCAAAAAACTTGGTCAAAGTCACACAGTTTATGGATGGCAGCGCTAAGAGTCAAACCCAGGCAGTCTTTGATAGTAGAGATGCAGACCTTATACTTTAACATTTCATCAGTTCCATACATTTGCAAAATATCAATAATGAAGTAAGTTAAAATAGTGGTCCAAACACTGGAGTACCGTTCATCGTGATGCTGGTATGTAATGCCATTTGTGCTTTACAAATAAAAAAAATACAGTTTTTCTTTTTTTTTGAGACAAGGTCTGTCTGTGTTACCCAGGCTGGAATGCAGTGGCGTGATTATAGCTCACTGCAACCTCAACCTCCAGGGTTCAAGCAAGTCGTCACACCTCAGCCTTCTTAGTAGCTGGGACTACAGGTGCACACCACTGCCCTGGCTATTTATTTTTTTATTATTAATTAATTAATGTTTTGAGACAGAGTCTTGCTCTGTTGCCCACGCTAGAGGGCAGCAGCTCCATCCTGGCTCATTGCAACCTCCGCCCCCCAGCTCTCCTGCCTCAGCCTCCAGAGTTGCTGGGATTACTTGCCTCAGCCTCCAGAGTCGCTGGGATTACAGGCGCACTCCACCACGTGCAGCTAATTTTTGTATTGTTAGTAGACTAAAATAGCATGTTGGCCAGGCTGGTCTCAAACTCCTGACCTCAAGTGATCTGCCAGCCTTGGCCTCCTAAACTGTTGGGATTACAAGCGTGAGCCACCGTGCTTGGCCAAAAAAAAAAAAAAAAAAAAAAAAAAATACAGTCTTGGCCGGGCGCAGTGGCTCACATCTGTAATCCCAGCACTTTGGGAGCCCGAGGCGGGTGGATCGTGAGGTCGGTAAATCGAGACCATCCTGGCCAACATGGTGAAACCCCATCTCTATCAAAATACAAACAATTGCCTGGACGTGGTAGCTTGCGCAGGTAGTCCCAGCTACTCGGGAGGCTGAGGCAGCGTAATAGCTTGGACCCAGGAGGCGGAGGTTGCAGTGAGCCGAATCGCGTCACTGCACTCTAGCCTGGGCGACAGAGCAAGACTCTGTGTCAAACAACAACAACAACAAAAACAGTCTTAAATGTAAGTTTCAGTAATCACCTTGGTAATGCAAAATACGGTTTTGGAGTTTTTTTTCCAGTTGAATTTTAAGGGAAAATGCCATTTGCCTCTAATCACTGGAATTCATTATAAAAATACTGTGCAGCAGAAAACATGCTACAAGGTGGCTTAAGAGCTAGAAAATAAAAATATCATTTGTTGACAGCGCTACCACGAGAGATTAGTAAAAAGCACAGGTGATATGCAATGTAATGTCTGCAGGTAACTGTTTCCTAAGTCTGAATCTTTTAACGACGGAAATAAAAAACCATTCGTGAAATTCTGCCATCCTCTGATGATTGCACATATTTCATATAGGACACAATTATGATGGTTTTGAAACGTCTGTTTTGAGCTTATTAATGTTGGAGTAAAACTGGAATCATTCATTTCTCAAACTGAGAATACTCGATTTATGTTAATGATAATAAATGGCATAAAATATACAAGTAACAGTCCAGGAATTCCGGTTTATTATAGTATTAATAATGTTAAGGCCGAGCAGTCCCAGCACTTTGGGAGACTGAGGCGGGAGGATCGCTTGAGCCCGGAAGTTGGAAGTTACAGTCAGCTATGATCACACCAGTGCACTTCAGCCTGGGCGAGACAGCTGAGACCTTGTCTTTAGAAAACAAAACAAAACAATTTACACACACACTTCCTAATTCAGCCTACTCAAGCATGATGCGAAATTGATGAAGAATATCTAATTAAATGTCATAAAAAGTTCTAGTTCATGACATGCAATTTTAAAGACTCAAAATGAGTTACCAGAAAACAAATAAAAGCTTTAAGAAGTTGGGAGAAGATGTACAAGGATTCGCTTCAGACATGTGACAGAGAGAGAGGAAAGAGGACATTTTCTGGACTGGAGATTCAAGACTGTCTAATTCAGGCTGCATGCTTTTGCAAAGGCTAAGGCCTTAGTCTGTGACATAAATTTGTAAAGAGCTCGGAAAAGTACATCTCGGACATGGTGCCTTTTCTTCCCTCCCCTTGAAGGTCTGCATTTATGTTCCGATCACTGGGGCTGTGGCTGCTATAATTACTGCTCTTTGGGACTTTGCTTTTGTTTACTTCGTAGCTGTGTTGCACCAGGAGAGGCAGAAAAAGAAGAAACAGAACCTCTGTTACTTGTGACGTTAAGAAGCGGGAAGCAGCCCCGCTTACATCTTTCACGGTCCATTTTAGCCCCAGGGACGATCCTCAGCAGCTGTAACACGTAGCGGAGCACTATCGCTACGTAGGAGCGCTCCCGCCCCGGGGCGGAACCAGGACAAACCCCGCCTCCCAAGCCCAATCCCAGCTCTCCGCCGGCGGACAGGAAGCGGCGGCAGGCCTAGCAGCACGGGAACCGTCCCTGCGCGCGTGCGCGCGCCCCCTGAAGCGCCCAGGGGACGGATATGGGCGGGAGGTAGGCGCGGCTCCGCGTGCCTGTTGGGTGTCCGCGCGTCACGTGATGAGGAAGGAGGCGGAGGTCCGAGTTTCGAGGGAGGGGGGGGAGAGAAGAGGGAACGAGCGAGGAAAGGAAAACGGGGAAGGGAGGAAGGAAACGAAAGAGGGGGAGGGAGGTCCCTGTTTTGGAGGAGCTAGGAGCGTTGCCGGCCCCTGAAGTGGAGCGAGAGGGAGGTGCTTCGCCGTTTCTCCTGCCAGGGGAGGTCCCGGCTTCCCCCTGGAGGCTCCGGACCAAGCCCCTTCAGCTTCTCCCTCCGGATCGATGTGCTGCTGTTAACCCGTGAGGAGGCGGCGGCAGCGGAAGATGGTGTTGCTGAGAGTGTTAATTCTGCTCCTCTCCTGGGCGGCGGGGATGGGAGGTGAGGCACGACTGCGCGCGCTTGGGGCGCCGCGACCACGGCGGAGCAGCGGCCGGGCCGAGCCGAGCCGAGCCCAATCGCGCCTCGCGGCGGGCGCGTCAGTCAGGCAAGCCGGCCAGCGGCGCCACTCTGGCGGGCCGCGCTACCCGCTCCCTATTGTCCCCCGCGCCCCGAGCGGGTTCCCTTCGGTGGCGTGCCGAGGAAGCTCCCGAGCCTCTGGCGAGGCCTTCCCCACCCCCAACCGCCCTGGCGGCCCGGGGAGGCGGGGGTCGCCTCCCAGAGAAGCGAAGTCGGGGCATCCAGGTCGCCTGGCGAGAGCGGTAGAACCCAGGCCGGTGGCTGCATCCGTCCAGTCTGCTCGGCAGGCGCCGGTGCAGGCAGCCGCAGCGGGGCTGGCGGTCTCGCCGTCCTCGTTCAGCGCTCATCCGGCTCACCGTTCTTGCCCCAGCCCCTGCCCCGTGGCGGATTCCGAAGTCCTCTCAGCTGCCGAGACCCGCCGCGCAGACTCGTGGGAAGTTGTGTTGTTTGCGGCTGGGCTCGTGTATTGTTCTTTACCGGGCGCGTCGATCCTCACCGACCCCATTCTGCAGAGGGGCCACCCGTGGAGTGGCAGCAGTCATCACCCGCTTGTATGAAACGAGTGGCCTCGGTTCTCCCTGTGTCCTGTGTTTGGAGAGAGATCACAGGAGGGTGTGTTGGTATTCAGTGAAAACGTTCTGTAGCCCAGGAGAAAGGGTTTGGTCGGGAGAAGGAGAAACCGTTTGGGGATGTTTTTTGATTTGTAGACTGGATTGGGTCTCCTAGAATAGAAGTTCGGTCCCTAGGTGACCCAACTTGAAGAGTTTACTTAAACTCTCAGGTGGAGTAGACGTGCATTGTAGTTAGTGGATTGTCAAAACAGTGCCCCCTCCACCCTACAAATGAAAGTTAAATTTGCTAAAAGCATATAATTTCTTGATTCTGGGTTTGAAGACTATTTTTATTTCCGGTGTATCCTAGGACCAGCTGCTTCATTTTCTTCTTGTGTAAGGTGCTTTATTTTAGGTAAGCTTTTTGACTTGCCCCAAAGTTAACTTAAAAACCTCAAAGTGTGTCTAAAAGCAACGGATTGAAAAAATTTGAGAAATGCTTTGGATGAGTGTCTGTAGACTTTATAATTAAGAAAATATCTGACTGTTTCGTGAAATGGATTGTTTCTGTTTTTTTCTTTGTCAGTTTGACTTAAGACTGCAGGGCCAAGTGTAATTCTGTCCTGTATTCTACCGAGTCTGAGGGTGGTACTGCGTAGGCAGGCTTCTGTTACAGTTTGTAGTGTTCATTTTTTTGATATGCATTTTATTTTTTCAATCCAAGTCATCAGGTAAACACAGTTTAGATTAAGAGCTGATAATAGATGTTTAGCTTTAAAAAGGATTATGTGCCGGAGACCCTCTGTTAGAGCCTTTTCATCTGTCATTTGTTATTTCTGTTCTAAACGTGGCTTCCAACAAGTCATTATCCTATTTTCACTTTTTGTGAATAAATTCAGAAGTTAAGACACTGTTCTCTGTAAGGTAATAAAAAGTAAGACAAACATATGAGGCATTTCACTGAGTAGTAGTATACTAAATATTCTTTTAAAAATAATGAAAACAGTAAACAAAGGTGGTGTAGTCTGATGTTTGAAGAAAAAAACAATCGAATAACATAATGTTTGTGGGTTAAAGCCCTTATACAAAAATTTTCTTAACTCAGATTTCCGGAGTCCTTTATTGCATTAAGCATTGATTAAAAGGCTACTTTTTGGTGTTTCTGTTAAGCAGAACTTTTTCAAAAAATGTAAAAAAAAAAAAAAAAGAAAAGTATTTTAAGATTAGTATCAAGATTCTAGCTTTTGGGTACTTAGAGATATTTGTAATTTTATTGTAATTATGGGGCATTTCTCGTCTACTAATCTGAGATATTTTTGGTCATTTGTAAGACTTTAGATGATGATTTGTAGACATCAGCACATTCAAATTGAGTATATATTTGCTTTTGCATATGAGAGAGTGGAGAAATTTGTGTAGATTAGAAGTTGTAGTGGAAATTTAAAGTATAAATTATTTTCAGAGAGTTAATAAACCCTTTTTGTTGTTTCCACTTCTCCAATTTGTCAATCATGTTGTGTTTGAAATTTTTCTTTACATATTACTAGGAAGCAGTTGGAAGGAAGAATTAAAGTGTTTAGAATCATAAAACATAAACTTTCCTAATGATGTCCATTTCTAGCACAGTCCCATCCTATGTTGTAGTTGTAGGAGGATACCATATTGTTTTATTTTTATTTTTAATTAATTGATGTGTTTGAGAGGACAAAAGGTATTTCAGCTGTAGCAGTAAATTAATCCCATAGCGTTTCGGTTTGATGGAATCATATACGAAACGAACTTTGGGCTATGATACATCTTTTATATTTAAAAATCTACTGTAAGCACTTACCTTTGTACCATACACTGAATATAAATAAGTTTTCTGGAAACTTGACCAGAAGCTTTAAAAGTAGTAGAGCTTATGCAGTGCAGTTGTATTTCTCTGACTCTGACTCTGAATCTGCCAGCAAATAAGAGTCTATGAAATTAATGAAACAGACAGACTAATTTCGTCTTTTTTCTTAAGGAACTCTGAGTCTTCATCTTTTTTTAACATGACTTTGAGTCCAGTTAACTCCATCATCTTCTTTTTCTAAAATTAATTTTATTTATTTTAAAACATAGAGATGGGATCTCACTGTGTTGCCCAGGCTGGTCTCAAACTCCTGAGCTCTAGCGATCCACCTACTTTGGCCTCCCAAAGTGCTGGGATTATAGGCATGAACCACCCCAACTGACCAATTCCTTGTATTGTTAAGAATTTTTCTTACTTTACGTATTACCTAGGATGGGAAGCTGGAAGGAATAATTAAGGTGTTTAGAATCATAAAACATAAACTTTCCTAATGGTGTCCATTTCCATCACAGTCCCATCCCATGTTGTAGTTGTAGGAGTATATCGTTGCCTACATTAACAGTGTTTTCTGTGTATGTGTATACAGCCTCTCCCGGCAGGGGTTAAGGGGAATGGGCATGGCAGGCACTTCTCTGATGTGCTTTTAATAACTTTTTTAAGACCTTCAAGGATGTGTATTAGCTGATCTCTTTAAAATTTTTAAGGACCTTAAGGGTTGTGGGAGGTGGGGCAAGTGGTACGTTTCTATGATGTCTTTTGTGTATCTGCTCCTGTTAGGAGTTTCACTTTTCAATAGTTAATTGGAGAGGGGTGATATGCAGTTGAAAAAACAGACTTGAAAAGATAATTTTTCTAGCATCATCCACCACGTAGTGGTGAAGTAGACATTGAAACTTAGGCTGGTTTGACCTTAAACCATGATAAGCTTTTTGTCCATTGCCCTCTCATACCTTTTTGAAAGCAGCTGTTAGCTCAGAGGTGGCCTCTGTACTATACTGCCTTAGAGATATGTTTTATTTGCAGTGTCTTTAAGTTTGAGCTGATGATTAACTTTGAAAAATTGGGGTATTTTCCAATGAAATTCATGGATTTCTGGTTTTTAGGGGAAGACTTGGAAATCCAGGTACTAGTGGGTTATCTTACTATTGTTCAGAGCTGAGCAATAGGGCAGTAGCTGCCCTCTTTAAACTGGCCATGTGCTTACCAGTTACTGCAGTCCTCATTATTCCTGATGGTAATACACCTGGCCTGTTTCACTCATTTTTGTTATTTGCCTGGGTACTGTGGGTTTGTTGTTCAATGTTTGCCTCAGCTTTATCTTGTATAGATGACTCCAACTTTTAAAACAATGTTTGAATATGACCTGTTATCCAACTTCTAATATTTTTTTGCAGTGTTTTTTTCTATAGTCTTAAAAATTTGTTTAAAAAACATGGCATACGCAGTACTTTTTATTCAGCATTAGGTTATTAGATGTTTTTTTAAAAAAGTCTCTGTTTTTATTAATAGTAACAGTTTGAATGTCCTTAAGGTAGAATAATTGTTACAGTCTCTCTACATGTCTGAATGAGTAAATAAGAAACATTTTTTTTTTTCTACTGGGATGAGAACCACAGAAAAAAATTACTGTAGGGTCATATTAATAAAAACCAGTTTAAGAATGGGATACCAACATAAATTCTGCTTTTGAAATTAATACGTGAAATGGAACAGTAACTGTAGCAATAAGCTGCATTTTCCTAACATTGTTGGGAGATCACTGGTTCAGATATGAGATGATGTCTGTATAACAAACTCTGGGAATACACTTTAAAATTTTTTTTTTTTCTTTCCTGATTTTGATTAGAGATGAGGTCTGACTAGTTTGCCCAAGCTGGTGTTGAACTCTTAGCTTTAAGTAGTTGTCCAACCCTGGCCTCCCTAAATACTGAGATTATAGGTGTAAGCCACTGTGCCTGGCCAATTTTGGATGTTTTTGATGGAAGTTTTTCTAAAATGTAGAAAATTTGCTGTAGACACCTTTACTATCTCCTTAAAACGGACTGAATTTAATCTTAAATGATTGAAGTTTAATATGGAGAACAGTTGTCATTCTGGGTTGTATTGTAGTTTCTGTTTTTAATTTTTTCAGAAATGATTGAAGTGGCCTAGTAGCTTATTATTTTTCTAAATTTATTCTAGGTGATGGTGCATTTTATTTTTGGATCTAGTTGTAGCAGCATTTCCAACTTTTTGGTTAGGTTTGTTTGCTTTCTTGTAAACCTTGAAGATGTCATCTTCTACTTAGTTGTTTCTAGTATGTTTTGGGTAGGAAAACTAAATAATTATTCTTAACAAACACTTGCATGTGAAGTGAAATAAGTAAGTTCTAAATCTTCTATAGAATAAAGTTCATGGGCTTTGGGTAGTTTTTCTTTCTCCCTGCTCCCCAACTGTACTCCTCACCTTTCAGTATGTATAGTTTGGCTTTGTGGAGTTGAGCACTGAGGTTGCCTGGCTCTCAACTTTGTAAACAGTTGGAGTGATGTGTTACTGATGTATTTTGCTAGTTACAGTTAGGCAGGGAAGAATGGAGAGAAGAAACTGGTGAATAACCAGGAAGGTAGAGCAAATAAAATGTATACTCATTTGGTTGCAGATGGATCATGTTATAGAGCTAAATCCTGAGTACTCTGGTTTCATACTAATACACTAGATTATTGGTATTAAACATACTCTAAAATGTCCAACTGTAATATTCTCTACAGGAATATAAATTGTGAATTAAAAAGTTTTATTTAAAGGAAAGTCAGTGAAAGGTAGATGATAGAGGCTCATGGTACTGTGCTTGTTTGTAGTAAGTAGCTGTGTTACATTAACTGTTTTACCAGTTTGGTGATTTTTACGTTTGTATGAAGTTAAATTTGTTGTCTGTCTTTAACTGTATTACATTACAATGGTTAGAAAAAAAAAAATTGCCAAAGTTTGGGCATAGTGTTGGAAGGGTCTAGCTTAAAATATGGACTATGTGGAGTACCAAAAATAATGTAGTCTGTATGGAGAAGATTGAGGGCAAGGGCAGTCATTGGCCACTGCTGCCAGTTTCAGTGAGAGGCCTATGTGAGATAAATTGTGGATAGGAAAGAGAGTGGACAGAAAACCACATAATAATTTCAAATCTGAGCCCCCAAGCACAAAATCACAGGGGTGGGCATTCCAGATTATAGGAATGATTTGCATTTGGTTTGATTTTTACATGGGCAACTCTGTGTGACACACTGGGGTAAAGATCTCCAGGTTTTTGTTGTTGTTTTGTTTGTTTGTTTTTGAGACAGGGACTCATTCTGTTGTCTAGGCTGGAGTACGGTGGTGTGATCTCAGTTCACTGCAGTCTTGACCTCTCTAGCTCAAGCGATTCTCCCACCTCAGCCTCCCCATAGGTGGGACTACAGGTACGCACCACTGTGCCTGGCTAATTTTTTTATTTTTTTGTAGAGATGAGGTCTCACTATGTTGCCCAGGCTGTGTTGTTCTTTTTTAAAGGAGTAATTGATTTAATTAATGGTCATTAATGATCTTCCAAGCAACCCAAAAAGGTCTGCTTCTTCTGAGCAAAAATCTAGCAGTGGTAATTTTAACTAGTCTAGCTGTTGATTTTTATGTTAGGAAGAAGGAAGCAATTAAGGATAAGTGAAAAAACTATAAAACCCTACCACTTGGATTGCTATAAGGGCAATGACATTGCTGTACAGCAATGTGAAGATTTTGCCTTAACAGTAGTGAGGATAGTCTGACCCGGCTAGGTTGCAGGAAATAGCAGTGCTGAGAATATTTCTTCGGGAATATAGTCTCCCTTTGATGTTGAGTGAATTCATTTTGAAGCTACTACAGATGCTCCTTGACTCATCGTAAGTCGAAAATGTATTCAGTGTTGGCAAGAGAGTTGATGGTTCTTCGTATAATTTTTCAACTTTATGATGGTGAGAAAGTGATATACATTTGGTAGAAACTGTACCATTGTAAGTTGTAAGGGGCGCTCCTCCACTTAATGGTGGAGGTCACAATAAACCCATCATAAGGTTGAAAAATGTGAATCATTGTAAGTTGGTTACTATATGTACAGTCTACCTGTACTACTCCAAGTAAACAATATATGAGATGTGTACAGTGAGAACATTGTTGTTTAGTCACCAGGATTTATTATGTGTCTGTGACTGTTAACGAGTCATGAAGCGACAGTATTGAGTGAGAAGAAAAGTAAAAAATGCTGAGTTTGTTGGAGTAGATGAAATGCCAAAATATAAAAATAGACTTTCAATTATGTATTGTACTTGCACTTGAGGTTTTGTTAAGCTTGAGGGATATCAGTAATTGGGGAAGGCTTTTTGAGGTAGAAGAGAATGGCATGTAAGATGCTTGTAGGTTTGCTTGCCTTTTATAGTCTGTGTCAGGAAATAAGGAGAATTGCTAACTGGGCCATGATAACTAGGACTGTCATTATTCTAGGCCACAATAGCTATGAGATAGAATATTATGGAATGTTGGTTGGAGTACATGTTGAAGAGTTAGGTTATGGTTGATGAATTGAGTGATGGCGTCTTGGATTAGAATGATTGTAGAAATAAATAAGGATAGAACAAGAAATGACATGGAAGAAAAACTGATAAAACCTGGCAAATGTTTAATGTGAAAGTAACAAAACTTAGGGTTCACTCTGTTGAATTTAAATCTTAGGCTGTTTTATTGGAGGGAGTGTGGTCTTATAAAACTTTGAAGACCTCAGTCTTTGAAGTTAAAAATATCTAAGATTTTGAGTCTAGAGAGAAGCTTATAGGTTGTGGTGGGTGTCAGAGTCTGGGATTTTATCTTATTTGCATGCTAACACTTCGGAACTGGATAAAACTTTGCACAGATCTTTAATCTCTGGCTAGTTATTTGGGAAGCGGTGCTCTAGGTAGTTGGTTTATGGAGTTGAGTGAATCTGGAGTGGAGATAGAGATTAGGTTTAAAGATACACTAGCACATCTTTTCTTTCTTTAGTTGGAATTAGGCTATTCAGTTAAAAAATATGATTGACATGTGAACTTGATTCCATGTGAATTGTGAACTTCTGTTTCAGAGACAAATGGAGAATAATGGGATCTTTCATTTTAGGCAAATGTACATATATGATTTTTGGAGCAGAATTTGCTTTCCATCTGCCTTTGCTTGTATTGATGATGGCAGGACACATACATACATACATTTGAACTTTGAATTTAACTTTCCATTGATCTTTGCATTTTAAGCAAATGTGCATATATGATATGTGGAGCAGAATTTGCTTTCCATCTGTTTTTGCTTGTATTCATGGTGGCAGGACACACGTATATGTACATACGAACTTTGAATTTAGCTTTCAAAAGAACACAGATAGAATCCTATACTTATGAATTGATAAGGTATTAATTTGCTACCCCCTCTTCCTAGGAATTAAGTGGGATAATTTGTAAAAGTGCCAAAGACTTTAAAGTATTATACAAATATTATTAAAATTATGTCGTTTCTAGACCTACTTTATTTGGACTCTATTAGTTACAAAATACAGATGGATAAAATCTATTTTTAATAGTTAGAATATTAGAACATCATTACCAAACATAAGAAAATAGAATTGAAGAAAATTCTTAATTTATCCTCCAACACAATTTTATCACTTTTTAATATTAATAATTTAGTCTTTTAAAATACCCACTATGAATTTACATTGTAGTATTTGCGCAGTTCTGTATACCTTTAAAAAAATTAATATATGGTTAATGGCTGGGTGCGGTGGCTCATGTCTGTGATCCTAGCACTTTGGGAGGCCCAGCTGTGAGGATCACTTGAGGCCAGGAGTCTGAGACCAGCCTGGTCAACATAGAGAGACCCTATCTCCATGTAAAAAAGAAAAAAAAAAAAAAAAAAAAATATATATATATATATATATATATTAAACAGCAGAAAAACCTAATGTATAGTTAAAATACATATGCAAAGCAGACACTGAGATATTTATGAGTAGTAAAAAATGAAATCATGTCATTCGTGTTTATACCATATATTTGCTATTTTATAGATATTACTGTTCTTTTTTCTTCTCCTAGAGACAAATTCTCCCTCTGACACCCAGGTTGGAATGTAGTGGTGTGATCCTGGCTCACTGCAGCCTCTGCCTCCTGGGTTCAAGCATTTTTGTGCCTCAGCCTCCAAGTAGCTGGGGCTGCAGGTGTGTGCCACCATGCCCTTCTAATTTTTGTATTTTTAGTAGAGGCGAGTTTCAACATGTTGGTCAGGCTGGCCTCAAACTCTAGACCTCAAGTGATCCTCCTGCCTCAGCCTCCCAAAGTGTTAGGATTACAGGTGTGAGCCACCATACCGAGACTCAATATTGCTCTTCTTTATTTCAAACTTTGTAGTTATGTTACTCATCTGTATCTTTACTAGAATAGGAATGTTAAGAGGGAAGTAACTTTATTCTTAGTCTTATCTAGCACAGTGTCTCACATTAGGATTTGGTAATAAGTATTATTAAGACCACAGAATTGTTAAATACATTGCTTGGTAAGTGGACTGGACTTCTGGATACATGTTATACACCCATTTTCATTCAGCAGATGTTGACATTCGTGAAGCAGCCTTCATAGTACTGGCTGTCAGCTATATTATGGAAATAGTTTCATTACATGAAATTGAATGTCATAATGATTTCTGTTAAAATTGGAATATTGCTGTAGTAAAATTAGAAAGTGATCTCCTCCAATTAGTACAGTATATTATCAGAACTCTCAAATGTATATTTTAAAGCTTAGGTATTCTAATCTAACCTTTTGTTAGATTAGAATTTTGTTAGACAGTTTTGTTGACAGCTTTGGAGATGGATTGGCCCTGATGCTTATAAATTGGTTCAGAAATCAAAATTTAATTTTGGGAAAAATTTATAAAATAATTTTCCTGATAGCCCATAAAGTTCACTGGTACCCATACAGTAGCAGAAGTCTCTTAGTAACTCCATGATCCCTAGGAACAGTAGGCCATTTAGTAGGGAGGAGCCCTTTTTTTTGGTGGAGAAAAATTTATAAAATAATTTTCCTGATAGCCCATAAAATTCACTTGTACCCATACAGTAGCAGAAGTCTCTTAGTAACTCCATGATCCCTAGGAACAGTAGGCCATTTAGTAGGGAGGAGCCCTTTTTTTTTTGGTGTAGAGCAAGCTCTCGCACAGTGGTTCCCAACTAGGAGGCAGAGGCAGATGTTTTGGGATATCTTATGGGAGAAGGATGAGTTAATGACAGTGGGTTTAAGATGAGATGCAGGGTGTAAGACAGATGTATTTCAAAAGTAGGGTGGTGGCTGTGTGAGTGTGAAAGTGATGTAGGTAGGTTGAAAGTCATATTCTCTTACTCTCTGTGCTTGTGTCTTATTAGCAATTTTATAAAAGATTGAATATAGCCCATAGATTCAGAAAAAAAGAATAAAAAAAGAAATTGTATAAAAGAGTTGCATATCAGCATAGAAATCTTTCTTATGTACACATTTCAATGTTTTGATTTTTAAATTGTATTTTGTAAGTTAGCGGTAGAAGTTTAATACATTCAATAGGTTTTAATCATTAGTGCTTAATTTATAAAGCATATAAATTTGTTTTGTATAATTTTTAAAATTATACAATGTAAACTCTAAATTTGTGTATGATTTATAAAAGAGCTGCATTGACTTCTGAGCCTGCTTGCGTTATTTTTACTTCTTAGAGACTAGCTAATTTCAAAAATGGGTGTGTCGAAATACGCTTTTAATTATAGACACACACCCCCATCTTGAACTTTTACTTGTAACTGTTAGGTGTAGATGTTTGCTTCTAGAAGATGATTTGACTTGTTTCTAGTGAAGAAATGGGTACTGGCTTAAGTTTGAAGTCACATTGTAGAAGTAGCTTTTCAGAGAGTGCATTAATGGCCCTTAAATATATTGCTGAAATATAGGGGATGATAGTTCCTGGAAGCCTATCCTTGTCATACAGGAGAACAGTTTTGTCAGTGGCATTTAGTGCCTCAAGATTTGAGCAAATACGTATATCAAATAAAGGAAGCATTGGTCAACACAGTATGATGCCTATGATGTAGCTGATGACTCAGTAGGAAGGAAATATACTTTTATGTTGGGGGGGAAAAATGCTCTTGGTACCTAATTTTGAAATTATACAAATGAAAAGTCTGTTGAAAACAAGTTGATTACAAGTGATTTTTTTTGAGGAATGCAAATGTGCCAGGCTTAGCTTACTCTTACATCCTTTCATTTATTTTAATTGAGTTTTTCTGTAAATAGGAAGATCTGTAATATCAAAACTTCATTGTAGATTTTCCTCTCCCATTCTTAAGATTGTACAATCAACTTTTTGGATATGTATAAGAAAAAAACTTGCTTATTTGTTATACGATATTTTTGTCTCACACCAAAGTGTTGATGTTGACCCACCATCAGTAAGATATTTTTGTTTTTTCTCCTGATGTTGATGAAATTTTCATTCTGTATTTTTTTGTCCATTTCTTTAATTTAGATTGGAACAGAAGATTGTAAGTTTTGCATTCAAGGATTGGGAAGGAAGCTAATGCTTAGAAGCATATTTGGAAAGTGAGATGCTACCTACCCATGGAATATGGAAAAAAATCATAATGGCTGGCATTTGTTGGGGTACTTAATGCCAGGCATTGTTGTTAGGTTGTTTTGTGTATCATGTATTAACTCAGTCTTCACAACATCTCTATGAGATAGGTGTTGTTATTCTCATTTTATAAATGAGAGAGGAGAATCAGGGAGGATTCCTTATCCAGAGTCAGGAAAGTCAAATAGTTATCAAGGGAAGCCAAGTATTTGAATATAGTCAGTCTGGCTCCAGAATCCCTCTTCTCATACACTATACTGTCTTTAAGAAACACACCTTATGCTTTAAAAAGTTTAGTTTGGTGGGATGATTTATCATTCTTAGATCTTGCCTTTACATGTAGGCTCATTTTACCCTCAAAGCATAATTTAGGCTCTTTGTACTTAAGTGTTTGAGCCATTTGCCTTTTAGTCAGTCAAGTTCTTTCTAGAAGGTATTTTATTTTTTGGACGTGAAAAAATGTTTACAATTGAGGGGGAGAAAAGCACCTTACAGAAAGAACATTATACATAAAACCATTTCAGTTTTGTCATAAGTACATATGTAATCACTTTTAAAAGTCTGAGAACAGATACCAACTTCCTGGGTGGTGAGATCCATAATGCACTTTTGTAATCAGGAAAAATAATTTCTTAAAAGGCAGATTACCTTTAGTAAATAACAGTATCCTGGTGACTTTGAGAAAAGTTATGGGAAATAAAAATACTGTTCTTAAATTGCAAAAAGGGAGAGCTCCCCCTAAGCTCTCCTGTGGCAGGGAGGCCAAGTTATGTTTTCTCTATTTTTTAGAACCTGCTGGTCATTTTTCTACCACTCTTGCATGTGATTTTTTGGTATTACATTACTTAGTTTTTCCCCCTTTAAAAAAAAAAAAGAGATAGAGTCCTACTATGCTGCCCAGGTTGGTCTTGAACTCTCGGGCTCAAATGATTCTCCCAGATGATCACTTTCGGCCTCCCAAAGTGCTAGGATTACATAAATTTTGATAAATGATCTGTTTTCTCCATCTCATAGATCCAGTTTAGTTATTTTTCTGGTAATTTTCCATGTCGTCTTTGCTTGATATACTATATTTCTTTTTTTTAATCTTGAAACTTTTCATACTTTCTGAAAGGTTGAGGGTATACATAGTAATTAATATTTGTATGCCTTTCATCTAAATTTATTAATGGTTACCTTTTACCACATTTGCTTTTTATCTCTCTTTTTAGTATATATTCTTTTTTCCTCTGTGTCATTTGAAAATAAGTTGTAGTCTAAATACTTCAGTATGCTTGTATTTCATAAGAGTAAGGACATTGTGCTATGTAACTAAGGAGATTTTTTTCTTAAGTGTGGAGATGTTCAAATTTCCCATGGGGCTTACAAGTGTTAGGTACCATGTGACTGTAGTATATGCTTTGTGAAGGCTAGCTTTGTGGCAACTAAAAGTGAGAACAAGAAAGTAAAATGCTGTTGGTGCATTTTTCTGTGTAGGTGAAATAAAGTAACAGAAGAAAAGAAGAAGACCTTGATACTGCAGAGTAACTACCCTGTAGGATGGAGCTATTTTATGTAGGAACAATAGCACAGTAACATAGCCTTGAGGTTATTGCATCATTATGGCCCCTTCTGGTGAAGAGGTTAATAAGGATAAGCCTGGCTTAAGAAGATGTTTAAGTAGGAGGAAAATTAATAATCCATCAAATAAAAAGATATTTAGCAAGACACAATTACCTAGAACCTGTCCTTAGTGGAAGCTGTCATTTTCCATTGATGTCAGATTAGTAACATTTTATTGTCCTCTAGGTTGAATGTATTTTATTTTCATCATTGTCAGGTAACATCTATTTCTCCGCTGCTGAGGTCTTTATCTGAAAAGGCCTTTTGTAAGTCCACTTGACTCTCTGTATCTGTGAGTTTCGCATTCTTGGATTCAACCAACCACGAATGAAATATATTTAAAAAAAATAAAATTGGGTCTGTACTGAACACATACAGACTTTTTCTTGTTATTATTTCCTAAACAACATAGTACAACAACTATTTGTATAGGATTTACATTGTAATATGCATTATAAGTAATCTAGAGATTATTTAAAACATACATGGGTATGTGCATAGGTTATATGGAAATACAACATCATCTGATGGATCAAATCCATGGATTCTGATAACTGTGGGAGGTCCTTGAACCAACACCCCCAGGGATACTGAAGGACAACTGTATTCTATTCTTTATGAGAAGGGATAAAATTAGGAATTAAGATTGGCATTCTTTGAGACCTTCCCTGTTGTTTATTTTGTCCTGTGTTTGTATAATATATCTTATAGTGATGAAAGAACTTGGACTGGGAAAGTCTAGCAAGTAGTAAGGATCAGGATAGAGTAGGTGATAAGGAATTGGAGTAGACGATTAGGCAGCTTGGAACTAGGGAATCAGGAAGATCTGTACAACAAGGAGAGATTCCCACATTCGAAGGTGAGCGGGTCAGAGGCCAAGCTCTGTTCAGATAGAGATGGGTGAATAGTTAACATGTTTCAGTGAGATTTGATGAAACCACATGCTGTATCTCTACTTTTTGAGCTCTTGACTCATTGCTAAAGTTTAGGAATAAATCTCAGTTGATAAGTCCAGTCTCTGCATGTGGGAACAGGCAATTTAGTGGTGTCTGACTGAGGTAACTAGTACAAGGGTTGAAGATTAGTCAGGGCTCCTGTGGAGTAAAGTATGCCTATTTCAATCACTAGCTGT
This sequence comes from Ateles fusciceps, assembly GCA_036589455.1. Taxonomy (NCBI): domain Eukaryota; kingdom Metazoa; phylum Chordata; class Mammalia; order Primates; family Atelidae; genus Ateles; species Ateles fusciceps. The sequence goes on along the minus strand of JAZHEH010003061.1, from coordinate 8,895,205 downwards.
GGAAATCAAGGATAATATATTTTTTTTGGTCTATAAAAAGTATATTCTTCTTTAGTATTTCATTACTTGTTTTCCACATCTGAGAGGTAGACATCAGTTTAGTTTTTGAAAGGTTTTTTGCCATATGCTGTATTTTGATGATTTTTTTTTCTTTTCAGTTTTCTTTTTTTTTGAGACAGGGTCTCACTTTGTCACCAGGCTGGAGTGCAGAGGCATGATCTTGGCTCATTGCAGCCTGGACTTTCTAGGTTCAAGCAATCCTCCCACAGGCGCATGCCACCATGCCCAGCTAGTTTTTGTGTTTGTTGTAGAGATGAGGTTTCGCCATCTTGCACTGGCTGTCTTTTCAGTTTTTTGTAGTCATATCAGAAATATGGTGACTTACCTTGTTTATGATGAAGGTAATTCAACTCATTGTAGATTATCATGAAATCATTGAAATCAAAATTGCATTCTTGGCATTGTCTCCTATTTGCTATGTGACATTGGGTTTGTTACATGTCACTCAAACCTCAGTTTTCTTCAAAATGGGCTGATTGCTCTCACTTGATTGGATGGTTTAAATGAAAAAATGTAGAGCAGTACAGAGCCTGGCAGATAAGTGCTGTATACATTTTAATTATCATGACATCCAATTCATAAGCATTGTTGTTTGATCTTAGTTAAACAAAAAGTTTATGTAATCAGAATATTTTTCTGTATATGGTAAGCTTTCAGGGTACATTTAAAAAATTAGGATACTTTTTAAAGTAAAATAGGCATATATAGTTTGGGATTTTTAATTTTTCCCTTTATGTGAAATGTGAAACTTAAAACATCATTAAAAAATTTTTTAAGCCAGATTTTAATATAAATTTGAATGTATTGGATTTCTAAAATGAGAATGAGTTGCAACAGCCTTAGTGTAATATTGTGAATCTATTATATAATGATAAACTCAAGATATCCTATTAAAGTCAGGGACAAAGTAAACATGCCTACATTCACTGTTAATCAGCATGGTTTGGTAGTCCTAGTTAGTGTAGTAAGTTAAAAAAAAATAAAATTATAAATAGATGAATAAAAGATTTAAATGTGCAAAGTAGAACCAATAAAAGGCCAAGAAAGAAAATAAAGAATATTTTTGGAATTATGCCTGCAAAATCTAGGGACTCATGAATCCCCTATAGAGGTTGTGTGTTTTCGCCCTCAGTATCTGTGGGGATTGGTTCCGTGAATCCAAGTCCCTTATATAAAAAGGCATAGTATTTGCATATAACCTATGCACATCCTTCCCTGAACTTTATTTTTGTTTTAAAGGGTTAAACAATAAAGCCTTTATCTGAACAAATCAGGGTAGAATGAGGCAGGCAGTTTCAGGATTGGCTGATTCAGAAACTGGCTGGACAAATCCATCTCAGCTACCATGTGGAGAGCCAACATTGTCCACGAAAGGGGGACCTCTGGAAATCCACTGCAGACCCCAGCCCAGGTCTTTGGGCGGGAGCTGGGTTATTTCCACACAGAAACCCCTTTGAGGGAGGGGACGAAGAACCATCAGCTTCTCTTCACTCATCCAGTTGCAGTGGATCTGTCCGTCGACATTGTGGGTGGACAGAGCGGTTCAGCTACTGGCTGACAGCTCACTCTCAAAGGTTGCTGTCAGCTCTTCTCTTTTACGTTCAGGCTGTCAATGAGGCAGCACCTTCCATGCACTCTTTTTTTAAAGATAGGATTTCTCCATGTGGGTCAGGCTGGTCTCGAACTCCTGACCTCAGTTAATCTGCCTGCCTCAGCCTCCCAAAGTGCTAAGATAACAGGAGTGAACCACTGCGCCTGGCCTTTCCATATACTCTTAAGGGCCTTTCTCCAGTGTGAACTCTAATGCTTAATGAGATTAGGCCTTGACTGTATGCTTTTTTACATCTGCTGCACTTCTACCCTTATAAGGCCTTTCTCTGTGTGAACTTTCATGTGCCAAGCAAGGTGGAAGTGTCTGCTTGCCCATATTTCCCGAGTACATAAGGCCTTGTTCCATTATGAATTATCTTATATGCTATAAGATAGAAATTGTGGCTGAAGAATTTTCCTCATCTACAACACTTAGAAGTCTCTTTTCCAGTGTGAACTTTCTGGTGCTCAACAAATGTGTCTTTACAGATAAAAAGACTAGCCACATGATGTGCACTCATAAGGCCTTTCTCTACTATCAATTCCCTGGTGCTGCATAAGATAGGATCTTTTGATAAAGGATTTATTACCTTAAGCTCAGTCTTTTTTTTTTTTTTTTTGAGATGGAGTCTTGCTCTGTCATCCAGGCTGGAGTGCAATGGCATGATCTCAGCTCAGTGCAACCTCTGCCTCCCGGGTTCAAGCAATTTTCCTGCCTCAGGCTCCCGAGTAGCTGGGACTACAGGCACATGCCACCATGTCCGGCTAATTTTTGTATTTTTAGTAGAGATGGGGTTTCACCATGTTGGTCAGGCTGGTCTTGAACTCACCTCAGGTGATCTGCCTGCCTTGGCCTCCCAAAGTGCTGGGATTATAGGCGTGAGCCACTGTGCTCGGCCTTAACCTCATGATCTCTTTGGAGTGTGAGGGTTGGAAATGGAGCCAAAGAATGTCCCACAGTCACTGCGTATATAACATATAGCTTTGCTGTGAATTCTTTTCTGTACTGTAAGGTAGGAGCTGTGACTAAAGGTTTTCCCACATTCACTGCACTCCTAAGGCTTTACTGCATCATTGATTTTTCTGTTGCTTAACAAGTATGTCTTTGCAGCTGAAGGCTTTCCCACATTCACTACACTTGCAGTCCGTTTGTCCAATGTGAAAGGCCTCCCTACTCTCAATAGTTTGGTGTGGCTTCTTCCCCATTGGGAGAGGCCTGGTGCTTGAAAATTTCAGAGGTTTTCAAGGAGTATTTCCCACCCTTCCTGTAAGTGAAAACCTTGGAGATCTGCAGATCTTTACAAACACCAGGTTCTTTTCCTTCTAGAAGATTTCTGCCTGCTGCCTCTGGATCTGGTCAAGTTTATAAGTCTCCACCACATGACTTCCATGTGTGTGGTTGCTACTCAGAAGATGTCCCCATTGTCCAGCTAGATGGTAAAATGTCTTTCAAGACCAGGCCACACATGTCATAGGGGTGGGCTTTCTGACCTGCCTTAGGAGTTCTTACCTGTGACACCTCTTAAAGAAACACCCTGCTTGGAAGGCGTATGTTCATCCTCCACTCCATACCAACTACCTTGGGTGGGGTCACTTCAGGGTGGTTTGTTGCCTTCTGAGCCTCACTGCAAAATGCCCTCTCATATACTTTAATTTTAATTTTTAAATTCTTTTGAGACAGGGTCTCACTCTCTCACCCAGCTGGAGTGCAGTGGTACAATTATGGCTCACTGCAGCCTCGACTTCCCTGTCTCAGATGATTCTCTCACCTCAGCCTCTTGAGCAGCTGGGACTACAAGTGTGTGCCACAATGCCTGGCTAATTTTTTGTAATTTTCTTTGTAGAGATGGGGCTTTGCTATGTTGCCTAGGCATGTCTCTAACTCCTGGGCTCAAGCAGTCTGCCCGCTTCGGCCCCCCAAAGTGTTAGAATTACAGGCGTGAGCCATTGCACCTAGCCCCTCCCATATACTTTAAACCATCTCCAGATTTCTTACAGTACCTGATATAATGCCAGCACATTACTTCATTTGTGTGGATTCAACATAGTACTCAGTGCACAGCAAATTCAGGTTTTGCCTTTTGGAACTTTGTGGAATTTTTTCCCTTCAATATTTTGAATCCATAGTTGGTTAAATTCAATAATGTGGAACCCATGAATACAGAGGACCGACTATATCAGTGAGGGTTTTCCAGAGAGACAGAACCAATAGGATATGTATATGTACAGATAGATACATGAGAGAGGATTTATTAGGGGAGTTGACTTAACGCGATTATAGAGACTGAGAAGTCCCATGATAGGCAGTCTGCAAGTTGGAGACCCTAGGATGCTGGTAGTGTGGCTTGTTTTAGTCTTAATGTCTGGGACCAGGGAAGCTGATATTTTAACTCTGTCTGAGGCTGAAGCCCATAGCACCTGGAGTCCTGATGTCCGAGGGGAAAGGAGGGAGAATTTGCTTTTCCTCTACCTTTTTGTTTTTTCCTGGTCCCTAGCCAATTGGATGGTACCTGCCCACAGTGTAGGTAGATCTTCCCGTCAGCCCACCTCTCCACACACCAGCTTTTTCTGGAGCACCCTCAGAGACACATCCAGAAATAGTGCTTTACCAGCTCTCTAGGTCTTCTGTAATCCAGTCAAGTTTACACCTAAAATTAACTGCCACAGAGGTCCGTGGATCTCAGGTTAGTAGTCCTCTTGTAGAGGAAAATAAGGTGGATTACAACCAAACACGGATGAAACTAAGTGTTGAAGTGACTTATGAAAGATTTGATACCTGTTCTGTAACATTTTGTAATACTTCATTTATTCATCTCTGCTGTTGTGTGAAAGTGGAGATAGAAAATATGTAAATAAGCATAGCAGTGTTGTAAAAATAGCTGGAACTGGCCTTTGGATAATAGTTTGCCAACCCTTGTTCTACATTATTTGGAGACTTTTTCTACTCAGTACATTGCCTGAGACATCAGTTGAAGTATTTTTTGCTTAAATGGTAGCCCCCATGGTACCTATCCCTATTAATGTACTGTTAAATGCTCACATTAAAGCAAGTATGTAGAAAAAAGGAAATACAGGTTGAGTGTTCCTTATTTGAAATATTTGAGACCAAAAGTGTTTTGGATCTTTAAATTTTCACATTTTGGGAATATATGCATTATACTTAGCATTTCCTAATGTGAAAATCCAAAGTGCTTCAATGAGCAATTTTTTTTTTTTTTTTTTTTTTTTTTTTTTTTGCAACAGAGCCTCATTCTATTGCTTAGGCTAGAGTGCAGTGGCGCGATCTTGGCTCAGTGCAACCTGTGCCTCCTGGGTTCAAGTGATTCTCCTGCTTCAGCCTTTCGAGTAGCTGGGATTACAGGCGTGTGCCACCATGGCTGGCTAATTTTGTATTTTTACTAGAGATGGTGTTTCGCCATGTAGGCCAGGCTGTCTCGGACTCCTGACCTCAAGTGATCTGCCTACCTTGGCCTCCCAATGTGCTGGGATTACAAGCATGAGCCCCTGTGCCTGGCTGAGCATTTCTTTTGAGCATCATGTTGGAGCTCAAAAAATTTAAGATTTTGGAACCTTTTATATTTTAGATTTTTGGATACTCAACCTGTATAGCTACTAGTAGAAGTCACAGAATTTCCAAATGAAGAAAGGTTACAGTGCTTCTCAAACTTGAATTTGTGTACAGATCACTCTGGGGTAGTCTAGGGTAGAGCGTGAGTCACTTGTGAGGTCAGTTCTCGGGGGAGTCTAAGATTCTGCATTGCTAACACTTTCCTTGGAGATTTAACCTATGCTGTTAGTCGCTGAAACACAGTTTGAATTAGCAAGGTTCTGTGTTCAAGAAATTGCAAAATGCTAAACATGGAGAAAGATTGAATTGGATAAAGACTTAAACATCCATAAACATAATTTCCAGTTTCAGTGGTAATAGTTGAAAGAACTTGTTAGTTGAACACATGGTGAGTAGTAGGCCTCCATATTTTCTTTTCTTTCTTTCTTTTCTTAAAAAACTAGAGACAGGGTCTCAATGTGTTGTCCAGGCTGGTCTCAAACTCCTGGGCTCAAGCACTTCTGCTTCAGCCTCCCAGAGTGCTGGGATTACAGTTGTGAGCCACTGCACATGGCTCATATTTTATTTTAGCCTCAGTGTTGAGTTGGACCTTCAGGTCTTCTAAGAAGTTCTTGAAAATGGTTTAGTTGTTATTTTCTCAATGAATATTTTTCCTTGACATTGGTTTCTCCCGATGGTCTTTTAATACCTGTAGTCACTGGTTGTCATTTAATCTTTTATTTCCCCATCTCTTAGTAGTTGTGTCCTATTAGCAAACTACAGTTATATAGGAATATTGAATCATTACAGGCTGCTTAGTATTGGAAGTGAGTAGAAGGTTAAGTTCATATATTTTACTGAGAAGATAAAGTTGGAATATTTTGATTTGTCTTTGTTTTCTTTTTTTTTTTTTTTTTTTTTTTTTCTGCCTACATTTCACAGGATGTATGGAAGATTTGTCTTTGTTTTCGATCCGGATTTAAAAAAATTTTGTAACTTAGGGAAATTTTATGACTTTTGTAACGTTTATAAATTTTACATCTTAGGGAAAAAGTAGAAAGGCCAGAAACCCACTTTGATGCAACACTTTTCTTTTTTCTTTTTTTTTTTAAAAATAGAGATGGAATCTTGCTGTGTTGCCCAGGCTGGTCTCGAATGCCTCACTTTAAGCTATTTTCCTCAACCTCCGAAAATGCTGGGCTTATAGGTGTGAGCCACCACACCTGGCCTCAATATTTTTATTTAAAAAAAAATTGTTTGGGCATGGTGGCTCACACCTGTAATCCCAGCACTTTGGGAGGCCAAGGTGAGTGGAGGTTGGGAGTTCGACACCAGCCTGACCAACATGGAGAAACCCCGTCTCTACTAAAAATACAAAATTAGCTGGGTGTGGTGGCATATGCCTGTAATCCCAGCTACTTGGGAGGCTGAGGCAGGAGAATCACTTGAAACCCAGGAGGCAGAGGTTGCAGTGAGCCGAGATAGCGCCATTGCACTCTAGCCTGGGCAACAAGAGCGAAACTCCATTTGAAACAAACAAACAAAAAACAAATAAAATCTAGTCAGCTTTATTGAGGTATAGTTTACATTGAGTAAAATTCAACTATTTTTTAAGTATACAAATATATAAATTTTGAGAAATGTATTTACTTGTATAGCTACCTCAGTAGTCATAATATAAAACACTTACATCAATCCAAAAAGCTCCCTCTGCTATTTGTAGTAAATTCAAAATACTTTCTAATTTCTTTTTGATTTCTTCTTTGACCCATGAACTATTTAGAAATGTAAATTCCTAATATTTGGGGACTTTTCTGCGTATCTGTTATTGACTTAATTCTACTTTAGTCAGAAAACATACTCTAAGAATTTATTCTTTCAAAATTTATGGAAACATGCTTTGTGGCCTAGGATTAAGGTCTGTCTTTGTGACTGTTCCATGTGACCTTAAAAAGAAATATATTCTGTCTATCTAGTCAAATTCTTTGTGTTTAAGTTTTTAATAATCTTACTATTTTTTTTGTCTAGTTATTCAGAAAGGAGTGTTACAATTTCCAACTCTAGTCACAGATTTTTCTGCTTTTTTCTGTTCTATCAACTTTTTTCTTCACCTACTTTGAAGCTCTGTTATGTACATAAATATTTAGGCTTTTTGTGTTCTCTTCTTGAATTATGAAATGTTCCTCTTTATCCCTCATAATTTTTTTTTTGGTTTTGTTTTGACGTTGACTTTTTCAGATATTACTATAACCACTCCAGCTTTCTTTGGATTAGGGTTTGTATGTTACATATTCTCCCATATTTTTTACTTTAACTCATCTTTATTTTTGTGTCTGTTAGCATATATTTACATTTTCCTTTTTTAAAAAGTAAAAAGGCTGATGTGTCACCTCATGCCTGTAATCCCAGAACTTTGGGAGGCCAAGCCAGTAGGATTACTTTATACCAGGAGTTCAAGACCAACCTGGGCAACATAGTGACAGAAAAACAAAAAATAAAAAAAAATTAGCCAGGCTGGGTGTGGTGGCTCACACCTATAATCCCAGCACTTTGGGAAGGCTGAGGTGGGTGGATCACCTGAGGTCAGGAGTTTGAGGCCAACCTGGCCAACATGTTGAAACCTGATCTCTACTAAAAATACAGAAATTAGCTGGGCGTGGTGGTGCATGCCTGTAATCCCAGCTGCTTGAGAGGCTGAGGCAGGAGAATCACTTGAATCTGGGAGGTGGAGGTCGCAGTGGGCCGAGATCACATCACTGCACTCCAGGAGCCTGGGCGATGAGCAAAACTCCGTCTCCAAAAAAAAAAAAAAGATTAGCCAGGCATGGCATAGTGATGCATCAGTTTCCAGTTACTTGGAAGGGTAAGGTGACAGGGTTGCTTGAACCTAGGAGGTTGAGGGTACAATGAGCTATAATCATGTCACTACACTCCAGCCTGGGCAACAAGTGAGACCCTGTCTTTTAAAAAACAAAAAGCGAAATGACAGCTTTTGCCTTTTAATTGTTATATTAGATCATTTACTTTCCTTACTACTTCCCCTTCCTTTCCTTTCGTTTCTTTTCCTTTCCTTTCCTTTCTTCTTTCCTTTCCTTTCCCCTTTCCCCTTCCCCTTCCCCTTCTCCTTCCCCTTCCCCTTCCCCTTCTGCTTTCCCTTATTTTGGAGATAGAGGTCTGTCTCTGTTGTCCAGGCTAGAATGCAGTGGCCATTCACAAATGTGGTCTCAGTGTGTTGCAGCTCCAAACTCCTCGGCTTAAGCAGTCCTCCCACCTCACTATCCTGAGTAGCTGGGACTGCAGGTGCACACTACTGTACCTAGCTAGATCATTTACTTTTAATGTAATTATTCATATGGCTGAGTTTTAAACTATCATCTTTCTATTTGTTTTCTGTTCCATCTGTTCATAGTTCTTTTCCCCTTTTCTTGCATTCTGGGGAGTAATATACTTTTCTTTTCTTTTTTTTTTTTTTTTGGAGGCTGAGTCTCGCTCTGTCGCCCAGGCTAGAGTGCAGTGGCATGATCTCTGCAGTCTCCACCTCACTGCAAACTCCACCTGGGTTTAAGTGATTCTCGCGCCTCAGCTTCCTGAGTAGCTGGGATTACAGGCATCTACTACCATGCCTGGCTAACTTTTGTATTTTTAGTAGAGATAGGGTTTCACCATGTTGGCCAAACTGGTCTCGAGCTCTTGACTTCAAGTGATCCACCCACCTCAGCCTCCCAATATATACTATTAAAATTGATTCAGTTTTATCTCTGCTATTGGCTTTATGATATACCTGTTGGATTTTTTAGAGGTTGTTCAGAGTGTACAATATCTATAACTTATCACTGTATACTTTAAAATAATATTATTTCACTTCATATAGAGTATATGTACACTTTGTTTCTCCTCTTTTCTGTTGTGCTGTTATTGTTACACATTTTAATTCTGTGTGTCATAAATTCCACAGTACATTGTGTCTTAAAAAATATATTCCCTTTGACAGAGATTAAAAATGAGAAAATAAATCCTTTTTATTTTCTTATATATTCATTATTTCTGTCACTATTCTTTGCATCAATGCAGATTTCCATCTGGTATTATTCCTTCTATCTGAAAAACTTTATTATTCTGTTAATGGAGGCTACTAGTGATGCATTGTAAGCTTTGAAACCCAGAAGGGCTTCTTTTCACCTCCTTTTTCCACCTTCATTTGTGAAAGTTATTTTCACTGGGTATAGAATCTTAGGTTGATAAAGTTCTTTTTTTCTTGTAGTACTTTAAATATGTTGCTGCATTTTCTTTGAGTTAACATAGAGTGTGCTGTCAGTTTTATCTTTGTTTCTCCTTAAAAAATGTGTCTTTTTTTCTGGCACCTTTGGTGCTTCCCTACCCACAGATGATTTTAAGGTTTTTTTTTTTTTTTTTTTTTAAGACGAGGTTTCACCACGTTGGTCAGGCTGGTCTTGAACTCCCAACCTCAGGTGATCCACCCGCCTTGGCCTCCAAAGTGCTTGGATTACAGGCGTGAGCCACTGCGCCCGGCTGATTTTAAGGTTTTTTTTCTCACTAGTTTTTATAGTCATTAGCTTATGATATGCCTTTATGTGGTTTTTGTTTATATTTTTAATTTTTAAATTTTTTTAGAGATAGGATCTCACTTTGTTGCTGAGGCTGCTGTGATCATGGCTCACTGCAACCTCAGACTCCTGGGCTCAAGCGAACCTTCCACCTCAGGCTCCTGAGTAGGTGGGATTATAGGTGTGCACTAAAAATTATGCCTGGGTAATTTTTACATTTTTTTTTTTTTCTTAGAAACAGAATTTTGCTCTGTTGTCCAGCTGGTCTTGAACCTCTTGGCCTTGAACAGTCCTCCTGCCTTAGCCTCCTAAAGTGCTGGAACTGCAGGCATGCACCACCATACCTAATTTTTTCTTTTTCTTTTTTTGTTATTGTTTTTGTTTTTGAGATGGAGTCTCGCCATGTCTCCCAGGCTGGAGTGGAGTGGCGCGATCTCCGTTCCCTGCAACCTCTGCCTCCTGGGTTCAAGTGATTTTTCTGCATCAGCCTCCTGAGTAGCTGGGATTACAGGCATGCGCCACCAGGCCCAGCTAATTTTTCTGTTTTTAGTAGAGGTGGGGTTTCACCATGTTGGTCAGGCTGGTCTCTAACTCCTGATCTCGTGATCCGCCTGCCTCGGCCTCCCTAATTTTTTTATTATTTTTTATATTCATATAATAAATTATTTATTTATTTATTTTTGAGATAGGGTCTCACTCTGTTGCCTGGGCTAGAGTGTGGTGGCATGATCACGGCTCACTGAAGCTTTGACTTCTCGGCTCCAAGCTATCCTCCCACCTCAGCCTTTCAAGTACTTGGGACTGTAGGCACGTGGGACTATGCCCAACTAATTTTTGTATTTTTTAGTAGAAACGGTTTCGTCGTGATGCCCAGGCTGGTCTTGAACTCCTGGGCTCAAGAGTCCACCCACCTTGGCCTCCCACAGTGCTGGGATTATAGGTATGAGCCACCGTGCCCAGCCTCTGTGGCTAATTTTGCCACTAATAAGGTGTTATTTTTCTGAGTGCTATAGCAATGCTCCATATATTGCAAGATCTTTCTTCCCTCAATGGTAGGAATATGAATATTTCCCAGCCCTTGTGTGAGCTTTGAGGATTGTTTTGTTTCCTTCTAATGGTGGTTCATTTTTTCTGAGGTGGGATAGTTCATTCTCTCACATGCTTAGATCAGTAGTCAGCCAAACCCTAAGGGAACCCCAACTTGAGGTGACTGAAGCTCTCTCTCGGTTTACCTTCCTCCTTTCTGTTACTCTGGCTCATAGATTCTAAATACCTGGTGTCTCTGAACTCAGAGGTCTGTCTCAATTAAGTGGTACCTTCAGCCTCTTGGTTGCTCTTCCATGCTCTTTGGCCCAGAAACTGCTTGCAGACAGTAAGCTGGGCCAGTTGTAGTAGATCTCACTTCATTTGTTTCTCTTGTCATATCTTTTGTCCAGTTTTCTAATTATTGTTGGTGGTAGGTTAAATTCAGTCTCTTTTACTCCTGAAGTGGCTACTGATTTAATAATTTGCATCTTTTTTTCTTTTTTACCCCCTCCTCCCCCCACCCCCCGAATCACTCTAGTGTGAGTTATGGCATCATGTCATTTTACCCCTAAATATTTAAAATGTACCTCCCAAAATTTAGGACTCTCTCCTTTTCTATAATCACAGTATTATTGTTTTGAGGAAAATTAACATGAATTTCTTTTTTTTTTTGAGATGAAGACGGAGTCTTACTCTGTTGCCTAGGCTGGAGCTCAATGGCATGATCTTGGCTCACTGCAACCTCTGCCTCCCGGGTTCAAGCAATTCTCCTGCCTTAGCCTCCCAAGTTTCTGGGATTATAGATGTGCACTACCGCACCTGGCTAATTGGTTTTTTTTTTTTTTTTTTGTATTTTTAGTAGAGACAGGGTTTCGCCATGTTGGCCGGGCTGGTCTGAAACTCCTGACCTCCGGTGATCCACCGGCCTCAGCCTCCCAAAGTGCTGGGATTAACAGGTGTGAGCCATTGCACTTGACCAATATAAATTTCTTAATGTCATCTAAAACTGATTCCACTTTGCCTAGGCTTGTTTCCAAATGTCGTTTGTTTTCTTCTCAATTGGATTCTTTTTCCATTTTCCTTTTATTGTTTCTTTCATGTTTTTTTTTTCTCTAGTATGATTTTACAATGTTATGTTCATGGTTGTATGGCTCTTCTCTGCCCAGATGTTTTTATTGCTATGATAGAAAGTGGGTGACTTCTTTTTTCTTTTCTTTTTGTCTCTGAGACCAGTGTATTTGTTTCCCCTTCAAGTCATAGTTTGAGGGGCTGATTATTTTGTTTTATTCACTTTTCTGCAGTCATGGGGCCATGATCATATATAATTTTTTTGAGAATTCCAGAACTCTGTTCTCCTGAGATTTTTAAATAAGTGAATTGTATGGCATCTAAGGGGTTAGTGGCAGCATCAGAAGTCCAGTGTGCCATGCTTTTCCACATTTTCATTAAAATATTGTTTCCTTCCTTGGCTGCCTGTTTGATAGATTATGTTATTAGGTTATGACCAGTGTTGTATTTAACACACTCTTTCGAAAAAAGAAAAAAATCCTCTGATTTGGCTGGGTACAGTGGCTCACACTGTAATCCCAGCACTTTGGGAGGCCAAGGCAGGAGGATCACTTGAGCCCAGGAGTTTGAGACCAGCCTGGGCAACACAGTGAGACCCTGTCTCTACAAGAAATAAAAAAGTTAGCCAGACATAGTGGTGTGTGCCTGTAGCCCCAGCTACTGGAAAGGCTGAGGTGGGAGAATCACCTGAACCCTGGAGGTAAAGGCTGCAGTGAACCTTGATAGTGCCATTGCACTCCAGCCTGGGCAACAAGTTGAGACTTTGTCTCCAAACAAACAAACAAACAAACAAAAATCTAATTTGTAGCCTTTTCAGTGTTAGTTTCCATGATGTAAATGCTCCTCTCATGGCTGATTTCAAGCTCCCAACATAATGTTATAGAGCTTGAAGTTAGGAAGGGAATTGACACTCAGGAGAATGTATCAGCCAAATTGCTTATCTTTTTTAAAATTTAATTTCAGTCCTTTTTTCTTTCTTTCTTTTTTTTTTTTTTTTTTTTTTTTTTGAGATGGGGTCTTACTCTGTCACCTAGGCTGGAGTGCGTTGGCTGTTATCGTAGCTCACTGTGGCCTTGAACTCTTGGGATTAAGTGATATTCCCGTAGCCTCTTGGGTATCTTGGACTACAGTTACATACCATAATCCCTGGCTAGTTTTCATTTATTTTATTTTATTTATCTATTTATTGAGACGGAGTTTTTGCTCTTGTCACCCAGGCTGGATTGTAGTGGCATGATTTTGGCTCACTGCAACCTCTGCCTCCTGTGTTAAAGCGGTTCTCCTGCCTCAGCCTCCCGAGTAGCTGGGATTACAGGCACCTACTACCATGCCCAGCTGTTTTTGGTATTTTTAGTAAAGATGGAGTTTCACCATGTTGGCCAGGCTGGTCTCGAACTCCTCATCTCAAGCAATCCACCTGCCTCGGCCTCCCAAATTGCTGGGACTACAGGTGTGAGCCACTGTGCTCGGCTGCCTGGTTAGGTTTTAATTTTTTTGTAGAGATGGGCCTTTCTATGTTGCCTAGGCTGGTCTTGAACTCCTGGACTCAAGTGATCCTCCCACTTTGGCCTCCCAAAGTATCTGTATCTCACCTGATTTCAGTTCTTCAAGGTTGTTCTTTGTGTGTGTGGAGTGGGAGCGGAGGGATAGGTAGGCTGCTTTATCCTCTACCAATGGCCCCCTTATTTTCTTCTTCATTAAGTACTGGGGAAGAGAAATTATGTAATTCGATTTTAATACATTATCTTAACGTAAGTTTTTTTCCACAATACTGAGATTACACAATTACTGATATTTAGGCATAATTAAGATAAACATTCATAGTTCTTATATAGAAGATGATATGAGATGGACTTGGTAACTGTGTGTCCCTGGGAAGTGTTTTTAACTTTCCCAATTAAATCCTGTGAATCATGTTCTATCTCAGTTATAAAGATTCAGAAAATCATTGCTCAGGTCTTTTGCCAGTGAAAGTGAACATTATGTTGCTTTATAAAATTTGTGTGTGGGACAGAGAAAAGATGACTTTGTTTAATAACTCTACCAGTAGAATTTCAACTGTGTAAATAGTTGAGCTTTTGTCGTGAGTGCTTCACCAGAGCAATAGTTACTGTTTTAAGTTATCAGAAGTGACAAAATACTTTATCTGAACTGACTTAAAAGCTTGACTTTTTCTTGATTTAAGCACCAGAGACAGAGATAAAAACCAGCTTGGCCAGGCACGGTGGCTCATGGCTGTAATCTCAGCACTTTGGGAGGCTGAGGCCGGCGGATGAGGCCGGTGAGGTCAGGAGACCATCTTGGCCAACATGGTGAAACCCCGTCTCTACTAAAAATACAAAAATTAGCTGGGCATGGTGGCGCCTGCCCGTAATCCCAGCTACTCAGGAGGGTGGGCAGGAGAATCGCTTGAACTCAAGAAGCGAGGTGGCAGTGAGCCGAGATCCAGCCACTACACTTCAGCCTGGTGACAGAGAGAGACTCCGTCTCAAAAAACAAACAAGAAACTAACTTGAGTCCTTTAGTGCTGAAAAAGGAGTGGAACCCACAGTTCTGCAAAGCCAAGCTTGTGCTATGGCAACTCAGACCACTTAAATTCAATTAGTAATCCAAAGGAAATTTTCAAAATGAAAGAAATTATTCAGAAGTTCTCATACTTCCCCATTCTTGATTTCTTCTTTTTTGCTAAACTCATGTATACTACATTTATAATTAAGTTTAAAGGATATAGAAGATGCATTGATATATTTGATTCCATTATTTAGTTTTAATTTTTTAAAAGTTCCGTGCTAGTGGTTTTTATTATCTCTTAGCCATTGGCTTCGCTTTAATTTCTTTGCTAGTTGTGAAGATAGTTTTGGACTCATTCCTCTCACCTCTCTTGGGAGGAGTGGGTTCAAGAGGAGGATGAAATAACTCATTATGTTTTATGGTCAGTATTATCTGTCTACTGATGCCAGCAGTTTTAGTTGAATGGTCCTTTTATGCCATTCTTTGTGCTCATAAGCATTTTGCATACAGTTAAGGTAGGCACTGTTGTCTCCATTTTACAGGTTAAAAAAAAACCACCTCCTGAGATTTAAAAAAGTTAAAAACCTATTTCATGTGTTTATGGCTAGGAAGTGTCAGAATCAACCCAGTTTTGTTTTTTATTCCTATTCATTGCTTCAGTATGTGTATATTGGACTGGAAGGCAAATGTGGGAGAAGGAAGAAAAGGAAGAGAGGGGGAAGAGATGATGATGATGGATAATTTTTTTTTTTTTTTGAGACAGAGTTTTGCTCTTGTTCTCCAGGCTGGAGTGCAATGGCACGACCTCGGCTCACCGCAACCTCTGCCTCCCGGGTTCAAGCAGTTCTCCTGCCTCAGCCTCCTGAGTAGCTGGGATTACGCTACTACTCATGTGCCACCACACCTGGGTAATTTTGTATTTTTAGTAGAGATGGAGTTTCTCCATGTTGGTCAGGCTGGTCTTGAACTGCCGACCTCAGGTGATCCGTCCGCCTTGGCCTCCCATAGTGCTGGGATTACAGGTGTGAGCCACCATGCCCGGTGATGATGGACTATTTATTGAACCTTTTTTGTTTTGTGGGCACTCTTAATATTAATTGTCACACATGGTTTACATCATTTTATCTGTGATAGTTTTTTTTTTTTTTTTTTTTTGAGATGGAGTCTTGCTCTGTTGCCGAGGCTGGAGTGCAGTGGCATGATCTTGGCTCACTGCAACCTCTGCTTTTCAGGTTCAAGCAGTTCTCCCATTTCAGCCTCCCGAGTAGCTGGGACTACAGGTGCCCACCACCACGCCCAGCTAATTTTTGTATTTTTAGTAGAGATAGGGTTTCACCATGTTGGCCAGACTGGTCTGGAACTCCTGACCTTGTGATCTGCCCGCCTCAGCCTCCCAGAGTGCTGGGATTACAGGTTTGAGCCACCATGCTGGGCCTGTGATCATCTTGAGAGAGAGCTACTCTAGTGTCTTCATTCTGTGGATAGGAGACTGAAGCTGAGTAGTTTCCTGTTCCATCTGGGAAACAACTAATAACTGAAGATGGTGGTATTCAAACCCAGATCATTTTTTTTATTCTAGTAAAAAATGCTTAAGGTAAATGTACTGTCTTAACCATTTCTAAATATACAGTTCAGTAGTTTTAAGTATATTCACATTGTTGTCCAATAAATTCCAGAAGTTAAACCCAGGTAATTTGACTTCAGGGTTTGTGCCCTTAACCTTATAGTGCATAAACAGAAAATTTAGTGTTGGATCACAAAATTTAGTGTTGGATAATAGATGAGCCATTATCATTTTTTAGAAAAACTTACTTGTTTTATAAAAGAGGATGGTTTTCTTTAGTTAAGAATTTTACTTGATTTGTTGAAGAATCACTTTTTTTTTTTGCTCCTCTTGAAGATGGAGAAATAAGGACCAAATTTACTTTCCTGCCTGGAAGGAACAAGGAAACCAGGAAAAATACAGAGAAACAAAGTGTGTGTTTTTTCTTTTTTTTGAGATCGAGTTTCACTCTTGTTGCCCAGGCTGGAGTGCAGTGGTGCGATCTCGGCTCACTGTACCCTCCGCCTTCCGGGTTCAAGTGATTCTCCTGCCTCAGCCTCCTGAGTAGCTAGGATTACAGGCATCCACCACCATGCCTGGCTAGTTTTGTATTTTTAGTAGAGACGGAGTTTCACCATGTTAGTAAGGCTGGTTTCCAACTCCTGACCATAGGCGATCCACCATCTTGGCTTCCCAAAGTGCTGGGATTACAGGCGTGAGCCACTGCATCTGGTGAAACAATGGTTTTTAAGGCATGGTCATCAGGTAGTGAGGTCTCCTGAGAGGGGGAAACAAAAAGGTTGGCTCTTTGATTGTGTGAACTTTCTGCCTTGAGAGATTTCTGGGTTGGGTTTGTAGGGCTATGAGAGAAAACCTAGGTAGCGTTCACTGAACTCCCTCAGTTGAGGAGATGAAGTTGAGAGTCAGGGGGAGAACAAACTGGGTGGAGTTCACAGACAGAATATTAGGGTGAAGAGAGAGCTGCACGGAGGATTTCTGAGATATGCAGAGCTCTAAACAGCCAATGTGAGGAAACTGCTTGAGGCTAGAGAAAAGAATCATCCCAAAAGATTACATTGAACAGTACCTGGTGCTCGTATGGGGCATAAACAGTGCTATTTCTTATGAAGTAGACTGGAAAAACTCAGTTCATGGAGCCTTGGGTCCGAGAGTAAGTCTCGCCTCAGTGGGAATCATTAGCCCCAGGCTGAACGCTCATTCTACATAAATTTGTCCAGAAAATTGAAGAAGAGGTAATACTTCTGAGTATATATTTTTAACCCTGATATCCCAACTTAACAAAGATAGTATAAGAAAACTGTAAGCCAGTATATCCTGTGAACACAGATGACAAAATTCTAAACAAAATTACAGCAGTTGTTTATTTTTTATTTTTATTAGAGATGAGGTCTCACTCTGTTGACCAGGCTGGTCTCGAGCTCCTGGCCTCAAGCAGTCCTCCCATCTCAGCCTCCTGAAGTGGTGGGATTACACGTGTGAGCTGCTGCACCTGGCTCTGATAGTTTTTATCAGCAAAATGTGAATAGAAGAGAACTTTGTCAGCCTGATAAAGGACATCTAAAACAAATATATGGCTAACATCCAAACTTGTGTGTGAGGTTGAAATTACCATCATGATAAGTTTTAATGGTTTATATGTTAATATTAATGAAGAATTTGTAATATTAGTGCTGGGATTAGGGAGAAGTTGTTTCATACATATTCATAGATATTTGAATACTTCTGGCATCATGTTAGAACTAGAAGAGGTCTTCAAGATGGTACTAATTCAGACTGTTGTTTATTTTTTATAGGTCAGTATGGAAATCCTTTAAATAAATATATTAGACATTATGAAGGATTATCTTACAATGTGGATTCGTTACACCAAAAACACCAGCGTGCCAAAAGAGCAGTCTCACACGAGGACCAGTTTTTACGTCTAGATTTCCATGCCCATGGAAGGTGAGTAAATTTATTGCTGGCTATGTCTGAAGTTCCCCTATGTTTAATTTAAGTTAAAGGGGAAATTTATACCCTTAATTTTCCTTCTGTAATGCAAGGTCTTTATTTGGAAATTCCATTTCCATTGGAATTTGGTATATGCATTAAAAAATGACTTATTTTAAAATGGATTGCCGTTTTGTATTGTGGAGGAAACAGTCAAATTTAAATGTTTTTGAATTTATGAATCAGATCTTACATTAGTGAAAGATAGGTCTTTAAAGAAGATTCTGTGTTCGTAGTTTCTGACTACTTTTTATATGTTTTATAGTCAATATATCTATCTACTGGTGCCAGCCGTGCAGGTAACTACTTGTGTGCCATTGAATACATCATTTAGTTTCTCATTAACTCAGTTTTACCAGTTCTAAAATGACAGCTGGTAGACAGATTACCTGCTGTATTGTTCAGTTCACAAACAGAATTGTTAAATGATAAAGGGGAGCCAGGGAGAGAGGCTGAAAAACAAAATCGCTTATTGAGTACCTGTTGTGTTCTAGATGCTTTATATGCATTTCTTGCTTAATCTTCTTGACATCCAGACAAAGGTAAATAGCTTTTTGTATCTGAGGAAGTTAAGGCTCAGAGAAGTTAAATAACTTACCCAGCACTGATTTACCGAGACCTGGCTAAACAACCCTTATTTTTTCCCTATCTATTACAGAATCTTGGAGATCTTTGTCAAGCCCTCGCTGTCTTAGGTGTAATTAGTAAATCTATTCCTTTTGTACTTTTTCTACTGATGTAACCCTAATTGATTACTGTAGTATTCACTTTCTAATAGGTTTCCCAGCTTCCACTGTGTTTATCATTAAAGCTATCCTACTGCTGTGAGATGACTCTTGTCTACTTTTTTCATGTCAGCTTATTGCTCTAAAGTCTTCAATTAATGGTTGTTAGTCAGATTTTCTTAATATGACTTTTAAGTTTCTCTGTAAATTAATCCTATCATTCTAAACTTAATTTCTTTTACTTCCCATCATCAAGTTTCTGTTTCACCCAGAACGATCTTTTAGTCTCTGAATATACCACATAAACTTTGATCTCTGTGTCATCGGTCCTAAATCATGACAGTCTTTTAATGTGCAATTCAACTTCTGTCTCTCAGACACTTTACTTTTTAATTCCCTCTAAACTTTAAAATTATTTATCTTAACCATTGAAATCTTCATTTGTGCTCTCTCTTTTTTTTTTTGTAAATCCTTCTTATTTATTTCTCTATAAATGTGTTTTCTGTTCCTCACAGGCAGGCATCCTGGCTAGTGTTTGGTATTATCCATTATATTGCACATCTGGTACATGTGCTTAAGAAAGATTTTAATGGATGAAAAATCAAATAATTAGGAATGCTATGAAACTTAAAGTATTTTGTACATGGAAATAAATGTGTTCCTTAAATTAGTGTATTTTCCATATTACAACAGTAATGATTATTGTTGAAAAAATTACTTTCAGGTTATAAAATCTTCTTTGATTTGAAGGAGGAAAAAAGATTTATTTCAGGGTCTTTTCTTGTAGATAAACATTTTATTGGCAGCAGTTTATGTAAATTTTTATGACTCATAAGATACTTTAAAATTACTCATTCTTTATTAGTATGTGCTGTGAAATAACAAGCAATTATTAGTCTTCCTGTGTTTAATGAGCATCTCAAAATATATTTAGTATTATTAATTATTTAGTATACACCAAATACGTTTTGAGTGTCAAAAGGAAAAGACGAGATTCTAGCTGCTTTTGGCTTGAGTATCTATTCCTATTATGTAATTAGATTTTTGTTAGATACGTAATTCATATTGAATAAGAGGCAAAACTGAATCCTTAGCTCTTTCTGTGTGTGTGAGTGAGTGAGAGACAGAGGAGGGAAAGCAAGAGACTGTGCGTGAGTGAGAGGGCTGCCACATAGTTGTCCAAAAAGTGTTTTTATTAACTGCTAGTGAAAAGTTACTGGCTGGGCACAGTGGCTCATGCCTGTAATCCCAGCACTTTGGGAGACCGAGGCGGGTGGATCACCTGAGGTCAGGAGTTCAAGACCAACCTGGGCAACATGGTGAAACCCTGTCTCTACTAAAAAAAAAAACAAAAAAAAAACAAATACAAAAATTATCTGGGCATGATGGTATATGCCTGTAATCCCAGCTACTAGGGAGGCTGAGGCAGGAGAATGGCTTGAGCCGGGGAGGTGGAGATTGCAGTGAGCTGAGAGTGGGCCATTCCAGCCTGGGTGACAAGTGAGACTCTGTCTCAAAAAAAAAAAAAAAAAGATAGTGTAGGATGTGGGAGATTGTATAAGACACATGTGATATGCTACATTACAGATAAAATGCTGTAGATATTCAAAGGCGGGAGAACTTCTTGCTGAGGCACTAAACAAAGGACCTGAAACTAGGTAATCTTATGTAATATGGTCTCATGTATACTGGTCTCATTTTTGGGTAGTTCTTTTTTTTTTTGAAGCAGGGTCTTGCTCTGTTTTCCAGGCTGGAGTGTAGTGGTACGATCTCGGCTCACTGCAACCTCTGGGTTTAAGTGATTCTTCAGCCTCAGTCTCCCAAGTAGCTGGGACTACAAGTGTGCCGTCATCATGCCCGGCTAATTTTTGTATTTTTAGTAGAGACAGGGTTTCACCATGTTGGCCATGCTGGACTTGAACTCCTGACCTCAAGTGATCCACTCACTGAGCTCTGCCTTCCAAAGTACTGGAATTACAGGCATGAGCTACCATGCCTGGACCATTTTAGGATGCTTTTAACACAAATCTGTGTAATTAACTATACAAACGTACTGTACTTTCTAGACTTCGTCCAGTTTAAGATATTTTATTTTCCCAATTTTTATATATTCACAGTCTCAGAATTTGTGCCCTACACCTTGATCATTGTAATTACCTTTTAAAATACTTTACGTAAAAATGTAATGGTCTGATGATCTTGTTTTTCCCTTTCCTTGAAAATATACCTACAAAGTGACTGGGCTAGTATAATTATAGATTTCTTGCTAGGTCTTTCTTCTCCTTCTATCATCTAACAAATATTAGTCTTGGTGCACTATAATGCCTCCTAACAGGATTTCTATCTATATATAAATTATTTATTATTTGGTTAATAACGATTTGTAATAATTTGTATTTTATTTATTTTTTTGAGACGGAGTCTTGCTGTGTTGCCAGATTGGAATGCAATGGTGCAGTCTTGGCTCACTGCAACCTCTGCGTCCCGGGTTCAAGCGATTTCCCTGCCTCAACCTCCTGAGTAGCTGGGATTACAGGCACATGTCACCACACCCAGCTAATTTTTTTTGGTATTTTAATAGAGACAGGATTTTACCATGTTGGCCAGGATGGTCTCAATCTCCTGATCTCGTGATCTGCCTGCCTTGGCCTCCCAAAGTGCTGGAATTACATGAGTGAGCCACCGCGCCCAGCCTGTATTTTATTTTTACAAATTTTTGTTTTTTGTGTTTAATATGAATGTAAGTTCATTTATTTATTTGTTTTTTTGTGAAATGGAGTCTCGCTCACATTGTGCAGGCTGGAGTGCAGCGGTGCGATCTTGGCGTACTGCATCCTCTACCTCCCGAGTTCAAGTGATTCTCCTTCCTCAGCCTCCCGAGTAGCTGGGATTGCAGGTGTGTGCCACCACACCTGGCTAGCTTTTTTTTTGTATTTTTAATAGAGACGGGGTTTTGCCATGTTGACCAGGCTGGTCTTGAATTCCTGACCTCAGGTGATCCACCTGCCTCAGTCTCCCAAAGTGCTAGGATTACAGGTGTGAGCCACTGTTCCTGGCCAAATATAAATTTTATTTTTATTTTTAGGTAGATTGGCTTATTACATAGTGAATATAGCTTTGAAACGACTTTGGGTTAGAGTTACTTGTAGCCCAGCCTATAAGATGTGTACTATCTTATAGCCCAGTGTATAAAATGTTTACTATCTTACACATTGTGGCTAGAATTGTTATTTGTATTTCACCGTTTAAAAAATATCAAGTAGAGTTTATTTTTTGTTTTCATTCTCATAGTAGGCTTTAGTCCCCTAGAATCTGATCAGTATACTTTTAACACATAATATAATATATTAAATTTTGTGCATTTAACTTATACATACGAAGAAGAATATACTTGGAAAAGGTTTTGCTTATACAATTATGACTTACATTTCTGGGTATTAGCACAGCCTCTGTGTGCACGCGTGCACATGTGTATGTATGCTTTAGTATTAAAGTAGTTTTTTGTGGTGTTTATATCTAAGCACGTGAACACACTTTCAACCTGGCTTCTATGTTTTCTCAGTAATGAAGGGTATATTATATGCCATGTTTATAGATGTTACCGTTAAATGAAGAAACAGTTAGATTTTTCCAAACCAAAAGTCCATTCTTAAGAATCCTATTGCCAGGTTCAGTGTCCCACGCTTGTAATCCCAGAACTTTGGGAGGCCGAGGTCGGTGGATCACCTAGGTCAGGAGTACCAGCCTGGCCAACATGGCAAAACCCCGTCCCTACTAAAATAGAAAAATTAGCCAGGTGTGGTGGTGTGTGCCTGTAGTACCAGCTACTTGGGAGGCTGAGGCACGAAACTGCTTGCACCTGGGAGGTGGAGGTTGCAGTGAGCTGAGATTACACAACTGCATTGCAGCCTGGGTGGCAGAGTGAGACTCTGTCTCAAAAAAAAAAAAAAAAAAAAAAAGAATTCTATGAAAAACTGTTGCTCTTGAAATAAAGCTTAAAGTTGTTTTAAAATAAAAGTACCATTTGAGCCAGTGCCACAGTTGTTAAGGAAACAACTCCAGTAATACTTATTAGACTATTAAACTATTTTTATTATAGATATTAGGCTAAAATACATCTCTTAGCTTTGCTGAGAAATTAAGAATCAGTTTTCCAGGTTTCAGAAATTATGTCACTTGGATAAGTTCTGATGAATTGGATTGCTCACTTAGCAATGCAGTGCTGTATATATGTGAGTTACGGCATTTATCACATTATATTATAACTTTATTTACATGCATATAACCTCTGCTTCTTGTGAACATGAAGTGCAGAGTGTGAGTCTTATTCACCTTTTTATGTAGATGATGGTCATTTTAGTTACTTGTGAGTGAATTGCTGGACGTGGTGGCTTGTGCCTGTAATCTTAGCACTTTGGGAGGCCGAGGTGAAAGGATCACTTGAGCCCAGGACTTTGAGACCAGCCAGGGCAACATGGCAAGACCCTGACTCTACAGAAAAATTACAAGAAACTTAGCCGGCGTGGTGGTGCATGCCTGTAGTGCCAGCTGCTTGGAAGGCTGAGGTGGGAGGATCACTTGAGCCCAGGAGGTTGAGGCTGCAGTGAGCTATGATTGTGCCACTGCACTCCAACCTGGGCGACAGAGCGAGACCCTGTCTCAAAAAACAAAAAACACTGCCAGCCAAACATTTAAGTACACAGATATTAGGAAACAGATTTTCTTCTTAAATCTTTTATACTCTATATCATCCCCTTTGGTAGTTGTTCTCAATGCCTACGTAGTAGGCAGATTTGTCATATTGTGGGATGCTGGATTTTTGTGGTAAATTTGTTTTCTCTCAGTCCTCATGTTCATGTGAAGTATGTGATGTATCAGGGACTGTCTATTGTAATTTCCCTTCTCTTAGATACCATGTTGTGTCGTGCTATTCCTGTCTTTTTTTTTTTTTTTTTCCTCTTTTCGAAACAGGGTCTGGTTCTGTTGCCTAGGCTAGGGTATAGTGGTGATATCTCGGTTAACTGCAACCCTTGCCTCCTGGGCTCAAGCCATCCTTTTACCTTAGCCTCCTAAGTAGCTGGTGTTACAGGCATACAATACACCACCATGTCTGGCTAATTTTGGGGGGTTTTTTTTTGGAGAGATGGGGTTTTGCCATGTTGCCCAGGTTGCCTTGGCCTTCCAAAGTGCTGGAATTACAGGTGTGAGCCACCGTGCCTGGCCATTCCTGTCTAAACCATCATGTGCTTTGTAATACCAGCATACTGTAATTTCAACAGAAATTTTGCTTAGGTGGTTTTTGTAAAATGCAGGTTAATATTGTTTATGTCTTGATGCTATATGTTGGAATATTACTGTATCACCTATATTGATATAGGTGAAAATTAGAATAAATATCTGTCTTAGAGTTAACCAAGGCTATTAATGTAGCATGAGAAAAACTTCATTGCAAGATTGTATAGTAATGATTCCTTTTATAGCTTATAGTGTGATTCTTATATTATATACATATTTTAATTTATGCCTTTTGTTTGTACCTGTCATTGAAGAGAAGCATAAGGGATCATTCCACTCTGTCTTCTTCCTAATAGAAATTGTGGGAATTTTCTGAAACACCCTTTCAAAGTGGTAATTAAAAAAAAAAAGTTGGCTTGGCAAGGTGGTTCATGCCTATAATTCCAGCACTTTGGGAGGCTGAGGCAGGTGGATCACCTGAGGTCAAGAGTTTGAGACCAGCCTGACCAACGTGGAGAAACCCCATCTCTACTAAAAATACGAAATTAGCCGGGCGAGGTGGTGCATGCCTGTAATCCCAGCTACTCAGTGGGTGGGGAGGGGAGGCAGGATAATTGCTTGAACTGGGAGTTGGAGATTGTGGTGAGCCAAGATCTCACTATTGCACTCCAGCCTGGGCAACAAGAACAAAATTCCATCTCAAAAAAAAAAAAAATAATATGAACTATCTGAGACCTCTTATTTAAAACGATTGTCTGTTATTATATTTATCTTTTTGGTAGGAAGTATATATACACTATTATATTAAATTATTTTTGTTGTTGTATGTATGTGTATGTTTAAACTTTTTCATTCTTCATATCTTGTTTTCCAGATTATGAACTTTGGGGTAGGCATCTTGTCTTTATTTTCTGGTTTTCTCACCACTTTGCTAACTTGACTGTCTTTGATAGAGTTGGTAGTTCACAGACACCAACTTTGCATTTGAGTAGGAAGTCACTTAGTAAAGAATTACATGATTTTATATATGTATTGGAGTAGTCGTAAACTGGGTAGAGGAGGAGTAGTGTGGTTACTTCAAACTAATTGATTTTGACATGAAATCTATTACTTCTAACTTGACATGAAATCGAGAGATTTTTTCTGAGCCTCAGTTTTCTCATTAGTAAAACCGTGAAGTTTAAGCAAGATAATGTTTAAGCTCTTTTCTGCTTTAAAATTCTACAAAATATATTAGTATACTAAGTTTAAAACATTAAAATACTATCTAGTCAGTAATAAACCATATTTTTCTGCCTGTGTATTTATTTGGATACATCAGTCCATACACCGAAAATGATTTTTATCTAATAAGTGATTTGTATATAGTATAGAAGAAACCAAAAACTTTCCTTAAGTGCAGTATAATTGTTTGAAGAATATGTTTCTTTCTGAATTGACAACGTAATTCTTCCTGTAGCCTTAACAGTAAGTTTCCAAACTATTTAAATAAATGATTAGATATTTGGTTGGAAGTTTTCTTTGTGGTTTGGGATTTGAGTTCTCCCTACTCTTGAAATATGAAAGTTTTAAGAATATGGCCCAGGTAACCTGTAAAAGGCATAAATGTTCTCTTCACTGTTTTTTTTGTTTTTCTGAGATGTAGTCTTGGTCTGTCACCAAGGCTGGAATGCAGAGGTACTGTCTTGGCTCACTACAGCCTCTGCCTCCTGGGTTCAAGTGATTCTCCTGCCTCACCTCAGCCACCTGAGCAGCTGGAACTATAGGCACATGCCACCATGCCCAGCTAATTTTGTATTTTCAGTAGAGACGGGGTTTCACCATATTGGCCAGGCTGGTCTTGAGCTCCTGACCTTGTGATCCATCTGCCTCAGCTTCCCAAAGTGCTGGGATTACAGGAGTAATCCCAAGGTCAGGAGCTCGAGACCAGCCTGGCCAATATGGTGAAACTCTGTCTCTACTGAAATACAAAATTAGCTGGGCATGGTGGCATGCGCCTGTAGTCCCAGCCGCTCAAGAGGCTGAGGTGAGGCAGGAGAATCCCTTGAATCCCTTGAACCTTGGCCTCCCAAAGTGCTGGGATTACAGGTGTGAGCCACTGCACCTGGCCTATTTTACATGTTTTTAAGCACTACCCAGGGCTTACCTGGAAGAGAGGGAATGAGTTTTTTTTTTTTTTTTTAAATATAAACTTAGCTTTCTCCCTCCTCCTTTGAAAAGGGAATGGAAGTAAGAGTGTAAAAGTATTTTTCTGGCTGTTTTTAATTCTTTGGAGAAATTGTTGCCTCTAAAAGTTAACCTAAAAACAGGCTTATATCTGATGGCTTATTTAGTGGTGTAGTTTTTAATAGCAGGGTTTCTAGAACTGGTGACCTAGACAGTGATGTCAGAAATTAGATGTATGTCTAGTAGAAAATCCTGTATATTGTTTTCCTTAATTATGTTATATTTCATGCTAAAATGCTGCATGTTCAGTTGTGTCTTTTGTGAGATAAGTACCCTAGCTCAGATTTTATCCAGATTCATAGTCAACCTTGGTTTTTTCTGTAGTTCAAGTGGTTAAGCCCCTTGTAAAGTTGCTGTGGCCTTTTCTTAAAGGTGCAGCAAGGATTTTATGTGACTAAAGGTTATTTAAATATTTATCCTGATTCATTATATCTGAAAATCATTTATAGTAACTGTATTGAATATGTTCAGTTTATTGGTTTTATTTTAATATGCTTGTTTGGTTTATCTTCAGAGAAACTATAGCATAATAGCTTTAAACTGATGAAAAATTCTTTGGTCACCATATATACAGTTCCTTTTTGATATAGCTTCTGAAGACTTGTTCTTCAGTTGATTGTATTATAACTGCTTTAATTTCTTAAACTTACTCTGTACCTCTGCAGGTTGATATATATTTTTGATACTTGTGTACAGGAATAAAGTTAAGTTGTTAATTTTTGTGCATCTCTGAAATCTGAAATTATAATCACTTTGCACTAGTAAGTTCCCAAAATAGTCTATACTGAACCAACAAATCAAGTATAAACACAAGGTCTGGCAAATCAATAGTCTTAGTTATCATGGTGTGGGACAAATAGTTGTGTTATATGCCAGTATTAATTGCCAGGTTGGTATTTTATTATTTATTTAGGATGGAATGAATGACACGGTCTTGCTTTGTTGCTCAGACTAGCCTCAAATTTCTGGGATCAAGCAGTCCTCCCACCTCAGCCTCCTTAGTAGCTGGGACCATTGGTATGTGCCACCATGCTCAGCTAATACTTAATTTTTATTTTTGTAGATATGGGGTCTTGCTGTGTTGCCTAGGCTGGTCTTGAACTCTTGAGCTCAAGCTGTCCTCCTACCTCAGCCTCCCAAAATGTGGGGATTACTGGTGTGAGCCACCATGTACAGCTCAATTATTTTTTTTATCTGTCACCAGGAAGATGTTCAGCATTTTGCCATCCTAGGGGCTCCCTTATATATCCTAAGCAAGGAACTATAGTTTGGTGTGATGGAAAGACTTGGTTGGCTAATTGAAGACCTTGGTTCAGATTTAAACTCTGATTTTGTGTGCTCTTGGTCAAATCAATCTTCATCGATTTGTTAAAATAGTAAATTTAGGTGACTATTATTTTATACGTTTGGTTTATATTAGATATCTGAACCATGGAAGTCTCCCTCTATTCTTAAATCCTGTCATTGTTTTAATATTTTTTTTGTGTGTTTGAGGCATGACACAGATTCTTGCTCTGTCACCCAGGCTGGAGTGCAGTGGCACGATCTTGGCTCACTGCAACCTCTACCTCCTGGATTCCAATGATTCTTGTGCCTCAGCCTCCCGAGTAGCTGGGACTATAGGCTCCACCATGCCTGGCTAATTTCTGTATTTTTAGTAGAGATGGCTTTTCACCATGTTGGTCAGGCTGGTCTTGAACTCCTGACCTCAAGTGATCCACCTGCCTTAGCTTCCCAAAGTGCTGGGATTACAGGTGTGAGCCACTGTGCCTGGCTCTAAATGTTTTATATACAGTAGTTTACTTACCAGTTATTTAATTACATAGTTGCATGAGGTTGGAAAGTATTTATAAAAACCTTTTTCAAATAGAGAAATCTACTTATTCTGTAATCATATATAATACGTATAATCATGTGTTCTATAATTATGCCATCATGAGAGGTTCTTCCCATTGGCTTTCCTTTATATGAGACTCACATTGTTGTTCTTTTTGTCTTCTTACACAGGATGAAGTTACTTATTTTAGCTTAAGTTACAGTTTTACTTTTATCTCTTTTTTATCTCTTCCTTAGAAACTCTTGTAGATTTGTGTTTTTGTATTTTTGCTTATTTTGAGGTAATTCCTTTTCTTCAGGGCTGTCAGTTAAGCCTGGCACTGTTTTTTTTTTTTTTTTTTTTTTTTTTTTGAGATGGGGTCTTGCTGTGCCACCTAGGCTGGAATGCAGTGGTGTGATCTCAGCTCGCCTCTGCCTCCGCCTCCGCCTCCCAGTCCAAGCAATTCTCCTGCCTCAGCCTCCTGCGTAACTGGGATTACAGGGGCGTGTCTAGGTAATTTTTGCATTTTTAGTAGAGACAGGGTTTCACCTTGTTGGCTAGACTGGTCTCGAATTCCTGACCTCAGGTGATCCATCTGCCTCAGCCTTCCAAAGTGCTGGGATTACAGGCGTGAGCCACCATGCCTGGCTAAGCTATGTTTTTTGTCTTCTTCCAAACTGTATAGCCCTAGAATTTCCTTTTTTTTTTTGGTTTTTAGAGACAGAGTCTTGCTCTGTCGCCTAGGCTGGAGTGCAGTGGTGTGATTTCGGCTCACTGCAACCTCCGTCTACTGGGTTCAAGCAATTCTCCTGCCTCAGCCTCCCAAACAGCTAGGATTACAGGCGCATGCCCCCACACCCAGCTTTTTGTATTTTTGGTAGAGATGGGGGTTTCACCATGTTGGATCAGGCTGGTCTCGAACTCTTGACCTCGTGATCCACCTGCCTCGGACTCCCATAGTGCTGGGATTATAGGCATGAGCCACCGCGCCCGGCCGAACCCTGAATTTCTGTTGAAGGTGCCTCAGGTACTGCCTGGTGGGGTGTACACTGGCTGACTTTCTACCCCTTTTCCATTTTCCCCTCTGCAGACCTTTTCCTTTCCCTTCCCATTCTCCTGCTTTTCCCACCCCCTTCTCCTTCCCCTTCCCTATGATAACTTGAGAAAGGACTTTTCTATTTCAGAAAGTATACTAGTGGAAGGTAATTGACTCAAAATAATATTTGATGTTAATATTGACAACTTACCTTAAAAAGCAATTTGAATGGAGACTTTCTCAAGCATCTTAATTAAGAAGGTGAAAGTTAAGAGGAAATGAGTATCTGGAAACATTAGAGATGCCTTAGTTAAGTACTAGTAATTACTAACCTAGGCCTGTCATAGACCTGCTCCATTTTAGATATGATAGACCCCTATTTAGATATGATAGACAAGCACTGTGTCTAACTGAAACTTCTGGATTACTCTGATAGTACTTTAAAGCAAGGTTTGTGTCCTCAGATTTCGTCTCTGTATTGCCAGCGTTCTTCATTAGTTGGGGCTTTATGTTCCATTATGACTTCAGTTAAAAGGATGTACCCTTTATCTTGTTTTCTTCTGAGTATTAGAATCATACTATTTTTAGGTAAAATAGCAATCCCATAGGAAAAGACAGCTTCTTTTTAGTCTACAATAATCCATCCTTGTTTGCAGAGGATACATTCTAAGATTCCTTAGTGAATGCCTGAAACTCTGCATAGTACCAAACCTTAAATATATTATGTTTTCCTATACATAAATACCTATGGTAAAGTTCAGTTTACAAATTAGGTACGGTAAGGAATTAGCAACAATAACAAATAATAAAAGAGAACAATTATTACAACTACTGTAATGTAAGTTAGGTGAATGTGGGCTCTCTGTCAAAATACCTTATTGTGCTGTACTTACCTGTTTTCAGACCATAGTTGACTGTGGGTAACTGAAACAGTATGGGTAAGAGGGGGACTACTGTCTAGTCCAACTATTCTAACCTATGGAAAGTATCTGTGTGTATAAAGATGTAGAGGGTCCATAACCTTCCTGAAAACTTATGGAATGACATCCTAACATAATTTATTTTGTTGCTCTGCACCTAAGGTGGTTCTGGTACCTCTATTATTTATCTGGTTTGGATGTAAAATGCTTTTCTAAAGCCTGCGAAAGAAAAACCAGCTATTACTACCACATGGTAAAACTGCCTATGCAGAGTGCTGAGACTAGGGAATCAGCATCTGTTTGATGTATTTTAACAAATGGCTATCATTTGTTAAACTGATTTCATCCTCCTATAACTTCACTCCATTCTTTATAATTTTACTATAATCTCAACACCAAAAAAAGAATTACAATAGAACTACTGTAATCAAGTTGAGAAACATACTATTGATTCATAAAATCAATACAGTGGTTAAATTGAGGGTAGGAATAATATTCTTTATACAGGACATCTTACCTCCTCAAGGAAATCTAAAGTTTATTTTTGATGACAGTGTAATATATTACAAAATAATAAAAGGAACTAAACTTGCTGAAAGAAAAATAGTAAAAAGTAGAACAGAGTTTAGCCATAGTCTTGAAAGTAGCTCAAGCGTTAAAAATCAAAGAGTTTTTTGTGGTAATATTGTAAAGTACAATTTTCAGTGAAAGCCAAATTAGGTTATAATTTTCATTTCTATGTCTTACTTAAATTTGTTTATATTTTAAAAGGTAACTTTCTGGAGGCTAATGATGTTACATTAAGACTGCTACAACGCTCAGCATGTGTTAGCTTGACTTTCCATCATGTGCTTGGGAGGCATTTGTGATACGGTAGTGAGAGCAATATGCAGCAACTAAATGCTAGAGTTCTAGTCCTAATTTTAGTCTTATGACATTGAGTCATACTCTTTGATTAAAATATTTATTGTATCTCCTTTGTACTGTTACTTTGAGGGTAAGATGCAGTAATATGTATAAAAGTGCTCTGAAAACTGCAAACCTCCATACTGCATACGTTTAAGAAGAATGTTGTAATCTCATCATTATCTTCACATACCATCATGCCACCCATATCCCTTGAGATTTTAACCATTATGAAAGATAGCCACACAATTTGATTTTATACCCCAGCTTTTTGGAATGCAATAGTTTTTAAAAATTTGTTTTTACTGCAGTAAAATAACATAAAAATTACCATTTTAACCATTTTTAAGTGGTTAAAGCAAGGTTTTTGCCCCTCAGATTTCTCTCTGTTGCCAAAGTTCATTAGTTGGGGCTTTATGTCCCATTATGGCATTAGTTAAAAGAATGCATTAGATGGCATTAAGTACATGCACAATGTTGTGCAGCTATCACCATATTCATCATCACAAACAGAAAGTATGTACTCATTAAGCAGTTACTCCCCATTTTTCCCTCCCTCCAGTGCCTGCCAACCGACTATTCTATCTGTCCCAATGATTTTGCTTTTCTAGGTACCTTATATACTTGCAATCATGGAATATTTATGACTGATTGATTTCACTTACTGTATTAGTCCATTCTCACATTGCTAGAAAGAACTACCTGAGGATGTGAGGGCAGTCTCCAGGGTTGATTCAGCTGTTCTGACTGGCTAGATGGGTGTCCCCTTCCTCCCTCACTGCTCCATGTGCGTTGCTCCTGAAGCTGTGTGCTCGGTTGAAGGGGAAGACCATCCCCAGTACAGGAGGACTGGTCTTTTGGTCAAGGGTATATGAGTAGCTGTGCTCCCCTGCTAGAACCTCCAAGCAAGCTATCAAGAACTACCTGAGACTGGATAATTTATAAACTTTGGTTCTGCAGGCTGTACAGGAGGCATGGCTGGGGAGGCCTCAAGAAACTTAAAATCATAGCAGAAGGAGAAGGGGAAGCAGGGACAGTCTTCACATGGCGATGGGAAAGGGACAGAGACAGAGACAGAGAGAGAGAAGAGAGAGAGAGACAGAGAGAGAGAGAGAGAGAGAGAGAGAGAGAGAGAAAGGGGAGGGCTACATACTTTCCAACAACCAGATCTCATGAGAACTCACTCACTATCACAAGAACAGTAAGGGGGAACTGTCCCCATGATCAAATCACTTCCCACCAAATCTCCCTGCAACACTGGAAATTGAAGTTCAACATGAGATTTGGGTGGGGACACAGAGCTAAACCATATCACTCACCATAATGTCTGACTGACTTAACTTATAATGTTTTCAGGGTTCATCTATGTTGTAGCAAGAATCAAAGTTTGATTACTTTTTAGGACTGAACAATATTTATTGTATGTATACATACAGACTTTAAAAATATTCATCTGTGAACGTTTGGGTTTTCGTTTTTTGGCTACTGTGAATAATGTTGCTGTGAACATTGATATGCAGCTGTTTGAGTTTCTGCTTTAAGTTCCTTTGGGTGTATACCTACTAGTGGAATTGTTGAATGATATGGTAATTCTGTGGGGTTTTTTTTGCTTTTTTTTTTTTTTTTTTTTTTTTTTGGCGGGGTACCACCAAATTGTTTTGCTGGAATACGGTGATCTTTTTAAGGCAACGTATGCTGCACTTTTTCTGACTGTTAAGCCAAAGACTAAACAGTTTATCTGGTTATGTTTTCAGATAGCTTTTTATTGAGGGCTTGTTAAAAAACTAAAAAGGCAGTATGTGGTTGGGTTGTTACTATCAGCTACCTTTTATTATTATTTCATAATATGTCATCCAACAGGAATATTGCAAATAATTTGCTTTTTTTTTTTTTTTTTTTTTTTTTCGAGAGACAGAGTCTCACTCTGTCACCAGGCTGGAGTGCAGTGGCACAATATTGGCTCACTACAACCTCCGCCTCCCGGGTTCAAGCAATTCTCCCACCTCACCCTCCTGAGTAGCTGGAACTACAGGTGCATGTCACCACGCTCAGCTAATTTTTTTATTTTTAGCAGAGACAGGGTTTTACCATGTTGGCCAGGATGGTCTCGCTGTCTTGACCTCGTGATCTGCCTGCCTCAGCTTCCCAAAGTGCTGGGATTACAGGCATGAACCACTGCACCCAGCCAAAATTTGCATTTGATAAAATGCTAAAATAGCATAAAGATGTGAACTGTCAAACAGATTATAGTAGAATTAAAATTAGAAAGTTTTAATGCAGTGGCTTGGTTAACGGAATAAATTATGTCCAATTCCTGATTATTCATTGTGGTTTACTATTTTATGGGTTGTGACATTCTTTAATCATTCTGGCTTCTTTCTACTATTTACCTGCCTGCTAGGCTCTCCCTCATTCCTTCTTCTGTTCATGTATGTTTTAGATGCAAGTTAATTTTGATGTTAATAGAAACAGTGAATTTTGTTACGTGATTTAAGTTTGATTTTTAAATGATCTGTACTGCTACTTGACTGCATATATAATTGAGAACTGATTTTATATATGGTTATAATCCAATTTAAATCAATACTGGGAATGTTTTGTATCTTAGACATGATTTTTCTTAGACATGATTTTTAAAAATTGAAAGTAAATACACAATATTTATACATATTTATGGGGCACACGTGATATTGTGTTACGTACATACAATGCGTAATCAAGTCATATTTGGGGTGTCCATCACCTCAAGTATTCATTATTTCTATGTGTTGGGACATTTCAAGTGTTCTTTTTTTAAGCTATTGTGAAATATACAATATATTATTGTTAACTGTAGTCACCCTTCTCTGCTCTCAAACATTCACAGTTATTCCTTCGATCTAAATGTATGTTTGTACCCATTAACAACCTCTCTTCATCTCCCCTCAAGCTCCACCCACACACCCTTCCCAGCCACTGGTATCTGTCTTTCTGCTGTCTATCTTCATGAGGTCAACTTTTTAATCTCACCCATATGAGTGAGAATATGCGATGTTTGTCTTTTTGTGCCTGGCTTATTTCACTCAACGTAAAGACCTTCAGTTGATCCACGTTGCTGCAAATGATAAGATTTCTTTTTCTTTTTTTTTTTTTTTTGAAACAGAATCTCACTCTATTGCCCAGGCTGGAGTGCAATGGCATGATCTTGGCTCACTGCAATCTCTGCCTCCTGGGTTAAAGCAATTCTTCTGCCTCAGCCTCCCGAGTAGCTGGGATTACAGGTGTGTGCCGCCAGGCCCATCTAATTTTTGTATTTTTAGTAGAGCTGGGGTTTTGCTGTGTTGGCCAGGCTGGTTTCAATCTCCTGGCCTCGAGAGATCTGCCCACTTTGGCCTGCCAAAGTGCTGGGATTACAGGCATGAGTCATCGTGCCTGGCCTTAACCATTATTGTTTTTTAATGATCAAATGGTACTCCATTGTGTATATATGCTACATTTTCTTTAAACATTTATGTGTGATCGACAGTTAATTCCATATCTTGGCTATTGTAAATAGTCTTGCACTAAACATGAGAGTGCAGGTATCCCTTGGACATACTGATTTCTTTTCCTTTGGGTAAACACCCAGTAACGGGATTGCTGGGTCATGTGGTAATTCTGTTTTTGGTTTTTTGAGAAATCTCTATCCTGTTTTCCATAGTGGCTGTACTAATTTACATTACTACCAACAGTATGGAAGAATTACTGTTGCTTCATATTCTCTCCAGCATCTGTTATTTATTAATAACAGCCATTCTAACTGGGGTAGGATGATATATTGTGGTTTTGATTTGCATTTCCCTTATGATGGGTGATGTTGACCATTGTTTTTTATACCCTTTGGCCATTACTATGTCTTTTCATCTTTATTTTTCCATCTCAAAGGACACAAACCAGCATTTCTGTGTCTTCTTTTGAGAAATGTCTGTTCATGTCCTTTGGCCACTTTTTAATTGGATTTTTAAAAAACTATTGAGTTATTTAAGTTCCTTTTATATTCTGGATATTAGTTCCTTGTTGGATGAATAGTTTGCAAATATTTTCTTCTGTTCAACAGGTTATCTCTATTTTTTTCTTGATTAGCAAGTGGCCATTGATTTTATTTATCTTTTCAGAAAACAAACTTTTGGTTTTGTTGATCCTTATTACTGATTTTTGAGTGTCTATTTAGTTGAATTCTGCCCCTGCTTTTTTTTTTAAGTTGGAATTTTGTTCTGTCACCCCAGGCTGGAATGCATTGGCGTAATCATAGTTCACTGCAACCTTGAGCTCCTGGGCTCAAGCAGTCCTCCTACCTCAGCCTCCCAAGCAACTGGAAACTGCAGGGCTATGGGCTGTAATTGTTGTATTTTTTTAGAGATGGGGTCTTGCTATGTTGCTCATGCTGGTCTTGAACTCCTAGCCTCAAGTGATACTCCTACCTCATTTTCTCAGTGTACTGGGCTTTCAGGCATTGAGTCACTGTGCCTAGCTCCTTGATTTTTTTTTTTTTTTTTTTTTTTTGAGATGAAGTTTCACTCTGTAGCCCAGGCTAGAGTGCAGTGGTGTGATCTCGGCTCACCACATTCTCCACCTCCCGGGTTTAAGCAATGCTCCTGCCTGACCCACCCAAGTAGCTGGAATTACGGTACGCACCACTGCACGTGGCTCCTTGATTTTTATTATTTATTTTCTTTTAGTAATTTTGGGTTTGGTTTGTTCTTGCTTTACTAGTTCCTTGAGATGTGTCATTATATTGTTTATTTGACATGTTTCCATATTTTCTGATGTAGGAATTTATTGCAGCAAACTTCTCTCTAAGCACTGCTTTTGTTGTATCCCATAGATTTTGGTATGTCGTGTTTCAATTTTCATTTGTTTCAAGAAGATTTTTGATTTCTTACTTAATTTCTTTCTTGATCAGTTGTTGTCTTTCAGGAAAATGTTGTTTAATTTCCATTGTGTTCATACCGTTTCCAAAGTTCTTCTTGTTATTTGTTTCTAGTTTTATTCTGTTGTAGTCTGACTTGATATGATTTCTGTTTAAAAAAATTTGTTGAGACTTGTTTTGTTTCC
Source organism: Ateles fusciceps (assembly GCA_036589455.1). Lineage (NCBI taxonomy): Eukaryota > Metazoa > Chordata > Mammalia > Primates > Atelidae > Ateles > Ateles fusciceps. The sequence goes on along the minus strand of JAZHEH010003061.1, from coordinate 8,859,348 downwards.
TAACGTATGGTCTGTCCTGGAGAGTATTTCATGTGCTGATGAGAAGAATGTTGTGTACTCTGTACCTATTGTATGAAATCTTCTGTAAATGTCTTTTAGGCCCATTTGACCCACTGTGCAGTTTAAATCCAATGATTCTTTTTTAATTTTCTGTCTAGATGATCTGTTTAATGCTGAGAGTGGGGTGTTGAAGTCTACCAACTCTTAAGGTAGTTGATCCCTCCCTTTAGATCTAATAATATTTGCATTATGTAATGGGTTCTCTGTTGTTGGGTGCATATATATTTAGAATTGTTCTATCCTCTTGCTGAATTGCTCCCTTTATACATAATAATAACTTTCTTCATCTTTTTTTTATTTTTATTTTTTGACTTAACGTCTGTTTTATCTGATATAAGTGTAGCCACTTCTGCTCACTTTTGGTTTCCATTTGCATGGAATATTGTTTTCCATCTCTTTACTTTCAGTCTATATGTGTCTTTACAGGTAAGATGAGTTTCCTGTAGGCAGCATATAGTTGGGTCATGTTTCTTTTATCCACTTAGCCAATCTTTATCTTTTAAGTGGAAAGTTTAATCCTTTTACAGTCAAGGTATATGAGGGCTTATTCCTGCTATTTTATTAATTTCTGGTTGTTTTATATATTTTTTGGTTTTCTTTGACTTTTTTTGAGATGCGCTGTTGCTCTGTGGCCCAGGCTGGAGTGCAGTGGTGAAATCACACATGGCTCACTGTAGCCTTGACCTCCTAGGCTCAGGTGATCCTCCCACCTCAACCTCCCATAGTTGGAACTAAAGGTGTACACCACCATGCCTGGCTAATTTTTTGTAGAGATGAGGTTTTGCCGTGTTGCTCAGGCTGGTCTCAAACTCCTGGGTTCAAGTGACCTGCCTATTTCGGCCTTCCAAAGTGCTAAGATTACAGATGTGAGCCACTGTGCCCAGTCTGTCTATTCTTTGTGTTTGGTGGTTTTCTGTAGTGGTAACATTTGACTTCTTTTTCTCATTTGTGTATCTGCTCTACCAGTTAACTTTATACTTCTCTGTGTTTACATGATGGTGATCATCATCTTTTTGCTTCTAGATGCAGAATTCCCTTGAGCATTTCTTGTACAGTTGGTCTAGTTGTGACAAATTACCTGTTTTTGCTTGTGTGGTAAACTTACCTTCGTTTCTGAAAGATATTTTTCCTGGGTGTATTCTTGGCTGCCAGGTATTTTTTTCTTTTAGCACTTTGAATTTATCATCTCATTTTCTCCTGGCCTGTAAGGTTTCTGCTGAGAAATCTGCTGTTAGTCTGATGGGGGTTCCCTTGTAAGTGACCAGATGCTTTTCTGTTACCGTTTTTAGAATTCTCTCTTTGTCTTTGACTTTTTACAGTTTGACTATAATGTGCCTTGGCAAAGACCTTTTTGAGTTGCATCTATTTGAGAGTTTCTGAGATTCCTATATCTGGATGTCTAAATTGCTTTCTAGACTTGGGAAGTTTTCAGCTCTTATTTTGTTAAATAGGTTTTCTATCCCTTTTGTTTTTTCTTCACCTTCTGGGGCACTGAAAATTTGAATATTTGGTCACTTTATGGTGTCTATATTGTCATATATGCGGTGTTTATTCTTCTTTATTTTTATATTATTGTATATTTCAAAATACCTGTCTTAAAGGTCTTAAATTCTTTCTCCTGTTTAATCTAGTCTGTTGTTGAAGCTTTTGAAAGTATTTTGTGTTTCATTCAGTGAATTCTTTACTTCCAGAATTTTCATTTGATTCTTTTTTATGACATCTATTTTTTTTTTTTTTTTTTTTGAGACAAGGTCTCACTCTATTGCCCAGGCTAGAGTGCATTGGTGCAATCTTGGCTCCCTGTAACCTCTTCTTTCCTGGCTGATGTGATCCTCCCACGTCAACCTCCTGAGTAGTTGGAACTACGGGTGCATGCCACCACACTGGGCTAATTTTTTAATTTTTTTTTTTGTAGAGACGAGATTTTGCCATGTTGCCCAGGCTGGTCTTGAACTCCTGGGTTCAAGCGATCTGCTTGCCTCAGCCTTCCACAGTGCTGGGATTACAGATGTGAGCCAGGCCATGTGATATCTGTCTTTTTGGTAAATTTCTCATTCATACTCTGAATTCTATGGTTTCTTGCTGTTGTGTCTGTGTATTGTATCTCACTTAGCTGTTTAAATATTATTTTGAATTCTTTTTCTGGGATCTCATAAATGTCTTTTTCATTGGAATCTATTGCTGCAGAATTATTGTGTTACTTTAGAGGTCATTTTTCCTTGCTTTGTCATGTTTATTGGGTCCTTACGTTGAAATCTGCACATATGGTGTAACAGTCACTTCTTCCAGTTTTTTGAATTTGCTTTCTTAGGGGAGGGCTTTTTCCTGAGAATGTACTTATGATGTTGGTTGGGTAGGGCATTTTCGCATTAATCTGGGTGTACACATGGTATAGTCTCTGTATAAATTATTCGGCTGTGTACAGTGTTAGTAGTGCCTCTGATTTTTTCAGTGATGTAGGCTTTGGTTTGTTAGTGGAGTCTGTGGTGAGGCTTAGCTGGGGACAGGGACACCAGGTGGACCTGTTCCTGGGCCTCAGGGTAACATATACTGCCACTGGTGTTAGCAGTTCTGGGTGGGCTAATTCTTCGGCCTCCAGGTCACTAGCTTGGGTGTTGGTAGGGGCAGTGGTTGGCTAATTGGGTGGGGAGATTCTCAGGCCACTGGGCAGCACATGTGGCATGGTTGATGGTGGGAAAACCCTCTGTTTTCCAGGTGGTTTGTGCTAATATCTGCAGTGGCTGGGCAGGTCAGTCCCCAGGCCTGCATGTGGTTGGGGACCAGATGTGGTATGTAATGGCAGATTGGGTGAGCTAAACCTCAAGCCCCTAGGAGAAGTGTTCACATGTTAATGGTGGTGGAGGGGGCTGGGTAGAACTGTACTCAGGCCCACTAGTGATGTGTGTGAGTGTTGGCTGAGATAGGCAAGGGCGGGGTGATCCCCATGGCCCCAGTGGAGTGCTCGAGTGGGGCCCTGCTACTGGCTAGGTAAGGATTGCTTTCAGTGGCACCAGACATAGGCAGTCAACTGATGTATATGTCCTTGGGCCCCATGTAGCAGCTGTGGGTGGGGTAGCCCTTCCTCAGGACACTTGTAAAGGTGTAGTAGCTCCACTACTTGGGGCAGTAGGGTCACTGTCAGTAGTTTGTACTTTAGCACCAATGGCAGCAGCAAGCAAGAGTGGTGGCTTTGGGTGGTGGGCCTCTATCAGTCTGTCCTTAGGCCTCTTTGGGCACATGAAAATGCACAGCACCTCTACTGCTGTGGGCAGTGGGGTTGTTGCCAGTGGTTTACACTTTGGCTTGGCGGAAGCATCTGATCACAACAGTGGCTGTAGGTGGGGGATGTCAGTGAACTTTAGGGATTTGGAGATGGAGGGGCTGTTTGGCCTCAGGGCAGAATGCAATCTTGTTGGGACTTGGCTCTCAAAGTGTGCTTTGCTGTAGCTACTTAGGACTTAGGAGTGGAGGGGACTGTTCATGAGCTCCCTCACTGGAGCAAGGTCATCATGTAGTCTCCAGGCAGCTCCCTTTGTCAGTATGAGATGATTTTCTTCTTATGAAATCAGTATTGGCCAGGCATGGTGGCTCATGCCTGTAATCCCAGCATTTTGGGAGGCCGAGGCAGGCAGATCACTTGAGGTTAGGAGTTCGAGAACAGCCTGGCCAACATGGTGAAACCTCGTCTCTACACAGGTACAAAAATTAGCCACACATGATGGTGGGTGCCTGTAATCCCAACTACTTGGGAGGCTGAGGTGGAAGAATCACTTGAACCTGGGAGGCAGAGGTTGCAGTGAGCTGAGCTTGTGCTCTTGCACTCCAGCCTAGGAGAGAGAGAGCGAGACTCCTTCTCAAAAAAAAAAAAGATAAATCAATATCAAGGTTTGAAAGTTGGTAGGGGCCTACTTCAAGTGTTCCTAACTTCTCTCTGTTATTTCTAAGTTGTTTTTCTAGCTTGTACTTAATAGATATATAAGCATTTCTTTGGGAAGGGTTTGTAGCATAGAATGTTCTTCTTTTTTTTTTCTGAGACAGGGTCTGTGTCACCCATACTGGAGTGCAATGGCACAGTCTTGGCTCACCACAACCTCTGCCTCCTGGGCTCAGGCGATTCTCCTGCCTCAGCCTCCCAAAGTGCTGGGAGTAGCATGTGCCACTACTGCCTAGCTAATTTTTTTATTTTTATTTTTGAGATGGAGTTTCACTCTTCTTGCCCAGGCTGAAGTGCAGTTGTGCGATCTCAGCTCACCACAGCCTCTGCCTCCCGGGTTCAAGTGATTCTCCTGCCTTAGCCTACCAAGTAGCTGCGATTACAGGCATGCACCACTACACCTGGCTAATTTTGTATTTTTAGTAGAGACAGGCTTTCACCATATTGGGCAGGCTGGTCTTGAACTCCTGATCTCAAATGATCCGTCTGCCTTGGCCTCCCAAAGTGCTGGGATTACAGGCATGAGCCACTGCGCCCAACCAGAATGTTTTTATATTAAAATTTACTTGTCTTTTTGTAGCTTGTGCCCTCAATTTTTTTTTTTTCAATCTGGAATACTAGTGCTTTCACTTACAATGGTTTTAGGTACAATTTTGCTGAATAATAAATCTGAAATGATAAATATTCCTTTTAATGACGATACTGTTTTTGAGATAGTATTTTTATAGTAAATGTAAATGTAGATATTATAAGTTAGATTTTTCAAAATAGTATCCATTATAAAAATAATCTGTGTATTTATAATCACATATATGGTCTAGAATTTTCTATCAGTTTGCAAAAGTGATTTTACAAAAATCCACAATAGGCAGTAAAAATTGAGGCAGGGTAGTTGTTTGTTCAGGAGGGTCTATTTTTAAGTTTGTGGGGTTCCCATTTAGATGATGTATTTGGCTTTGTTTATTACTTACTGCAGTAGCTTTGTTCCTTATGGCTTTAAGGCAAAAGCCTGGAGTCCTTGTCACAGTACCTGAGAAGCCCTAGGAATTTTTTGGCAAGAGGAATGTGAGTAGAGTGTCAAAATAAAAGGGTACCCAGACTGACATGAAATTAAGGAAAAGAGAAAATACACAAAGTTAAAAAAACAGACACAATTTTGAAGCTAATAAATGTATGTTATTGACCCCTATTTGCATAAAATATATTCATGTCAGGTATATAGTTGGAGTGCACTTTTGACAAATGTGTATACTTAGGTAACTGTCATTGAAATAAAGATATAGAATGTTTTCATCATATCACAAAATTCCCTCATTACTTTTTACTGTTAGTCTCCACCCTAGGCAACTCCTGATCTGCTTCTTATCACTATAGACAGATTTTTACTGTTCCAGAATTACATATCAATGGAATTAGACTCTGTGCATTCTTTTTGTGTCTTAACCAAAGTGCATATTTTCAGTAGTTGGCTTTTTTTGTTGCTGTGTAGTTTGACATTATATGAATACATCTTTATTTCTCTTTACTTATTGATAGATATTTAGGTTATATTCAATTTTTGGCTATTATAAATAAAGCTGCTGTGGACCTTTGTGTTCACTTGTTTGTGTGGTTATATGCTTTATATTTTCTTTTTTCTTGGAGTAGAATTACTGGGTCATAAGGTTTTGTTTGTTTGTTTGTTTTTGTTTTGAGATGGAGTCTTGTTCTGTCTCCCAGGCTGGAGTGCAGTGTCGGGATCTTGGCTCACTGCAGCCTCCTCCTCCCAGGTTCAAGCAGTTCTCTTGCCTCAGCCTCCCAAATCTTTGAGATTACAGAAACCTGCCACCACACCTGGCAAGTTGTTGTATGTTTAGTAGAGAAGTGGTTTCACCATGTTGACCAGGCTGGTTTTGAACTCCTGACTTTCAGTGATCTGCCTGTCTTGGCCTCCCAAAATGCTGGGCTTATAGGCATGAGCCACTGTGTCTGGCCTGGTTTTTATGTTTGACTTTATAAGAAAGTGCTAAATAGTTTTCCAGAGTGATGTTGCCATTTTGCATTTCCATCAGCAACATATGAGTTCCAGGTACTCAACATCCTACTAATTTTTGGAGATGTTATTCTACCAAAGGGTATGTGATAATATAGTATTCTAGTTTTAATTTACATTTCTCTGTTGACTAATGATGTTATCTAGGTTTCCATATGCTTGTTTGCCACTTGTATATCTTTGTGAACTATTTTTTCACATTGTTGTCTGTCTTTGAATGATTGTCTTATTATTGATTTGTAAGAGGTTTTTAAAAAGATACTCAGAATATAAGTTCTTTTTCAGACCATGTGTATTGCAGATGTTTTCTCCCAGACTGTGGCTTGCCTTTTTATTTTTTTGCTATTTCTCAGTGAGTGGAAAGTTAAAAAAAATTTTTTTTTAACACCAAGTCTTGCCCTGTCTTCAGGCTGGAGTGCAGTGGCTCGATCTCAGCTGACTGCAACTTCTGCCTCTCAGGTTAAGCAGTTCTCCTGCCTCAGCCTCCCAAGTAGGTGGGACTACAGGTGCATGCCACCATACCCAGCTAATTTTTGTATTTTTAGTACAAAGAAATCCTTTTAATGAAAGAATATTTTTCTTTTATGGTTTTTGCTTTTGTTTCTTAAGAGAGCATTGACTACCAAGGCCATGTCAGTTTTCTTCTAGATGTTATAGTTTTACATATAAGTCTGTATTCCAATTGAATTTAATTTTTTTAATGATAGAGGTAAGTGTCAAGGGTAATATTTTCACATAGATATCAGTTTTTTAGCATCATTTTTTGAAAAAAGTATTCTCCATTGAATTACCGTGATCTATATGTTGAGACCTATTTGTATATTCTTATGTCTTTCATTTCATTGACCTATTTATATTTTCATGCCACTGTTCGATAACTGTAGCTTTATGGTACATGTGGTAAACAAGGTCCATTTAGGAGGCAGAATTTATACAGTAATTTGAAGAATGAAATTTTAATAAAAGAATTAGCTCTTGAGTCACCCCCATGCAGCCTTGGTACTGCTTGCATTTTGGACATCCAGTGCTCTTTGCTCTCTAATACCTGTAAGCCTTTTTCCTTTTAAGATGCCTGAGGAGGTGTAGCTTGGAGACGGGGAGGTAGAGACTTTTGCCTTTTAGGCAGAAATTGTCCTACTCATTTCTTTCATAATCAATACCTTCTATTCCAACAAGGAGATTTTCCTTTAGGAATTGATCTCTAATGCTTCTGATGGCCTAGGCAAGATTCATTATGAGAGCCTGACAGACCCTTCGTTGGACAGTGGTAAAGAACTGAAAATTGACGTCAACGCCAATCCTCAGGAATGCATCCTGTCTTTGGTGGACACAGGCATTGGCATGACCAAGGCTAATCTCATAAATATTTTGGGAACCATTGCCAAGCCTGTTAATAAAGCATTTATGGAGGTTTTTCAGTCTGGTACAGACATCTCCACGATTGAGCAATTTAGTGTTGGCTTTTATTCTGCTTACCTGGTGGCAAAGAAAGTAGTGATCACAAAGCACAATGACGTTGAACAGTATTCCTGGGCATCTTCTGCCGGGAGGGCCTTCACTTTACATGTTGATCGTAGTGAGCCGATTGGCAGGGATACCAAAGTGATCCTCCAGCTTAAAGAAGATCAGACAGAGTACTTAGAAGAGAGCTGTGTTAAAGAAGTAGTGAAGAAGCACTCTCAGTTCATAGGTTGTCTCATTGCCCTTTATTTGGAGAAGGAACGAGAGAAGGAAATCAGTGATGATGAGGCAGAGGAAGAGAAAGTGAGAGAGAAGAGGAAGAGAAAGTGAGAAAGAAGAGAAAGAGAAAGATTATGAAGAAAAGTCCAAGATTGAAGATGTGGGTTCTGATGAGGAGGATGACATTGTTAAGAATAATAAGAAGAAAATGAAAAAGATCAAGGAGAAAATACATTGATCAGGAAGAACTGAACCAGACCATGCCTATCTGGACCAGAAACTCTGATGACATCACCCAGGAAGAGTATGGTGAATTCTACAAGAGCCTCACTAGTGCCTGGGAAGACCACTTGGCAGTCAGGCACTTCCCTGTAGAAGGTTGGTTGAAATTCAGGGCATTGCTATTCATCCCTCGTTAGGCTCCCTTTGACCTTTTTGAGAACAAGAAGGAAATGAACAACTCTGTGTCCATCATGTGTTGATCATGGACAGCTTTGCTGAGTTGTTACCAGAGTATCTCAGCTTTATGCATAGTATGGTTGACTTTAAGGATCTGCCCCCAAATTTCTCCTGGGAAATGCTCCAGCAGAGCAAAATATTGAAAGTCATTTGCAAAAACCTTGTTAAGAAGTACCTTGAGGTTTTCTGAGCTGGCAGAAGACAAGGAGAATAACAAGAAATTCAATGAGGCATTCTCTGAAATTGCATGACTTGGAATCCATGCGGACAACTGGTGACACCTGTCTGAGCCGCTGTGGTCTCATACCTCCCAGAGCTCTGCTTCTGTGGAGCAAGTTTGGAAGCAGGGCTTCTAGGCAGTATATGTGACTGAGCCCATTGATGAATACTGTGTGCTGCAGTTCAAGGAATTTGATGGTAAGAGCCTAGTCTCAGTTACCAAGCAGTGTCTGGAGCTACCTGAGAATGAGTAGGAGAAGAAGAAAGTAGAGGAGAGTAAGGTAAAGTTTGAGAACCTCTGCAGGCTCATGAAAGAAATCTTAGATAAAGTTGAGAAGGAGACAATCTCCAGTGGGCTTTTGTCTTCACCCTGCTGCACTGTGACCATCATCTACAGCTAGATAGCTAATACCAAGTGGATCCAAAAGCCCAGGCACTTTGGGACAACTCTGTGATGGGTTATATGATGGCTAAAATGCACCTGGAGATCAACCCCAACCACCCCATTGTAGAGACACTGCAGCGGAAGACTGAGGCAGACAAGAACAACCAGGCTGTCAGTGACCTGGTGGTCTACTGTTTGAAACCATACTGCTCTCTTCTGGCTTCTCCCTTGAGGATCCCCAGACCCATCTAGCTGCATCTACCACATGATCAAGCTAGGTTACCTGCTGATGAAGTTGAAGTGGCAACAGAGGAACGCAGTGCTGCTGTTCCCAATGAGATCCACCTCCCTTGGGGGTGATGAGGATGTGTCTCGCATGGAAGAAGTAGATTAAGAATTTATACTTGGAAACTTTGTGCCCTTGTATAGTGTCCCCATGGCTCCCACTTCAGTCTTGCGTGGTCCTGTCCCACCTGGCCCTCTCTGTTGATATCTAGTATTTTTTCTCTCCTATCCTTGTGTCTAAGGCAGGAAAGAAGGGCATCAAGCCCTGTTTCCTCCCTAGTTTGACAGCAGGATTGGATATTGTGTATGATGTTTTTTTGTTGTTTATTTTGTTCTGAAATTAAAGTATGCAAAATAAAGAATATGCTGTTTTTATACAGTTTAAAAAAAACCCCCACAAAGAATTACCGTTTCTGGGGATTAGCAACTAAAAGAGGATGAAGGAAAAAAATTCTATAACATACCCTAGAGCTGAGAGAGATTTACCAAAGAGACAGATTTAGATAGGGATCCTTTCTTCGAAGTTGGGTTTCAGACATTACTGGCAAGGATGCAGCAGCTTATCAGAGAACTTCTTTCCTGTGTCAGAGCTGGTCCACAGTTGGTAGGCCAGTATTGGTAGGCAAGGAACGATAGTCAAAACTGGCAACAAATTTTGCTGAACGGTGAGTGCCACCAGGTATACCACTTGCATGTCTCTGGCAGCTGGAACAGAAGCACCCTGAAAGCAGAAAGAAAAGTACTACTTCAGAGCCATCTGCTGACAAAGCTTATCACTAGCTGGCAAAAGAGAAATATTTACAGGGTCCAAGAAGGCAGTGAAATGTAGATTAGGAGGAGCCCAGAGGCGATAAATTGATAACTGGCACACTATCTTGAAATCAAATAGGGTAGTCATCTTTTTTTTTTCCCTCGAGTTGTTTTGCTATTCTAGGTCCTTTGCATTCCCATATACATTTTAGAGTTCCTTCTCAGTTTCTATAGTGAAACCTGCTGGGATTTTGATTGAGATTATGTTGAATCTGTAGATAACTTGGGTACATTTGACATTCTGATACTATCGAGTCTTCAAATTCATGGGCATGATGTATCTTTCCATTTCTTTAGGTGGTCTTTAGTTTCTTTCAGAGTGTTTCATTGTTTTCACTAGAGGCATTGAACATCTTCATTCTTAAGTACTGTAAAAATGCTATTGTAAATGAGATTTTTAAAACATTTTATCTTCCAGTGCTCGCTGCTAGTACACAAAAATATTATTTTATTTTATTTTATTTTTTTGAGACAGAGTCTTACTCTGTCGCACAGGCTGGAGTGCGGCTCCGTGGTCATAGCTCACTGAAGCCCTGATCTCCTGTCCTCAAGTGATCCTTCCACCTCAGCCTCCTGAGTAGCTGGGATTACAGCTACACAACACCACGCCCGGTTAATTTTAAAACTTTTCGGAGAGACAGGGTCTCACTGTGTTGCCTAGGCTTCTCTTAAACTCATGGATGGGTTCAAGTGATCCTCCTGCCTTGGCCTTCCAAAGTACTGAGATTATAGGTGTGAGCCACCACACCCAGCTGTACTGTTTTATTTTTGTATGTTAGTCTTGTATCTTGTTATTTTGTGTTAAACTCATTCATTCTGGTAGATTTGGGGTAGATTTTGTTACTTCGTGTTAAACTCATTTATTCTAGTAGATTTTGGGAAGATTTCTTAGGATTTGCTACATAGAAGATCATATTGTCTGTTAATAAAGGCAGTTTTATTGCTCCATTTCCAAACTGTGTCTTTTATTTATTTTTCTTGGCTTATTGTGGTAACTGTAACATTGTTACAGAGTTGCATAAAAGTGGCAAAGTGTGAACATCTTTGCCTTATTCTCCATCTTAAAGGAGAAGCATTGGTCTTTAACCCTTAAGTACGGTGTTAACTGGAGTTTGTAGATGCATTTTATCAGGTTAAGGAAGTTCCTGTCTCGTCTTAGTTTGCTGAGAATTTTATCATGAGTGAGTGCTGAAGTTTGTTTTGTGCTTTTTCTGTACCTAATGAGATGATTTTGTGGCTTTTTCCCCTTTGAATATGGTGAATTAGATTGATGATTTTAAAATGGTAAACCAGCCTCCTATTACTGGAATCAAGTTCATTTGCATATAATGTATTGTCCTTTTTATGTTTTGCTTTGTTCAGTTTTCTAATTTTTGGTTAGATTTTTGTGTTTATGTTCATAAGGGATATCAGTCTTCTTCTTTTTTTTTTTTGTTGATCTGTCTTTGGTTTTAGGATCAGGGTAATACGAGCCACATAAAATGAGTTGAGTACTCTTCCCTCCTCTTTTCTTAAAATAGTTTTATAGGACATCAGGGGGAACCATCTGGCCCTGGTATTTTCCTTATGGAAAAGCTTTAAATCATGAATATATTTTCTTCAGTAGATAGGGGCTTATTCAGATATTCTACATTTTGTGATAGTTTACATAATTTATACCTTTTAGGAGTTTATTTTATCTAAGCAATTGAATTTATTTTAATTATGCTCATAATATTACTTTATCACTTTTAATATCTACAGTACTATAATGATGTTTTCTCTTTCATTTCTTATTGACAGTGTATTTTCAAATGATCTTTTTTATTGGCTATAGAATTTGGATTGACTTTGTTTTTCTTTCAGCATTAAAGTTACTCCAATAATTTCTGTCTTGCATCGTTATTACTATTATTATTATTATTATTGGAGACAGAGTGTTGCTCTGTCACCCAGGCTGGAGTGCAGTGGTGCGATCTCAGCTCACTGCAACCTCTGTCTCCCAGGTTCAAGCAGTTCTCCTGCCTCAGTCTCCCAGGTAGCTGGGACTACAGGCACACACTGCCATACCCAACTAGTTTTTTGTATTTCAGTAGGGATGGGCTTTCACTGTGTTGCCCAGGCTGGTCTTGAATTCCTGAGCTCAGATGGTCTGCCTACCTCAGCCTCCCAAAGTGCTAGGATTACAGGTGTCAACAACTGTGCTCAGCCTGCTTGCATTATTTCTAATGTTAAATCAGCAGTTATTCTGCAAATAATCAGTATTTTTGATGGATTTTAAGATTTTTCTGTTTAACACTGATTTTTAGCCGTGACTGTGGTATGTCTTGTATGTTTTTGATTGTGTGTATAATAAAGATAACACAACAAAACACCAAGAAAGGGTGTTTGTTGAGCTTCTTAGACTGTGTTTATAGTTTTATCAATTTGTAAGTTTTTTATCATTTTATCAAATATTCTTTTTCTGTCTCCTCTCCCTTCTTTATTTACTTACTGTCTTATAGGTTACTGAGGCTCTGGATTTTGTTGTTGTTGTTGTTGTTGTTTTTTAACTCTGTATTCCTCTGAACCTCAAGTTGGATAGTTTTTGTAACCCTGTCTTCAAGTTCACTGATATTCTTTTTTGCAGTATCTCATCTGCTCTTAAGTCAGTCCCGTAATATATATATGTATATTTTTTTCATTTTCAAAATTATGTTATCCAATTCTGGAAGTTTCCTCCCCTCTCGTCCCTTTCCCTCCCCTTCCTTTCCTTTCCGTCCTCTCCCTTCCCTGCTCCTCTTCTCCCCCTCCTTGCAGTTTCTGGTTTCTCCTCATTATGCTTATGTTTTCTCCATAATTCTTTAACATATTTACAGTTTATAAACATTAAAATCCTTGTGTGCTAAGTCCATTATCATTCATTCTGTGTTTTTTATTTTGGACTAATGTTCTTCTTTTTTGTCACATTTCTTTATAGTTAGTGGTTTTTTTTTTTTTTTTTTTTAACCCTTCTTGTTTTATTTATAGTTACTGGTTTTTAATTGGATATTTCACATTTTGATTGTTGTAATATTTGGTGTCTTTTTGTAGTTGTTGTTGTTTGTTTTTTTTAAAATTTGAGATGGAGTCTTGCTGCATTGCCCTGGCTTGTCACAAACTCCTGGGCTCAAGCGATCTTCCTACCTTGGCCTCTCAAAATGCTGGGATTACAGGTGTGAGCCACTGTGCCCAGCTGTGGTCTGGATTTTTAAAAAGCTTTTGATTTAAAAATAATTGTAGATTCACAGGAGCTTGTCCTGGGAAGTCCTGGATGTCTTTCCCCTCGTCTCCTTCAGTGTTCACAATTTATATAACTATATTACAACATCAAAACCAAGATTGATAGTGCTACAATGCGTAGAGTTTATTTGGAGTTCACCAGTTTTACATGTATGTACATGTGTGTTTGCTTGTGCGTAATTGTGTGCAATTTTATCACATGGATAGTCTTGGGTAATTTATCCCTGCAATCAAGATACTCAATGGTAGCATCACCAGATTCCCTTGTGTTACCCTTTTATGGCCACGTTCATCCCCTCCCCCATCTATAACCATTAATAACCATTGGTTCTTCGCGTCCATAATTATATTATTTCATGATCGTTACATAAATTGTATTATGTGAGGAGTATCTTTTGAGATTGACTTTTCCACTCAGCATAATTTTTTTGAAGTTTGTACAAATTGTTGTGTTTATCAATAGTTCCCCCCCCCCCCCTTCTTTTTTTTTTAACTAGATTGTACCCTGTTGTATGGATAAGCCACAATTTAACTGTTTGTTTTTTTTTTTTTTTTTTTTTAAGCGTGGAGTTTTTTTGTTTTTTGATTTTTTTGCTAGGTAGTTGGGCAACTTGTGGATCAGCAGGACCCTTTTGAGTCTTGTTTTTAAGCTTTGTTAGGATAGATTTGAAGTAGCCTTTATTGTAGGAATAGTTTGTTCCTAATTCTAAGGAGTGGCTTTTCTGGGTTCTCTATTAAATGACAACAATCAAATGTGTCTGTCTTTTGTGCTTGATCAGAACTTGAATGTATCCCTATCTCTGCAAGGTCCAGTAGCTGGTCAACTAACAGCTCCTCAATAGTTGTTTTTTGGCTGATCTTTGTGGAGGCTTTTTCTTATTCATCTATCATAGTATTTAACCAAAGACTACAGGTGAACGCCTGTGCAGATTTCTGGAGTTCTTTTCATTGTTGCACCTTCCTTTTTTCTTAAATCACAGTCTTTCACTGCTTGTTGTCCATTGTCTGAAAGCAGTTGTTTCATTTATATAACTGAAAAACTGTATTTTTAAGATGGGTAGGCAAGTCCAGTAATGGTTTCTTCACCATTGTAGACAACAAAACTTTTGTTTATTTCCAAGTTAGTAGTTTGAAAGTCAAAATTGATTCATCTGTCCAAATAACAGTAGTTTTTGTTTCGTGTCTTAAGATGTTATTTTAATTTACATTTTTTGAGTAAGAAATATGTTCATATATTTAAACATTTAAATGGCACAAAAGATACACAATGAGGTCTCCTTTCCTCCCTGATTTCTCAGTCACCCACTGTCCATTCTTGGTGACAGCCATTGTTACTAATTTATTGGGTTTCTGTCAAGAAATTTGATGTACCTTCTGATAATATGTATTTTACTCAGAAATTCTCTACACAGAAATGTGGAAAGATATATATATTCTCCTTCATATCCTTGTTTTTTAAAAAGGTAACATACTATATTCCCTTTTTTGCACCTTTTTTTTTTAATATAACAGAGATCTATGATTTGATTACATGTAAATATTTTACATTGTTTTTTCAGCTTTGTATTATACAGTTAAATGGATATACCCATAAATACTATTAATGTACCATAGGTAAATTAACTTGTTCTGTTGTTACTAATCATTTGCTATTTCAAATAGTGCTAAGGTGAATAATCTTTCTGGGTTATTTTCCAGCACCAGCAACCAGTTCTCTGATTCTCCAGACACCAAATGGGTGTTCAACAATTCAGTGTAATTCAGTTCATACAGTATATATCTGGAGCTAGTGCAGACCCCACAGCTTAAGGGCCCATTCCTACAAGACCACCCTCCACTTCAGACACCATTTGTAAGTCCTGGGCCACCTGTACTTCTGACCATCTGCTATAAATTGGAGGTTCCCCTCCACTCTTCCTCCTAAGGTTAATTTGCTAAAGTGGCTCACAGAACTCAGGAAAACAGTTTATTTACTCTTGCTGGTTTATTATAAAGGATACAACTCATGGTCGGCCAAATGGAAGAGCTGCATAGGAATGTGGGAGGCAGTGCAGAGTTTCTATGAGCTCTCTGGGTGTGCTACCCTCTAATCAGCTCAGTGTGTTTACCAACCCTGGAAGCTCATCAGAGCTCATTGTTTAAGAGTTTCTAACAGAGCTTCATCTCCACGCTCTCCCACCTCACTTTCTGGGGTGGAGTCATTGGCTAAGGCTGCAGTTCCAACTCTCTTATTATTTGTTCTTTCTGGTGACCACCTTCATTCCAAGGTCATCTAGGGGCCCCACTCTTAAGTCACATCATTAGCATAAAGTCAGATGTGAGTGAAACAGACTCATTATGACCCTAAAAGAAAATCTAGGCAAAACCATTCAGGCCATAGGCATAGGCAAGGACTTCATAACTAAAACACCAAAAGCATTGGCAACAAAAGCCAAAATAGACAAATGGGACCTAATCAAACTCCACAGCTTCTGCACAGCAAAAGAAACAGTCATTAGAGTGAATCGGCAACCAACAGAATGGGAAAAATTTTTTGTAATCTACCCATCTGACAAAGGGCTCATATCCAGAATCTACAAAGAACTAAAAACAGATTTACAAGACAGAAACAAACAAACCCATCTAAAAGTGGGTGAAGGATATGAACAGACACTTTACAAAAGAAGACATATATGAGGCCAACAAACATATGAAAAAATGCTTATCATCACTGGTCATTAGAGAAATGCAAATCAAAACTACATTGAGATACCATCTCACGCCAGTTAGAATGGCGATCACTAAAAAATCTGGAGACAACAGATGCTGGAGAGGATGTAGAGAAATGGGAACACTTTTACACTGTTGGTGGAAGTGTAAATTAGTTCAACTATTATGGAAGACAGTGTGGCAATTCCTCAAGGACCTAGAAATAGAAATTCCATTTGACCCAGCAATCCCATTCCTGGGTATATATCCAAAGGATTATAAAGTGTTCTATTATAAGGACACAGGCACATGAATGTTCATTGCGGCACTGTTTACAATAGCAAAGACTTGGAACCAACCCAAAAGCCCATGGATAATAGACTGGACAGGGAAAATGTGGCACATACCCATGGAATACTATGCAGCCATCAAAAACGATGAGTCCATGTCCTTTGTAGGAACATAGATGAAACTGGAAACCATCATTCTCAGCAAACTTACACAAGAACAGAAAATCAAACACCAGATGTTCTCACTCATAGGCGGGTGTTGAACAATGAGAACCCATGGACACAAGGAGGGGAGCATCACACACTGGGGTCTGTGGTGGGGGGGATCTAGGGGAGGGATAGCGGGGGTGTGGGGAGTTGGGGAGGGGTAACGTGGGGACAAATGTCAGATATACATGATGGGGAGGAAGGCAGCAAACCACACTGCCATGTATGTACCTATGCAACAGTCTTCCATGTTCTTCACATGTACCCCAAAACCTAAAATGCAATAAAATATATATTATGAATAAGAGTGAAGAGACACCTATCACTGAGGATATTCCTTGGGTTTTAGGAGCTCTGTGCCAGGAACTGGGGGACAAAGGTCAAGTATTTGGCCCTTTGTATCTGTGGGTTCTACATCTGTGGATTCACTCAACCTTGGATTGAAAATATTTTGCACGGTTGCATCTGTACTGAACGTGTTCAGACTTTTGTCCTTGCGTTTTTCCCTGAACAGTACACTGTGAAAACTATTTACATAGACTTTACACTGTATGAGGTATTATAAGTAATTTTGAGGTGATTTAAAGTATAAAGGAAGATGTATATATACAATTACTATACAAATACATTTGTTAGATAGAAATACTGTGCCATTTTGTATAAAGGACTTGAGCATTTGTAGATTTTGGTATCCTTTCGGGGAGGGGCCTGTAACCAATCCCCCATGGATACCGAGGGATGACTTTATATTTCTTTCTTTTTTTTTTTTTGAAATGGAGTCTCATTCTGTCACCCAGGCTAAGGTGCAATGGTGTGATCTCGGCTCAGTGCAACCTCTGCCTCCCAGGTTCAAGCAGTTCTCCTGCCTCAGCCTCTCCAGTAGCTGGGACTATAGGTGCAAACCATCACGCCTGGCTAATTTTTGTATTTTTAATAGAGACAGCGTTTTGCCATGTTGGCCAGGCTGGTCTTAAACTCCTGACCTCAGGTTATCCACCCGCCTCAGCCTCCCAAAGGATTACAGGCGTGAGCCACTGCGCCCAGCTCTACTTTATATTTCTTATTATGCTGCATTCTCTGTAGTAATTTCACTTATGTACAAATATATATAAGAGAAATTTCTAGAAATAGAATTCTTGTATCAAAGGCTATGTACATTTGTAATTTGGATTTTTAAACTAGTTTTCCCGCCATAGAGATTGTACCAATGTATTCATGTCACAAATGTGTGAAGTGACTATATATTTTTCCATACAACTTAACTGTGTGACTTTTTTATTTTCCTGAGATGGAGTCTCACTCTGTTGCCCAGGCTAGTGTGTAGTGGCGTGATCTCGGCTCACCACAGCCTCCACCCCATGTTCAAGTGATTCTCCTGCCTCAGCCTCCCCGAGTAGTTGGGACTACAGGCTCGTACCACCATGGCTGTCTAATTTTTGTATTTTTAGTAGAGAAGGCATTTCACTGTGTTGGCCAGGCTGGTCTCCAACTCTTCACCTCGTGATCTGCCTCCCTCGGCCTCCCAAAGTGCTGGGATTACAGGCGTGAGCCACTGCACTTGGCCTTGTGTTCCATATTTTTATCAAGTATTTTTAAAAACAAGGTTCTTGTAGTACTCTGCAAAACATGTATATGTAAAAAAAAAGATGTGGTACTTTGTTGTAATTGTCAAAAAAAATTGAGTAGAAGTTTCATTATGTTCAGACTTCTGTAGCAATTATAAAAGACTTGATGTACTTTTAAAAGAGTTAACGTTAGCTGATTTTTGCCATTTTATCATATATCTCCGTAGGTACTGTGTTAGGAATTTATATACATTATAAGCTCTAATATTTAAAATACTTTTACAAGATTATATATTAAATTATATATAATATATTATATATAATTATATAAAATAACTCACCATTTTATATTATATATAATTATATATCATATATAATTTATTAATATATAATATATTAATATCTATGTCACATAAAAATATAATATATAATTTATTACCTTTATTTCACAGACAGGAACCTGGGCTAGTAAATTCTAGGCTTGAGATTTGATCCCAATTTGATTCCAAACTCCATATTTTTATCATATCTTCAATTAATTTTACTTCAGTATTTTTATTTTTCCCTTTTTTATGTAGAGGACTAAAACGCCTTTGATTTCAGCCATTATCCTGGCCTTTCAGGGTTCCCAAATTGAATTGAGGAAGATTTCTGTAATTTGCAAGAACTAGAAGTCCCAGTGTAAAACAAAGAGCATACACACTTGTCTTTCGAGAAGAGATGTTAAATACCTAATATAGATGCTGCTTTCGTATGTATTTTCTTATCTGAGTTGTAGAAAGTAGGGGAGAATAGTAAAGCTGAGAATTACTAGGCAGAGAAGACAGACAGTGGTAAATAACAGTAATTGGGTCAGGAAGCTTCTTTTTATCTCCAAGTAACTTAGTTGCTATTTGAATATCTTGTTTTACCATGTAAGAATCAGTCTATACGCATTTATTTTTAATATCCTAGACAGTTATTGTTTAATTTTATCTTATTTAGAGTCCCACCACAGCTACTAAGTTGACTTAGAACAGAATATTTATTTAAAAATCTTGGTCAGCATATTTCGCAAATAGACAAACAGCCCACATTTTGTAGATTTTTTAAAATAAAAAAATGATTGTTTAAAATTTGGATCTTTTTAATTTCAGTTTTTCCCCCTTCCCATCCCATTTTACAGACATTTCAACCTACGAATGAAGAGGGACACTTCCCTTTTCAGTGATGAATTTAAAGTAGAAACATCAAATAAAGTACTTGATTATGATACCTCTCATATTTACACTGGACATATTTATGGTAAGTCTGGACCTTAACAGAACCCTTTTCTTTCATTTTTTTTTTCCTACACAAAGATATATATTTTGAAGTGTAAGCGAATATTTCAGAAAAGGTTGTAAATCCAGAGGAGATTGAATTCATCATGAAGGGTAATGGTCTTTGAGAAATGAAGTAATGTTTGGACCTATCTTTACATGTATGTTTAATAGTGAATTATGAAATATCTGGTTCTGAAAGATAGGAAATTTTGACTCAGTACCTCTAAACTGTTAGAGTTTTCAAAAATTTTAATGACTTCTATAATATTCTGATTTTCCAAGTAAGAAATTAATAGTAACTTTGCTGTGTTTTATATGAAAACAGGAAAAGCCTAAAAGGAAACCGTAAAGATATCTTAGCCAAAAATAATGTGACAAAGTCATCTTTAGGGAATCCTCCCCAAGACCCTCCTTCCTCAGAATCTATTTGCTTTATTCACAATTCTAACAAATTTTTCTTACTGTGTCAAATTAAAAATCTGTATTGTGGGCCATGAGTGGCATACTTAACCCAACAGAAAGTTACATTTACTAGTAGTTTGGAAAGAGACAGAAGAGTTACAGAAGTCATAAAAAAGCTTAAGCAATGAAACTCTGGGGGCGTTGGAGAGAGGCAAAATGTCATTGTTTTATAACTCTATATTATATATTAGTAAGTACTAAAGATGATTCTCATGTAAGACAGTGTTAAACTGTTTGAGATTATTTCTACACGAGTGATTTCTACTGAAAATGATAACATGAAAAATTAAGTGAAGAATTTTTTTCTCATTTTTTCATTGTGCCAGATAAATGAGGCATTCTGTACTTAAACTTTCTTATTTGTAGAATAAACCTAATTATTAAATTCTTTAGCTTGTTTGTACTTACAGTTCGGTAACCAAAATAAAGCATTTATTTGTCAGTCTAGATTTTTAATGTCACACTTTAGTGTTCTGTTATCTTCTTGATTATGTATCTTGCTGGGCAAATAACTTAGTAGTTCCTGCTTTTTTATTTTGCTAGGTGATGATCAAGAAAAGTACAAGACTATAAATGAGTTTGCAGATAAAAATCATGTTATTTAGGTCAGGCCTGGTAGCACTTACACCTGTAATCCCAGTTCTGTGGGAGGCTGAGACAGGAGGAGTGCTTGAGACCTGGAGTTTGAGACCAGCCTGGGCAATATAGTGAAACCCTGTCTCTAGAAAAACATGAAAAACTTTGGTTGTGGTGGCATACCTGTTACCTCAGTTACATGGGAGGCTGAAGTAGGAGGATTGCTGAGTCCAGGAGTTCGAGGCTACTGTGAGTGCCACTGCACTGTAGCCTGGGTGACAGAGACCTTGTCTCTTTATTTAAAAAAAGTTAAAAATCACTTAAAATACCAGTGTCTTGGGCTCTTATCTCCAGTCTATGATTAATTCAAAGCCAATGAATTAATGTTATTCTACAACTTAGAAATTGTGGAAGCTTGATTTTTATTTTAATGAGAGAATTGTATTGAGTAAATTCAAGGTATAAAGCCGTCTCCCTCTGTTTTCACCCTTTATGTCATTTGATTTTGGTGCTCACCTTTTTGTTGTGATTTTATGAAGAACCAGAAGTACCCTTTTTTCTCTGTTATTTCCTCTCACTAGAGAAGTATAACTGATGGGATAGTATTACAAATCTTTGTCCAATATTTTAAAAAGTACTATTGGTTTATTTTTGTTCAAATCGCTTCTGAAGTCTTTGACACTGTTCTATTTAAAAATGTATTTATAGTCTGGGCGTGGTAACTCAGGCTTGTAATCCCAGCCCTTTAGGAGGGCAAGGCAGGTGGATTGCTTGAGCCCAGGAGTTCCAGACCAACCTGGGAAACATAGCAGGACTTCGTCTTTACCAGAAATACAAAAATTAGCTGGACGTGGTGGTGCATGCCTGTAGTCCCTGCTACTAGGGAGGTGGAGGTGGGAGGATTGCTTGAGCCCAGGAGGTTAAGGCTGCAAAGAGCCATGAGCTTGCCACTGCACGAAAGCCTGGGTGACAGAGCAAGACCCTGTCTCAAAAAACAAACAAAACAAAAAGAAAACCCAAGCATAGCACAAAAACCAACAGGCGTGACCCATGCACAATATATCGGACGGGAAGGAGCTTTTTTCCTGTGGTACTTATAGCAAAATTTTCAAAAGATGCTTTGGATGTCTTTATTCTGAAAGTGTATATTCTATCATTGGGTTTGCTTACTTGCTTTTAAGTTAATTTAACAATTAATTGTTTTGTTTTGTTTTGAAACAAGGTCTTGCTCTGTCGCCCAGGCTGGAGTTCAGTGGTGCCATCTCAGCTCACAGCAACCTCCACCTTCAGGGTTCAAGTGTTTCTCCTACCTCAGCCTTCCAAGTAGCTGGACTTACAAAAAATATTTTTGTGTTTTTAGTAGAGACAGGTTTTCACTATGTTAGCTAGGCTGGTCTCGAACTCCTGACCTTAAGTGATCCGCCTGCCTCAGCCTCCCAAGGTGCTGGGATTATAGGTGTGAACCATACCGTGCTGGGCCAATTTAATGATTGTTGATGACTACTGTATACATGCTAGGCACTGAGCTAGGTGCAAGGAATGTGGTTGGTAACAAGGCAGATACTCTATTTTTCATTGCTGTCAGTAGTTATTGTATATGTTTTAACTAAATACTAGTTGCTGTTCACATCTCAAATTCTGCTTGATGTATTTCATGTGAAAATTTCCATAATAAATTTATATTCCAGATTTAACCATATATATGTATGTATATATGTATGTGTATATATACACACATATATACATACATATATATGAACAAGTTTAACATTCATGTGCAAATTAAATTGTCAAGAATTTGTTGCTTTCATTAATAGGTGAAGAAGGAAGTTTTAGCCATGGGTCTGTTATTGATGGAAGATTTGAAGGATTCATCCAGACTCATGGTGGCACATTTTATGTTGAACCAGCAGAGAGATATATTAAAGACCGAACTCTGCCATTTCACTCTGTCATTTATCATGAAGATGATATTAGTAAGTACTTAAATTTTATCAACTAGCCTTTTTTCAAAAGGCATATGAATAGTGAAAACTGTGTGGAGACAAATGAAGCCTTAGCTGTTTTCTTTCCTAAGCAATTAATCAGGCTAGAACATAGTTTTTACTAGCAATTCCTATTAAAGGAAAAGTAGATGTATGTAATGAAGCAATTTCCTTGTGAATCCATTGCCAGTACTACTTTGTTGGTATGACACAACTAATTCTATTTGAACTGTGTGAGTCAACAAAATCTGACTAAACTGGGCATAGTATATTTTAACGTCAGCCAGTCTGTGTGATGCTAATACCTTTGTGTGTGTGGCCTACTGAAGGTGGAACAGCATTATTACTTCTTCTGTAAATTTCAATGTGGATATTTGTGTAGCGTTTAAGAAACATTTTAAGTATTTTTGTAATTTTTAAGTCCTCTGAGTGTTTCTTTTTGGAATCTTAAAGTAATGACTTGACCTCAGGAGTACAAGTTTGTCATGGATTTTGTTCTCTACATGATGATAATTTGTTGGGAGAAGGGTTTTTTCTGTTTTAAGAATAGAAAATGTTTTCAGACTTTACCTGTTAATTCTATTGCCTGTATATCCACAGTTTACCAGTTATTGGGAATGCTTCTTTGAAATACCACAGGAATACATACCTCTAATTTATATAGCTCTTGAATACCCATTTATTATTTCTTGACTGTAATTAGACTAGTCTCTCTGTTTTTGCCTTCTTTCCTAACTTGGCAGCTTCCTCCTACAGAATGTTTTCATTTCTTTAGACGGAAATTTATTGTCAGTGATTTTATTCTCACCCCTAGTAATATACTGACAAGCGTTAACTATTTTGACTTTTTGCTCCATCAACTCTCACAGTTTCTGTACTTCATCCATCCAACTGCTTGTTACTTCTGCTGTTAGATTACTATAGAAAATAACGTAAGTATTCTAGGTAGGATGCACTTATGATTTTGCCTACTTGTTAAATCATAAGCTCATTAATGCTACTTGCCTGTATTTTCATTCATCTCTATTTGATTCCTTTTCCAGTTTTAACTCCTGATATTTCAAACTCTACCTTTCTTTTCAAGCTCCAAGCTATCATCCTCCTTTATAAGCGGGAGTGTGAATTCACTTGCATTCCTTTCTGCTGACAGGATTATTTACCCAGTTTGTGTCTTGCTTTGTAATTTTCTTAGTAATTGAACCTTTTTTTATAGGTTTACCTCCCCCTATCAGGGTATGTAGGTTCTCCAGATATAGTTTCTGTTTCTTTTGCTTCTCTTAATATTCCAAGTATCATTTGTCTGTGCAGCAGGCTCTTCATAAATGAAATATTGGAATATTTTTCTAGAATGTTTTATCAAAATCAAATAAAACCTTGTGAGGAAGGAAAGAGAGGAAAAGGGTAGTCGGCGAGATTATCTTTTCCTTTCTATCATATTGTAATCTTACTTTCTCCATTGCTTTCTACTTCCTATCAGTGCTCTCTATTTGTTCTGCCTGTTTTGACTTCTGTTATTGTGCTTCTCTCTCGTTTTCCTTCTTGTTATCTACTTGTGTGTAGTTTAAGCATATTCTTTTTTTTTTCACTTTCATTTATTTCTTGTAATATAATCCCCACATTGCATCCAACAGTAATTTCCCAGTATCTTAATAGGTGTCAGTCGTTTTTCTTCCTCAAAGATGATAAGTTAGCTTGGAGGATGAATGACATTGGATGTTACTTGGTTTTCTGTTCTTTTTGGCATTTAGCTTTACCATGGATTTCAGCTGCTATTTTATACTTGTTTAAGTAGATATATGTTGGTGGTAAGGAGACCTTTTTATGTTCTTTTTATGATTAAGTATCAATAGTGGTATTAGAACTTAAAAGTAGCGATCTTTGAGGTGATTTTATTTGTAACTTCTTGAGTAATTGAAAATGTAATATATGAGGATGAGAGTATGGAAGTAATTGTCTTAACAAACGTGGACAATTACTTTTGAAAAACTACTTAAAAATCTGTCTAGTGAACGAACCATGGTTTAAGACAAGAAAACACCCATGTATTAGCCTTTTAGTCTAAATAGTTACTATATTTATATTCTAGACCATGGTTGGCAAATTCTCTGCAACAGGACAGATAGTAAATATTTTGGCTTTGATAGCCATATGTTTTATTGCAGCTACTCAGCTCTGCCATTGTAGCATAAAAACAGCCAAAGAAAGACATAAATGAATAAGCATGGGTGCTTTTTGAAAAAAATTATTATCTATTTATTTATTTTTTGGAGACAGAGCCTTGCCCTGTTGCCCATTGTGGAGTGCAGTGGTATAATCATAGCTCACTGCAGCCTCAACCTCCTGGGCTCAAGTGATCCTCCCACCTCAGCCCTCCAAGTAGCCTGGCACTCCAGGTGTAAGACACTGCTCCCGGCCAACATGGCTGTTTTTCATTAAACTTCATAAATACTTAAATTTTAATTTCACATATTTTTCATATAACATAAAATATCATTCTTTTGCTTTTTTCTTTAACTGTTTAAAAATGTGAAAACCACCCCTGAGTTTTTGTGTCAAACAAAAACAGATGGGAGGGCTCACTAAATTTAATAATTATTTTAATTAGTTCTTCAAATTCTCTGTGTAGAATATGACAGGTTCTAGAAGTAGTAGCAGTAGCAGTAGGAAGAGTGATTATTATGGCTTAATGAATACCTGACACTGTATAAAATTCTTTACTTGCATTATTGAATTGAATTCTCACAATAACCTTATGAGATACTGGCACACCTGTTATTCCCACTTTGTAGGTGAAGGCTAAACTGAGGCTTAGAAAATTTATATCACTTGATTGTGGACCTCATGTTCTTTCCCTGTGCTCTTCTGCTTCACTCATGGAAGAAAGCTGTAAATTCTCACTGCGTTTACTTCAAGGATTTCTGGGGCTTTTCTGAAATCTGTAAGCCTCTCTAAAATCATACATTTGCATCTATTGCTGTTTTAAGCCAAACTCCTTAATGTATTTAACAGTGTTTATTTTGTAACTAACTAAAAGGGAAAGGATGCCCTTTAATGTATATTATTTTTATGTAATTGGTTTAAGTGCCAATAATTTATTTTCAGAAGTAAAGTGCTACATGATTGTATCACTGTGTATATTCTTAGGTGGATTTGGTATCCTTGTATGTTTTATCCTTACCTAAAAGAAGCAAATGGTAGGGGAGGCATACTAATCTTGGATATAGCTTCTGATGAGAATTTGGCTACCCTCTTAATACTGTTTTTGCAACTGAAGGCATAAATGTATAGAACCACCATGAAAAATGATACTGCTTTCCTCCAGAACCTTAGGGAATGGCTTCTGAGACGGTACCAAAACACAGAGATAGTTTTCAGTGAAAATACTTAATAATTACTCTAGATGTGATAACAACTACATATTGTTATCAACATAAAATGCATACTTACTTAATTCTGTACTTAGATAGTGAAAACACACTCTCTCCTAGGACATAGAAGTGTGAACAGTTAATGACAAGGTAAGAATACTACTTAGTCCTCTGCACCTCAGCACAGTTTATTTTAGAGAAATAGAAAAACATTGTTCCATAAACTAGAATAGTAATGTTATTAACATGAACAGGTTTTAGGAATATCTGACTATATGATTACTTGGAATTATTTGTGTAATAATTCCTTTGCATCCTTTTTATGTACTACCTATCCAAGAACTAAAGGTCTGAATAATTTTTCCATGCTATGCTTGTAAATACTTAATCTCCAAATTAAAAAGAAATTTTAAAATGTGTATGTAAAGCTGCAGAATAAGTTATTTGGGTTTATTGCTTTCATTTCAGATTTATTATTTATTTTCCTGTGTGTGGTATAGGAAAGTCCAGAGAGCTTGAATTGTCTATACCATTTTTTTTTTCATTTTTAAAGATGGACTATCGCTCTGTCGCCAGTCTGGAGTGCAGTGGCAAGATCTTGGCTCACTGCATACTCTGCTTTCCCAGTTCAAGCGATTCTCCTGCCACAGCCTCCCAAGTAGTTGGGACTACAGACGTGCACCACCAAGCCCAGCTAATTTCTGTAATTTTAGTAGATAGGTGGTTTCACCATGTTGGCCAGGATGGTCTCGATCTCTTGACCTCATGATCCTCCCACCTCAGCCTCCCAAAATGCTGGGATTACAGATGTGAGTCACTATGCCTGGCCTGACTTTGCTTATACATTATAGTAGCTGGGCACCCCTACTTTTAAAATGTGTGTTAGCCATACCTATGCTTATTTCTTCTTTCTCTTGGGCTTCAATAGAAAGACCTCCTATTTCTTGTTCTGAAAAATTAAGATTGTTAAACTTTACCATTTCAAGATGGAGGCCTCTTCATTCATGTAGAAGCTTCCTTATTTGTGGCAATGTCAGGGTGTTGCATCTAAAACTATAAAAAGTCAATAGTTCCATATTGTATTTTTGAAGTTGTTTCATGTCACTGTTAGTGACAGGGAGAGACAAAAGGAAGGAGTGCAAGAGGGAAGAAATAATTAAATTGGTAAGTATTGGTAATAGTTAGCATTGTTTGTATCATTCTCATCTAACAGGAAAATCGTCTTAAAATGCGTTCTGGCTGTACTTAGGTCTAGTCTGGAGATTGGAAATCTGCTTATGCTTATTGAGTTGTGAAAAATTACGTGGACAACTGGAAAAGTTGAGGTGTGGAGTGCTCTGATTGTTTGAATTCTGAACTCCCACAGTGCATACAAGTGTATTGGTTAATCTCTCTACTGTATGGTTTAATTTATATGCTTTACTTAGCATTGATGTTAAATACTGAACTTACTTAAACACTGTGACAGTGTTTGAAAGAAATATAAACATTTTGTGGTATTGTTGACTCTGTCTTTTTTCTGAGTTAATCTCTAGGGAAGTATAAATTAATTTTTCTAAACAACTCACAGGCACAAAAACAGAAAAGTTCAAAAGGCCACAAGATATGGGAGTTATTTTAAGAATAATACTTAATTAGAAATGTAGGTTACTAAATTGGAAACTTAAAAAAATCATATAAAAAGAGACAGTGAGGGGCTTATTTCTTTTTAGCAAAATCTGGAGAAAATATGCTTAGACTTTTCATATTATGCATTTTATATTATATAACTCTATATGGACAGGATAACAGTTGGGAAAATTTTAGATCAAGTTATTTTCTGATTGGTTATCATATATATCTATGTATATGTATACATGTATATTCATATATATTTTATCTTAAAACATAAATAGAAAATATTTTAGCTATAATGAAATACAATGAATTATTTCAGAAATACAAGATTTTTAAAAATAAATAGTTGTTAGAAGCATTTACAGTGTCAAAAAAACTTGCAGCTTTTTTTTGGCAGTTATGGAGTGGTATTCAGTTAAGAGTAATACTTACTTTGTATAAGCTGTGTCAGAGAAAAATGAAGATGAAAAGCCTGCCATCTCCATATATAACTTCTCTGTGCTGTGCACCAATAAGAACCTGCTTTAGATTTTCATGTCAGCTTACAGCTCTCATACTGTTTCAGGCAAAGTTAGTGGCTATTGAAAATACCACCAGGATGAGCTGGCTATCTGTCGGCCTGCCTGTACATCCGTCTGTTCATCTGTCCTTCTATCCGTCCATCCATCTGTCCATCCATCCATCCATCCATCCATCTATCCATCCATCAGTATTTTTTTCTTTTTGCTCTCTCATCCACTGACTCTCAAGGATGGGCTGTCTAGAGACGCATTCGGTAGTGTGGTTAACTGTTCGTGTATTAACTGTACAGTTTAAAAACAAAGCCTTACATTTCAAGTTTTTTCTTTAAAAGGAATGAGTTGTGACGGGGTGTTAAATAGTGTGTAAACAAGGAAAAACACTGTGCTAGAGCCAACTTATTCATCATGATCATCTTGTTCATCTTCCTCCTCTTATCTTTCATCTTGATCTTCCTCCTTTTCCTTATTCAACTTCCTCACCTTCCTTCTCTTCCTTTATTTTTTTCAGCATTGACATGTCCTTTTTTTTTTTTTTTCCTGCATCAGGCCTTCCTTTATCTCAGTATGCAGCAATAGCCATTTCTTAGGTTTTTTTTCACCTTCACAGCCTTCTTTTCATATGGCTGCTTGTCATATGCACCATATCCACATCTTTGCCAGTTTCTTTGCAACATCACCAATGGATAGGTTGGGATATTCTCCTTAGATTTTTGGGTCGTACTCAGAGCAACACCCAAAAAGGAACCCTCTTGGGTGCATTGGGATCCCTGAACTTTTTTGTTTCTTCTTTAGGAGGGATATAAGTTTTCATTTCTCTTTCATAGCTATCCTTGTCCCCCTTTGCCACATCTTCAGGTTTTCCTTTCTCTTTAGCAGATGTAGTTTTCCGCCTCTCAGCACTTTTTAGAAAATTCTGAGAAGTTAACTGAGACACGAGTGCTGCTTTTTGTTCTCTTCCTGGCAAGTTTGCACAAATAATGCATATGATGGCATTTTGCGCCTCTTGGCTTCTTGGGATCTTCTTTTACCATGTTTAGTTATTTTTCCTCAGAGAAGCAGAGAGTCACCCAGTGCTCATCTGACTCTCACTTGCCCCAGCACTGTGTCTATGGAGGTCAGTATACTGTAATGGCTATTAGAAATATATGATTATTTGAAATTAACAAAGCTTTTATGTTGTAAAGCAACTTTGAAACTCATTCTAACAAGTAAAATTGTATTTGAAATTTTTGTTTTTTTCTTCTGAGAACTATCTTCTCATGATTTTGTAGTGTTTGAAGTATTTTACAAAGAAGTTGAATAAGAAATTTTATAATTTTGGTATTGTAAAAGACACTAGAATCCAACACTCTAAAGATGACAGAAACTGAAGCCTAGAGTTATAAAACTTGTGCAGCATGACATGGTTCCATGTCTTTTGGCTTCCACTCCAGAGCTTTATTTCTCTTACATTCTGAGTTAGAGTTTAAAGGCTGCTAAAAGGCAAGAACTTAATGATAATAGAGACAATGACAGAAAGGATTAAAAAAAGAGTTATTTTTGGTATCATTGATTTTGAAGATTAGCCATATTTACTACTGAAAAAGCAAACATAGTTTAGGTTCAATTAAATATATATATATTTTTTGCTCACTCTATATATTTTTATTTATATATATATATATAGTTTTCTATCTACATATAGATAGGTACTCTCTATATATAGAGGTACTATACAAGGGTATATATATATAGAGAGATATCTATCTATATAGATAGAGGTATCTATAGATAGATATATCTATATATCTATATAATATAGAGATATCTATAGATAGATGTATCTCTATAGATATCAGTATTATATAGATATCTCTATGGACAGCTATCTTTGTCTATAGATATCTACATTATATAGACGTCTATATAATATATAACATCTATATTATAGTATGTATTATAATATATATATTTTATAATATAGGTATCTAGATATATATATCTATCTATATAGATCTCTATAGATATCTATATTATATAGATATAGATTATATAGCTATCTAGAGATCTATATAGATAGATCTCTTTCTCTCTCTATATATATATCCTTGTAACAGTACCTCTCTATTATATAGATATCTATAGGTATCTATCTATATATCTCTCTCTGTATACCCTTGTAAGAGTACCTCTGTATATATAGAGAGAGTACCTATCTATAGATAGAGAGAGAGATTGAGAGACGAGGTCTCACTATGTTGCCAGGCTGGTCTTGAGCTCTTGAGCTTAAGAGATCCTCCTGCCTCAGCATCCCAAAGTGCTAAGATGGCAGGTGTGAGCCACCATGCCTGGCCAAGGCTCAACTCTTATGAGTGATAAGTTATAGAAAAACTAGAAGAAATAGCATTTAGGAGTATGTGTATGTGTATGTTCTGGGAATACTCGGAGCTAAACCTCAATCTTTTGCATCTCTTGTAGCACAATTCAAAGATTAATATTTGTACTGGTGACCTTGTAAGAATACCTGAGGACATTGGTCCAGGACTCTGGCCCTTGAAAGAGCTGCTTCTAAAGAGGCATTGTGAGGTCTGGTTTATTATAGAAATGTTATATTCTGTTGACGGTTTATAAATTGGGGAATTAGATAATCTCCATAAGCAAGCTTGCTATCTTGTATTTATATTTGAATGTAAGTCTAGAATTCACAGATGTGGATTTTATTGGTTTCAGCTTCTAGAGACTTCTTAGAACCATTTTTTATGGGCAAGCTTATAGATATACTAGTTAAAACTTTTTTGGCTTTAATTAATTTGTCAAGATCATACAAGTTAGTGGCAGACTTGGTAGGGAGAAGGTGCAGGAGGTAATATATCAAAGAACTGAGACATGACATATATATGAGAAGAGTTAGAAATAAAATCAAGGTGTTAGAATAGCTTTATAATCTTATACAGATAATGTACTTTTTCTTGGTCTAATTTCCTTCAGGTATAAAATGAGGGTGTTAGATCACGGTGCTAATATTATCTCTTCCGAAAGTTAATGGTTGTAAAGTACTTTTCTTTTAAAGGTGGAAATACCTTGATTGATCATGGCTGAGAGAAATAAAAAGTAAAAATAAAAATATTTTTATTTGTGCCAATTACCAAATGACTATATAAAAAGGTTATTCTTGTATGTAAATTAAGTAAATTTAGTATTTTAGTTAAGTAAATTAAGTATTCTTATATGCAAATTAAGTAAATTAAGATGAAATGTGTCCACCACCATTAACATTTTTGTGAATAGCCCTTCAGATCTCACATACCATTTTAAATTTCATTTACAGTATATCATAGGTCTCTTTCTGTGTCAATAGATATAGCTCTACATTTTCTCTTTAATGGCTACATAATATTCTTTTGTTTTATTCATAAATGTATTATTTACCAGCCTACCAACTAATGAATATATAGATTGTTTCCTCTTTTTTAACTGTTAAAAAGTGCAACAGGTAACATTTTGGCACATTTTCTCCCCCGCAATATTTTTATGGTTATTTCCTTAAGATTAATTTTCTAGAAGTAGCATTGTCAGACGTTTACATCTTGATATACAGTGCCAGACAACGCTCTAAAAAGGTTACAGAGATTTATACTCTTAGACCTATAAATTAAATATTGACTTAATAATATCTTTGTGTATAGGCTGTGGACATACTTCCCGAATTACTTGACAAAAATGTCTCCTAATTTTTTTTTAAATACAGGATTTAATCAAGATACACACATTGCCTTTGTCACATCTCTCTAGTCAATATTACTCTTTTAATAGCTTAATTGAGGAAAAATTGATAACAGTAAACTGCTCCTATACTCTTTAAGAAAATCTGGCTTTAACTCAGCATAAACATTTTGGGACTCATCCTTTTTATTGATAAATAGTAGTCTGTTGTGTGGATACTGTAATTTATTAATACATTTGCCTGTTAATGGACATTTGGGTTGGGTTATTACAAGTAAAACTAGTATAATGTATTTTATATTAATTCATCAAGTATTGGATGATTAAAGAGAAGATAAATTTTGAAGAGGCAAGGGAATGAAATAACTGCTAAGTTCCAAATTTTGAAGAGGCAAGGGAATGAAATAACTGCTATGTTCCAAAAAGTCTTGCTGTGTTGCCTGAGCTCTAGAGAGAGGGCGTTTTGGAAACAAGACAACCTTTGTGGAAACAAGACAAGCAAATGCCCAAAGAGTTTTCATTTAAGCTGGTAGCGTATACATTCTCTCTCCTCCAAGCTGATAAGTTTCCTTCAAAATACAACTTAGGTGTGACTCCTAGAATTTTTTACTGACCTCACAGTTCTGGGTATCCTCTTTTTACTGCTGTTTATGTATTGATGAGCCCTCCCTATCTTTTGAATCTGGTAGTTTACAGGTCATTGGTCATATGACTGACCTTTGGCTGGATGAGTAAATTAAATTCAACCAACGTTTAATAAACTGTGAATGATTGCAGGGAGAACTTAACACTTGACAAAGTTGGTACTTAAATGCCATGCTTGTTTACATGTTAGACACCTCAGCTAGACTGAAAGCTTTTGAGAGTGCATATTCCATGTTATTTATTTTTGTGTCCCTGTTGTTTAGTAGATAATAATTTTTCTTATTATTTGTTTGCCTAATAAATTAATGCAGTTAAAAATAACATTGACATATGATTAGGAAATTTATATGCACACAAGTCTTAATTTTGAATGTGTTATATGTTATAGTCAGTCTGTAAAGTAGTTAGGAATTCAGGTCTGTTTTTAATGGATGACCTTTAAAAAGAGGCATGGAAACCAGATGCTGGCTGAAAAATTAAATTCAACGAGTATTTACTGGTTTGTGAATATACAGAAAAACGAATTTTAAAATTCCCCCTGAAAATTAAAAACCTTCAGGGGAATTTTCAGTAATGGAGAGTCAGAATGTGGTAAATGCTATAACAAAAATATTATCAAAGAACCGAGGGTAGTGTATACTACTTCAGTGAGGGAGCTTTAGGGAGATTTAGGAAGATTTCCCTGGGGAGGTGAAATTTAACTTGAACCTTGAAGATAAGGTGTAGACTTTTGATTGCTAGAGAAGAGAATCTGTGATCACAGGAGAAGGGTCAACGCTGTTACTTTGGCTGCAACAGTATTTCTTTTTAGTTGTCACAGCTTGGGAACTAAAGAAGAGACTCTGTGTTCTTTGGCCTGGAATCACTCATTTACCCCTGTGTATAGCTTGTATAGTCCCAAGTCAGATAAATGTAAGTAATGGTCACTTAAAGTTAGTATGTTACAAGTTTTCATTCCAAGTGTCAGTTAATAAGTTTTACAGGTTTAACAACTGATTAATTTATTAATAAACATTATTTGAGTGCCTAATTTGTGTAAGACACTTTTAGAAACTATCAATACAGTGATGAATAGGTCGAAGCACTGTCCTTAAGCACTTTAGAGTCGAGTAATTCTATTTGTAATTGATCAGAATAATAAAAGCAACATTTCTCTGGTTGACTTGACTCCCATTATCCCTTTGACTGCCAGTACTAACCCTTTCTTTCTAAAACCCGTGGGGTGGGGAGAGACATGCCTGGCCCTCCTCCACATCTCTGTTTCCTGACAGATCAGTGTTGTAAGTGCATGTGGAAAGTGGGGTCATCTTCAGCTTCCTCCTCTTCCTAGGGACAATCACTCTGTCATTTTCTTATGCCCACTTGCCCTCCCCAAATAGAAATTAGACATGGGGATTGGGAAGACATGAGAATTGGTACTGGGGAGAAAGAGCCTCCTATCCACTGGAATTAGGAGGAATAACATTTGGAATTCTTTCCTCTCTCCAAACTTCATTTCTTCTCAAAAGACAAAAAAGTCTATTCTTTCTCCTACTCTCCCATCCGTTAATCCTTGTTGATGTTGGCAACTTTGGGAATAAATGGCAATTTTCAAGGACATGGATCTTACCCCATGATACTTTGGATATTAACAAATTAATTTTTATGCATAATATTATATGAAGTTGTTCTATTTTAAATTCAATTAATGTAGATTTTTAAAAATTGGATTTGGTGATTCATGACATATTATTGGCGGAATTACCACCCAGTTTTGACTATTAGAGAATCAATTTATAGGCATGGCCTTGGACCTTACAATTAAGTTTCTGAGCTGCCAGTCACATAAGGTGGAGGGATAGCCTGCTGGAAGTAGTGAGGATACAAAAAGTGAGTATTTTATCCCTGGTTCTGTTGGACAGAGAATCTGAGCTGTAAATATTTCTCCTCAAAGGAGTGGGTGATTGAGAGTTAACTAGAGCTATTTCCTGCTTGAGGTAGAGTCATAATATATGTACTATTTATATTTGTGTCTTGAGCAACAAAACAAAAGCAAGAGGTTGGCATGCAGAGGAACTGGAAGAAAGGCAATAGATCTAAAGCTGATCTTTGTTTTAAATAGGCTGGATATTCTACACCCATGACTCATTCTTTGTGAAAGAATATGCTGTTTGGCCTTTTCAGGGGAACTACAGTGCATCCTATGATTTAGCATCTCAATGAGGGCTTATTCATTAGTTGAACAAAGGCTTTTTTGGAAATGAGGATTATATTGTTAGTAATTTTAGAGAGAAAATGTCGTTGTCCATTTTTATAGTTAATGTGGTGACCAAGGAAAACAGCCTCTTTTAGAAGTTCTGAAAGTATATGGGAAAAATTGTATGCTTGACTCTTTTCTATTGGGAGAGTTTTGTGCTGAGAGAATTTGAAGCTTATATAAGTACTGTTTTGTTGCTTTGGAAATATTATTTTACCCTAAGTTTCAGGCTTTCAAAAGGAATTTATATTTTAAATTTATGAAACATAAAATTAAATTTACAAAGTAATAAAACACTAACTTTTTTAAAATTCCAATGTTTTAAGTAACAGTGTACTAAATAAACGTTTTATTTTTTTTTTTGTTCCCCTATATATTAATAACCAATGGTAAGTGAGTTTTAGTGTTTCGAGTTTTTAAAAAGATTTTAAAGGTCACAAAACAATTATAATTCCCTCCCTATCCCCATTGATTATTAAGATCATCTTGCATTGTTTCAGCTTGTATGGTCAGTTTTATGACTGGCACATACTGCTGTGGCAAAGCAAGGACTGCCTGATGTTAACTAGGTGAACAAAATTGAGAATAGACTCTGGAAATTCAGTTACTATTTGTCATTGAGGAACTGCTTGAGGTTACAGATCATGACTTTTGAATGAAACTGGTCATAGTTACTAGATTTTCTTTAGCCCCATTCAGCTTCAGGAGGCGCTTTCTCATTTCCATAGTTACACTTCTGAAGTAAGTAAGACACCACTGCATTCACCATCAATTCCCTTCAAAGGCATTGGCATGGAGGACAAGGGAGTTGATGGTGAATGCAGTGGTGTAATTATAATAATAATAATTGACTATGGGATTTAAACTGAATAAGGAAGAGAAAGAATACCTGACGATAGACAATAAAGTGGTAACATTGGTGGACTGAAGGGTTTTACTGATGTTAAAGGGTTGTTGGACCCTAGAGGGAATGTGCTAAAAAAATAAGTGGTGGAAAGAAAGTAGAATACTAGAAGCTGAGATTATAAAGTGCTTTCAGTTATCAATAATGACAAGTTGGAAATGAGAAACTGAGGTAGGAAAAGATCATTGGAGAAAAGAACTGAGTATATTGGAAGGATCATCATCATAATGACGAGGTAGTGTCAGAAAGACTGACAGTAAGTCAGGATCTAAAAATAAGGAAATAAGGGCAGTAGTGACTTGAATGACAGCAGTAAGTTGGGGTAGTCAGTGATATAGTCTCATGACAGTAAAAACTGAGCTACTCTCAGAATAGTCTTAGTGGTCCTGAGGGAGAAAGTGGTAGATACTTGTGTTTTGTAAAATGAGAATATCTTCCCAAGAATTGGAAGAGTTCTGGGGTTCTCCTTGATTTTTGCTTGAGTCCTACTGATGGAAATCAGGAATGCTGCAGAAGGATTCTCTTGACCGCTGTCAGATGATGGACCAGAAACATATTCTCTTGATGACAGCCAAATTCAGTGTATTGTTGATAGGGTTAGAATAATGAGTGATTATTGTCCTGTTTTAGAATTCACAAATCATCCATATGACAAAAAGCTAAAGACCAGTGATTTTTATTTAGGGGGGATCTTAGGAACCTGCTAGGTTTTAACATTCAAATAACTAGCATAGGCCGGGTGAGGTGGTGCACACTTGTAATCCCAGCACTTTGGGAGGCCAAGGTGGGTGGATCATGAGATCAGGAGATCGAAACCATCCTGCCAGCATGGTGGAACCCAGTCTCTACTAA
Organism: Ateles fusciceps; assembly: GCA_036589455.1. Classification (NCBI taxonomy): domain Eukaryota; kingdom Metazoa; phylum Chordata; class Mammalia; order Primates; family Atelidae; genus Ateles; species Ateles fusciceps. Next base: position 8,823,322 of record JAZHEH010003061.1, on the reverse strand, counting down.
AAATATAAAAATTAGCCGGGTGTGGTGGCGCATGTCTATAATCCCAGCTACTTGGGAGGCTGAGGCAGAAGAACTGCTTGAACCTGGGAGGCGGAGGTTGCAATGAGCCGAGATCACGCCACTGCACTCTAGCCTGGTGACAGAGCGAGACTCCATCTCAAAAAAAAAAAAAAAAAAAAAAAGACTAGCGTAATTCCTTTTCCATAGGTACTCAGTAAGCATTTATGGTTTTCATTAATTAAGACAGTTACATTTTCATTTATAAGATAATTCTCATAATTGGTTATACCTAAATATATGACAGTAATGATATTTATTCTTTGTATTTTAGACTATCCCCATAAATATGGTCCTCAGGGGGGCTGTGCAGATCATTCAGTGTTTGAAAGGATGAGGAAATACCAGATGACTGGTGTAGAGGAAGTAACACAGGTAAGGATTTTAAAACTAGCTTGCATTTAGGAAATGGAAATGAACTTGAGCATGTATATCTGCTTTTAAAAATGTATGTTTGAGAATTTCTGAAAGATTTATACTGCTATGGGGAGTGTTCTTTAATGCTCAGAGAGGCCAGGTAACTTGCCAGTAATAAAGAGGTTGAGCTGAGGTTTGAATAGAAATATATGTGACCCAAAAAACAACACTAAAATATACCGTCTTTTACATGGTTTGTTATAACAGAAAACAAATGTTTTATATAAGTGTAAAAATTTATATTAGTGTTAAAGTGACCACTTGCCCTGGTTTGCCAAGGTATTCTTCATTTTTAACACTGAAAGTTGTGTGTCCATAGATAATCTGGTTGGTCATGTTAATAAAAATCTCAGGGCTTTTCATATTTTAATTCTTCTTTTTATCTTCCTCCTTTTTCTTTAGTCATGGGTGAAAAATTATAGTTATTCAAAACATAAGTTCAAAATGAGAAAACATTTCTTTTATAATAAAACATTTATCATATATTTTGGACAACCTTTTTAAAAATAGTATGGTAGAGTAATGTTTCTTGAGTCATGAATATTTGTAATTGGATCTATTTCTTGATCTGTAAAATGGCATAAACAATTCTGTTTCAGGTGGATGTTTCTAGTATTAAGTGAGATTTTATTCTTACCTGTATTGAACACATACCTATTGATCTTCTGCCATATGTCAGAGACTGTGGAAAGTTCTGGGAATATGTGGAGATTAAGATGAAGGCTTATTCTTAAAAGTTTATGGTTTAATTGGAGATACAGAGAAACAATTTAGGGTAGTAGGAGAGAGAAGAGGATTAAGTATAGGATCATATTCTACACACAAGAGGAATAGCTAACCCAACCTTGGAAGTATTGGAAGGCAGTAATCAGAAACCTTAAGAATAAGTAGGAGTTAGGTTAGCCATGAGGATATGAAAAGACTATTCCAAGCAGGAGAAACAGTACATATAAAGGCCAGGGAGACAGAAAGATCAGTAAAGAATTTTTAAGCTGGCAGTAGAGTTTAAGACTAGAGTTTAGGAGACTAATGAGAAGTTGTAGTTATTCAATTGAGAAGTGATAGTGGCTTGTACTAATGTATTGCCAATATGGATAGAGGGGTTGAGATTACAGACTGTTAGATATGATAGAATTTAGCAGGGTGGCCTGGTAAAATACTAATATACAAACATAGGTTGCATTTATTTATACCATGAGTAGACTACCAGAAATTTAATGAAAGAGTGGACATTATTAATAATAATATCAGAGAATATTATGTATTACAGAATAAATGTAACAAAGAATTATAAGACCTATATAAGGAAAATCAAAACTTTGTTAAAAATATTAAGGAAGATTGATTTTAAATAAATGGAGAGATATACCATATTAATGGGAAATAATATTTAATATTATAAAAATGTCAGTTCTCCCTGTATTGATTTGTAGATTCAATATAAGTTCAATACAAATTACAACAGGCTTATTTACAACACTAGTCAATGGGTCTAAAATGTTATATGGAAAAGTAAGGACTAAGAAGAATTAGGGCCCATTTAAAGATGGTGAACAGGAAAGAGGGTTTTACCCTAGAAAGTATTAAGACTTTCTATAATAATTGAGATTATGATAGCACAAGGATGGACACATTGACTAGTGGAATAAAAATGAGTGCTTAGAAAAAGATCCATGCATGTATGAAACTTTTTTGTGTGGTAGAGATGCAACCTCAAATTAGTAAGGAGAAGTTGGGACCATTAAATAAATGGATCCAGAAAAAATGTTTATCTATTTGAAAAAAGATGAAGTTGGATCACCATCTTACACCATATTTACAACAAAAAAGTCCAGATAGATTGAAGTGTTAAATGTCTAAAGTGAAAACTTTGAAACTTGAAGATTTCCCTTTAAAGCTATGATAGAGTAACTCATATCTAACTAGGCTTTCTACAATAAACTGAAAAAAAATGTGAAACAGTTATTTTCACATTTTCAGCAGTGTTGCTAAGTTGAAGAGTTAGAAGTCAGAGTTCAGGAAGACCAAGGCATCTGGACTTACGGGCACAATACCTGAGAGAAGAGAACTGTGTTGTGAAAAAGCTCCAGATATCTCCACAGGTGTTGCCTTCCTTGACACTTAGCTGAATACTAAGCTGTGCCTGCACAGGATGAAATTCTATGAGAAAACTACGAGACAAAGAAAAACTACTGGGACTCTATGAAGTGAACAACTATCAAAAACAGTACTTGGGCCAGGTGATGGTTCATGCGTGTAGTCCTAGGATTTTAGAAGGTTGAGGCAGGAGAATCACTTGAGGCCAGGAGTACGAGACCAGCCTGGGCATCCTAGCCAGATCTCATCTCCATAATTTGTTTTTTTAAATTATCTGTGATGGTGAGCACCTGTAGTCTCAGCTACTCTGAAGGCTGAGACAGGAGGACTGCTTGAGCCCAGGAGGTTGAGGCTGCTGTGATCCATGATTGTGTCATGGCACCCCAGCCTGGGCAGCAGAGCGAGACTGTCTCTAAAAAAAATTACACATAGTAGAGATCCTAAGCCATGGTAACAGGGCTAACCTAGCCCTAGGGGTAGAAGCTACTCCAGACCAGCCCTTCCTAAGCAGAAAAGCCTCAAAAATGTGAAACTGCTTTTCAAATAAATTAGCTGTCTGACAGAGAAAAGCTCAATAATATTTGTTAAAGGAGGATGCTAAGTTCAGATACTCAACAATATAACATTCACAGTGTTCAGCATTCAAAGAACGTCACTAGATGACAGGAAACTGAAAAATGTGATTCATCATAAGGAGAAAAGCCACCTAAATAGAAAAACAAGCAGTAATTATGTGCATTAACAGGCAAGGACTTTAAAACAACTGTTATTAGTACGTTCAGAGAATTAAAGAAAGACGTGAACACAAAAAGGAGAGAATAGAAATTCTAATAAAGAACAATATGGAACTTCTAGGCTGAAAAATGTATTACCTGAAGTAAAAAAATTAGTGGATAGGCTTAAAAGAAAATTAATTACTAAAGAAGTCAACATGAATATACTTGAATAAAGGAAAATAAAACAATAGTATCTATATCTAAGCACAGAGAGAAAATAATTGATGTCCAAGGGGAAGAGATACAGAAAAAAATATTTTAAAATTAATGCCTCCAAATTTTTCAGATATGAAGAAAAATTTCAACTCATGGTTTAGGAAACTCAGTGAAACACATGGAGGATAAACACAAAGAAAACCACACCAGGGTATATTATAATTAAATTATTGGAAACACCTGGAAATCAGAGAAAACTATAAAAGTAGCCAGAGAAAAGGAGATACATTTACATACAGGGGAACAAAGATAAGTATAACTGGTGAGTTCTCATCACACAGTCAAACTGGAAGACATAGAATAACATCTTCAAAGTGTTGAAAGAAAACCTGCCAAACTAGAATTCTGTATTCTGTGAAAATAATCTTCAAAAACGAGGGCAAATTAAAGATCGTTATAAAATAAAAATTGAGAGAATTTGTCTGTAGGAAACCTACACTGTAAGAAACATTAAAGGAAGTTCTTCAGATAGCAAAAGATACCAGATGGAAACACAGGTATACACAGAGGAGTTAAGAACATTAAATAGTAACTATATAGCTAAATGTTAAGTAGTTTTTTCTCATTTAAAAAAATCTTCAAGAGACTGTTACGCAAGTCAAAATAATAAGGTGTAAAGCATTTTGTAGTATACAGAGAATCAAAATTGATGACAGTAGCACAAAGGACAAGAGAAAGAATAGAAGTGTGTTGTGTTTCTTAAACAATTTGTGAAGTGGTGTAATTTTGGCAGGTAAACTGTGCTGTGATAGAGATAGATATTGTAAACCTTAGAGCTGGAGTCAGCAAACTACAGCCTGTGGGCCAACTGTTTGCTTTGTAAGTAGTTTTATTTGAAAATAGCCACACCCATTCATTGATACATTGTCTATGGCTGCTTTTACATTATAGTGGCGGAATTGAGTAGTTGTGATAGAGACCATGTTGTCCGAAAGTCTAAATATTTACTATAAGGCCTTTTAAGAAAAAGTTTGCAGGAATGTCCTCTGCGCTGAAAGAACCATTGAAAAAAGAAAAGTAAATAATTTAACAGGTTAATAAAATAAATCCAATGTAATTAAAAATAGTTAATTCAAGAGAAGTAGAGAAAAATGAACAAAAAACAGATGGGACAAATAGAAAATAAATAGCAAGATAATAAGTTTAAATGTAACCATATTGATGACTACATTACATATAAATGGACTGCTGAGGCATGACGATTGCTTGAGGCTGAGAGTTCAAGACTAACGTGTTCAACATAGTGAGACCCTAGTCTCTATTTTTTTAAATTAAAAAAATAAACAGACTAAGCACATTAATTAAGAAACACATTAATTATTAGTATGTACAAAGAATTAAAGATATGAATACAAAAAGGAGAGAGTAAAAATTCTAATAAGGAATCACATGGAACTTCTAGGCTAAAAAGTGTATTATTTGAAGTAAATATTTAGTGGATAGGCTTAAAGATTTAGAGTGATTACAAAAAAAAAAAAAAAAGACCAAATTAGTCTAAAAGACATGCAATTTAAAAGTAAAGACACAGTTTAACATTTAAAGAGCTAGGCGAGGTGGTTCACTCCTGTAGTCCCAGCTATCAGGATGCTTAGGTGGGAGGATTGCTTGAACCAAGAAGGTTGAGGCTGCAGTGAACTGTGATTGATTGTGCCACTGTACTCCAACCCAAGCCACAGAGTGAGACCCTGTTTCAAAAAAAAAAAAAAAAAATAGAGTTTATTGTTTTGGATTTGGGTCATAAAATGATGGAAAAGAAATTGGTTTTAGTTAATTATGCTACAAATTAATTTATGGATCCATATTCTAAGAGTTTATCCTTAAGGACAGTCTTAAAGTCCCTTAGGAAAACAAGAGAAAGCTTCATAACACATCTTATGAGGCCAGTGTTACCTTGATAGTCATACCAAACAGAGACATTACACGAAAACTAAACTACAGGCCAATATTCCTCATGAATGTAAAAGTAAAATTTCTTAAAATGTTAGCACATGAAATCCAGCAACATAAAAGTCACACATTATGCTCAAATGAAGTTTATACCAGAAATGCAAAACTGATTAACAGTATAACATCTGTGTAATCCACCACATAAACGTAATAAAGGATGAAACCCTTCTGATTATCTCAGTAGACTAGTAAAAAAGTATTGCCAAATTTCAACACCTAACATTTGGCAAACTAAAAATAGAAGCAAAATTTCTTAGGCTAGTAAGAGCTTTTGTGAAAAACCTATAGCTGACACCATGGTTAAAAATGAGAGACTAAGTCCTTTTCCTTTGAACCAGGGATAAAAACTTTTTTTTTGAGATACAGTCTCACTCTGTCACCCAGGTTGGAGTACAGTGGCACGATCTCGCCTCACTGCAACCTCCACCACCTTGGTTCAAGCGATTCTCCTGCCTCAGCCTCCTGAGTAGCTGGGATTACAGACGTGCACCACCATGCGTGACTAACATTTGTATTTTTAGTGTATTTTCATGTTGGTCAGGCTGGTCTCGAACTTTTGACCTCGTGATCCACCAACTCATCTTCCCAAAGTGCTTGGATTACAGGCGTGAGCTGCTGCGCCTGGCCAAGGAATAAAAACTTTTACTCAGCATTATACTCAAAGTCCTAGTCACCATAATAAGGCAAGAAAAAGAAATGAAAGACATACAGATTATAGAGGAAGTGGTTAAAGGTAATACAAGACTAAACCTAGAAAAAGTTCCTAGAATCAACAAGCAAACTTATCAAGGACGTAGGCTAAAAGTTGGTATAATCAATTGTATTCTTTATACTGGCAATGAATATTTAGAAAATGAAAAAAATTAAAATAGCATCAAAATATAAAATACGTAGAATAAATTTAACAAAATATGTGAAAGATACGTACATGAAAAACTAGAAAACATTGCCAAGAAAAATTAAAGATCTAAATAAATTGAGAAATGTACTTCATTTGTGGTTGGAATGCTCAATGTTAATATGTCAGTTCTCCCCCAAATTGTTCTGCAGGTTCAGTGCAGTCACTATCAAGAATTCCAGTGGACATTTTTTTAGTAGTTGACAAACTGGTTCTAAAAGTTATACTGAAAGGGAAAAGATCTAGAATAGACGAAACAATTTTCAAAAAAGAACATGGCTGGAAGATTTAATAGTATGTGATTTTTAAGGCTTAGTATAAAGTTACAGTAATCAAGATAGTGCCATTTTGGCTTGGGCGCAATGGCTCACACCTATAATCCTAGCACTTTGGGAGGTTGAGGTGGGCAGATCATGAGGTCAAGAGATTGAGACCTTCTTGGCCAACATGGTGAAACCTCGTCTCTACTAAAAATTCAAAAATTAGCTATACTTGGTGGTGCACGCCTGTAGTCTCAGCTATTTGGGAGTCTGAGGCAGGAGAAACACTTGCACCCAGGAGGCGAAAGTTTGCAGTGAGCTCAGATACCATCACTGCACTCCAGCCTGGTGACAGAGTGAGACTCCATCTCAAAAAAAAAAAACAAAAGATATTCCATGCCAGTGGAAACCAGAAGAGCAAGAGTAGCTATACATATATCAGTCAAAATAGATTTCAGGACAAAAACTGTAAGAGACAAAGATGGTCACTATATAATGATAAAGGGGGCTGGGCATAGTGATTCACACCTGTAATCTCAGCACTTTGGGAGGCAGAGGTGGGCCAATCACCTGAGATCAGGAGTTTGAGACCAGTCTGGCCAACACGGCAAAACCCTGTCTCTATTAAAAATACAAAAATTAGGTGGGTGTGGTGATGGGCATTTGTAATCCCAGCTACTCAGGAGACTGAGGCAGGAGAACCGCTTGAACCCAGGAGGTGGAGGTTGTAGTGAGGCGAGATCATGCCACTGCACTCCAGTCTGGGTGACAGAGTGAGACTCTTTCTCAAAAGTGTGTGTGTGTGTGTGTGTGTGTGTGTGTGTGTGTGTGTGTGTAATGATAAAGGGATCAGTTCAGCCAGAGGATTTAACAACTGTAAGTATATATTGATATAGTTTGGATATTTGTCCCTGCCCAAACCTTCTGTTGAGTTGTAATCCTCAGTGCTGGAGGTGGGACCTGGTGGGAGGTGTTTGGATCATGGAGGCACATCCCCCATGGCTTGGTGCTGTCTACGTGATATGAGTTCTCACGATATTTGGTGGTTTAAAAGTATGTGACACCTCCCCCCCACTCTTGCTTGCTCCTGCATCTGCCATGTCATGTGCCTGTTCCCCGTTCACCTTCTGCCCATACTTAAAAGCTTCCTGAGGCCTCTCTAGAAGCCAAGCGGATGCCAGCATCATGCTTCCTGGAAAGCCTGCAGAATCGTGAGCCAGTTAAACCTCTTTTCTTGATAAATTACTCAGTGTCACTTATTTCTTTATAACAATGCAAAAATGGCCTTATACATATATGCACCCAACACTGGAGCACCCAGTTATATAAAGCAAAATATTATTAGAGCTAAAGAGAGATAGACTTCAATATAGTAATAGCAGAGGACTTCAGTACCCCACTTTTGGCAACGGATAGACCTTCCAGACAGAAAATCAACAAAGAAACATTGCACTTAATCTGCAGTATAGATTGCAGATGGACCTAATGGGTATTTATAGACCATTTCATTCAGTGGCTGCAGAATGGACCTAATAGGTATTTATAGACCATTTCATCCAATGGCTGCAGAATATACATTTTTTTCTCCTCAGCACCTGGGTCATTCTCAAGAATAGACCATATGTTTGGTTATAAAACAAGTCTTCAAACATTCAAAAACCTGAAATAATATCAAGCATCTTCTCTTGACCACACTCAAATAAAACTAGAAATCAATAACAAGAGGAATCTTGGAAACTATATGATCACATGGAAAGTAAACAGTATGCTCCTGAATGACCAGTGGGTGAGTGAAAAAATTAAAAAGGAAATTGAAAAATTTCTTGAAACAAATGATAATGGAAACACAACTCACTGGCCAGGAGCGGTGGCTCATGTCTGTAATTGCAGCACTTTAGGAAGCTGATGTGGAATGATCATTTAACCCAGGAGTTTGAGACCAATCTGGGCTCTATAGTGAGACCTTGTCTTTACAGAAAGTTTAAAAATTAGCCAGGTGTGGTGGTGCATGCTTGCAGTCTCGGCTTCTTGGGAGGCTGAGGCAGGATGATTGCTTGAACCCAGGAGGAAGAGTTGCAGTGAGCCAAGATTGTGCCAGTGTACTGCAGCCTGGGCAACAGAGGGAGACACTGTCTCAAAAAACAAACAAAACACAACATAAGATTGGGGTACAGTAAAAGCAGTACTAAGAGGAAAGTGTATATAGCTATAAGTGCCTGCATCCAGAAAGAAGGAAAACTTCACATAAATACCCTAATGATACATTTTAAAAAACCAGAAAAGCAAGAGCAAACCAAACCCAAAATTAGTAGAAAAAATAATAAACATCAGAACAGAAGTAAATGAAATAGAAATGAAGACAGTATAAAAGATCAAAGAAACAAAAAGTTGTTTTTTGAAATCATTAACAAAATCGATAAACCTTTAGCCAGACTAAGGAAAAAAAACAGAAGACCTAAATAAATAAAATCAGAGATGAAAAAGGAGACATTACAAGTGGTACAGATGAAATGCAAAGGCTCATTAGTGGCTACTGTGAGCAACTCTATGCCAGTAAATTGCCAACTGTAGAGGAAATGGATATATTCTTTTTTTTTTTTTTTTCCAAAACTCATTTTCTAGGAAATGGTTACATTCTTAGACACATACAACCTACCAGGATTGAACTGTGGAGTTCAAAACCTGAACAGACCAGTAACACACAAATAATGAAATTGAAGCTTTAATAAAAAGTCTTCCAGTAAAGAAAGCCTGGGATCTAGTGGCTTCACTGATGAATTCTACCAAACATTTAAAGTATAACTAATGCAAATGGTACTCAAACTATTCCAAAAAATAGAGGAGGAGGGAAAACTTCCAAACTCATTCTGGGAGACCAGTATTACTCTGATACCAAAACCAGATAAAGACACAGCAAAAAATGAAAATGACTGGCCAGTATGTCTGATGAATATTGGTGGAAAAATCCTCAACAAAATACTAGCAAACTGAATTGAACAATTCATTAAAAAGATTATTCATCATGACTAAGTTGAATTTATCCCAGGGATGCAAGAATGGTTCAACATAGGCAAATCAGTCAATGTGATACATCATAACAGAATGAAGGACAAAAATCATATGATCATTTCAGTTGATGCTGAAAAAGTTGATAAAATTCAACATTTCTTTATGTTAATGCTCAAAAAATTGAGTGTAGAAGGTACATATGTCAACATAATAAAAGTGATAAGCAGCAGATCCATAGCTAGTACCATACTGAATACTTTCAGCAAAAGCTGAAAGCTTTTTTCTAAGATTGGGAACAAAAGAAGGTTGCCTACTTTCACCTCTGTTACTCAACTTAGTAGTGAAAGTCGTGGCTAGAGCAATCAGAGAAGTGAGAGAAATGAAGTCCACCCAAATTGGAAATGAAGAAGTCAAAATGTCCTTGTTTGCAGATGATATAATCTTATATTTGGAAAAACTTAGATTCTACCAAAAAACTATTAGAACTGATGAACAAATACAGTAAAGTTGCAGGATACAAAATCGACATACAAAAATCAGTAGCATTTCTGCTGTTGTTCCCAACAACAAACAGTCTGAAAAAGAAAAGCAATCCCATTTACAGTAGCCACAAATAAAATTACATACCTAGGAATTAACCAAAGAAGTAAAAGATCTCTACAATGAAAAGTATAAAACACTGATGAAAGAAATTGAAGACGACACAAAAAATGGAAAGGTATTCTATGTTCATGTATTGGAAGAATCAATGTTATTAAAATGTTAATATTACCAAAAGCAATGCAGTTGTTAACAAAATATCAATGTCATTCTTCACAGAATTAGAAAAAAGGTATTTGAAATTTTATGTGGAACCAGAAGAGATTCAGAATAGCCATGCTATCCTGAGCAAAAAGAACAAAATTGGAGGAATCATATTACCTGACTTCAGATTATACTGTAGAGCTATAGTAACCAAACAGCATGGTACTTGCATGAAAACAGATACATAGACCCATGGAAAAGAATAGAGACCTCAGAAACAAATTGATACGCCTACATTGCATTTTTTGCAATGGTGCCAAAAACATGCACTGAGGAAAAGACAGTCTCTTCAATAAATTGTGCTGGAAAAACTGGATATAGATATGCAGAAGAACGAAACTAGACCCCTATTTCTCACCATATACAAAAATCAAATAAAAACGGACTAAGACTTAAATCTAAGTGCTCAATTTTGAAAATTCCACAAGAAAACATTGGAGAAACTCTCCACTTTCACGTGGACAAAAATTTATTGAGTAAAACCCCATAAACACAGGCAACCAAAGCAAAAATGGACAAATGGGATCACATCAATTTAAAAGCCTCTGCTCAGCAAAGGATACAATCAACAAAGTGAAGAGACAACCCACGGAATGAGAGAAAATATTTGCAAGCTACTTATCTGATAAGGGATTAATAACCAGAATATATAAGGAGCTGAAATAACTCCATAGGAAAAAATCTAATCCGACTAAAAATTGGGCAAAAGATCTGAATAGACATTTCCTAAAAGAAGACTTACGAATGGCAGAGAGGCATATGAAATGGTGCTCAGCATCACTGATCATCAGAGAAATGCAAATAAAAACTACAATGAGACATCATCTCACCCCAGTAAAAATGGCTTTTATCCAAAAGACAGGCGGTAACAAATACTGCTGAGGATGTGGAGAAACGGAAACCCTCATACACTGTTGGTGGGAATGCAAATTAGTACAACTACTATGGAGAACAGTTTGGAGGTTCCTCAAAAAACAAAAAGCAGAACTCCCATATGATCTAGCAATCCCACTGCTGCATATATACCCAAATAAATATAGACATAGCTGTGCTCTTACGTTTGTTGCAGCACTGTTCACAATAGCCAAGATTTGGAAGCAGCCTAAGTGTACATTAAGATGAATGGATAAAGAATATGTACATATATGCAATGGAGTACTATTTAGTCATTAAACAGCATTAGATTCTGTAATTTGTGACAATATGGGTGGAACTGGAGGTCATTATGTTAAGTGCAATAAGCTAGGCACAGAAGGGCAAACTTCACATATTCTTACTTATTTGTAGGAGCTAAAAAGTAAAACAATTGAATTCATGGGGATAGAGAGTAGAAGGATGGTTACCAGAGGGTGCCATGAATATTAGAGCAATGGTGGAGGAAGTGGGGATGGGTACTGGGCACAAAAACATGTTAGAATGAATAAGACCTAGTATTTGAAAGCACAACAGGGCAACTATAGTCAATAATAATTAAATTGTAGTAACTAAAAGAGTGTAATTCTATTTTTTGTAACACAAAGGATAAATGCTTGAGGGGATGGACTCCCCATTTAACATGATGCGATCGCATTCCTGTACCAAAGTATCATATATCTTATGTACCCCATAAATATATATATACCTACTATGTACCCACAAAATTTAAAAAGAAAAAGTAAAAAAAAAATTAATAGATAATGGCCAAAACATTTGAAAAGACACTTCTTAAAAGATGTTATTATAAGATATTTTGGATTTTGATCTGGAGAAATGTTTTGAATATGTAAGACTTTTCAGTATAAAAAAGATGGATATATTTCACTATATGAATATTAAAAAGAAGACACCTTAAAGTGAAGACAAGTTATAAACTTTGTATAAATTTTATGCATTCTCAATGTATAAAATTAATAAAAAATTGTTTTTAAGAAGTAGAGAACAACCGATTAGTACAACTAATATAAAGCAACCTGGCCTGAAAATAAAAATATTTTAAATATATGTATGTATGTATATCTCCATATATGTGTTTTGTATATTTGTGTGTATTTATTTGAAGGCATTGGAAAGATAACATGACTGTGAAGAAGTATGGGGCCAAGATCTCAGAAAAAAAGTATATACCTAAAATGGTGATCCTGGTATTTGACTCTACCTTTTCTCCAGGTGTGTCTATGAATTTCTGAGGAGGTAGCTGAGAGACTGAGAGGGACAGTAGAACTGTGGAGACTCATAAGGCTGAGGATGAAAATATTGTTTAGGATCTGCCGAGAAGAGCTTTTGGTTGGGAACTTGAAGGACTGCTCCTTTAAGAAAAAGGGTATAAATCATAAAATGTTCAACCTCTCCTCACAGGGATGAAAGTTTCACACCACATCTCAGTCCTTGATTGGATTAAGGTGATCCAGGATTATTTGTGCACCAAGCGTAACTCTGCTTACCAGAAGTGAAATTAAATCTATTGAGAAAGATGTCAATCACAACTTCATATTAAATCTGTGGTTATCCATATACATAGCCTGGCACTCAGTTCAGCATACCCAGTATATGAACAAATAAAACAACATGATGGCAGAACAAGAGAATCAATCAACAAAGGAAATGATACCTGGATAATAAACTTACCCAACACAGACTTTTATATATTCAGTTCATAAAGACTAAGTTTAAAATTGTAGCAGAAAATTGAAAATTAACAAAAGAACCTAATGGGAAATGTAGAATTGACAAATGTAACAAAAGAAATTAGAAATTTGGTGGATTTAGATTTGGATAATATAAGGAAATAGAGAAAACTGCTAAGAAATAAAAGAATGGAAAATACAAAAAAGGCATAAGAGACATAGATGATAAATTCAGAAGGTCTAATATATCTATATTATATAATTTATGTCCTTGAAGGAGAGAAATGGAGAGTCAAATAAGGACAGGTAATGGCTTAGAATTTTTCAGATGTAACAGAGAGCTATCAAACAACAAATTCATTAACGCCTGTAATAAGGGCAGGATAAATACTTTACAGTGAAAACAATACTATAGCACATTATTTGAGAAGCCAAAGATATAATCTGAAAAGTAGCCAGAGAGAAAAAAATGTAATCATTGTTAAAAAAGCAACAGTAAACATGGCAGCTCATTTCTCATTGGAAGCAGTTGAAATTAAAAGACAGTAGAATATGCTGACACAAAGAAACTGCCATCCTCTAGGTTGCTGTACTCGGAAAAAATAAATAAAAGTAAAATTGACACATTTCAAATTGAATATATACCCATCTGACACACTAAAAGTTTTTTTCCTGGTGAAAAGATTGTAGGCTCAAATGCTAATTTGCAGATGAAGTATTGAATAAAGAACACAATAGATAATTTTAAGTGAATATTGACTGTATGCTACAAAGCACTAATAGTAAAGACTTGTAGGGTGGTATATATTTATATGTTGTATATGCGGATATAGAGGGAGTTAAAATTGGAGTGAGAAAAATAAAGTATTCTGAGGTTCCTTTCTAGGATTGAGTAAATGTTATGATTTATATTTGACTTTGGTAAGTCAAGTATTAGTAAAATATGTAACTCACAAGCTAATGAGGGAATGGATAGAATAATAAAAATCCAAAATCCAAAAGAAGGTAAGAAAGGAGATAAAGAAGAATATTGAAGAGGGAGGACAAATAGAAGATAATAAAATTGGACATTTAAATCCGAAAATATCTGTAATGATGTTAAAGGTAAATGGATTAAATACACTGATTAAAATATAATCAGGTTGGATTTAACAACAACAAAACTCTACAAACTTTTACAAAAACTGTTCCTAAAATATAAGGATGCAGAAAGATGGAAAGTAAAGGAGTACACGATATAAGATTTGCTGACTCTAAGAAAAATATATCTATTAATATCAGACAAAGATTTTAAGGCCAAAAAAGCATTACTGAAATAGATGTGTCATAATGACAAAAAATTTTGTTCTCCATTATGTTATAGCAGCCTTTTATTTGTATGTCCCTAATATTATAACTTCAAAGTATGTAAGGCAAAAATTGACAAAACCTAAAGGAATAATAGAAAAATCCTATGATGGGAGATTTCAGTTCAGTTCTCAATAAATAAGAGAACAGTCATACAAAAAATAAAACTTAGTAAAGATATGGGAGATCTAAACTACTTGATTAATAAACTTGGAACACCTTTATGTTAATGTTTCTGCTTGGAACACTTTTTCATATTTTACACTGATTTCTTAATTTAAAACTTTTCTTTACATAGAACTTTCACATTAAAACATCCAGTTTTGGTTTTCTGTTTTGGTCTGGAGTTGAAAATCTTTCACATATAAAACTTCAACGTTAGCTAAGAAACAAATTCCTTTTTGTGTGGAATAACATCATTGTAAATATTAACTGCATTTCACAAATACGTGGGTTTGAAATACTTCTCAGTGTTTGAATCATTTACAAACTTTGTAAACTGAGACCTGGAGACCATCTAAATGAAAATCCTGCGTAGAATAGTATTCAGGGTAGGCATAGGGGACAATTCCCCCAAATGTTACACTATTTCGGTAGTGTAATTTATAATATATAGTACAAATATACTATCTATTTATATTACTATATTATAATAATCATGTAAATATATTAATATATAAATATATCAAATATATATGTTATATATAATTATATATGTAATTATAAATGTGAGTTCCCCAAAATGTTTCATTATTTCAGTAATCTATAGTATATAGTACAAATACACTATATATTATATAGTTATGTAATATATATATACACATAACATATAACATGTAACATATATAACATTTTTTGGTAAGTCAATATATAATATATCTTATATGAATACAAGATATATATCTATAATACAAATTGTTTTAAAAATAAATTTTGTTGTGTATATTTCAGGTGTATTACATGATATGGGGTACATACAGATAGTCAAAATGGTTATTATCATGAAGCAAATAAACATTTCCATCATTTCACATAGTTACCCTTTTTTGTGTGTATAGTATGTAATACTAGTTTTTCATTTTGTGTATGTTGACATGGAATTTTTAAGGGAGAAGGAAATGTCAAGGAAGAAGAAATTGTGGCTTAAAATTCAATTTGGGGCGGGGTGCAGTGGCTCATGCCTGTAATCCCAGCACTTTGGGAAGCCAAGGTGGGTGGATTATGAGGGTCAGGAGTTCAAGACTAGCTTGGCCAACATGGTGAAACCCTGCATATACTAAAAATGCAAAAATGAGCTGGGTGTGGTGGCACCCCGCTGTAGTCCTAGCTGCTCAAGAGGCCGAGGCAGGAGAATTGCTTGAACCTGGGAGGCAGAGGTTGCAGTGAGTTGAGATGAGCCACTGCACTCCAGCCTGGGCAACAGAGTGACACTTCATCTCTAAAAAAATAAAAAATAAAAAATAAAATTAATTTGAGTTTTATATTACTGTGCCATCAGAATTACTAAAGATGATCCTTTTAGGTGTTAACAAATGTTTGAGTGCTTGGATTCAATAGCAGTGGTAATTCTTTGAAGAAATACTTACTGAGGCCAGGCACTGTGGCTCATGCCTATAATCCCAGTATTTCAGGAAACTGAGACAGGAGGATTACTTGAGACCAGGAGCTCACGACCAGCTTGGGCAGCATAGTAAGACCCCTGTCTCTACAAAAAATAATTAGCCAGGCATGATGACACATGCTTATATTCCCAGCTACTTTGGGAAGCTTAGGCGGGAGGATTGCTTAAGCCCAGGAGTTTAAGGTTACATTGAGCTGTGATCATGCCACCACACTCCAGCCTGTAATAGAGCAAGACTATCTGAAAAATAAATACTTACTGTCTATTCTTTGCTGCCAAGTCTGTGTTAGGTGATAGCATTACAGTGAGGATCAAACAGAGATAATTTCTTCTTTCCAGAAGGTTCTGGAAAGAACATTCTAGTGGGTAAAGTGGGATGTGGACAGAAATTAAATAATCACATGAATAAATGTAAGGTTGCAATATGTAAGAGACATTGGTACATGGTTGTGTGGAGGAGTATAATGGATGAAGTGACCTTCTCTAAGTCTAAAGGAAGACATTAACAAGTTCAGAAGAGGTAGTATCAACATGTGCAAAGACCGTGGCAGGAGAAAGACTGTGGAAAGAAAGCTTATGTGGCTGTACCACAGAGAGCTAGAGTTGGATAATGTAGTAGGGTGTTTTTGTGGAGTAATATGGAATGAGAAGAAGCTGGGTAGGTAAGTAGAGGCTGTGCAATGCTAATATTTAGGGGAACATATAAAGAATATTGGGCTTAATCTTTAGAGCAATAGGAGGTCACTGAAATACTTTATTGAGGTGGATAACATATTAAGATTTGCATTTTGGAAAGATTACAGTATGGAGAATAGATCTAAGGCCATTCATGGATATCGGTTGATTAAATTGATCTTATTGCAGTACTCTGGGTAAGAAGTAATGGTAGTTTGGGCTAGAGTGGTGGAGCCAGAGATAATGGATAGATACCTTAGGTATTTAGGAGATAAATTTGAAAGAACTGGATGGTATATGGGTATTAGATGTGAGGTAGAGAAGATATCAAAGTATTATAAGCTGTTATAAAACTTGCTTTACATTTAAATGAATACATTTTAAAATATATGTTTTGAAAATGTTTAAAAGTAAAGGAGTTCCTGAATAGATAGTAAGTCATCTATATGGAGAAGATTATGAGACAAAATGATTTTATGAAGTTTGAATAGCAGCAGAAATACCTATGGCGTTATATAAAGCAGAATATGAAATTGTTTATAGTATTTATTCATAATTAGATAAAATGATAGTAGTAAAGCATGCTAATTATCAGAAATGACTCTTTTTGACATATAGATACCTCAAGAAGAACATGCTGCTAATGGTCCAGAACTCCTGAGGAAAAAACGTACAACTTCAGCTGAAAGAAATACTTGTCAGCTTTATATTCAGACTGATCATTTGTTCTTTAAATATTATGGAACACGAGAAGCTGTGATTGCCCAGGTATTTATGATTATGTGCTATTTTAGTAGTACTCATGTTGTTTTATAATACCTATACTTTCCTTTAAAAATTTGAATTAGTGAGTGTATTTTCTTTTTGGGAAAAAGAGTATGTATTTTCAGTTGTGATAAAATGTGTAAGACGAGTACACCGATAACTGAAAGACCAGTTGGGATATTTTAGTGTCAAAAAGAGAGGGATAAGACAATTATTTCCTGAAGGAGATGATGACACTGAAGCTTAGCTTTGGAAAGAGAGCTGAATTTTCATTACTGGTCTTAAAGGAGGGAAAGTTGGAGGAATCCTTCCAACTAGAAGTATTTAATTTTACTCTGTATTTTTATTGTATGTTGCAGTTTCTAAGTTGCATTATTATTATTTGCACTTGTGTCTTCTTAACCCTCATTAAAGTATAAATATTTTGAGAGTACCCTGTTTTGAAGATACCCAATAAGAATTTGATGAATGAATTTTTTACTCAGGGGATTTGAAGTGGAAAAGATGGAGTTACCACTAGTATGAATGACTCATTTTGGTGGTGGGGGATGAACTTATTTTTAAACATGTATAAAAGCCAGGTAATCCTTCCCTTAGGATTTGGAAAATGTGGAACTAGAGCTTGAGGGCAGGGTAGCCTTGAGAGATTGAATGTGGAAAGAATGAACTCAAAAGAGAAGAAATTGGAGCTATCTGTATGTGGTGAATAGGATGAGGAATAGTTAAAGAGGTAGGAGATTACATAGGACTAACCAAAGAACAAATAAATTTCAAGACAAAATAGCATGAATTTATAATAAGCCCCATGAGCACAGTTAGGAATTTTATTAGCAGTGTTTGGCAGCCTGGGCTACCTTTGAAATGAATATTGTTAGTTAATGCTTTTACTTGACCATCTTGTTTATGTTTTTACAGTTTCCTTGAAAATAGTTTTGAGAGTATACATGTATGTTTTCACATAAATGGTAGCAAGAGTGTGCTTTTTGTAAATGAAGTTGGGAAGGTTGTCTATAGAGTGGTTTACAAGCTAGAGAGTTTAGCTGGGAGTCAGCTAGGTAAACAGATGCTTTTGGGTTTATCATCGTTTATCTCCTTGTAGAATTTAGCAAAATCTGAATGTATATTTATTATATTTGTTTTATCTTCCTCTTTTCCTCCCCTACTAAAATAAGCCTCTGTAAATTTGTAGGGACCTTCGGTATTTTGTTCATCACTATATCCCCAGCATCTAAAACAGTGTCTAGAATATAGAAAATGGTCAACAAAGCTTACAGAATGTGTACTAGTGCACCAATATAAAGATTAAAGTCAGGGAATGACTGAGTGTCCTGAACTGTCAGGGAAGTTCTTATAGAAAATGTTTGAGCTGAGTCTGAAGGATAAATAGACAAAGATACTCTAGGCATAGGAAATATGTGAAAATGAATGGATGTGTGACATTGTACGACTGGATTGAAAAAACAAAATTTTTGTATGACTGAAACAAGAGTTTATGTTTGGGCTGGGTGAGGTGGCTCATTCCTGTAATGCCAGCACTTTGGGAAGCCAAGGTCAGTGGATCACTTGAGGTCAGGAGTTCAAGACCAGCTTGGTCAACATAGTGAAACCATGTCTCCACTGAAAATATAAAAAGTAGCTGGGCATGATGGTGGGCACCTGTAATCCCAGCGACATGAGAGGCTGAGGGAGGAGAATCACTTGAACCCAGGAGGCAGAGGTTGCAGGGAGCTGAAATTGCACCACTGTACTCCAGCCTGAGCAACAGAGCAAGACTCTGTCTCCAAAAAAAAAAAAAAGAATGCATGTTTGTTGTTGGCCAGAGGCAGAGGAATCTGGAAAAGAAAGTAGAATCAGCGGGGCTCGGTGGCTCACACCTGTAATCCCAGCACTTTGGGAGGCCGAGGTGGGTGGATCACCTGAGGTCAGGAGTTCGAGACCAGCCTGGCCAAAATGGTAAAATTCCATCTCTAAATTAAAAAAAAATAAAAGGAAAAAAAGAAAATAGAATCTCCCTTCTCAGTGCAGCTCACTAATCTTTTTCATATTTCTGTCCAGTATATAATGTTGACATTTTAAAATTCGAGCGTGGCCTCATGAATAATTATTGATTTTGGAAATGGAAATTTATAATCTTTTTCATATTTCAACATTGCCTCTAAAATGTTCTTTTTTTTTGAATCATAGATATCCAGTCATGTTAAAGCGATTGATACAATTTACCAGACCACAGACTTCTCCGGAATCCGCAACATCAGTTTCATGGTGAAACGCATAAGAGTAAGGAACTTAAATAGTTAAAAACACTTAAAAAGTGAAACAATCAGAACCATGTTTACAAAAAAAATGCTTGCTTTTAATTTTATCTTCATGAATTAAATAGTTTAAATTGTATCTATTGATGTAGTTTTTTACTGTTGGCATTTACACACACACACACACACACACACACACACACACAGATACTTGGGTTTATGACTTAAGAATTAAATATATAAGGCCTTAATCTGGACTATTATAGAGGAAAAGTGTGCTTTAATCTATATGATTAACATATTATTAAGAAATCTCTGACCTTTCAATAACTATGGATGTGGTACTTGACTTGTTTCCCCCGACGTTATCCCTCAGTTTCCTAAAATTTACCTTGTGCAGTATTTTTCAGTGCGTGTCCCATTTGGTGTTCCAGGGGAGAAAAAAGGATAAATGCAGTGTTTAAATAAAATTGGAAGTTGGAAAAACACTTAGTACTATAATCATCTTGAAAATTCACAGCTCACAGTAACGTATATCAAGTTTTGAGTTTTTCAGGAAAGAAACCCAATTTTTCTAAATTCCTGACCATGAGACTTTTGTATTTTTTTATGTTAACATCAAGAGAACCCAGAATACTTAAGGCATTTTGAGAAATGCTAGTCCAGAGCCATATGGTTACTTATTATTAGTTTTAATGTTATAAATTACAGGTAAATAAATATTAAATTACTGACAAATTTAGGCTATTAAAAATTTTTTTTCCTGAATATTCTAAATATATACGTATAGCTTTTTAAGAAACAATATTTATATACTAAACAACCAAACTTTAAAAAATTATCCTTTCACAAAAGTATTTGCCACAGGGTTCCTTAATATTTATGCTCTTCTATTTTTCTTCAAATATGGTTAGATAAAAATGTCTATAGTAGAAAATTTTAGTATATGCATTCAGTCACATAGCTGTAAGTAGTCCTTAAATTTAGAAGTAGTATGATTAAATCTTAAATTGTATTTTCTTAAGGTGAAATATGGTTTGTTACAGTATAAGAAGTGTTCATAATTAATTGCTTTCATGTATTCTGAGAGCAATAATATAAATCCTAAAATGAGCAAGTAACAGTAATAAGAGGTGTAAGTGTTGCTGTTTAGTAGGCAGAGCAATAAAATGCAAGTAATGAAAAGTAGAGAGCACCTGTGAACACATTTCAGTGAAACACTTTTTTTGAGGAAAATGATTTCTCTTGTGAAGAAATGCATGTATATAAGTGAATAATGTGGTAATTGGTTGTTTTCAGACCTTAACTATTATTAAAACTTTAAGTTTTATCTGTGGAAGATTGTTCATGACCTATTAATTTAAAATGTTTATTCTGTCAGTAAATATTAATAATCCATTTAAAAAGAGATAATTAAAATTCAGATGCTTTTTTTTTTTTTTTTTTTTTTGAGATAAGTCTTGCTCTGTCGCCCAGGCTGGAGTGCAGTGGCTGGATCTTGGCTCACTGCAGCCTTTGTCTCCCAGGTTCAAGTGATTCTCTTGCCTCACCCTCCTGAGTAGCTGGGATTACAGGCACCTGCCGTCATGCCTGTCTAATTTTTGTATTTTTGTAGATACGGGGTTTCACCATGTTGGCCAGGCTGGTCTTCAACTTCTGACCTCAGATGATCCACCCTCCTTGGCCTCCCAAAATGCTGGGATTATAGGCGTGAGCCACTGTGCCAGGCCTTAGATACAATTTTTATTTATAGCCAGTATTAGAGAATTACTAGGAAATTTCATTTTTATACTTAGTGGGAGAAAGCCATCTACAGCTTGTCTCCAAGCATGGACTGTCTATAACATATAGTCTGCTTGCTTTTGAATTTTTTTGTTGTTAAATGGCCATAATTGATTGTTTTTGGTTAATTGTTAATGGATAAACCAGATGTTCTGAAATCTGTTCTTAAGCAGTTGCCCTTGATGGTGGTTTTGCCTTCCTGCTTCTTAACCTCTTAGTTTTACTGGAGAGTACGGATCATAAAGAGACCTGTAGTTCTCGTTGTATCAACCATTATATCATCCCCTACTGACAACATTTTCCGTTAGACTGAGGTTTGCGTTCCAGTAAAAACATTTACTTTCATACTGTAATTTCTTGGCTTACCTGGAGAAAGCCAAATTGTTCTAGGACTTCAGAGGAGACACACAGGTCTCTGAAAGGATGCAGGGGCTAATAAATAAAAGCTTTTGTTTAGTAGAAGTCTGGTATTAGAACAGATTATTCTTCAGATTCTGAAGGAGGAACCTGTAGTAGGAGTATAGTAGCTAAGTATCAAAAGAAACATTCTGGAAGAACTCAGCTTGAAATAGTAAAAGAGGTGATTTTAAATTAGAAAGCAAAATTCTTGCCCACGTTCAGGAAAAAAAAATAAGCTTGCAGTTAGTTTGGCTTGGCTCATGTGACTCTCTAGGCAAGGAAAACCAGGAAAATGATTTGACTGCTGAACTGACAATGTTGGGTTTGAGATCTACTTATTATTATTTTTTGTCCAGGAACGTCAGCAAAGGGGATTTTTAAAAATTATTATTATTTTTGATATCTATTTTATAGTCTGGTAATTTGCTAAAATATAGGGTTTTGTATCCTTATAAGTATCACCATATGTAGGAGATTAGGACTAAATGAGACTTGTTCAGATGATTAAATGTGAGAAACTGTACTTCCTTTACTAGAGGTTTTAAAAGCAAAACTTTTTTTTTTTCTTCCCAGGTGTTCTCTGTTCAGGAATCTGGTGAATACTTGCTCAGAAATTTAACATCTTCAATTTTAATTTCCCTACCTTGCCTTTCGTTTTTATTTTATTTGTTGTTATTGTTTTGCCTTCTGTGATTAGCTCAGGGATGTGGGCAGTGGGAACAACCTTAGAAGCCTTAATTCAGGCCTAATTTCCGTGGTACCCTGAGCATATTGTCCAGGTATATGCAGAAGAAGGTGAACAGAGGCTTACACTAAGATTCTGCTAACATTAATTACTTACTAAATTGTTGTTTTGGATTTTAGATCAATACAACTGCTGATGAGAAGGACCCTACAGATCCTTTCCGTTTCCCAAATATTGGTGTGGAGAAGTTTCTGGAATTGAATTCTGAGCAGAATCATGATGACTACTGTTTGGCCTATGTCTTCACAGACCGAGATTTTGATGATGGCGTACTTGGTCTGGCTTGGGTTGGAGCACCTTCAGGTAGTTTATCATATTAAATATGCCTTAACTTACTATTTGAAACAAAGAGGAGTTTTCAGGGAATATTGAATTTTCAGAGTATAGGATAAAGTGAAGCCTGTACAATATCTTAATTGACACTACATGAGTTAGGCAAGATTCATAAGCATGAAGTAAAAGGCACAAGAGATGAAGGAGATTTTTATTTTGAAATGTGTAAAGGGAAATATCCTGACATTTGATCCATTTGAATAGACCAAATGAAATAATAATTTTATGGCAAAAAGTGGTAATTCTGAAACCCAAAGGAAAATTTAATTTTTCATAAAAGTTAATAAATGTTACTTATTTATTAACTTTTTTTTTCCAAAATAGGGTGCTTAGAATCAAAAGGGGAAAACTGTGTCTTGCTCTCTCTTCTATAGTGAGTTAAAGAACAGAGAAATCCTCATCAAGAGCAGCAGATAGAAAGAAAAGAAAGCCTGCCTTTATTATTTAATTTCTAGCCTTTATTTTAATAAAAGAGAAGCACTGCCTGAAAGAGGTGTAGGTAGGAAGCCCCTGGTACCCACAGCTCCACTGACATTATCACCTGGGTTTATACTCTGCCAAGTCTCTGCCTTAGCCATCTGAAAGCTATTGTCACTGATAACGTTGGGATGGGACAGTCCCCTTCCTATTACAGTAAGGGTGGGGTGGCGTGGAGTGTCTGTGATGTTCTGTGTAAGTTCGGTTGCCTAGTTTAGAAATCCAAATTTATTAATTGAAAGATGAGTGGAAAGGACCCCAGGCTCTTTGAATATAAATTGTGCCAAGTAGAGTTTAATCAGTAGTATATCGTCTTCTGAGCTATGTACAACAAGTTCTCCTTCTGATACTTCATTTCTATCTTTTTATAAAAAAAAACTTCTGCTTCAATCCAGAGTAAGAGAAGCTTTTGTATTCCTATTATTAGTTTAATCTTTGATTTGTTTTATATATTTTAAGATCTTTAAGTCAATATTTTTTATAATTTCCATAGCTTCTTTTGTTTTTCTTCTATGTTTTAAAGTGTACTCAATTTCATGATGTCAGTAAAGTACAAGTTTATGTCATGGACTGCATATTATAGTGCAGTGTTTTTTGATATTTGTCTTTTATGATAGTCTTTGCTTTCTTTCTTACTTGGATTGGTCAGCAGATTGTACAGCTCACTCTTTCCTATGATATTTCATGTTTGAAACTTTTATACTCTGAAATCTTTTTGCCTTTTCAACAGTTGGATGATTTATCACAAAGTTTGTGATTTAGTCTCCCTATTCATTAGTAAGTACTATTAAAAACTCAGTGTCTCATTTGATTTTTATTTGTATATTTTCCGTTAACATAGTATTTCTGAAGTCTAAAATAAATAAGTGGTTCTCAAAGTATGGTCCATGGACTAGTACCATCAGCATCACCTCAGAACTTCTTAGAAATATAAGTTGATAGGCCCTACCCAGGTCTCTTGAATCAGAAACTCTAGATGTGGGGCCCAACACTCTTCCGCATTAATATTTTTGACTCTAAAGCTTGCTCACAAAATGCCTCCTGGGTAACGGAGTATATGATCTCAAACTTTAAAACTTCCTGCCATTTTGCATTTTCAGTTTCAGACTATTGTACTTAAGGATGTAATGGTTCTGTAGAAATTTGATAAAATTCTTCCTAAATCTTCAGATATTGTCATGTCTTTAGATTCAGGTACTCAGTTTTTTAAAAATAGGCTTTAATATTTAGAACAGTTTCAGATTTACAAAAAGTTGAACAGATTAGGTATTCTCCGATCTCCATCCTCCCTCCCCTGATAATTTTGAGGAGTACTGGTCAGGTATATTTTAGAATGCTCCTCTATTTGTAATCTGTCTGATGTTTTCCTCATGATTAACCTATAGTTATGGGTTTTTGGGGACACTTAGTGTTTATGTCTCATTGTGATATTAGAATCACCATTTGTGATGCTGCTCATTTTCCTGAGGTGGGCAGAGTTCTGAATTGAAAATTGTAGGACATGTTACTTGTATTTTCATTATTAGGTTCTTCGTAAAGATGAAACAAGATTCTTCCTGTGTACTTCACGAGCAAAACTACAGTGTTTGGCAACCAAAATAGCAAAATAAGACTACTGTTGTCAACGTTCAATCCCCATTTTTCTCTCCCTTTGCTCTTTTTTTTTTCTTTTATATGATTATATCTCTTCTTTATTTCAGACATTAGATGTTCTCTTTCATTACTCTATGTTAAACCCCCAGCTTCAGCTCTTGGAAACCATCTCCTAAGAGCCAGTGGGGAAGGGCTAAGCAGGGACAGAGAGTAGAGGCCAGAGTGAGAAAGAAAAGGGATCTTTGTTCCTTTGGCTGAGCTTTTTTAGTGTAGATTACCGCCCTTGAAATAAAACTGCCAGCTTTCTTCTTCACTTGTCTTTGCCCTTACTACTAGCTGAACTGAGTTTCAAAAAAAACAACGAATGTTATATATTTAGTCTTGATTATTTCAGTACTCTTACAAGGTGTAGGTATCATTGTCTCCCTTCTACAGATGAGGAGAGTTGTGTTCAGAAACTTTGTTAACAACCTAATATCACACAGCTAGAGGTGGAACAGGATCTAGAATCTGGACCTTTTGAGTCCAGATTCAGTTCATTTGGTAATTATATTACTAGGTATTTTATGTATATATAAATGATATATATACACACACACACACACACACAGACACACACACACACACACACACACACACACACACACACACACACAGTAACATCCTAGCCTTTTCTCAGATGTTTCAAATAAGAAACTGAAATGTCTTCTGCTTCTTAGTAGAGGTTATATAGTGGTGGAATTGGTTTTCTTTCTTGAGAGAGAAGACTTACACAATCATACTAAGCTGTAATATTTTGATGTAATTTTGAGTAATTGTCATGGCATAATAGGAAGAGCAATGGATTGAGAGCTGGGAGAAAGGGTTCTTCTCTGTTGTCTGTCTGTAAATTCAGGAAAATCATTTTGCTTCTGGTTGTTTATTTTTCATTGTAGTTATGTCTTTGCTCTTCCTTTCAGACTTCCTGTTTCTACCTATAGGTCTTACCAGTTAACTGAATGAACATAGTCTCAGTTCAGCCTGGTCATTGAATAAGGCTGGCTTTGGAATTCATCTGTATAGTTAGTCCTGAAACCTTCAGTACTCCTCTATTTGTGAAGAACATTTTTTTGAGACATTACATTTAGTAGAAATAGTCTCTTTTGTTTTTTTTAGATTCGATGTTTTAGTTTGATATTACATATTAAAATTTGAGAGCATACAGAGCTTAACAGGGTTCTCATAGTAACCCAGCTCATTGAATTCTTAACTCATAGTATAATATGAAATGCTGGGAGAATGACATCATTAGAATATTGCAATAGGACACTTGTTATTGGCATTTGTGCTTGTTTGGACCTCTTGGATGTTTAACATCTTTGACCCCTACCCATTACATGTCAGTAATGCCATCCAGACTTGAAAGCCAAATGCCTGCCCTCTCACGTTTCCTTGCAACACTTCTGGGACTAGTACTGTGGTCTGATCCAGGATTATTGCTCATATTAATATTGTATGATCAGCATGTTACTATTGATTTTTGGCCTCCTCACATCAAAACTGTATTTATGGAATCTGTTAAGGTGTTACATTACTCTTGTATATTTTTCTAAGACTTTTTTGGGGTAGGGGTAGGGGTGGGGTAGGGTGGGGTGGTCTGTTCTTTTTTTTTTTTCAAAAAGACTTCGATTTGATTTTGTGATCTGTGTCAAACTGCCTCATTCTCAGTGCAGATGATCCCTCTTCCCCAGGAAACAAGAATTGAGAGGTAGGGTCTTTGTGAAGTCATGGCTTCCACAAGGCCCCAGGGGAAACCCCACACAGTTCTGAGAGTTGATGGAAATCCCAGTAAAGATGGGTTGGGTGGGAGACAGTGACAAGAAGGAGTGGTGGTCACCAGTCAAGAGGCTGGGGGTTGGAAAACCCTGTGTTTGGCCTTGCTCAGCTTTGGGGCTGCCATGTACATGATGGAGAAGGGGAAATGAGATTTCCCCCTGACCTGGAAGTACCCCTTTGGCCAGGCATGGCTTTGATTCTGCTAAGGCCTCAGTTGAGAGAGGAGCAGGAAACTGTCATGGGCTGGCTTCTTCACAAGGCATTGCTGCACACCATGGGCAGACTGCTCCAGCAGGCCACCGATGGCACCAGAGGGACTGGGGGCTACTGCCCGAATCCCCCACCGTGCTGCTATAAGCAGCCAAGAAGGCTGAGCGCACCTCCTGCAGCTGAGTCTCTCGATCACTCAGGGCTGCAAGCCTGGGTTTGGGGACCTCCAGGGGACTGCTTCCCATCCTGAAAAAGTTATCAGAATGGTTTGAGGATGAAGGAGCTGGAAGACCTGGCTTCCACCAGCCCCTGGTGGGAAGGCAAGTGGTCCTCTGAGGGTTGTGACCGGTTCCAGAGGACACTCTGCGGAGAGGATGAGTGGCTCTTCCTCCAAGCTGCCTGAGTCGGCGCTCCTGCTGGGACCAGCTCCACGGCCTCATAGGTAAAGCTTCCAGCGGCTCCTGGGGAACTTTCCATGACCAGGGAGAAGTCGCTGCCAAGGCTGGTGGTGCTGCCACGGTCCTTCGTGTCAGCATGCAGATGTATTCCAAGGTGAAGCCTGCATCCTGGGCTGGCAAACTCTTCCTCCTCTGGGTTTTCAGAGCAGAGAACTCCTCAGAGGTGATATGCTTCAAACAATTGAAGCAAAAGAAGAAAATCTCCTGCCCTTTGCTGAGCCAATCTACCAACATGTGCCCGAAGAGGAACCAGTCATAGGCCACAGTGAGGTAGAGGATCTCAGCAGGCTTCACGGATGTGTGGATGAGTCCATCAGCCCACAAGGAAAGGCGCAAGAGGGAGTTGAAGAGGGGGGTCTGATCCCAGCCTGAGATACAGTGTACCAGCAGCCTGCTGTCATCATCTCTGTTAACTAAGGAAAGCAGCAGCTTCAGGTAGTTTTGTGTTTGTTGCACCAGATCCCAACTCTGATACTGGCTCCAGTCAATGTTCAGAGAGTGAGTCAGGAAGTCGGGGATGCTCAGTGGGACATCAGCGTAGTCCTGCTTCCAGTTAAATATGAGCCCTTCCGCCATGTAATCCCGATCTTTATATTCCTTGAAAAATTCACAGCCTGGATGTGGAATGGAGAGGAGAGTGAAGTTGGCATAGCGCTGGGCTTTCTCCACCTTCTCAGAGGAGGTTACATTCATGCCAGACTTCACCTTCTTGTTCTCCACTGTCAGGTCACAGATGTATTTGACTGACAGGTATCGAAGCAGCTTGATGTCATAGCCTCTGACCTTATCAAAAAGATGTGTGTCACCACTTTGAACAGCACAGTCCTCCTCCACAACGTCCTGGACATCTGCCCAGGCATCATCTGCACCCCCTGAGAAAAAATAATTGTAGCCTGAGCGTCCATACAGCTCTCCCCATCCAGCCAATGTGGCCGACCTGCAAATGTGCTTCCCCTTGAGCAGGATTACTGGGCATACAAACCGTCATCTGCACCGGGCCATCTTGCTGCGGTGGATGAGGTCTTGCAACTTGCTCACCTGCACAGTGCTCTCAAACCTGCGGTACCTCTTTAAATGCATCTGGATGGTGTCTTTCTTATTCTCAGAACTTTCATACTCCAGGAACACGATGTGCCTGTGATAGTGGCCGCAGATATCCCCATTCATGTTTGGAATCACGCTGAAACAGTAGTCTCGGCCAAACGGCTCCAGACATCTCTTTTCAATGCGCTCAACCTTAGAGCCACCGGTCCTGCTGCATTCCTTGGCCCGGTATTGAGTCCGGGAGAACTCCTCCAGCATCTCCCCCGAGCCCCGGCTCCTGTGGCGGCGGGTTGCCCGAAGAGGCCGAGGACCCCGCCGAGGAGTTGGCGGCGGCGGCCCCAGTGCCCGCCATGGCCCGGCCCCGTGTCCCCTCAGTGTGCCCCAGGCTGGCCCATGGCACCTGGCGGCACCAACTCCGACACTGGAACCTCACGAACCCGCTTAACCACCGCCTTCTACTTTTGGGTGGGTCTGTTTTGCAGTTTAGGACAGCTACTCTGTGACTTGAGCTCTCAACTATCCCATAGATAGAAAGTTGCCGTTGTGCTTGTTGGCTCATTCATCGTTAATTGCTTTTGACCTGAATTTAAAACATTTCACTCTTCTCATTGTTATTCACAACTTATATTTGTCAATGATGAATATCTGTGTAATAAAATCTTAAATTTAAAATATATAGTAGTTGAGTTTGAGTTAATGGTTTAGGTGTGGGTATGTATGATATCTGAGTTTTCTGGCATATCAAAACTAGTTGCAGTATTTAAAAAGTTAAACCGTAACTTATAGAATTACAAATAGTATTTAATTTCTTTCTGTATAATCAAGTTTCTCCAACATATGCTATTAGTCTATAATAAATATTAAACCTTTTCATTTTTTTGAGAGAGTGTCCATCTGTTGCCCAGGCTGGAGTGCAGTGACATGATCTTCACTCAACTGCAACCTCTGCCTCCCGGGTTCAAGTGATTCCCCTGCCTCAGCCTCCCGAGTAGCTGGGATTACAGGCATGCACCACCTCACCTGGCTAATTTTTGTATTTTTAGTAGAGACAGGATTTCAACATGTTGGCCATGCTGGTTTCCAGCTCCTGATCTCAGGTGATCTGCTTGCCTTGGCCTCCTAATGTGTTGGGATTACAGGCGTGAGACCCTGTGGCCGGCCATACTTTCATATAAGCAATAATCATAAAGCCCAAAAGCAGTTGTTTAATAAGTTAAGCAATATATAAATTACAAAGACTATATTTCAGAAGAGTATATTCAAATTTATGTATAGTCTTCTCTTAAATTAGCCAGACCCTAAAAATACAGAAAAATTTATGTTATCAGAGATTTTAAAATGCGCCTATTTACTTTTTTTTTTAACTGATAATGATTTGAAGTGTGGAGTCTTCAATGCTTAATTCAAGTTTGACAGTACTGCATTGGACCAATTTGCACATGACAAATCTTCACTAAGGCAGGGTATTAATTTACTATTTGTTTAAAACTATGCTGTGTGTACAATAATTATTATATATAAGATACTTATTTATATCTTTTCTCATTTCTAGCAATAATGATGTGATCTTCAGAACTCAGCCCCAAAAGTAGAACTAGCTTAAGAAAATATATTAAATATTCACAGATTATTTGATATTTTCTCTCATTCAGTTGTCAGTGTAGAAAAGGTAGTAAATTTTGAGTATCATAAAGGTTCTCAACCCCTTAATGGGTTAAATTTGCATGTGGCTCTGTCTTTTAGTTTACTTTTCTTTGAAGCACATTGTTGATTTCAGCTTTCTGAATTATGTAGTAACAGTAATTCAAATTTGTGTTTTGTTGCTATGTATTTTCTTGTATTTAATGGGAGCAAGGCAAAAGTCATAGTATCATGCTGTTCTTCCAGATCTGTTTTGAATTGCTTTTTATTATATGCTTTATTGGGGATTCTAAATATTAGGCTTGTTTTTGAAGCAGGGAGAGTGGGAAGGGGAGGAGACGCAATATTAGACTTTTTTTTTAATGGTTTAGTAACTTTGTTGTAATTTATGTATAGAAAGCTAATTTGAGCAGTTACCGTAATACCCTTATCCATTTGATTGTATTTCTTTTAAAAATCAAATAGGGAAAACTTTTAAGTATGAATATAAACTAAATAACTTCTCACTGAAAATCTTATAATAAAGTTAATTAAAAGAAAGCATGATCTTATCAGTGTAGTGTCTATATAAAGGCATGAATTGACCAGGCAGTTTCTGATTTTCCTGTTGTTCTTTTTCTGATTTCTTATAATTGATTTTAGCTGTGAAAGCACCGTCATTTTGCTATTAAATTCCAAAATTCCTATTTATGAACGGATGAACTACAAAATGATTAAAATACTTAATATAAGTAGAAATATGGTTTTTCTTTTAAAATTTGATAGTGTTCTAAAAACATATTGGAATAATCATATTTCAGTTTTTACATTTATTTTGAAATTTTCGAGCCTGTGGAAAGGTTGCAAGAATAGTACAGTGAATTCTTTTTTATTTTGTTTGAAACAGTCTCACTTTGTCGCCCAGGCTGGAGTGCAGTGGCTCAATCTCAGCTCACTGCAGCTTCTGCCTCCCAGGTTCAGGCATTCTGCCTGAGTAGCTGGAATTACAGGTATGCACCACCACGCCCGGATAATTTTTGTATTTTTAGTAGAGATGGGGTTTCAGTATGTTGGCCAGGCTGGTCTCAAACTCCTGACCTCAAGTGATCCGCTTGTCATGGCCTCCCAAAGTGCTGGTATTACAGGTGTGAGCTACTGTGCTCAGCAGTGGTGAATTCTTGATAGATTAATTACTAACTTTTTGCCACATATGCTTTCTATCTCTTTCTTCCTTTGCACCCACCTTCTCTCCTTCCTTCTTTCCTCCAACCCCTCTTTTTTTTTTTTTTTAAGCCTTCTTGACATAGTTATTTTCTTGTTTTGAAATACATTATATGTTACATCTGAGGACAGGGAATCACGTACTCATGTGCATCACTGCTTTTTGCAGAAGTGACTTTCTTGAGGATATTTTGTGCAACTTCTTGAATCTTCTTGAGGATATTTTGTGCAACTTCCATTTAACTTAAGTCGTAAGATTTCTTTTTAAAAGATGAAAGAGTGTATACTTTGACTCTGTAAATATTGATATATTCAAATTGAAAGGAAATATAAATATTTGTTTAATTAATGGGAACAAAGATTTGGGGACGTTTTGATTATTAAGAACATTTTGTAAAGGCGGTGTACTCAGTCCTGGGAGTTTCTTTATGAGGGTCATTAAAACTTTTATTTGAAGTGACTTCTTAGTTTTGGACCAAAGAAACTTTTGAGTATTTCATATGTTTGAGTAACAGTTATATTTTAGATTGAAAATATAAACTGTTTTCATTTAATACAGCATATATTACCTTTTTAGGGGGTAAGGGAAAATAGATACTAATTTAGCCATTTTTTTTGTTCTGAATTAGGAAGCTCTGGAGGAATATGTGAAAAAAGTAAACTCTATTCAGATGGTAAGAGAAGTCCTTAAACACTGGAATTATTACTGTTCAGAACTATGGGTCTCATGTACCTCCCAAAGTCTCTCACATTACTTTTGCTCATGAAGTTGGACATAATTTTGGATCCCCCAGTAAGTATTGTCTAATTATCAGCTTAAAAAATATTTATTAATCTAACTTTTATGTTGATTGATTCATTTTAGATTTACAGTGAAAACAAATGGACTTATGAGTGTTTAGTTTTTATGTCAGAACACAGTAATGTATTTGACCATCATGGGGGAGAAAGATAGAACATTTGTGATTAAAATAAGAAAAGTAAGCATAACAATGCCAAAATTCTGTGAAGGCAAGGAATTTCGTCTGGCTTATTCAGATGAAATCATATCTATGTCTCCTGGCCCTAGAACAATGCCTAGTACATAATGTACTCAATATCTTTTGAATGAGAATCATTATTCATTGTTTAAAAGTGTATTTTGAATGTTCAGCAAATTGTGAGAAATTCTTTGTTTTGTTTCTGTTAAAGCATTTTTGGGTAATGAGATTAATAGTTTAAAATCTTTTCTCTACTGTGGAATGAGATTGGTATTTTAAAATCTTTCATTATGAAAAAATTCTAACATACACAAAAGTGGAACAGATAGTGCAACAAATCCTTATATGCGCATGATTCAGAACGGGGATTAGCAAAATATTTTAGGCTTCAGGGCAGTATTTGGTTTTGTTGTATAGTCTTTGTTGTTTTTACAATTTGTTAGGAAAAGTCATTCTTAGTTAAGCCATATAATAACAGGCTACTGGCTACTTTGTCAACCCCTAATTGAGAGCCAATAATTGTGAAGATTTTGCCATATCATCTATCTCTACTTCTTTCTTTTTCTTTGCTAAGGTATTTAAAGCAAATTTATCTATTCTTACATATTTTAGTACACATTCCTGAAAAACAGACATTTTCTTATATAATAACCACAATGTGGTTATTACACCTAACAAAATTAACAGCAATCTTTGATATTATCTAATACGCAATCCATTATATTATCTTTTAAGTGACCTAAAATATAAGTGCAACATAGAAATATGCAATACTGAATGATATTCTGTCTTTGTGATTTTGGTAGAGCTTATTAAAGATAACATTTTGGAAATTTGCACGTGAAAACTATGTGTAAATCCACTTTACTTTCACCTTGTTACTTGCAAAAATGTAAATTTTTATTATTTTAAAAATAAGTTGTGTACTTGTAGCTTAAAATCCCCAAATGCACTTCTCTCCTTTTCCCGTGTTTGTAAAACATGTGCCATCTCACTAAGTTGCCAGTCTTTCTTCTTCTAAGTCTCAATCAGAAATTGATAGATTAT
The DNA here is from genome assembly GCA_036589455.1 of Ateles fusciceps. NCBI lineage: Eukaryota > Metazoa > Chordata > Mammalia > Primates > Atelidae > Ateles > Ateles fusciceps. The sequence goes on along the minus strand of JAZHEH010003061.1, from coordinate 8,789,854 downwards.
TATTAGTGTTCCTGGATAAGGTATTTAAAATGTGCCTAATCTCTGAAACTCTTGATTGCTTTTGTGATGTGTTCTTAAAAGAGTACTTGGAATTTTAGAGATGAGCAGAGAATTATTGTTCAAAGTTGATTTGCATTTTCAAGAGCAGATAAGTGTTCTCTCTTTCCAGTTCCCCTGGTTCCAGGCCTTACCTGGGGAATTTTAGTGCCCTTGTCTGGCTTATAGTCCGAGGTCTCTCATTTTAATGAGCTTATATATCACCTGAGGTTCTTAAAACACAGATTCTTTTCTAGTAGGTCTTTGATGAGGCCTGAGTTTCTGTATTTCTGATATATTCCCATATAATGCTACTGCTACTGGTGGTGCTCATCTGTGAATCACACTTGAAGTAGGGAATTTAGATCATTCTCTTTTCACTTCTTGTCTAATGTGTTTCCTACCTAGCTGCCAGTGAGATGTTTTTATTACATTAATGTTATATTATTGTTTATTATTTAACGGAGAAATTGGTTTCACATTCTTTGCCTACCATGCTCAATTATACCCCATTCTTTTGTACATGTTGTTAATTGTGCCATCTGTACTCATAGTAGATGTTCGTCTTCATCTGTTTTGTGTTGTTATAAGGGAATATCTGAGGTTGGGTAATCTATAAAGAAAGAGGTTTATTTCGCTCATGATTCAGTAGGCTGGACAAAAAGCATGATGCTGACATCTGCTCAGCTTCTGGTAAGGGCCTCAGGCTGCTTCCACTCATAATAGAGGGCAATGGGAGCTGGTGTGTGCAGAGATCACATGAGAGAGTGGGGACGGTGGGAGTGTGGGATGGGGGAGAGAGGAGGTACTACGCTCTTAACAGCCAGCTCTTTCAGGAACTAAGAGAGTGAGAATGCGCTCACCCACCCACTTCTAACCCACAAGGGAGAGCATTAATCTATTCTTGAGGAATCTGCTCTCATGACCCAGACCTCTCTTGTTAGGCCCCACCAACAACATTGGGATCAAATTTTGGGGGGCAAAAATCCAAATTATAGCAATGCTTAATAAATATTTGTTGAAAAATTTAGTAGTAAGAACAGCCAGAATCATAAACACCTGAAGCAGTCTCCCTTGACATCTTTATCTGAAATCTGTTTATCTCTTACACATTTATACTATGTCAGTGTTACTTTTTCTGAGTGGTTCACATTATTTCTTAAATTTTTTTATCCTATCTGAAATGTTTATTGTGTACCAATTACAAACTACTTTATAAACTTTGTTGTGGGAAGTTGTAATCACAAATGATACAAGGTTCCTGTCTCTCGATGTGAAAATTCTAATATGTACCTACTCTCACCAGATTCATCTTTGTTTAAATATATTTCTAATAATGCCACTTTGGCTTACAAACTTATTTCTACTACCTGCTAATATTGCTGATACAATTTCCTTATCTTAGCATTTAGGGTGTTTGATAAATTGGTGTTTAAGTATATTTCTAGTGTTACCTCCCCTCATTTGTCAAATTAAGTAATTCACAGACCTTTAAAACTTTCTTCTGCTAGGAAGTCAGTTCCTTCCCATGTCTGCCTGTTGAAATCTCGATCCATGTTGTTATATGATGTAAATGAATATGGCCATTAATAAAAATTAAGAAAATATAACCACCATTGTAGTTTTATTTATAATACCAAAAAGTTATACCAGCCTAAATGGCCCTGCAATGTGAAAATACCATGGAATGCTCTGCAGTCATTTAAACATGAAGTTTTGCAGTGCTCATTTTATACTGTTAAGCTGAAAGAAAGGTGTATATAACTGTACACATGGAGACTGGGTGCGGTGACTCACACCTGTAATCCCAGCACTTTGGGAGGCCAAGGAGGGCAGATTGCTTGGGCCCAGGAGTTTGAGACCAGCCTGGGTAAACCCCATGTTTACCAGAAATACACACAAATTAGCCAGGTGTGGTAGCCTGCACATGTAGTCCCAGTTATTTGGGAAGTTGAGGTGGGAAAGGTGACTTAAGCCTGGAAGGCCGAGGTTACAGTGAACCAGGATTGCGGCACTGCACTCCAGCCTGGGCAACAGAGCAAGACTCCGTCTCAGAAAAAAAAAAAAGTTGTACACATGGTATAGTCCAGATTTTATATTAAAATATGATATAGCCAGATATAAGTCAGATAGGAAATATATCAAAAATTTAATACTAGTTATGCCTGGTAGATTATGATTGAATTTTCCTTTATGCATTTTTTTATTAATTTTCTTTTTTTTTTTAAAGATGGGGTTTCACCATGATGGCCAGGTTGGTCATCAACTCCTGACCTCAGGTGATCCACCAACCTTGGCCTCCCAAAGTGCTGGGATTACAGGCATGAGCCACCGCGCCCGGCCCTTAATTTTCTTTCTTATGGTTAAAAAAATTTTTCTGTTTTCTTGTCAAACAGATTATAGTTTGTTTGTGAAACCCTTCTCCTGATGTGAACTCTCAATACTTGTGGGTGTCCAGTCAAGATGGCCTTTATGTTCTCTTTTATGTTTTGCTTATTCGTGTGCTTGTTTTATTCCTTATCTGAGGATGGCAAATAGCTGGCATGTTTGCTTACGACCTGTTCCCCCTTCCATTCCTGTTAATGATGATCTGTTATAATATCCCCTGGCCTGGTAAAATAATATTTGATTAGCAATGTCTGTAATGGATTTATGCAGCAGCAAGTCAGACTAGGCAGATACGTAAAAATTTGCAATCATTTAAAAATAGAATGTAAGTGCCTTGAAGGCTAGGGATAATACTTTTCTCATCTTTATATGTTTATATTTTAGTGCCTTCTTGTATAACACTGGATACTCATTAATATTTATTGAATTGAAAAGTCACAAGATATTCTGTGATGACATCAAAAGTTATACAGAACTGGGATTTTTTTTTTCTTTCCTTTCTCAAGTTCTAATACTGAGAATAATTCTAGTGCTATAACTTTTTCAGAAACTGAATTGAATTTTATAGGATGAAAACATAAAGCAAGATAATATTAGAGAAGAGTACAGAGTTGTTAAATGCTGAATCTAGATTCAGGAGAAAGGCAAGAGGTATCAGGAAGAATAAAGGTGATAATAGAGAACATACTTTTTAATTTAACAGTTGCTTCAGAATAGGGAGTAGAAAATGAAAGTAACTTGGTTGGGCTCTAGGAAAAATCAGAACTCCTTTGGGCAGTCTTTTTCTTTCTTGAGAGTGGGGTTGTTGGGTATTTAAAACAAGATTTTAATTAAGTAGCATTATTACTCTAGTGCCCAGTGTTTTTTGCCCCTTCTGATATGATCTGAATTGTTTGAAGAGGATTGTGAGGGTTGTTTGTTTTAGTGCATATCCCCCAGGATGGCAGGGGTTGCTGGGATCTGGTAGTGTTCTTTTGTTGATCTCATAAGCATAACTTTGAGAAAATTCAGAGAGCTATGCTTTGGTATTTTTCTGTATGTATCTGACACTTCAATAAACTTTGTCAAAACCAACCGCCACTTATGTGCATTTATATGTTACATGTACACAGAACTCTGTTTCCTGTTTATTCGGCAAAGCAGTATTTTGGTTTTCTCTTGGCTTTTACTGTTTTTCGTTTAAAAATATATACTTGTGTTTCTGTTCCTAGTCAGCATTTTTACTTATCTTTCTTAAATATTGGCCAAGTTACCTGTCTTAGATTCCTTTTCTGTGTGTACTTAGCCCCATGCCAGTCTGTTTTGATTCAACTTTTGTCTTTCCCCACCTCTGTCTTCTCTGAACTAGTCATAACATGTAATTTACGTTAGAGACTATTTAGTTATTTTAAAGTAGTTTATTTTACTGTTAGTAGTTTTAAAAGTAGGTGAACTTATTTTTAATAGACTTTTATGACAGTCTCCTCAATTCTAGTCCCTACTTACAAAGCTATAAATTTTGGCTAGACTTCCACTGATTTTCCATCCTTTCTAAGACAGTGACCTCTGAAAGAGCAAATTCTTTTGCTACTAAAGGTGTAAAACAATGATAAGATCTTTTTAAAGGAGAGTCCACAAGCTTCCATTGTTTTCCTGATGAGAACATTACATTTAATAAGTTGACCTAAAAACCTTATTTTACTTCCTGTTTATGTAACTATATATTCTTTTTGACAGCATGATTCTGGAACAGAGTGCACACCAGGAGAATCTAGAATTTAGGACAAAAAGAAAATGGGAATTATATCATGTATGCAAGAGCAACATCTGGGGACAAACTTAACAACAATAAATTCTCACTCTGTAGTATTAGAAATATAAGCCAAGTTCTTGAGAAGAAGAGAAACAACTGTTTTGTTGGTATGTATATTTTCCCAACATTTTGTTAGGAACATTTTCAAATATTCAGACAACTTAAAAGAATTCTATAGTGACTACTGACATAACTACCACCTGCATTTTGCTGTTGTTAATACTTTGCTGTATTTCCTTTATCTCTTATTTCTTAGTCTTGCCATCTCTCAATTCATGTTTTATTGCAATTTATTTTATTTTATTTATTTATTTTTATTGCATTTTAGGTTTTGGGGTACATGTAAAGAACATGCAAGATTGTTGCATAGGTACACACATGGCAGTGTGATTTTCTGCCTTCCTCCCCATCACCTATATCTGGCATTTCTCCCCAAGTTATCCCTTCCCAAATCCCCACCCCGCACTGTCCCTCCGCTATTTCCCCTGACAGACCCCAGTGTGTGATGCTCCCCTCCCTGTGTTCGTGTGTTCTCATTGTTCAACACCTGCCTGTGAGTGAGAACATGCGGTGTTTGATTTTCTGTTCTTGTGTCAGTTTGCTGAGAATGATGGTTTCCAGGTTCATCCATGTCCCTACAAAGGACACTAACTCATCGTTTTTGATGGCTGCCTAATATTCCATGGTGTATATGTGCCACATTTTCCCTGTCCAGTCTATCATCGATGGGCATTTGGGTTGGTTCTAGGTCTTTGCTATTGTAAACTGTGCTGCGATGAACATTCGTGTGCATGTGTCCTTATAGTAGAACGATTTATAGTCCTTTGGATATATACCCAGTAATGGGATTGCTGGGTCAAATGGAATTTCTGTTTCTAGGTCTTTGAGGAATCACCACACTGTCTTCCACAATGGTTGAACTAATTTACACTCCCACCAACAGTGTAAAAGTGTTCCTATTTCTCCACATCCTCTCCAGCATCTGTTGTCTCCAGATTTTTTAATGATCGCCATTCTAACTGGCGTGAGATGGTATCTCAGTGTAGTTTTGATTTGCATTTCTCTAATGACCAGTGATGATGAGCATTTTTTCATATGTTTGTTGGCCTCATGTATGTCTTCTTTTGTAAAGTGTCTGTTCATATCCTTCACCTACTTTTGAATGGTCTTGTTAGTTTCTGTCTTGTAAATCTGTTTTAGTTCTTTGTAGATTCTGGATATCAGCCCTTTGTCAGATGGGTAGACTGCAAAAATTTTTTCCCATTCTGTTGGTTGCTGATTCAGTCTGACTGTTTTGCCATGCAGAAGCTGTGGAGTTTGATTAGGTCCCATTTGTCTATTTTGGCTTTTGTTGCCAATGGTTTTGGTGTTTTGGTCGTGAAGTCTTTGCCTTTGCCTATGTCCTGAATGGTTCTGCCTAGATTTTCTTCTAGGGTTTTTATGGGGTTAGGTCTTATGTTTAAGTCTTTAATCCATCTGGAGTTAATTTTAATGTCAGGTGTCAGGAAGGGGTCCAGTTTCTGCTTTCTGCACATGGCTAGCCAGTTTTCCCAACACCATTTATTAAACAGGGGAGTCCTTTCCCCGTTGCTTGTTTTTGTCAGGTTTGTCAAAGATCAGATAGTTGGAGATGTGTTGTGTTGCCTCCAAGGCCTCTGTTCTGTTCCATTGGTCTATATCTCTGTTTTGGTACCAGTACCATGCTGTTTTGATTACTGTAGCCTTGTAGTATAGTTTGAAGTCCAGTAGTGTGATGCCTCCCACTTTGTTCTTTTTGCTTACAATTTACTTGGTTATGCGGGCTCTCTTTTGGTTCCATATGAAGTTTAAGGTGGTTTTTTCCAGTTCTGTGAAGAAGGTCATTGGTAACTTCATGGGGATAGCGTTGAATCTGTAAATTACTTTGGGCAGTGTGGCCATTTTCATGATACTGATTCTTCCTAACCATGAACATGGAATGTTTCTCTATTTGTTTGTGTCCTCTCTTATTTCGTTGAGCAGTGGTTTGTAGTTCTCCTTGAAGAGGTCCTTTACGTTCCTTGTTAGTTGTATTCCTAGGTATTTAATTCTCTTTGTAGCAATTGTGAATGGCAGTTCATTCTTGATTTGGCTCTCTTTAAGCCTGTTATTGGTGTATAGGAATGCTTTCGATTTGTGCACATTGATTTTGTATCCTGAGACTTTGCTGAAGTTGCTTATCAGTTTCAGGAGATTTTGGGCTGAGACGATGGGGTCTTCTAGATATGCAATCATATCGTCTGCAAATAGAGACAATTTGACTTCCTCCTTTCCTATTTTGAATACCCTTTATTTCTTTTTCTTGCCTGATTGCTCTGGCTAGAACTTCCAGTACTATATTGAATAGGAGTGGTGAGAGAGGGCATCCTTGCCTAGTGCCAGATTTCAAAGGGAATTCTTCCAGCTTTTGCCCATTCAGTATGATATTGGCTGTTGGTTTGCCATAAATAGCTTTTATAATTTTGAGATACGTTCACTCAATACCTGATTTATTGAGGGTTTTTAGCATAAAGTCTGTTGAATTTTGTCAAAGGCCTTCTCTGCACCAATTGAGATAATCATGTGGTTTTTGTCTTTGGTTCTGTTTATGTGGTGAATTATGTTTATAAACTTGCGTATGTTGAACCAGCCTTGCATCCCCGGGATGAAGCCTACTTGATCATGGTGGATAAGCTTTTTGATGTGCTGTTGCAATCAGTTTGCCAGTATTTTATTGAAGATTTTTGCATCTACGTTCATCATGGATATTGGCCTGAAGTTTTCTTTTCTTGCTGAGTCTCTGCCGGGTTTTGGTATCAGGATGATCTTGGTCTCATAAAACGATTTGGGAAGGATTCCCTCTTTTTGTATTGTTTGGAATAGTTTCAGAAGGAATGGTACCAGCTCCTCTTTGTATGTCTGGTAGAATTCGGCTGTGAACCCATCTGGACTTGGGCTTTTTTGGGTGGTAGGCTCTTAATTGCTGCCTCAACTTCAGATCTTGTTATTGGTCTATTCAGAGTTTCAACTTCTTCCTGGTTTAGGCTTGGGAGGATGCAAGTGTCCAGGAATTTATCCATTTCTTCCAGGTTTACTAGTTTATGTACATAGAGTTGTTTGTAATAATCTCTGATGATGGTTTGAATTTCTGTGGAATCTGTGGTGATATCCCCTTTATCGTTTTTTCTTGCATCTAGTTGATTATTCTCTTTTCTTTTTTATTAATCTGGCTAGTGGTCTGTCTATTTTGTTGATCTTTTTGAAAAACCAGCTCCTGGATTTATTGATTTTTTGAAGGGTTTTTTGTGTCTCTATCTCCTTCAGTTCTACTCTGATCTTAGTTATTTCTTGTCTTCTGCTAGGTTTTGAGTTTTTTTGATCTTGCTCCTCTAGCTCTTTCAATTTTGATGATAGGGTGTCCATTTTAGATCTCTCCTTGCTTCTCATGTGGGCATTTATTGCTATATATTTTCCTCTAGAGACTGCTTCAAATGTGTCCCAAACATTCTGGTACGTTGTGTCTTCATTCTCGTTGGTTTCAAAGAACATCTTTATTTCTGCCTTCATTTCATTGTTTATCCAGTCAACATTCAAGAGCCAGTTGTTCAGTTTCCATGAAGCTGTGTGGTTCTGAGTTAGTTTCTGAATTCTGAGTTCTAACTTGATTGCACTGTGGTCTGAGAGACTGTTTGTTATGATTTCCGTTCTTTTGCATTTGCTGAGGAGTGATTTACTTCCAATTCTGTGGTCAATTTTAGAGTAGGTGTGATGTGGTGGTGAGAAGAATGTATATTCTGTGGATTTGGGGTGGAGAGTTCTGTATATGTCTATTAGGTTTGCTTGGTGCAGGTCTCAGTTCAAGTCCTGGATATCCTTGTTTATTTTCTGTCTTGTTAATCTGTCTGATATTGACAATGGGGTGTTAAAGTCTCCCCCTATTATTGTGTGGGAGTCTAAGTCTCTTTGTAAGTCATTAAGAACTTGCCTTATGTATCTGGGTGCTCCTGTATTGGGTGCATATATATTTAGGATCGTTAGGTCTTCCTGTTGCATTGATCCTTTTACCATTATGTAATGTCCTTCTTTGTCTCTTTGGATCTTTATTTGAAGTCTATTTTATCAGAGACGAGAATTGCAACTCCTGCTTTATTTTGCTCTCTACTTGCTTGGTAAATCTTCCTCCATCCCTTTATTTTGAGCCTTTATGTATCCTTGCATGTGAGATGAGTGTCCTGGATACAGCACACCGATGGGTTTTGGCTTTTTATCCAATTTGCCAGTCTGTGTCTTTTGATTGGGGCATTTAGCCCATTTACATTTAGGGTTACTATTGTTAGGTGTGAATTTGATCCTGCCATTTTGATGCTAGCTGGCTGTTTTGCCCGTTAGTTGATGCAGTTTCTTCATTGTGTTGATGCTCTTTACCATTTGGTATGTTTTTGGAGTGGCTGGTACTGGTTGTTCCTTTCTATGTTTGGTGCCTCTTTCAGGAGCTCTTGTAAAGCAGGCCTGGTGGTGATGAAATCTCTGAGTACTTGCTTGTTCGCAAAGGATTTTATTTTTCCTTCACTTACGAAGCTTAGTTTGGCTGGATATGAAATTCTGAGTTGAAAGTTCTTTTCTTTAAGGATGTCGAATATTGTCCCCCACTCTCTTCTGGCTTGTAGGGTTTCTGCTGAGAGATCTGCTGTGAGTCTGATAGGCTTCCCCTTGTGGGTAACCCGACCTTTCTCTCTGGCTGCTCTTAGCATTTTCTCCTTCATTTCAACCCTGGTGAATCTAATGATTATGTGCCTTGGGGTTGCTCTTCTGGAGGAATATCTTTGTGGTGTTCTCTGTATTTCCTGGACTTGAACATTGGCCTGCCTTGCTAGGTTGGGAAAGTTTTCCTGGATAATATCCTGAAGAGTATTTTCCAGCTTGGATTCATTCTCTCTGTCACATTCAGGTACACCTATCAAACGTAGATTAGGTCTTTCACATAGTCCCATATTTCTTGGAGACTTTGTTGATTCCTTTTTACCCTTTTTTCTCTACTCTTGCCTTCTTGTTTTATTTCATTGAGTTGATCTTTGACCTCTGATATCCTTTCTTCTACTTGGTCAATTCGGCTGTTCAAACTTGAGTATGCTTCGCGAAGTTCTCATGTTGTTTTTCAGCTCCATCACTTCACTTGTATTCCTCTCTAAGTTGTTTATTCTCGTTAGCATTTTGTCAAATCTTTTTTCAAGGTTCTTGGTTTCTTTGCATTGGGTTAGAACATGTTCTTTTAGCTCACAGAAGTTTCTTACTACCCACCTTCTGAAGCCTGATTCTGTCATTTCATCACACTCATTCTCCATCCAGCCTTGTTCCCTTGCTGGTGAGGAGTTGTGATCCCTTATAGTAGGAGAGGCGTTCTGGTTTTGGGTGTTTTCATCCTTTTTGCACTGGTTCCTTCCCATCTTTGTGGATTTATCCACCTGTCGTCTTTTTAGTTGCTGACTTTCAGATTGGGTCTCTGAGTGGACATCCAGTTTGTTGATGATGAAGTCATTTCTTTCTGTTTCTTAGTTTTCCTTCTAACAGTCTGGCCCCTCTGCTGTAGGACTGCTGAGGTCCACTCCAGGCCCTGCTTGCCTGGGGATCACCTGCAGCGGCTGCAGAACAGTAAGGATTGCTGCCAGTTTCTTCTTCTGCTGTCTTTGTCCCAGAAGGATACCTGCCAAATGTCAGTCTGAGCTCTCCTTTATGAGGTGACTCTTTGGATATATGGGGGTTAGGGAGCTGCTTGAGGAGACAGTCTGTCCTTTATAGGAGCTCAAGTGCTTGAGCTGTGAGCTCCGTTGTTCATCCACAGCTGCTGGGCAGGTAGGTTTAAGTCTGCTGCAGCAGAACTCATAAACCCCTTTTTTTTCCCAGGTGCTCTGTCCCGTGGAGTTAGGGCTTTATTTATGAATTTCTGTTATGCTACTGCCTTTTTGTCAGGGCTGCCCTGCCCAGCAAGGAGGCAGCCTAGTCACTGTCTGCCTGCAGAGGCTTTGCTGAGCTGTTATGGGCTCCGCCCAGCTGTCATGTGAAGTTCCCTGTAATCCTGTTTATACCGGTGTAGTTAGAACTGCCTCACGATGGCAGCTCACCTCTATGATGGCGGACTCTCTTGTAATGGTGGGCTGCCCTGGAAATGGCAAACTGCCTCCATAGTGGACTGTCCCGGGTTCAGCTGTACTTGCTGTGAAACTCTCAGTCCAGAGCCTTTCCGATTGCTGTTTTTTGTGGGGGTGGGACCAGCTGAGCCTGATCACCTGACTCCCTGCCTCAGAGCCTTTTTTTCAGTTGAATGGTCGACTGTCTCCCAGGTGTTGCAGTTGCCTGTTGAAAAGGTGCCAGGATCTGTGTGATTTCCTGTGCGGCAACCCACTGCACTGGCTGAAACAGCAGTGCCGAGATTTGTGGTGCTTTTTTGCCTGGGAATCTCCTGGCCTGGCTCCCTCTTTTCAGTCCCCTTTTCAGTCAGATGAATGGGCGACTCTGCCTTCCCAGAGCTCCAATCGCCAGCTAAAACGGCGCCCGGACCCGTGTATTTTGTATGGAGAACTGCCACGCCAGGGAGCTGGCAAAACATCCGCGCCAGCCAAACCAGCCAGGCTGACGACCGGTGGAGCTCCTCCGCCTGGGAATCTCCTGGTCTGTGGGCAATAAAAATCCGTCTGGAAATGCGGCGTCCACTCACACTCCGCACTTTCACTGGGAGCTGCAATCCTGAGCTGCTCCTAATCAGCCATCTTGTGTCCCCCTCACCCGTTTTATTGCAATTTAAACTAACTTGCAGCCATCAGTATACTTCACACCTAAACATTTTAGTCTACAAATCGTTAACTAGAGTTCAAAATTGTTTATAGTTCTTTTTCTGTTTTCTTCATAAGTAAAATGCACAAATTTTAAGTGCATCATTTGATGAGTTTTCACAGATGCATTTACCTGTGTAAACTAAGTACCTATCAAGATACAGGACATTTCTGTCATTCCAGAACTGTCTTTTATTCCCCTTCCCAATCAAGCTTTGTCCCAACACACCCTCAGAGGCAACCACTATCTGATTTATTTCACTATACTTTGGCTCTGTCTTCATATAAGTGGAATTATGTAGAGACTGGCTTTGTCTTCATGTAAGTGGAATTATGTAGTTTTGTGCATAATTTGTGCATAAAATTTTGTGCATAAAAGTTTCCCTTTTGTGGAAGGCTGTTTAACTCAGCATACATCTTTGAGATTCATGATTAGTATTTTACTCCATTTTATTGCTGAGTAGCAATACATTGATGAATATATCCCAGTTCGTGCATCTTTCCTGTGATGAATACCTTGGATTTGGGCTAATGTGAATAAAGTTACTATGAAATTATTTCTTATTTTAGTAAAATATATATAACATAAAATTTGCCATTTTAAACTGATTTTAAATGTACAGTTCTGTGACATTAATTATATGTACAATGTTGAGTGTGAATGTAATCAATTACATTCACTATTCATTTCCAAACTCTTTTTCATCATCGCAAACAGAAATTCTATAACCATTAAGCAGTAATGCGCCATCTTCCCCCTCAGCCCCTAGTAACCTCTAATCCACTTTCTGTCTTTATGAATTAACCTATTTTGGGTATCTCATGTAAGTGGGACCTATGATATTTGTTCTTTTGTTCCTGGGATATTTCACTTAGCATAATATTTTCAAGGTTTATCTGTGTTGTAACATGTATCAGAGTTTCATTCCTTTTTATAGGTGAATAATATTCCACTGTATGTATAGACCAGATTTTGTTTTTCGATTCATCTCTTGTCTTCCTTGTGGCATTGAACATACTCTAAATATTTACTTTGTATTAGGATTTTTTTGTTATGTGTCCTTGTCCCATTTCACAAGACTGTAGGTTTCTTAAGGGCAAACACTGAGGCCTATTCATCTTTGTACATTAAGAGCACTCAAAGAGGAGTTAAACATGTGACAGCAGTGGAGAAAGAATTGAGGAAGATTTCCAGATAAGCATGGCATTTTGTTTTTATTTGAAATTTTGTTGAGATAATTGTAGATTCACATACAGTTTATAAGAAGTAATAGATTCTCTGTACTCTTCACTCATTTCCCTCCAGTGGTAATGTCTTGGAAGACTGTAGTACAGTATCATGACCAGGATGTTGATATTGAGAAAATCCATAGATCTTATTCCAATTTCCCTAGTTTTTCTTGTTCTCACTTCTCTTTTTGTGTATTTAGTTCTGTATAATGTTATTAACATGTGTAGTTTATGTATCTACCATCACAGTCAAGAGTCAGAACAGTTCTGTCATTACAAGGATCCCTCATTGTTGAGCTTTATAACAAGACTTACCTCCCTTCTGTTGTGTCTTCCTCCACCCTACTAACCTGTTCTCCATATGTAAAGTTTTGTCACTTCAAAAAAAGTTATATAAATAAAATCATACAGTATACAACCTTTTGGAATTGCCTTTTTTCACTCAGCATAATTCCCTGGAGATTCATCTAAATTGTTACCTTTATCAATAGTTGGTTCTTTTTTTATTTCTGAGTAGTATTTCATGGTATGTATGTACTGCAATTTGTTTAACCATCCATTTGAAAGACAGCTGGGCTGTTTCCAATGTTTGGCTATTATGAATAAAACAGCTATAAACATTTATGTGCAGGTTTTTTGTGTAAACGTAAGTTTTTACTCTGAGATAAATGCCCCCAAATCCCATTGATGGACCATATAGCAATTGCTTGTTTTGCTTTGTACAAAACTGCCAAACTGTTTTCCAAGGTGGCTGTAGTATTTTATGTTCTCACCAGCACTGCACAAATGATCCAGTTTCTCTGCGTCTTCACCAGCATTTAGTGTTTTCATGATTTTTTATTTTACTGTTCTGATGGGCGTATTGTGGTATCTCATGGTTTTAATTTGTGTTTCTCTGGTGACTAATGATGCTGAACATCTTTTCATGTGTTTATTGGCGATTTAGAAATTACCTTTGGTGCAATGTCTGTCCATACTTTTTGGTCATTGCTAATGGAATTTTTTTCCTTTTGAGTATTGAGAGTTCATTATATCGTATAGATAGTAGTCCTTTGTCAGATACTGGTTTGCAAGTATTTTCTCCCTGTCTGTAGCTTGTCTTTTCATCCTTTTCACAGTTCTTTCTTGGAGCAAAAGTTTAAAATTTTGATGAGGTCCAGTTAATCAGTTTTTTATTACATTGATTGGCTTTATCTTTTGTGTTTTTTGTTTGTTTGTTTGTTTTTGAGATAGAGTCTTGTTCTGTTGCACAGGCTGGAGTGCAGTGGTACAATCTGAGCTCACTGCAACCTCTGCCTCCCAGTTTCAGGTTCAAGTGATTCTCCTGCCTCAGCCTCCCAAGTAGCTGGGACTACAGGCACCTGCCACTATGCCCAGCTTCTTTTTTGTATTTTTAGTAGAGGTAGGGTTTCACCGTGTTAGCCAGGATGGTCTTGATTTCCTGACCTCGTGATCCGGCCACCTCGGCCTTCCAAAGTGTTGGGATTACAGGCATGAGCCACTGCACCGTCCAGACTTATCTTTTTAAGCCTTCTTTTTCTTTTAAAAGGGCAGATTGAAATTACATTAATGTTATTATTTTTGTTATTGTTGTTACTATCAATGGTTGTTTTTCCAGTGCTTCTTAATGTACAGGTACATTAAGATTCTTCATTTGTAAACTGGGTTTTCACAGTAAACCTTCTGATATAAGTTGATTTTTTAAAATGTACATATTGCTTTGTAGGTATTACAGGAAAGAAGATTTTTCTTAAATTATAACGAAGTGTGTACCCATTACAATTTTTGCATTTAAACAGTATTTTTAGGCTGGATGCAGTGGCTCACGCCTGTAGTCGCAGCACTTTGGGAGGCCCAGGCAGGCAGATTGCTTGAGGCCAGGAGTTTGAAACCAGCCTGGCCAACATAGTGAAACCCTGTCTCTACAAAAAATACAAAAACCAGCCACATGTGGTAGTATGCGCCTGTAGTCTCAGCTGATTCATGAGAATCGCTTGAACCCTGGAGGTGGAAGCTGTAGGCACGAGAATCACTTGAACCCCAGAGGTGGAGGCTGCAGTGAGCCTAGATTGCGCCACTGCACTGTAGCCTGGGCGGCAGAGTGAGACTCTATCTCAAATAAACAAACAAACAAAAATACAGTACCTTTACTGTTGTTTAAGCTGTTAGCAAATATCTAACTTGAAGTACTAATTTTATATGAAATAAAAATTAATGTGTAGTAAATTATGTATCTAACATTTTTCTGACTTCATTTTTTGTTTTCTTCTAAATTATGTCATGTGAATTATATATTTATTACTAGACTTATAAAAATCATTATTATTTAGCTAGTATTATATGTGCAAATGCACACTTCTAGTTTTGTTTTTGTTTTTTTTTTAATTTCACTTTAAGTTCCAGGATACAAGTGCAGAACATGTAGGTTTGTTACATGGTGTTTTGCTGTACCCATCAACCTGTCATGTAGGTTTTAAGCCCCACATGCATTAGCTATTTGTCCTAATGTGCTCCCTCCCCCTCGCCCCCACTCCTGGACTGGCCCTGTGTATGTTGTTCCCCCTCCCTGTATCCGTGTGTTCTCATTGTTCAACTCCCACTTATGAGTGAGAACATGTGGTGTTCTCATTGTTCAACTCCTGCTTATGAGTGAGAACATGTGGTGTTTGGTTTTCTGTTCCTGTGTTAGTTTTCTGAGGATGATGGCTTCCAGCTTTATCCATGTCCTTGCAAAGGACATGATCTCATTTTTTATGGCTGCATAGTATTCCATGGTATATATGTACCACATTTTCTTTATGTAGTCTATTATTGATGGGCATTTGGGTTGGTTCCATGTGTTTGCTATTGTAAATAGTGCATGCCTCTAGTTTTTCAGAACAAAAAAGATGGTTTAAAGTGAAACAGGGATGAAGCTTCAGTAGCCTTGAAGATTTTTAAAAATAGTTGATGTGGTTAAGAATGAACTCTCTGCTTTCACCCAGGCCAGGTCGGTTCTGAAGAACAGGGGCCTCCATGGCAACATCCCCTGGGGGCCCTGAAATCAGGGTTCAGCTAGGCACCTGTGTGCTCTGAGGGTCTAGGATCCCAGTCCTGTTGCCAAGTGGCTTTGTCCCAGCTCCTTCCTTCTGGGCTGGTGTGAGTGTGCGCGTGTTCATGCCAAGCTTCTATTTTATATTGCAGATATAAATAAAGGAAGATGATTTACCATAAAGAAATAATTCTCTAAATATAAAGCCAGTGTTTCTAGAACATTTTTGATTTAGATGGGCCTCATGTGGGGTTCCTGTGTTGAGATGTATGTGTTTCCTTTTACTTACTCAATTCTTAATTTAAAGCCTATACAATGACTGTTTTCCACATTGATTTGGTGTAGTGGAAAGAAAAGAGCACCAGATTGTAGACCTAGAAAAGCCTGGGTTTAGTCTGTATTTTGCACATACTGGGATATATGGTCTCTATCAAGTTACAAACTCCCTGGAAGTTAGTTTTCTTTCCTAGAACATTTAAGGCATTTGATTTTTTATCATTCTCTGCAGTTGCTGAAGCTCTTTGATTTTATGATCTTACAAAGAGGAGCATTTCTATTCCAATTTTAAATTCCATTGACAAAAATCGAAGACCTTTAGAATACTGCTGAAGAAATTTTCTAAAATTATTCACTATGCTTAGGTGAGACTGTCTAATCTTAATCAACCTAGATCTGACTCAGTACTGTTAGGGTCTGTGAGAATATGGAAGATATAAATGATAAATGTTTGTCCCCTTAAGGAGCTTGGTTTAGCTCAGCAGCAAAACTAAGGTACATTAAAAAAAATTATTTACTGATTGTATTACAGTCAGCTAAACAGAATGTGAGACATTTCATAGACAAATCACCCAACTTCTTTAACAGGTCAGTGGTGTAAAAATAAATAAAAATAGGGAAATCTATTAAACATTGAAAGACCATAAGAGAACTGTCAGAAAGCACCCATGAGGGGAGGAGTTGGGGTTAGGAAAACCTTGTTTGAAACTTGATTCACAGAAACAAATTGTAAAGAGACAGTTGAGGAAAATTGAACATGACTTGGCTGTTAGATGTTATTAAGCATGTTATTAATTTTGTTAGATGTGATCATGGTTTATTATAGTTAGGTTTAAATAAGAAAAAAACTTCATGTCTTAGCAATACATCCTGAAGTATTTACAGGGACAATAATATGTTAGGTGGGGTTGTTTTAAAATACTCCAGAAAAAAATTGTGACAGTAAATGAAACAAGAACAGCATATTGTTGATAGTTGTTAAAGATGAGTGTTTGGTACACGGGAGTTCATTGTATGTATTCTTTTACTACTTTTATGTATGTTTGAAATTATCTGTTGCAAAAAAGGCTTAATTTTTTTTTTTCTGGTTAATGAAGCACTAACTTGATTTGTATTTGTTTGATATAAATAGTACAGTCAATAAAGCTCAATGTAGCATGGCTTAAATAGCAAGTTACCACTTCTGGAAGGGACCCTCTGTCAAATCCCCTCACTATACAGATTAAGAAACTGAAGGTCCCAAAAGGGAAGTCACTTGCCCAAAATCTCATTGCTAGTTAGTTGCAGAACTCCTGTTAATTCGAATTAAGTCTCGTGATTGCCACATTCCTAGTTTGCTCTACTTATTCATCAGAGTTTTCCGTTATCCCTTTCTTATGATGCTCTAAAGAATTTGTGAATTTTAAATAAAATTAATGTGTGCATACAATGCTTACCTTGTCTTATTTATTTTCCTCAGAATCTGGCCAACCTATCTGTGGAAATGGAATGGTAGAACAAGGTGAAGAATGTGACTGTGGTTATAGTGACCAGTGTAAAGATGAATGCTGCTTCGATGCAAATCAAGAGGGGGAAAAAATGCAAACTGAAACCCGGGAAACAGTGCAGGTACCTTGCTAATTTCAGTGATATTAATATTCTTGTAAAGTCACCTGAATGCAGTTAGGACAAATTTAAAACTGAGATGAAGAGATGCATGTGGTTCTGAAACTTTGCTTTTATTTGTTGTTTTCTTTTTCTGAAATAGTATTGGTTAGTGCTTTGTCATTGGCAGATTGAACTGCCTTTTTTTTTTTTTTTTTTTTTTTTTAGGTAGGGTCTCACTGTCTTGCCCAGGCTGGAGTGCAGTGATGTCATCTTGGCTCACTCCAACTTCCACTTCCTGGGCCTAGTTGATCCTCCGCCTCAGCTTCCCGAGTAGCCGGGACTACTGGCATGTGCCACCACATCAAGCTAATTTTTGTATTTTTTTGTAGAGACAGGGTTACACCATTTGCCTAGGCTTTTTTGGACTACTTTTAATAGTAATTTGTGTGGTGAGTGTAAAAAAAGGACATACTAAAAAGAATCCTAAAAAATACATATTCTTTAGTTACTAGTTGTGAAAATATAACTATCTTCCATATTTTTAAAATCTTAACTTTAAATATTTATTTAATGTGGAATCCATATACTTTTGTAACTTAGTGAAATATAATAATTTCACTTGTCAGATTTACTTTGGTAGCAATGTAAGCAATTGTTTGTACAATCTTTTTTTTTTTTTTGAGATGGAGTCTCGCTGTCGCCCAGGCTGGAGTGTAGTGGCATGATCTCAGCTCACTGGAACCTCTGTCTCCTGGGTTCCATCAATTCTCCTGCCTTAGCCTCCTGAGTAGCTGGGACTATAGGTGTGTGCTACCATGCCTGGCTAATTTTTTTTATTTTTAGTAAAGATGGGGTTTTGCTATAATGGCCAGGTTGGTCTCAGACTCCTCACCTCAAGCAATCTGCCCACCTTGGCCTCCCAAAGTGCTAGGATTACAGGTGTGAGCCACTGCACTCTGCCAAAACAACATTTTTTAAATGGCTGGTGTGTGTATCCTAGTTTCATTTTAGTATGAAAATGTGAAGGAAAATGATAAATCAACTAATGTGTGATGTAAGTGAAAAAATACTGATAAATTGCCTAATATTAAATCCACTTTCCATTATAGCCTTTTACTGAAGGCAAATAGGGCAAGAATGTCGAATGTAGTATGCTTTGACTATAAAAAAAGACACTTAAACACTTTATTCTTGAATGTTTGGCTTAGTAGCTTCTTATTCCATTTTTAATTGATACATAATATACATGTTTATGAGGTACATGTGATATTTTGGTACATGCATACACTGTGTAATGATCAAATCAAGGCAATTAGGATATTTATCTCCTCAGACATTTATCATTTCTTTTCTCGGAACATTCTAAATCTTCTATTTTGACATTTACAATTAATTTTTGTTAATTGTAGTCACTTTACTGTGTTATCAAATACTGGAGCTCATTCCTTTTAACTGTATGTTTGTATCCATTAACCAGTCTCTCTTTATCCACCTCTCCATTACCCTTCTCATCCTCTTGTAATCACCATTCTACTCTCTACCTCTGTGAGATCAACTTACTTGGCTCTCACATATGAGTAACAACACGTGCTATTTGTCTTACTGTGTCTGGCTTATTTTACTTAACGTGGTGACTTCTATTTCCATTCATGTTACTGCACATGACAGTATTTTGCTCTTTTTTGTGACCAATATATACCACTTTTTCTTTATCCTTTTGTCTGTTGGTGGACACTTAGACTGATTCTGTATCTTGGCTATTGCGCATAGTGATACAGTAAATGTGGGGCTATAGGTATCCCTTTTATATACTGACTTCCTTTTCTTTGTATAGCTGGCTGGATCATATATATAGTAGATCTCTTTTTAGTTTTTATAGGAACCTCTCGACCAGTTTACACAGTGGCTATGCTAATTTATATTCCCACCAGCAATAAACTAAAGGTTTCTGATCTCCACGTCTTTGCCAACATCTTTTTTTTTTTTTTTTGGTTATTTTAATAATGGCCATTTTAACTGGATATATCTCTCATTTTGGCTTTAATTTGTGTTTTCCTGATGATTAGTGATACTGAGAATTTTTTCATATGCTTATTAGCAATTTATATGTCTTCCTTTGAGAAATATTTATTTAGATCATTTGTCTATTTTTTAATGAGATTCTTTAGTTTTTTGCTGTTGAGTTATTTGAGTTTCTTGTACATTCTGTGTATCAGTCCTTAGTCAGATGAATAATTTGAAAATGTTTTCTCCCATTCAACAGATTGTCTCCTCACTCTGTTAATTGTTTCCTTTCCTGTGCAGAAGCTTTTTAGTGTGTGTAATCCTATTTGCCTATTTTTGCTTTTGTTGTCTGTGCTTTTGAGGCCTTACTCAAAAATCTTTGCTCAGACCAATGTCCTGATGTGTTTCTCCTGTACTTTCTTCTATTAGTTTCATAGCTCAGGTCTTGCATTTATATCACATAAAAAAATTTTTTTTTGTATGTGATGAGACATAGGAGTCTAATTTCATTTTTCTACAAATAGATTTCCAGTTTTCTTATCACCATTTATTGAAGACTGTCCTTTCCCCATTGAATGTTCAAAAATCACCTTCATGAAAAATCAATTGGCTGTAAATATATAGATTTATTTCTGAATTCTCTGTTCTGTTTCATTGGTTTATGTGCCTGTTTTTATGTCTGTATCATGCTGTTTTAGTTTATAGCTTTGTAGTATATTTTGAAATTAGGTAAATTGATGCCTCCAGCTTTGTTCTTTTGGCTATTGGAGTCTTCTGTGGTTTCATATGACTTTCAGGATTGTTTATCTCTATCTGTGACAAATGTATTGGTATTTGGTTAGGGATTACATTAAATCTGTAGATCACTTTTGGTAGTATGGCCATTTTCACAGTATTTATTCTTCCAGTCCATGAACATGAAATGTCTTTTTTTTTTACTTGTTCGATTTCTTTCATTAGTGTTTTATAAAGTTTTCCTTGTAGCAATTTAATAAACTCACCTCCTTGAGTTTATTAAGCTTTCTCTTTTTTGTAGCTATTATAAATGAGATTGATTTCTTTTTCTGCTGTTTTCTTGTATATAGAAATACAGCTGTTTTTTGAATGTTAATTTTGTATCCTGCAACTATTCTGAATTCATTTATGAATTCTAAGAGTTTTCGGTGGCACTTTTAAGAGTTGCCTATAGCTGTCTACAAACAGGGACAGTTTGACTTCCTCCTTTCCAATTTGGATGCCCTTTATTTTTTTCTCTTGCCTAATTGCTCTGGCTCAGACTTCCATTACTATATTGAATAAGAGTGGTGAGAGTGGACATTCTTTTCTTGTTCTAGTCTTTTTTTTCTTATTTGTTTTACCTGGTGATCAGGAAGTATTGTTCTAGTTCTTACAGGGAAAACTTTTAGCTTTTCCCATTCAGTATAATATTAGCTGTGGGTTTGTCATATATGACTTGATTGTGTTGATGTGTGCTTCTTCTGTACCTTATTTTCCGAGGGTTTTTTTTAAATTTTGAAGTTATGTTGAATTTTATCAAATGGCTCAAATGGCTTGTCTGTGTCTATTGAGATGATTACCTGGCTTTTGTTCTTCATTCTGTTGTTGTGCTGTATCATGTATTTTCGTTTGCAGATGTCAAACTTGCATCTCTAGGATAAATCTCATTCGATCCTGGGAATGATCTTTCTAATGTGCTGCTGGATTTTATCTGTTAGTATTTTTGGAGGATTTTTGCATCTATATTCTTCAGGAATATTGGCCTATAGTTTTCTTTTGTTTTGGAGACAGTCTTGTTCTTTTGCCCAGGCTGGAGTGCAGTGGCATAATCTTGGCTCACTGCAACCTCCTCCTCCTGAGTTCAAGCAATTCTCATGTCCCAGCCTCCTGAGTAGCTGGAATTACAGGTGCGCACCACCATGCTCTGCTAATTTTTGTACTTTTAGTAGAGATGGGGTTTCACTGTGTTAGCAAAGCTGCTCTCAAACTCCAGGCTTCAAGCCATCTGCCTCCCTCAGTTCCTCTAAGTGCTGTGATTACAGGTGTGAGCCACCACACCCAGCCTTAGTTTTTTTATTGTTGTGCCTATGACTGGTTTTGGTAGCAAAGTAACACTAGTCTTGTAGAATTTGTTTGGAAGAATTTCCTCGTCTTCAGTTTTCTGAAAGGGTTTGAAAATAATTAGTGTTCTTTTTTAAAGTGTTTGTTAAATTTCAGCAGCGAAGCCATCAGCTCCTTGGCTCTTCTTTGTTGGGGAGACTTTTTTTTTTTTATTACTGATTCAATCTCGTTACTTGTGATCGGTCTGTCCAGGTTTTCTGTTCTTATTTCAGTCTTGGTAGGTTGTATCTGTCCAGGAATTTACTAATTTTCATGAGGTTTTTCCATTTATTGGCATATGTGGTTTCTTGTAATGGTTTCTAATGATTCTTTGTATTTTTGTGGTATTAGTTATAATGTCTCCATTTTTGTTTCTGATTTTATTTGGATGCTTTTTTCTTCTTGTCTAGTTAGTTAATGGTTTGTTAATTTTACAAAAAACTTCATTTTGTTGATTGTATTTTTTTAGTCTCAATTTTGTCTATTTCTGCTCTGCTCTTTATTATTTCTTTTCTTCTAATTTGGGGCTTGGTTGGTTCTTGCTTTACTGATTTCTTGAGGTGCATTGTTATGTTGTTTATCTTTCTACTTTTTCTATGTAGATGTTTATTGCTATAAACTTCCCTGTTAATATGGCTTAGCTGTATCCCATAGTGTTTGGTGTGTTGTGTTTTTCTATTTTCGGTTGTTTCAGAGAGCTTTTAAACTTCATTTTTAATTTCTTCATTGACTCATTGGTTTTTAAGAAGCAAGTTGTTTAATTTTTATATATTTGTACACTTTCTAAAGTTTTCCTTGTTACTGATTTCTAGTTTTATTCCTTTGTGGTCAGAAAAATGCTTGATATGATTTCTGTTTGTAAATATTTGTTAATATTTGTTTTATAGCTTAATATGTGGTCTTTCCTGGAGAATGATTCCTGTGCTGATGAAAAGTATGTGTATTTTATTGCAGCTGTTGGATGAAATGTTCTGTAAATGTCTGTTAGATCTATTTGGTCTAAAGTAGTTTCAATCCAGTGTGTCTTTCTTGATTATTCTGTCTAGATCATCTGTCCAGTGCTGAGAGTGGGTGTTGAAGTCTCCAACTGTTACTGTATTGGAGTTGATCTCTCTCTTTAGGTCTAATAGTATTTGCTTTATGTATCTGGGTGCCCTGGTGTTAGGTGCATATAGATTTAGAATTGTTATATCCCCTTGCTGAATTGATCTTTTTATCGCTATGTAATGACCTTTGTTTTGTCTCTTTCACAGTCCTTTTTTGAGACAAGATCTTGCTCTGTCACCCAGGCTTGAGTGCAGTGGTGCGATCTCGACTCACTGCAACCTCTGTCTCCCGGGTTCAAGCGATTCTTCTGCCCCTGGAATGCACAGCTCCTCAGCTTGGCCAAGGCACTGTTACCTGAAGGAGCAGTGTGCTGCTTTATCTTATGCCCTTCAGGGTGTGACTTTTCTGTGCAGGCCCAGGCACAGTTTCCTTGGGAGACATGGCTCCACCAGTGCACTGTTTCCTTAGGAGGCAGTGTGCAGTTTCAGTTTTTTGAAGTTGTATACCAGTAACATACTTATTTAAATGATGAGATTTATGATTTAAAAGTTGGCACTATGTCTAATAATGTGGATCTAATCTAATATGTAATAGTATATAGGAAGTAACTAGTTGCCAGAAGGTGCAAACAAACAAACAAACCAAAAGGAGATAATTAAGGAAGTAACTAGTGATTTACTTTGTTTAATCAGTTAATGTTTCTTCTAGTCCAAGTCAAGGTCCTTGTTGTACTGCACAGTGTGCATTCAAGTCAAAGTCTGAGAAGTGTCGGGATGATTCAGACTGTGCAAGGGAAGGAATATGTAATGGCTTCACAGCTCTCTGCCCAGCATCTGACCCTAAACCAAACTTCACAGACTGTAATAGGCATACACAAGTGTGCATTAATGGGGTAAGCATTTAACTTTATATGTTTTTAAATTTTATTTTAGAAAACTTGTTTTTCAGAATAATTACTGATGCTTAAAGCTACATAAAGTAATTAATCTTGGTCTCTGTTTAAGTAATATCCCCATGTATTCCCCCACAAAACCATGAATATATTATGTGGTATTCAGTTAGCTACTAACTTGTCTTTCATATTTTCATGTACATGTGGTTGATATTATCTAGAGAAACATAGTTGTGCCACTTGGCATGTGACTTGTCTATAATATTTAAGTTTTATAAAACATTTCAGTAGCCTAAATAAAATAACTCTTCTGGTCATCTTCTCTGAATATGAAACCTTTAAAGCTTTTTTGGCTGAATATCACTTTGCTGTATGTGGAGAAAATTTAATTTTTCTTAAAATTAAACCATAATAACCAACATAAAATTGGTCTCATCTAATCTCTCTCTGCTTTTATTTCATTTTTTAAAGTTGTCATTGCTTTACAAGATTTACTGTGTTGCTTACATTTACTGTTTTTCAAATGTTTTCAAATGTAGCAATTCAGTTCTGATACTCATCTGTGTTTGTTTTTCACTTTTATTTCCATTTAAATGTTTTGACATTGGAAACTTACACTTGCCTGCCTATTACTATAAACAATAGGTGTGACTGTATAGGGATTAAATAATTTGTCTTTTATTTTTCTTCTAGCAATGTGCAGGTTCTATCTGTGAGAAATATGGCTTAGAGGAGTGTACCTGTGCCAGTTCTGATGGCAAAGATGATAAAGAATTATGCCATGTATGCTGTATGAAGAAAAGTAAGGCTTTTAAAAATACAAGAGCATAAAATCTGCCTCAAACTATTATTTTCTCCTAAATTTTAAGTGTTAATCTTTGACCTATAGTTTGGCCAGATAGTTTCCAGCCAAATCTGTCCTCTTGAGGAAATTACAGATGTAACAGAGCATTGTGTCTCTATTATTAGGGTCTCTACAAAGTTTTAAAAATGATAAACTAGACAAAACATTGCCAGCTTTACAGCAGTAATTTATATAAACACTATAGAAGATTTTAAAGTTAGAAGGTTTTAAAGTCATTGTGAACACTAAATCAAGTCTTGCTGGTTGTTTGTTTACTTTGTAACATTTAATGTGAATTACTAATAGTGTTATCCAGCCTAACTAGAAAAGGTCTATATAACATGTTGTGGTAATGATTTCAGACAGTTTTTTTCCCCTTTGTATCCCCTTTATTCCCCAACTAGAAATCTGATCTTCAACTTATATTTGAATCTGATCTTCAGCTTGTATTTGGCATTTCTTTTCCAGTGGACCCATCAACTTGTGCCAGTACAGGGTCTGTGCAGTGGAGTAAGCACTTCAGTGGTCGAACCATCACCCTGCAACCTGGATCCCCCTTGCAATGATTTTAGAGGTTACTGTGATGTTTTCATGCGGTGCAGATTAGTAGATGCTGATGGTCCTCTAGCTAGGCTTAAAAAAGCAATTTTTAGTCCAGAGCTCTATGAAAATATTGCTGAATGGATTGTGGTAAGTATGGTTTTTATTTACAAAGAAAACTTAAAGCAGTTTGATCTTAATTTTACTTGACCAGAAGTCATCAATGTTATGAGAAAACAACTTCTTAACTATTTATATTAGAATTACTTTATATGAAGATTTTTAAAGTTCCAGTATCCCCCGGTTATTATTTTCTTCTGAAGTGATCAGAATCATGTGTATCATTCATAGATTGCTTAGTAGGTGATGGCAGTCATTCTGTTTTTCTGTGCTCCTTAGTTCATCTCCTGGATGTGTTACTTCTTTCAGTGCATATTATTAGGGCATTTTCATGGGACTTAAAATTTTTATTTTATTTTGTTTTCAGGAAAACTTATTTGCCCAAATCATGGACTAATTGGTGATTTTTCCTGATCTTTCAATATAATCTCTGGGTCTTCATCTTGTTTATAATAGGAAATGTTGAACAGAGTAAGATCAGATACACAGGTAGATCTACTAATGATTATGGATGTTCATCCAGCAGTAATCTACTCAATGCTTATTTTTAAGCCCACATTTCTCCAAGTTGTATGAACACTGAATTACCTGATATTTTCTTAAAAGATTGCCAAGAATGAGTATCTCAACTTTAAGTGTTCATGCTTTAAAAGTAATTACATTAAAATATCTATAGGAAACTTACAAATGATCTATTTGAGATTGTGCTATAATTGAACTGAATGTAGTTTGCTTTGGAATTTGATTTAGAACTCAGATTCCCCTTTCTCAGATTACTTTTAACGTGTGTGTGTGTGTGTGTGTGTGTGTGTGTGTGAGAGTGTGTGTGTGTTTGTGTGTTTTTTCAGGATTATGGATGCTGTAAAGCACAAAAGATGTTATTTGTGTGTGAAGTCAGCCTTTTTTTGGTATTCTTCTAATAGCATTCTAGAGTTAAAGTTTCATAGGTACCTCCAGCATTAAAATGATGTTTACTGTTTCTAGGACACGTTAGAATGTGTGGTTTTTAGATACGTAATGATCATGTAGTAGAAGGGTTGTTGAAATTGGATTTAGGAGATCTACGTAGATTTCAAGCTAAATACTTGAGCTGTTGACTTAACTTAGGTTTCCTTAAAACATGTTACTCTTTTTTTTTATTCCTATGCTTGTTGCTTAATAAGTTCTAGTAAATACCTATCAAGCTGAAGTTCTCATCTGGTACCATGGTGTAGTGGAAAGAGCACAGGTTTGAGAATCACGTAGGATTCAAGTAATCTTTTTGGCATTTATCAATTCTGTGACTTCAAGCAGCTTACCTTTCTTGGCCCTTCTTTATTTTCAACTCAACTATTTTTTTTTTCTGATTATCTCTAATAAGAAAAGTTGAAATTTGATATACTTATCTACTATAGAGGACAGTATATACAGAAAAGGAAAGGGGATCTCAGAATTACATTCTGCTGAGTAGATACTGTGCTAGATATTTTAGATTTTGGGTGTACTAAGTCATGTCATCTAAATATAGTATTTTTTCACTTTCCTTTAATATCTCTAATTTTGACTCATTAAATTATTTAGAATTTCAAAAGCTCATTTATTTTCACTTTAAAAATATTGAATAAGCATGATCTTTTAAGTTTTTATTTTAAATCTTTTCTCCCCATATTTTAGATGTGAGGATTAATGAAATGCTTCATAATGAACTGGCAACATGAAGTCTTTTCTTGTGCTCTGGAACTAATTAATCAGACACTTTCAAGTTTATAGACATTGACTTTAAGTGTGTGTGGAATAAGAACATGACTTTATTTTATATCGTTGTTGACAGTCATATGCCAGTTCTTTCGAATAACATGCTCATAATGTGTGAAGAGTACCACTAGGCTGTTGGTGCATCTGTGGGCATTAACCACGTCAAGCAATGAGATAATAAACATCCACTTCTTTACAAGCTACTTGTCTCATTTGCTTATGTGCATAGTTTACTTTATCATGTCAGGGAATTGCCCTTCCAGTTAGTAATACAGATGATCAGGATGCTCTGGTGTAAGAAGCTGTGAAAGAAGTGAGTTGTTAGTTTCATTACTTTCCTTTCCAATGGTGTCTGCTGGCCTTTTGTCTTCTTTCTGTGGTACACTGTGGCAGCTTTTCTCCTCATGCAGGGTAGAGTAGGAAGGACCTTCACAGTTTAGAACTTCAGGGCATGGGTTATTGACTACTGCTACTGGACCATAGAAATGATACTTTCTTTTCTGTGTTGACAACTATGTTTTGATTTTTCCAAATACATTCACTGTATTTGCTGAGTGCCTACTGTATTTCTGGAGAGGAGATAATGATGAACATCCTCTGGATTTATCAAAGAGTCATCTAGCTCTTGAAAAGTTTAAGAGCATTCATCAGTAAATCTGTTGAGACCTTGTTTCAGCATCTTTTAATTAAGGGTTGAGGGCATTGATTCTTTTCCAGTTTCTTCTGTAGTTGATGTGTTCTGATTTTCTGTAACTTTCATGTTAGGTTTGACATTGTAGAAAACCATCTTTTTACCTTGACCTTCTTTTTTCAAATTTATTGTGTTTCCCCTCCCTTTAAAAATTATTGCCTGATATTTTGTGGCTTTTTGCTTTTTAATTTATTCAGATTTATCAGGAGTTTGTATTTTTTT
This sequence comes from Ateles fusciceps, assembly GCA_036589455.1. NCBI lineage: Eukaryota > Metazoa > Chordata > Mammalia > Primates > Atelidae > Ateles > Ateles fusciceps. The sequence goes on along the minus strand of JAZHEH010003061.1, from coordinate 8,762,499 downwards.
ATTGCTAATTTATCAAGAACCACTTTCTTGTTTTAAAATTAATGTCTGCTCTCATATTTTGCTATAATTTTATGCATCTAAGTATTAAGTATCTGCTATTCTTTATGAATGAAAGATTTAGAGCACTGTTTCCCAAATGCTTAACAGAACACTAGTTCCATTAGATGTTCTAGGACTTTGATGTTCAAATGAATCTGGAAAACACTGCTCCATACTATAGCGCTTTCTTGGAGATTTGTGAGAAGATTATGAGAAGTCCTGCAATAAATAAATCTTTTAAACTTCATTTTCCCAACTTACCTAACCCCAGAAGCTTTTATCATGAAAAGACTAAGTCCTAAATATCTCCCTTAGTTGTCATTTGGGAAAATATTGATTAATAGCAGTAGTTCTCAATCCTGATTGTAGTCCAGAATCACCCTTGGGTTTGGACTAATTAAATCATTATCTCTTGGGTTTAAGTATCTGGGTCTTTTAAAACTCAGCAGTTAATTCCGATGAAGAGCCAGGGTTAGGAACCACTCATCTAGAATGGGGGTTGGCAAACTACGGCCCGTGGGCCAAATCCAGCCCCTGCCTATTTCTGTATGGCTCAGAAGCTAAGAACGGTTTTTATATGTTTAAATGATTAGAAAATTTAAAAATTATCAAAATGACATTTGTTTATTTGTTCGTTTGTGACGGAGTCTCTCTGTCACCAGGCTGGAGTGCAGTAGCGCGATCTCAGCCCACTGCAAACTCCACCTCCTGGGTTTGAGTAATTCTAATGCCTCAGCCTCCTGAGTAGCTGGGATTACAGGCATGGCCACCACACCCAGCTAAGTTTTGTATTTTTATTAGAGACGGTTTTCACCATGTTGGCCAGGATGGATTCAAACTCCTGACCTCGTGATTCACCCACCTCGGCCTCCCAAAGTGCTGGGATTACAGGCGTGAGCCACCGTGCCTGGCCTCAGAGTATCATTCTTTTACAAATAATGTGAAATTCAAATTTCAGTATTGATAAATAACATTTTATTGGAACGTGGTCCCACACCCATTTATTTACACGTTGTCTGTGGCTGCTTTTGCACTTTGATTAGCTGCAACAGTGACTATCTGGCGCCACAAAACCTAAAGTGTTTATCTGGGCTTTTATGGGAAATATTTGCCAACCCTGATCAAGAGCAGTGATCTCAAAGTGCATTCCCTTGACAAGCAGCATCGGCATTACCTGGGAACATCATAGAAATGCAAATTCTCAGGTTCCATTCCAAACCCACTGAGTCAGTAGGTGACGGTGTATGCTTAAAGTTTGTCTGCCATTTTTTTCAGTCTCTGCGATACGATGACTCCTTTGTAAAAAGACTTGTAACAGTAATTTTCCATTTTGTAATCCTGATATGTTGAAACTGGAAGGTGGTTGTGGATCTCTAGAGTCCTTCATTGCTTTGTGGAACAGACCACATGGGTCGAATAGCATTTATGAAACTTTGATAACAAAGATGTAATATTATCACATATAGTGAGGGGACAGTTTACATCTGCTAGATGATGGAAGCAGATTTCTCAAATGTAATAATTTATATGGAAAAGAGTGAAAATTGTGTATATTACCTTAACTTTGAAACTGGAATGTTTTCAGGTTCCCTTTAGTGGTGTTTTATCCTACTTGCCCAGGCTGAGCTTAAAGTAACCAAAAGTTTAGTAGCAAGTTGCTTTCTCCTTGGCATATTGTTGCTGCTGCTGCTGCTGCTGCTGGTGGGAGTTTGAAGGATAGAAGGAGTATATAGTCAGAGTCTAGATTATAGTATTATATCTTCTGACAAATTGAAAGGAAACTTTCTGCCCCTATAGGGATGACATAATCAGTATCATGACAAGGAGCCATGGGCCCCACGTGGTCCTGTGACCCATGGGAAGTTCAGAGTGCATTTGCTGAGAGTGATGTCTTCTCTTTGTCCCTGAAGTTTTGCTTAACACCTTTGTCTCTGACATAGAAGACACTGACACACAGTTTATACTCAGTAAATGTTCATTGAATGAGTGACAGCTCTCCTTTCTTTCAGACTAACAGGTGGACAATTTTATCTTTTCTTTTGAGATGAAATGCATATTTTACATTTAGTAGCCTCGTTAGTATTCCTTCCCCTGATTTTATAGTATATTTAAAGGAGAAAGCATGCACCTTAGCATTTAATTCATTCTCTTTTAAAAAGAAAAACTCTCAAAGGTGACCATACTTATTAATATTCTCAGATACACCATTGTTTTGTTTAGTTTTTCTTGCTATCTTAACATCCATTGCCATGTTCCATTTCCTCACACACTAAATTCATAAAAGCTACCATCATTGCCACTAAAACATCTCAAGCATTGGGCTTCTGAGATACGCAGTTACCTGAAAAAATTTAGAAGAAAGCCAGGAACATTGTGCTAGAAGGAAACGGAATTTCTCAAGGGCTTGAGTGCCATATTATATGTGTGTTGATGATCTGCACTGGGACTAGGTTCTTCTTACCTTTGTTTTATATAGTTTTAAACACTATTAAATCTGGATGTGCGCTCTCCAATCTGCCTTTCTTACTGCCATAGTGCATACTTGCATGGCGCTTTATTTAAATCTGTAGGCCAGTTACAGTAGCTTATACCTTTAATCTTAGCACTTTGGGAGGTTGAGGAGGGAGAATCACTGGAGACCAGCAGTTGAAGACCAACCTGGACAACCTAGCAAGACCCTGTGTATACAAATAAATATGTAAATGAATTCGCAGGATAGTGTGGCATGCGCCTGTAGTCCCAGCTTACTCAGGAGGATCACCAGAGCCCAGGAGGACAAGGCTGCAGTGAGCCATGATTGCACCACTGCATTCCAGCCTGGGTGACAGAACAAGACCCTGTCTCTTAAAAGAACAAAAAAAAAGAGTGTGTGGGTACTAAAAAGATGACCATTGAATGTATCAAAACCAGTTTTACTGTCCTATCCCTGTTGTAACAGCCTTGTCACATTATTTGTATGTGTTAGGCAATCTAGAAATAATAAATGAGCTGTTAGTTATGTGTCAAAGTCAGTACTTAAATAATGACTTACCTGTAATAACTAGTTCAACAGGTATTTGTTTTGTTGGCTAGGTACTGAAGTAGTAGGATATAAGTTCAGGGAGCTCACAGGTCAGTTTGGGATAGAGAAGACAGGCCAGAGAAACATATTTGCAGTCTCTATGCTGTTTTCACAGAAACTAGGAGAACCTATTAGGGGAAGCCTTTAAGGAGATAGTGCCAGAGCAAAGGTGTTTTTTTTTTTTTTTTTTTTTTGGAGACAGAGTCATGCTCAGCCGCTTAGGCTGGAGTGCAGTGGCACGATCTCAGCTCACTGCAAACACTGTCCCCCAGGTTCAAGCAATTCTCCCATCTCAATGCCTACTGAGTAGCTGCGATTACAGGCACCCACCATCATGCCCAGCTTTTTTTGTATTTAAGTAGACGTGGGGTTTCACCATGTTGGCCAGGCTGGTCTCGAACTCCTGACCTCAGGTGATCTGCTTTCCTTAGCCTCCCACAGTGCTAGGATTACAGACGTGAGCCACCGCACCTGGCTGAGCTAAGTTCTTAAGAACTGGTAGAAGTAGACAGTACAGAAATATTTTATAGGGACAGAGCATGTGAAAAAGTCACAGAACTATGAATTTTCCAAAACAAACTTTTCTTCTAGTTTTTTTCTTTTGAAAACTTTGATTATTCTTTTTTTAATTGACAGAGTAATACATTGGAAAGTAGGCCTTTTTTTTTTTTTTTAAACCCTGGACCCTTAGTCTTTCCAGGATGGATTTCTTGTGTGTTCTTCAGAAACTGTCTATATCACTCTTAAAGATACATGCTTTTTAAAAAAATGGAATCATACACACTTTGCTGTCCTTTATCATGTACTCAAGTTTTTGCTTTTGCTTTTTGTTCTCTATCATACGTAATGGTCTATCTTGGAAATCTTTCATGGGAAGCATTTGAAGAGGGGTTTGACATAAAGGAGTGACATGGTCGGTTTGTTATTTTAGGTAGCCATAACACTGATGGCCTATTTTCATAAAAATTAAAGATGAAGGAAGGAAATATGTTCAAGATGGTAATGAATGTTAGGAATAGAAGTGTATCTCCTGTAACATAGCTTGCACATCAGCCTGAGAAAGCTTGTAGGAAAGCTCTTAACCCTTTGCACTGATAAATTGGCTCGCATTAGAGGTGTTACTGCTTCCCCAACAGGTGCTTTGGAAATGTACAGTGATTGTCAGAGGAACTGACGGGACTCTGCTGGTATCTGATGGATGGGGCCCAGGGATGCTAAACTTTTTGCGTTACTCAAACGGTCCTGTACTGGTTTCACAGACTGAGGGTAGCCTTCTACCCTGTCTTGCAGAAATAGCAGGTCAATTATTTGAGGATGAATAAAAACAAAAACTAATAGGAGTCTATGGAAAACATATATAATACATGAATGGGAACATCATTCTAAAGACTAACAAGGAAAGCATAAGTCTGAACATGATTTTTATAGACCACAAAATAAAAATTTAAAAAATCTGGCAGTCACAAGAAGTGCCTTTTAAAAAGTAGATTGTAAAGTTTTAATTTCTAAGCCAGATTCCGTCCCGTCAGCATGTTTTGTATATTCTACACATTGTTTTAAGAAATTTCTTACAAGTTTGCCAGCATCTAAAAACAGATTTTAAATAAAAATTCAGATATATTGCTTCTCTTGAAAAATCAGATCTTTAAACAGTAAGGTTGAATTGTATTACATCTTACCTGCCATGAAGGCATTTGAGTTTGCAGTCCCTGCCATAACAAGCAATGTGAGGGACAACCATGATACACTTTTTACAGATTGAACAATAAAAATGAAAAGAAACATAAGGAAGGTATCTGTGGGACTCTTCTGCACAGAGATCTAATCTGAGAAATAAGCCTGAGAAATGACACAAGTATAAATCATTCTAAATTTGCTTTGAAAATTGAATATATGTGTGTGTATGTGTACATACATATATATGTATGTATAGATCTCTTTCTCTTTTTGTTCCTTCTCCTTTTTTGAAACAGTTAATTCCTAAAGCCATTAGGTGAGCCGAAGGAAGGTAGGCATCCACACCAAATCTGGGGAGCTGTAGTGGCACAGAGCAGAGTGTTGGAAGCTGACCAGGTTTGGAAGGTGTGGCATGGGGAAGACTACCAGTGTGGGGTTTCAGAGCCCGAGCAGGGTGAGAAGTGCACCTCTGTGGGGGGAGTGAATGACATGGGATTTCAAGAGTGCAAGTGGAATGAGGAAGGTGTCTACATAGGAGGGATAGGACTAAAAGAAAACAGATCTCTTTGGAGAAATGGCTGATTCCAAGGCTGGGGTCGGGGAAAGAACTAGATAAATTAGGAACTTCTTGTTGGTCCAGAAAGTAAGAAAGTGCTTAAAGAATAATGAGGACATGTCCAAAAAACAAAATAATGTCAGTAATTGATTATATATATGAAATAGGAAACCATGAGGGGAATAAATAAATGAATACATTGAAAGTTCGATGAAGAACAGGATATTTACATACTTCCATATTACATCCTTACAAAATATTGTCTACAAAAGAGAAACAAGAATCATGGTAAAGTTTGGCAGATAACACCTTAATCCAGTGATCAAGTTAACATTAGCAGTAGTGAAATCAAAATCGTGTGTCACCTGATAGGATGCAGTGAGAACCCAGCATCTGTGTTATTTTTACCAAATATGTATGACCTGAATCTGATCACAAAGAAACACCAGAGAAACCCAAATTGAATGACATTCCCATACAAAATAACTGCCCTGTAATCTTCAAAAGTATCAAGGTCATAAAAGCCAAAGAAAGACTGGAAATTTTCCAAATCAGAGGAGACTAAAGAAACATGGTGGCTAAATAGAATACAGGATTCTGCACTGGATTGTATTGGTACAAATGGCAAAACCTGAATGGGGTCTGAGGATTAAATGTTAGTAATATACCAGCACTGATTTCCTGATTTTGATGATTGTCTTGTTACCTAGGAAACCACCCTTATGTTGTAGAAATTATAAGCTAAAATGTTCAGGAGTATCAGCATGATGCTAGCACCTTACTCTTAAGGTGCTTCCAGATTTTCTAAAAGTTTTTTTTTTTTCTTTGGTGGGGCTGGATGGAGTCTTACCATGTCACCCAGGCCGGAGTGCAGTGGTGCCATCTCGTTTCACTGCAACCTCTGCTTCCCAGGTTCAAGCGATTCTCCCCCGTCAGCCTCCCGAGTAGCTGGGATTACAGGCACCTGCCATCATGTCTGGCTAATTTTTGTGTTTTTAGTAGAGACGGGGTTTCACTATGTTGGCCAGGTTGTTTTCAAACTCCTGACCTCAGGTGATCCACCCGCCTTGGCCTCCCAAAGTGCTGGGAACCACCATGCCCTACCACAGATTTTTAAAAGGTTTTTGAATTGTACTCGCCACTTTCTTTAAGTTTGAGACGATTTCAAAATAAAACAAAGTTTTAGAAAGTAGGAAGGTCTTTATGTGCACACAGAAGAAGTGGCTTGGGAAATTTTGCCACAACGTGCCTTTTAATTTTAGCATTGCTTTCATTGATGCTAAAATTAGTATTACCTTAATTATATAAACACTGCTAGAAAAAGTAAACAGTGTAGAATATGCCTTTTAATTTTAGCATTACTGTCATTAATGCTAAAATTAGCATTAGTATTACTTTAATTACATAAACACTGCTGGAAAAAGTAAACAGTGTAGCAGTGGTACCCAGTTTGTTGTAAGTCCCTAAGTCATAGAAAATCTTCTTAAATGGTAGTTTTGCTGGAAACATTTAGTATTAACTATCTATGTGTTACAACAGTCTGTGTTACATAAATGTGAAGGTTCAGTTTGAAAATTTTAAATATTTTGTATGATGTTTATTAGTACATGTGGTGTTAAAACAAAGTTTGAACGTTGGGAATTGTCAAATAGAATTTACGACTAGACACAGTAATTTTCCTATAAATTTATCAATAATTTTTGAAGGTTTTTTTATTTGACTAATTGATTTGTTTAATATAGGTCAAGTTAAAAGTGAAGTTTTGGTTTCTTCTAAGACTGGATAAACTTTGCCTGCTGCTAAAATGTATATCTTCCTCCACTTTTCGTATTTAAAAAGATAGTTAACCTATAAACTGAGGAATGAAAATAAAGATATTATATATAATGTAATGAAAAGTATATGTAGGTAAAAATTAATTTCATAACAGTAGTCTGAGTTTCAGTTCCAAATGAAATGAAAGAGGAAAAGGGGGGTCTCAAAAGATAGAATTTCAGTCTTGACTTTGGTAATTAGAAAGCAATATAGGTTAAATAATAATTTTAAAATCTATTCATTAGTAGAATTTAAAGCAAGTTACATGCTTTCTAAGCCATGGGAAGTATAAAAGCAAACAGAACTTCTATATGAGTATAAGAGGAGATCCTTTTGTAGTTCGTAAGGGTGATGATTGGGTTTTCACAGTCATGTGTGACATGTGCCTCCCTCAAACCTTGTTCCCCCCATTTGAGGGGGTAAAAATAGTAAGAGGGGGGAAAAAAAAGGAAATATTTAAATGAGAAAATATTTAATAACATGGGAAAATACAATGTAACTATATGCAAGATGACCCCAGTTTAGTATTTGTGTTCATGTGTATAACAAATGAATACAGAAAAGAGACTGAAAAGAAAATCAGATTGAGTAGCTTCCTCTAGGAGTTGAAATTCTGGGTGATTTTCGTTTTCTTCTTTAAACTTTTATTTATTTATTTATTTGATTTATTTTAACCAGAATTACCACTTTATAAACTTTTTTTAATTTAAATATAATATATATGTGCAGATATCTAATATATGTATACAACTCCTAACAAATGCTCTTTAAAAATTATAATATTCTATGTTTATATACTGTTATTCTCTTCTATGTTTTATATACTGTTTTTCTATTCTGTGTTTTATATACTGTTAAAAATATTCTAAAATATTTTGTAGATTTTTTTCATTGGAAAAAATCTGTTTATTTCTAGGCTCATTGGTGGGCAGTATTACTTATGGGAATTGCTCTGATCATGCTAATGGCTGGATTTATTAAGATATGCAGTGTTCATACTCCAAGTAGTAATCCAAAGTTGCCTCCTCCTAAACCACTTCCAGGTAAGTGTATTTGAGCAAGATACGTATTTATGTAACTCAGAATTGTTTAGCAGGTAGAACTGAATTATAAATGAGTCTTCAGTAATTAATGTTTTAGTACTTTCTCCCTAAGAATGGGATTATTGGATGAATGATTTAGTTGATATTTGTGTGCTTTTTGTCAATCCAGTCTGGTCAGTGATTGCTAAATTAATGCTAATTTATCCAAGTGTCTGAAAATATTTAAAACTAGAAATTTTAATTTTTGCTGTTTTTTTTTTTTTCTTCATATTCTAATATATTCCCTTATTGTGATTATGGTAGTTAAACTACTTTAAAATTATTGATCTTGCTATTCTAGTAGTTGTGCTTCTCATATTGTTGTCCTTCCTTCCTCTTTCCGTCCCTTCCATGTTGCCTCCCTCCCTCCCTCCCTTCCCTTCCTTCTTTTTCTTTCTTCTTTTTTTCTCTTTCTCTCACTGTGTTGCCCAGGCTGGATTCAATCCTGAGCTCAAGAGGTCCTCCCCACCTGAGCCTGCCAAGTAGCTGGGACCACAGGCGCGTGCACTGCACCCGCCTCTCTTGTTGTTTTTAGTGTTTGTGTTCTTGAAATATTTTCTGGTACATAAGCAGAGTGATGCTTATGGGGAAATACAGATCCCAGTCTGTGGGAGAGTCTTAGGGTAGAGGATTCATTCATCAAATAAGCACAGTCAAGTATTCTCCATCCCTGAAAACAACTCTTTAGTTCTTGTCTCCACCCTTTACCTCTCAGGGAGACATAGCATGAGGAAGAACCCTCTTTAGATTAGCTGTAGGCATTGGGAGGAGAAAATGAATAGGAAATAACCCTTCCTATGATTTAGTTCCCTCTACTTATACCTCCCCCTCTCCAAGGTATTTGTGGCTATTCTCCACAGGTGTGGGGACAGACACTGTCTCAGGGCAGTGGCAGGGGAGAGCCAGAGGTAAATGACAGCAGTTCCCTCTCCTACGGCCCTCAGACTTCTCATGAAGTGTCTTGCCTCAGGCATATCCACTACCCTATACAAAGTAGTTCAAAGTAGGTTTCTTACACTTTTTCTCTGTTTTCCCTCAGTTCACCTGCATTTACCTGTCTGGGGCAATACAGTGAGTAGTCATGCTAGGACAGTATCTTAGTGAGAATTACAGGAAATTTGATTTTTATATCATTGCTTTTCTTAAATTCACAATATTAGTTAGCACTCTGGAACTTAGGTTAGTATTTAAGGGATTTCTAAGGGCCACATGACACTTTTTAGATACTATTACTAATTATGTTCTCATTCAGTAAAACATTTTATGTGTATATTGATTTCATTTTAAGTAAATAGCACCTTTAAAAACTAAGAAAACTAACTGCCATTTATTGAACCCTCAGAAAAAGTGTTAAACATTTTTATATGAATTATATAATCTTTACAACAGACTATATAAATTAATTATCATCCCTGTTTTACAGTCTAGGTGTCTGAGCCTCAGGTTAAAGCATTTGCTCAAAGACACTTAGTAATTCCTCATATGGATTCTGTCCACAGAATCTGTGATATTAATCTAAATTAATATTTGTGGCTGCTGAGCACTGAAATGTTGCTAGTTTCCATTGAAATGTGCTGTTTTAATTAAAATACATCCCAGACTTTGAAGACTTAGTACAAAAAATATTTTGTTAGTAATTTTTTGTATTGATTACATATTCAAATGATACTTGGGCTATGTTAATATAAATAAAATTTAAAAGATTATTATAATAATTTCACTTCTTTAAACCTTTTTTGTTATGCCTATCTGAAGATTTTAAATTACATTGGTGGCCCATGTTATTGAACATCATTGAACTAAAAACTTTTCTTACTGAAACAGCAGCTTTGCTTTTAAAGATTACAAAGCTCATGATAGTAAATCTGTTTTGCTTTTGTTTGTGGCTCACAGGCACTTTAAAGAGGAGGAGACCTCCACAGCCCATTCAGCAACCCCAGCGTCAGAGGCCCCGAGAGAGTTATCAAATGGGACACATGAGACGTTAACTGCAGCTTTTGCCTTGGTTCTTCCTAGTGCCTACAATGGGAAAACTTCACTCCAAAGAGAAACCTATTAAGTCATCATCTCCAAACTAAACCCTCACAAGTAAACATGAAGAAAAAATGGCAAGAGATCATATCCTCAGACCAGGTGGAATTACTTAAATTTTAAAGCCTGAGAATTGCAATTTGGGGGTGGGAGGTGGAAAAGGAACCCAATTTTCTTATGAACAGATATTTTTAACCTAATGGCACAAAGTCTTAGAATATTATTATGTGCCCCGTGTTCCCTGTTCTTCGTTGCTGCATTTTCTTCACTTGCAGGCAAACTTGGCTCTCGATAAACTTTTACCACAAATTGAAATATATATATTTTTTTCAACTGCCAATCAAGGCTAGGAGGCTCGACCACCTCAACATTGGAGACATCACTTGCCAATGTACATACCTTGTTATATGCAGACATGTATTTCTTACGTACACTGTACTTCTGTGTGCAATTGTAAACAGAAATTGCAATATGGATGTTTCTTTGTATTATAAAATTTTTCCGCTCTTAATGAAAAATTACTGTTTAATTGACATACTCAGGATAACAGAGAATGGTGGTATTCAGTGGTCCAGGATTCTGTAATGCTTTACACAGGCAGTTTTGAAATGAAAATCAATTTACCTTTTTCTTATAATGGAGTTGGTTTTGATACTAATTTTTTCTTTATCACATGGCTGCTATGGGCACAGGTGACTATGCTGAAGAACACAGTTAAGTGTTGTGCTAACTGGGTATAGCAGCATACTACGTCAGAGTTCATTATGTAAATGTCTGGTTTCTGCTTACATATTTTAAACTTTCTAATTAAATTCCATTTTTGAATTGGTAGGTGAAATTTTATTCATGCTTTGATAGAAATTATGTCAATGAAATGATTCTTTTTTTTGTAGCCTACTTATTTGTATTTTCCATATTTCTGAAGTATGCTAATTATGTTTTCTGTCTGATACAGAAAAGTTGTGTCTTTATCAAAATATTTGAACAGTTTTTTCAGCATATCATCACTGATCATTGGTAAACCACTAAAGATGAGTATTTTGCTCAAGTAGTAGTTAAGATTGTAGATAGGCCTTCTGAGGTTTTTTCCCTAAAATTTTTAACAGCATTGAAGGTGAAACAGCACAATGTCCCATTCCAAATTTATTTTTGAAACAGATGTAAATAATTGGCATTGTAAAGAAAGAGAAGGCAAAAACATTTAATGTATTAACAGGCTTGTTGCTATGCAGGAAATGGAAGGGGCATTACAAAAATTTAAGCTTGTGACATTTATTGCTTGTTTTCCAACTGCATCACTTCAATGAGAAGTAAAGCTTTGATTTTCTTGACTTCACATAGGAGACAAATTTAGAGAAAGCTGAAAGATTTCTGTGTTTTGGCTTTTTTTTTTTTTTTTCATTTTTTCTTAAGAGTATAAGGTTTACACAATCATTCTCATAATGTGACGCAAGCCAGCAAGGCCAAAAATGCTAGAGAAAATAACGGGATCTCTTCCTTGTAAACTTGTACAGTATGTGGTGACTTTTTCAAAATACAGCTTTTTGTACATGATTTAGAGACAAATTTTGTACATGAAACCCCAGATAGACTATAAATAATTCTAAACAAACAAGTAGGTAGATATGTATGTAATTGCTTTTAAATCATTTAAATGCCTTTGTTTTTGGACTGTGCAAAGGTTGGAAGTGGGTCTGCATTTCTAAAATGGTGACTTTTATTCTGCAAGAGTTCTTAGTAACTTCTTGAGTGTGGTAGACTTTGGAACATGTAAATTTTTTGCTTGTAATGTTATCCTGTGGTAGGGTTTTGGCAGGTACACACACTGCCCTATTTTATTTTGAATCTAAGTTAAATGTTTTCTGAAAAGAGATACATGCACTGAACTCTTTCCACTGCGAATCAAGATGTGGTAAAATAAAAGGATCAAGACAAATGAGATCTAATACTACTGTCAGTTTTAATGTCCACTGTGTTTTATACAGTATCTTTTTTTGTTCACTTTGGAAATTTTTACTAAAAATTGCAAAAAATAAAGTATTGTGCAAAGATGTAAGGTTTTTTGAAACTTGAAATGCATTAATAAATAGACTTGATTAAATCAACTTGAAGGTTCTCTACTCTTTGAACTCTGAGAACTATCACAAGAGACTTCCCACCAGACAGTGTTTTCTTACTAAATGAAATAGATAATTAAGCAGAAAGAGAGTTGTCTCTTCCTGCAGAAGTATAGATTATCTTTATTCCTATTAATACTTTGGAGTCCATGTAGAAATTTCCAGTTAGATACTCTGTGTACACACGATAAACCTTTTTAAAACATCCAGTTAATCTCAACTGCATTACATTGTTTCTAATCAATATTCAGTGCTTGTTTTGGTGGAAGACCTGAGTCATTTTGAAAACTTATGGTCTTGTTTATATGTGTTTTTCAAAGTTTTGAATGCTAAGTACTCATTTATTTTAAAAAGCCTAGTTTAATGATAAGTCTATTTAAAATTTTGAGCCAACATTTTTCTGTTCATAGCAAATATGGAGAGAATTGACATTTCAGTGTTACCTAGAAAAGGAGTTGTAAGCCCAGAATAGTTCCTTGCATGGGGTTATCTGCTTCAAATTCTTTTTTTAGTCAAGGTCAGCTATAAGTAATGCTTATTAAATGAGTAAACATATAATACTTTGAGAGTTACTTGTTAATTTAGGACCATCAAATGTATATTATATTTAGTTATTTATGAAACTCTCAATATTAATTTGGGTAATTATAGTTATTTTTACTTGTAATTGAATGTTTAAATTCTGTTGACAGTTCCTACCTCCTTCCTTCCCTCCCTGCCTGTCTTCCTCCCCAGTTTTATAAATGCAGGCACCAATTCACAAACAAAATCAGAAATAAAATAAATGTATTAACTGCTTCTGAATGTAGCATTCCCTGTAGTGTCAGGCAATGTCATGCAGTTTGGGGAAGCATTTGTTTAAGGAAGTGACTTTCTCTGATCAGTCTTGTTTTGTGAGGTGTTTTCAGCACTGTGCGTTGGGTGCTTCGTTTTTGTCACAGTCACAGACTAGTGAAAACTGATTTGTCCAAGCTGAGTAAACTGCTTGACCCTAAGTCCTTTGTCTTTGTCCCTTGTCATTATTACTATTTCTACAAAGATGAGATTGGTGTCCTTGGCATCTATGAAATTTTGGGGGCTTGTGCATGAGAAGGCCTTTCTTATTGAAGGTATCAGCGTCAAGCATTACAAACCTAGACAGTTCACCTTCAGGAGTACAAGAAGAAATATTCATTATCCATATTTAAAGGGTCAAGTTCTCCCAAAGCTAGGTGCAAGCCGAATGTACTTATAAAGCAGCTGCCAGGGACGGTTCATCTTTAGAGAAGTCATTAAAGTTGTAAAAAATTTTACTTTCCCCAAAAGCACTTTGAACTTCTTAGAAACTAGAAAGGTGATTGGTTTGCCCCACAGAAGACAACTTCAGTTTCAGCATCTCTCATGTTATGTTCTTGATTAAAAACAACTTCCATTTGATACACTTTTCCCTTTCTTACCAGTTTAGTTTTTTTCTTTTTCATGTTTAATTCTTTTTTATTTTGTTGAACCATTACATTTTGGGTCCTTTTTTTTTTTTTTTTTTTTTGAGGCGGAGCTTTGCTCTGTTGCCAGGCTGGAGTACTGTGGCGCAATCTCAGCTTACTGTAGCCTCCACCCAGGTTCAAGTAATTCTCCTGCCTCAGCCTCCTGAGTAGCTGGGATTACAGATGTATGCCACCACACCCAGCTAATTTTTGTATTTTTGGTAGAGATGGGGTTTCACCATGTTGGCCAGGATGGTCTCAATCTCCTGACCTCGTGATCCACCCGCCTTGGCCTACCAGAGTGCTGGGATTACAGGCATGAGCCACCTTGCGTGGCCCTATTACCAGTTCAGTTTTTTTCATTATTGTTTCTGTATTCAACTCTGTATATGATTAGGATGTAAATTGAGCCTTTCTGTTTTATATTGCTGTATTGTTTATGTGTCTTAGATATATACATGTATGTACTATTTTCAGTTAGAAATGCATGTATTTTATAATTGACATGCTCTTCAGAGCATCTCTTCTCCTATAAAAAAACAACAAGACATTAGGTAAAAACACAGGGCTGAGCAAAATATTAATTAGTGTCTGCTTTGCCCTGAAATCTTCACTAAAGTGATAGGGTCTGGGGGTAATCCAACAAGGACAAGGTGAATTGAACAAGAACAAAATTTTGGAAACTGGGAAGCAGATAAAGGAGTAGTACTGATTTGACAGACCCAGAGAAGTCAAATCCTAAACCAGCAGTGGAAACAGAGAGTGGTGTAGTTAGCACTGTTAAGATTTGAATACCTGGCAGGGCCGGGCACGGTGGCTCACACCTGTAATCCGAGGACTTTGGGAGGCTGAGGTGGGTGGATCACTTGAGGAGAGGCTGAGGCGGGTGGGTCACTTGAGGAGAGGCTGAGGCTGCAGTGAGCCACAGTTGCGCCATTGCACTCCAACCTGGGCAACAGAGTGAGACTCCGTCTCTAAAAGAAAGAAAAAAAAATATTTGGGTACCTGGACTTCATGACTTTTTTTCTATGGTGTGACAAAAGCATAATACACTTTTGTGACCCACCTTTCTTATTGAACAGTGTGTTGATACTGTATATCATATTAATTACTGTAAGTATTTCTATGGATGCATTACATGGTTTTTAAAAATTTCCCATTGTTTGGACATTATTGTTTATTATTTTAAACAATTCTTAGGAAAATCCTTACCCTAATAATAAAATAAATTTCTAAAAGTGGAATTGTTGGAATAAAGGTTTTGTGAGGGTCATTGATAAAAATTATGGTACTGTCTCCCGGATAAATATACCGAGGCTTACTCTCACAATTAAAATATATGTATTTTTAAAAAATCAGAGTCCCGTCCTTATAAATCCACATATATGCAGCCACAGAATTTATCAGAAACAGTAATAGAAGGCTCATGCTTAATTGATAAGGCTTTAGACATAATTCAAGTGAAAGTCAAATTTAGTGCCCGAGTTGTGGTCTCTAAATGCCATTTTCTTCAAAGGAACCGGACTCCTTTGGATAAATTACTAATTCCAAGTATAAGAAAGAAATGTACAAAAAGAGCCTAGGAAACATTCTTTTGTACCAGAGCTCTGTCAGAAAGATTAAGGAGACACCTTGAAGTTACTACTGGCCAAAGCTGAGATAACTTTAGCATCAGCAAGGATAATATCAACAAGAGATTGAAACTCCTTGTATTATGTTTAACTCTATGAGTTAATAATGGTAGTGGACAGAATCATAGTTACCTTTGGGATATGCTTTTAAAGGCATTCCAGCTAATAAGAGAAATGATAAAATTAGGGTACCACCATTTTACTTCGCAACAATTAGTGATCTAGACAGTAATCACCAGTGACTGCTAACGTCATGAAGAGTGAGCAATCAGATTTTGTGCCTCCTAATGGAAGTACATATACCACCTAAGAAGCAGTTCTGCCAAAAGTCACATCTGACCGTGATTAAGCCTCCAGCTCTAACTACCACTTCATTAGAAATAGTGGGGACAGAGAGACAAATGATATACAAGGGACAATCAGCAAAACCCCGACTCTGGAAAACTACGGGACAAATGGCCCTGCTTCTTCGACAACAGAAATGCAAGCAGAAAAGACAATGATGGGTTAAAGGAGATTTAAGAGATAATGTCTATCAAGATAATTTATGGACTTATTTGGATACTGATTTAAACAAACTGTTGAGACCATAGGAAAAATGTGAAAATTAAATATTTGATATTAAGGTTTTTAATAATTATTTTTAGGTGTGATGGTATTGTTACATTTTTAAAGGACCCCTTTTTGAGATGCAAATTGAAACACTTGAAATGATGTGTAAGTTTTTGCTTAAAAATAATTGAAGGATTGAAGTTGGCTAGTGTGTGTGGATGTAGTTGAAACAAGATTGTGAGTTGATAATTAGTGCAGCTGGTGTTGGGCACTGGGGATTTATTTTACTATTTTCTCTACCTGTGTTTATGTTTGAAAGTCATAAAAGTTTTAAAAATGTGGCTAGGTGTGATAACTCACACCTGTAATCCCAACACTTTGGGAGGCTGAGGTGGTCGGATCGCTTGAGTTCAGGAGTTAGAGGCCAGCCTGAGCAAAATAGCAAGACCGCATCTCAAATAAAGAAAAAAAAAAAGTTTTAAATGTGAATCAAATTCATAGAGAAGCTGATATATTACTGTTTTTATTTTAGCAGTAATTCAGGATAATGACCTGTATTCATGATGATTTTCAGAATGATTGTTTTAGTGGAATTAAACTTGAACCAGTCAAGCTAACATAATTAATTATATTTTGCTCTAGTTACAATGAATGATTAATTGATTGTAACTGCTAGGGTGAGCTCTTGAAGCTATCTTAGCAATGGATCATCCAGCAATCTTAGCAAACAGACCATTGGGTCTCTGCTTTCTCTCTCTCTCTTGGGCTGCTAGCTACTTAAGTAAAATAGTTGTTTTCTGTTAAACATGTCAGGGAGTGTGGTCAGCTTATCCACATTAAGTCTGTGTGTCCCATGTTGGCATAAATGTTCAGTAGCTCAGTACAGTAAACTAGATTCTTCTGCCCTTGTTTAAATGATCATGTTCCATGGAGGTGGAAATAGATCTTTATAAAGATATCCTGTAGTTGTTTGTTCTCAGTGTAAAATGAGAATAATTTGATAGAGTGTAGGTTGTCTTATATAAAAAGTGCTTCCATTTTCATGAGATTTAGAAATCATTTTGGAAAAATGAAGGCTATTTGGTTATACTGAGCAAATTAAGCAATTTTATTCTTTATTTTCAATGAATATTTTATTTCGTTTTTCTTCCGTTGTCCTTTGGGTATGGGAATTTGCCTTTGTATTTCTAAATACAACAGGCCGATTTTTATAAATTAAGTTGTCACTATATTCTTCATTAGTTTTGTGATTGTGGTTGGTTTTCATTTTTCTTTAAAGCATCTGTAATTTAAGTGAACTGACCTGTTAACCATTTTCCTCCCTCTCACTTGAAACATATCAGAGATGTTTGGAATTCTTTGGCTTTTACAATATATGTTTTCTGATATGCATTGACCAGTTACCTTACTCATTGGACAGATACTACTTAGACACTTAATTGTGCCAGGGTCTTGGCTAGATGATAAGAATACAGTAGTGAACTTAACAATGTTCCTGCCCTGATGAAGCTTATGGTCGTGTGGTGAGACAGATATCAGATAATCATGTGAATAAATGTGCAATTTCAGCTGTGATACATGCTGAGGGGGAGGTCTTGGGTGATCCAAGAGCTGTTAATGCAGAGATAGGACTGAGAAAGGAGGGTGGGACGTTGCCAGGAAGGTCAGAGAATTCTTCCTTGTGAAAAAGATGCTTGAATCAAAATCTGATGGATGAAGAGAGTTTAAATAGGTTACATAGAATTTTTAATACTGTTGATTGGTTAAATACTGGTCACTGATAGCTAATTTTTCTTTGGGGAAAGGTATGTTTTTGCTCTTTATTATGTGTCAGCCTAGTCATTCAGATTCTTTTTTTTTTTTAATGATTTTTTATTTTTTGCTTTGCATTTTATTCATTTGCTGAAGAGCTGGCTTGAACTTTGGCAGATATCATACTTTGGTTGTTCTCTAAGGAGAACAACCAAAATAGTTTATCTGTTATTCTCACTGAACAGTCTGGGAGTTGTGAAAGGCACTTGGATTTTCAGACCTGGGCCTCTGTATCATGACTATTATAAATTTAGGATTAGGACATCTAGCCTCCCTATAGGGTGAAGGAGGTGTCCCTGTGATCTGCTGCTCCCTGGAATTCTATACAACTTTCTCTCATAGCACAAACCACATGGCAATATAATCCTGCTTCATCTAAGCCAAACACTTGAGAGAATCATCTATACTCAGTGGCTCCTTCAGCTCTTATTCACTTATCAACCTACTGCAGTTTGTCTTCACAGCTCCCAAAGGACTGCAGTCCATGCCTTCAGGGAGCTCCGAGTCTAGCGGAAGGAAAGAAACTTGCAGTTACAATACAGAGGGGTTTGTGTTGGAAACGCTACAAACACAGGATGCCCTGGTAGCTCAGAGGAAATGCATATGGAACATGGTAGGTAGGTCGTAGGGAGAGCCAAGATGACTTCCCAGAAGAGAAAACCTGGAGCTGAGTTTTGGAGTTTTGGTAAAAGTTTGCTCTAACTAGTCCAAGCAACTGTCACAGGCTTTTAGAAATGATGTAACCATCGGGCAGCTGACTGTTTCATCCACTTTCCTACTTTCGTGACTGTGGATTTGCTTTTCCTTTTCCCTGAATTGCCTTTTCCTTCTTGATTGTTCTGCAGGACCAGGCTTTATTAATCTCCATTTTCTTGAGCTTGGCTATATATAGTAGGTGTTCAGTAAACATTTGTTTTGTTGTGTGTTTTGTAAGTAGGCAATGAAGCTAATTTCAGAAGACAGGCACAAAAGTTAGTCTCATTACAACACGTTACCAACAGCTGTATTTCTAACTTTTAACATATCTCATTCTAAATCCCGTGGCAGCATCACCTCTTTCCCTCATCCCTGGAGAGAAACTTTCTTTCAAAATCTAATGTGCATTGTATTTATAGGATATGAAACATACTCACCGTGTTTCACACAAATGGAAAAGGCATAACTTAGCTTTGGGGCATGTAAGTAACAACTCCTGAAAGAAGAGGAAATGTATTCAGAAAGCTCAAACTGTAAATAAAATGGGAGGCCCTAGCTTTGTGTTTGTGGATGAATGTTTTCTTTAGCTCAATCATTGATGGTGTTGTTTACTTGACTATTTCATAGTGAAAGGTGGAAGTTAAATGTTTTGAAGATGACATTTTCCTGCAGTAAGCCTCCAGATTAACATTTTCCAGTTTTTCACAGAATTCTAGGTTTGTTTTTTTTTTTTTAATAACAAATAGGTTTTTAGAGAAATATTCAGGAAAAAACAGGAGTTATAAATTCCAGGGTCAAATGGAAATACTGAGTTACATGGGTTTTTATTTTGTTTTATTGATTGATTTTTTTAACAAGGCGCTAGCACTGATTGTGATCTGTAAACGCATCTTATAGTATGCATTGCTCCCAAACTAGTGAACTCTTCTGCTGTTTTCTCCCCTGAAGACTCTGAGTTCTGCAGAACACACTGGGTATTACTGCTTAGATGGCTGATGCTGTGTAGCGTTCCCTGCCAGGGACAGGTTCTCCTTACCTGAGCAATTCTCACTGGGCTGGGACTTCGACATCTTGTTAAGATACTTGGCACTGACAGTGGGGTTGCAGAGATTCTCAGGACAAGCTGGTTAGCCTACTCCATCACTGTTAAAGCAGCTCTGCTCTCTGCGGCACTCATCAGAATTGCTTGGCACAGTGGTCTCCGACTTTTTTTTTTTTTTTTTTTTTTGAGATAGGTTTTCTACAGGCCAGGCTGGAGTGCAGTGGCACCATCATGACCCACTGCAGCCTCCACTTCCCATAGTTGGGATTACAGGCACATGCCACCACACCCAGCTAAAATTTAAAAACAATTTTAGAAGTGGGGCTCTTGCTGTTTTGCCCAGGCTGATCTCAAACTCCTGGCCTCAAGCAATCCCCCAACCTCGGCCTCCCAAAGGGCGTGAACCATCGCATCCAGCTGGTCTCCAACTTTTTTGATCTTTTATCTCATATTTTAAAATCTTGAGTAGACACTCCTAATATGGAAATATTTATTTATAAATAATATGAATGTGTTATTGTCCTATTATTATGTTTTAAAGTATGCCACAATTTTAAGGGATAAGATAAAAAAATTAATGGAAATCACAGTATTTCTTCCCACATTTTAGCAGGCATTTTGCACTCTCTCATGTGTACCCAATCCACTTTGTAAGCCTCAGGCTTCTGAGATAGAATCTACTTATCTTATAAGCCAACTAGTTCTCACCCTCCCTGCATTCCTGGGTCAAGTTTGTTTTCCAGTGAAACACTCTACAACCATTGAAGAATGCAGGCCGCCTGCAGGCCTTTGCTTCTAAAGAAGTCCAAGAAGTACTAAGTGGAAAAAGCAAGTATTAATATATATGTGTGGTCTGATTTCTTCTGTGAAATTTTTTTTACATTTGTAAAAATGTATAATTTATTCAGAGAAAATCTCTAGATTGATACATTGAAAACTGTTAAGTTATTTCTGAGCACTGAGATTAAGGGTCTTGGGAGAGTAAGAAGATTTTTATTTTTTACTTTATACCCTTCTGCACTGCTTGAATTGTTAATGAACTGGATTCTTTTTATAATAAATAATTTTTAAAGTCACTAAATATATTACGATGTCAGCTGTGTTACAATGCATTGCCAATGTTGATTTGTTGAAGCTTGGGTGATGGGCATGTTGGGTTTCATTATATTCTTCTCCATTTTTATGTGTATTTGAATATTTCCATAATAAAAATTTTAAATAAAAAACACATTGCAAAAGAGTCTATAGAAATACATTACATAGTTAACAATGGTTATTTTAAGGGTGGGAGGACGCAAAGAGGGTTGAGTAGAACTTCACATACCTTCTGCCTCAAATGTTTTATAATGAGAAAAACCACTGATACATACAAACACACACGCACACACTGCAGAGCCACCAGTGCAAAGAGTTTCATGTGTAGAAAGAAGTAGAAAATACCTGATTTCCTAGATAAATGTTAGTTCCTAAGGGAATTTACCAAATAAATGGGCAAGCCAAGAGTGTTTAATATGTAGGTCTTGACTGTTCCATATTATGATCTCTCTCTTTTTTTTTTTTTTTTTTTTTTTTGAGACGAAATCTCACTCTGTTGCCCAAGCTGGAGTGCAGTGGCACGATCTTGGCTCACTGCAACCTCCGCCTCCTGGGTTCAAGTGTTTCTCCTGCCTCAGCCTCCCGAGTAGCTGGAACTGCGGGCGCCCACCACTATGCCTGGCTACTTTTTGTATTTTTAGTAGAGACAGGGTTTCACTATGTTGGCCAGGCTGGTCTTGAACTCCTGACCTTGTGATCTGCCTGCCTCTGCCTCCCAAAGTTCTTGATTACAGGCGTGAGCCACCCGCATCTGGCCCCATACTAAGATCTTAAGGCTTGTTTTATAAAAGGAATCTTGGGCTTGTTATATAATTAAACAAAGGTGACACTCCACAGCATAGCCAAATGCCTCTGCACAGTCTCAGCAGCAGCAGGGAGGGCACAGCTAGTGGTCTGCCATGAATGATTTGCACTTTTAGCTGGTTACCAGGCTCCATAACATGAAAAGACAGTGTCTTAAAGTAGAGTACCTAATTATAGCTCTCACATGGGGTCCAGGGGAGTTAATATGTAAAGGACATTTTCTGTTCCTGACTGCAATGCTAGGCTGCATTCATAGACACATAGAAATCTATAAAGAGGGAAATGATGGTCCATTAGCCGTGTGACCTTGTAAGAAGCTAAGCTCTAGGTATCTCATCTGTGAAACAAGGATAATAGTATTAGCCACCTCAGGGGACTGTGATGAAGATGAAAGGAGAATGTATGTAAGGCACCTTGCATATGGTAAACACTCAAATATCAGCTATTCTTGTCACGTGAAAAACTGCTTACTGAACTGGAGCATTTAGCTGGTGAGCAGGTGTTCCCTGATTTTAAGTATCTTCTCAAACAGACGTGGTTAGGGATGCTTGGTCTGTAGTTCATTTCATTACCCTTGCCAAGTTTAGGAATGGTCATGTCACCTCATTTTGGCCAGTAAGATAAGAAGGGCTGTCTCCTGCGTGGACTCCAGCCTGGGCAAAAAGAGCAAAACTTCGTGATGTCTACTTTCCATTCTCTGGATGTTACCATGTCTGCTGTTGCAGTAGGCAACTTGCTAACAGCCTGAGGATGAAGCCAACATCAAGGATGGTGGAGCAGAGAAAATGAAAAACGCTGTATCTTCATGACATTACCAAGCGGCCCAGTCAACTCTCTCTGAAGCCTGCTCTACCTTGGAACTTCCTTTTTTGTGTGAGATTTAAAAAACAAAGCAAAACCAACCAAACAAAAAAGTCTTCATTGTTTAAGCCAGTTAGGGTTAGCTTCCAAAGGCATCATAATTGATTGAACCTGCACCAGACAGGATTTGAGGTGGGGGGGGTACCATTTATTCAGTGATATGTATTGAGCACTTTAGAATGCAAAATAAAGATGTCAAGAAGTGCTGAGACATGAGGAACTCGGGATTCTGGAAAGAAAGCAGCTTGAACTCTTTTCTACTTGCAGTTTAACCCATCTGTATCTCCTCAGAAAAGCAGCTGCTGGGGCTTGCAGGGGGCAGATAAGGTCTGGGATGTGAATGAGGCTTCAGGCTGCAGCAGAATCCTATCAAAGACCTCATGCAAGACTGTATTCCCGCCTGGGGAACCCTATCAGAGAGCCCTAAGGAAGGGACCCGGGGGAAGGTCCTCATGAGCGTTTGGGTCTCCCTGGTTCTTGAGGAGCTGACCAGATGGGTTGAGTTGCCTTCACTGCTGTGAAGGTGTCAGAGAGAGGTGAGGAGACTAGAAGGGGGCAGAGAGGCTTCCTCCTAGTCCCTTGCCAGAGGACTGGCAACCCATATGCTTCTAAGCTTGAGCCTGGGAGGCTGAGACTGCTGTTCCTTGTATCAGGCTGCGAATGCTGTCTCTTACGGTACCTCACTATCTGGAACAGAGCCCCAGTGAACAAACAAGGGAAAAGAAGATTCCTAATAGAGTCCAGTAGCCAGGGAGAATTATAAGCAGAACCCTCAGTACAGAAATAGCTGCTGGCATAGATAACTTGAACCAAAAAGTGAGAAAAGGAGATATAAGTGCAGTACAATAAAACTGATTTTCTGGAACCAAAAAGGGATATTGAACCAGAGCTTTCAAAAGATAAATGGAAGGAGAAAGTGGTGACCATTGATGTCTGAATTAGTGTCAGAGAAAGATATATCTGAAAGCATCGCGCAAGATTACAAAGAGATAGTAAAAATCCAGAATGGAGGTGAAGGATGTAACAGAAGAGAGATGTGACCAAAAATGTTTAAAATGTTTCTGAGATGAAGAGAGAGACTTGCCTCTCAGAGTTTCAGAAGCTGGGCGTGGTGGGTCATGCCTCTAATCTCAGTATTTTGGGAGGCAAAAATGGGAGGATAACTTGAGGCCAGGAGTTTGAGACCAGCCTGGGTAACAAAGTGAGATCCTGTCTCTCAAAAAACAAAAATGACAACACAGAAGAGTTCCAGGAAGGACTGATGATCAGAAGACATGCTTCTAGGCATATTATATCTCTGAGCTACAAGAATAAAGAAAAATCTTAAAAGTCTCCTTAGGGGCCACATGCAGTGGTTCATGCCTGTAATCTCAGCACTTTGGGAGGCCAAGGTGGGTGGATTACTTGAGGTCAGGAGTTGGATACCAGACTGACCAATGTGTAGAAAACCCATCTCTATTGATAATAAAAAAATTAGCCGGGTGTGGTGGCACATGCCTGTAATCCCAGCTACTCCAGAGGCTGAGGCACGAGAATCACTTGAACCTGGGAGGCAGATATTGCGGGGAGCCGAGATTGTGCCATTGGACTCCAGCCTGGGCAAAAAGAGCGAAACTCCGTCTCAAAAAAAAAGAAAAAAAGTTTCTACAGGGAAGAATAAGCTACTTCTAAAGAAGAAAGAGTCATCCTGACAATGGACTTGTTTACTTACAACATTGGAAGCTACAGTAAGGAAAACTGCCAACCACTGAGGGAAAAGGACTATATGGAAATTAACCTAGGCAGACCTGCAGCTTGGCCCTCATATCTTCAGTTCATTCTTAAAAAAGCATCCAAGAATATGTTACCAGTTCCTTTTACTTGGTGAAAAAATAAACTGTTAAAGTCTTCAATAGAGTTAGGAAGGACCAGAAGAATATAAAATCTTAGAATAACAGTAAAGGGGATCATCATCCAAATCACAATGTATTACCAGCCCCTGGATACTCAAAGGCCAGAGAAGCTCATCCTTCTGACTGTGAATGTTACTGGGTCCTCCACGCTGTAAAAGTCTATTCTTTTTTCTGAGTTGATCACATCACCATCTGCCTTGACGACTCTTCTAAAAACAGTCTGCTGCTAAAAATAATAAGCGAATCTCAGCAAATCTGGGTATTGGAGGTGGGTGGGAAGGAGGGAAATGTTCCAAAGTTCTCATCTGGGTAGTAGCTGTGCAACTGGTAGGGGAAGTGAAAGTATTCTAAAGTTTGGGATGGGGAGTGGAAGCAGTGGACAAACAGTATTTGGTGGGAGAAGTATGTGTCTGGTTTTTATATAATGCTAAATAAACATGTATCTGATTATGAACAACAGGAAAGGGAAAATAGCTGGAAGAAGAATGAAAATCTACAAGAGAAGTATTATCAAGAAGATGGAAAGGGGAACTATCAATTTGATCAATCTGCAAAAATAAGGGTAAGTAAAAGCAGAAAATATTTAGTAAAGTAAGCCAGTAACTAAGATAGTAAGAGTCCAATCATTTCACTAAATGTAAATGGAATAGATTTTCTTATTAGAAGTCAAAAACACTTAGGTTGAATTAAAAATATAAATAAACTAGCTGTACTCTATCTCAAAGAAAAATATTTAAAAATTTTAAAGAAACTAAGTATAAAGAAAAGTTAAAAATAAAGAGATGAACAAATATACCAAAAAAATATAATGCAAAAGAAAAAGATTAGCAAAATTGTCAGACAAGGAGGAATTAAAGGTTAGAGGCACCATAAGAGGAATGTTATCTAACAATATAAGGCACATTTTGTGAAGCAGAATTAACATTAGTAAATTTATGTGTACCAAACACTGTGAATATAAATACAATTTGATCAAAATGGAGTAGATAAAACACTTTTTTTATTTTTTATTTTTTTAAAGACAGGGTTTCACCATGATGGTCAGGCTGGTCTTGAACTCCCAACCTCAGGTGATCCGCTCGCCTTGGCCTCCAAAGTGCTTGGATTACAGGCATGAGCCACCGCGCCCAGCTGATAAAACACTTTTAAGAATCATACCTAATATATGAAAAACAAGGCTATAGAAGAATAACACAATCAACATACTTAGTTTAATAGATAAATAATCTTAAATTTCTCAAGTAAAACACAGAATTTTTTTACATATCCAACAGAATGTTATAAAAATTGACTATGTACTTGATCACAAAGAAAGCCTTAGCAAATATAGAAATGAGAGATTTTTGTAGCCACATTCAATAAAACTAGAAATAAATAATTTAAAAGTGATCAGAATAGCCTATTTATAAATGCAGGAATACTTCCTGGATGCTCTTTGGATCAAAGAGCAATATAAACCTAATACTAAAAAACTACAGTGAAAAGAATGCTTTATATTAACATCTGCATACTACAGGCTTACATACTGTTATCAATAAAGAAGAATGACTAAAAATAAAAGTACTAGTTGCTTTTCTATGGAACAAGTTCTATGGAAAGAACAAATAAAGCCAAAGAAAATAAAGAAGGAATAAATTAATATAAACAGAACTGGGATTACGGAGAGGCAAGCCTGGTGCCTAGGGCACAAAATTAAATTAAACCAAACAATGTTGTGCAAGTGCCAGCCCTGGGACCCAGGCACCCCACTCCTTAGGAAGCACCTGATCTCACAGATGCATTAAGGGAGCGGCTGGCACTCAGTATTGCTTCCTTGAATTTTGTGACCTATATGCCTTGCTTCTCTCACCCTAGTTCTGGCTGACTAGAATAGTAAAATCTTCCCTCCTGGGGGAGGAAAAAGCATTTTCTTCTTTCTCTTCCTCCTCCTCTTCCTTCTTTTTCTTTCTTCACCTTCCCCTTCTCCTTTCTTCTTCTTCCCTCATTCCTTCCTCTTCCTTCTCTTCCTCCTCCTCTTTTTTTAAATTAATAAAACTCATAATAACCCAGATGTAATTTATACTTATTATTGTGATTTTTGAATTTTACTACTGTTATCCCAGCCTAGAAGACAGTGGAGCCAAAACAGTTCTTTCTTACAAAAATAACTTACTGTTACCCTGCTAAATGTTTGTTTTTAGAAACTCATTTTTAAAAAAAGTACATTAGACCTCTTACTTTGTTTTATATTCCTAAGTCAATGTTCCTATTTTATGAGCCTACACATGTAATTATATGTCATTATTGAAAAATACAAACAGTAATAAGACTATCTGTCATGTTTTTTGTTTTTTGAGGCAGAGTTTCACTCTTGTTACCCAGGCTGGAGTGCAATGGCGTGATCTTGGCTCACTGCAACCTCACCTTCTGGGTTCAAGCTATTCTCCTGCCTCAGCCTCCTGAGTAGCTGGGACTACAGGTATGCACCACCACACCCAGATAATTTTTGTATTTTTACTAGAGACGGGGTTTCACCAGGTTGGCCAGGATGTTCTCAATCTCTTGACCTTGTGATCTGCCTGCCTCAGCCTCCCAAAGCACTGGGATTACAGGTGTGAGCCACCATGCCCAGCCAGACTATCTGTCCATCTTATTTCATTTAGAATGTCAAGGTACGCTGGGTGCAGTGGCTGATGCCTGTAATCCCAGTATTTTGGGAAGCTGAAGTGGGAGGATCACTTGAGATCAGGCTCTTGAGACCAGCCTGGGCAACGTGGTGAAACCCTGTGTCTACTGAAAATACAAAAACTAGTTTCGGGGGTGGTGGCTCATGCCTGTAATCCCAGCACTTTGGGAGGCCAAGGCAGGTGGATCACCTGAGGTCGAGAGCTCGAGACCAGCCTGACCAACATGGAGAAACCTTGTTTTTACTAAGAATACAAAATTAGTCAGGTGTGGTACTACCTGTAATCCCAGCTACTTGGGAGGCTGAGGCAGGAGAATCGCTTGAACCTGGGAGGCGGACGTTGTGGTGAGCAGAAATGGCGCCACTGCGCTCCAGCTTGGGCAACAAGAGCAAAACTCTGTCTCAAAAAAAAAAAAAAAAAAAAGGAAAAAAGAAAAAGAAAAGAAAATACAAAAATTAGCCCAGTGTGGGGATGTGCACCTGTAGTCCCAGCTACTGGGGAGGCTGAGGCAGGAGAATCGCTTGAAACCAGGAGGTGGAGGTTGCAGTGAGCCGAGATAGCACCATTGCATTCCAGCCTGGGCGACAGAGCTAGACTCCATCTCAAAAGAGAAAAAAGAAAAAAGAAAAAGAATGTCAGGGTATAAGGTAGAAAACAAACAAATGTGGGCTATTTGGTGATCATCCACCAGGCAGGGAATGAACCTACCAATTACCCAAGAATTGAACAAACTTAAAATTATTTTAAATGTGCTTTCTAAACAGATTCCAAGTAAATATGCTCTTAAGGAGAATATTGCTGGAAATTAGGAGGAATATTATCATTCTCCAATACAGTTTCTCTGAAGAGTTAACTGAACTATTGATCATTTCAGTGTTTTTCCCTTTTGTGGATTATACCTAGATTTAATGTTGGATAGAGCTCTACATAGCATTTCTGTAGTTTATCCTGTTTTCTGTGATAAATGTGTCCATTGCTTCAACTACCCTAGGAAGAATTATTAGAATTTTAGAGTTTACTTTTGGAGTTTTGTCTGTGCTTTAAGGTTATGTCTTCATTTACTCATTATTATGCTCTTATATAACTTTGTGCCTCTCTTGCCTGAAGATATTTCACAAAAATAATTTTAATAAATGTTATATGCAAAAGGCAAGTAAAAGCTGAAAATCTAAGAATATTACATGCAAAAGCACAAGGACCAGATGGTTTCACAGCTGAGTTTTAAAAAGATTTTTTAAAAAAGATCATCACAATATTATCTAAACTATTCAAGGCCATAGATAAAAGCTGTAGCATATCAAAGCATGAAATGATAGACTCCCTAAAAAAGGTGTGGATTAATTTCATTTATGAGGCTGGGCGAGGTGGCTCAAGCCTGTAACCAGCACTTTGGGAGGCTGAGGCATGCAGGATCACTTGAGGCCAGGAGTTTGAGAACAGCATGGCCAACATGGTAAAACTCCATCTCTACTAAAAATACAAAAATTAGCTGGGCCTTGTGGCCGGTGCCTGTAATCCTCGCTACTCGGGAGGTTGAGGCACGAGAATCGCTTGAATCCAGGAGGTGCAGGTTTCAGAGAGCTGCGATCGCGCCCCTGTGCTCCAGCCTGGGTGACAGAGCAGGACCCTCTGAAAACAAAAACAAAAAAAAAATTTCACTAATAAAAATAAAGGCAAAATTATAAATAAAAGCAAGGAAAGTCCAGTAAAGTTATGAAAAAAATACATGGTCATCAAGGAAGGTTTACTCCAAGAATGCAAATGTGGCTCAATATCAGGAAGTGTACCAACATAATGTAATCTATGAATCAAGAAGGAAGAGGCCGGGCGAGGTGGCTCCTGCCTGTAATCCCAGCACTTTGGGAGGTTGAGGTGGGTGGATCACTTGAGGTCAACTTGGGTTGCCAATAAGGGGGAAAAAAAAATGAAATAAACTGTGGTGGTTAGTGATGAAGTGGTTGTACAACGTACGATTCTAGTATAACAAAGAACGAATAGAATTAATATCGTTAATTGGATAAGGTGGACAAGTACAGAATAAACAACCCAAAGCTGTTCTTTTTTTTTTGAGACACAGTCTCACATTGTCACCCCGGCTGGAGTGCAATGTTGTGATCTCGGCTCACTGCAACCTCTGCCTCCTGGGTTCAAGTGATTCTCCTGTCTCAGGCTCCCTAGTAGCTGGGATTACAGGTATCTTGCCACCACACCCGGCTAATTTTTTGTATTTTTAGTAGAAATGGAGTTTCACTATGTTGGCTAGGCTGGTCTTGAACTCCTGATTTTGTGATCCGCCTGCCTTGGCATCCCAAAGTGCTGGGATTACCGGTGTGAGCCACCGCGCCCGGCAAAGCTGTTCTTTATAAGGTGTTCTTAATAAGCTCCATAAGATAGAAATGGAATGGAACGAAGGGTTCCATCAAACTCATGACAGAAAATTAAAATACTTAGAAAAAAACACCATGAACTTTTATTGAAGGATATGAAATAAGATCCAAACAAATGAAAAACATATGATGTCCCCTCTGGATGAAAAGATCTCACATAATAAAAATGTTGGTTCTCTTTGTACTAATTTCTATATTTCATGTGGCTCCCAATCATAATAGTTACAGAGATTTTAGCGAAATTACTGTAAAGTCCATATGAAAGACCAGATGCTTGAAAATATGCTATAAATAAAACCACTGTAAATGGTAATTTAAAGACTTTGAAATCAATTGAGTGTGATTAGAATAGAAATAAAGAGATCAATGTGGCAAAATAGAGAATTAAGAAATAGTTCACAGGTACTTTAAATTTATGATATAAGTGGGATGGCAATTCAGCATGAAAAAGTTTATTTAATAAATAATGTTGGCTCCACTTGTATCCATATAGAAGAAAATAAAGTTCTCATTCTATCTCACACCATATACAAAATAAATTTCAGATGAATTAAGGCTTTTGAGGGACAAAGCAAAAAATCTCAGAAGAAAATTTATTTTCAACAATTTGCATTTCAGTGGTGACTTTAAGTCAGAAATTCCACATAATAGAAATGTTAGATTTTTTTGACCTCAAAGAAATTTAACTACTGTACAGCGAAGAATACTATAACTAAAATCAAGGTTGGGTGCAATGGCTCATGCCTGTAATCCCAGCACTTTGGGAGGCCAAGGTGGGCAGATCACTTAAGGCCAGGAATTTGAGACCAGGCTGGGAAACATGGTGAAACCCCATCTCTACCCAAATACTACAATTAGCCAGATGTGGTGGCGCGTGACTGTAATCCCAGCTACTCAGGAGGCTGAGGCAGGAGAATCACCTTGAACCTGGGAGGCGGAGGTTGCAGTGAGCTGAGATTGTGCCACTGCCCTCCATCCTGGGTGATAGAGCAAGACTCTGTTTCAATACAATAATAAGATAAAATAAAACAAAATAAAATAAAATAACCTATAACTAAAATCAATAAAGGAATTGACTTAGTTATTTGCAAAGAAGCTGAAAGATAAAAAGTTAATATATGTCATGTATGTTTTTAATTTTTGAGACAGAGTTTTGCTCTGTCACCCAGGCTGGAGTGCAGTGGTGCAATCACGGCTTACTGCAGCCTCTGCCTCCCAGGTTCCAGCCATTCTCCTGCCTCAGCCTTCTGAGTAGCTGGGATTACAGGCACATACTACCACAACAAGCTAATTTTTGTATTTTTAGTAGAGATGGGGTTTCATCATGTTGGCCAGGCTGGTCTAGGAACTCCTGACCTCAGCTCCCAAAGTGCTGGGATTACAGGTGTGAGCCACCACGCCTGGCCAAGGTTTCTCTTTACATACCTTTACATTGTTGCACATGCTGCTTTTTTTTTTTTTTTAGACGGAGTTTCACTCTTGTTGCCCAGGCTGGAATGCAATCGCCTGATCTCCGCTCACCACAACCTCTGCCTCCTGGGTTCAAGAGATTCTCCTGTCTCAGCCTCCGGAATAGCTGGGATTACAGGAAAGCGCCACCACACCCAGCTAATTTTGTATTTTTAGTAGAGACAGGGTTTCTCCTTGTTGGTCAGGCTGGTCTTGAACTCCCGACCTCACGTAATTCACCCGCCTCGGCCTCCCAAAGTGCTGGGATTACAGGCATGAGCCACTGCACCTGGCCGCACATGTTGCTCTTACACCATAAAATATGTTTAAAATGAGAAACGTAAAACCACCACATAGCAAAACCTAAAAATACATTACAGCTTCTGCCCTCAAGGGGCGTACAGTCTCCTGCAGACTTTCTTCAGACAGCTGATGTGTTTGATTTGCTCTCTATGGCTTCCAGGGAAGAAAGCTAGGGAGAAGGCACAGCAAGATAGGGAAGCTCCTTCCCTGGCTGTGCTCGGCCACACCTGTAATATTCTCTTCAGAGGAAGGCGTTGGACTCCATCAGTGTTGCCCCAGATTTCTGAAGAGATGAATTTCTCCAGGTACTTGCTGAAAATAAAAATCTTTGGGATCTGTCCTTGACCCGCTGAATTCGAATCTCCAGGGGAGGAGTCTGGGAAGCTTTATTTTTTAGAGCCCAGGTGATTCATATCATCGGGGAAAGCTGGGAAACCCTGGTCTACATCCACGCTGCTGAGCGTGTCCTGGGGACCAGCCGCAATGGCGTCGCCTGAGAGCTTGTCAGGCAACGCCAGCTCTCGGGCTCTGCCCTAGACCCAAGGAGTCAGAAATGCCATTCAACAAGGCGCCTGTGAACAGAATGCGTTGAGAGGTATGTTACAGATGGCCCCTATGGATATTCTCTATCTTATTTGGCAGGAAGATATCTTTAAGACCCTAGAAAATTATTTTTGTGATAGACATGTTTGAAAAATAAAAATTGGCTGGGCGCGGTGGCTAGCGCCTGTAATCCCAGCACTTTGAGAGGCTGTGGCTGGCGTATCACCTGAGGTTGGGAGTTCAAGACCGGCCTGACCAACATGATGAAATCCCGTATCTACTAAAAATACAAAATTAGCTGGGCGTGTTGGCACGTGCCCGTAATCCTTGGGAGGCTGAGGCGGAGAAGCTCTTGTTGCCGTGAGCCGAGATCGTGCCATTGCATTCCAGCCTGGGCAACAAGAGCAAAACTCCGACTCAAAAAAAAAAAAAAAAAGAAAAGAAAAAAAAGTAAAGTAAAAATTTATTCAAGGAACACGAAAGGATTTTGATGAACTGACCGAGGTGGAAACTGAGCCAAGATAAGAGGAGGCCAGCAGGGGGAAGAGATGAGGGAGGGAGGAAGTCAACCCCCAGCCAACCTGGCTTTGTTTCTAAACTGAATGAGGAAGCAGTGAACTCTATTTTGGACAGGTATGGTAGTTGAAGCTTCTGGTTTAATCAAGAGACAAAAATTACTGATAAGAAGAGATAACTGTCACTTATTAACTCAACAAGCATTTACGGGAGGCCAACTCTCTACAGGTGACGGGCGAGCACTGAGAACAATGCAGTGAACAACTAGAGCCTCTCCCTGGGTTCACCAAGCTTCAAGGCCAGTGGGGGAGAACGGCAGTAAAGAAGCCGTTTCACAAATCAGGCCTAGGGCTAGGGCAAAGCTAGTGAAGCCTTTGCCTTGTGTGCAAAATTGTAAGGGGACCCCAAAAGTTCAGTTAACAAGATAATTTTTTTTTTTTGAGATGGAGTCTCTCCTTCGCCAGGCTGGAGTGCAGTGGTGTGATCTCGGCTCACTGCAACCTCCGCCTCCTGGGTTGAGGCGATTCTCCTGCCTCAGCTTCCCAAGTAGCTGGGACTACAGGTGCCTACCACCAGGCTCAGGTAATTTTTTGTATTTTTAGTAGAGATGGGGTTTCACCATGTTGGCCAGGATGATCTTCATCTCTCAACCTTGTGATCAACCCGCCTTGGCCTCCCAAAATGCTGGGATTACAGGTGTGAGCCGCCACACCTGGTAATTTTTTTAATGCAAAAAATTGGAAATGAAAGCAAAAATCTATGATTCATAAAATATAAAACTTTTGCTGTCATGGTGGTTCACACCTGTAATACCAGTGACTTGGGAGGCTGGGGCAGGAAGATTGCTTAAGTCCAGGATGTCGGGGTGGCAGTGAGCTATGATTGCACCACTGCACTCCAGCCTGGGTGACAGAGCAGCTCACTGCTTTAATCCCAGCACTTTGGGAAGCTGAGAAGGATGAATCATTTGAAACCAGGAGTTCAAGGCTAGCCTGGGCAACAAAGGGAGACCCTTGTCTCTACAGCAAATACAAAAATTACCAGGCCACGGTGGTATGCATCTGTAGTCCTAGCTACTTGGGAGGCTAAGGTAGGATGATCCCTCGAGCTCAAGAGGTTGAGGCTGCAGTGAGCTATGATCATGTACTGCATTCTAGTCTGGGTAGCAGAGTGGGACCCTGTCTCAAAAATAAATATGTAAGTAAAGACAGGTTCACTATTACTGATTTTTCCTTTTGCCTCAGGCTCCAACATTGCACTGCATGGCATGGCCACAAATCATTTCACCAGAAGAATAGAAAAACGTTGACTATGAATGGCAGGGGGAGCTTCTTGAAGCTTGGGTAGGATGAGATCATTGTTAAATAATCCCTGAGGCAGTAACACCCAACTTGGAGCTACAAACATGCAATGGAAGAGAGGTGGGAATATAAGCAACAGAATGGGCCAAGGAGAGAGCTTTGTGCTTTTGAAGGAACTGAGATGGCCAGTATTGTCTAGACCTGTGGTTCTCAAACTTAGTGCATATTAGAATCACCTGGGAAGCTTTGAACAGTCTCAATATCCTCACCCTGCCCCAGTCTAAAGTCAAAAATCTCTAGGTGTGGGGCTGAGTTGGGGCCAGTTTTTAGAGCTCCTCAGGCATTTCTAAAGGGAACGCTAAGCCTGGGTGATGTAGTGAGACCCCTATCTCTACAAAAAATTTAGGAATTAGACAGATGTGGCGGTGTGCACCTGTAGTCCCAGATACTCGGGAGGATGATGGGGGAGGATTGCTTAGCCCCAGGAAGTCAAGGCTGCAACGACTGTGATTGCACCACTGCACTCCAGCCTGGCTGACAGAGTGAGACTTCATCTCCAATACATACATAATAAATAAAAATAAAAAATAAAGTGCAGGCTGGGTGGAGACTCCGTGGGTGGAGCTGGACAATGGCCTAGTGAGTGAGAGATGGAGAGAGAGTAGTGGGGGGCAAGACTGGGAAGAAAAGTAGGGGTTTGACTGGGGGTCTTGAAGACCAGGGTAATTGTTTTGGACTTTTTCCAAAAATGTGGGAGGTCATTGGGAGGGCTTGTTGCAGAAAAATGACATAATTTTTTTTTTTAAGGTCACTCTGGTCACTGTGGGGGAAAGGGATTGAGAGGGAGAGGGTCTGGGGGATGAGTTGGAAAGTTGTTGTGAAAGTCTCGGTAAGCGATAATTTGCCCTGAGCTGGGTTGATGGCAGTAGAGGTGGAGAGACATAGACACACTTAAGAAATAAGAGTAGAATTCATGGGATATGGTGATTGTTGGATTGTGAGGGGCCAAAGGGGAGGACACGTGATGGGTGATTCCCCAGAGTGTAGCACCAGCAACTGGGTGGGTGGTAAAGACATTCAAAGAGATAGATGACAGAGAGAATAGGGATGAGCAGGTTGCAGGGGCAAGAAACAGCATGTGTTCATTTTTGGACACAGGAAGAGATAACACAACACGGGGAAACTGTTGAGTGGACAATTGCATAATATGTGGGAATAAGGCTCTGGAGAGAAGGCCCAGGCTGGAGCTCTAAAGTGAGAATGGTTGTCCTATGTGGTTGGTCATAAATAAAGCCGTAGGAGTGAGTGAGATTGCCTATAAAGAGAGAACCATGTGAGCAGGGAAGGAGACCTGGGATCCCCTGGAATTGTTGAATGAAAGGTAGGGAGCAGCGTGGAGGTTGGGAGGAGCCTGGGAGGTTGGAGGGCAATCAGTGGGGCACAAAAAACTAAGGGCAAAGGGGAGGGTGGAGAGCATCACTTATGTGACTACCAGGTGCTCAGAAGACAGAAAGATCTCCATGGGCTGGCTAGGCTAGGAGGCAACTTGTGAAAATAACTGGGCCTGGGTAGATAAATAGGACTTACTTAGGCAGAGAAACTCCATAGGAGAAAAGAAAAGGAGGAAGGGATAAGAGAAGGGAGAGAATGAGTTGTTTTGGGAGCCATTAATCATGTACAGATGATTGGGATTCAAGTAGAAGTATGTATTATAAGAAAAGTTAGCCAGTAAATGGTTACTTTGGCGATTGACTTTCTTTAGTTTTCCTCTTGTTGTCTGTTTTCGATCCCTCTGCCATTCCTCTAGTCCAGCCTCTGTGGGGAGTGCAAGCGCAGCACTGGGCAGCTTTGCCCCTTGCCTTGCCACCTCACAGACATGTACTGCAATAAAAGCCTTTGCAATATTTGCGACCAACATGACCCAAGGTGAACATTGAGGACAGGGAGCTTTGCGATGCAGCAGCGTGCGTTCATTTTAATGTTGAATGGAGTGCTCGTTTCCTTCTCTCTTGACTTACCCACCTCAGAGAGCCCAGCTGCAGTGTAATCGACATTCCATTTCTTTCCCAGTGCTCTCTTACACGCAGAAGCACAAATGAGCTTTTGCCTGAAAGGCAAAATGCTAGTGTTATCTTTCCTGAGTGGGCTCATAAATGCAGATTCTTTGGAGAGAGGTGTGTATAATCAGTTCACCAGCCAGCATTTTGCATGTGCAACGAACAGATGCGGCTGCATTATTCAGTTTCCCAATTTGACTTCCCTACTTGAATACACTTAAGAAAATGTGATGTCGATGAACACATCCCTGCAAGTGAAAATAATCCACCGGCAACAGAGTTGGCAACCAGATTTGGACACGCCACGAGGAGTTTCAGACGTTCCAGTGAACTGCTCCTCATGTTGGATGCTTGCTGAATTCTCTGCCCAAAATGTTACCATGTATTGTGGCACTTCAAGTTTTCTTACTAAAGATGAAATAATTTCTAATTATATTGCTTTGTGAAACTGTTACTTTTGAAACATATCACACTATAGTAGAAACTTGTTTGTTTCACTCTGCCCTTTATTTTCACTTTTTTTTTCACATTGTGAAAGGTGACATTCATACTAAAAGTGCATGAAATGTGGATGGAATGGAACGGTCAAATCAGTGAACGTGTGTGTACTCACCACCTGGAGTAAGAAGTAGACTTTTGCTGGCACCTGGAACTGCAGGGTGCCCTTCCTCTTTCCTGGGATTATGATTATCACAGCCTCACTTTTGTGATGGTGATTTCGTTGTTTTGTTTCCTTTTGTTTTTGTTTTTTTGAGACAGAGTCTCATGCTATTGCCCAGGCTGGAGTGTAATGTCGAGATCTTGGATCACTGCAACCTCCGCCTCCCGGGTTCAAGGGATTCTCATGCCTCAGCCTCCCAAGTATCTGGGATTATAGGTGTGCACCACGCCAGGCTAATTTTTGTATTTTTAGTAGAGACAGGGTTTCACCTTGTTGGCCAGGCTAGTCTTGAACTCCTGATCTTAAGTGATCTGCCTGCTTTGACCTCTCAAAGTGTTGGGATTACAGGTGTGAGCCACTGCATCCGGCCTGTTATTGCTTTTGTTTAGAGTTTTATCACCCACCCCTAACAATATAGGTTGGTTTTGTTTGTATCATACTATATCTATTTTTTATATCTTTGTGCAAAGGCAAAATGCATGAGTGCTTCCTTAAATGTTGCTCCCTAGATGTGTTGCTGCCTCATGCTGGCCCCAGCCCTGTTCTTGTGTGTGTATAGCTTTCGTTCTTCTTTTTTTTTTTTTTTTGAGATAGAGTCTCACTCCATTGCCAGGCACTAGGCTGGAGTGCAATGGCGCAGTCTTGGCTCACTGCAACCTCCGCCTCCCAGGTTCAAGCAATTCTCCTGCCTCAGCCTCCCGAGTAGCTGGGACTACAGGCGTGTGCCAGCACGCCCAGCTAATTTTCGTATTTTTAGTAGAGATGGGGTTTCACCATGTTGGCCAGGATGGTCTCGATCTCTTGACCTCGTGATCTGCCCAGCTCAGCCTCCCAAAGTGCTGGGATTATAGGTGTGAGCCACTGCGCCCGGCCCGGTTCATCTTTCTTACGGCTGTATGGCAGTCCATTAGCAAGATTATACCCCAGTTCATTTCTGCATTGTACTGGCAGACATTTGGGCTGTTTCTGGTTGTGATGATTTCCAGGCTCACATACATGTCTCCTGGAATACATATGCATGGACTCTGTTGCTTATATAGCAAAGAGTGTTTCCCTGTTGTTTTTTGAAAGTGATATTTTAAATTCCTTCTGGATAGTTAATGATAAAACCTGGCAATCCAATGCAAACATGTTATTGTAAACCTTAGTATTTTAGACACAATGGAAAATATTGTTCATTTTAGTATCTATCAATTTTAGACACATATTTACGTACATTCTCTAAAAGTGGGGAGAAATACTTTTGCAGGACAGAATGCTTCATTTGGAAACTTGGACCAGCTTTTCTTCCTATCCCTCCACCCCAAACTTTTTAAATTTCTAGGTCTTTCAAAGGGAAATAAAAGTGAATCATGCAAGTTAATTTTAAATTGATTAGTCAGAGGCAGACATCTTTCCAGGATTTTTGTTTTCATGAGCCCCTGTTTACCCTGCTTTGGTGAAGGGAACATGAATTATGGGCTGTACAGAGCTGAGCTGATGTGCATGTTAGGTTAGGGTGTTTAATGTGCATGGCATGTTCCTCTGTCCTGAATTATGTAAAACACATATCTAACTGATTACCATATTTAGTACCCGTTGTCACCATGTGCTGTGTGATAGAATTTGGTGATCAAAACATTATTATTTCACTTATTGGACAGTTTGAAATTTGACATCTAACTCAGTCAGTTCAGGCTTCTATAGCAAATTACCATAGACTGGATAGCTTAAACAAGAAACATTTATCAACAAAACTAATGGCTTAAACATTAAACAAAACTAATGGCTTAAACAAGAAACATTTATCTCTTACTGTTCTGGAACCTGGAAAGTCCAAGATAAAGGAGCCAGCAGATCTGGTAGTCTGGTGAGGGTCTAATTCCTGGTTTGCATATAGCTGCCTTCTGCATCTGCACATGGCAGACATTTCTGGTCCTTTATCCCCTATAAGGGCACTAATCCCATTTATGAGGGCTGCACCCTCATGACCTAATCACCTCCTAGAGCCCCACCTCCAAATACCATCACACTGGGGATTAGATTTCAGTCTATGAATTTTGGGGTGACTCCAACCTTCAGTCCATAGCAAACTCTTTGAGATATTCCAAGTTTTTTTGTTAGCTTTAGTCTCAAGCATTAGTAAGAGACAATAGTTATATTTATTTAATTTGTAATTTCATTATTAAAATGACCAAGTGTCCAGCTTTCACTGTTATCACTAGTAGTTTTAGTAGAATTCTACTTTTAAGTGCTTGGTTCTGTGAAATGATTATATGATTTGTATAACTATTAGAATAATTAGAATTTTTCTTTTATGACCTGTATTGTCTTAAAGGGTATGTATTTTGGTATACATAACTAGTGGTGATTAATTAGAATTTGCTTTATTGGAACACTAATTGCCTAATAAAAAAGTATCTTTCCAGCATGGCTCAAAAACTGGTCAGAATAAACTAGCAAGGAAATGTGGGAAACTTGACTTAATTATGAAAGACATTGTAAATTAGAACAACAGACCTAAAATGGCTCTTGCACTTGTACTTATTTGCATATATTAACATTTAACTAGAGATAAAATTGGGAAATTTTTAGTTGTACTAATACTGGAAAATAGTTATATCATAGTTTTAAAAAGCTCAGCTTGTGAGAGTGAAACATATCCCCCTTAAATCTAAATTTTATTTAAACTTTATGTGAGATTCTTTATGTAATTTTGGATTCTAAATAAGGCAGCCATTCCAGATAAGGAATAAGATTCATTTATTGTTTACACTGGGTCTTCATTAAATCTCATCTGATCTTTTGCTTTGACTTTTTAGACTTTAATTCACATTTCACGAAGATTTTCTCCTGGGTTGGGCGAAGTTGTAGATCATCTGTGTTTTCTGAGCAAAATGTCATTCTGAATAGAAAACAGAAAGCAAACACAGCATTAAGTTTTAGGTGGAGCTTATTGCAATGTTTCATCTTTTATCAAATTCTACTCAATTTATGTAATGTCTTTTTTTTTTTTTTTTTTTTTTTTTGAGACGGGTTCTCTATCTGTGGCCAGGCGACAGGCTGGAGTGCGGTGATGCGATCTTGGCTCACTGCAACCTCCACCTCCTGGGTTCAAGCAATTCTCCTGCCTCAGACTCCCGAGTAGCTGGGACTACAGGCTCATGCCACCACGCCCAGCTAATTTTTGTATTTTTAGTAGAGACGGGGTTTCACCGTGTTGGCCAGGATGGTCTAGATCTCTTGACCTCATGATCCACCTGTCTCGGCCTTCGCAAATATTTTTGTAACTTCAGAGAAAAAACAAAACCAAAGACAGTGAAAGCAATCAGTTTAAGACTTCCTGGGGTTCTGCCTGGGGTGATTTCAGTTCTGTAAGAATGAAAGGGGCTAGACGCGGTGGCTCATGCCTGTAATCCCAGCACTTTGGGAGGCTGAGGCGGGCTGATCATGAGGTCAGGAGTTCGAGACCAGCCTGACCAACCTGGTGAAACCCTATCTCTACTAAAAATACAGAAGTTAGCCAGGTGTGTTGGCGTGCGCCTGTAATCCCAGCTACTCTGGAGGCTGAGGCAGGAGAATCGTTTGAACCTGGAAGGTTCAAGGTTTGGAGGAGGTGGAGGTTGCAGTGAGCTGAGATCGCACCACTGCACTACAGCCTGGGTGACAAGAGTGAGACCCCATCTCCAAAAAAAAAAAAAAAGAACAGCATTGACAAACTGGAGCTTGTCCAAGGAGGGAAGGCTGGGGAGGTAGGACTGCCTTGGGAGAAAGGGTTAAGGAACTAAAAATGTTTGCCCTGAAGTCAAGGCAAATGTGGTCAAGGAAACAATAGTCACCCTCAAACCTTCAGATGACTGTCATAGGGGAGAACAAAGGAGGGCTGCCCCAGTACTTTTATTCCTTTTTTTTTTTTTTGAAATGGAGTCTCACTCTGTCCCTCAGGCTGGAGTGCAGTGGGGAGATCTTGTCTCACTGCAACTTCTGCCTCCTGGGGTTCATGGGATTCTCCTGCCTCAGCCTCCTATACCCCTAAGGATGGGTTTGATGCATGTATATGTTAATATCCAGCACTGCAACTCTGGTAGATTAGACTGAGAACATTCAGATTAATGGAACCAAAACTAATGGAAGAAGGAATTGTTGGAAACAGTACACCACCAACAAATGGGTAATTAATCAGACAAACTCCAGTCAAATCTGGACTGGGATAATTTTGAGCCATGTCCTCAAGCTGTGTAACTTGTGTCAGCCTCAGGTCCTACTCAGCATGTCCAATACTACCCATTTCAGGATCACAGCACAGATCACGTGAGATCAATGGTTGGAATGCCTAGTTCAATGCCCACCATATGTGGGAGCCCTGGAAGCGCCAGGCCCCTCCCTCTCCTCATTTCTTCTTCAGTACCACATGGGTGTGCCCCAGTGGAGAAGGTAGTGCTGTGCTTTAGACACCCTTTCAGCTCAAGCCACATGGGATTGGCAGGGTGAGCAGCCACCCAAACTGAGGAATTACTGTCTGGCTAAGAGCATGTGGGCAGGGGCGGAGCTCAGAAGCAGCACTGCTCTAATGGGCCAGAGTCATGTGAAAAGAGCTCAATGCAGAAGAGGAGTGAGCAGTTTAATCTTAGATTGATCATGTTGGGAGATCTGTTGGCAGAAGGCAGAGTATGCTCTTAGTAATTGCCAGGGAGATAAAATCTCAGAGTGTGATTGTATAAGGGACTCGGGGTATAAATCTGCCACAGGCCGGCTCCTGGCAGTGAAACCCAAGGGGTGGTTCAGAGGTTAGAAGCCTGCTGTTCTCCCCTCTGTGAGGACAAGCCAAAGAGAAACATGGCGTTTGCAACAAGGGAAGATGGGAGAGGAGAGACCATGTCCTGAATAGAGAAGGGAAGAGAGAGGAGAGGGCCCGGGGAAGCCCGGAATTCTGCTATGGAGAACCACGGATGACAGAGAAGCACAGTCGCTGTGGCAGGGTGTGTTGGGCATCCCTTTGCTCTGCTGGGAGGATTTCAGGAAACGCTGGACCATCCTGTCTTTTTCTTTCTTTCTTTCTTTTTCTTTCTTTTTTTCTCTTTCTTTCTTTTCTTTTCTTTTTTTCTTTCTTTCTCTTTCTTTCTTTCCCTTCCTTCCTTCCTTCTTTTCTTTCATCTTTCTTTTTTGAGACAGAATCTTGCTCTGTCACCCAGGCTGGAGTGCAGTGGCACGATCACCACTCACTGCAACCTCACTCACCTGGGCTCAAGTGATTCTTCTGCCTCAGCCTCCCAAGTAACTGGGACTACAGGCATGAGCCACCACACCTGGCTAATTTTTGTATTTTGGTAGGGAGGGGTATCAGCATGTTGGCGAGGCTGGTCTTGAACTCCTGACCTCAGGTGATTGGCCTGTCTCTGCCTTCCAAAGTGCTGGGATTACAGGCGTGAGCCCCCGCGCCCTGCCTCTTCCCCTACTTTTCTTTACTCCCCATCCCAACTCCTTCTTATCCCTGGAGACTTTGGGGCCATGGGGGATGTTAAGTCAAACACAGCAGCATTTCTTATTTCTTAGGGCTCTTATTCAACAACAGCCATTCTGGATCCCTTCCCAAGACCACCGTGAATCAGAAGCTATGCAGGTTGGTGCAGGAATTCTGCAAATGTGTTAGGCTTCCCACTAATTCTTTGGCATCTGACATTTGAAAGATACCACCACAGAGAGAAGAGAGAGATACATTGGGATTTTTGAGACTGATCTGTTAAAAGCAGTTCTTTGGGCAAAGAACAAAAAGAGATGTTGCATCTACCACAGCACCTTGGACTGGCGGCGCTGACATTGCGGGGTTATTTACCTGCACTGAAGCTTGAAAAGCCTCGGGCTAGTGCGGAGGTTCTCAGGCTCCAGGGGCAGGCAGCATCAGCCGTGGGCAGTGGGGAGACTCTGGTGTGGGATCCAAAGACCTGGGTGTGAATCCTTGTCCTTGCACCTATGGCTGTGTAAAGCTGGGATAGTCACTTCACCTTTCGGAGCTTCTGTACTCCCTCACTAGGGCATAATAATACTCACTTCACATGATGAACGTGAGTATTCAGTTGTGAAACTGCCTGGCCCAAGTGGCTGCTTAATAGATGTTAGTAGCAGATTGAAACAGCAGTCACCTTTGCTGGGTTTCTCCTGCTTTGACTCTGATCGTCTTCAGGAGGAGGCCCGAGTGGCAGGGCCTTGTGCCCCACGGGATGATGGTCTGGACCGTGTTCCACACATTGGTCCACACTGCGCTGCTTTCCCACTTGAACTTGATCATGATCAGCTCACCGATATCCACTTCCAGCGTGATAAGGAAGGAATACGTTTTATTACTAGCAATTCCTTTGTCCCTTGAATATACAAAGAAAATCAGACACAATCAGTTTAGTTGTAACAGCAAAGTGATGCTTACACACATTCAGGATGGGTTATGTTTTGCTTGAGTGACTTGGGATTTTTGGTGCATTTCCCAAACTGGTATTCAACAGACTATTGTTAGAGCTAGCAATAGGTGTGCCAGGATAAAAAAGGGATTTCCAGATAATAAAATCGGCAAAACGATATTGTTTTCTGTGTTAACACATCAAAAATCTCTGAGAAGTCCTGCTATAACAAATCTAGTTAACTTTCTTTAGCTTCGATTCTAGGAAGAAGCCCCCGTGGAGACAGGGGGGGCTTTGGCAATGGCGTCTGGACAGTTCAGCTTTCTGTAGGTTTAACACAGTGTGCCTCTCTCCCGAGTAACACCGTGTGCCCTCTCCCGGGTAACACCGTGTGCCTCTCCCCGGGTAACACCGTGTGCCTCTCTGCAGGTAACACAGTGTGCCTATCCCGAATAACGCCGTGTGCCTCTCTCCCGGGTAACACAGTGTGCCTCTCTTGCAGGTAACACAGTGTGCCTCTCCCAGGTAACACAGTGTGCCTCTCCCGAGTGACACCGTGTGCCTCTCCCCGGGTAGCACAGTGTGCCTCTCTCCCAAATAATGCTCCTCCCCCCCATATAAGTAGAAAACTCTGTTGAAACAGTGAAGCATAACCATAATAGAAAAAACACACATAAAAAGGATGCACCGATTTAGAGCAAGATTTAAATGCAAACTCTGAGGTATCATTATCAGCTTTACTCACTCATCTCCAAGACGTTGAAATATCCCAACATTGACAGCGTGGTGAGATGCCCTTTCCACTACTGAGAACCATCCTCTAGGAGAGATTTTAGGCAGTGCAGAGGCAGCACTGGATTTAGGGAAAGGCAGCTGGATGGGGAGGGGTCCCTTGTGTGGCTTGGCATAGCTCTTCCTGAGTGTACGGTGAAGAACTGTTTAGGAATCCCCCGCCT
Organism: Ateles fusciceps; assembly: GCA_036589455.1. Classification (NCBI taxonomy): domain Eukaryota; kingdom Metazoa; phylum Chordata; class Mammalia; order Primates; family Atelidae; genus Ateles; species Ateles fusciceps. Next base: position 8,719,063 of record JAZHEH010003061.1, on the reverse strand, counting down.
TGCCAGGCTGTGAGCCTCCAGAGGCTAGGGTCCTCTGTATCCTTAGGTGGGTGTTGGATAGAGCACCAGCAAATGCTTCCTTTTTTGTTTTTAAGACGGGGACCATATTGGTTAGGCTGGTCTTAAACTCGTGACCTCAGGTGATCTGCCCGCCTCAGGCTACCAAAGTGCTAGGATTACAGGCATGAGCCATCGTGCCCGGCAGCAAATGCTTCCTGAAAGACTGTATCAGTGTAGGATCAGAGATCAAAAGCTGGGGGCAATCTTCAAGAAGCTCAGGACCATCCCTGAATGGGTGAGGGGCTAGGGTCACTTCCCAGGGAGAGTCCATGCTGAGGCCTGAGAGGCCAGAGAGTCTGGGGAGCCTCAGAGTGAGCAGGTGGGTAACAGGGTAAAGGACAGATGGGGGAGGCTGGCAGAGCAGGCTGATTGAAATTGGAAATCTGTGCCAAGTCAAAAGGTACCATTTTAATTTCTGGGTTATGAACTCACTGAAAAGGCTCTGGGGGACCTTCTGGGGGGCACCTGATTTGCCCCCTCACCACTCGTCTCTGCACTGCAGGTCCTGGTGGGGCCACCTCTGGCTTCCCTGTCTGCTCAGCCCACAGTGTGTAACATTAAGCAGGTGGTGGGAGGGAAAAGGAGGGAAAAGTTTGGATAGACAGATATAAAAATGTTAACCACATTTTTTTGCTCCTAAATGGTGGTTTATCTCTTGTTTTTCCTTCTCTGTATTTCCTAAACGTCTATACAGGACTTATATTGTGTAGAGGCTGAGGAGGGATGTGAGCGCCTGGGCTTGGGTGGATGTCCTATCTGACCAGGTTGGCCATGTGGATGAGCTGGGCTTACTAAAGGGGTTGTCTCTGAAGCACCAAATATTTATTTATGTTTACAAAAAGAACTAAATGCTAAGAGTTGATTTGTGGACCAAGAGTGTTCTGCTTTAGGTAAGCGCTAGCTCAGGTAGTATCTGGCACCTACCACAGTGCCCTGTACGTGATTGGTGTTCAAAAGCTCAAGCCCGTGTAAACTATAAATTAAATTCTAAGCCCCCCAGCCATCTGAATGGACCCCTCCTCTGGGCCAAGGGCATTCCAAAGTTAACTTGAACAATGAGTTCAGGCCATGATGAGAAGAGGAGATGGGGGACATGCCTCATTATACTCTCCTCCTGTTGGAATTCAGGCACAACTGACCAGCATTAACATTAAAACACAGATTTTAAGAATGGTGAAGCAGACTTTTTGTAGCAATAAGACACTAAAATTCCAGCCTGACTCCAGTGTTAGCATCACATGACAGACAGCAGGCCCTGAAGGAAATTAAACTATTTTACCCTAAAATATATTTCCTTGACATATTTTGAAAGGACCTTGAACAGCTGTCTCTTGGGGAGAAAATCTACATTCTGTAGAGAATACCCTTCTCTTTCCAGGTCTTTTCACTGATCCAGAAGAGAATTAACTGAATCTGGGACCTTTTTTAAGTCTGATAAGAAACATTTACAATCAATTCTCTCTCAAGCCGGCTACCTGAAGGCCTCATCTGAATAATAAGAACCTTGGTCTCCACAACGCCTTATCTTAATCAGACACTCCCTTCTATTGATTCTAGATCTTACCATAAACTCATTCAACCAATGCCAATCAGAAAATCTTTGAATGTACCCAGGACCTGGAAGCTCCCCTGCACTACCATCCCCAAACCACTTTGAGTTGTCCCACCTTTCTGGACCAAACGAGTGTACATCTTACAAGTATTGATTGATGTCTTATGTCTTCCTAAAATGTATAAAACCAAGCCATGGCCTGACTACCTTGGATACAGGCCATCAGGACCTCCTGAGGCTGTGTCATGGGTATGTTCTTAACCTTGGCCAAATAAACTTCTAAATTGATTGAGACTTGTCTCAGATGCTTTTTGGTTTACATCTGGATTAAAGTAGCTGTGGCTGGCCTGATCTTGAAAATTACAGAGTCCATTTATACTGGGCAAGAAAAATAAGCATGTCATCACCCTAGGGGGCTACACCTCCTACTCACAGAATGATGGGAATTTTCTGCATTTTCTCTTTGTTCCGAGTAGCGACATGGTAAAAGCTGTTTCTGTTGGCTTCTCACTTTGGTTGATGAACCGGATCTTGAAGTTGTAATGATAAACTGGAGAAAGGGAGGGAGAGAGAGAGAGAGTTTAGGCAGAGATTTTAAATTTAAAAATCTCTATTTCTTAAAATTTAAACATGTAGAGGGAAAAGTTTGGATAGCTAGATATCAAAATGCTAATGACATTTTTTTGCTCCTAAATGGTGGTTTATCTTCTCTGTATTTCCTAGATGTCTACACAGGACTTATATTGTGTTTGTAATGTAATTATGATAAATATTTGCCAACAAAAGAAGGCAGAACAGGAGTATAGGATATCTGACACTCTCACTGATTTCTAGATGCAACTTCTGTTGTAATATTTTGTGTGTTTGGCGAGGGTCTCCTTTCATGAGTCAAAGAATATATGCCTTTTGGGCATTTGGAGAATACACTGCCATTTTACACTATTGGCTCTGTCTGATGGGGTGTGTTTCAGGGTGGGGCACAGCTCCAGCTAAGCAATATATGCCCTCATGACCAAGTGTTTATATTCTGGCAGTTCCTGGAAACAAGCTCTGTAAGGTTTCATGGACACATTTCCTAATGGAAATAAGATAACTTCAGTTCTAGAACTTGGGCCTAAAAACTTTCTGTTTTATCAAATGTCCAGAATGTCCTCCTACTGATGGGTTGGTAGGAAACAGGTAATTTTTTAATTCTTCTTTACCTAATAAATTCTACATTTAGTTGTTGAAAGCAAATGGCTTACTATTAGACAGGCATTGGTAAAAACTACATTGCATTGTTGAGTACATTGCATCATCTCATTTACTTACCACAGCCCTACGATGTAGGCATTGTTATTATCACTCCCATTTTATAAATAAGAAAACTGGAGCTCACATGGATGCAACTGACTTCTTCAAGGTGCTCTTAGCGTCCCTCACCCTAGATGATGTTGGCTTAGCTTGTGTGGTTGCATAGCTATGGAGCCGTTTTGAAAATTATCCTACCTCATTTCAAGATGACTGATTGCTCCTTGGACTTCTTGTCTCCATATTCTCCCCAGTGGATTCCCCAGGGTTGGATACAGGGTCCAACTTCCAGACCAGGATGGGTTTTGGTTTTTGTTTTGGGGTGGGGGTGGTTGAAACAGGGTCTTTCTCTGTTACTCAGGCTGGAGTGCAGTGGCACAATCTCAGGTCACTGCAGCCTTGACCTCCTAGGTTCTTTTGTATCCATATTCTTTATAGCTCCAAGATTGCAAACAGGTTGAATATGGCATGTTAATTCCATTTGATTGATAATAACTGCCTGGAGCCCTGTGTTGAGATGGATTCTGAGGCCATGTCCAGGCTTGGGGCAAGATGAGTGTCTCCCCTGGGCAAAGGATAAGGGATTTATGGAATGCTTGCTGTGTATTTGCCTTTCCTGTTTTGATTAATCCACGAATCCTAACAGTGCCTTGCACACAGTAGGTGCTTAATAAACTTTTGTGGGATGAATGAACTGATGGTTTGTTTGGGAGTGACATATCACAATGTGCGTGAACATCTAACAAGATGGAAATCACCTGTGAGGATTCAAGACCTGAGTTTCAAGCTTTGTTGTAGGAGAATTTTTAAAAATTAGACCATGGTAACTAGCCATCCATCCATCCCTTTTATCCAGCACGTTGAAATTCATCTCTTCATCAATCAATCTACTAACTCCCAAATGGTACCATTTCTACTGGAGGTTGATAACTATACAGCAAGCCCAGCGGAGGGTATTGCCAATGCTGTATTGCTAACACACCAGCTCCAGTGTCCTGGTATACCTGTATTGCTGAGTTTCTAGATTAATTATGCAATCCTACTGTGTAATTAATTGGCATGAACTAATCTTCCCATTTGGATTTTGTGTTTAATTTGGTCATGTGAGTGGGGGATATCTCTTGGGTTTACTAAAGGGGTTATCTCTGAAGCACCAAATGTTTATTTATGTTCACAACAAGAGCTGAATACTGAGTTGATTTGTAGGCCAAGAGTTTTCTGCTTTAGGTAAGAACTAGCTCAGGTAATATCTGGTACTTACTATAGTGCCCTATACATCAGCAGTCCCCAACCTTTTTGGCACCAGGGTTGGGTTTTGTTGGAGACAATTTTTCCACGGACTGGTGTGGGGGTAGGTGGGATGGTTTTGGGATGAAACTCTTCCACCTCAGATCATCAGGCATGAGCTTTTCATAAGGAGCATGCAACCTAGATCCCTATCATGTGCAGTTCACAATAGGATTTTTATGCTCCTGTGAGAATCTTATGCCCACACTGCTCTGACAGGAGGCAGAGCTCAGGTGATAATACTTGCTCGCCTGCCACTCACCTCTGGCTGTGTGGCCCAGTTCCTAATGGGCCACAGTCCATGGCCGGATGTTGGGGACCCATGTTGTAATACAATAGGTGCTCAAATCCCAAGCCTGGAATAAAGTAATTTGATGCCCTCAAGACAACAAAAGAGGCTGTGTGGGAGAAAGAAGAAAAGAGATATAGGCACAAGTCCTGGGAAGGGTCCCTAAACCCTTGGGTGGCACCACTGGAGAAATGGACTAAGCCTGTCATCCCAGAAGCCTCTGGAGAGGTCTTACACTGTCTGGGAGTTTGTCAAGGAAACTGTAACAAGTAAACAGTGCTATAAGTCAAACTGAGACAAAAAGGAAGGTGCTTTCCAAAGGCAGTTTCCGAAAAAGAAGTTGGGAAAGGTTCTTTCCAAAGGGTGGAAGGGGGTAAGATGCAGAAGGACTGGCCTTGGGTTAACCTCCTTATGAGGAGGCAGGACACCTTCCAGAGAACTCAAGGAACACTCATAGTAACCGATCTGCAGTTTCGTATGATATGTATTAATTGGCAGCCTACTGTGTGTTCAGCCTAGTGCTCAATGCGGGTAAAAGCATGTAATCGGCAATATGCATGAGGTGCTTTGCATCTGTCATCTCACTTAACCCGCCAACAAATGACACGATTATTATCTCATTTTAAAGAAGAGGAACCTGAAGCACAGAGCAGTTAAGTGACTTTTCTGGGATCACAAACTAGTAAGTCGTGTATGGCTGGGACGTCAGCTCATGCAGCCTGACTCCAGAACTCGAACTTTTACATGTTTAGACCCAGGACCACTAGCTTTATATACTCTAAGGAAAATGTTGAATTGTGGGAAAGAGATTTAAGTTAAAAAATGTCCTAACATTTGTTTAAAAATAAACTGAAAACACCTGAAATATTCAGTAATAGAGGGACAGCTATGAACTAATAACAGCAATTATGATAACTACCATTTAGTTCTTTAGTATGTCCCAGACATGGAGCTAATAGCTTCACATAATTACCTCATTTCTCTTTACAACAACTGTATAAGATGCCTGCTTTATCTTCCCTCCCACATCGTTTTACAAAGGAAGAAGCGGAGGCTCAGAAAAAGTAACTTGTCGTTGTCACGTGGCTGATAACCGACGAAGCTGCAATTAGAAGTTAGTCTGCCGATTGTCAGTTCATAGTCCCAAACATGTGATTTACTCTTAGGAAGCCATTAAAAGCTATTTTTGGAATGATTTTGATGCTTATGAAAGAAGTGAAAAAGAAAACAACAACAATGACAAAAAACCACAGGTTATGAAATTGTCTAGTGTGAGGCCAATGCTGCAAAACGGAATACACAGAAGTAGGGGAATTCACAAAAATATTAACAGTGCTTATCTCGGGAGAGGACACAGTGGTAATGTCATTCTCTTCTTTATGTTCTTCTGCAAGTTTCATGTGTTCTGCAGTAAACGTGTATTCTAACTGGAATCCAAATGGAAAAAGAAAGAGCTTTTACAAGTATTGAAAAAGAAAAAAGGCCGGCGTGGTGGCTCACACCTGTAATCCCAGCACTTTGGGAGGCCGAGGCGGGCGGATCATGAGGTCAAGAAATCGAGACCATCCTGGCCAACATGGTGAAACCCGTCTGTACTAAAAGTACAAAAAGTTAGCCGGCGTGGTGGTGCATGCCTGTAGTCCCAGCTACTCGGGAGGCTGAGGCAGGAGAACTGCTTGAAACTGGAAAACGGAAGTTGCAGTGAGCCGGGATCACACCACTGCACTCCAGCCTGGGGACAGAGCAAGACTCTTATCTCAAAAAAAAAAAAAAAAAAAGAAGAAGAAAAGAACTAGAAGCTGCAGTCCTTTGAGGCCTCTGCCTTGTGTCATGGGCGTCTATGTCCATGTCTTATCTCCCCCAAAGGCAGTCGCAGAGTCACCCTACTGTTGGTATCTCCACAAGGACACAGCACACACTAGGCGTCCAAGGCGTACTTAACAGGCTCGTTGAGTGAAGAACAACATGGATATATAACTGCATTAAAGAGACCAAGAATGATAAAATAGCTTCCATTTGTTGAGATCCTACTATGCATCAAGCTACATACTGTTTTACATACATCATTTTCGTCCTCATAACAGACTTAATAAGGTTAACTGCTGGGTACTGTCTTAATACTGACTTAATAATGTTAACAGACTTAATAATGTTAACCTGCTGGGTACTGTCCGTCTACTCCCTCTGCCCCTGCTGTCCTCATCCACTCTGCCCTCCACTGCTCAGCTCTGAGCCTCAGGATGGGATCCCTTAGGGTGCATCTGCCAGGCTCCGTTGTCGATTGGTTTCTGGTTGGGGTGATCGCTGGAGGGAGAGGCACTAGTAGGAGATCAGGGCAGAGGAGAGAGAGGCCAGGGCATTATCCCTCTGCTCTCCTGTGCTCTGGAGCCTGACTGTGCAGCCTCTGCCCTTCCACAGTTAGCAGCAGGCCCTCCTCAGTCCTTTCCCTGGCTCCACCCGTCCTGCTGTTAGAGGCAGGGTACAGCCTCAGCCCTTGTTGGTTTCCTTAATACTGCCCACCCCTTTGTAAGAAGCCCTACTTGCTTTCTTCAACTGGTCCAGGCCAGGTGTGTCTAATTGCAAAAGACCCTTTCTATGTCTCCTGGTGCTTTGGTTCTGCAAGCTGAGTCTGTCCCTTGAAAGCAAATGGCCAACAGCACTTGAAGAAAAGTTGTGGTCAACGCCTGCTTCCAGTGAAGCCACCAAGACAAAGTGCCTGCCAGCTCTGACCCCGTGACATCCATCCTGGGCTATCACTGCCACAGAGTTCTCTCTCCTGTCCCCTAAACGTCTGGCCCCTGAGCCCAGAAAAATGTTTCATGCCCTTGCTTTGGAGATGCCATTTTTCTTCCCTTTTTCTTAAATTGTGAGTAGGAGGAGATTAATTTCTGCCTGTGAGATGCTATGTTTCCACAATTTTAGGAGAAGGTGCTTGTGTAAAACTCAGGAGTCAGATGTAGAGGATGCAAAGGCCCCTTTAGCTTGCATATCCTATGAGTGAGAATTGCCAGTCTCCGCAACGTGTGTGCCTAGAGTAGCAGCTCTGCAGGAGGGCGGAACCTGCTAAGGTGTGTGGGTTGCAAGGAGCCAAGCCAGCGTGCTTTCTGAGGCTCACGAGGGAACAGGCTATGGAGGGAGCCTGTGCTGATGGCTGAGGCACGTTTGAGATTGCAGGAGCAGTCCTGAAAAACTCCATGTCTGCACAGGGAATCTTGCCTGACTGTACTTTTTTGGAGAAACCTTGAAATGAAATTAACTTTAAATATACAAGGGTCTTTCATGCTGAGAACAAGTTATTATTTCCTCCTCCTCCTCCTCTTCCCCTCCTCCTCCTCCTCTTCTTCCTTCTCCCTCCTACTCCTCCTCCTCATTTTCCCTCCTTCTCATCCTCTTCCTCTTTTCCTCCTCCTCCTCCCCCTCCTCCGTTTTCTTCCTTCCTTCCTTCTTTCTCTTTCTTCTTTCTTCTTGATTCTCTTCTTCATAGAGACCAGGTCTATATAATCCTCCTGCCTTGGCCTCCCAAAGTGCTGGAATTACAGGTGTGAGCCACTGCACCCAGCCCTAATTATTTATTCTTATTTGGATTTTTGTAAGCATTTTTCTTAAAAGAAAATATAAAAAAGAAAAGATAATTTGCCTAGCATTCTACCCTGCCACCCCCAATGCCATGATGCTGTTACAAAGATTAAGGAAAAAAAGTCTGAGTGATTTTGCTCACTTTACCTTATGACATGTTTAATAAGGATGTAAAAAATGATTTGGGGAAAATGCTTTTGATCCTGTGACTGCAAAGAGACCAGTACAACATACTCCCAAGTTCTGGCAGGAGAAATTATTTCAGGTCTTAAAGATGAAAGGCATGAAATAGTCCATTGACCTTAAATGTGATCAGGCAAACTCCATCAAGAGCAGAAATCTGAGGCCTCTGGAGATTCTCCTTACTAGGAAAAATCCTGGATTGTAACCCTGTGTGGACACTGCTGGTGCCATTTAAAAAAGAAAAACTTACACTTATTTTCACAAGATCAGGTTGTGGAATTTATGAAAAAGAGAATATATTTCTCTCTATTTTTTGCCTCCCAGAAACAATGATTCTGAATCGTTAGATGTTGGCTCTGGGAGATATGACTGTCTTTGCAAACATGAAAGAGGGCTTTTTTTCCCCCTCAGTGTGTGGATTTCTCTCTTGGAGATGGTAGGAATGAGATCTCTTGTGTTTTCTCCCAAGCCCAGAGGGCTCGTTCCTAGACCTGAAATGCCTCTAACTCAGAGGGCAACTGAAGATCATAGGACTGAGGGTCCAGGATGGTGTTGTCCAGGGTGTTGCTGTGTAAACAAGGCAGCCAGTGCCAGCAAGGCTGAATGAAAATGAATGAACTCAGAGCAGGCGCACTGAGAAGCGAAAGGGAAAGTGACTGTGTAAGCCTTTATATATAATACGTGTGTGTGTATGTATTTTCATGGCCACATTTGGGCTTCACAGTACAGCCCCATTTATGTGATGCCCTATTGTTACGAGACTGGATTCTTGCCCCTTTCTTTTTTAAAGTAAATTGATTTTTTTTTTTTTTTAAACAGGGTCTCACTCTGTCACCCAGGCTGGAGTGCAGTAGCACCATCATGGCTCACTGCAGCCTTGACCTTCTGGGCTTCAGCAGTCCTCCCGCAGCCTCCCAAGTAGCTGGGACTACAGACATGCACCAAATACACCTGGCTAATTTTTAATTCTTTTGTAGAGATGGGGTCTTGCTTTGTTGCCTAAGTTGATGTTGAGCGCCTGGGCTCAAGTGATCCTCCCACCTTAGCCTCCCAAAGTGTTGGGACTCCAGGTGTGAGTCACCGTGCCTGGCCAATGCCTGCCCCTTCTGTGGGGGGTCTGTTGCTGCCTGTGAGCTGTGGAGATGGGGGAGTTTGTGTGTATGTGTGTGTGGTCAAGACTGTTGTGCTGACTGGCATCCTGTTGCCAGCTCTGCGCTGTGGGGATAATAAGGGTCCTCAATGGACAGACAGAGTCCGGGGTTTGAGTCCTTTCTGCCACATACCACCTTGTGATTTTGAGATCACATAGCCTCTCTGGGGCTCAATTTCCTCATCTGTGAATGTGGATTAAAAACTCTCTTGTAATGTTGCTGTAAGAATGTGGTAAGATGGTGATGAGAAAATGCCTGTCTTCCAGAAGGTGTTAATTGGGTGTTACCTACTCCTTCCTCCACACTGAACTGACCCGGCCAGGTTTTGAGACCCGTCTGCAGGCCCCATGCTAGTGGCTCATCCCCATGTCTGTTCACACCCCTTTCTTGGTGCTCACATTGGTTTTGTCTTTAGGTCAAGGTCACATAAGTGGTTGGCAGCAAGGCCAAGATTCTTGACACTCCTTATCCCAACCCCAAGCCTGTGCTGTCTATGATACCCTCTGTGTCTTCTGGAACTCTCCCTGAAGTCAGTGGAAACCTTCTAAAGAAGTAGCTGAGAAAAGCCAAAAACAGACAGACCGCCTGAGTCACAGCTTGGCTCGTCCTCTCGCCGACCAGCAGGATGGAAAGGGAGCTCTCAGGGCTGCAGCCAGCAACAGAAGCGAATGACCCTCATCCCCGGCCCAGGGAGCCTAGAGTGCAGGGGGGAGTTACAGCATGGGAGGACAGAAGAGTGCAGGAGATCTGGGAGTGTGCAAGAAGGGCAGAGAAGGGGAAGCGGGGACATGCAGCTGGAATGCCACAGGAGGGAGAGGCATTCAGTGGAGGGGCCTTGGTCCTGCGCAGCCCAAGGAGGCCCCCGAGGAGGCCAAGTGCAGTGAAAGGTAAAAAGGCTGCAGAATCCGGGCCAGCTGGGATTCAGTGTGGTGCTTCCTGCTCACAAATTGCGTGACTTTGCCCTGACAGTGTCTCTCTGTCTGTGTATGTGTCGTGGGGTTGCTGTGAGGATCAAATGGGAAATGAGCTAACGTGTACAACACATCCAGCCCAGTGCCTGGGCGGAGTGCTCCCCCGAGTGCCCCTTCTCTCCCCACCCTCCCTTACCTCATCTGACTGCTCTGTGGATGAAATGAGACGAGGCTCTGGAGAAACAGGATTTACTCCGCGCAGATCAGTTCCCTCCCCCTCCCTTAAAAACAGGCTCCCAAATTGGTAAAGGTTCCTCGTGAGAGAGTAAGAATGGAAGTGGGCGATAAATGGCCTCGTTTCACTCAGCGACTGTTTCCCAGTTCTCTCCTGCTACTGCTGTACTCTCGCAGTGTTTACCCGAGTTCTGGCGTACGGTTGTAGAAAATAGATCCTTTGATGGTTTTGTCGAAATATCTTGGGAGCCAGAGGAATTCGGGCCAAGTTAGTCATCCTTTGTGAAACTACAATCAGGAGGCGATGTTTATCTTGCCCAACCAGACCCTGCACTAAAATATATAGTACAATTAGATGTTTTTGAAAAATAGGGATTGCGGTTTCTCTGTAGGTCGGGGTTGGGCAAGTCTGCTCTTTTAAGAGTGTAATATGTATTCATCAAAATGCTGGAGGTGGCTGGTGAAATAGGCTTTGGGGGCCCAAGTCGGTGATGATCACAGCCGTGCTGGGCGGGGAGTGGTGTAGCTGTGGTAGCCTAGATTAAAGTCTCCATCCCAGCACCATCAATAGAACTCTCCGCAGCAATGGAAATGTTTTATTTCTGTGCTCTCTGATGCAGCAGCCACGTATTTGAGCACTTGAAAGGTGGCTTCTGTGACTGACAAACTGAATTTTTGGTTTTATTTAATTTAAAGTAACTGAGATGTGGATTTAAATAGCTACATATGGTTTGTGGCTACCATATTGGACAACATAACATTATACAGACAGCAGTATCCCATGAGCAGCTGCTTCAAACAGGCGAGCCTCACGTGGGTGCGCTTTCCAGCCATGCCCAGGGCTGCTTGAGGTGACTGCACAGAGGTTGCTCTCCACTAGCAAGTGAAACTGGGTTGAGCGGGTGAGGACTTTGCTCACTGGAGGGGCTGAAGCAGAACTGGGGAGAATTTGAAAGGTGACAGAAAAGGAGAGGGTGTGGGCTGGGCGTTGTGGCTCGCGCCTGTAATCCCAACACTTTGGGAGGCCAAGGTGGGCGGATCACCTGAGGTCAGGAGTTCCAGACCAACCTGGCCAACATGGCAAAACCCCGTCTCTACTAACAATACAAAAATTAGCTGGGCATGGTGGTGGGCACCTGTAATCCCAGCTACTTAGGAGGCTAAGGCAGGAGAATGGCTTGAACCCGGGAGGTGGAGGTTGTGGTGAGCCAAGATTGCACCGTTGCACTCCAGCCTGGTGACAAAGTGAGACTCCGTCTCAAATAAATAAATCAATAAATGGAGAGGGTGTGGTGCAAGTCACAGCTCAGCACTGGAACCTCCATCGGGGCTGGGAGTTTCGGTCACCGACCAGTTTCAGGCAATCCTGCCTTTAGCCTCCTCCTCACTGGATGTCCCTGGAGCAAGATAAGATGTTAATAGTTGGTGATAAAGAGACACAAATGTGGTCTCCAAGGGACTCATTGCAGGTTGGTCTCCACCAAGACCCATGAGGGTAGGAATGTGTTTGAAGAATACATGGATGGATGAATAGATTGCTTTTGGTAGCTGGTGGGTGAGATAATGATGCCCTAAAGCAATTCTTTGGTCTTCCTTAAAAAGAAAGGGATCCTTATGAGCTCACACCCCGTATAGTGGTCGGGCACTGGGGTCATTGGAAAATGGGAGAAGCCCCGGCCTGGCTCATGCCCACTGCTCTTGTTTCCCCTTCTCTTGATGGTTCCCTTCCTTCCCCATCTCCAAGCCCCCAGTAGATGTTCTCAGGCTGGGCCGAGCCTCTCACTTCAGATGAAGTACCTACTTCAGCCCTGGAAGATGAAAAATGACCTCTTTTCTTCCCAGCTGATTTCAAGGAGAAAACAATCCCCCTACCCTTCTCTTCCACCCCCTCTCACTCCTGCAAACAGACCAGGGGCAGGTTAGGGAGGTAAAATCACTCCACTCACTGTTTGGAGGCCCTGGGTCTATATGCCAGGTCTGCCAAGAGCTTTTTGTCTCTGGACAAATCATTTTCCCCTGCCTCGGCCTTGGTTTCCCCATCTGAAAAACGGCAGGGTTGAAACACTCCTCAAGATGCGAACTTTCCATGCTTAAAATAGATCCAGAGAAATGTGATTATCTAACAGGCTTAACTCCAGGCAGCACTGTCATTTAAAGGATCTGGTTAACCCAAATGAGTCTCTAATTGACAGCCTGCAGGGAGAGCTCCCCCCACCCGGCACCCAAGCAGGAGGACTTCCAAATTCCCTCACCTTCGTGCTGCTATCTCCTCCAGCCCTAAGGGACAGACACTGGAGGGACCCTTTGGCCAGAAAGATCCTGCCCTCACGCCAGCTACTTTTAGATGCTATGTACACCTGCAAGAAATTTCTGTCATTCTTGAACCTGCTTGACTCAAGGAAGGGAAATTTGGCTGGAGAGTAAAAGTTCAGATACAAGAGGAATCCTGTGCCTCAAAACTAAGCTGCCTCGGAGTTTGAACTCATGACTGGGAGTCAGGTGGCACTGTGCCAGGTCTCTTCATAGCAGCGCAGCTGTTGGCACCCCACGTGAGTTTTGGTTTCCTTCTCTTTAGAAGGGGATAATAACCAGCCCTGCTGTCCTCGCGTGGCTGTTGTGAGAACCACGAGGAATCGATGGCTGCATGGAATGTTTTGTGTAAAATGCTCTCTAAAAGCAAAGTGGTGGTGGCGGCCTGTTCACATTCTCCAGATACAAATATCTGCATGGTAATGGTCAAACAGCACATCAACTTTCTTCTGCCAGCGCTGGAGAGGCTGTGCGATGAAACTGTAAGATGCTAAATCACTCCTGAGCTGTTTTAAGGATTAGGCAGAACTGTTAATGGCAACAGATGTTAGCTTGTTCCCTCCAGGAGGATTTAGGTTTCCGTGGAGTATTTCTCTGTTGGCCTCAGCTAAGACATGGCCACAGCCCTTTCTGCAACCTTCTGTTCAATCCTAAGAGCTGCTGGGCCCACTTTCTGCCCTGAGGTTAAAAATCTGACTGGGAAACATTGGGAGCTGAATCTTGTCTTGGGAGTGCCTCAGGCTGACAATAATATCCTCTAAGATGAGCTGATGCAAATTTTAGGGGGAATGAAATGCAGTCTGGAATCCAGTTTTTTCACGGGGGCGGAGAACAGAGATGAAAGAACTGGATTCTAGGCTGTGTTGGGAGACACCCCAAGTCCCTGTACAGTGAGATTTGGGTGGCCCAGGTGAACTGCGTGTGCTCTTGCAGATCTAACATTCCAGGGGACGGTGAAAATGGATAGAGAGGCTAACCCAAGGATCGTTTTAGAAATTATCAAGGTTTCTCCTCCTAGCTCTTGGCAGTAAGGTGGCCACGCTCTTGGGAGAAAGGCTGTGTCATCATCGCTGTCAAGCCTCCAGAGTTTCAGAAACACTGCAACAGCAGAGCTGAAGCACCTCCAGGAAAAGAGCCGAGGGGAGTTTTGAGCCCCTTGGACAGGGGGACTGCATCCTGCCCTTCTGAAGGCTCCCCCGGCTCCACACTCACCTTTGAAGGGGGACTGGGCTCGCGTCACAAGGAAGAGCCTCTTGCTCTTGCTCTGCGGCTCCTGGCGGATGTGGTAGCCCAGCGTGTTGCAGCGGCCCTTCTTGCAGCTCAGGCACAGGCCCTGGCTGAAGCTGTCCATGTCCCTGCACAGGTAGGCTGTGCTCTGCGTGCCAGCATGCAGCAAGGAGTCAATGAAAAGGTGCACGGATCGCTCGTGGGAGCATTTGATGGTCTGGGTGATGGCTGGAACACAGGGCAAGAAAGACGTTATCACACCTTAACCCAAAGTAGCCTCAACTCAAAGGATCTCCTTGGTTCTCAGCCCACAGGAGGTTAGCAGTAGCACACAGGACAGGCAGGGGTAGGCTTGTCAAAGTGGACCCCCTGACAACAGCGGGATGTGACAACTGACGGAAACTAAGGAAAGTAGACCCTCTGGGTCATGTAGTGTCAGGCAAAATCCCAGGCACTGCTGGGATCCTCAGAGCACTCCTCTATGGCAGTGTGTTACAGCAGGCGTTTTAATAGGCACCCAAGTCACTAAGTAAAATCATTACGAGAACAGGTTAGTGTAATTTATTATAGAAATATTTCTATCTACTATGGGAGGTGGAGGCAGGTGGATCACAAGGTCAAGAGATCGAGACCATCCTGGCCAACATGGTGAAACCCTATCTTTACTAAAAATACAAAAATTTGCTGGGCGTGGTGGCACATTTCTGTAGTCCCTGCTACTCGGGAGGCTGAGGCAGGAGAATCGCTTGAACCTGGGAGGCGGAGGTTGCAGTGAGCTGAGATTGTGCCACTGCACTCCAGCCTGGCAACAGAGCAAGACTTCATCTCAAAAGAAAAGAAAAAAAGAGAAATATTTCTATCTTAAATGGGATAACTTAAAATGCACTGGTGCTGATGCCTGGAGGGTGGGGTTTCTGGAACAGGCTTGCCTGGGAACACCTTTTCTCTTAATATAGCTAGATATAGGCTACACTCCCGTGGCGCTCTGACGGTCTGGAAAACGCTGAGGCCTCTCGGCAATGTCTACCTTGAGTCCCAGAGCAGCCACTGCATCCCTTCGGTAGCAGGCCTGTGAAACCAGCACGAGGACTGGATTTGGAAGGATGTTGCCTAGTAACCAGGTCTGCACAGCCCTCACCCCCAAAACAAGCTTACGAGGTTGATCTACCATGGATTTGAACTTTTTTTTTTAAACTTTCCAAATTTTAACCTAATCTGTAGTAAATAATTCTCAGGGGTGTTGAGAAACCACCGCAAGATATGTAAAACACTTGATGTAAAAGGACAGCACAGGTGACTTTGCCAAAAGCTATTTCCCCTGGTGTCTGGAGGCTAAATACCAATATCAGTCATCGCAGTCCTTGGACACTAGCAGCTGCACTCGTTGGGCACCTACTGGGAGGCTGTGTATGCTGCATGGCCTCCACTCCTCCACTGCCTGCATCCTCACTGCAGCTCCTTGAGGCAGCTGTTATCAACAAGGTAACTGAGCCTCCAAGATATCTACTAACTCACCCAAGCTTATCTACCTAGGAGGCAGTGAGGGTGGAACAGCAGTTCTCCAGTGACACCCGTGCAGTCGTGGCTGGGAGAACTAGCCCCAGGAACCCTTTCAAACACGGGGGTGAAGGCAACTGAGAAAAACCAAGCTGAATACCTATATTTGGTTCCGTTGCTTTGAAGTTTAGCACAAAAGAGCAAATGGGGCCGGGCGCGGTGGCTCACCCCTATAATCCCAGCACTTTGGGAGGCCGAGACGGGTGGATCACGAGGTCAAGAGATCAAGGCCATCCTGGTCAACATGGTGAAACCCCGTCTCTACTCAAAATACAAACATTAGCTGGGCATGGTGGCGCACGCCTGTAGTCCCAGCTACTCGGGAGGCTGAGTCAGGAGAATTGCTTGAACCCAGGAGGCGGAGGTTGCGGTAAGCCGAGATGGTGCCATTGTACTCCAGCCTGGGTAACAAGAGCGAAACTCCGTCTCAAAAAAAAAAAAAATAAATAAAGAGCAAATGGTAGTGATTGCTCAGGGATGTGTTTACCAGGCAAATAAAGCCCATGCACCATCCTGGTGGTGTCCACCGAGCTTTGTGGGGGTGAAGTTTGGGATGAGGGCTGGAAGGTCGAGCTGGGAACTGCTGGTGGCTGGAGGGGGAGGCGATGGGGGGGCGGAGATGGGTGGGGGATGTAAGCAATGAAAAGGCAAGTTCCCAGAAGGCTTTCTCAGGCCTGGGCGGTGGAAGACTAGGAGTCCAGCCACAGTGAGGTGATGTGGAGTGTGAAGGTCATTCTGATACTGGAGAGGCGAGGATGGTGTCATCACGAGAGAGTATGTTCTCACCTCAGTGTCGGCTGATCACGGTGAGGTGGCTTGCGGGGGGTAGAGGGCTCTAGCTGGCTTAGAGTGATTGGCATGTCTTAATCAGGATGATATTTTATAATAGCAAGAAATTTGGAATGCCCGTGGAATGTGCCGCTTCTGCTGACATCTTTGTTCTTTAATCCTGTGCATATTATCAATGTGCATGTTAATATTTCGGTTTTAGGACTTGAAAGAGACGTGGGATCACAACCCAGATAATGGCACATTCTGTGTCTGCCCCAAGGTAAAGGGCGTAACAAGGACATATCTGAAGCTGAATTTCCCATTGGGAGAATCTCAGTAATGTCCCCCAATTAAACAGATGGGGTGGGATGAAGGGTGAGAGCAGGGTTCAAGGAGCCACAACCTATTAAGTAGATCCTCATGTGGCTCAGAATAGAGGCAGTCCCTGGAATGAGGAAACTTCTGGAGAAGGAAGAACAACCACAAGCATCCAGACTCAACTCTCCGAAGAGCTGGTACCGGGGGGAGAGGCTTTGCTCAGGCACACGGGGCCAGGGTGAGAAGTGGGGGTTCCTGTTGGTACCCTCTGCTCATCCTCAGGGTGTGGCCTTGGCCTGTTGCCCACTCCCATACTCCTTCTCTCTGGGTGGGCTCGGTGACCATATAACCTGGGCCCCTGCCCTTGCTGAACTCTTCCCCGAGTCCCACACGTTGGTAGATTCCACTGACTTCCAGAGGGCCCGTGGAAGTGTAGGCCAGTGCTCTGGCCCCATGACTTCTTCTCACCATTGAAGCCGTGCTGGGCGATATGTCTGTAGAGCTCTAGGAAGTGGCAGCCAGGCTGGAAGGAGCCCCCGTTGGGATAGAAGTCATAGTGCCCGACGGGCTGTTTGATGCCCACACTCAGGCCCATGTACTCCCGGGTAAAGGTGTGAATGGCATCCACAAAACTGGCATCATCTGGAGAAAGACGATCGCTGGGGGAACTTCCCTCAAACAAAGGGCCCGCGGGATCCAGGCCTGATTAGAAAGCAGGGATAAGGGTTAGGTGGGGAGCAAGGAGAGGGGGAAGAGAAATGTGCTTTTTAGCTTTTTCGTATTATTATACATTAATGAGCTAGCAGGAAGAAGAAACACCTAGGGCATAATCCTTCTCTAGTAAACCTTGCCATAACCTTTTCTCAGTAAAACCACAGTAATTCATGGTGCTAACAATGAGACACAGGCCGGGCATTAGCTAGAGGGGGAAGAGGTTTGCAGAAACTATCCAGTGGTACACATAAGGTTATGATGCTTGAGGCCGGGAGGCCTAGGCAACATAGTGAGACCCCATCTCCAAAAAAAAAGAATACAAGGCTGGGTGCAGTGGCTCATGCCTGTAATCCCAGTACTTTGGGAGGCCAAGGCAGGTGAATCACCTGAGGTCAGGAGCTCGAGACCAGCCTGACCAACATGGAGAAACCCCGTGTCTACTAAAAATACAAAATTAGTCGGGTGTGGTGGTGCATGCCTGTCATCCCGGCTACTCAGGAGGCTGAGGCAGGAGAATCGCTTGAACCTGAGAGGCAGAGATTGCAGTGAGCAGAGATCACACCACTGCAATCCAGCCTGGGCAACAAGAGTAAAACTCTGTCTCAATAAAAAAAAGAATACAAAACTTAGCTGGGTGTGGTAGCATGTGCCTGTAGTTTCAGCTACTCGGGAGGCTGTGGCAGGATTACTTCAGCCCAGGCGTGTGAGGTTGCAGTGCACCACGACTGCAGCACTGTGACCCAGTCTAGGCAACAGTGGGATAGCCTGTCTCAAAAAGAAAAAAGGGAATGCTTGAATTACTTAAGCTAATCAGTTTTGAGTACCTCTCAAGCTTCTTTCAGGTCTGTTTGCATCCATAAAAAAGCCAATATGCTCATTATAAGTAGTTCCGACCTACCTATCAAAGAATGAGATTTGTTTGCCTGCAGGTTGTCAGTAATCTCCCTAAACAAGCGAATTTTTCTCCTATAATGTCGTCTTGTCAGAACGTCCAGAACAGCCTCAGGACACCAGCGCATGGGGTGAAAATGTGCGCAAGCAGGGTAGCTCAGAGCTCTGGCACTCAAGTGACAGATGTATGTGCCTGAAGCCAGGCGGCAGCTCCCGGCTGACTGTGGGTGGGTGGTATTTATGCACTCAAGGTTTTGTCCCTGTTTTTCTTCCTCTGCCTTCCCTGGAGGACCCTCTGGTGTATCACCCAGCCTTGGCTTCCTTCCCTACTGTAAGGGGTGAAGGAATTGAGAGTGGGCTATGAGATTGCCCATTCTCCAGCCCCACCCCCGTGACAAATGAAAAATGTCCTTGGCCAGGCGTGGTGACTCACACCTGGTAATCCCAGCACTTGGAGAGGCCAAGGTGGGTGGATCACCTGAGGTCAGGAGATGGAGACCAACCTGGCCAACATGACAAAACCCCGTTTCTACTAAAAATACCAAAATTAGCCGGGCATAGTGACAGGCACCTGTAGTCCCAGCTACTTGGGAGGCTGACGGAGGAGAAAACTTGAACCTGAGAGGTGGAGGCTTCAGTGAGCCAAGATTGTGTCACTGTACTCTAGCCTGTGCAACAGAATGAGACTTCGTCTCAAAAAAAAAAAAAAAGAAAAGAAAAGAAAAATGTTCTGATGTCATTTCTGTTTGCTTCTTCATCAGGCTGATAACAAGATGGCAAGACGGTGTTGAGCCTTCCTGCTGTCTCTGAGGCGGGTGGCCCGGCTGACACGCCTGATGTGACCCACAGCCCTGGTTGGATAGAGAGGGTTCTGGTCCTTGGGCCTCTGCCCTCTGGCCCTGCTGCATCAGTGAGAGGGCTGCTCACCCCTAGGCGACTGTGGGTTAAATCCATGGGGGCCACGTGCCGGACCAGGCTTCCCCAGCCACCAGCAAGATAAACAAAAAAGCATGAGGAAATGAGCTCTCATAATCACAAATGTATTCCATTTACATGTCTGCCATTATCTGCATTCTTTTTTTTTCTTTCTTTTTTTTTTTTATTGCATTTTAGGTTTTGGGGTACATGTGAAGAACACACAAAATTGTTGCATAGGTACACACATGGCAGTGTGATTTGCTGCCTTCCTCCCCATCACCTATATCTGGCATTTCTCCCCATGCTATCTCTCCCCAACTCCCCACCTCCCACTGTCCCTCCCCTATTTCCCCCGACAGACCCCAGTGTGTGATGCTCCCCTCCCTGTGTCCATGTGTTCTCATTGTTCAACACCCGCCTATGAGTGACACATGCGGTGTTTGATTTTCTCTTCTTGTGTCAGTTTGCTGAGAATGATGGTTTCCAGTTCATCCATGTCCCTACAAAGGACACGAACTCATTGTTTTTGATGGTTGCATAATATTCCATGGTGTATATGTGCCACATTTTCCCTGTCCAGTCTATCATCGATGGGCATTTGGGTTGGTTCCCAGGTTTTTGCTGTTGTAAACAGTGCTGCAGTGAACATTCGTGTGCCTGTGTCCTTATAGTACAACGATTTATAATCCTTTGGATATGTACTCAGTAATGGGATTGCTGGGTCAAATGGAATTTCTATTTCTAGGTCCTTGAAGAATCGCCACACTGTCTTCCACAATGGTTGAACTAATTTACACTCCCAGCAACAGTGTAAAAGCGTTCCTATTTCTCCACATCCTCTCCAGCATCTGTTGTCTCCAGATTTTTTAATGATCGCCATTCTAACTGGCGTGAGATGGTATCTCAATGTAGTTTTGATTTGCATTTCTCTAATGACCAGTGATGATGAGCATTTTTTCATATGTTTGTTGGCCTCATGTATGTCTTCTTTGTAAAGTGTCTGTTCATATCCTTCGCCCACTTTTGAATGGGCTTGTTTTTTTCTTGTAAATCTGTTTTAGTTCTTTGTAGATTCTGGATATCAGCCCTTTGTCAGATGGGTAGACTGCAAAAATTTTTTCCCATTCTGTTGGTTGCCGATTCACTCTAATGACTGTTTCTTTTGCCATGCAGAAGCTGTGGAGTTTGATTAGGTCTCATTTGTCTATTTTGGCTTTTGTTGCCAGTGCTTTTGGTGTTTTGGTCATGAAGTCCTTGCCTATGCCTATGTCCTGAATGGTTTTGCCTAGATTTTCTTCTAGGGGTTTTATGGTGTTAGGTCTTATGTTTAAGTCTTTAATCCATCTGGAGTTAATTTTAGTGTCAGGTGTCAGGAAGGGGTCCAGTTTCTGCTTTCTGCACATGGCTAGCCAGTTTTCCCAACACCATTTATTAAACAGGGAATCCTTTCCCCATTGTTTGTTTTTGTCCGGTTTGTCAAAGACCAGA
This sequence comes from Ateles fusciceps, assembly GCA_036589455.1. Lineage (NCBI taxonomy): Eukaryota > Metazoa > Chordata > Mammalia > Primates > Atelidae > Ateles > Ateles fusciceps. The sequence goes on along the minus strand of JAZHEH010003061.1, from coordinate 8,698,336 downwards.
TAGTTGTAGATGTGCTGTGTTGCCTCCGAGGCCTCTGTTCTGTTCCATTGGTCTATATCTCTGTTTTGGTACCAGTACCATGCTGTTTTGATGACTGTAGCCTTGTAGTATAGTTTGAAGTCCAGTAGTGCGATGCCTCCCGCTTTGTTCTTTTTGCTTAGAATTGACTTGGCTATGTGGGCTCTCTTTTGGTTCCATATGAAGTTTAAGGTGGTTTTTTCCAGTTCTGTGGAGAAGGTCATTGGTAACTTCACGGGGGATAGCGTTGAATCTGTAAATTACTTTGGGCAGTATGGCCATTTTCATGTTATTGATTCTTCCTAATCATGAACATGGAATGTTTCTCCATGTGTTTGTGTCCTCTCTTATTTTGTTGAGTGGTGGTTTGTAGTTCTCCTTGAAGAGGTCCTTTACATTCCTTGTTAGTTGTATTCCTAGGTATTTAATTCTCTTTGCAGCAATTGTGAATGACAGTTCGTTCTTGATTTGGCTCTCTTAAGCCTGTTATTGGTGTATAGGAATGCTTGTGATTTTTGCACATTGATTTTGTATCCTGAGACTTTGCTGAAGTTGCTTATCAGTTTCAGGAGATTTTGGGCTGAGATGATGGGATCTTCTAGATATACAATCGTGTCATCTGCAAATAGAGACAATTTGACTTCCTCCTTTCCTATTTGAATACCCTTTATTTCTTTTTCTTGCCTGATTGCTCTGGCTAGAACTTCCAGTACTATATTGAATAGGAGTGGTGAGTGAGGGCATCCTTGTCTAGTGCCAGATTTTAAAGGGGACGCTTCCAGTTTTTGCCCATTCAGTATGATAGTGGCTTTTGGTTTGTCATAAATAGCTTTTATTGTTTTGAGATATGTTCCGTCAATACCTAGTTTATTGAGAGTTTTTAGCATAAAGAGCTGTTGAATTTTGTCAAAGGCCTTCTCTGCATCTATTGAGATAATCATGTGGTTTTTGTCTTTGGTTCTGTTTATGTGGTGAATTATGTTTATAGACTTGCGTATGTTGAACGAGCCTTGCATCCCCGTGATGAAGCCTACTTGATCATGGTGGATAAGCTTTTTGATGTGCTGTTGCAATCATTTTGCCAATATTTTATTGAAGCTTTTTGCATCTATGTTCATCATGGATATTGGCCTGAAGTTTTATTTTCTTGCTGAGTCTCTGCCGGGTTTTGGTATCGGGATGATCTTGGTCTCATAAAATGATTTGGGAGGGATTCCCTCTTTTTGTATTGTTTGGAATAGTTTCAGAAGGAATGGTACCAGCTCCTCTTTGTACGTCTGGTAGAATTCGGCTGTGAATCCATCTGGACCTGGGCTTTTTTGGGGTGGTAGGTTCTTAATTGCTGCCTCAACTTTAGATCTTGTTACTGGTCTATTCGGGGTTTCGACTTCTTCCTGGTTTAGGCTTGGGAGGATGCAAGTGTCCAGGAATTTATCCATTTCTTCCAGGTTTACTAGTTTATGTGCATAGAGTTGTTTGTAAGAATCTCTGATGATGGTTGGAATTTCTGTGGAATCTGTGGTGATATCCCCTTTATCGTTTTTTATTGCATCTATTTGATTATTCTCTCTTTTCTTTTTATTAATCTGGCTAGTGGTCTATTTTGTTGATCTTTTCAAAAAACCCGCTCCTGGATTTATTGATTTTTTGGAGGGTTTTTTTGTGTCTCTATCTCCTTCAGTTCTACTCTGATCTTAGTTATTTCTTGTCTTCTGCTAGGTTTTGGGTTTTTTTGATCTTACTCTATTAGCTCTTTCAATTTTGGCGATAGGGTGTTGATTTTAGATCTCTCCTTGCTTCTCATGTGGGCATTTATTGCTATATATTTTCCTCTAGACACTGCTTCAAATGTGTCCCAGAGATTCTGGTATGTTGTGTCTTCGTTCTGGTTGGTTTCAAAGAAAATCTTTATTTCTGCCTTCATTTCATTGTTTATCCAGTCAACATTCAAGAGCCGGTTGTTCAGTTTCCATGAAGCTGTGTGGTTCTGAGTTAGTTTCTGAATTCTGAGTTCTAACTTGATTGCACTGTAGTCTGAGAGACTGTTATGATTTCTGTTCTTTTGCATTTGCTGAGGAGTGATTTACTTCCAATTATGTGGTCAATTTTAGAGTAGATGTGATGTGGTACTGAGAAGACTGTATATTCTGTGGCTTTGGGGTGGAGAGTTCTGTATATGTCTATTAGGTTTGCTTGGTCCAGGTCTGAATTCAAGTCCTGGGTATCCTTGTTAATTTTCTGTCTCATTGATCTGTCTAATATTGACAATGGGGTGTTAAAGTCTCCCCCCTATTATTGTGTGGAAGTCTAAGTCTCTTTGTAAGTCATTAAGAACTTGCCTTATGTGTCTGGGTGCTCCTGTGCTGGGTGCGTATATATTTAGGATCGTTAGGTCTTCTTGTTGCATTGATGCTTTTACCATTATGTAATGTCCTTCTATGTCTCTTTTGATCTTTGTTGGTTTAAAGTCTATTTTATCAGAGATGAGAATTGCAACTCCTGCTTGTTTTTGCTCTCCATTTGCTTGGTAAATCGTCCTCCATCGCTTTATTTTGAGGCTTTTTGTATCCTTGCATGTGAGATAGGTTTCCTGGATATAGCACACTGATGGCTTTTGGCTTTTTATCCAATTTGCCAGTCTGTGTCTTTTGATTGGGGCATTTAGCCCATTTACATTTAGGGTTACTATTGTTATGTGTGAATTTGATCCTGCCATTTTGATGCTAGCTGGTGTTTTGCCCATCAGTTGATGCAGTTTCTTCATTGTGTTGATGCTCTTTACCATTTGGTATGTTTTTGGAGTGGCTGGTACTGGTTGTTCCTTTCTATGTTTAGTGCCTCTTTCAGGAGTTCTTGTAAAGCAGGTGTGGTGGTAATGAAATCTCTGAGTACTTGCTTGTTCGCAAAGGATTTTATTTTTCCTTCACTTACGAAGCTTAGTTTGGCTGGATATGAAATTCTGGGTTGAAAGTTCTTTTCTTTAAGGATGTTGAATATTGGCCCCCACTCTCTTCTGGCTTGTAGGGTTTCTGCTGAGAGATCTGCTGTGAGTCTGATGGGCTTCCCTTGGTGGATAACCTGACCTTTCTCTCTGGCTGTCCTTAGCATTTTCTCTTTCATTTCAACCTTGGTGAATCTGACAATTATGTGCCTTGGGGTTGCTCTTCTGGAGGAATATCTTTGTGGTATTCTCTGTATTTCCTGGACTTGAATATTGGCCTGCCTTGCTAGGTTGGGGAAGTTTTCCTGGATAATATCCTGAAAAGTATTTTCCAGCTTGGATTCATTCTCTCTGTCACATTCAGGTACACCTATCAAACGTAGATTAGGTCTTTTCACATAGTCCCATATTTCTTGGAGACTTTGTTCATTCCTTTTTACCCTTTTTTCTCTAATCTTGCCTTCTCGTTTTATTTCATTGAGTTGATCTTCAACCTCTGATATCCTTTCTTCTGCTTGGTCAATTTGGCTGTTGAAACTTGTGTATGCTTCGCGAATTTCTCGTGTTGTTTTTCAGCTCCATCACTTCACTTAGATTCTTCTCTAAGTTGTTTATTCTTGTTAGCATTTCATCAAACCTTTTTTGAAGGTTCTTCAAAAAGTAGTTTCTTTGCATTGGGTTAGAACATATTCTTTTAGCTCACAGAAGTTTCTTATTACCCATCTTCTGAAGCATGATTCTGTCAATTCATCATACTCATTGTCCATCCAGCCTTGTTCCCTTGCTGGTGAGGAGTTGTGATCCCTTGTAGGAGGAGAGGCATTCTGGTTTTGGGTGTTTTCATCCTTTTTGCACTGGTTTCTTCCCATCTTTGTGGATTTATCCACCTGTCATCTTTGTAGTTGTTGACTTTTGGACTGGGTCTCTGAGTGGATGTCTAGTTTGTTGATGATGAAGTCATTTCTTTCTGTTTCTTAGTTTTCCTTCTAACAGTCTGGCCCCTCTGCTGTAGGACTGCTGAGGTCCACTCTAGGCCCTGCTTGCCTGGGGATCACCTGCAGCAGCTGCAGAACATTAAGGATTGCTGTCAGTTTCTTCTTCTGCTGTCTTTGCCCCAGAAGGATACCCGCCAGATGTCAGTCTGAGCTCTCCTTTATGAGGTGACTCTTTGGATATACGGGGGTCAGGGAGCTGCTTGAGGAGACAGTCTGTCCTTTATAGGAGCTCAAGTGCTGAGCTGTGAGCTCCGTTGTTCATTCAGAGCTGCTGGGCAGGTATGTTTAAGTCTGCTGCAGCAGAACTCATAAACCCCTTTTTTTTCCCAGGTGCTCTTTCTGGGGGAGTTAGGACTTTATTTATGAGTTTCTGTTTTGCTGCTGCCTTTTTTTGAGGGCTGCCCTGCCCAGTGAGGAAGCGGCCTAGTCACTGTCTGCCTGCAGAGGCTTTGCTGAGCTGCCATGTGCTCCGCCCAGCTGCTGTGTGAACTTCCCTGCAGTCCTGTTTATACGGGTGTAGTTAGAAATCCCTTGGCAATGGCGGGCTGCCTCGGCAATGGCAAACTACCTCCATGGTGGTGGACTGCCTCAGTAATGGTGGACACCCCTCCCCCCACAGAGCTGGACTGTCCTGGGTTCAGCTGTGCTTGCTGTGAAACTCTTAATCCAGAGCATTTCCGATTGCTGTTTTTTTGTGGGGGGTGGGACCAGCCGAGCCTGATCACCTGGCTCCTTTCCTCAGATCCTTTTTTTTAGTTGAATGGTCGACTGTCTCCCAGGTGTTCCAGTCACCTGTTGAAGGGCGCTGGGATCTGTGTGATTTCCCATGTGGTGACCCACTGTGCCAGCTTAAACAGCGGCGCTGACATTCGTGGCGCTTTTTTGCCCGGGAATCTCCTGGCCTGGCTCCCTGTTTCAGTCCCCTTTTTAATTAGATGAATGGGCGACTCTGCCTTCCCCGGAGCTCCAATCGCCAGCTAAAACAGCGCCCGGACCTGTGTATTTTGTTTGGAGAACCGCTGCGCTGGGGCGCTGGCAAACAGCCGCACCGGCCAAACCAGCGTGCTGGCGACCCGTGGGGCTCCTCTGCCTGGGAATCTCCTGGTCTGTGGGCAAGAAAAATCAGTCTGGAAATGCGGCGTCCACTCACCCTCCACGCTTTGACTGGGAGCTGCAATCCTGAGCTGCTCCTAACAGGCCATCTTGGATCCCCTCCTCTATCCACATTCTTTTTCATGTTAAAATAAATTCTTTTATAAAGGAATGGTGATAGTAGATAGTAGTTGTTTTTAAAATTGCCCTCTCGATAAAATATAAAGTTGTAACCACTCTGTTATTCGTCTTAAATGCTCTTTGTTTTAGCCTGTGAAATATCGTTTGAGCCTGCTGGGTCTTGAAGGATGAGTAGGAGTTTGGTGGGGTGAGTGGTGGGGAAAGGGAACAGTGCATGCAAAGGCCCAGAGGCACAAGAGGCCATGGTGTGTTCATGAAGTGGACAAAAACCTTATGTTGTTGACACCTAGAGCTATGGAAAGGGATGAGCTGGAGGAGAGGCTGGGGCACTCTGGGGCTTCCACACTGAGTAGGGCCTTGCCTGTGCCTCATGGGTTTTATGGCTGTGGTACCAGTGGGCCTCAAACTTGAGCTGGGGAACAATCTGACCAGCTTTGTGTTTTTGCATCCTAATGTCTGGCAGTGTGAAGGATGGGGCTGGTGTCAGGGAAGCCTGGGAGGAAGACCTTCCTTGCACGTGTGCTGACCTTCCCGGATATTTTGGGGCATTTCTGAGAGAGTACGGAGCTTGGGGTGAAGTTTTTGATGCAGAGCTTCCTCTTTCAACCCCAATGGGTTCCAGAATAAAATACACACGTTTTACAAATGTGGGAACAGAGGCACTAACATGGCTGATAAATTACAGCAAATTAAGGCTGTGATTCTTCGCTCCTTAACTCACCCAAATTGGACTTTGTAAATTATAGATTAAAAAATAAGGCCCTGGTAAGTGCGGTGGCTCATGCTTGTAATTCCATCACTTTGGGAGGCTGAGGCGAGTGTATCACGAGGTCAGGAGTTCAAGACCAGCCTGAACAATACGGTGAAACCTTGTTTCTACTAAATAATACAAAAATTAACCGGTTGTGGTGGCACATGCCTGAAGTCCCAGCTACTCGAGAGGCTGAGGCAGGAGAATCGCTTGAACCCGGGAGGTGGAGGTTGTAGTGAGCCGAGATTGCACCACTGCACTTGAGCCTGGGTGACAGAGTGAGACTCCAACTCAAAAAAAAAAGACCTTCTTGCTAGAAGAGTCCATGTTTTAGTCCCATTTGGTGCATCTACATGAGACATTTGTTTGAGTTGAGGTTGTAATTTGCTCTGAATTATTTGGAGCAGGAGTCCATGACATTGGTCATGTTTAAGAGAATGTTAAGTCCTCCTATGAGCTCTGGTCACAAAAAGAGTCAGTACATTTTAATGATGAGCCTGTTGGAAAACAGGTCCCTGCTGGACGCCCCCGTGTAGTGGAGATTGCAGCATGAGTTATTAGCCATGGTTACCTGTGATTCTCCCGATCTTCCGCGTTCCACCGATGGAACTGCCGGCGAATCCTGACACGTGTGCACCCAGGCTGTAGCCAATTAGATGAACGTGGCTTCGAGAGAATTGAACAGATTCCTGGAAGACAGCAGGGGGATGGGGGCCGGAGAAGAGATACCTTTTGTGGTCCAGTGCATTCTGGCACCCACCCTGTTCTTCGTGCCTGCTCAGAAATGAGGTGCCTTATTCACACTCCAAACTGAAACTCGTCTCTTGCCTGGCTGACTCTCCTGGGGCTCGGGTACCTGGGACCTTACCTGATGGCTGCTGCCTCCTGCCTGCCTGTCTTTTCCTGGGCACTAATGTCCTACAGAAGTCATCCCACTCATTTGTGTGGGGCCCTGATAGCTTACAGGGTATGTTTGGATCCCTTTGTGTGGCTGAGGGGTAAGCATAAGAGCGATAGTGGATGAGGAGCGGGGGAGAAGATGGTTCTGCAAAACAGGGGGTTCAAGGGAGGCATCTGGGAGAGCCCTGAGGTCTGGTCTCAGTCCTGGCCTTCTCATTCCTTTGAGTGCTTCTCCTGTCTGGGCTGCTGTTGGAGACCAGCTTAATTCACTCAGTCTCAGAGGAAGGGAAAGGAGGGAAGGGAGGTGAAGGAAGGATGGGACAGGTGGGTACCTCCAGCCATCGGAGAAGAGCCGCGACCTCCTTGCCCACGAGGCGCGTGTTGCGGACGGCGATGGTGTAGTGGTTCTGGGCCAGGGTGATCCAGTCCACCAGTCCCACATTCACTGGCTGCGCCAGCTGAGACTTCAGTGCGGCCACCAGCTGCCAGATCCAGTCTTCTAGTATGCCATTCACCTGAGCAGGTAACAGAGACAGGGTCACACTCGTTTCCTCTCCCTGCTCACACTTCTTCCTTCTCCAGCTCTTGGATAATGCTGGATCCTTCCCCGCAAGAGGAAGGGCTTGCGACAGGGTTTCTCAGCCGTGCACAGTTGACATTTTGCGCCAGAGAATTCCTTGCTGTGGGGGGCTGCCTTGTGCTTTGTACGAAGTTTAGCAGCGTTCTTGGCCTTCACCAACTAGATGCCAGCAGCACCCACCCACTGCCCCAGGTTTTGAAAACCAAACATGCCTCCAGATTTTTCAAAACTTTCCCTGACTAAGAATAATTATCTTAATGTTTTCCTACTTTGGGACTTTCTAAACCTTAGAACAGTGGAAAAATATGTGTAAATCAGATCCTGGAACCTGACCTATCCCTTAGGGGCATTTTAACGACACCTCTTCCTCCTCCGTGAGGCTGCCCCACCTCAGCCCTAAACCCACAGCGCCGACTCTGCCCCTGCAGACTGGGTGATGCTGCACTTAGCGGGACGGGCGCTGTGAGCCTGACATTGTAGGAGCTAAAAAATGTTTACAGAGAATTGTTCTGTGTGTGTGACTTGTTTGAGAACCAATTTGCAGGGCACTCCTAATGGATTCACAGACAAAGACATTTGTGCTGGGCCTTAAAGGATCAGTAGGAGTCCACTAAGAAGAACACGGATGGGGGCAAGGCACAGTGGCTCATGCTTGTAATCCCAGCACTTTGGGAGGCTAAGGCAGGGGAATTGCTTAAGCCTAGGAGTCTGAGACAGCCTGGGGAAACATGGTGAAACCCCATCTCTACAAAAAATATAAAAGTTAGCCAGGTGTGATGGTGTGGGCCTGTGGTCCCAGCTATTCCAGAGTCTGAGGTGGTTGGATGGCTTGAGCCTATTAGATCGAGTCTGCAGTAAGTGGAGACTGCACTCGTCTCCAGCCTGGGCAACAGAGTGAGACCCTATCTAAACAAAACAAAATAAAACACAAAATACAGGTGGGCAGGTGAGTGTGGTAGTGGTGAGGTCTAGGGCATTCCAGGCAGAAGGAACAGTGTGTGCAGAGGACCAGATTGGGGAAGGGCAGTATGGTATGTCAGGGGAGAGGAGAAAAGTTGGGTGAGGGGGAAGGCTAGACAATAGGAGGTGAGAGCTTGACAATAGGAGGTGAGAACTAGACAGTAGGAGGTGAGAGCTAGACAATAGGGGGTGAGTGCTAGACAGTAGGAGGAGAGAGCTAGACAGTAGGGGGTGAGGGCTAGATAGTAGGGGGTGACGGCTAGACAGTAGGAGGTGAGAGCTAGACAATAGGGGGTGAGGGCTAGACAGTAGGGGGTGAGGGCTAGACGGTAGGAGGTGAGAGCTAGACAATAGGGGGTGAGGGCTAGACGGTAGGGGGTGAGGCTAGACGGTAGGAGGTGAGAGCTAGACAATAGGGGGTGAGGGCTAGACAGTAGGGGTGAGAGCTAGACAACAGGGGGGTGAGGGCTAGACAACAGGAGGTGAGGGCAAGAAAATAGGAGGTGAGGCCTAGCCAATAGGAGGTGAGAACTAGACAATAGGAGGTGAGGGCTAGACAATAGGAAGTTAAGGCTAGACAATAGGGGGGTGAGAGCTAGACAACAGGGGGTGAGGGCTAGACAACAGGAGGTGAGGGCAAGAAAATAGGAAGTGAGGCCTAGCCAATAGGAGGTGAGAACTAGACAAGCAGAGGTGAGAATTAGACAACAGGAGGTGAGGGCTAGACTATAGGGGGTGAGAGCTAGACAATAGGAAGTGAGAGCTAGACAATATGAGGTGAGAACTAGACAATAGGGGGTGAGAACTAGACAACAGGAGGTGAGAACTAGACAATAGGGGTTGAGGGCTAGACAACAGGGGGATGAGAATTAGACAACAGAGGGTGAGAGCTAGACAATCTGAGGTGATAACTAGACAATAGGAGGTTAGAACCAGACAATAGGGGGTGAGAACCAGACAATAGGAGGTGAGAACTAAACAACAGGAGGTGAGGGCTAGATTATAGGAGGTGAGAACTAGACAATAGGAGGTGGGAGCTAGACAATAGGAGGGGAGAACTAGACAATAGAAGGTAAGGGCTTGACAATAGAGGGTGAGAACTAGGCAATAGGAGGTGAGGGCTAGACAATAGAGGGTGAGAACTAGACAATAGGATGTGAGAACTAGACAATAGGAGGTGAGGGCTAGACAATAGAGGGTGAGAACTAGACAATAGGGGGTGAGAACTAGACAATAGGGGGTGAGAATTAGACAATAGGAGGTGAGGGCTAGACGATAGGGGGTGAGAACTAGACGATAGGAGGTGAGGGCTAGACGATAGGGGGTGAGAGCTAGACAATAGGGGGTGAGAGCTAGACAATAGGGGGTGAGAGCTAGACAATAGGGGGTGAGGGCTAGACAATAGGGGTGAGGACTAGACAATAGGGGGTGAGAACTAGACAATAGGGGGTGAGAACTAGACAATAGGAGGTGAGAACTAGACAATAGAGGTGAGGGCTAGACAATAGGGGGTGAGAACTAGACAATAGGAGGTGAGAACTAGACAATAGTGGGTTAGAACTCAACAAGGGGGGTAAGAACGAGACAACAGGCGGTGAGAACTAGACAATAGGGGGTTAGAACTAGACAATAGGAGGTGAGAACTAGACAATAGGAGGTGAGGGCTAGACAATAGGGGGTGAGAACTAGACAATAGGAGGTGAGAACTAGGCAATAGGGAGTGAGGGCTAGACCATTGGAGGTGAGAACTAGAAAATAGGAGGTGAGAACTAGACAATAGGGGGTGAGAACTAGCCAATAGCAGATGAGAATTAGACAAAAGGAAGTGAGGGCTAGATAAGAGGAGGTGAGGACTAGACAATAGGAGGTGAGAACTAGAAAATAGGAGGTAAGAACTAGATAATAGGGAGTGAGAACTAGACAATAGGAGGTGAGAGCTAGATAACAGGAAGTCAGGGCTACACTATACGGGATGAGAACTAGACAATAGGAAGTGAGAGTTAGACAATAGGAGGTGATACCTTGACAATAGGGGCTGAGAACTAGACAATGGGAGGTGAGAACTAGACAATAGCAGGTGAGAACTAGACAATAGGAGGTGAGGGCCAGACAATAGGAGGTGAGGGTTAGACAATAGGAGGTGAGAACTAGACAATAACAGGTGAGAACTAGACAATAGGGGGTGAGAACTAGACAATAGGAGGTGAGGGTTAGACAATAGGAGGTGAGAACTAGACAGTAGCAGGTGAGGGCTAGACAATAGGAGGTGAGAACTAGACAATAGAGGGTGAGAACTAGACAATAGGGGGTGAGAACTAGACTATAGGAGGTGAGGGCTAGACAGTAGGAGGTGAGGGCTAGACAGTAGGAGGTGAGAACTAGACAGTAGGAGGTGAGGGCTAGAGAATAGGAGGTGAGAACTAGACAATAGGGGGTGAGAACTAGACAATAGGAGATGAAGGCTAGACAGTAGGGCATGAGGGCTAGACAGTAGGGGGTGATGGCTAGAAATTTGGGGTGAGAACTAGACAATAGGGGTTAGAACTAGACAATAGGAGGTGAGGGCCAGACAATAGGAGGTGAGGGCTAGACAATAGGATGTGAGAACTAGACAACAGAGTTTGAGAACTAGACAGTGGGGGTGAGAACTAGACAATCGGGGTGAGAACTAGACAATAGGAGGTGAGGGCGAGACAACAGGAGGTGAGAACTAGACAATAGGAGGTAAGGGCTAGACAATAGGAGGTGAGGGCTAGACAATAGGGGGGTGAGAACTAGACAATAGGAGGTGAGGGCTAGATAATAGGAGGCGAGAGCTAGACAGTAGGAGGTGAGGGCTAGACAATAGGGGGTGAGGGATAGATAGTAGCGGGTGAGACCTAGATAATAGGGAGTGAGGGCTAGACAGTAGGAGGTGACAGGTAGACAGTAGGAGGTGAGAACTAGACAATAGAAGGTGAGAGCTAGACGATAGGAGGTGAGTGCGAGAGAACAGGAGGTCACGGTGAGACAATAGGAGGTGAGGGTGAGACAATAGGAGGTGAGGGCGAGACAATAGGAGGTGAGGGCTAGAAATAGGAGGTGAGAAGTAGACAAAAGGGGTGTGAGAACTAGACAATAGGAATTGAGAAGTAGACAATAGGGGGTGAGGGCTAGACAATAGGAGGTGAGAACTAGACATTAGGGTTGAGGGCTAGACAATAGGTGTGAGAACTAGACAATAGGAGGTGAGGGCTAGAGAATAGGAGGTGAGGGCTAGACTATAGGAGGTGAGAACTAGACAATAGGAGGTGAGAACTAGACAATAGGGGGTGAGAACTAGACAATAGGAAGTGAGAACTAGACAATAGGAGGTGAGGGCTAGAGAATAGGAGGTGAGAACTAGACAATAGAGGGTGAGAACTAGACAATAGGAGGTGAGGGCTAGACAATAGGAGGTGAGGGCTAGACAATAAGATTTGAGGGCTAGACAATAGCAGGTGAGGGCTAGACAATAGGGGGGTGTGGGCTAGACAACAGCGGGTAAGACCTAGACAGTAGGGGGTGAGGGCTAGACAGTAGGAGGTGATGGGTATACAGTAGGAGGTGAGAACTAGACAATAGGAGGTGAGAACTAGACAATAGAGGATGAGAGCTAGATGATAGGAGGTGAGTGCGAGACAATAAGAGGTGAGGGTGAGACAAGAGGAGGTGAGGGCTAGATAATAGGATCTAAAGTGCTTAGAACAGTGTCTAGAATATAGTAAAGACTGAAGAAAGGTTAGTTACTGCAGCCGTTTTTGTTACTAATATCAGTAGTAATAGGAGGAGGAGACATCCACTAAATTGGACAGAATTTTGATAATGAAGAGTGAATTTTGGTAAAAGAATACTGATAAGAGTCTCCTGTCTTCACGTTGCATTTATAAACAAGACTAATTCATTTCAACTTTAATTTAGTTAGCAAACATTTTGGAGCACTGACTGCATAGTGGATACTGGGCCACGGTGGTCAATCAGACAAGAATAGGACAGAATCCTTCCCAGGAAGAAGCTTACAGCTTAGCAGAGCAGAGAAACGCAGACAATTAGAAAGCCAAGCTACAGAGCAGTGCTGGAGAGTGCTCAGGGATGCACGGGACTCCTGGTGATGCTGAAAGTCCCTGTGGGAGTGCTGGGGTGATGGCAGCAATGGCTTGCAGGAGGACCTGTTTGGGATTGTGTCTTACAGGAAAAGTGGGAGTTAATCAGTAAAAGAGGAGGAGAAAGACTGCTCTAGGCAGAGGGCACAGACGGAGCCAAGACCAAGAGAGAGAAGGCAGGCACATGGCGTGTGGAGGAAGCTATTAATATAAGCAGTTGGATGTTGCTGGAACATCATGTGGGAGGCAGGCAGAGGTGAGAGGAGGCAGGTGATAGAAGGGCTCATTTTACTCTCCAGGGTAGATGAGATGAGGGTTTCCAGAGTACTTTCCAACTAGATGGCAGGGAAAGGTTTCTAAGTCATGGAGTAGACACCCAACTCTCTGGAGAGTTCAAACTGTGAACTATGCTTGAAATCATGGGTGAGCTAGAAAATGGGGAGGCAGGATTTCCTCTTGGAGACAAGTCCTCACAGAGTGTGACTTCACCCTTTGCTGACAATATGCTTCCTCTCCTTCTTCCATGGTAGTACAATTTTTAGTATCACTAAAAGGCTACATTTTCTTTAAGAGCCTATACTTTTCAGCCACTTTTCCACTTAGGTATGGTCAATGGGTATAACTGGGAGAATTTCACAGAGGCTCTGGGACACCTAAAAAACACTCTTTATACCAAAAGCCATTGAATTGTACATGTATGCTTTGTAAATTATATCTCAACAAAGCTCTTTGTAGAAACCTTGCTTTTGACCCCTTTGCATACATCTTTTACTACATTGTGCTTCCTGGAACAAAGATGTGATGGCTGGTGCTCTAGCTGCCATCTTGTAATATGAGAATGAGGGTCACGTCCCAAGATGGCAGAGCAGTGAGCTGGAAGGAGGCATTGCCTGGATGACTTCTTTGACCAACGCTGTCTAGCCAGTTTTTCGGATACATATATCTTTGGAATACTTTGTGAAATGAAAATAAATTTCTGTTTCATTTGAACCACAGCTAATTTAAATCTCTGTTATTTGCAGTGGAACTTAAACCTTACTGTTACAGCATTTCATTGGGAGTCCATTCTTCTGACTTCCTATGTCCCCCCCATGCAACATGGAGATTCCAGAAGGAGGCTTCCTCCTACATGGACTGCAATCCCGTGTGGGTCCTAATGAGCTGTGTGACCTCTTTGAGCCACATTCTATCTGAAACAGGGAGATAATTATATTTTCTCAGCCTGCTTACTCATGGAATTGAGATAATCAATGAAATAATGCGTGGGCAAGCACTTGGAAAATTAGAATGTGCTTTATAAACATTATGCATGGAGTTATCACCAGCTCCCTCTCTTTTATGAGCATTGAACGTGCTGGAAAGAAGAAAAGAAAATGTGAAAGCAGAGAGAAAAAAGGCATGTCAGCATTTCCTACCGACCACCCGTGGATTATCATCACCAGAGGCAGGGAGGAGTTGAAGCCGCACTCCTGTAACCTGTTCAGACGATTGATTTGAATCTGACAGCCCCGGTTGGTTTCTCGAAAGAGCAGGAATCTGGTCTTTGTCTCATGCAGTGTTTTGTTTGTTTCAACAGCTCGAGTTCTTCTTCCAAATGGCTCTGGAATATAAGATTGGGGACGGTGCTTGGCTTGGCATCTGGTCCATGTGCAGCCTTCTGTCTTCTCAAAGGCTGCTTCTGCAAGCACAAGCCAAAGAGGTTACTGGGAGACGCTGGAGATCAGAGTGAGCTGCAAATCTGGGGAGTCCCAAAGACTGTTTCCAGTGGAATGGCGAAGTGATGGAGGATGGCCTAGGGGGACCCAACGCAGACGTGGAGACCATGAGATCCTCTATCCTGCCATCCCAATGACCAGCCAATCAGACACTAGAGTCACTCTCCAAGTCAGAAGGAATATAGGTAAGGCAGTTTTGGAGGCTTGGTGGACAAGTACCTTACGCCAAAACACACTGCCAAAAACTCGATAGAGAGGAGATTTGAACCCAGGTCTCGCTGTCTCCAATTTCATCCCTGCATCCCTACCTAGGGAGACAGTGAATAGAGCGTCTTAATTGGATGACAATATTTATTAGCTCTTGTGACTCAACTTGTCCTCACTTTCAGACACATTATATCAGGTGAGCCTTGCAGGGGCAAGGTACAAGGTTGAGGGTGGGGCGGGGTTGGGAGAATCACAAAGGGAGTCGTGGATGCGCCTGAGGGAGGGCGTGGCATTCAGGGAGGGCTTTTTAGGGAATGTGATGTTGACTCTGGCCTTGCAGGATGATTGAATGTGTGTGTGTATGTGTGTGTGTGTGTGTGTGTGTGTGTGTGTGTGTTTTGTTGTGGGGGGTGGGGGGTGGCTGAGGGAGCAACACGAGTCAAGGCTCATAGGCATGCAACCTTGCTTACATAAAGAGGCAGGAGACAAGGCCAGGCAGGCCAGTGCATGGAGGGCCCAGGGATGCTGAAGGGTCTTCCGGGCTTACTGCTCCAGATGCCAGGCTGCTGCTAAAGCGTTAGAGAATATCCATTTGGAGGCTTTCCAACGCCGTGGGAGGTGGAAAAGGAGGGGGAAGATTGTTTTTAAGATCTCTCTTTCTGTTGTTTGAAGGGTCTTACATCCTCTCTTCCGGGGGAGCCTCACCATGACCCACTTTGTAATGGGGGTGGGTGGTCATCCAAGTCTGTCAGGCAGCCCAACAGCTGTCCTGTCTGTAGTGCTGGATGAGAGACAGACACCTCTGCAAAGATGCCCAGCACAGCCTGAGGAGGTCGCGCGTTTCCATGGGGTGGCATGTCAAGATGGGTGCATCTTTTCTGCCAAGATTAAGGATCAGGCTAAGAGCTGGGAGAGGAAGCTCTCATCCCTTCCTTCTGATAGAAGGTGGGCTCCCCTGTGGCTGAGGGGCCGACACAAGGCTACTCTGACATTTTTGGCCAGTGAACTCAATTCAGCCCAATTACTAAGGACCCCGATCATACTTTCGGAGCACAAAATCATTCAGGCTTCTCAAATAATAAGTCCTGGGCTTTTGGTTTCAGGGGACGGCTGGACCAAGAGATGATGAGCCTACAAAGTCCAAGGGAAGGTGTTAATGAAACCAATTTTCCTACCCAAAGGGTATTAATTCAAAAGGTTATTAATTCTCAGCAAAGGGCAATGATTTTTCACTATGATGATAGAATGAAATGCATCATATTTTATTAAAAGGAGATGTGAGCAAGAATTTGAATAACTTTTCTGAGATAATGAAGAACATTTCTGCTGCCCTGTTTGGCTTTTCTGAGCTTATAGAGGGTCTCAGCTTGCCCTTGCTCCTGGAAGCCTGCTTCCAACCTAGCTTTTTGATTTCACTGGGTGCCCTCCTGACTGTCTAAGTCAGAAGCCGGGGTGTCACTTCGCACTGCTATGCCAACCTCTCGATTAGTCCAAAGCTTTAGGCTTCCTAAATATCCCTAGAATCCTGTGCCTTAGTTCCTGTGACTCTGTATCTTGCTTGGTTTATTGCAGCAGCCTCCTAACTGGTCTTTCTCTCTTTGGTCTCTCCGTCCTCCTGCACACAGCTGCTCAAAGAGTCTAGCACAGAAATGACTCTACCCGTTAGTGACTTTCAGCTTCTTGGTATTGCAGCCAAGGCCATCACCTGAATGATGATCCCTCATCCCCCACCTCCTCCTCTCTTTTCCGTCTTCTGCTACCAACAGTTCCCAAATGCCCTTTTGGATGCCAGTATCTTTGCACCTCACCTCCTGCTCTGTCTCTGCTGCTTCATTCATTAAAATGGAACTGAGACTTCACAGCCTCCAAGAAGCCTTCTCATCTAGTCAGAGATAATTAGTCCTTCTTGCTCTCAGTGCTGTACTGCCTCCCCTGGTCCTGATGTACTTGCCCTGAAGCTGGGTGATTTATTTGTCCAGGTGTGTGCTTCCTCCACCTGTCTGTGAACTCATGGAGAATAGCACTGGGCACAATAGTGGTGGTTGCTCAATAAATGTCAGTGAGCGGTGAGGTGTCCTGCCGGATCCACATCTCAGATCAAAGGCTGGCGTTCAGTCTTCAGCCATTTGTACATTGGACCTAATGTAGCTCATTTTCTTTCATTTAGAGACGGAAACACTCTACCTTTCTTCGTTTTAGGACAGCTGCCTCAAATGTTCAGAGGATCATATGAAAATAAAATAGGGATAAAAATAGTGCCTATCTCATGAGATTGTTAGGAGAATTAAATAAGATGTTTGTAAAAAGCTCTGAACAATGCCTGGCATGTAATTGACATGTATAGAAGAGAGTGTTGTTAGAATAAGTACCAACTGGAGCATAGCATCTTAATCAGTGAAATCCTTTCTTTCTGTGGAAATTCACCCCAGTTGTCCTCATAGGACCAATTCTGTCTTGTGTGTATTTACTCTGGATTTAGCTGTGAGATAAGCTCCTGCCCAGGTGCCTGAGGCTTCAAGGCTGTTCAGGAGAGACCATGGAAAAGAGTTGTCAGATGGAAAGCCCGCAAACAACTGAGCCGAGCAGGCCCTCTCTCTTCTCCCATTCTGGGGGCTTTAGCTCTCTTTAACATGTATGAGCGAGGAACTTGTGTATACTGTACACAGGTATGTGTTCATTCATTTATTCACCTTTTCAACAAACATTTATTATGCATGTATTATGCCCCAGGCCCTGGCTAGGTACTAGCTGGAGGCAAAGAGGGCACGTGGTTCCTGATGTTCCGGAGTCCCCAGGCCCATGCAGGGTGGGGGGAGGTGGTGCAAGCGTGAAAACCAGCTATTAAAAATGGTTGCTGTGCTCACGCCTGTAATCCTAGCATTTTGGGAGGCCGAGGAGGCTGGATTGTCTGAGCTCAGGAATTTGAAGCCAGCCTGTGCAACATGGTGAAAACCTGTCTCTACAAAAAACAAAAAATTAGCTGGGCGTGGCAATTTGCACCTGTAGTCCCAGCTACTCGGGAGGCTGAGGCAGGAGAATTACTTGAACCCGGGAGGCGGAGGTTGCAGTGAGCCGAGATCGTCCCACTGCGCTCCAGCCTAGTGACAGAGCGAGACTCCGTCTCAAAAAAAAAAAAAAAAAAAAAGTGGTGGTTGTGTTGCAGTGAAGGAATGCCCTGAGTAGGGGCTTTAGGGAAGAGATGGAGAGAAGCTAAGGCATCCGTCAGGTCTAGATGGATGAAAGATTCTTTAAGAGCTCACACCTATGAGCAACTGTTAAAGCAAGTGGGGCTCAGGTGCCTATAAAAATAAGATTGGGTGGATGACATGAGAGCTGAAGGGCTGGTGTGGAGAAGATAGACTAGAATTATTTTGTGTAACTTCAAGAGTTAAGAACAAACAGAATGAGTGGTCATGACATGGAAGAACATTTTTAACTTGAAGTAGTTAGCAAAAATTCATAGTTGAAGAACTTGAGACAGAGAAAATTAGGGCAGTACAGCAATAAAGATAGACATGTTAATGTTAACACCCTAAAATGTGCACTGCGTGATACTGCAAGGCTGCTGAAGACGGGCCACAGATTTTTTTCTGAGCTTCCTGTTGGCCACATCAAAGAGGGAAGTAGGATCAGTTATAGCAGTCCTGGTGGCTAGATGCTGTCTCCTTCCTGGTCCTGAAACCCAAGATGGTTTCCCTATGTGTCGTTGCAAAAGGAGGTTACTGGGTGAGAGAGGGAGTGTTGTCTTGCAACCATCCCTACCAAATATATAACAGCAAGTTTTGTGTGGTTGACTCTGAAAGCCCTGTAATCTTCAATGCAACAGCAGCCACAGCACCAAATAGCATTTAAGTCACAGGAAGTCTATGAGAGATTCTTCACTATAATTGAGCAGCAGTCACTCTGACTGAGGGAGGCAGGGGCCACTTCAGGTCACATTTAAGGGTGGAATGAATAGAGCCCTGAACCCAAGGGTCTGAGTCTCCATGAGAGCAGAGTCTGTTACTTATTCGTAGAACACTTAGAACCTTGGGCATCTTAAGGGAAGCCTGTGCCTTAGAGGACTCACTGCTGTGCCCATCCTCTTACATTTACTACAGTTTCTTTCCCCAAGCTTTAGCTTTGCATATCACCAGCTCTTGACTGGGCATCTCTGCCTGGGCACTCTTTGGGCACTGCAGACTCAGCAAGGCCAAACAAAATGTATTTTCCTTCCTCTCACCCCATTCTTCTTCCTCT
This sequence comes from Ateles fusciceps, assembly GCA_036589455.1. Classification (NCBI taxonomy): domain Eukaryota; kingdom Metazoa; phylum Chordata; class Mammalia; order Primates; family Atelidae; genus Ateles; species Ateles fusciceps. Next base: position 8,679,676 of record JAZHEH010003061.1, on the reverse strand, counting down.
CTTCCTACATTTCCTATTGTGGTTCATAACACCAGCGTTCATCTCTATGCTCAAGCTAGAAAGCTTAAAGCTTATGCCCTCTCCTGCTTCTCTGCTGGGTCACCATATACTGAGGACTCAGCTTCAGAATTATCTTCTTCCTCTGCCCAGTGGCTAGTCTAGGTCCTCAGCCTGTTTTTCCCTTCAAATCGTAGTGTTGCAGTAGACTTTTAACTGTTTGGTATTTTATTTTACTTTTATGTAGAATTAAGGCATGCTCATTGGATATATGCAATTTGCACAATGCTGAAAATATTATTTAGAAGAAAACACAATATTCAGGGTATGTCTTCATAATCTTGTGGAGATATTTGTTCCATAGATATTTATTTGCAGTGTCTATAATTGAGATCATGTTACATGAATGATTTTAAATCCTTCACTTACCATTTTCTCATACCATCAAAAATTCTTCAAAACATACTTGGAAAAAGTGGCATAATTTATTTACTTGTTCCACTATTGTTGAAAATTTATGTTGTTTCAAGGTTTTCTTTGCCCTATGACAAGCAATTATCTGACGATACCCTTGAGGTATTAATATTTGTCTGAAGCTATTAGTATTTTCTTAGTATAGTTTCCTAAAAGCAGAATCAGTTCCTTAGGTATGATCCTATTTATGTCTCTTTATATATACATATATGTTCAAATTGATCCTCAGCATTTTTTTAGGCTAATGTATATTGAATGCTTTCTCTGTGCCAGGTAATTTTCCAACAGTCTTATTTGTATTGACTCATTTAAACCTGGCAACTACGATAAGCTGTGAGGAAAGGATATGCTGTAGTTAGGAGTGAAGAAATTGGTTCCATATTGGATGCGCTAGAAGCAGCACATTCTCCAAGCATATCTTTTGAAACTGGAACTTTTCTCATGTCTTCACAAGAGGTAAAGTCACACCAGTGATAAGAATCTGCGGATGATATTGTGGTTTTAGGAGGGGGAGTATTAAATTGAGTTAAGTGATCAAATCCACTAAGGGATTCAGCCCCTATATCCCGGAACAGGCGTTGATGGACTAGGGAGGCTTGGCGTCGTCCTCTGTATGAGAGTCAGTTACTAGAGGAGCAAGACAATCCTTAAAATTAGTCAGAAGGAGAAGCTGGGTCCAGCCGTCACATTTCTCATGTTGTTTCCTGCAGCAAGTGATTTTTCTATTTCTAGTCAACTCCTAGGTTGGAGGGTTCCTGATAATTCATACTAGAAGAAATTATTTCATTTTCTTGTGGGTAAGGACATCAGCAGATGGGGGACTGCAGGCAACTGAGGTGGGCCGCCCTCCTTGGGAGCGAACCAGGGATTCTACCTTAGGAGACCTGGTTGGAGTCGGGATTTGCCTCCTGTGCATGATGCCTGGGCTAGAGGCTGTTGCTCAGCTCAGCAGTTGTTGAGTCCTTTCCATGTATTTGGCTGGTGCTGGGCACACAAGTGCATAAGAAAGAAGCCTCAGGTATTGCTGTGTCCTGACATGCTCATGTTTCGTACAACATGCATTATTTAATCTGGTAATGTGTGTGTGTGGACTTTTGCTCTGTAAACATCCACTGCTGAAAATATTCCCAGACCTGGCAGGGGTCCTCTGGAAGACCAAAATTTCCTAATTGCCCTGAAAACCCTCCAGGCCATGTCCTCTGCTCAGGATGGAACAATCCTATGTGATAAATGTAGCCGCAGCTCTGTCCCTGGCTGCTGTGGTCAGGCCAATGATTTGTAGCTGGGCAATGTTGACTTCAGAATTTCTTTTGCTATGGAAGGATGGAAACATTTGCGTGGGAATTTAGTCACTGCTGGACCTTAGGAATTCAGCTCCTAGCTGTTGGTGAGCTTTGTTTGGAGATAAGCAGATTCTGCCCAAGGCCATGGTGAGGAATGTTTCTCCCACCCCCCGCAGTCTTGAATTTTGCCCTGACCTGGACACCCCACCCTCCCATTTACTCATTTTCTTGAAAATATGTCAGAAATTTCTCAATAGTTACTAATCTTTGTATTTTCCTTCACCTCCTGTGACACCCCAGCATCACTTCACTATAATATTGAACCTCAAGTACCCAAGGTATAAATCATCCCTAGGGAGTGAATGAGGTGCTTTGTAAAGTCATGGTAATTTTTCAGGTCATTAAGATACTGTTTTGAACCCAGAAGAAATTCCTAAGGTTGTCTTGAGTGGATTTCTTTTACAGCTTTAGGTTCTGAAGCTGCCGAAATTAATTTACTACCTTTTGGAGGTTGCCGTCTTCCCATGATTGTTTGCATTCTTGTTTCACCTGTTCTTTGTTGTTGTGGTTTCTCTTTACTGTTTTGTTGTCAAACAAGAAAATGAGATAAGGGATGGAAGGAAAGCTATCTCTGATCTCATTTTCCTGGCTAATTTATTCTGGTTTTTTTTAGTCCATTTTTGCACGATACTACTGTAGCCTGAGGCCACAATTTCTTCTTTTGTGGATGACAGGGAATAAAGTAACTAGAGTCTTTTTTCTTGCCAAAAAGTTTTTTCTTCTAGACTTTTCTCTCTCTCTCTCTCTGTTTTTTTTTTTATTTGTAGAAAGTGATTTATTTAAAGAGAGAGAGAAATAGGAGAGGGAGAAAGAAACAGCTAACTCTCACACTGAGTGAGAAAATCCAGAAAGATGAAATCCAGGAGAGGAAAGCAGCTTCCACACTGAGTGGAAGGGAATAGAGAGAGACAGAGTTCAGGAGCGGAAGGCAGGCTTCCATGAGAGAGTGTGGAAGGGGACTCCAGAGGGGAAATCCAGGAGAGAGAAAGACGGCTTCCACAAAGGGAGTGTTCGTGGAAGGGGATGCAAACATGGAGTCCCGACTTTTCTCCTAAATTGTACTCCACTGCACTTCTGGCTAGAATCAGAATGATTTTTTTTTTTCTTTTAAGAAATCTGGTTATGAAAGAGTATGCCATTCAGAAAAGCTTTCCATTTGGACTGGAATCCTCCCTGGGGAAAGTGGGGCTTACTTTCCTAAAGCTGTTCCGAGGTCACGGGCACATTCCACCCTGTGTAGGTTCAAGGTGGGGTGAGAGAACTGAACAGGTATCCTTAAAAGAAGATACACAAATGGCACATAAGTACAAGAAAGTACAAGAAAAGGTGCTTAACATCATTAGTTATGGGAGAAAAAATGCACATTTAAAACACAAAGGAATATCACTTCTTTCCCTCTAGAATGGCTAAAATTAAAGACTGACAAAACCCGGTAGATCCCCTCATAGATTGCTGGTGAAAACAAAAAATACTTACTTTGGAAAACATATTGACAAGTTCTTTAGAGGTGAATGTACACTTACTATAGGACCCAGTAAACTCCAAGCCTAAGTGTTTACTCAAGAGAAATGGAAACATATGTCCACATAAAGATGAAAATGTTCATGGTAGCTTTATTCATAATAACCCCAAACCTGAAACAACCCAACTATCTATCAACTGGTAAATGGATAAACAAATTGTGGTATATCCATCCAGTGGAATACTAATCAGCAGGAAAAAGGAACAAATTACTGATACATGCAAGAACATGGATACACTAAAATGCATAGTGCTAAGTGAAGGAAGCTAGATTTAAAAGGTTGTAAATTGTGTGATTCCATGTATAGGACATTCTGGAAAAGCAAGACTGTCATGATCTAGAGCAGATCAGGGATTTCCTGGGCCCAGGGAATGGGGTGGGGATTAACCAGGAAAGGGCAAAAGGGAATGTTTTAGAGAGATGGAAGTATCCAACATCTTGATGGTGATCTTGTTTACACAGGTGCACGTTTTAGATTATTGTTGGAATAATGCACTACAGTCAAGTAATAATGTGGCTTCTCCACATTGCCCTGGATCCCGGGCAAGTGGCATAGGCTGGACAGCAGGACTTCTGTGGTAGTTACTTGTGCAAGTCACAGCTGGGGCTGGCTGCTTCTGGTTTGCAGGCCTGAGAGGACACGCTGTTTCTGAATTCTCTGGAGGTCAGGGGTCAGTTGGCAGAGAGCTCCAGGACTGACTTTGGACTAAAAGACCAGGTCAGGGAGGGAGCCAGTCCTTGTGGAGCAGGGTCTCAGGAAGACTTGGCATGTCCAGAAGGCCTTCCCAGATTCCTTCATGCCGGGGATGGCCAAGGGCTTCCTGGGGACTACCCTGTGGAGACCAAGGTGGCCAGTGAGAGGGTTAGAAACAAGAGGTCTGGAGACCAGGCAGCATCATAGCACCCAGCCTGCATTTCAAACAACCTGTACTTATTGAGGTATAATTCATTTCCTTCTCTTATCAAAGAGGGATATAGATAACACCACTGATCTCCACTTCCAGTTCTCTGGAGGAGAAGTCCATAGGGAAGCAAACAGAGTCAACATTCCGTTGTCTTGTGCGATACCATCTTTTACAATTTGTTGGAAAATAGCTGGGTGATGCCCTTCTCCCACTCCAACCATTGCTCCCCAAGGTCTGAAACCTCTTACTGGTAGTGATGATCTAGTCTGCCTTCCTTATGTCACAGAGGAAGAAACTGGGACCCGGAAAGGCCAGCTGACATATCCTAGACCATGTGTCCAGGTAGCAGCTGAAGCAGAAACACTGGGCTCCCCTGACATTCAGGCCAGCATCTTTTGACTATGCTGGAAGACAGAAGTTCTGACTCTCTTCCCTGCCATGTTCTGGGACTTTTCCTATCTCTGGTAAAGCTCAGAGGGCTTACATTCCATGCCTCATAAAGGCCAATGCCTCCAAGTAAGGCCCCTGGTTGGCACAAGAGGAAACGGGTCTTGAATCACAGCAGAAAGTTGACTGGGGTGTCCTCTTGCTTATGGGAAATACCCCCAAACAATTGGGGTGCCCAGGGTAATAAAAGCAAAGAGTCCTATGATATTCACCTTTTAAACATCTGGCAGACTCACTGTCTGCTGGTCTCATCCTCAGACTAGACTTTTTCTCCCTTCCCCTCCCAGAGATTACTCTAGGAGAATCTTTTTTTTTTTTTTTTTTTGTCCCTTGAGGGGCAGGGAATAGACTGAAAAGTGGAATGAAGAAACTTTGTGGACTAATGAGACCATCATATATTTTAGTTTGTGTAGTTGTTTTTTTTTGTTTTTTTAGAAAGAAAAGAAAAAGAGAGAAAGAAGGAATAAAAGAGAATAAAAGAAAGAGAAAAGAAGAAAAGAGGGAGAAAGAATGGGAATCTTGCTCTATTGCCCAGGCTAGAATGCAGTCTAGAAATGGATATTAAAAAGCTCCTTTATACTAATAATTGTGTTATACAATGGAGACAGGAAGGAATAAGGGGGAAAATAACAAACAGCCAACCAATATTTCATTTAAATCTATAAATGCTATGCAATTGCTGGGGAGTGATTTACCCCAACCCTGTGGTCACTTTTAGAATAAATGTGATGTGTTACTGAAAAAAAATGTATGTTTTGTGGATTTGGAGTAGAGAGTTCTGTAAATGTTTATTAAGTTTACTTGTTCGAGGTCTAAGTTCAAGTCCTGGGTATCCTTGTTGACCTTCTGTCTCATTAATCTGTCCAATATTGACAATGTAATGTTAAAGTCTCACACTATTATTGTGTGGGAGTCCAAGTCTCTTTGTAAGTCACCAAGAAGTTGCCCTATGTATCTGGGTGCTCCTATATTGGGTGCACATAGACTTAGGATCGTTAGCTCTTCCCGTTACATTGATCCCTCTACCATTATACAATGTCCTTCTTATCTCTTTTGGTTTCTATTACTTTAAAGCCTATTTTATCAGAGATGGGAATTGCAACTCCTGCTTTTTTTTTTTTTTTGCTCTCCATTTGGTTGGCAAATCTTCCTCCATCCCTTTGTTTTGAGTCTCTGTATATCCTTGCATGTGAGATGGGTCTGGATGCAGCTTACCGATGGGTTTTTTGGAATGGCTGATACTGGTTGTTCCTTTCTGTATATAGTGCCTCTTTCAGAAGCTCTTGTAAAGCAGGCCTGGTGGTAATGAAATCTCTGAGTACTTGCTTGTTCGTAAAAAATTGTATTTTTCCTTCACTTATGAAACTTAGTTTGGCTGGATATGAAATTCTGGGTTGAAAGTTCTTTTCTTTAAGGATGTTGAATATTGGCCCCCACTCTCTTCTGGCTTGTAGGGTTTCTGCTGAGAGATCTGCTGTGAGTCTGATGGGCTTCCCCTTGTGGGTAACCTGACCTTTCTCTCTGGCTGCCCGTAGTATTTTCTCCTTTGTTTCAACCCTGATGAATCTAATGATTATGTGCCTTGGGGTTGCTCTTTTTGAGGAATATCTTTGTGGTGTTCTCTGTATTACCTGGAGTTGGGTATTGTCTTGCCTTGCTAGGTTAGGAAAGTTTTCCTGGATAATATCCTGAAAAATATTTTCCAGCTTGGATTCATTCTCTTTGTCACATTCAGGTACACCTATCAAACGTAGATTAGGTCTTTTCACATAGTCCCATATTTCTTGGAGACTTTGCTCATTCCTTTTTAACCTTTTTTCTCTAATCTTGTCTTCTCGTTTTATTTCGTTAAGTTGGTCTTCGACCTCTGAAATCCTTTCTTCTGCTTGATCAATTCGACTGTTAAAACTTGTGCATACTTCTCGAAGTTCTCGTATTGTGTTTTTCAGCTCCATTAATTCACTTATATTCCTTTCTAAATTGTCCATTCTCGTTAACACTTCATCAAACCTTTTTTCAAGGTTCTTAGTCTCCTTGCATTGGGCTAGAACATGTTCTTTTAGCTCACAGAAGTTTCTCATTATCCACCTTCTGAAGCCTGATTCTATTGATTCCTCACATTCATTCTCAATCAGGCCTTGTTCAATTGGTGATGAGGCACTGCAATCCTCTGTAGGAGGAAAGGCATTCTGATTTAGGATGTTTTCAGCCTTTTTGCGCTGGTTTCTTCCCATCTTTGTGGATTTATCCACCTGTCGTCTGTGTAATTGCTGACTTTCAGATTAGGTCTCTGAGTGGACGTCCAGCTTGTTGGTGGTAAAGTTTTTTCTGTTTCTTAGTTTTCCTTCGGTGGACGCCCCTCCCCCACAGAGCTGGACCTTCCTGGGTTCAGCTGTACTTGCTGTGAAACTGTCAATCCTCAGTAGTTCCAACTGCTGTTTTTGTGTGTGTGTGTTGGGTGGGGGGGACCAGCCTTCCCCTGCGGCGACCCACTACCCCGGCTGAAAAAGCGGCGTTAAGATTCGTGGCGCTTTTCTGCCCGGGAATCTCCCGGTCTGGTTCCCCACTTCAGTCCGCTTTTCAATCAGCTGAATAGGAGACTCTGCCTTCCCTGAGCTCCAAACACCAACCAAAGGGCACTCAGTCCCATATACTCCGGACTGAGAACCGCCGCGCCGGGGCACCTGCAAAATGGCCACATTGGCCAAAAGAGTCACGCTGGGCGACCCGTGGGGCTCCTCCGCCAAGAATCTCTTGGTCCGTGGGCAATAAAAATTCGTCTGAAAGTGTGGCGTCCACTCACTTTCTGCGCTTTCAGTGGGAGCTACAATCCTGAGCTGCTGCTAATCGGCCATCTTGGGTCTCTCTCCTAGGAGAATCTTTACTCAGCTAAGGGAGCTGTGTTGCTGGCATCTGACCACAGTTAGGTGGGGGAGGCTCCCCAGGAGAGGGACAATCACAGGCCCCTCAACTGCTCTCATGTGTCCCATGTGTTTCATCATGGGAAATCTTGGCTTACAGTCAAGTTGCCAAGTGCTGTTTCAATTGGCAAATTAATCTCATTGCGTTCTTGTTCCAAAACTTTATTTGATGTGTCATGACTATCTAGTTCCTGGCTTTGAGTTTCATTTGACCTTATCCTTCATTCCCATATCAGACATAACTACATAATTGCCAAGTGAAGCTTACAAGGATTAGAAGCAGGGATGGGGGTGGAGGACCTTCGACATCACAGTCAAGGAATCTCAGAATATGCTAGTCCTAGCTCAGCCCAGAGCCACCCACCTCATGAAGTTACTGCTAGCAACAAAGATCGTGGGTGCCCTGGCAGGTGGGGGATAGGCTCCGCTTTAGTATTGGCAGTGCTGATGCCTGTAAAAGGAAAATGAGGGCCACTCCCTCCTCCAGGTCAGCTGCCAGAAGATGAATTGGGTGCCTTATACTCAGATGAGAAAAGGAGATTGCTGCTTCCTTTCCAGTCTGGACCCATGAATTGAAGAGACTCAAGATGGGCCCACATCCTGAGCGTGGCTTGTTACTGCACAGCAAGACACAGTGCTGTGCAGCGGTCAAGAGCCTGGGCTCTAGCAGGGGATAGTGGTGCATGCCTGTAGTCCCAGCTACTCAGGAGGTTGAGGTGGGAGGATCACCTGAGCCTGAGAGGTCAAGGATGCAGTGAGCAGTGATTGTGCCACTGTGCTCCAGCTGGGGTGACAGAGCCAGACCCTGTCTCAATCAATCAATCAATCAATCAGTAAGAGGCACCTGAGCTCTGGTGCCACATTGCCTGCCTGGCTTAAATCTCAGCTCTGCTGATTATTAGCTGTGTGACCTTGGACTAGTTACTTAACCTTTCTGTGTCTCAACTATAAAATAAGACTAACAGCAGTACCTACCTTATAATTATTATGAGTGACAGCTATGCCCCCGAGATATGTTTTTAGGCCAGAGTTAATCAGGCAAACAGGAAAGTGAGAGTGAGAGCAGAGGTGACCTGGGAACGCCTGCCTGTTCTGCAGGAATGTTCCCCTCCCTGGAGCTGGAATCTGGGCAAAGATAAACACTTGCAGCATGAGGAAGGCATTAAGCATTATTAAGCATTAACTTGGCCAAACAGCCCAAGGTTATCCTTTTTTTTTTTTTTTTTACAATGGAGTTTTGCTCTTGTCACCCAGGCTAGAATGCATGGCACGGTCTGGACTCACTGCAACCTCTGCCTCCTGAGTTCAAGTCATTCTCCTGCCTCAGCCTCCTGAGTGGCTGGGATTACAGGCGGTAAACCGTGGGTGGGGAGTGTGGGCTAAAGGACGTGGGATGTGCTCTTTGGGGCAGAGGTGTGGGGGCTGCCTGAGGAAATGGGCCTGATCTAGACCCTGAACCTCCCTACGGCTTCCCCATGTGGGGTCCTGGGGCTGAGAGGGCTGGCTCTTGGGTATGCTTTCAGAGACTGAAGGCCCACCATGATCCCATTCATTCTTTTATTCTTTCATTCTCCAGACATTTATTAAGCACCTATTATGTGGCAGGGATTGTGCCTAATATTGTGATATCTAACAGTGAATAAGAGAGAGCATGCTTTCAAAAAGCTCATGGTCTGATGAGAGGCAAGTAAATAGACAACTGTCACACAGTTTGGAGAGTGCTGTGTTGGCCGAAGACTAGCAGAACGCCTACTCAGCCATAAGGTGGCTGGTGTAAAGGCAGCCAGATGAACTCCATTGGTGGGTGGAGCCGCCAGCTCCCCAGATAATCTTGGGAATTTTAATCAAAGGCTGGTCCTGATGGCAGGGAAGGACTATGAAATGTCGGGGGAAGATGAGCTTATGTGTGGTCAGTGTGGTCACCTCTAGACTCACAGAGGTTGAGGTCATGGCTGCAGCATGCACCCTTGACCCTTCAACTTTCCTGAGACCCTCGGTGTTTCTCATCTTCTCTGAGACTTTTGCCTGACTCTGGGATCTGCAGCACAGCTGTTCCTATCCTATGCATGTTAATTTCCTCATGAAGAAATAAGGAGGGGTTCAGTGACTGCCAAGGGCCACATTGGCAAAAAAAGCAAACCAGGACCAGAATTCAATTTCTCCATACATCTAAGTTCTGAGACCATGATCCATTTCTGGTTATGTGCACTATTCCCCCTAAGGTATGCGTTTGGACTCGTATCCTTCCTTCACCATCCATATCTGGAGGCCCAGCTGACTGCTGCCTGCCCACTTCAGACCACGGGCAGGTATGCCAGCAGTTTCTAGGTTGCCATGGGGAGCAGCGGCAGAGGCAGGGTAGTGGGGTGGGAGGGCACTGGCTTTGGAGCCGGTTGGCTCTGTGTTTGATTGTTTAACTAGCTGTGTGACCTCGGGAGGCTTGCTTATCCAGTAGGGACTTCAACTTCCTTCTCCTACACTGGAAACAGGAAGACTGTCTTGTGGGGTGGCAGTGAGGATGGATGAACCTGGCTGAAGTGTCTAGTCCAGGGCTTGGCATTCAATGCACTGTTTCCCTTTCCTTTCAAAACTTGCCTAAGATCTCTTTCTTCTCATGTCTCAACCTAACATAGTTCCTTCCAGATACTTGTTGGTACTTATCCACCAACGTCTTTGCCAGCCTCTTTGGTGCCTCTCTGTGAATTCTGTGCACTGGTTTTAGGTAGCACACTGCCTTAGCTGTGTGGCTTGGTGCTGTGCCTTTGCGCCAAGAAAAGAAGGCCCCTCTTTGGAGTGAGGATTTCAGCCTCTCGTCTTCCATTTGGCCAGGTTGTTCTGGGCAGGAGAAATCTGCTGGCCTTAGTTGGTAGCTCTGGAGCCTACTTAGCTGAGTCCCTGCCTTTACCAGCTGGGGTGCTCCAGTTGTGGGGTGCTCTATCTTAATTAGGCAGCTCAAGGAGCCAAATCAGGCTACAGGTTAACATTCTCCGCTAATGAGGAAATCAAGGTCTGACTGCAAAACACACCAGCGAGAGTTCTGCCCTTACACCACTGCTAAGGAAATACTCATCCTCACAGCCTTCCTGATGTATTACCTAACCTTCTACATTTGCGAGCAGTGGCTCTCATGTATTCATGTGCTGGAGATGCAGACTCCTGGGCGCCATTCCCAGAGCAGCTGATTCATTAGGTCTGGGAGGCCTGGGAATCTGCATCATCCCAAGGTGGCAGATCATTCTGAGAAGTTGCCCCGTGGTAAAGAATGTGAATTTCGGAAGCAGGCTGGGATCCAAAGCTTGGCTCCGCCACTAATGAGCCACAACTCTGGGAAGTTTACAGATGGTTTCTTCATGGGGTTGTAAGTAAATGAGATAAACGTGTAAAGTGCCTCCCACAATGCCTGGTATATAGCAGGTTCTCAATGAATAAAGGTGGCCATGGTGGCATTGGTGGTAGTAGAAGTAGGGATTGATGTTGTCATTATAACATCTTCTTCCTTGAAGGGTTCTTCTGCACCTGATCAGTAACAGATCATGAGGAGGCAGAATATCAGACAGGATAACTCTTTATGTCAAGGTTATCTGGGATCACCTTCATTTAAACAGATTAGATGGACCAGAACGTCAGTGCTGAGAATCTTCAGGGCAAAGTCCGAGCCTCTGGGAAGACAAAGGTCTCCTATTGGGCCTTTCCCCCAAAACACTGGCTTCAAGGAAATACATGGGAGTGGGCTACTGAGACTCTCCCAGAAGGCCTTGCACTGCTGCCTCTGCCTTGTTTGGGGAGTGGGCTGTGCTTGCCTCTTTTGCTGGTTGGATGCCTAAAGGCATATGTTGGCCTCCTTATAGGAGAGAAGAGAATAAAACATGACAGTGAGCTAGGAGAGAGTGCCAGTGGCAGAGCTCAGCTTGCCAGTAAATGGCCAGGGGAGCTCTCAGCTAAAAAGGACTATGGGGGAAGATTTGTCCTATTTGATACTAAAACACACCATAAAGATTCAATAATTCAAGCTGTGTGTACAGGAGCATGGATGACAGACCAAAGAAGCAAAATAGAAATCCAGAACACCCAAATGCATAGATTTGAATGTAGTGTTTGATAGAAGTGACTTCTCAAATTGGCCAGGGTGTTCTGGGCAGTGGAAATCTAATTTCTCAAAGTGCTGGGGTAAAGATGGGCTTTAAAAAACAGTATTGGGAGATCTGGAAAAAGATAAAAAGATATAAGACCTATCATCATACGTCAGGAAAAACTCCAGATGGATCCAATTTTTAAGTGAAATAGTAGGAATCATAAAATGACTAGAAGAAAGTATGGGCTAATTCATTTATAACCTTTTGAATAAGAATCTCCCTCTGTGATTCAAAATTCAGAATCTGCTAAAGGTTGTTAAATTAGACTACATGAAAGCAAACAAAAAACTACTGTATGACCAACTAAATGAAAAAAACAACATAAGTAGAGGCAAAAAATGAACAATAAAGTAAGAAAAAATAATTGCAACCTATAACGCAAAGGTCTAATCTCCCTGATATCTACAGAATGCCTAGAAATCAAGGAGAGCAAGACCAGCAACCCACAGAAAAATGGGCCAACCAAGGACATGAGGAGCCATTTCACAGAAAAAGGAATACAAATGGCCCTTTAACATATGAAAAGATCCTCAGCCTCACTTCGAAGATAAAAAATACAAATTAGAACTATACTGAAACACAAATCTCACCCAGCAGATTGGTAAGCACTAAAAAATGTGACCACACACCTTGATGGAGATGCTGAAATGGAAAATGGTGCAACTCCAATGGAGAGGGATTTGGCAACAGCCATGAAAGTTACAAATGCATTTTCTGTTTACTCAGCATTTCCTGCATGGGAATCTGCCCTATGGCTATATCTGCACAGATATGAAATTAAATTAATACTAGGTGACTCATTGCAGGGTTGCCTGTAATTGTAAAATACTGGAAACATCCCAAGTGTCCAACTAGAGTCTAGGTAACTGAACTGGGACATATCCCTCAATGAATACTTTGCAGCTTGACTAAAGAAACACTGTGCTGATTTGAAAATATTTCTAGAATGTACTGCTGAGTGGCCAAAGGAGGGTGCAGAATGGTATCTGGAGTGTGATACCCTTTGTGGAAGGGTGGGGGCATAAGTAAATCACTCCATATTGGCTTTCAGCTGCATAAAGAAATGTTGGAAAGATACAGGTGAGATGAATAGAAGTGGTTACCCATGGTGGGAGAGCAGGAGGAGGGCATGGATACAGACATGATGGGGTAGGGGTAAGATTTTGCAAATCTTCTATTTTATAGTCTTTTAATTTATGAGCCATGTGAGTATTTACTCCCTTAAAAAAATTTGTTTCCTTGGCGGGGCACGGTGGCTCATGCCTGTGATCCCAGCACTTTGGGAGGTCAAGGTGGGCGGATCATGAGGTCAAGAGATCGAGACCAGTCTGGCCAACATGGTGAAACCCCGTCTCTACTAAAAATGCAAAAAAAGGCCGGGCATGGTGGCTCACGCCTGTAATCCAAGCACTTTGGAGGCCAAGGCAGGAGGATCACCTGAGTCAGGAGTTCAAGACCAGCCTCACCAACATGGTGAAACCCCATCTTAAAAAAAAAAAAAAAAATTAGCTGGGCACAGTGGCATGCACCTATAGCCCCAGCTGCTCAGGAGGCTGAGGCAGGAGAATCGCTTGAACCTGGGAGGCAGAGGTTTCAGTGCACCAAGATCGCGCCTCTGTACTCTAGCCTGGCAACAGAGTGAGACTCTGTCTAAAAAAAAAAAATTTCTTTTATTTCTTTATATTTTAAGAGACAAGGTGCTCCCTTGTCCCCTGTGCAGACCTTGGTTCTGTTGCCTGGGCTGCAGTGCAGTGATCCATAGCTCACTGCAGCCTTGAACTCCTGGGCTCAAGCAGTCCTCCCTCCTCAGCTTCCCAAGTAGCTGGGATCACGAGCACATGCCACCAGCACCCTCTCCACTAGCTAATTTTTAATTTTTTTTTTTCATATAGATAGGGCCTCATTGTGTTGCTCAGGCTGGTCTCAAACTCCTGGCCTCAAGTGATCCTCCTGCCTCAGCCTCCCAAAGTGTTGGGATTATAGGCATGAGCCTCTGTGCCGGCCTAAAAAATAATTTCAATCGAAATAGGATCCCAGCTTGTTTCCTGCTTGCACTTTCTATGATATCCATTTCTGTGGATGCTGTTGACCTACCCCTGCAGCCCCTTGATGCCCCAGAGAACTCTGGGAGTAGCCCTTTTGCTGTCTGACTGTGGGGCCATAGGGTCTGCTCACCTTGCCTTCTTTTTTGGTTTACCTGTCTGCCTAGCTAGATGCTGACCTTCATGCCTTTAGTCACACCTATATCCACCTGGGCCCTAGTGGCCCTTGATTTCAACTATTTAATAGGTCAGGGGGTCAGTTTCCTTTGAGAGTAGAGGTGACCTGAGAGAGAAAAGGTGGCCCCCACAGAGAACTCCCCCACCTAGGCTGCTTCCTCTCTGGCAGAACTGAACTCGGCAGATGGCAAAGTGCTTGGAGCCCCTGGGAGCCAAGGTGCAGAGAATTCTGTGGAAGGAAGCTGGCTTGGAGCTTGGAAGCCGGGCAGCAAGGCCTGCTGGAACATAGAGGTGCTCGCTCATTTGGCAGAGGTGCCCAGCGCGAGAGGAAGCGGGGCTCCTCAGGAAGCTTTGTCAGACATTCCCCTTCTGCCCCAGGGCTTCTCAGAGGCCCTGGAGAGACTGATGCCTCCCCAGCAGCCCGTCCATCTGGGCTGGTGCTCAGGCAGCTCTGGGAGCGAGGATATTTTAGATGTGTCAAAAGTGACGAATGTTGGAAAGTGCCATGGGCATCTCTGGGAGCTCACAGTTCATGCTGGCAGCTAAGATGTGCCAAGCTTTTTGGAAGAAACTGAACTCTGGAGGATACTGCGCAGTCTGCTGTCCCAGATGTGGGTGGCAATGGGATGGGCTCTGCCAGAGGACAGCGCCCCGATGTCAATAAAGACGGGGCTGAGCTGTAGCAATGCCTGAGGTCTTGGCAGAGGGAGTGGCATTTTGAGAGGCCAGCAGGGGCAGGAAGGAGCAGAAGCGTGTAGATTTAGAAGCAGGCAGGGGCCTGAAGTTGGAGTCAGTAGAATTTGCAGCGGGCAGCAGCGGGGGCTGTGGGAGCTCGGGTCTGTTCAGTTCCGCTAGCCAGGATGGAACAGGGGCAGCAGCCAGAGCCAGCCTCAGGCTGGAGGTGAGCCCGGGGCCTTCGCCCACAGTGAGGCTGGAACAAGGCTCCAGTGTGTCTGGATTTGAAAACACCCCAGGGAATGTGTTACTAGAATTCAACATCTACCCTGAATATAATGCATCCTAAGAGGAGGGTGCCTTGGTGTTCTGTTTGTAGCATGCCTTGGTTTGCGTTAGTGTCATTGGTTCTCTGCCTCTGTAGGGAGATGGCTCATCCCATGCTACCCAGCCAGGGAGGTGGCTCATCCCAAGCTGGGGTTGGAGGAAGCTGAGGCAGTGGCCAGGATAGGATGTGTAGGATCAGGCTTAGGGGAGTCACAGGGAAGGAAGGGAGTCAAAGAAAGGGATCCTAAATATGGGCCAGTGGGGTTCTGGGGTGGTGGGGGTGCAGGACCCAGCTGGGCCAGCCCAGCCTGTCTTCTGCTGAATGATGAATGGGGCTGGGGTGTCAGGGGTGGATGGAGAAGCTAGCACCAACTCCACCTGCCCCAGGTGCTTTCTGACGAAGACACAAACTCTCTTCTAATTATTGTTCTTCACCCCCTCCTGCCTCCCTGCAAACTCCCACAACCAGGAAGGAAGAGAGAGATGACAGAGAGAGTTCCTAGTCATCTTTGTCATCGTCCCCATCATGATTATAATCATCGTCATCCAGGCCTCGACTTCTTATGTAACCTGCTTAGCTTGTTGAGGACCGAACTTGTCTTTCCACCTCCTACCTCCAACCAGCTTTTGCTAACTTCCTCATTCTGCTCACACATCCCTCTCTTCCAGGCACTGGCTCACCCCTACTGAGTCATCTTCCACTCCCCCCTTCCTCTTTCTTCCCCTCCTACTATCAGCAACTCTGTAGCATGAATGCCTGCAGCTGCTTCCCGGGAGGATCCATCCGCTTCCAGTCCCCTCTGTTCACACGCTCTCCATCCTGCAACACGTGGCTCCAGCCATGGCTGCTTGCAGGTCCCAGGTGCCTCTGTGCCTTTGCTCCTGCAAGTCTCTCTGCTTGGAACCTCTCTTCTCTTCCTACGCCTTAGCTCTCAACCTTGGAGGAACAGAACGTGTGGACAGTTCTCCTGACAGCTGGTCAGGGGGAGGGGCCTTTCTCTGTGCTCCCCAGTCCCCTGTGCAGACCTTGAGGGCGGGGCTGTTTGTTGACTTGCCCATTTCATGACTGGGCTCTAAACTGTTCATGTCTTATGCATCCACGTGGTCCCAGCACAAGGCCTGCACAAAGGTGGGTTATCTGCTGAATTGATTTAACAGGATAATTCATTTTTCTGCCCTTTCCAGGGGAAAGATTTGCTACAGTGAGGCAATACCAGGAGGAAGGGGAGAACAGAGGCAGGGCCTGCTCTCTTCACTTCTAACACCCACAGTCCCCTTCATATGGTCAGGAGCCACTGGCCACGAACACAGCAACCCTGGCCTCTGTGTGCCCTCTAGGATGAGCTGAAGAAACCCACCAACAGACAGCAAGCAAGTTCTGGGTAGTCTTTGGAATCATGATGGTGGTCCTTGCTTGGCCTTCTTGGTAAAGCCCTCTAGAGCCCAAACCAGCATCCTTCTCCCTATTCCCTTCCTCATCTAGAATTCCTCATTTATTTTGAGCCTTTTAACTCAGTCTTTAAAAACTCCGTTTGTGAAGGCTTTTCTGATCTCAAAGTGTTTCTTATGATATTCATAGGAGTTATGGGGAAAAAGGAATTTTGTGGCCAAATAAATTTGGGAAATGTTGTGTTAAGCAACATTAATCAGACTTCCTGCTGGCCCGAGAGAAGAAGCTACTGTGCATTTAATCTCTGGTAGGGGCAGATGATATACGGAGGCTCTCAAACTCAATTACTTTGAAGCAAGCCACCCCTACCATCTGTATTTCCCTTTTTTGGCCAAGCATCTCTGGGACTGATAGTCCATAGGGCACCGTTGAGGAAATTCTGTCTGGGCAGCTTTTCAATGGCCTTGTACGCTGCCGAGCTGTGCCCGCACTCTCCTCTGTGTGCTGGGGTTTCGAAGGCTAGTCCTCGCTGCTCTAATGGAGGGCAGAGGCCGGTGCACTTTAAGAGCAGGAAATGAGTTTTTAAATAGGTACATCTGATGGTTTAGACATAATGCTCTAGGACCCAAGCCCAAGGATCTTGTGGAGCGACTTTGGGGGCTGCTATGGGAGACGGGAGAGGACACAGAGGATGAAAGGGTGGGTTCTTGACTGCCCACCTCGTTTCAACCCAAAGTTCTTTTAGGTTTTAACGTTTTCTGCTTGAGATTCTGTTTGTAGGAAGGTTTCCATGGCTGACATGCATTCAAAAACCACAAATCTAGACCAATCACTTCATTTAACAGATTAAAAAAAAACCAAAACAGCCTAAAACCTGAGGTACCGAAAAGCTAAAACACACATCAGTCAATCACATAACTAGATACTTGATCTAGAGTCCAAATTTCTGGACACGCCGTCTAATGCCCTTTCCACACACTTGCGTACTTGTTTACTTCCTTTTGACTCAGCCAGTTTCAAAAGAGAATAAAAGATAGCAGGGAGCAAATAGCAATGAAGATATCGGGATAAATCACCCCGAGAAATAGTCGGGGAAAGGGGAAAGAGAAATCCCATCTGCCCCCCCATCTGATCTGTTTCACTGTAGTTCTTCTTATGCTCCACCTTCAAATGTAAAGAAACGGATGCTAAGAGCAAGGGCTGCTGATGCCAAGAATAACTCTGGAGGAGACACAATACGGCACGCCAGTCTCCAGTGAAATGAACTGTTTAATCCAAACCGCACCATTCTATAAATGTTCGGTCTATTGATGAAGAGCTCTGCAAACAGGGCAGCTCCTAAGCAAGCCTCCGGAGAGAACCTGGAAGGAACTGAAGAAGACGGAGAAAGATGGCAGATGTGCCTGTCTTCATGGTTGGGTGGGAGGACTTACATATGCACTCTGTGTTCAATGCATGGGAGGTGAGGCGGGGCCGTGGGGGTGGGCAGCAGATAAATTCAGAGTAGCTCTCTTCTTCCTTTGCTTTGCCTGGCTGGCTAGAAGTGTAGTTCTTTTAATTATAATGATGCAAATACTTATTATTCCCTTCTGGCATGCCCTGTGGAGTTTATTAACCTCTCACAAAATGCTCTAAGGTAACCAGAGCCATCCTCAGGGCTGAAACTTAAACCCAGACAATTTGGCTCCAGAGTCAACATTTTTTCTTTTTCTTTTTTTTCTTTTTTTTTAGCTGATGAATCCTAAGTGTATAGCTCTGTGAGTATCGTGAGTGTCCAGTGTAGCCATCATCAAGATAAAGGCAGAGAATATTTCTGTTCTCTGAGACCTGTCTCCAGGCAACACCACCACAAGAGGTAACTGTTCTGACTTCCATCACCGGAGATTAGTTTTGCCTGCTCTTGACCTTCAAGGCAGTAGATTCATACAGTAGGTGCTCTTTTGGGCTTGGCTCTTCTCACCCAGCACTAGGTGAGATTCATCCATGTTGTTGTATGTGCAGAGCCTGCATCTGAACTCCTGTGCCATTCTGCCTCTCATCACATTAACTAATTCCATGTTGCCTTCCAGAAATGTTTCCTTGGAAAGTGGCTTGGGTTTTGCAGAGTTGACTGAGCCTGAAGGAGTGGAGTGAGAATGCAAAAGGTTAAGTTCGGAGGATGGCCGGGAAGAGAGCTTTTTAGATAACTCCCTGGGGCTGTTCTGTCTCTCACAGCCAAGTTCCAAGGTCCCAGACTCACTGCCATCAGCCCACGTTGCTCTTTTGATTTTGTTTCTCCTTATACAGAACTAACTTAATCACTGCTGCTTTCTCAAACACGTGGACAGCATTCTCAGGCGTCATTTAGGGCAGTGGTTTTCACCTGAGGGGTGAGTTTGCTCTGCTGTTAATCCCCCCACCTTGGGACATTTGGCATCATGGCAATACCTGGAGATATTTTTGGTTGTCAAAACAGGGGGCAAGGAGAGTGCTACTGGCATCTAGTAGGCAGAGGCCAGAGATACTGCTAAACACCTTTCAATGCACAGGACAGCTTCTCACAACTAAGAATTACCCAGCACAAAATGTCAAGTGTGCCGCTATCAAGAAACCTTGGTCTAGGGTCAACACAGGAAGTTGGTGGCTGTTCTCTTTTCTGACACAGTAAGAGAGGAGGCAGAGCAGAATGAAAAGAGCTCTTGACCAAGAGTCAGCAAATCTGGGTTCAGGGCCCCACTTTGCACCGACTAGCTGTCTGACCTTGTTCAGACCATTTACCCTCCACAAGGCTGATTTCCTCATCTGTCACTTAGGAGCTGTGACGCCTGCCTTTCTTTCTTTCTTTTTTTTTTTTTTAAATAATTTATTTATTTTACTTTAGGTGCATACTATATCTGGTATTTCTCCCCATGTTATCCCTCCCCACCCCCCATTGTCTCGCCCCCCCACCCCCGCAACTGTCCCCTGTGTGTGATGCTCCTCTCCCTGAGTCCACGTGTTCTTGTTGTTCAACACCCACCTATGAATGAGAACACACGGTGCTTGGCTTTCTGTTCTTGGATCATTTTGCTGAGAATGATGGGTTTCCAGATTCATCCAAGTCCCTACAAAGGACACAAACTCATCGTTTTTTATGACTGTGTAGTATTCCATGGTGTATATGTACCACATTTTCTTGTCCAGTCTATCATTGATGGGCATTTGGGTTGGTTCCAGGTGTTTGCTATTGTACACAGGGCTGCAATGAACATACGTGTGCATGTGTCTTTATAGTAGAATGATTTATAGTTCTTTGGATATAGACCCAATAGTGGGATTGCTGGGTCAAATGGAATTTCTATTTCTAGATCCTTGAGAAATCGCCACACTGTCTTCCACAATGGTTAAACCAATTTACACTCCCACCAACTGTGTAAGAGTGTTCCTATTTCTCCACATCCTCTCCAGCATCTGTTGTGTCCTGATTTTTTAATGATCGCCATTCTAACTGGCATGAGATGATATCTCAGTGTGGTTTTGATTTGCATTTCTCTAATGACCAGTGATGATGAGCATTTTTTCATTTGTTTGTTGGCCTCATATATGTCCTCTTTTGAAAAGTATCTGTTCATATCCTTTGCCCACTTTTGAATGGGGTTGTTTGTTTTTTTCTTGTGTATCTGTTTTAGTTCTTTGCAGATTCTGGATATTAGCCCTTTGTCAGATGGGTAGATTGCAAAATTTTTTTTGCCAGTCTGTGTCTTTTGATTGGGGCGTTTAGGCCATTCACATTCAATGTTAATATTGTTATGTGTGGATTTGATCCTGCCATTTTGTTACTGGCTGGTTTTCTTTCTCATTAGTTGACTCATTTTCTTCATTGCATTTTTGGTCTTTGCCAACTGGTTTGCTTTTGCAGTGACTGGTACTTGTTCCTTTCCATGCTTAGTGTTTCTTTCAGGAGCTCTTGTAGGGCAGGTCTGGTGGTGACAAAATCTCTCAATAATTGCTTGTCCGTAAAGGATTTTATTTCTCCTTCACTTATGAAGCTTAGTTCGGCTGGATATGAGATTCTGGGTTGAAAAGTTCTTTTCTTTAAGGATGTTGAATATTGGCCCCCACTCTCTTCTGGCTTGTAGGGTTTCTGCTGAGAGATCTGCTGTGAGTCTGATTGGCTTCCCTCTGTGGGTGACCTGACCTTTCTCTTTGGCTTCCCTTAGCATTTTTTCCTTCATTTTCGACCCTGGTGAATCTGACGATTATGTGCCTTGGGGTTGCTCTTCTTGAGGAATATCTTTGTGGAGTTCTTGTATTTCTTGAATTTGAAATTTGGACTGCCTTGCTAGGCTTGGGAAGTTCTCCTGGATAATATCCTGGAGTGTGTTTTCCAGCTTGGATTCATTCTCCCCGTCATATTCAGGTACACCAGTGAAGCGTAGATTAGGTTTTTCCACATAATCCCATATTTCTTGGAGACTTTGTTCATTTCTTTTCACTCTTTTTTCTCTTGTATTGCCTTCTTGTTTTATTTCATTGAGTTGATCTTCAATCTCTGATATCCTTTCTTCTGCTTGATCGATTCGGCTATTAAAACTTGTGTTTGCTTCACGTAGTTCTCGTGCTATGTTCTTCAACTCCATCAAGTCGTTTATGTTCTTCTCTAAGCTGGTTATTGTAGTTAGCATTTCGTCTAACCTTTTTTCAAGGTTTTTGGTTTCTTTGCATTTAGAACGTGTTCCTTTAACTCTGAGAAGTTTCTTATTATCCACCTTCTGAATCCTGTTTCCGTCAATTCTTCGCACTCCTTCTCAGTCAAGTTGTGATCCTGTGTTGTTGAGCAGTTGTGATCCCTTGAAGGAGAAGAGGTGTTCTGGTCTTGGGGGTTTCACCTTTTTTGCGCTGGATTTTTCCCATCTTTGTGGATTTACCTGGCTGTGGTGTCAGAGAGCTGCTTGATGAGGTCGCTTGTCTGCCTATGGGGGCACTACTGGGTTTCTAGGGACTCCTTCAGGTTACTAGGGAAGCTTCCTGTGTCTTTTTTGTTTATGTTGGGAGATTAGGCCTGCCTCGCCTCTTCTGCTGACCTGTAGGCGCTGCTGGGTTGTGGAGACCGGCATCCTGTTGCTACGTAGGCTTCCTGTGTTTTTTGTTAAAACATGTAGCCCAGTCCCACCCCTCTAGTGGTAGGTTGTGCCCTTCCTCCACTGGGCTGGATCATTCAGGGTTCCTCTCAGACTGTGGTACTGGCTACACAACCCACTAGAGTCAGAGCTTCAGCCCTCTGGGGTTTGTGGGGGAGGTTAGGGACCCTCCCAGCCGCACCAGGCAGTCTCCCCCTTTCAGCTTTCTCTCTCTCTGGTCACGGGGTAGGGGCCGCCCAGCTGCTCCCGCTTACAGCTCCCCTCTCTCCAGGCGTGGGGAGGGGGCGATAGCTCAGTCTGCAGACTCTTATTTAATTCCACACTTGTAATTCCCAGCGCTTGACTGGCAAAGATCCCCTGTTCTGTGTGTTGCTGAGACTCTGGGGGAAGCGCTGTATCTGGACCAGAGCGCCAGAGGTGGAGCCTCCGACTCGCCGGTCAGATGCACTTTCTGGTTGAAGCAGCACCCCTCCCCGCCTCGGTCTGCCCCTGAGTGGGCTTTGCTCACCCTGGGACCAGACCCGTTGAAATGCACCTGGTACCTCAGTTGGAGCTAGGAGATCTCTGGGTTTCTGTGTCTTTTTCGCTGGGTGTTGTGCACTGGAGTTGTGTCTAATCCGCCATCTTGGATCCTCCTCCGGGTTGTTTTTTCACTATTTTTTTTTTTTCACTCAGTAACAAACCCCCGGACACTGGGCTGCTCCCTCTGTGCACTGTCGTTCATGGGTCTTAAAGTTCCCAGGAGCATCCTTCTCTGCCTTGCAATGGAAGGATCGGGTGAGGAGTGTGGCAAGCTTGAAGCCTGGGAGCGGGTAATTCTCGACACCTGCCTTTCTTACTTATAGGCTTGTCAGAATCACAAGTGAGAATGTTAGTGGAATCTCTTTGAAATGCTTACATGTTATTATTATATTTGACTGTGACAATGAATCAAACTTATATGGGTGTTTCTGTGTCTAACGTTAATGGAAGAATAGTTTCAGCAGGGTTTCTGTTTCCCCTGTGTTCAATTTCCAGGGTCATAGCCTCCTTCTCACATTTGTGTGGGAAAGGAACTCATATGCAAATGGTGTTTCCTGGAACTGTGGGCAGGGCTTCAAACATCCCTGCAATTCTCTAAGCCTGCAGCTCTCCACACTAAAACTTGTCGTCTAGAAATTCTCTTTTAAATTCTGGTGAGACCTCTGAAGGGGTTTGCTCCAGAAAAGCAAGGCATTTTTAGCACTGAAACTTGGATTTTATTTGTCACTCACATAAGAGGCTTAGCACTGTCGCCCCTCCTAGGTGAAGATATGCAGTGTTACAGCAACGTCAGTCTGATGGAACATTGTTGAGCTGGATGTGCTGTGTCACATAGTGGAGAGGGGGACACAACTCTCTGTGAGAGGCAAGAGCCCTGGTGCTGTGCAGACTGGCACCACAGTACCATTAGGTATTTGTTTAATCCTTGGGGAACTTTGCCTTGTGAATACACGGGAGAGTGAGCTGAGGCAGTAAACAGCTCTACCCCATCACAGTTGTGGAAGGGAGAGTTAGTAAGGAATAGTGTGGGACACGGATATTTTGTGACTATATTGTAATCATTAACAACATAAACAGTGTTGTTTGGAATCAAGGGGCAAATTTGCACTACACTAAAGGCTGTTCTGGTCCCATCTAACAAAGTTGTTTTTGTTTTTTTTTTTTGAGACGGAGTCTCCCTCTGTTGCCTAGGCTGAAGGGCAGTGGCGCAATGTCAGCTCAGTGCGACCTCCGCCTCCCAGGTTCAAATGATTCTGCTGCCTCAGCCTCTGGAGTAGCTGGGATTATAGGCACATGCCACCATGCCCGGCTCATTTTTTGTATTTTTAGTACAAATGAGTTTTCACTGTGTTAGCCAGGATGGTCCCGATCTCCTGACCTCATGACCCGCCCACCTTGGCCTCCGAAAGTGCTGGGATTACAGGCGTGAGCCACTGCGCCCAGCTCCATCTATCAAAGTTTTAAAGCAAGCCTCAAAAGGGTCAAACTGTTTCCAAGTAATTTAACTGCACCCCCAGGACAAAGCTGAAGAACATTTAAAATAATGTAGGCATATCCAGCACCAATTAGGTAAAATTCACAATGTCTGGTATCCAATCAAAAATTACCAGACATGCAGAGAAGCAGGAAAATACAATGCATAATAAAGGGAAAAATCAATCAATTAAAACCAACCTAGAATTGTTACAGATGGTAAAATTAGTCAACAAGAACATCAAAACAGTTCTTGTATTTCATTTGTTGAGGATGGTAGAACATGTAAGCATGCTAAGAAGAAATATGAAAGACATAAGAAGTCTACACTGAACTTCTAGAGATTGAAAAAACAATATCTGAGAGATGAAATCCATTGAATGGGATGAATAACAGATTACACATTGCAGAAGAAAAGATTAGTGGACTTGAAGGCACAGCAGCAGAAAGCATCTATATGAAACAGAGAGAAAAAGAAAATAAATGAACAGAACATCAGGGGAGCTGTCGGGCAATTTTAAGAGGCCTCATGTATGTGTAATTGAAGATTCCAAAAGAGACAAGAAAGAGGCCGGAAAATATACCTAAAGAAATAATGGTGGAAAACTGTCTAAATTTGATAAAAACACTAATGTGTAGACCCAAGATGATCAGTGATGTTGAAACACAAAAAACGTGACGGAAACAAGGGACAGAATAATCAAATTGCTGAAAACCAGTGATAAAAAGAAACTCTCTAGAAAAGCCAGAGTAAAAAGCCCTACTGCATACACAGCAACAAAAATAAGAATTCAACAGACATCTCCCCCAGAAAGACGGTCTACCAGAAGACAGTGGGGCAGCACCTTTAAGGTTCAAGCAAAGATGCGCAGCAAATCCCATTGCCTTGGGCTCCTCGTATGTTGGTGGATGTTGGAACAAAAATCTCATCCTCAAAGCCTAGCTAGGTGTCAGCAAGAACACGGAGCACTGATATGTAGTGGTCCGACAATGATTACAGCCTCGTGTTTGAACTTAGGAGAGAATAAATAGGAAGTGAGATGAAGCGAGAAAATTTCACAGTGATACCAAGAAGAGATCCGAGTTCTAGAACACACTGAATACATATTTTCCCTTAAAACTGTCTTCCTGTACTGTCCCCAACTCGATGAATGACATCCCCAGGCCATGAACTTTAGGCACCCCGTGACCCCTGCGTTTCTCCTACCCCATTGACAACCAGCTTACTGATTTTTCTCGAAAATGCCTCCATTTACTTTTCGTCCTCTTAGGTCTAATTCAGACCCTCATAACCTCTCACAAACTCCCTATTTGACTCTGGGAAAGTTATATTACTCCTCTGGGTCTGAGTTTGCCCCTTTATAGAATAGGAATTGGCTGATGGTCTCCAAAGCTCCTTTTTGTTTAAAGTCTGGGTTTCAGAGATATTTTGTGATATATATGTAAAGACCTATTTTGTATCACACTAATGAAGCTTGATTCTGATGTGGTTATATCCAGAGAGGAGGAGGTTATAAGTTATAAATGTGCCCTGCGCATAGGAGCTGCTCTATGGCATTTGCTGAGTAAAGAAATGAAAGTTTAAAGCAAAGCAAACAAACAAAACCGCATTCCTGCTTCAGATAGCTATATTCTATAGACAGGATCCAATTTGTGGTTGGCTTAAAAATGACCACCTCCAAATTTGTCCACATCTTAATCCCTAGAACCTAGAATATGTTACCTTATATGGAAAAGGGACTTTGCAGATGTGATTAAGTTAAGGTTCTTGAGATGGGGAGATTACCCTGGTTTCTTTGAATGGGCCCAATGTAATCACAAAGGTTCTTATAAGAAAGAGGCAGTTGGGTTAGAATCAGAGAGAGCAATTGGAAGATGCTACGTTGCTTTCAAATGGGGCCACAAGCCAAGGAATGCAGGTGGCCTCTAGAAGCTGAAAAAGGCGAGGAAATGGATTTTGTCCTTGGAGTCTACAGAAGAAACACTGTTCTGTTGACACCTTAATTTTAGGACTTTTGACTTCCAGAACTGTAAGATAGTGTCAATTTAAGTAATTAATTTTGTAGTAATTTTTTACAGAAGCAATAGAAAACCAATATACAGCCTTATTTCTGCATTAACTTTTTAATTTTTTTGAGATGGAATGTTGCCCACGCTGAAGTGCTGTGGCACGACCTTGCCTCACTACAACCTCTGCCTCCTGGGTTCAAGCTATTCCCTTGCCTCAGCCTCCCGAGTAGCTGGGATTACAGGCATGCGCCACCGGGCTAATTTTTGTATTTTTAGTAGAGACGGGGTTGTATCATGTTTGCCTGGCTGGTATCAAATTCCTGACTTCAGGTGATCTCCTGTGTCGGCCTTCCAAAGTGCTGGGATTACAGGTATCAGCCACTGCACCCAGCCTGCATTAACTTTTTATACTTACCAGGAAAGACGTTTAACCTTTCTGAGTCTCTGGTCTACTTTCAATCACATAGCGTTAAAAGTGTCTTCTGTATGAAGTAGGGGTACAATGAAATAGTACATAATCCTAGTTGAAATAATATAAAATGCTCCTTATAATACCAATACTTCTACTACTTCTACTACTACTGGTACTGCTAATGCTTTGCGAATGCCTTACAGACATGGTTTGGCTTTAATCGCTAAACAATCTTACGAAATGGTGATTGCTATCCACCTTCAACAGATGCTAAAGCAAGACTTAGAAAGGGCAAGAAGCGTGCTCAGCCACACAGCTACAAAGTGGAGGAGCTGGAATCCCCATTCCAAACAGGTGTTCTGGCTTTTTTAGTTAGGCCGGCGATGATAAACTTGGTGCCAATGGGGCTTTTATGATGATGTTTATTACTGTACCTCTCTGTTCTCATCCTCTCCTCATGCCTCTTTCCTGTAACAACATCTGATTGCTTCACTTATCATATTCCAGCCTGTCACCAGCTCATCACAGAAATGATTGAAATGCTACTAGTTCTGCATTACAGCTTTCTGGCTGGGTGAAGTTGGCAAAGGCTGCGGAGATGTTTGTGTATCTAAGAGCAAATGGTCCCAAGGTTTGGAAATGGAAACAGCCCTCCCACCACACCCAAGAGAAATGTGCATGGTGAGGAGTTCTGGGGTTCTCAACCTCTTGTGAGTGGGGCCAGGATGTAGATGCCAGCTGCCTTGGGGTTTCTCCAGAATTCTCAGCTGCACAACAGTGAACTGAGGGGGCTACTTTGAGGCAGGTGTGGCATTGCAATACCTTATCCTTCTATTTGAGGGACCTGCTAAAGGTTTAAGTAGTCAGTTTTCCAATCCTCATCCTCCTTCTTTCATTTACCCATTTCCTCTTCCTTTTTCCTCCCCCACCTTTGATTCTGAATGTTTCCCTCCATTGTTCTGAGGTCGGTTTGTTTCTGGGGGGGCTGGCTTGGCTAACAGGAGTTAGGACCAAAAGGGCCAGCTCTGCATGAGCTCTGCTTTCTGCAGCCCAGAGCAACGGCTTGCTTTGAAGATTGTTGAGAATATTTGGATTAATAACAGTTGTTCTAATATTTTCCCTCATTTCTGATCATCAAAGTACTCGGAAGGTTTGAGCTGGTGGAGTTTCTTCTAGTTTGTCCTTGGGAGCAAGTGTCTGGAACACGGTTGATTTAAAAATGTTTTCTGAAGCCTTGTTAATGGGGCAGGCTGCAAATTCACATCAAGGGAGTGTCATCTTTCAAAACAGCTTCTTGGCAGAAGGGGATGTGGAATTTTAGAGAAATCTGAATCTGTTAAGCTTCCATTAAATGAACTCCTTGATTCCAGGCTGTGCTGAGTGGAATCTGGGGACTGTGGGCCGTGAATAATTGACTTCCTCAGTGGCAGGATGCCTGAGAAAGGTCAAGCATCCTTTGGGATGAAATATCCATTAGTTTGGAGGAGGGTTTTTGCTTTTCTGTATTCCTCTGTGTCTCCTTTTCTACGTACTTTTAATTTTACTTTTTTTTTTTGGTTGATGCTTTGCGTTTTGCCCAGTATAATGGAGATGAAAGCCTGAGCTTTTGTACTGGGGTCTGGAGGATGTGTGTGGAACGAACCTCATTGTCACAGGTCATCATTTTATGGCTGTCATCCTTCCTCACATTGACTGTAAGCACCTTGAGGAGAGGGGTTAGGATTTTACCTTTCATCCCCCTTTCCCTGGCTCTACCTTCTTGTTCCAGTGGTGCTGTTGCTCAGCCCCTATTTGGCAACTTATTCCAGGGTGCCTATGTCTGCTGAGGCTCTGACCCTATGACCAGGCTAGTTTAAAATGGGTGGGACAGGTGTGAGACTCCATCTGCCTTCCTGAAAGACTGCTGGATCCGGAGATACTACCCTGCAGGCTGTGATCCCTGTGGCTTTTCCAGGTAGTCTCGCAGACCCAGCCGGCCCAAGCCATCCTTCTCACTTTCTCATATTGCCCCTGGTTCAAAGGCCCTGTCCCCATTTTTCACATCTATTCCTGCCTCTGACTTGGATGGACTTTGTCTCTTAAAAAAACAAACAAACAAACAAAAAGCAAAATAAAACACTGTAGAAAACTTAGAGAAAACGACCAGGTGCAGTGGCTCATGCCTGTAATCCCTACACTTTGTTAGGCTGAGGTGGGTGGATTAACTGAGGTCAGGAGTTCGAGACCAGCCTGGAAAACATGGTAAAACCCCATCTCTACTAAAAAGAGAAAAATTAGACTGTAGTCCCAGCTACTCGGGAGGCTGAGGCAGGAGAATTGCTTGAACCTGGGAGGAGGCGGTTGCAGTGAGCTGAGATCACACCACTGCACTCCAGCCTGGGGCAACACATTGAGACTCCGTCTAAAATAAAAAAGAAAAGAAAAAGAAACTTTAGAGAAAACACCAAAAAACACCAAAGTAACCAACATTACCTGTATTCCTGTAATCAGAGATAACTATTGTATTATGGTTATGCTTTCCTTCTAGGTTTTAAAATGTAGTAAATGTCTCCATGTGTATGTTTCAGCTTAATTTTGTGTGTGTGTGTGTGTGTGTGTGTGTGGTGTGTGTATCGTTTAGAATCTTGATTTTTTTTTTTTTTTTTTTGAGACAGAGTTTTTGCTCTTGTCGTCCAGGCTGGAATGCAGTGGTGTGCGATCTCGGCTCACTGCAACCTGCACCTCCCGGGTTCAGGCGATTCTCCTGCCTCAGCCTCCCGAGTAGCTGGGACTACTGGCGCACGCCGCCACGCCCGGCTAATTTTTTTTTTTGTATTTTTTTTAGTAGTGACGGCATTTCACCATGTTGGCCAGGATGGTCTCGATCTCTTGACCTTGTGATCCACCCGCCTAGGCCTCCCAAAGCGCTGGGATTACAGGCATGAGCCGCCGCACCTGGCCAGAATCCTGATTTTATAACTCAATGTTTTGTCTTGAACATTTCCCCAGGACATCAATAATTGGCAAGAGAGGATTCTAATGTGTGGTTGTATCAGAATTACAATATTTGACCAACCCTTTACTACTGTAATTTAAGTTAAAACCACTGTTTTTTCCAAATGTAAAACACACTGTGATGCAGTCCTATTCACAGACCTTTCTCTACATCCCAGATTAATTCTCTTTGAATGAATTCCTGGAAATGAAATTATTAGGTTAAGTGACATCAACTTTTAAAAGACTCTCGATACCTATTGCCAGTTGTCTGTTATTGCCAACCTAGCCTTTGCTCATGCAAACCAACAGGGTGCCCTTGTCTTCTGGACACAGTGGATCCTACCAGTCATATGTATAGCTCTCCCCTGAGAACTTGCCTGGGACCTAATCCTTGGAGTGTGATATTTATCATTCATGTTTCTGCAGCATCTGACGCCATCCCTGGAGAGCCCCATGGTAAATGCAATGGAATGAATTATTGCCTACATCTCCTTGAGTTAGGGCCTGGCGGGTAGTGAGGATTCAGTATCTCCTTTCACCACACTCCCTATGCAGGCAGATCCCTGAGACTGAGAGGAAAGGATAAGAGAACTGAAGGATGCCTTTGAGTTGAGTGAACAGCTAAGAAGTCTTAGCTGGATACATGCCAGAATTACACAAGACCGTGGATAATCATTTAATTTGCATTTTGTACCAGTTCACATAGCTGAGAAGAAAAACATAGGAGGTGGAGTCATGAGTCCTGAATTCTAGTTTTGAATATTCTAGGCATTAGCTGAGTGATGTAAGGGAAGTCTCTTAAGCTATTTGAGCCCCAGTCTCTTCATCCATAAATATACACAATAATAATGGCTTCCAGGTGTGGTTGTTGAGTTGCTGACATGAGACATCATCATGTGTCAGCACTTTGTATACTAAAGTATTTCCAGAAGGAAGTGCTGTTATCCTCACCAACTTCATGTGGAACAATGTGCATTACTTGGCAATGTGTCACTCTTGCTGAGAGGTCCTTTCAGGACGTATAATGATCTTATCTTTTGCTTACTTGTTGATTATAGTATTTCACTGAATCCAATATACACAAATAGTGTGCTATACCATTGTTTAACATGCCAGTAAAAAAGAAGCAAGTCACAAGTTAAACAGCAACCTGATGTCTTAGTGATAGTCTTGTGTCACATGCGAATTGGTCACAGTGCCTCTCATTGTTTGGGGATGTCTTTCCTCTACTTTAGGGTTTGGCAGTTTCTTCTACTGTTAGTTGTTTGCTTAGAGCCTGATGAGCAATCTTTTGCATGTGCACCAGTAAAGCACAGCTTCATATATTGTGATTATGTTTCATAAAACACGTGTTACTTTGTAAGAAAACATAAGATGACGGTCACTCTAATGATGAATATCAAATTTATGCTTCACTTCTCTGTGCCTTTTTGTGTGCGGATAATGAGTTAGTCTTTTCAAAAACCTTCTGAGTGGCAATTAAGCTGAAGCCATGCAGTGCCACCCAACAATGCACGCAAGTCAACTGAAGCGATGGCAATAAGAGCACTTTTTATCAGTGGCCTAACCAATAGCCTTCGTAAGATATATTCCAAATTCAGATATTAAACAGGAACAACAGTGGACATTACAACTGAAGAAATAAATTTCCTATACCAGGAGGTGAGTCCTTGTCATTTGTGTCTGCCACCCTATGCCCAGCACGTAGCACAATGTTGGCATTAAGAAGGTACTCAGTACGTATGTGTCGAATAATGGAGAAAGCAATACAATTCTGCACATGAACATTGTATTAATGGTGGAACCGGTTAAAGTCTTACGGGAATAAAGTAGTATATAAATAGCTTCTTTTTCTAACCTCTTTTTTTTTTAGATGATCCATTAGAGCCAATGGTATAAAAACCCATTTCTTCTAAATTTGTTTAATTGGTGATACCAGTTAGAAGAATTAAAAATTTGACTGGTAAATATAATAATAGACATCCATTGACAGCACTCCTTTCATATTATGTAATTTTATATAACACTTGTCTGTTTCCACGCACAGACGTGAAATAACTAGTAACAGAGACAGAAGTGATTCTTGGTCACCAAGCAGGGTAAATTTGGGAGTACAGGAAACAATGTTATCCACGTAAATGATGTGGCAAACACTGAGTATACAGAGAGTCCTGGCTTACTAAGGAGTTGGTGAGCCATAGTATGGCTGTTATACTTTAGAAAGGCATAAAAGAATATGGACTGTGTTGGTGATATGGGAAGTGAATTTTGCAGGGAAAAATTGAAAAATGTATGCACAGAACACCTATTAGGTTAGCACATGGTCATTTAATCCTCACAGCAATCCTTGGAGTAGATAGCATTGGTTCATTTTGCAAATGGGGAACCTGAGACTCAGAGAGAGTAACCTGCCTGTAGCTAGTAGGTAGTTGCTCCAGGATTCCAATCTGAGTCTTCTTGATTCTACAGCAATTGCTTTTCCAACCACTCTATGCTTACTCAGAAAACCTGAGAGTTTCGGAACATATAATAGGAGTTAACGAACACTTAGGAAGACTGGGACCAGCCCTGGAATTGCAATGGAGAATGTGGCTCATCATCTGAGGAGGAGTCAAGCTGGTGAACTTGATTGATCCTATTCTATCTAAACCATTCACAGGGGATTGATATAAGTCCCAGACAACATTGAGGAGAATGTGTGGATTTGGGTACAATAACAAGAGAGGATTCTGATGATATGTTCCCCACCATTCCCTGCCTACATATCCTCCTCATTTTGCTTCATTTGGCTCGGTGTTGTTCCTTCATTCTTTTAGCAGTTGTTAAATTTTGAGCTACTGCACCAGGTCTGCTTTGATACAGGACAAATACATTGGGATGTTGTGAATGAGGGAGCTTTGTCTACAAGTGTTACTCAACAGAGAGTCTGGGTGAGAAGCCTGGGAGTGAAGAAGGCGGATTTAGAGAAGAATGCTAAAAAAAAAGTAGCAGGAGTGAAGGGTTGAAAAACCCATAGCCTTTTCATCATGGTCAGGTTGTTCCTGCACAGTGCTGGAGAGGGGGAAAAGGATATGAATGGGGAGGAAAAGGTGTCAAAAAAAAAAAAAAAGAAAGAAACTGGGACTAATGAGAACCTTGTTGGGAACTATGTCAACCATAAGGGACTCTCCCTCAGCCCTCAGCACTGAGTTTGGGGGATGAATACATTTTGTTTCAGAGCAAAGTTGATACATCCAAAATATTCCCATATTAATGAATTTGTTAAGTTCAATACTAATAAAGGGGATGGGGAGTCGGCCTGTAGGAGAGGGAAAGAGCCAGCTAGGAAAGGCATTTCGTATTTTATGAAAGTATGCGGGTTAATGATCTCCCCACTTCCACAATGGCCTCGGCGAGTAAAACTCGCTGCGTCCTGTGTTCAGGTCACTTGTCATGAAAGGAACTGGACTGGACCAATATTACAGTATTGGATGATCAGCTTAATTTGACTATGGGGTGGCAGTTGTTGGGGCTCAGCAACTGTTACCCCAAAATATGGTGCTTTGACATGCTGAACTGAAGAAGAGCCTCAGGGTCTCTCTGATCTTCACCTCCACCCCCAGCCCCATCTCTCAATTATTCATCTCTCCCAAAGCTCTGGACGAAGTTTTTCTCTTCAACCCTTATCTGCCTAAAATCTGGACCCACCAAAGAAGGAAACAATGACCTCTAGTCTCCTCCCTGAGTTTTCATCAACTGAACCCATGTCACAGGAAGAAAGACTGAAGTCTGTCAACACACCTGGACAGCCTTTTGTCACAAACTATTGTCTTCTCTTTTGGTGCCATTCAGTATTTTAAAGAGATTCATTTATGAGCCATTGTTTGCTCTGTGGTACTAACAGACTGTCTGAGGTCACTGTAAGTTCTACAAGTCTGCTTATCTCCCCCCCAAAAATAATTTACAATCCCTCAAATTGCCACATTTCCTCCATCTCCCCCTTCCCCTATGAAGAAGGGTTATTGGGTAATTGTTCTCTATGGATCCTTCAGTGCTATGCGTGTCAAAATAAATTCGTATGCCCTTTCTTTTACTAATCTGTCTTCTGTGAGTTGATTTTCAGTGAACTTTCAGAGGGCGAAGAGGAAGCTTTCCCTTGGCCCCTACATAGTGCCTGGTGGAGTATGGATTTTAAAGTCACTAGCCAGCTACCCTTTCCGCATTCCAGAATTGTAGAAGCTGAAATTTGTCCTACAGGCCACTGTCCCCTTATTATAAGAGGGACCACTTTAGTGAGCTCTTTGGTTTTCCAAAGTAAGGCAAGTACTGATTTGTGTGTAGCTGGAGGAATCCTTAATTCAAAGAAGTAATGCAATCATGGATATGTCACAAGACCTTATGCAGATAAATGATCACATTCCAACAATAGGAATTATCCTACTTGTATGTTTAATAATGAGCTAAATCAAGTCAGCTTGACCTACCTTCCTTCTCTCCTTCCTTCTCTCTTCCTTCCCTCCCTTCTTCCTTCATTCATTCCTCCCTTCCCCCTCCCTCCCTCCCTTCCTTCCTTTGTTCCTTTCTTCTTTCCTTCTTCCCTCTCTCCCTCCCTCCCTCCTTCCTTTCTTTGCCTTCCTTCCTCAAAAAAGAAAAGTATATTTCTCTTTCAGTTAGAAATACTCTCGAGAGGATAGAGAAAGAAGAAGGAATTCCAAGCAGTTTAGCCATTGTGAAAACCAATTTTATTTCCTGAAACTGATCCAGACTGGTAAATGTACTTACTGGTGCTCTCCTGGTTTCCCCCTTGATATAATTTGCCTGTATCCCCCACCCAAATCTCATCTTGAATTGTAGCTCCCATAATCCTCATGTGTCCTGGGAAGAACCAGGTGAAGATAATTGAATTACTGGGGTGGTTTCTCCCAGCCTGTTCTTGTGATAGTGAATGAGTTCTCACGAGATCTAATGGTTTTATAAAGTGCTTCCCCAACCCCTTCACTGGGCACTTCTCCTTGTTGCTGCCGTGTGGAGATGGACGTGTTTGCTTTCCCTTCTACCGTGATTGTAAGTTTCCTGAGGCCTCCCCAGCCACGCTGAACTGTGAGTCAATTAAACCTCTTTCATTTTATAAAAGCCTGTGTCTTCAGGGAGAACACTGGTGTTTTATTAGGAGAGCCTCTCAGCTGTCTGGGAGAAAGAAAACTTTGCTGTCTGCATGGGTATCTCAGGACCTAGGGCTCTGGGTTTGGAATGGTGAGTGGAGTTGATAGGAGTGGAAGAGGGAATAGGCAGAGTGGCCTGGGCCACCTTTGCTGTGCCTTCTTGTCAGCACCTGCATGGCCCTGCTCGAGGGCCTCTCTTCTGATCTGGACTGTCCTGGAACAGGGGTCAAGTGCCTTCTGTCGGAGGGTGCACTTTCAGTTATGGCAGGAGAACTGAGCCCATTCAGTGTGCCCATGCCAAAGGCGGCTGGGTGTGGCTGGCTTCCATTTCTGTGCTCCAGCATAGCTGTGGCTTTAGAGATCTAGTGAAGGAGCAAAACAACAGCCTTGCTACAGCGAAGCCATGGGAAGTGCAGCCCTCTCCTACTTAACAGCCTCTCCTTTCCTGGGCTAAGGAGAGCTCTGTTATGAAGCGTAGTGCTGGGAAAGGAGCCCCACAGGCGTGTGTTTGAGACAAGGACAGGGCGAGAGGAGGTACTAAAGGCGCCCGAGCACAGCCCTGGTGGGGCACACACCACAGAGATGGAGTGGGGCGGGGAGGCGGCTGCCATCCGCTCTAAGGAAGTTCCTCCAAGCTGGCGAGTAAGGATGAGACACAAGCAGTGGAATTCCTCTATCTAAGGACCAGAAGCTCTGGCACAGAGCTTGGGGGGAATGTGTGGTGCTGGCTCCCCCAGGGCTGACTGGCAGCCTGCAGCCCGGTCAATGCAATCTGCAGTCCCCTAATGAAAGCAGGATACTCAACTCACGATAGCGGTGATGGCTTTGGCCTTGGAATGTTGGCTTGGGTGGGAACTGGCTTTAGAGATAGTTGTTTAGCGATCTGAACTTGTTCCAAGGACGGTGACTAAGAGTGTGGGGACTGGAAACCATACCATTTGAGGACGTGTTGAAGGGAGACTTAGCCCAAAGCAGGGAAGGGCTGATTGAGGTTGGGAGAGACATGAAGGAGTGCCAATGGCAATAGATTAGTATCACCTAAACAGTCTGTCTTCCTACTCATGAAATGCTCCTCCCCACCTCACAGGCATCCCTACTAACCCGACAGACCATTCACCACCACCAGCAATACCAACAGCAGCTATTGAGCACATACTGTATGTTGAGCCTTGTTCTCAACACTTTTTTGTATACTAAATCATTTGATCTTCACAACCCAATATAGTACATGAATCTTTTATTATCCCACGTTTTAGAGATGAGGAAACTGAGACACGGGGATTATCCCACTTGCCTGGGGCCACATGGCTGGTGAGAGGTGGGGCTGGGACCGTATGTAGCAGAGGCTGTACCAAGATCTGTTTCCTTCACGTTTCACCCAACTTCACCAGTATGCGTCGTCTGTCTGCCCCCCGGCCAGCCCTGCTGTAGCCCAGTGCCCCGATGGCTGCCTGTAGAATGGAAGCCTTTCCCTGTAGGCCCTGGCCTATTCATGGACTGTCGTCCTCTCCCAGTGGTGTCACATCAAGTTTCAGGTGCCCCAGAAAACTGGGGAGCTGTGCTGTCTAGCATAAGGGAGCTTCCATTCTCTTTCCCTTTGTGGTTACTCCAGCTCCGCCTGACTGTGATTTTTGTAGCTTGGTTTGAGGGCATGTATTTGGCCTCATGAGTTCTATTCTTTCTCTGGCTGTTCTTGGCATCCCCTGGTGCCACATAGGAACCGGGAGATTACTTCTTTGCGGCCAGAAGCTTGACAGGCCGTATAAGACACGGTACAGCGTGCGCAGGGATCCTTCAGGTAGGATAATGGGCCATTTGGATTTACACACAGCTGGTAGTACTTAGAGATGCGATACCCTCCACGTGCTGCTGTCTGGTGAAGAGAACACTAGTGTTTGAGGATGGCCTGTTGTTTCTGTCTTGTTTCTGACAATAATGGTAGAAATTTCCTTTCTTCGACATTTGAGATTGCTGGGAGGAGAAAAAGAAGAAATCCAAATTTGTTCTTAACCACCGAAAAGCTGCAGAATGAGTTGTTGAAAGCAGGAGAAGCCAGGTGATGCTGGCCTCAGGCTGGAGGTAGCAGTGGGGATCTCAGGCCACTCTTTGCTTTGCCTCGGCCTGTTGAGGGCTGTTCCTGGCCACCTGGAAGACCCCCTTATTCATATGCGGGGCGGGGGGTGGTGTTTGTAACAAGATCATTTTTCAAGCAGGCTGAGCAGGAGCCTAGATAAGAAATGGAAGCCCCCAAGAGAGATGCAGGGATTAGGTCCTAGGTGCTCAGAGAAACTGGAGCAGAAGAGCTGACCCACTGGGATCAACCTATCAACCTGTAGCGT
Organism: Ateles fusciceps; assembly: GCA_036589455.1. NCBI lineage: Eukaryota > Metazoa > Chordata > Mammalia > Primates > Atelidae > Ateles > Ateles fusciceps. The sequence continues at coordinate 8,643,351 of JAZHEH010003061.1, read as the reverse complement.
TCGGTGGCTGGTTGGACATAGAGTTTCTGAGGAAGAAATGGGATTCGGGTTTAGAGGTAGAGACTTTGTTTCTATTGGTTCTTTTCAGGTCATGGGTAGAAGAATTTTTCTCATTTTTCAAGCAACAAGAAAAAAAAAAAAGCGGGGTAGGTATTGACCTCCAGAAGGAGAACTGACCAAAATGAGAATTTCTTTGTAGATTTGGCTTAAACAGTCACCTGCTTGAGATGCAGAAAACATCTCTTTTTGAAGGGTCCACAGGTGACCATAAGGTCTAAAAAGAGAAACGACGAATGAGCAGCTGTGATCACTTCTGCCCTGGGCTGCCTGGCAGCAGCATGTTTATTTCCTCTGCTCTGAGAGGTTGCCACCTGAGATGAGGCTGGAATGACCCCACTGTCAAGGGGACTTTTATGTTGCTGGGCCTAGAGTCTTGAGGGCTCTGGAGGGAGCTTGTTCACCCCAGCCGGGACGTGCTGTGGCCTTGCACTCTGACCCCGTCTGTTGGATGAGAATTGAAACTGGTGTATGGATTTCTGTGGTATACAGGGCTTTCTGAGAATTTTTCTTCTGTCTACTTGGAAATTATGTCCTGTCATATCTTGAAATTGGTCATGGGCTTGATAGTGTCATTGGCTTTCTTCTGAAAATGCCTATCTGAAGAAACAGGACTGGTACAGTGTGTGTGTGTGTGTGTGTGTGTGTGTGTGTGTGTTTACATAAAAAAAGTCCACCCTGGGGTGGGGCCTGTGCCTGGAAACTCACAGGCTGCTGAAGACCTGCCTAGCATGCTCACTTCTCCTTGGTTTCTGCCACTGCTCTCTCTGCCCAGGTGATTCGCCCTCAGACGCTTGGTCTGTGGTCTGTGATCTGTGCTCTGGCAGGTACAGTGCCTACCTAGGCTCACAGAGATGGCAATCACATCCCTTCAGCCCACCCAGGGGCTGGGTGGTGAGGCCCGGTGGAACCCTCATCTGCCCTGGAGCGAGCAGGTGAATTGGAAGGCTGCTTTGCTGGTGCTGGGATACTCATGGGGTGCTGCCTGTTTGAATGTGGCCGGTAGACTGCTGATGTGTGACAGTATCAGATGTGAGGCGCTGTCCCATGCAGACCAAGCCCTCACCTCCCGGAGTCCTGCCAATGATGCTTTGGCACCCTCAGGGTCCCTGTTCTACAGGGGCTGGTGCTGCCCCTAAAGCCTTTCACAAACCACCTCTCCCTGAGTCCTAGTGCCCTACCTTCGCCTCTGCCCCTCCACTCCTCCTCCAGCCTCTGAATGGACAACGGGCAAATCTGGTGACAGACTCTGATCAGGGTTTAAGGAACCCACCAAGTTCTCTTATACCAGGAAAGCAAATCAAATCTTCGTTCTACCACTTAAGAGGCTGTGCAACTCTGGGAAAGCTAACCTTTCTGTGTCTCAGTTTCCCCCTTTTTGACATGGGATTAGCAACACTGTCTCATTCAGTTGTGTGAGTTAAAAGAGATTATCCCTAATAATAGATCATTATCCATAGCTCAGTTGTTATGGAGATAACATGAGTTAATATTTATAAAGTGCCTATACATATTTATAATATGTATATACTATTCTCAGTGAGGCATGGCACAGCTGATAGAAGTGTTTGTTTAAAAAAAAAAGCCCAGGGCTGGGCACTGTGGCTCACACCTGTAATCGCAGCAAGTTGGGAGGCCGAGGTGGGCAGATCACCTGAGGTCAGGAGTTGGAGACCAGCCTGGCCAACATGGTGAAATCCCATCTCTACTAAAAATACAAAAATTAGCCAGGCGTGATGGCACATGCCTATAATCGTAGCTACTCGGGAGGCTGAGGCTGGAGAATCACTTGAACCCGGGAGGCAGAGGTTGCAGTGAGCCAAGATCGCCCCATTGCACTCAAGCCTGGGTGGCAAGAGCCATACTCCCTCTCAAAAAAAAAAAGCCCAGGTGCCATGTGTCAGCACCTCATGGGCTTATCAAATGCCGGTTGAATGACTGGGAAAGCTCTACAGGCTGAGAGTTGCTTGGGGGTGGTGATAACCATGTGTTCTTCATCCTTTTGCCTCCCCCAAAGCCTGACAGGCTGTCTGGCACATGGGCGTGCCCTAGACATTGCTCTTTCACTGTGTAAGTGCATGAGTGAACATGCTTTACTCATTTTGTACCTTTCCTTCAGCATTGGAAGCCTTACTTTTAGAAAACTTATGTCTGATTTGGTAACATTTTCCTCCTATTCTCAGACATTAAGGAGATAATTAGAGCTCGTAAAGGTGGGGCTTTAACCCAGCAGAAGTGGTGTTCTTGGAGGTGACTTGGAGTTAACCACTTTGACATTTGTGATCTCAAAGCAAGAGTTATGGCAAGCTAAATGATACGTTTTTACAAAAACAAAAGGAGAAAATTACATGGAATTCAACACCAGATTTGCAAACCAATCCCAGGGTAGAAGCTAAGTAGCGATGCAACACCATCTTTTCTTTGTTTTGAGGGAATATCTGCTTAGCACCTGCATGTGCCAGGTACTCAGGATGGCAGCTAAGTCACAATCCTGCTGTCCCGGTGCATCCAATCTGGTGGGGGAGGGTGGGTTCTATAGCACACGGGAGTGGAAATGCTTCTTGAGCAGGAGCAAAAGTGCTGTGGGGCTTGTGTGGAAGGAAAGAATGGGCTGAGAATTGGTGAGGGGCATCTGGGGAACGGCAGAAAAGGAAAGAAAATGGGAAAATGTCACAGTGTGCCCACTTCTTCCTGTCCCCCCTCTGGGAGCTGTTGTGTCACTAGGTTCCTGCAAGGCTCTCCCTCCCTGGCCTTGCCCCTCTGGTCACTAAATCATCTCCAGGTCCAGCCTCCAGCATCTTTGGCTGCAGCCTCACCCTCAGCCCACAGTCTCAAGCATCCCGTTAAATTCTAGCCTCCCCAGGAGCGTGGGTGAGCTGGGATTTCACTCCCACTCCCTAACATCAAGAGACATAACAGATGTCTGGTTTTTCTTTGCATCTTCAAGTTTCCCCACCTCCTTCAGGCTGCAGAACTTTCCTGAAGGGTGGAGAGGCAGAGGCTCCAAGATAGCATCAGTGTCTGTCCTCAGGCCATGGTGTCAGAGCCGGATGGACTGAGTTAGGCTAAGAAAGGAATTTCGGTTTGCTTATTCTAAAAAAAAAACCTTGGTAGGGTAATTTTCTCGTAAGAAAATTGGCTTCTGTAGAGGGTTTTAAAAATGGTATTGTAAAAACTGGTAAATATATTCATGGCAAGTTAATGTACCCTTCCTTGTGATTAGGCCCAATCAGATGTCACATTCCAGTTCATCCAGCGCCGATGGAAGTTCTTATAAAAGCTAAAGCTAATTTCCCTCTTCTCCCTCCCCACCCCGCCGCCAACCATGATTTCTTTGTTCACTGACGCAGATGTTAAAAATACATGGAAAATGTTTCTAAGTTTTTTGTCATTTTGGGAGAAGATCTGTCATCACCAAAGAAATACTGGAGTGTGGAACTGGACAACAAAAAGGAATAAACAAAAATACTTAAGGCATTAAAAAGAAAAGTGTGAGTGGCCTCTAAGTAACGATCACATTAGGACTAGGTAGAGACATTAAATATCTATAGGCTGAGCTGCCTTAAACCCTTTCCGGAAAGAGTCTAGCCATATAGGCGAGAAGACCCGTTAGGGAGTCACTGCAGTGGTTTGTGGGGGAGATGACAGATCCCCTGTGAGGCGTGTGGCTGTAGAGATGCAGAGGAAAGGGTGCGCAGGAGCCATTTTGAGGTGGAGCGAGCAGGACACAGAGGCTGATCAAATGAGGGGGTGAAGGAGAATAGAAGGGTCTGGGTAGTAGATTTGCTAAGGTTTCTCAGTGATGCCCTTGTAGAAAGGTGGGAGAAAAGTGGATGGGCTGCAAGAATGGTGAGGCTGTGTCACTAGTGGGAGGGATGCACCCGGACAGTATCAGTGAATGGTCTGGTGTGTCTTCCAAGGGGTGGGGGTTTCTGTGGTTTCACGTGGCTTGACATGGCTTTGTCTTAGTCAGGGATTTTGTCATCGATTTGGATAATAATAGAGAATGAGTTCATCACATTTCTGATGTCAAGAAGCTAGAAGACATACTAGAAACAAAAATCTAAAAATGTCACAAAGGATAAGATGGAGGGGGTGAGAGAGAGAGGGAGGGCGGGAGGATGATAGGAGAGAGAGAGAGAGAGACTGAATCTGAAATGATAAAATTTAACAGGGCTACACGTGGATCCCAAGTCCACCTGCTCAAGGTCGGGGAGTGGTGGCTTAGTAGCAGCACATATGAAAATACTCAGAGGCTTATGGATTATCATTTTCAACAGGAGTAAATGTTGTTCAGCATCTTCTTCCAGCCCTCTTGTGACCGTAGACTGTGCTATCTGCAGCATGTGTTTTAGAAAGGAAAGTGACAGTCTCATTCAGTTCTGTGCTGGTTAAGTGACAGTGGATCATTGCATTTGCTTCTGGACACAACAGCAACGTGGAGACATGGGAGCATGTTCAGACGAGAGCAAGCGTGACAGTGAAGGCGCTAGAGTCACCGATTCCAGCATCGTCATCACCACCATCTGTTGGGTGCTTAAATCTCACTAAATCATCCCATAGCCTATGCAGTAGACATTCTCATTCCCATCTTAGGAGGAAACTGAGCCTCAGGGGAGTGACATCACTGTGACATCACTGCTCCTGGTTCCATGGTTTGCATGGGCAAAAACTCATACCCAAACCCATGCTCTTCCCACCCCTTATTACTGTGTGCTAAACCTCACCATTTGAGGAACTGTAGAGGGATGTGCGATCCTTAAGTTTGAGTTGGAACCAGCCCCTGCCCCATGCCCTGTCTCTGAGGTCCAAAATAGTTTGTTCTGTCTCTCCCTACTCAAGCTGGACACAAGTTCTGGATCTCTTGTACCAAATCAGACCTCCCCCAACTCATGTCTTGTACCGAATCAGACCTCCCCCATTCTCAACCCTGACATCCACCTACGTTGCAAAGGGCTGCTGCCTAGGACACCTTGACCACATCCTGTTTGTCACTTAACCTCCTCCCCAGGACGCAGGTGGCTTAGCCCACTTCTGTTACCCATCCTTGCTTAGACCAGGGCTATACAGTTAACATAATCGAACCTGGTCACCAAGAAGACAGCTTTAGCATTTGGATTGGCTCCTGGTCTGGACAGGCCGAGGAGGAGCCTAGATAAGAAATGGAAGCCCCCAAGAGAGATGCAGGGATTAGGTCCTAGGTGCTCAGAGAAACTGGAGCAGAAGAGCTGACCCACTGGGATCAACCTGTCAACCTATAGGGTTCGGTGGCTGATCAGACATAGAGTTTCTGAGGAAGAAATCGGATTCTGGTTTAGAGGTAGAGACTATTTGTTCCTATTAGTTCTTTTCAGGTCAATGGTAGAAGAATTTTTTTCTTTTTTTGAGATGGAGTCTTGCACTGCCGCCTGGGCTGGAGTGCAGTGGTGTGATCTCTGCTCACTGCAACCTCTACCTCTCAGGTTTAAGCAATTCTCCTGCCTCAGCTTCCCAAGTAGCTGGGATAACAGGCACCCACTACCACACCCAGCTAAGTTTTTGTATTTTTAGTGGAGACAGGGTTTCACTATGTGAGCCAGGCTGATCTCAAATGCCTGACCTCATCATCCACCTGTCTGGGCCTCCCAAAATACTGGGATTACAGGCATGAGCCACCGTGCCTGACCAGAAGAATTATTAAGACTAGCCTCAGGGAAACACAGATCTTCCCTTTCCTGTTACACGCTCATTGCTGATGAATCCTTATTTAGGGCCTGGGAGATTGGACACATAGTGACAGAGACAAGACGTGCAACCCAGGAGTCTGGCGGTCCCCCTTATGTGTGCGTCTCTGTTTTTGAGCCAGCATAACATTAAAGTAGACTCAGCCTCTCTTGGCTCTACCCCCAAATAATCTGCTGTCCCTAGAGGCATTATTTAGAGGCAGATGACAAAGTACAGAATTCTTAGGGGTGGCGAAGGAGTTTATATAGCTGCCCCTGAGAACACTTGCACAAATCAGGACCCACGTACATGTTGCATGGTGTTCTTGCCCTCCGCCAGCCTGTCCCTGGCAGCCACCATCTCTCCATCCTTCCCACCCTAGCCTGGCCTCTTTTGTGCCGAGTAATCCTGCTTGGCCTGAAATGTGCATTTCTACACTCAGCGAAGCAAGGCAGTTGACAGGCCCAGCCTCCATGGGAGATGGTTTCATGCGCTGCTCTTGCTACTCAGCCGTGCCCTTTGGGGTCTCGCTCAGTCCTATTCCTATAAACAATCCACTAATGTATCTCTTCCAAGCACCCACAGCATTCTCTCGCAGGTAGTTTTGGTTGTTGTAACTTTCTTTATTTCAGTACAGCAGCTGAAATGGGTGTGGGTGGGGAAGGCCTGAAGTTATTGCAGAGGTAGGATTTGCAACCTGGGGTTTTTGACTCCAAGTCTAGTGCTTCTTCCACAGTATCAGATACGGTGTGGACTCTAGGTCACCGCAGGTGAGGGACTCTGGCTCAGGCTGCTGGGGACTGAGCACCAACAAGGCACTTGGGCCAGGTCGGTGTTTCTCAATGTTTTATTATTATTGCCCTCTAAAGAGTCTTTGTAGACGCCTTTTTCCCTAATTGTCTACCCATGAAGTTTTAACACCAGGGATGTACTGCACACCTGATTGTGTGCTGTATATATGTATATGTGTGTTTGTATATATCTGCCTTATAATAGAAAGAATAGGCCGGGTGTAGTGGCTCATGCCTGTAATCCCAGCACTTCGGGAGGGTGAGGTGGGTGGATCACCTGAGGTCAGGAGTTTGAGACCAGCCTGACCAATATGATGAAACCCCACCCGTATTAAAAATACAAAAGTTGGCTGGGTATGACAGGGTGTGCCTGCAATCCCAGCTACTCAGGAGGCTGAGACAGGAGATTAGCTTAAACCTGGGAGGCAGAGGTTGCAGCGAGCCAAGATCGCACCATTGCACTCCAGCGTGGGCAACAAGAGTGAAACCCCATCTGAAAATGAATGCATGAATGAATGAATGAATAATTTTTTTCACCACCCACCCCAAGAACCAGTTTCACCCTCTTGGGTTCAATATGGCCCCCGCTGATAACGCATGGGCTCACAGTGATTCTTAGAATGTGGGCGTCAGACCAGCAGCAGCATCACCAGGAATTTGTTAGAAATGCAGATTCTGAGTCCTGCTCTAGACCTACTGACCCATATCCTCAGGAGCTAGGGTCCAGCTGGCTGTGACTTAAGCCCTCCAGAGGATCCTGGATTTGAGATAGGGGAGACTGTTGGCTCTTTTCAGTTTGACAGTAGAGGAAGAATTATTGAAGCCCGCCTGAGAGAAACACAGATCTTCCCTCTCGTGAGAATAGATCCCAACCATGCTTACCGTTAATTAGCAATATAAGTATATTGCTAATTAACGGTAATCATGGTTGGGGATCTATTCTTTTTAATCCTTCAGTCCTTATTAAATACCTAGTATGTGCAAGGAATGTTGGGATCTGTAAAGATCGTATTTTGGCAGGAAAGAGCTGGATTCTATAAAGCCTGAATCTTAGATATAATTTGGAGGTCCCCTTAAGAAAAGAAATACAACATCATGAATACATGATGAGGTGTATGTATGCGTGCACAGCGGGGGAGGGTTGAAAGGGGCTTGTGCAAGTAAAGGATTTTGATGCCCAAGCTCCAATGGCTTCATGGCAAGTGAGCCCACTGCTGGGCCCAAGGGAGGACCCTGAAGGTGGTCTCAGAACAAAGACGGATAGATTGGCAGGGCTCAGTGCCTGCCAGCCAGGCATGTGAAGGTGTCTGTGATGGAGACAGGCGTGCAGTTGGGGAATGGAGTGGGGAGGGCATGGTGCCCACCTGGAGCCTGGGAAAGGCATGCCGTGGGATGCATCCTGACGGCTTTGGAAGAGTTGTACCAGTGGAGAAAGGAAGGGCTTGGGAGAACTTCGGAGCGCATTACTTACAGGAGGGAGGAAAATGTGAGCATGTTTCCATCTGATGGTTTCAAGGCATTTTCTAGATGCTTCCCATAGCTTGATGAGAGCACAGATGAGCACTGTTCTCCCTGACTGGTCATTGAGCATTATTTGCTGCGGAAGGCAGGAGCTGCATTTCCCAGGAAGGTCTTTGGGCTCAGAGACTCCTTTTCCTTGCCCAATAAACACAGCCTGACTTCCCTCACTTCCCTATGCGTTCCTGAGAATTAGTGGCTGCTGACAGATTGTCCCACCATGGGTGGCAGGGGAGGGGAGGAGTGGTGCAGCACCTGCCAGCTTGCTCTGACGGGGGAGCCATTTGTCATTCGGTCGGGGGTGAAGTGTGAACTGCATTTGGAGATTTGGTTTTACTATACACTGACCACTCAGGCCAGCCTTCCTCTGTGACTCAGCTGCCTCGGAATGAGAGCCGTCTGTTACATCTTTTGCAGTGGCAGCTGTAACTATTGCAATTTTCCCAATGGACACCTCCAAGGAACAGTTACTTTTTTTTAAAAGGCAGTGCGTTTGTACCTCACTGATTTCATCATGTCCATCAATCAAGATTACTTTAAGAGGGCCGGGCGCAGTGGCTCATGCCTGTAATCCCAGCTCTTTGGGAGGCTGAGAAGGATCACTTGAAGTCAAAAGTTGGAGACCAGACTGGCCAACATTGTAAAACCCTGTCTCAACTAAAAATACAAAAAGTAGCTGGGTGTGGTGGCATACTCCTGTAATCCCTAGAGACCGCGTCACTGCACTCCAACCTGGGTGACAGAGCAAGACTGTCTCAAAAAAATAAAAAGTAAAAAAACAGATTTATTTAAGAGGGGGAAATCTTCTGTAGCAGAGGTTGGGTTCTCTGCTCAATTCATTTTGTGAGTATTAGCCTAAACTGTGCTGAAGCATAATTAAGGTATTCAGAATTAGTCTTCTCTCTGGAACGATATGCAAGAATTGTTTTCAAACAGTTGTCTTCTGTTTTATGAACAGAAGTCTTCATTTTTAGGATTGGACTTCATTTGCCTGGCAGGAAACCTGACAACTTTTTCTGTCATTCTCTTCCTTTTCTCCCTCTGTCCTTCCTTCCCTCATCTTCAGCTCCCTCCCTTGTTCAGTGAGCTTTTATTATACGCCAGGTCCTTTGCTGAGCGCTGGAGCCAGGGATGAATAAGACAAGGTGTCCAGCTGTAGACAACAACTTGTAAAGATACAGAAACAAAGAGCCTTAGAGGAATTGGCAAATTCCACAGAACGTATCTCTCAACTTCAGAGTGATTGACAGTTTGGGCATTTCTCTGTTGTGAAGGCTGTCTGGTGCCTTGCAGGATGTTTCACAGCGTCCCTGGCTTCTACTCACTAGATGTCGGTAACATCCTCTTCTCCAGCTGTGCCAAGCAAAGATGCCCCCAGATATTGCCAAATCTCCCAGGGGGTGGGTGAGGTATGGAAATCATCCCAGTTGAGAACCACTGGCCTAGATCTAATTCCTGATAGGGACGGAAGGCCTGGGTTTCTGTCCTGGTTCTGCAGCAGCGAGGTGTGTGGTCAGAAGCAACTTAGTCTCTTCAAGCTTCCCTTTTCTTATGTGAAAAACAAGAGTTGAGAAAAATTCCTTCTAAATCCTGTGGGTGTAGGAAATCTTGGTTTTGTCTGCTATACTGTATCAGATCATATGCTCTGGAAAGGTAGGGACAGAGTTTATGTTTGACTCTATGCTTAACCTGCCTAGGACAGAAGCCTGTCATCAGTCAACAGATACAGATGCTGACTGTGCCTAAAATAAAAAGGGCCTGGGATTAAGAAATTTACATTCTTCATGGGGAAAGGAAATCTAGTCCCCAGACAGCCTGCTGCGGTTCCAGACTGCCTGTGCTTCAATCCTGGCTCTGCCTCGTGCAGGCTGGGTGACTTTGAGTTAAGTTGCTTACCCTCTCTGAGCTCAGTTTCCTCATCAGTAAAATGGAGATGATAGTAATGACCTCTTCAGGACTGCTGTGAAGTTTTAATGAGGTACAACAGTGCCTGGCACACAGAGTAAGTACTCGACTAGGGTTACTTAGCTATGGTGGATGGGAAGTTGAAGATAAATTTCCAGCACAAAAAGCTGTGCTGGTTTTACACCCAGTGCCTGGAACATATGGTTAAGTCCTGCCAGTGCTGAGAAGAAAGAAGAGCCCGCAGGGAGAGAGACAGATTTCTGAGGAGTATCTACGAAGGCTGCATAGACTTTGTTTTTGGCGAGGAGCTGCAGGGAGGCAAAGGAGGAGGCCATAATAGAAGGCCCAGACGTGCTCAGTGAATTGTGGGTAGAATCATCCGGTCTTTAGTAACCAGAATTAAATCGCTTAGAGCAGTGAGGTGACCCTGCTCAGGTCACGCTGCAGTTAAGGATGAAAGTCAGGATCACCACTCCAGGTCTTGATTCCTGGTCCAGTGCTCTTGATGCATGATGAGCATTGTGGGGGATTTTAGAAAGAGTATATTCCCTGGTGAGAAAGTCCTCTGTATTCTAAATGCCGGAGGTAAACAGGTCTGTCTTGAGAGCCCTTAGGTCATGGTAAGGGGCAGGGGAAGGAAGGACCAGTGGGGAGGGTTGAGGTTGGGATCAATGACACCAGGGCTGAGTGTTTTGGAACCTGTGATATCCCAGAATGGGACTGGACCAATACTTAATTTTGTATTGTCAAAGAAAATAGAAAACCAGGGTTGCTAAGGAAATCAAATAAAAGGAGGACATTCAGATGAAGAAACAGATCATTTCCAAGCCAGAAGTAGCAAGAACTCCAGACACCTTATGTGTATTCAGGTAAAAGGCTAATTATAAATCAGCTTTAACAGGTCATTAAAGAGATCTCACCCAAGCTGTGTTTTGCCACACTTGACTATTTGACACTGGGTATTGGCAATGTGAAATACACACTGGCACTGACTGATATGGATGGGTCAGGCCTGTTAGCTCAACAGAATAGGAGTCCTAACAACTGTGCTGCTGTACTAGTAATTACAATCAAAACCATGTTGCCTGATAGTGGCAGCACACTTCCTTCTGTTCAATGTGCTTTCGTAGGCATCGCCAAGCCCTGACGAATCTATTATTCTCATTTTCCATAAGTGCAAACAGCCTAAGTGAGGTTAGATGACCTGCCCAGGGGTCTATGGCTGCGATCTGGGCACCTCCATATGTGTGCTTACCGTGCTCTACCTGCTGGAGTAACCACCCTCCAAATTGCCCAAGGGCCCCCACCTCCCAGGATTTGCACCCTGTGTGGTCTTCTCCCGTATTGCACCAGGGTTGGTCTGTGTGTGACCAGTAACATAGAAGTGATTGATATATCACTGCTGGGATTAGATTGTGAAAGACTAGGCCTTCCATAGTGGAGCCTGCCCCTCCCCTCCCCTCCCTCCTCCCCATCCCCTACCCTCTCACTGTGGGACAAGCCAACCGCCATGTTGGGAGCAGCTTTATGGAGAGGCCCCCATGGCAAGGAATAGAAGCCTCTGCCCCAGCAGCTACAAGGATCTGGGGCCTGCCAATCTCCTCCTGCACGTTTTTCTCCAGCTTTGGTGGAGTCTTACCTCTGTACTAGGAGGCAAGGTGACCTCCTCTAGAACCCCGCCTCTCATCTCTCAAAACCTCTCTTACCTGGAGTTGTAGTGAATGAAGTTCCCCCAGAGCAAGTCATTCCTTTAGATTAACCATTGCTGTCTTCATGTGCATCTCATAAAAATGCCCCTGGGAGATGAAGTTCATGCTTAAGGAGGTTTCACTTTCTTTTATAGTGAGCCATATAAATGTATGTTAATGCTTATACATGTTTACATATATTATATATAAATATATAATGTATGAAAATATTTCACGTATACAAATATATACGAAATAAATTTTTTATAAATTTTATTTATACATAATTTATTTCATATATATATGAAATATATATAGATTCATTTATTTCATGTGTATATATCTGTGTGTGTGTGTATATATATACACACATACACACACAGAATAAATAGGCTGGGTGTGGTGGCTCAAGCCTGTAATCCCAGCGATTTGGGAGGCTGAGGTGGGCAGATTACCTAAGGTCAGGACTTTGAGACCAGCCTGGCCAACATGGCAAAACCCTGTCTCTACTAAAAGTACAAAAATTAGCGGGCTCCTGTAATCCCAGCTACTCAGGAGGCTGAGGCAGGAGAATGGCTTGAACCTGGGAGGCGGAGGTTGCAATGAGCTGAGATGGCGCCACTGCACTCCATCTGGGCGACGAGAGGGAGACTCTGTCTCAAAAAATATATATATATATAAATTTCAAAAAAAAATATGTGAATGGCAGGATCTAATAGGTACATCCTGTGCCAAACTCAGGTATGGGCCATGTGCACATGGAGTCTTTATTGCTTGTCTGTTTTCCTAGGTTCCCTATGATGCCCCAATTTTGTGACGTAATTTCAGTGGAGTTAAAGATCCCATAGCACCAGCTGCTAGTCTAAATGAGCAGACAGTAGGCAGGCAGTGATGGAGTGCAGCGGGGAGGAGGGGCCGGCACAGAGAACCTCCTTGCCTTGCTAGTCATGTGGGCTTCCTCATCAAGTAAAGTTTATTTTGCTGAGTCATCACTGACGAGGGTGTGGGTTCTTTTGGTCTGATGATGATGTGAGATATCGTGTTGGGCCAGGGGGGATTGGAAGCTTTCAAAGTACGAGTTTACTTATTAAATCAGTTTTCTTTATGACAGCAAGAAAGTTCTGGATCACCGGGAGAATGGGAAGAGCACCTGGCACCAAGATTTTAGCGGAGAGATGATTTAGGAATCCATCAGGAAGGGAAGAGCATGTAGAAAGCAGAGGGGTATGTGGGGGCAAATGAGCTTTGATGTGATCTCACACATTTGCCCAGGGACCCCTCTCCTGCTCTGGGCCAGCTGTCTGGAAGAAAAGGCTTTGTGAAAATGACGCACCTGTTTGTGAATTTCCATCCCGTCCCAGGGATATTTGTGTTTAAGGAGGAGGTGAAGCTTTAAAACAAAAAAACACAAATAGAAGAATTCCAGGCACCTGGTGGAGATCTGTGGGGCAGAGCCTTAGATTTGCTTGTACAACTCTGCCACTGGCTGGACTGGTTTGTGGGTTTGGGTGGCCACATTTGCAGAGCTGGGTGGCACAGTAGCTGAGAGAACAGGCCTGAGTGGGAACTTGGGCTCTTGTGGACTGTGTGGCCTTGGGGAAGTAACTTAGTGTCTTTGGATTGTCCTTGTCTGTAAAATGAAATTCAATGATAGTTTGTATCTAATATGTTTATGGGGAGTTTAGAGTGGGAAAATGCTTAGTACAGACTTGCCACATAGTAGAATTAAGATTAGCTGTTACAGCTTTATAATGTGTTTATATTACGGATATATATATATAAAACTATATTATAGTAACATTACAATAATGTTATATGTTGATATAGTAACATTACAATAATCTCAATTGTAGTAATATTAATATATTACAGCTATGTAATAATGATAATACCTAGGAAGCATCCATGGCCGTAGCAGAGAGCATGGTTTAGGTTTCATCCACTTGCCCGACCTTTCCTACCTGCCCTTCACAAACAGCAAAGCAGGCCAACCGGAGGATCTGGCGGTAATGGAGAGGAGTGGGCCGCAGGCCACCAGAAGAGGTTGCATGGTTGGGGAGTCTCCCCTGCTGCCAGAATCTGGGTGGCACCTCTGCTTGGCAGGGACAGTCCTTCTGTGGGGCTGGGGAAGGCTGTACAGTGGGTGCTCTGTTGCTGGCTGGGACCATGTCAAGGTATCCAACTGGGTCGGAAATGCAGCTATGGAGCATGGGCCCCCGGCTCCAGGTCTTGTGTGACAGTGTGGGCAGAGAGACCTCCAACCTCCGGGCCTGTTGGCATCCCGGGAAGGACCAACAGGAATCATGTGGCAGGCAGTGTTTCTGGCACCCTGTGCTCTCACTGGGATCAACAGTCCTGTGGTGCCCCAGCCCTCTTAGGTCAGGCCCGGGATGAGGGAAGGGACAGTGCTGTGTACTTGCAGTCAGGCATTGGTAGGTTCCCACTAAAGCCGTACGACTCGGATTCTTGTCCCGGAAGTTTCACCACACACCGAATAAAGCAGGGCTGTGAAGTTGTTGCTGCCTGACAGCTGGTTACAAAACCATGCCCTGCCCATCACTTGGCACCGGTATTTAGCAGAGATACTGTTTAGGAATTCATCAGGAATTTGTTCTCTGGGGTATGACACTGAGGTGGGGAAAGAGAGGGTGGAGAGGAGTGGTTTAAACTAACCTTATTTTGTTTTGAGAGGGAGTCTCGCTCTGTTGCCTAGGCTGGAGTGCAGTGGCGCAATCTTGGCTCACGGCAACCTCCACCTCTTGGGTTCAAGCAATTTTCCTACCTCAGCCTCCTGGGTAGCTGGGATTATAGGTGCCTGCCACCATACCCAGCTAATTGTTGTATTTTCAGTAAACACGGGGTTTCACTGTGTTGGCCAGGATGGTCTTGAACTCCGGAGACGTCAAGTGATCCACCTACCTCAGCCTCCCAAAGTGCTGGGATTACAGGCGTGAGGCACCACACCTGGCCGGTTTAAAGTAACTTTAGCCCCTCTTACTGTTCTAAGTAGTCTGCCAGGCAATTGACATTCATTTGGTCTTTCAAACCTGACAACCAAGAAAGTATTAGGATTATTCCCGCTCTATAGGCAGGAAACTGAGGCTCAGAGAAGGTGAGTGACTTGCTTAGATAGCACATCTAGGAGGAGTGGAGTGAGAGTTAAGGCCTGGCACTGTCTGTTTGAAACTCCCATGCTCCAATCACTCTATGGTGCTGCCTGGCTGGACTAAGACCTTTATTTTCCTCTTGTGTTTGGCAGGTGTTGTCATGTCATGAAAGGCCAGTCTCTAAGCGTCTGACTCGGGCTTGCTTTAGCGCTGGGGCAGGCGTGTGTGTACAGGATGTCTGTCGTTTTGTGGCCTGGCTATTGGGAGCTTAGAATTCAGACTGGGCTCCCTTTACCTGTTCTTCAAGGTCGCTTTTTTTCCTTCAGCTCCAGATTTTAGAAGCTAAATATGAGAATCACTCTGAGGCTATAATCTAGAAATCTAATCCCCTGTGAACTCCATTCCTTCCCAGCTATTTAATGGGCTAGCTCTTTCCTTAGGAGGTTAGCCGTGGCCAGGCTTCCACCTGGGTGTAATAATAATCCTCCACACTTCTCTGGGCTCTCAGAGTCCTGACATTTTTGCAAGTGCTGCCCCCCTCCTCCCTAATAATTGGTGGGCAGCCGTTCATCAGAGCCAGAAGCGACCACGTAGCACTTCTCCGCTGCCTCCCTTTTCCTCTCCCCCTGGGAGACAAATCAGGGGCTCCACCCCACTCCCAGCCCTGGGTTCAGAGAGCTGGAGATGGTGGAGAAAACATTTCTCCATATCTCATTGTTGTGTTTTAATTTATATTCACTGGAGAGTGGCAGATCAGAGGTTGTGAAACTATGAGGGGAAAACAGCTTCTAAAAATAAAAGTGTTGCTGGCATGACGGGCCAGATTTAGAAGGAGGGCGCCTTGCATTCTCTCTCGAGGTGAGACAACAGCAGGATAATTACCCAGCGAACAGTGCTGGCTCTCAGTGGAGCAGCGGGGCCAAATGTTTGTGATGCCTGTTCACCCACTCGGCTACAAAGGGGCATTCAAGAGCCCTGTAAGAAATATGTTCGGATTAGCAAGAGGAGATACGCTGTTTTGGAAAACAAAGGCATGCACATTCTTTCCTGGCAGAAGCTCTGGGTGTCCTTGGGGAGGTGACCGGGTCATTCGGGTGCCAGGCTAGAATTTAAGTAGATGGAGTGTCGCTGGCTCTAGGGCATCTCCTCTGGCCTGATACCCTGTGCCTACCACCTTCCCGACCCCACCCATGTTGAAGTCCTAACCTCATCACTTACTTGACCCTTTCACAAGTTTACTAAACTTCTTGAGACTCGGTTTCCCAGTTTTAAAAATACACTGAATAGTAAATCCTGTCTCACAGACTGGTTTGGGTTAAAAAGGAATTCAGTAATGTAAAGAACCTAGAATATGCCTAAGGCCCAGTGAGTACAATTTTTCTTCACAGTATTAGCAGGTCACAGTGAAACTGCTTTTGTGAAATTATGACAGGAAGAGAAATCTGACATGGTTGACTCCATCTTGCTTTTAACCTCCAAGCTGTCCTTGGTTTTTCCTAGGTGTAGGCCAAGCTAACTTTTAGAGGAATTTAGTTTATAGTTTAACCTTAAGACAAGAATAATAGTCACTCCCCAAATGAAGCCACCTTTGCGAAACCAATGAAAGGCCAGAAGGTTAAGATTATGAAAGGGGCCTGAATTCTGCTAAGATACAGGCAAATTTTCTATCATTCCTTACTGCTCAGGGGTCATGTGGCCAGAGGTCACAAGATTTGTGCCTTCCCCAATTGCTCCTATAGATAACATCACTATTGTAGAACCTAAGATTGGGCTTTTGAGAGTTTTTTAGACTGACTCCATCCAGACTTGAGACTCATGACTCAGCCAGTCTTGGAGCCCCCACCCAGAGGCAAACTAAGTTCAAGAGGACTGTTTTCCACATCCCTGTGATTTCATCCCCAACCAGTCAGCAGCACCCATTCCCTAATCCCCTGTGTATCAAACTATCCTTAAAAAACCCTGACCTCTGAGCCTTCAGAGAGACCAATGGGAGTAATAACTCTGTCTTTCATGTAGCTGGCCTTTTGTTAATTAAACTTTCTTTACTGCAGTAGCATGGTCTTAGTGAACTGATTTTGTTTATGCAGCAAGTGGGAAGAACCTGTTGGGGTGATTACAACAGCTGAAACAGTGTTTTTAATAGAGTGCTCATGAACCCTGAGAAGCTTATAAGCCCCACAACAGAATGAAGCACTAATGGTTGAATTTCAGGCCAGAGGAAAGATACTTCTGACAGGTGAAACTTTCTGGTGCTATTCAAATTCTACCATGGAGGCAACCATGTGTTCAGCTAATTTGTAAGGTCAGCTCAGTATTGTTGTGAAGTGGAATAAGGCCAAGAGAGAACCACAATTATTATTTTTGCAGTTTGCAAAGCATATTCATATGCACACTCTTATTTGTCCCACAAATGGCTTTGTCAAGTAGCCATCAAGACCACTTGGCTTTTGCAGAAGACAAAACCAGAAGTCAAGATTAGGTTCATTTAGTGATTGTTAAAACCAGAACTCCCAAATCCTGTTTTTCTCCCATCCTAAGATATAACAGGGAATTCACCCCTAGATTGTAAGAAAACACTAGGGTATGGCCCTTTATGGGAGTGGTCTTTGGGTCATGCCAAAGAGAAATACTAAAGGGAAGAAATGTGCTCATGTGTACAATTGTTTTTACCATAAGCCTGGATAGTGGGAGGCCAGGATTTCTTCATTCCTAACTTCTCCCTCTCCCAAGACTTTCTCCTTCTGTGCTGAAGGCCCCATGCCTGGATTCCACTTCTCTGACACTTTTCAGAGAGCTCGGGCATTTCAGAGAGGCTGCCCCCAATGATTCCAGGTACAGGGAGGAAAGAAATGAATGTGAGATGAAGTATTTTCCTTCCAAGGAGGCTACCTCTGGAGGTGAGGGCATTCCTGCAGGTTGCTGAGATAGGATAGGCCTGAGAGTGACTCTTCCAAACACGTAGCACAGTACCTAGTGCCTAATAGGGACTAATACTTAGCTGTTGGATGAATGGTGTAGATAAGGTAACTGAGGCATGTGCTTCTGTGTATTACAGTGGCCAGCCCCAGTTTGGACACCAGATTCCTGGGTTGGAAGGAGTCACAGGAATTGGGCAGACTAACTTTCTTATTTTATTTATTTACTGAGATGGAGTCTCAATCTGTCACCCAGGCTCAGGTGCAGTGGTGTGATCTTGGCTCACTGCAACCCCCCTCCTCTTGGGTTCAATCCATCCTCCCGCGTCAGCCTCGCGACTAGGTGGGATTATAGGTATTCGCCACCATGCTCCGCTAATTTTTGTAGTTTTAGTAGAAATGGGGTTTTGCCACTTTGGCCAGACTGGTCTCAACCTTCTTACCTCAAGTGATCCACCTGCCTCAGCCTCCCAAAGTGATAGGATTACAGGGGTGAGCTATGGTACCTGGCCATTTCCTTACTTATTGATGAAGAAACTGAAGCTGAGGGTTGAGTAGTGACTCGCCCCAGACCATATGGCTACTTGGTGGCTGAGGTGGCTTTCCTGACTTCAATCTCCCTGCCACACTCCCACCAGGCTCCTGGCAACAGGATTTCATGATCTATCCATGGCCAACACAAGATGAGCCATGACCCACAAGTACCTCTGCTGAATTTCCTTAAAATAACTGTTGTGATCAGTTTAATGTGTTAGAGGTACCAGGCGTGGGGTTGGGGGAAAGGAAATCCTGTTAAACTTGCTAATTGCCTGTTAATTTCTGTCTCCACTCTAGAGAAAGCTGTTTCTGGATGATGGTATGTGCTCTGGAATTGCAGTAATTAGTCAGCTTGTTTGGGCCAGAGGAAGACCATCAGCTAGGAAATAATATGTCCAATAACTGAGAAACAAAAATGCAGTCAGTTTTAAATGACAAGCTGTCTGGAAGCTATTTATTAAGGGGCTGTATTTTGCTTCAGCAACCTGGTGGAATGCCCAGATTAGCTACACAGCTTTAAGTGCCAAATAAAAGCAGTGCTATTACCACCACTAAAAATAATAGCTTTGGTTTACTGAGCTCTTACTGTGTACCAAGCACTCTGCTAAGTGTTGAGCATGCGTTTCCTTCATTTAATCCTCACCGTGAGCCTGTGAGGGACAGATACTATCCCACATTTGCCCACCAGGAGAACAGAAGTGCTACAGGGTTACGTCATTACCTACTTAAGATCATGTAGTTACTAAGGAGCACAGCTGGGACTGAAGGTCTGGGGATTCTAAAGTTAGTGTGTAAGAACCACCTTTGAAAATCTCATGAGCACTTACAAAGTATGGGGTTCAGCCAATATTTTTCCCAATTGATTATCAGATAAAGACATTTCCTTAAGTTTAGGGGCCAGGTTGCATGAAAAATAAGTGACAGTGTATACCAGAACCGTAATCATTCTAGAACAGCGTGAGACACACATGCAGGAGGGAAGTGGTCCCCGTTGTCACACCTCACACCCACTGTGGGCCTGTGCTCACCATGTGGCACTCCTAGTGCAGCCATCCTGCCATCTAAATTACTTCCCTCTCTCTTGGGCCTTGTTCACTGTTTGTTTGCCAAGCACCTATAGTTGAATTATTTCAGGTTAAACATATCTGTGAAGGGATTCCACTAAATTACCCCCTCAAGCTTCTGACTGGCAAATGAAACAAACAAAAAGCAAAGCCAGTTCTTTGGCGTCTGTGGGCCAAGGTTCCGTTTTTCTCAGGCCCCGTGTCTTGCTCATTAGCTGCTGTGACAGGATGCCCCCTGCCCGCGTTGCCTCCTCGCTAACTGCTGGGTGGTGGGAGCCGTCTTCTAACACAGTCACTCTGAGTCTGGGCGTGTACATTCATTGCACAGACTTTGACCACACACTTGGTCTGTACCAGGCCTAGATGTTGGGAATACAGTGATGAACGAAGCACAGGGTGTCATCTCACAGTCACATCTACTTATGGGGAAGGAGCAGAGCGCAGAACCAATGAGTACAAGACAGCTTGGACACTTGCTGGGCTTGCCATAAGCAGAGGCAATCCGCATGCCTAACTAGGGTGACCAACCATCCTGGTTTGCATGGGAGTGCCCTGATTTGGCACCCAGAGTGCTACAAACCAGAATGTCCCTTAAGCGCAGGCATACTAGGACAGCTTGTCACCCTCCATCCAGCCCAAGGAGATGGGGGAGGGATGCTCTGGGTGGGATTCATTCAAGGGGTAGAGATTCTCCAGGCAGATAAGAGAGTAGAAGGAGGAACTGGGCAGAGGGACAGTGGCGCAAGAGAGTGGCGTGGTTAGAATAGAGGATCTGTGTCGGAATGGCAGGACAGGAAGCAGAATGGACTCAGCAGAGAGGTAGAGGCACAAAGCTTGTGCCTAGTTATGCTGTGGGGGTGTCTCTTCCCTGGGACCTACTTGTAGGAAGAACAGGGACACCCTGGATGCCTGAGGCTTGGGATGTGCTTTACTAGATGAATTCTGGAGGTGAATAGAGGGGTGTGTTCTGTGGTGCACATCTACTGTGGTTCCAGCCACCTTCCTCTGTTCCCTTGCCGATGTTCTCACAGCCCACAGCATGTGCTCTGAACTTCTCATTGTTCCTCAAGTTCTCAACTCTAATCTACAATGCCTTTAAGAAGAAGGGGCCCCAATGCCAAGCCCACCTCTACCACAGTGTGGCTGGGAAGGCAGCACTGGGATGTCAGTGGGCTCTCCCGCTTATGCCCCAGATGACAGGTCAGCTTTGGAACGTCTCTGATTCTCAGTAATGTGTAAAATGGGGATGGCAATATCTTCTTTGCAGAGATGTTATGAGATCCACATAAGTGCCTGGTCCAGTGTCAGTGCATGATGTGTACAGAGTGAGAGACATTCAAGCTGAATGTTACGGTATAAAAGGTCTTCAGTTGAAGGGGGGAAATGGCCCTTAGCCTGAGGTCATCACAGGCGGGGGTCTGGAACCCTGAAGCAGCCTGAGAGCGAGGGGACTGGTGAACATTGTGATAGGCGGTTGCAGGGGACTTTCTTCCCCACCGGCACTCAGCAAACCTGTGACAAGCAAGTGCTTCCTGACCCCCGTGAATTTGACTCCTCCCTCTCCTCACCCAACATAATCAAACATGCACCTGTTGATCCTGCCTCCTAAAACCCTCTTGAATCCACTTGTATCCACCACCAACCCATCCAAGGGATCATCAACTCTATCCTGGCTGCTGCCTCCCCCGGGGTCTCCGTGCTTCCACCCTGTCCTCTTCCAGTGCATTCTACACACCAGTCCAAGTGATCAGTGGATGATGCGCAACTGATGCTGTCACCCCTGCCAAAGCTGTTGGACAGATTCCTGTCATCCTTGCAAAACCCAACCACAGGATGACCCTTGGCCTGTAGCAAGGGTGCTGAATGCTATGGCCACTGCTCATGTTTAAGCCTCTTGTTGAACTGTTTTCTTCCTCCTCCTCCTCCACCCTCCTGTTCTGGTGGCCTTGCGGAGTCACCTTCCCCACCCAGAACCACGGCTTGCAACCCACTTCCTCTGCTGTTAGCCTGGTTAACTCCTGTTCATCATTCAGGTTTTAGTGCAAACGTCACTTCCTCCATGTGTTCCGTAGCATTTCCGGTCGGCATACTCTATTTGCAAGTGATTTTAGTAATGCATCTTTGAATTTGGCAAGAAAGTGTGTTGCGAGGCAGTGTGGCCCAACGTTAGGAGTGTGGGCCCTGGAGTTGTAGTGTGTAGACTCTAGGGCCCGTGTCCCATGAGCCCTACCTGGGGCTGACTGGCTGTGTGACCTTGGGCAAGTCACCTGCTTGGTGCCTCAGTTTCCCCATCAGTACAAAAGGATAAGAATATTATCGATCTCAGTGGGTTGCTGTGAGGATTAAATGAGTTAATATCAGTCAAGTCCTTACTAGCACCATTCCTGGCCCATGGTTAAGTGCTGTAGAAGCATTTGTGACATAAATAAAAGGCGTTATCTCTGAGCATTTTGCTCACATCCCAGATGCGGCCTCCATCATGTAGCATTTAGTGAGATGTGCTTCTGTCTACTTCTTCTCGATCCCAAGGCCCTTTTCAGGGCAGGGACAATTGCTAACGCATTTTTCGGTATGCTGGTGCCCAGAAAGGTGCCTGGCACACAGTGGATTATCAACAAATGGAGTAGGAATGGAACAACAAGGTGAAAATAAATAATGTATGATGCAGAAGAGGTGAAATGCCAAGGAGGGCCTTGCTATAACCAGATATCAGAGATAGGCCTGCATACTTGACCCTGTCCACACCTGTGTTAGGATGGGAGGCCAAAAAGACAGAGCCAGAGGGTCAAACCTTTCAGGTTTTAATGAACTGTCTTTTAGGGAAGACTGAACACTACTGGTGGATTCACCCAAAATTTCCATCAACATTTTCTGAAACACTTCATTCCTCAAGAAGTGAGCCCATGTTGGACATAGCTTTAAAAACAGACAATAAACCTCAAGGAGTAATTTGGAGAGACTTGAAAAGTCACTTTAAAATGTCCCCTTTAAGTGTGGAGGGAATTAAGATATTTGATTAGCAGACAAATCTCCCAGAGAATAAATTAGAAAATACTGAGTTTTCCTGCTTCAGAAGCACTTTTTGCAGAGCTATTAAATTATCAATACTAAGTAGGAAAAAAGAGATCTCATTAAAAAAATTGATTTAGGACAACTTGCTGAGAGCCGTTTTTAGTCAATGAGCATGGTATTCTTGTAGACAGCTGAGATCTTTAACTTCTTAGATTTACTTAAAAAATAGATAGAGAAGCATGTTTCTACTTTGTATCTGTGGTTTATTTTGGGGAATGGAGTGTGAATGCTGGATGGTGATATGGCAAGAGAAACAGGGTGAGGGGATAGAGGTTACCCCCTTTCTACCCTCATAGCAGTCTCCCCCTCCAGCCTCATCCACATCCTGCAAACCTCTGCCAGGAGCAAAATCGTACACCCATGGTCTCCTGGACTTATGAGCTCCTCAAGGATCATAGGAATCACTTTCTAAATTGAAGGGTCAATGTGCCAATTGCTTACTTGCCAAATATCTGATCTGAGCCCCTTGGAGTTGGAAGGAAACTTACAATAGCTCTTCCCACCTGCCACATAACTGGTCTGCAGTGGTAGCTTTTGTTATCAAGGGTCATTTCTTAATCCCTATGACTTTAGTAACCTGTGTTTGACAGAGGGAGGGTTATTATCTCAACTGTAGATAACCACTGTGGTTTACATTGAATTTCAGTAATGCTAAAAGTGAATTAAAGATAATTTAAATAGCCACTCCCATTTTGAAGAACTTAAAATTGTTACCTTTAAGAATTTAGTGTGTTCTATGAGACTTAGAAATTCTCTGATTGAAAAAAAAAGAATTTAGTGTGTTCTATACCCATGTCATTTTCTGTCCATGGTAGAGAGATTCTAGTTTAGGTTGGAAAACACATTTGCTGTCTAGAGACTCCCCCAGCTATGCTTTTGCTGAGTGCAGGGCTCCGCTAACACATCCCTGACTGAGGCTATGAGGCTGGCCACATTCTGGGTCTCAGGAATCACCATCCAGTCTGTGGAAGGCTTAGGATGAGAAGTGAATCACGCCAGGAGGCTCAGTTAATGGTAGAGTCAGGCCTCAAATACAGGTTTCCTGATGTCTAGCCCTGGAATCTTTCAAAAGCCCCCAAACCCAGGGAGGACTGATCTTGATCATGAGTGCCTCAAGGTGTTCTGCTTGCTGTAGAAGTTTATTATAGAAGGTTACCTCAGAAATATGGGATGTCCTTCTCAGGGAGTTAGAGCGACAACCAGGGGTCCTGTGGTCTCCAGCTGCCTCCAGGAACACTGCTCAGTGAGGATGGGTCCCAGCCATGGAGGGCGCTGATGCCCAGAGCTTTAGAGCGCCTGTGGCTAAGTGATCCGTGTGCCTTTCATGGACTGTTTCTTACCCTTACAACAACCTAAGAGCCAGGTGTAAATTGTCCGTTTTACGGATTAAGCAATAAGACTTAGAGAGGTTAGGTCAATTATTGAAGACTCATGTTTGCCTGACCCCAAGGCTCAAGGAACTCTTTTCACCACCTCTTAGAAGTAGACAGCCCTGTGTAAAAGCTTGACTCTGCTCTGGAGAAGAACAGAGCATGAGCTGGAGAGACTGGTGAGGTCAGTGGAAGCTTTATTCCTGTTCATTTTATTGTGATTATTTTAAAAGAAAATATCTACAGTGCATGGACTGTCTGATAAAAAGGGCAGAAGAAAGGACTCCTATTAGGTGCCTCTAGGCTGGAAACTGGGTGGCTGGGGACAGGGCTGAGAGGAAGAATTTTTACCATATACCATTTTGTACCTTTTATGATTTTGTACATATGACTTCATCATCTGATTAAAAATAAAATTTAATAAAAGAAGAGATAATGCAAGCACTTGCTAAAAAATTTAGTCCGTATGAATGAGGATACAGAATATAGTGACAAATCTCCTTCTGCTTCTGACCCCCAGGCCCTGTTTCCCTGCTGCCCCAAGTCAGCCATTGCTGTTGTTCTGGAGACACTACAGGCACATACAAGCGCACATCTCCCTTTTGACATAGCTGGATGAAGCCATGCATACCGGTTGGCACCTTGTCTTTGCACTTACGTCTTGGAGAATATTCGACATGAGTACATACAGTTCTTCATTCTATTTATTTATTTAGAGATGGAGTCTTGCTCTGTCGTCCAGGTTGGAGTGCAGTGGCGTGATCTTGGCTCACTGCAACCTCTACCTCCAGGGTTCAAGTGATTGTCCTGCCTCAACCTCCCGAGTAACTGGGATTACAGGCGTCTGCCACTGTGCACAGCTAATTTTTGTATTTTTTCGTAGAGACAGGGTTTTGCCATGTTGGCCAGGCTGGTCTTGAATTCCTGATCTCAGGTGATGTGCCTGCCTCGTCCTCACAAAGGGCTGGGATTACAGGCGTGAGCTGTCATCCCAGCCAACTTCATTGTTTTTGTAGGCTGCATAGTGTTCTTCATCCTGGATATATACTGATTTATTCATCCAGTTTCTTGTTGATAGTCATTGGTTTCCAGTCCTTTGCTACTACAGATAACCCAAAAGTGAATATTCTAATGACGCTTTTCCTACGTGTGTAGATCAGTCTGTAAGATAAACATGTGTAGGTGTAATTACTGGGTCAAAGGACATTTGTGTTTTTTAAATCTTCTAAAATTGCATGTGCAGTTTAAACTTTGAGAATCATTGTCACTCTGTCCCCTGAAGAGGATATATAATTTCCTTCCCCACCACAAGTCATGAGGAGATCAGTTTACTTACAAATGGGAAGAGATTTAACAAAATGGTGTAAACTTTCGACAGAAGACAAGTCTGTAAAGGCCCGGTGTATCCCACTGAGAGCTGTAGAACCTGTAATCACAGTGGCCTCTCCAGGGCATCTGCACATCTCCACGGGAACTGGACATTCCCTCAGTCAGTCAATCTGTGGATGCTTACGGAACATCTATTGTGTGCCATGCTCTTTACCAGGGGCTGTGGGGGATTGCCAGGAACCAAAGTCTCTGGACCTGCCCCCAAGAAGCTTGTGATATAATTGGGCAGCTAACAAATCCTTTGAGAAGAGAATGAACAGTACAAGGCCATGAGCCCCAGGTTCTTAATCAGGGCTGTGCAATCTTTTGATTTCCTGGGCCACATTGGAAGAATTGTCTTGGGCTACACATAAAATACACTAATGACAGCTGATGAGCTACAAAAAGAAAATCACGAAACAAATCTCGTAACGTTTCAAGAAAGTTTATGAGTTTGTGTTGGGCCGCACTGAAAGCCATCCTGGACCAAAGCTGTCCTGGGCTGTAGGTTGGACAAGCTTGTTCTAAATGAAACTTGTAAGCTGGGAACAGTGGCTCGTACCTGCAATCCAAGCACTTTGGGAGGCCAAGTAGCGGGGCGGATGACTTGAGGTTGAGGATTTGGGACCAACCTGGCCAACATGGTGAAACTTCATCTCTACTAAAAATACAAAAATTAGCCGGCTGTGGTGGTGGGCACCTATAATCCTAGGTACTTGACAGGCTGAGGCAGGAGAATGACTGGAACCCAGGAGGCAGAGGTTGCGACGAACCGAGATGGCGCCACTGCGCTCCAGTTTGGGTGACATAGCGAGACTCTGTCTCAAAAAAAATTAAAATAAATGAAGCTTATGGACAACACATGTCTCAGGAGTTTTGGGAGACACATCATTTTTAGTTGGTGTGCTCTTGGGAAGGTTTCTCAGACAAAGCAGTATTTGATGTTAACTTTGAAGAATGGCTAAGATTTTACCAGGCCAAGGGGAAGAAGATGAATGTTACTGGTGGGGAACAGACTCCTGATTTTTAAGCAACCGTTAATTGTGCTGGTCACGTGCCAGATACCATGCAAGAAATTCCCTCATTTTCTTAAGCACCGTGCACTGTGTGCCTTCTATGGGCCAGGCATTGTCTTAGGAGCCTGGGGAACTTAGATAGGAGGTGCTTTCATGGTGTTCTGCTTCATTTTACAGAGAACCTAACTGAGGCCCCCGGAGGCTAAATAACTAGCTAGTGAGTGTTCAAGCTGGGGGTTTAATGTTGATTTTCTGATTCTAATTTTTGTACATTCCATCACCAACAGCTGGAGACCAAAGATACAGAAGGAGAAATGTACAAGGCACATTTGGAAGACAAAATATCGGTCAGTCTACGAAAGATGAATTGGACACCAGACCTGAGGTCTCTTCTAATTGTCCAAGCCACATACCCTTGTAGCAAAACAATTTTGTAAGAAAAGATGGCCTTTCTGTGGTCTGAAATTCACGCCTCATGCAAGCAGTATTTTTTTCCTACAAATTACAATATGCATTGACATTATTAAGGAAATCACATGGACCCAGTGTAAAATGAAGAATCCAGTTGATTATTTTTATTGCTGTAGAAGAACTTTGTAGGCGGACCGGGCAGAGACCCAATTTCATTTGCTTGTGATATTGCAAACACTGCTAATTGCCTGACTTTAGTAAAAGATAGAGACAAAGGAACAATCAAAGGTATTTATTAGACATTCTGTTTGGACAAATTAGCTTCACATTTCAGTGGCCTTCATCTTAGTGCAGAACACCAGAACTCTGTGCTTTAATAAATGAGACTCATGACATCACCTTTCCTACTGTTTGTACAGTTTTCGACAATGTCACTGCAGTGCTGTTGCATTGATTATTTTCAGGCTGATTATTTTTTCCTGCAGAGGTTGAGCTATCAGTAGATTGCCATTCAATTCAATTTAGTAGTTATGACAGTTGGAATAACTACATTGCATCTTAATATGTGTGTCTCATGCATAAATCACACTGTTTGCTGAGCAATAATGAACAAAGAAGCAGCTAGGAGAATGAAAAGCAGTCCTCGATAGAAGACCCTGTTTTCTAGGCTGGAAAGTGGAAATTGATTGTACATCTGAAAGTCCAGTAGAGCCTGGCTTCAACTCTGGGGGCCTAGAGCCCATCAGAATGTGGGCCACATGGTTGGTGCTTTAATGCATCTTTGTTGACATGGCATCTTTTTAATGTTTATAAATTGTTGCCTTAACTCTCTAGTCTGTGGGTATTTTGCATTCATTCATTCATGCATTCATTCCTGGTGGCTCAGTGTTGTGGTGGGTATGAAGAATCATGCATGGCCTTTGCCCACTGAACTATAGTTCTGTAAATATTAGAGGTGCACAGTAATTCTAGTAGTTCAAGATGCTGTTGGGAAAGGCAGTATGAGTTCAACTGTTGCCTCTGATACTTCTCAGCTATATGATCTTGGGCAACTTGCATAACTTCCATAAGTCCCCAATTATCTCCTCTATGAAATGAGGATAAATCATAGTAATACCTATATTATAGGGTTGTTGGAGGATTAAGTTAAGAGTGAGCTGGCCGTGTGCAGTGGCTCATACTTGGAATCCCAGCACTTTGGGAGACTGAGGTATGTGGATCACTTGAGGTCAGGAGTTCGAGACCAGCCTGGCCAACATGGTGAAACCCTGTCTCTACTAAATATACAAAAATTAGTCAGATGTGGTTGTGTGTGCCTATAGTCCCAGCTACTCGTGAGACTCAGGCAGGAGAATAGCTTGAACCCAGGAGGTGGAGGTTGCAGTGAGCTGAGATCATGCCATTGCATTCCAGCCTGGGTGATGGAATGAGACTCTGTCTTTAAAAAAAAAAAAAAAAAAGAGTGGTATTGTGAAGTGCCTGGCTCTTAGCTCAAGAAATATGAGTTATTTTTTCTGAGACTTCAGTCATTACTTCCAGCTTTGACCAACAGAGGTTGTGGTGGGGTTATCAGAGATGGCTTTAGGAGGGGCCAAGCTTGGGTACCCTGAGCTATGGTGGGGAGGTGGGCCTTTTTTGGGTGGGAGCTGAAAGCCAGAGCCTGGGACGGGTGGGCATGGGGTGGGTATAGGGTGCAGGTCTCTCCTGGCTGGGGAGGAGGGAGATGAGATGAGATGAGACTGGGAAGATAGGTACTCGGATCACGGAGGGACCTGCAGGCCCCTGCAGACTGCCACGTGGCTCAAATTTTCCCCAAGAATTGGGCCAATCCCCCTCAGGTCTAGGGGGAAGCAACATGGTAAAAATCAGTCTATTGAGGCCTGCTTCCCTGGAGGTCAAATATTTTATCCTATAAATGAAATTCGGTCACTTTTCAGTTGAGCAGTTGCTTAAATTAAGGCAAGCAGGAAACACAGGCGTTTTCTAACTTTTCTCTCATCCATCTCTAAGACTCTGTGGGAGCCTCCAATGGAGGGCAGAGCGAATGGAGCTGAAAACAGACAGCTGTCTTCTACAGGCATAAAGAGAGAAGCACTCCCAATTATTTTCGAACCCTTTCATTTTCCTCTGTGTTGTTATGTGCCCTTTAAAATAACATGGCAAATATTTTTCCCCCCAAATGATTAGACTTCAAAATTGCTTTGGCTCATAGAATGTCCATAAGCTCCACCCACACTTCCTCCCTCTCGCTTTTCATTTCTGTCCCTGAGAGCCTGATCTGTTGGGGTCAAACTGCTATGCAGGCATTCTGCAAAGCTGGGTTCCAGCCCCGGAACTGTGGCGGTCTCGGCTCGGCTTCCTCTTTCAATTCTCTCTTCAGCTATAAGACGGCTCACGTAGCTTCCCTTAGAAGTGCTTACCCCATCCAAAGATATATCTTGGCAGAGAAAATCAAGGCAGATTTTGTTTAAAAAGGTAGGAGATAGCAAAGCCGCTTTCCTCCCTGGAAGAAAGTCTATATACAGACAACCTGCTAGCTTCATCCTCCAATGCCTGTGGACTATAGTCAAAGGGAAAATATCTTTAAAAGAAAAATGTGGCTGCCTAAAGGAGCTTGTCAGGGAAAGAGCCCACCCAGCTCAGCAAACATGGATGAAATGGGAATGCAGCTTAACGCCATGGTGGTGCAAGACTGGTTCAGAGACCAGTTTGCTTGATCTGAGTTAGAATGACCCTGATTGTTGTCAGAAGGCAGGAAGTGCCCCGGGTACAGTGCAATCCAAGGGAAACAGACAGGTGAAACTGAAACTCTCTTTCCTCTGAGCTCCCTATTAAGGGCAGCAATCGAGGAACATTTTATAGCTTCTTAAGTACAGAGGCACATTTTGACCACAGCCCTGTGAGGATTGAACTCTCTGGCTTGTTTCATCGGTGGGGAAACAGACTCAGAGAGGCCAAATGGGTCGTCCAAGATGTTCCAGAGCTAGCATCTGGCAGCATTGGGGCTTCTGGAGGTCCAGCTGCACACCTCGTGTTTTTTCTGTGGCGCTCTGCCACTGTCATTTGGAACACAGCCGGCAGGGTGAGGTTCACACTGCTGGTGGACTGACCCCGTGCCTGAGCTTTGTGTGGTTGTCTTAGCACCTTGTGAGTAACTAAAACGGTTATGGCTTTAGTTTCCCCAGCTGCATGCAGGAGGGGACTGACTCCAACTCACACCTTTCCAGAAGGAAGGCGTAACTACGTGGCACACGGGGGAAATCAGGAGGAACCAGACTGCATGGCTTCCTGTGGATTCTGTCCCTCGGAGGATGGTATGTTAAATGTGATATTAGGCTAAATGGGACAGAAAAGGAAGCCTGCTAGTCCCACGTGTTTCCCCTGGATATTTCATCAGTCTGTGCCTAAAAAACCTGGCTTGCTTTCTTCTCATTGGACTTTGGCACCCTGCTGTACCAGAGACTCTGAGAACCTGGGGTGCCAGAGCAGATGGATCGGGGATGGAGGACCAATTCCACTACTTCTGAGCTGAAGACTTTCAACAGATCGCTTAGCCTAGCTGAGACTTGGTATCTTTCTCTGTAAAACGGGGACAAACAGCACTGCCCTCTTCCCAAGGTTGTTGTGAAGAGTGAGACAATGCATGGACTGTGCTTGGCGTGAGAACTCACCCATAAATGACCTGTCAGTTTCCTTGCTAACACGTGTTCAGTGCTCACACTGTGTCAGGCACTGTGCTACCTGCTTTCCATAAATGAATACATTCAATCCTTTTTAATGACAGAATCCAGGTAAAGAGCTTCACATAGTTCCTGGCACACAGGAAGTGATCAGAGTGCTGCCTGTTGTTAATGGAATGTCCTGCACAGTTAAGCCTGCCCAAGTCTGGGCCCTGCCCTGAACTGCTGCTTCCGTGGGAACCAATTGCCATGACTTAGCTCATGTGATCTCTCAATGGCCCCCTTTGTTGCAAATCCATTCATTGTTCAAGGCCTGGCTCAGGAAGCCACTTCTTCATGGTTTGGTGGTTTGCTGGTAGAGACAGATGTGTGAGCCAATGGTTGCAATGGTAGTATTCTAGGAATGCCTGAGCAGGGGTGAGTGGAGGAGGGTGTGGGGAACCAGAGGGGATAATCACCTTTGGTTTGGGGGGAAATCAGGGAAAATCTGATAGAGAGGAGGTAAAAGTTCAGTTGGGTCTTGAAAGAAAAGGAGTGTGGTTGGGCAGAGGCAGGGAAAGGACATATTCAGCACACACTGTAGGTCACTGGAGATGGTCAACAAGCAGATGGTGAAGGGCCTGGCTGGCTGGGCTGTTTTCCTTTTCTCTGGAGGCCACAGAAGATTTAGATAGATCTTAAGCAGGGAAGACACATGATTACCTTTGCTTCTTAGCAGGATCACCAGGATTGTGGTGTGGAGGATGGCAGGGGAGAGGGCAGCCAGCTTTAGGCCTTTGGTGGGAACACAGGCCAGACACTGAAGAGGGCAGTGGCCATGGCCGGGGGCTGGAGGGGACACGTTTGAGAGACAGACAGGAAGAAAGATCAGCTTGACTTACTGACGACATGAGGTGGGGGAGGGAGAGAGAAGCCCACAATGACTTCTAGTGTGGGAAATTCTGACTTGAGGAAGGCCTCTCAAAGTGAAGGCTAGAACGGGCCACCAGAGGTGGCATTTGAGAACTCACTGGTTTCCTTAGAAAACAGGTGGAGAGATGGTAGCTGGAGATATGTCCTCTTCTCCTTGGCCGCTAGACAGAGGCCCAGAATCCAAGGGGGACCTAGAAGCAGTTCCTGGCTGGCCTGGGACGGGTCAGGAGGCTCACTGGCTAGTTCTAACTGCCTCCATGTGGGAGTAGCTTTGAGAAGCCAGGGGCGGCTGGGAGGGCCATGAGTGGAGGAGAATTGTGCACTGAGAGGAGAGCTGAGGGACCTGAGGATGTTCAGCCTGGGCAGAGAGGCCGGGGGAGGGACTGCCAAGGCTGTCACCCTCGGTGATCCTGTGCACCTCCATGCAGGAAAGCTCACTGTGTTCACCAAGGCCAAACTGGATTTGGGTTCAATGTAGGGCAGACCTTGTTTTCTCTTCTACAAAAAGCTGATAAATTACCTCGTCAAAGATGGTGGGGAGTGAAATGTGAAATTCATGAAAAGCATCTTTTATTTTTCTGAGACAGGGTCTTGCTTTGTTGCTTTGTTGTGCAGGCTTGAGTGCAGTGGTGCGATCGTGACTCACTGCAGCCTTGACCTTCTGATTCTCCTGCCTCAGCCTCCAGAGACTGGGACCACAGGTGTATAACCACCAAGCCCAGCGAAATTTTGTATTGTGTGAAGAGATGGGGGTCTCCTTCTGTTGCCCAGCTGGTCTTGAACTCCTGGGCTCAAGTGATCCTCCTACTTGGGTTTCCCAAAGCATTGGGATCACAGACGTGAGCCGTAGCCAGCCCATGTAAAGTCTTTTTACTGCCCCCAGCACAGAGGATGCACTTCCCAGTGGTGAGATGACCCTGAAGGAACTGTCCCCTCTTCTTCCACCAAAGGGGTGGGTCCCCCTGGAAAATTTGGCAAAGGAGGGTTGGTTGCTTCATAATGGATGTAGAAGGGCTTTGGATCAAGTAACTTAGATGTTACCTTCCCACAGTACATCTTTGCTGGGCGGGCACGTGTACCTGAAGTGGCTGCAATGTGTTTTAGCTGAAAAAGAGTCATTAATAAAAAAAGGTGGGGAGTTTCTTTAACCTGGTTTGCTTCAACACAAAATAAAGAATACAAAACAGCTGTAGTCTGCCAGGAAAACTGGACTAACTGGGCCTAGGTTGGGGATGGTCACGATTCTTGATCGTACTGGAGGCAGCTTGGTACGTGGAAATGAGTGGGAGATTTGGGATTAGGGAACCAGGGATGGAGCCATGTCTTTGTCCCTTCCCAGCTGTGTCACCTTGGACAAGTCACTTAACCTTCAAGACTCACTTTCCTCCTTCATAAAGTGCTGTGTAAAAGAATGCAGGAGAGTGAGGTAAGCAGAGTCCCCTAACTGCCTGCCATCTAGTAGGTACACAGGGAATTTTAGCCAAATGTATAGCTGAACCAGCTGATGCCACAAAGATATTAACCGGAGCAGTTTCTTCTCCTCCCACCTCCCCTGCTGCATCTTCCGATGCCGTCCCCAGACATTTCCCCTGGAGTTCTGTCTGTGGGTTGTCATTTTGTCTGCCTGCCTTTCATCCTCCAAACGTCTTGTTAATCGCACAGGAAGTGGGTGGGTAATGGGCTTCTCTGTTGTTCCACTGGCCTCCCAGTGAGTCTTACTGTTTTGCTTTCCTCACCACGGGGGCTTCTCACACCCTCTGATGACTGTTTTCCTTTCGGAAATGGCATATTTTAGACAAAAAGCATTTCCTGGGGCTCATCACCCATTCCCCGGCAGATCTCTGACTTCTCAGCAAATTTCCCTGCTTCTCTCTGGTCACATAAAACCCACCCCAGCAGCATGAGCACAGGAAATGCAGGAACCACAGGCCCCCCAGCAGCCTTCTCTGCTCTAAGCCAATACCCAGGCTGGGTGATCCTTGGCTGAGGCATGGGGGTCCCAGCTGCTGGGACTGCAGAGGCTGTTGCTTCTGGCTGCTGTCCTGCCTCTCCCCCAGCCGTCCATCTCCCCCTCTGCCAGTGTTAGGGGGTAGGGTGGTGGTGTTTTCCAAAGTTGCCAAAACCATGTCCCTTTTTGAGTCAAACCCAATTTCAGATGATTCCATTCCCCCTCTTAGTAACAGCTGTAGTCACACGCACCTGGGTTTGAGTCATGGCTTAGCCCTTGGCTAGCTCGAATGCTCTAAGCCTCATTTTCTTTATTTGTAAAATGGGGGCAATACTCGTAAACATCACAAGGCCGTTGTAGAGACGATATGGAATACAGTGGGTAAGCACCATGCTTGGCGCTATGTCTGGCACTTAGTTGCTCTTATTCTTTCTGATCTAAATAATCATGATGATTTAATTATGATTCTATTTTAAATTTATAAAATTTATTGTTTCACAAGTATTTATTTATTTTAAGACAGAGTCTCACTCTGTCACCCAGGCTGGAGTGCAATGGCACAATCTCGGCTCACTGCAACCTCTGCCTCCCGGGTTCAAGTGATTCTCCCGCCTCAACCTCCTGAGTAACTGGGAATACAGGTGCCTGCTATCACGCCTGGCTAATTTTTTGCATTTTTAGTAGAGACAGGGTTTCACCATGTTAGCTAGGATGGTCTCGATCTCCTGACATCGTGATCTGCCCACCTCCGCCTCCCAAAGTGCTGGGATTACAGATGTGAGCCACTGTGCCCGGCCATAATTCTTTAAATACAATTATTTATATTTACGTTTTCCCTCTCCCATAAGCTGTGAGCCCCTTGAGGGAAGGGGCAAGATCTTCATCTGTCTTAAAAAAAAAAAAAAAAAAAAAAATAGCCTCACTCTCTTGCCCAGGTTGGAATGCAGTGACACAGTCTTGGCTCACTGCAACCTTCATCTCCCAGGTTGAAGTGATTCTCATGCATCAGCCTCCTGAGTAGTTGGGATTACAGGCGCATGCCACCTCACCTGGCTAATTTTTGTATTTTTTGGTAGAGACAGGTTTCACCATGTTGGCCAGGTTGGTCTTGAACTCCCGGACTCATGTGATCTACCTGCCTTCGCCTCCCAAAGTACTGGGATTACAGATGTAATCCAGCCAAGATCTTCATCTCTTAATACAAAGTGCAAGTACCCAGTAAATGTGTACAGGGCTGAGAAGGGTGAACCAATGCCTTTAGAGCCCCAAAGAGCTGGGTCCCTTGCCCTCAGGGAGCTTCAGTGGGGAGCCCAAGGGCCACTGAGAGAGGGGGAAAGGGAATGTGGCTGGACTGGCAGGGCAGTGAGGAAAGTGGTGTTCAGATGAGGTGGGAGGAAGGTGGAGGAATTCCAGGTGCCTGCCCTTTCTAAGCTTCTCTACATAATAAAGAATGAGTAGGCCGGGCGCTGTGGCTCACACCTAGAATCCCGCACTTTGGGAGGCCGAGGCAGGTGGATCACAGGGTCAAGAGATCAAGACCATCCTGGTCAACATGGTGAAACCCCGTCTCTACTAAAAAAAATACAAAAAAATTAGCTGGGCATGGTGGTGCGTGCCCATAGTCCCAGCTACTCGGGAGGCTGAGGCAGGAGAATTGTTTGAACCAGGAAGCAGAGGTTGTGGTGAGCTGAGATCACGCCATTGCACTCCAACCTGGGTAATGAGTGAAACTCTGTCTCAAAAAAAAAAAAAAAAAAAAAAAAGGAAAGAGCAGTCATGCCTTTCTGTTGGGTTCTATTCATTTATTCTGTTGATTCATGTTTTGGTAGCAGTGACTTTAGAAGTTTCTTTTGGGCAAATCTCCATTCACCATTCCGCTCACCCCTAGATTGCTGTGAAATGTGTGGCACTCAGACTGCCTCTTGCTGCTCCCATGACCCTGACAGACATGGCTAATGGACCACAGCATTCTGTCACCCTGAGTCTGGAGTCATGTTAAAGTTCTGCATAAAGCAGCCATTCCTGATGGAACAGAATCCTCACTTGGGTTTAAAGCTACTCATCAGCCCTGCGCAGTGGCTCACGCCTGTAATCCCAGTACTTTGGGAGGCTGAGGCTGGTGGATCATTTGAGGTCAGGAGTTCGTGACCAGCTTGGCCAACATGATGAGACCCCATCTCTTCTAAAAATACAAAAATTAGCCATACATGGTGGTGGGCTACTGTAATCCCAGCTACTCGGGGGGGATGAGGTAGGAGAATCGCTTGAACTTGGGAGGTGGAGGTTGCAGTGAGCTGAGACTGCACCACTGTACTCCAGTGTGGGTGAGAGAGGGAGACTTCGTCTCAAAGAAACAAAAACGAGAAGCAAAACAAAACCTACTTAGAATACCATCTTCAGCGTAGACCGTAGATAACTGGGTACGTCCTGACACTTCCATAAATTTCAAACCTTATAATTTCTCCCTCAAAAATACTACCATGTTTCAATTCTCTCCACCTTTCTATATGGAAGCTCTTCTTACCCAATTACTAGAAAGATTAGAGAGGTGTTAGGTATTAGGAAGAGGACATGTAGGCGGACAAAGGACGAGTGTCCCTCTTTACATACTCATACGTTCAAGGTGTTTGGAAAGATCTGAAGTTTGACTTGAAATGTTGGAGTTAAATGCAGTTCTTTCTGTGTTTTTGTCTTTTCCAATTCTGTATTAAGAATGTACTACTTTTCGGGGGGTGGGGAGTTGGGGAGAGATAGCATGAGGAGGAATGCCAGATATAGGTGATGAGGAGGAAGGCAGCAAATCACACTGCCATGTGTGTACCTATGCAACAATCTTGCATGTTCTTCACATGTACCCCAAAACCAAAAATGCAATTTAAAAAAATGGAAAAAAAAAAAGAATGTACTACTTTTCAAAGTAGTTAAAATGTATTTTATAAAAATGGAGTAATTTTCTAAAGAATTTTTTTTTTTTTTTTTAAGATGGGGTTTCACCTTGTTGTTCAGGCTGATCTTGAACTCCCGACCTCAGGTGATCCGCCCACCTTGGCCTCCCAAAGTGCTTGGATTACAGGTGTGAGCCACCATGCCCGGCCAAGAAATTTTAAGTTACATTTAAAATTGAGTGATTTTATTAAAATTTTTATTAAAAATTTTATGAAAATGCATTTTACTTCAAAAACTTTATGACTTATTGTCCTTTCATAACTTTGTGACTATAATACCTAATAAAAAATTAATGGCTGGCACAGTGACTCATGCCTATAATCCCAGCACTTTGGGAGGCCAAGGCGGGTGGATTACCTGAGGTCTGGAGCTCAAGACCAGCTTGGCGAACGTGGTGAAACCCTGTCTCTACTAAAAATACAAAAATGAGCTGGGCGTGGTGGCATATGCTTGTAATCCTGCTACTCAGGAGCCTGAGGCTGGAGAATTGCTGGAACCTGGGAGGTGGAGGTTGCCGTGAGTGCCATTGCATTCTAGGCTGGGCGACAAGAGGGAAAACTACGTCTCAAAAAGTAAAATAAATTAAAAGCTCATCTTTTGGTTTGTCCATATGAAACACCGTCTTCTCTGAACAAATCTCTTATTTACAGAGTTTTTTAAAATCAAAAGAATGCATTCCAACTGGGTACGGCGACTCATGCCTGTAATCTCAGCACTTTGGGAGGCCAAAATGGGAGCATTGTTTGAGGCCAGGGATTGGAAACCAGCCTGGGCAACACCGTGAAATCTTATCTCTACAAAAATTAAAAAATTATTTGAGTATGTGCCTGTAGTCCCAGTTGCTTGGGAGGCGGATGTGGGAGGATCCCTTGAGCCTGGGAGGTTGAGACTGAGGAAGGCATGATTGTTCCAGTGCATTCCAGCTTGGGAGATAAAGGAGACCTTGTCCCCCAAAAAATGCATTCCATGATGATGAGGAAGGTCACAGAATGTTGTCTAGCATTGGGAAGAATGTGGCATGCCCCTCAGCTCCTCTGTTCTCTTGGGGGAAGTACTATAGCAGGGAGGCCCTATTTCTCAATCCTTTTCTTATTCCTAATGAGCTTTATTAATAACTGGAGTCCACTGGGCCATATTTTTATTAGAGGACAGGGTCAATTCACTGTATGAATTCTGCAACAGCCACAGTTTTCTCTGCTTTGGGCTATAAAACCTGGTGGCCAGGCTTCCTGAGGGCAGGCCTGAAGGTCCCAGTTTTCTCCCCCTGTCCATCTGCCTGGTGACTAGGTGAATGGGGAGCCCCCAGCTTCTCAGCCTCCCTGCCTGAACCAGGTGGGAAAGTGAGGGTGGCCTCTTTTTGGGAAGCTGGTCATCTTCAGTTTAAAGGGGGGTGGGGCAGAAAGCATCACTATGGCTTTGGGCCCAAGCCAAATCCCCTCCTCCATGGTAAGGAAGAAGAGAAAAGCTGATACTCTGCTCTTTGTTTGGCGATCAGTACTCTGGATGGTTGTGACCCAGGTGGGCCAAGAGCTGAGCTGAGATTTCTGAATACTCTAACATGCTCATAAAACTGTTTTCCTTAGAGTGGTTAAGGTGCCTCATGCCTGTGATGCCAACACTTTGGGAGGCTGAGGCAGGAGGATTACTTGGGCCAAGAGCTTAAGGTTACAGTAAACTATGATAATGCCACTATACTCACGCTGGGCAGTAGTGTGAGATCCAGTCTCTTAAGGCACACACACACAAAATAACTTTCCCAGAAGCCTTCTAAATTATTAGAAAACATACCAATCGTGGACTATTGTTTAATGCTTACCATACGTCATCATGATGTTTTTGAAAAACAGAACTATGATGAACTAATATTTAATGCTTACCATACCTCCTTATGACTTTTTCAGATCAAGCAGGATAGCTCTGGGCAGTGGGCTGAGGTATGTTAAGTAAATACTTCATGAACCTTAGCAGCTGTGCAAACAAGTAGGCATGAGGTGGGGACTTGACCAGCCAGAGAGTCCAAGGTTCACGGGGAAGAAGGAACCAATTTACTGGAACTGGATTATGAAACACATAAACCTTAATGAAGTAAAAATAATACCAACCTAGCAGAGTTCTATGGAGTCTGGGTGGCAGCTCTGTAGTTCTGTGGTTGTCAGTTCAGGCTGTCTTTAGATCTGAACTGTCTGGGGTAAGTCTTTGGGTTATTTTATAAGTTCCCTAAATGATTCTAATGAGCGTCCAAGGGTGAGAACCGCTGCCACAGTTAAATGGTCTGAATATGTGTTAATCACAAATCCCCTGATAATGTCCCAGGGTTGGAAAGCTTAACTCATCTTAGGGATCCTATTGAAATTTGAGGACCATCCATCTCACGAGTGGGTGGCAGGGTTAGATCCAAAGGCAAATTAGTATTCCACGAAGCCTTGGTTCTCAAACTTGGGTGTGCATCAGAATCCTCTGGAGGTCTTGCTAAAACCCAGATTGTGGGGCCTTAATCTCAGAGTTTCTGATTCATTAGGTTTGGGATGGGACCCTAACATGTCTAACAAGTTCCCAGGTGATGCTGATGCTGCTGGTTTGAAGACAACACTTGGGGGAATCACTGTTGTGGACACAGGTCTTGGCTCTGAGAAGCACTGCTGGGGAAGCAGAAAGAGCAAAGGTCTGGGAGGAGGTAGTGACCTGAGTTCAGATCCATGGTTCATGCAGGTGCAGCGTAGACGAGGGTAAGCAATGTGACCTTTTTTGAACCCAGTACTCTTATCTCCCATCTGGGGGAATATTAGCTGTTTTGCCTTTCCCTAAGCATTGAAAAGTATTTATTTATTTATTTTATTTATATATATTTTATATTTTATTTATATATTTTTAAAGTATTTATATCCCAACAGTGGGATAAGCAGTAATCACTGGACTCTTACCATTTACTGAGCATTTTTAGCACATTATTCCCAGTAATCTTCTGAACATTTCTAGGTAGTGGTTCATATTCTTATTTTACAGATCCAGAAACTGAAGTTTAGGAAGCATCAGCTGTTGTTAAGAGCGGTCCTTGTGTTAGAGGCAGTGCTGGCTCACCCCAGAGTCCAAGCTCTCAATCGTTGTGCAGTCCCTGAGCCTCGCTGGGAAAACCCTGTGAACCCTGAGACTTGCCAAACAACTTTTAGGTGTGGTTTTTCTAAGTGATGGGCAGGATTTGATGTAAGGAATACCTGAAGGGCACACCACTGTGCAACAGGGTGCAAATCCCAATTAATTCAGGTCTGGGCAGAGTGGGAAGTTTCCAAAAGAAAATGCAGCACATCAAAGACTCAGTTACTGCATTTGAGAATGGGCCATTCTGATAAGATAGAGGCATTGATGAGGAGGAAAAAGTAGCCCAACAAATGTCAGCAGGAAGGCCAGGAGGCTCTTGAAGAGCCTGATGTAAGCCCAGGAAAGCTGCTTCCCAGAAGGCCTGGTACCAGATCAGAAACTCTGCAGATGACTCATTAACCCAGTAAAAGTAGCTTCAAAGCTCTCTGGGAAAGGACAGCTTTGAAGAAAGGAAAATATTGCTCCTATGAGGGGAGCAGAAGAAGCCATGGAGTGGGACCCAATATGTGCAAATCAGGCATTGCGAGCTGAAGAGTGGTTCCGAGGAGCTCACAGACACAAGGAACCTGTAAACAAGGTTCTGCTTCGCAAGCAGGAAGCCCCTGAGAGATACAGACCTTTTGATCACTGTGAACAGGATACTATGGTCAGGGATGAGTGGGACAGGTGATTACTGAAGTCTATTTCAGCTTTTAATTCTAATCACCCTCTGAGTTAGATTCTGCTTCAGTGGTCTACCAGGTTTATTTTCCAGGGTCAGTAAACATTTGGATAGGAATACATTGAATGAAAAACAAAAACTACCAGAAAGAATCTGATGAAATGTCATGCCAAAGTTTATTAGGAATAAAATGATGTTATAACTATTATATATGAGTAGGAATGCTGTATAATTTATAAAAAAAAGAGGTTATGAGGATTCAGATGAGGCAATAGATATCTGAAAAACATTTTGAAAACTGGAATTGTTCAATTAGAATAAAAGTATATGCAACAGTTGGGATAATTTTATGGATGAAGATGTGAAAAGCAACTTTACTGAATAATTACAATAAGTACCGTATGAACATTTCATATGACCTGGAAGGACAAGGAAACCATGTGCTTTCCAGGAGGTAAAATGCTCAGCTGATTGAGACTGTGGAAGGTCTTATGGGGTCATATGAATGAGCAGGAAAATAGAAGATGGCCTTTGAGGCAGACAAAGCTATTATTTGTTCAGGGAAAAGTAGCCCAAACAAGATGCAAAGTGGTTGCCTTTGACCTAAAGCACATAAATCAGAGAGGAATTTTGGCCTTTGAGCTTCTTCTGTTTCTTATCTGTGATACTAGTTTGGTAAAGATGGCTAACCAAGTGTTAAAAATATCTACACATTCTTAGAATAAAGGAGCCATAAAGATCATGTGATCTACTGTTGGCTTTAGTTTTATAGAGGAGAAAACTGAGGCCTAGAGAAGTAAGTGGCTTGTTCAAGGTCCTATAACTACTTAGAAAATATTTTGTGTACTAGATGGAAAGCATCAGTCTTCCTTTTACAAAATCTAAGCTACCTGATAAAGGCTGCCTTAAAGAGGATGGGGGAATTTCCAGAACATTTTTACTTCTAATCATTCTCTCTGAGTGACCTGCTAGGAGTTCTAATTGTGTCTCCATTAGGTGGAAAGTTGACCAAATGCTCCCTCCACATGTCCCATTGCATTGCTGTAAAAGTCAAATCATTGAGATAGATGGATCGATACCTCATGACTAGTAACATTTTCCACATAATCTTACATAAATGATTCCTAATAAATTACACAGACAGGACTTCACAGTGAAATCACAAGTGAGTTTAGTACAGGCATATGACAGCCCAAACATCTGTTGGTTTTGGAAGTAAGTCTTCCTATTTTAGAACTGCCATTGAATCATCAGGAGATGGGGCCTGACAGAACTTCAGAGGAATGTTAGATCTCCACCAAAAGATCTAACTCCTCTGCTCTGTGTTAATTAGAAATGATAGACATCGGGGGCTATGCTCGTCTCGCTAGTTTCCTGCGTACCTATTCCTACTTTGACAACACACTACACAGAGTAGAGAAGAGAGGTCAGAGAGCTTTGGTGCTCTTAGTGTGTGACTGGTGATGACTGCCCTCTTGGACTCTATCTCTCAGGAAGAGTCCAGTCTTTCTGGACCCTTGAGCCTTGTCTGGGCCTTCCTGCCCTAGCTGACTTCGTAGGCCCATGAAAGCCTGACCCAAGTGCTTTACCTGCTCCCTCCGACTTCCTGGATCCACTTGGGATTCCATCCATTATGGTTCTGATCTGTAATCTACACCCCGCCTCTGCCCTTGGTTGAACATTTGGTCTTTGTCTCTTCCTCGCAGCCGAGCCCTACATGTCAGTCATTTCCTACAATCTGTATTTAATCGATCACTTTAATGTCCCATTTAAAACTTTTTCCATTGTTCATGTGGAATTTAACGGAACTTTTTTCTATAAATGTGAACTTTAAAAACCTTCAGTCTGCATTAAGACTATTGAAGAGCACAGTCTGTGTTAAAAGCCAGATAGAAAAACTATTGGCTTGCATAAGAGGTACCAATTATAAGTAAATAGCCATCAATCAATAAACACATCCTGCTCCAAAGTGCAAATATTAGGGAGCAGTCAAGTGGGGGAAATGACTGGTTCTGATTGAAAGAAGGGGGTGAAATGGGCAAATGTAGAGTGCATGTGCCAGAGAATTTTCTTTTTCCCCTGGTTCCTGAAGAGATAAGACATAGAAACCCAGAACATCAGAAAAGTCAGGTAGCAGTGATAGGGCTTTTTTTTCCCCTCCGGCACAAACCAGTCATAGTATTCTTTTATATGGTCTTTATATGAGAAGCCCTATTTGTGTTTTTTTTTCAAGACAAAATCTCGTGCTGTTGCTCAGGCTAGAGTGCAGTGGCATGATCTTGGCTCACTGTACCCTCTGCCTCCCAGGTTCAGGCGATTCTTCTGCCTCAGCCTCCTGAGTAGCTGGGACTACAGGTGCATGCCACTACACCTGGCTAATTTTTGTGTTTTTAGCAGAGAAGGGGCTTCACCATGTTGCCCAGGCTGGTCTTGAACCTCTGACCTCAGGTGATCTGCTCGCCTTGGCTTCCCAAAGTGCTGGGATTACAGGCGTGAGCCACCATGCCTGACAGCCCTATGTGTTTTGCTGCGTGGTGAAGTCACTGACATTTCTAGTAAAGCAAGGAGCCTGGGGAGGACTCATCCCAAGAAAGTTGAAGGTGAGTTAGAAAATTGCCTTCTACTCAAGTATGACAGAACTCAAGGACTGTCATAGGCTGTCATGGTTAGCAACTAAAGAACGGAGCTCTGATGCTTAATGTTCATATGTCTTTAAACCTTGCTTTAAATAAAATGCTTTATTTGTACTAGTTAAGTATTTGTTATGGTACACTGTTTTAATGAAAAGCTCTGTTGGACTCTAGTTGTGTGGGAAAGCAGGTGGGGCTTTGACGGGATTAACCGCGTAGATGGAGAGTAAGGCTCTTTGGAGCCAAGTTGGTTCACACAGGTGGCACTGCCCATCCACAGGCGTCCATTGCATCTGGGTTACGAGTACTGCCCCTAGGAAGACACAAACCAGGCTCTGAGAGCGCCAGCCTAGGAAACTTGAGCCAACAAAGTCACCACAAAGACCATAGCACTTACACAAAGGGACAAGTATAAAGGGGGATGGGAGGGTAACAGGTGTATGCTCCTTTCATCATGGTTTTTTTTTTTGTTAAACACAGAATACTTTGCTTTTGGAATTTTTTTTTTTAAATGAAAGCTTTGGATTTTTCAAATGGGGTTATTTGCCTTTCATCTGTGTTTTCTCTGCTGTTCTATTTTCTGATCCATGACTTTCATCTTTGAAACCTGTCATTGTGACTTGTATCAGTGTAACTATCCGTTAAAAGGCCTTTTGCTTTTCGGGTCAGAAGTGTTTAATATCAGACAATTGAAATGATTTTATTTATATTGACCTCAAACTTGAGAGTTATGCAAGATGGACTGTAAAATCAAATATTCAAAGATACGAGTGCCTTTATTGGAGTTTTTGATGAGGAGGCAGGTTGAGGGGTCCTATGGGAGTGAGGAAAAGTGGAAGAACTGACCAGGACCCAATGCCTAGGTCCCTGAGGAACAGGGCAAGAAAGGGGCCAGGGAGATGGGCATGGAGAGGATGAATACCTGCGCAATCTCAGGACACAGAAAAGACCCCATGGATTCCTTTCTTTCTGTCCTGGTTAGAGGAGGGGCATGGCTGACCCAGGCTGGCTGAGGGGCTTGGATGGGATAGTGGAGCTGGGGCAAAGGGTGGGTGCTGTCGGTTAGAGGGGAGCAGTGGGTGGAAAGCTGAGTCAGCCTGGGCTGGTGCATTATGGATGCAGCACAGCATGAGAGGGTGGAGAGGAGTGGGAGAATAAAGAGCAGAGCAGGTTCCGATAGCTGGTTTGGTCTGGGTCACAGACTCCTGTAGAGGGGCCAAGCCCGTTCCCCTGAGGTCACCACGCTCATTGAAACTGGAACCTCAGCTGCTAGGCCCTACCGACATTCTTTGCTCTGAGCAAGTGGCGGTAAGGACCCTGGAGTGAATGACACGTGAGTTCCCCTCCCACCTCTGGGGTCC
Organism: Ateles fusciceps; assembly: GCA_036589455.1. Classification (NCBI taxonomy): domain Eukaryota; kingdom Metazoa; phylum Chordata; class Mammalia; order Primates; family Atelidae; genus Ateles; species Ateles fusciceps. The sequence continues at coordinate 8,599,595 of JAZHEH010003061.1, read as the reverse complement.
ACGGAAGATGAGAACAGAGCAGTCGGGCTGGGAGGCAAACCCCATCCCAGGGTGCAGGTGTACAGTGGAAGCATAATATCGTCTTTCACCGGGGGATCTGGCTCTGGGCTGCCACCCTAATAGCCAGACACCCCCCAGTGCTGCTCCAGGGGGAATCCATGCTGGGAGGAAAGAGATTGGAAGCAACTTCTTGCAGTCTCTTGTAATGACTTCAAAAGCAGGGATGAGTCTGCAGTGTTCTGGGGACCACTTGGCAATAAAGGAATAATCCAGCAGCCTGTGCAGTTTTAATAAGCACCAAGAATAACTCTGCCAACCTGTCTCTGCAGGCAGGGCCCAGCAGACCAGCAGAGCTTGACTGGTCTTGGAAAGGGTTCCTCTGGCCTGCTCCCCTCCACCCAGAGGCCAGAGCTCAGCGAGTGGGTTCCCCCTCAGAGGCTAGAGCTCAGCCAATGGGTTATCCACCCAGAGGCCAGATCTCCACCAATGGGTTCTCCACCCAGAGGCCAGATCTCAGCCAATGGGTTCTCCAGCCAGAGGCCAGATCTCAGCCAATGGGTTCTCCACGCAGGCAAGCCAAAGGATTACCTGGGAGGAGAGGATTGCCTGGAGTGGCCTGTGAGTCAGGGCTGTGCTCCTCCCACACAGGAGGAGGAAGCCAAGAGCTGTGTGCTGGTGAGCAAACCAAGCTGGTAGGAGCCTGACTTCTAAGGTGTTGGTTTTGGTTCCTCTCATGCTGAGGTTTAATTTGTCTAAGTGGGAATAGAGCAGGAGAGGGGACATTTATTTCTTTGGCTTTGATCTGGGGTCCAGTCAGGGAAGGACAGCGAGAGAGAGAAAGATTGCATGTATGAGTGTCTAAACCAATGGCATGGATTAAGGGAAAGGCAGAAAGTGGACCAGTGGTACCAACTCTTCAAAAAGGCGCTGAAAACGTTTATCATAAACACTGAATGTAATACTGTTTAGGGAGACAGGCTGGGGTTGGTGCCAGAAGGACCCTTTCCTGGATCCCGATGTTCATTTACTCTTGTGGTCATTCATTTGATCCAGTCAAATCAGTCATGTCAATTCAGTCCTCAGCATTTGTCTGGCATTCACTATATGCCATGTGCTGCACACAGATTGGACTAAGGCCCAGCCTCTCTCTGCCTTCAAAGCACTCACAATCCTATAGGGAAGGGGGAAATAGGAACAAGCAGACAAAAATACACATAACAGACACAGTGTCATATATGTGAGAAATGGGAAAATAGGTGATGGAAGCAAAGAGGAAGGTGGGCCTCACTCAGACTCGGCGGGGTGCAGACATGTGGCATGTAATTGGATGATTCGGTGCAGACTGCCTGATGGGTGGGAGTGGGGACGAGGGAGAAAACGCATTCCAAGACTTCCGGGAACAGGCTTGACCTGTGCCCTTACTGACCCTTTCTGGCTGAGTGACCTTGAACAAGTGATGTCACCCATCGGAGCCTGGTCTTCTCAGTCATTGAGAGCAAGGTGATGCTGAGAGCTTCCTTGCAGGGTGAGAGTGAGGGTGGGAGAAGTGATTATTACCTAAGTGACGGGCTTGGTAGAGTGTCTGGAACACAGTATGGGGCTGAGACGTTGAAGCCCGCTCTCTGGTAGGGGGTCGTCCATGGCCGAGGAGCCCATCTTGGCTGTGCCCACGCTGCCTCCCATCCAGCCTTTGCCTTCCTTTTCCACATCCACATCCCACGTCAGCATCAGCCCCTCCCTTCCCCAGGAGCTGTTCTCTGCTTCCTGAATTGCTCAGAGTCCTACCTCACTGCCTCTCCTACAGAGTTAGAACTCCAGGAAAAAGCCAAAACTTTATTTCAGAACTCTGTTGTAAACATCCTTAAAGACAGGCGCCAGGTGGTGGGTGGGGCCGCGGCCCCAAGAGTGGAGGGGCTTTGGGTGCGTTCATCAGCTTGAGCGGTGCGGGGCTCGTTGGGAGCTGAAACGACTTTCAGGGCAGAGGCCTACAGGGTGCTCAGACGTCGGCTCGGAGGCTGCAGGCCGGGACCGCACAGCCTTTCCCGGGGGGCCTCCAGGGTGAGCCTTGACAGTCGTTTTCCCTTCTTAGGAAAAAGGGAGAGGTCAGTTCTTGTTAGGTGTGAGCCTGCTGCACCCACCGACTGGCTGCCGTGCTGATCTCTTAGGAGCCCAGCGGCCCCCACTTAGGGCCTCCCAGGGCCTGCCAATGAAGGAGGAAGCCGTGAGGAGTGGCCAGGACTGCGAATTCATAAGATACCTCTGTCCTTCCCCAGGGGGGGAATGGAGCCACATCTGCTCCCGTGTAGGCATCTTTGGGGAGGGGTGTGGATTCCTTCCTGTGACAGCTGCGGAATCCACCAGAACACCGTGCAGAGAGCACGAGGCTGGTTTTCCATTCCAGTGCCGGCCACGCCCTCTGCGGGGGGTGGGGGGTTGGGGAGTGTTTACTTTTCCATAAAAGTAAAAATTGCTTCATATGACTCCAGAGAATAGTAAACACCTGTTTGCTGGTGGACTCTATCTTGTTTTTTTTTCTGTTTTCAGGAGTGGGTGGGACTTCCTCCAGAAACTGCTGGTTTCCTGAAATCTGGATGAAGCCTGGTACTTTTCATGTACTTTTAGCTTTGATGTGATTTATGTATTTATTGTGAGCTCTCTAAGGGACCTCAAACGGGGGAAAAAAAAAAGGAGTCTATTCTCGAAAAGATTGTTTCACTCAAGCTCAGCAAAGGACAAAAATAAAACCTCACTGGTGAATATTTGCCCCTGATTGAGGATTCTCCAAAGTGAGGTCTCTAAGAACACATTGTCTGTGTCACTTCCTGCTAGCTGGGAAGAGTCGATGGTTCAGCACTAGACTTTGACTAGACTTCCCAGAGGTTGTCTTGCACCGCCAGAGGCTAGCTCCTCCTGATGTCCACTGGGCCTTTGGCTTTCAGTGACTGAAAGCTGTTTTTGTCACAGAGGAACTACAAAATACATACCTCATCTGAAAAATAGGAGGCATGGCTACCGTCTGTCCCTCTCAGAATGTATTGCACTGAAAGCCCAGGGGAGATGCATAGCCTTCTCAACATCCTGTGATCTAACACCTTTTTCTCTTAACTATTCGCTAGAAAAATAAGAAAGCCATGGACATACTCTGAAGATATTATCGATGGCAGCTTTTGAGATTGACCTAATATACTTTTTCCCCACTTAACGCACAGCTTAATCACCTCCTGAAGACCAAAGAGAGGGTGGCCAGAAGCCCTTTGCAAAACCTTTTTCGTATTCCACTGGGAAACCAGGATCAAGGACAAGGGACAGGAATGGTGCAGGGACAGGGGCTAGTTGTATAAGATGTGTAATTTTAGGGGGGTAGAGGGGAGACCAGATTCTGCTGGCAAGGGCTAAGAAACAGGGAGTTCTTTGGTTTCCGATGGGGAAAGAAACTAAACTGGTATTTAGCCCTGGTGGAGATCTGGTCTCTAAAAACGGAAAGCACCCAAGATAACGGGGGATAAAGATGGAAAAGTTTTAGAGGTGTAAAGGGTTAGAGGTGGCAAAGCCTTTAATTGATACTTATTCTTGGGTGGCATCATCCTAAATGTTTTGACTTGGAGGAAAGAGCCGGGGATGAGGACAAAATGTCTCTGCTATTAATTATAACAACAACATATGCATCAACATAAAGAAAAATCCCATTTAAGAAAAATCTGCCTGGACTGTGCTTTAATTGCACGAGGTAGAAGGACGTGGTGGGGGAGGCTCAGCTGCTGGTCTAACAATAGCATCCGCTGCCCTGGCCTGGGGGAGGTCCATTGCTAAACTTCAAAGGTCAGTTTGTGAACTTCACATTTAGTAAGCACTTCCTGATGACCCCGTTTATAATTTTAGTCTCTTCCAAGAGACACAGTACGGATATATGGGCATACATTTTTTTTTTTCCTCCAGCAATTTCCCTGCTTCTGTAGGAGTAAAAAACGGAAACAGGTGCTTATGTATTTATTTTTAAAGCTCTGCAGCTACTGAGGACTGCAAGGACTTTTGCCATTTAATTTTTTGTTATTATGTAGCTCATGAAAATGTGTTTCTTAATCCTCTTCATAAGTTCCTGATTAGAAAAAGTATAAACTGATATGTCCTCTGCACTATAGGAGCACACGATTTTAGACTAACCACACGGCATATACACAGAAAGTCATGCAGAAAATGCCTGAAGAGCCAGCATCGGGTGCAGGATGGAGACATGGACCCCGGACAGAGTGGAAAGGGAATTGTGTGAATCACAGAGGCAGAAAAGTATTTATGTATGAGACAGAATCCTTACCAAATATCCAGTTTAGTCAGATTTATGTGGAAGAAATGACCAAGGTGGTGCTACTGGCTCTTTTGAGGGATTACCTGGCTGGTTTAGGGGGAATAAACACAATAACAGGGAAGGTAATTGATCACAGAATGACAGGGCTGAGTCATATAAAGGCTTTATGGATAAGATAGCATCTGAAGGTCCCATTCAGCAGTGGGTGTGGTGGACCGGTCTTATGTGCTGAGGGGGCGTGGTGCCTCGTAGGCACTGCTGCCGTCCACAGGCAAATTTGAGGAGCGATTAGAAGACGTCATGCCTTCGAAGCCAAGGCTGCTTAGCCCACATTGCCCAGGGCCGAGTCCTGCACTTGCCCAGCAATACCTACATGCTGAGAAGGAGGGGCCCACCCCTGGGTGTCATCTCTGCTGGAGCCTAGTTCTCACTTAGCTCTGTTCCCCTGGGTATGCCACTTCACCCCCTTAGTTTTTATTTTCTTGTTAGTGAAATAAACGAGTTGAGCGAGATCTTCTCTAGGATAACTTCCAATTTTCCAATTCTATGCATGGTAAAGAATACTTAAAAATAAATCCATTTCTTCATTTGGGAAAACAGCAATGATGAAGCCCTAAAAAGACAGAGGAACTCTAATTTTTCCCAGTTTGTTTTGCCTTTATGAATGTGATAGGTGTAAGGTCTTTTAGGCTGACTGATAGCGCAATGAATGCCATGGCAATCCCCATGACCCACACATACACCTCTGGATGGCCTCCTGGAATTAGAAAATCTGAACTAACTGGAAGACCATTAAAAGAGGAAGAATGATCAACCCCTGAGGTGCCTAATTAACTTGAGACATTCTTCTGTTGTTCCTTATTCCTGCCTCACTTGATAAGGCATTTGGACTTTGCAACCAACCTTGATCAACCTCCTGACTCCAGACCCTAGGATCCCCTCCCCAGCTTGCAAAATACCACCTTAAACTGTAACTTCTGTAATTTTTCACTGCCCACCCCAAACCTAGAAAACCAACTGCTATCCCACCACCCTCCACTGACTCTCTTTTGAGGTCAACCTGCCCGCAACCGGGTGATTAAATAGCCATGTTGCTCACACAAAGCTTGTTTGTGGGTCTCTTCATTCAGACTGTGTGTTTTACCAGTCGGTGGGGGGAACTTTGCAAAGAATGAACAGACATCTACCTGAGGCTGCGGGTTGGGGGGCAGATCCCCTGTGCGGACAGAGCTACTCGGGCCCATGGGGGCAGAAGGCCTCAGCAGTGGCTCCCCATGTGCTTTGGCAGTCCTCCCAGGAGGGAGCGACACCCCTAGTCTCTACTCCGGCCCCTCCCCAGCACCTCCCTCCAGGGGCCCCTGCACTGCATGAGGGGGAGATGTGCCCTGTTCTTGGCTATGGCTTCAGGTTTGGTTCAGTGCTTTTTGCCCTGCATACTGGAAAAGCTTATCTTTCTCCAGGAATATCAAAGTAACACACACGACTTCAGAACGATAGGAAGGTACAGGAAAGCGTTGGGGATGCATACATAATCAGCTGTCATCCTATCACCCAGAGCAATTTATTTAAGTGCAGTTTCTTCTAATGTGTTTTTTCCTTAATGCACATGTAAAATTTTGTGTTCTGTTTTTTATTCCTTTGGCGCGACCTCGTAGCGTGTTTGCATGCCATCACATATGTTTAACCCCACTCCATTCCCCACTGCTTCCCTGTGCTCACCCTCTTCTCTGGGTGTCCCTGCCTTCAGCCTCCCCTCCTGCACTCATGCTGTGTGCCTGTCTGAAGTGCAGCCATTCTCCACTTGTCATTTAGTCCTGCAGTATGACTCTCTGTCCCCCATGAAGCCTTCTTGGACCACCTTGGAGAACTCTCCCAATTGTCCATCCATCCCTGACCCCCTTCCCTTCCTTGGGGTCTGGACCATGCCTTGGGTACTTAACAAGTGCTGCTGTAGGCTGTTAGGACTCTTTTTATGTAGACGCCTTTCAGGCAGTGGTGCGTTGGTAGATACTTAGCAACTGGCTCTCTGGAAGAAAATGTATTCATATATATACACGCATACATGGATATGTTTATTGCTTTCAAGATGAGTGTTACACAATTTATAAATAATAATCCAATATACACTATTCTTGTGAACTCCAAATAGCCAGTTGATCTTCACAGAATATGTTTGCTAATTTTTGTTGGACACTTGTCTCACTAGCCAACCTATGGTGGCAACTGACAAGTACAGGTTGGCTCATAGGTTTATTTACATGAATGAAGAAGACAAAAATGAAATAAAGACTTACGTTGCAACTTCAGTCATTCAGCAGTGACATGAATTCTTTCCTCAGTCAAATAATTGTTTTTGAACATTGGAAGAATATTCCTTCAGTGTTGTTTTGTGCTAGTTATTTATTTATTTTTGAGACAGAGTCTCGCTCTGTCACCAGGCGCCAGGCTGGAGTGCAGTGGCACAATGTCGGCTCACTGCAACCTCCGCCTCCTGGATTCAAGCAATTCTCCTGCCTCAGCCTCCTGAGTAGCTGGGACTACAGGTGCACACCACCACACCCAGCTAATTTTTGTGTTTTTAGTAGAGATGGGGTTTCACCATGTTGGCCAGGATGGTCTCAATCTCTGACCTCGTGATCCACCTACCTCGGCCTCCCAAAGTGCTGGGATTACGGGCGTGAGCCACCGTGCCTGGCCTGTTTTGTGCTAGTTATAATTGAAACAGCTGCAGACACAATGCAGTTCTGAGGTTAATCTTCATTACTAACATTTTTTCCTATGGCTCTCTTAAGTCTAGATGAGGGGCCAGCAATCTATGGCCTGACAAATCTGGTGTGCCATGTGTTTTTGTGAATGAAGTTTTATTAGAACACAGCCGGGTCCATTTGTGTATGTATTCTCTGCTTTTGTGGTACCGTAGTGGAGTTGAGTAGTTTTAACAGAGATCTGTGGCCTACAAAAGGAAAAATATTGACTGCCTGGCCCTTTATAGAGAAAAGTTTGCTGACCCTTGCTTTACACAGTCAACGAAACAATACATCAAACCCTAGTCTATAATGTTTGTCAATTTCCATGTGTAAATACAACCGTCGTGGCTGCTGTTAAGCTCCCAGTGTGATGTTATTGAACACGGAGTTGGGAGGAGATTCCCTTTGGTGCACCATTCTATAATATTTCCACCACACAGCACAGCAAATGTAAATAACCTTAAGGACGGAGACAATAGTAACATGATTAGGAACGGAGGAGTTCCGAGTATTTATTACTGTAATCATAAACGTGCTTCATTGCAAGATTTTTAGTTTAATTTTAAAATAATGGCTGTGGTTAAAAATCAGCTTGCAAAATTCTTGAAAATTTAGCAAATGGCTTTGTGAGAGGTGAGGGCTTTCATCTTCATTGGGGAAAATGTGATCTCAGCCCATGTGGTCACACATCTCATCAAACCCTAGGCCCCTGGGGTAAGTTTTGCCCATGTTAAGGGCCTGGGAAGGTCTTGTGAGCATCAGAAGTCTTAAACTTGAAGAAAGAAGCATCTTGTGTATAGCAGAGGCTCCAAGCCCATCTGTTGACTAGAAAATTGCCATGCACTGTGGTCACTGTGTGGGAGTAAGACCATGAACTTCTACCCACCATAGGCAGAACTGAATCACTTAGACAGAGTCATCTAGAAGGCATAGATGGCACCCTGACCCCATTGACCTGGGCTGGGGACTCCATGGAGCTCTAGCTCAAGGTCAGCCCTGTCAGCCCCAAACCCCAGATTTCTGCTTTGGAAGTACCAACTTATGTCCCCACCCCTTTCCCCCAGCCCAGGAAGGGAGTAAAGCCAGTGGGGTTCCAGGGGAACATATGATCCTGGCCTGGGAAGATAATGGTCAGGACCCATGTGAATGGGCATGACTGACCGGAACAGGTTGATGTTTTCTCTAAGGAAATCGCATGCCCCAAAACCTCCCATGCCAGCTGCTCTACGGCCTTGGAGATAAGCTATTTCTCTGCTCATTTGCTCCAAGTTCACCCAGAGCTGGATGACAAGTGTGGCTGAGGCACCTGCATAAACAGCAGGGAGAGAACAGGAGTTCGGGAGTCACTGGGCTGGGTTCCCATCCCACCATCGCCACTGTGTATGTGACCTTGGGCTTGTCACTTAACCTCTCTGGACCTGTTTCCTTGTAGCTTAAACGCCTCACAGAATCGCTGTGGGGTTAACTGAGATAATGTATGTGAAGGCATGCTGCAAATGAGAGAATAGTGAACTTACTGGCAGCAGGACCTCTGCTGAAACATCAGGTGCCAAAGAACCCACATTCTCTCCCCCTTTGTTTGAGAGAGGGTCTTGCTCTGCATGATCATGGCTCACTGCAGTCTTGCTCTCTGAGGATCAAGTGATTCTCCCACCTCAGCCTCCCCAGTAGCTAGGACTACACCAGGCCTGGCTGATTTTTGAACTTTCAGTAGAGTTGAGGTTTCACCATATTGCCCAGGCTGGTCTTGACCTCCTGGGCTCATGTGATCCATTTGCCTCAGCCTCCCAAAGTGCTGGGATTAAGGCATGAGCAACTATGCCCAGCAGACCCCACATTCTGTAATGGGAGTGTCAGCAATTGGGGCCAAATTCTTCCAAGTCGGAGGCTCTCAAAGAAGCAGTCCCTATTCCCATCACCACTTTCCCCCAGCCCATGTAGACAGACAAGTGGGAGAGGGAGAGTAGGAATTACTGGGAGAATAATTTAGTTCTGTTCCTCCCATTGTTGGTCTCTTGAGTTCAAGTTGAGGCATCTATTAGAATCATTTATCAAGAATGCAGGATGAGGGTGCCTGCAGGAGGCAGAAATGGTCATATTGTTTCAGGCGGGATGGTGGCTAAGATGTTGGTATTCTAGGTCCCATCTGGTGCTGGGGATATGGGTATGGAGTTCTGGAGAGAGATTAACCTGTATCCATAGGAGTTTGTGGGGCTGTTTGGGAACATGGGGGCTGTGCCTGCTTTAGCCATCTGAAGAGAGGAGGCTCACGGGGAGAAGCACTGTGAGGTAGTTTGCCTGAGAGGATGGGTCCCCCACACCTCAGCTCCCCACAGTCCTCAGAGGTGGAGAAGAAGACCTAAGTCATTTCTGAGGCTTTGTACGGGAGGACAGAGTAGGAGGGGCATAGACCTTTGGAGAAGCCAAAAGGGGCCATAGCTGTCCTTCTCAGTGACAGATGGGCTGGGGTCACACCAATAGGGCCCTCAGAAAAACATATCCACCGTCTTCTCAGGCCGAGGCCACCAGCAGCAGATGGGGCCACAGTGAACCAGAGCAAGAGCAGACCACACACAAGAGGTGAGGACCTCTGTGTCCCCCAACTGTACCCTCACTGCCAGCTCCCAGCCCCATGGGGGTTTGTACTCTCAAGTTTGAGAACCAGGCCCTGAACAGTGGGGGGCAGCAGTTCCAGGATAAGGCCTGGCCTTTCTTCCCCACCCCCATCGCACGGTGCTCCAGAGAAAAAGGAGTGAAACAGCACGACTCTCCTATCCCTGCCCCACTGCAGATTGTATCCCCTCCCTGAGTGTAGCTCATGAGAGAAGGGAAGAATGTCGAATCAGATGTGAGATTGAGGCTTTAGAATAAAATAAGATAACTTTTAATAAAAGAACTAAGCAAAGGTTAAAGGAATTTACCCTAGATGCTATTAATGGATGGAAGCATATAACTTGATAGTGCATGGCTGAAGGCAGGGATGGGAGAAATAGAAAACAGTTTTACGTTTGTACTCTTTCAAATTCAGTTTGCTGGATAAACCCCGCACATAAGACTTCGTTTTTGTAGTAGGTGGTTCTTTTGAACTTGACGGATTGGATCAAATACATTTGTAGAGCAGATGTTCTCAAACTTTGGTGCCTGTATCAGAATCCAGAAGGTGCATTAAAACACAGACTGCTGGGCCTCATACCCAGGGTTTCTGATTCAATAGGTCTGGGGTGGGATGGAGAATCTGCCTCTCAAACAAGTTCCCAGGGGGGTGGCGATGCTGCTGGCCTGGAGACCACTATTTGAGAATCACTGTAGAATAGACAAAAGCATCACTGAAATGTTTATTTAACGTATACAGCCTTGAAAACAGGCCCCCGAGCATCCTAGGATACCAGTGAGAGTGCTGGTTTTATTTATCTCACCCATCTGCTTCCTCTGGGAGGAGCGCTGCTTGAGCGTTGTTTTGGTCCTCCTGTGTGTTACAGAACTAACTGAAAATCCCTTTGTCCTACAAATGAGTCTGTTATGCCACCCAGGATTTCTCTCACACTCACGAGGTCTGCTCTGCCCAGGTAGATCAGCTACGACAGCACACCTTCGAGTGGGGCCCAAGGTGCAGAGCCAGGGCTGAGTGAGCAGGGCAGGAACATCCTCCAGGCCTGCCCTGTGGAAGCGGGGGCGGCCCTTGCCTCCCGCTCATCCTCGTGCCTCACAGCCAGTCCCCCCACGGTCTTGCCGGCATCTCCTCCTCCAACGGAGCAGCCCTCCCGTGTGGATCCGGATCAGTCTGGTTTGGGTAAGTTGATCCTATCCAAGGGGTGGATGGGATGGTTCCCTAATCAGGCCAATTAGAGATCTCATTCTCCTGCCTGTGGCCATCTATTCAGGGGTGGGCACCTGGCCAGAGTCGTTTCTGGAACATTTGCCATAGGTGTGTGATAAAGTATGGTCTCTCTGGAAGTTTGAGTCCTAAGGACTGAGGAATCTGGCACTCCCAAGTGTTACGAAGGAAGTGGGTGGAGAGCAAATGAAGTGACTTGGTGACTTTATTAAGGTCATAGATCCAGTTGCCCCTGAAGCTTATAATTTAGGCCTACCTTTTATGTGAATAAATAAATTCCCCCACAAGTTAATTTGGGTTGGATTATTATTCTTGTGACCCAAAGTCTCAATGAATACCCTAACGTACCTGCCTTTTTCATATCTCCAAACATGTTGACTTTCCTCCACTCCACTGCTCTACCTGAGCAGGCCTGAATCTCAGTAACAGCCTCCCAATCCTGTGTGGGAGTCAGGGGCTTTGATTGCTTGGGGGACGCATGCCTCTAAGTAATAAATTCCAACTGACAGCTTGCCCAGTCCACTAGACTTTGATGGGGAGGGTCTGGGTTAGCTTCAGTAAACAATGATCCTGGCCTAGCACATTTCCCGGGGGGAGGAAGGCAGCACTGATAAACTGCAATTGCAGCCTCATGGTGACTTATAATGTAAAGTCCCACTGCAAAGAAAAAGTTGTCATCTGCCTCCGAAGACCTCTAGTGTTCATCAGAAAATTTCCAGAGTCTTTAGACTGTACCCTTTTATTGCCCTGGGACCAGTTTTATCCGCAAACCCTGACGGCTGCAGGGAAAATTGCTTAGGGACTGCTGGTATATACTGGCACAGTGGGCTCTGTTATCAATACCAGGCATCTCTTACCACTTTCACCCAATAAAGCTAGCAAAACATCCCCATAGCAGGACTGTGACCTACTCAGTACTTTGACCTTCCTAGTACCTCGGTATAGGAGACCACTACTAGGCAGCTTGGGTGATCCCAATCCCATGTAGCTGTTCAATGCATTTCTAAAACACATAGATCCCCATATTTATCGAAATCGACCTTTAACTGTAGATTTCATAGAAAAGGATTTAAATCGCACATTGTCCGGTGAAACTCAATAAAATTCCCTGTTAGACAGTGCTGTTATGTTTCCCAAGTTCCAGACACTGCCAGCAGCCTAATGGCTCCCATAATTGGCCTCTAGTGCTTCCCACTCTTGTTCTGAGGCAGTTCTTCAGGTGGGATGCAGGACCAGCATCAGAATTAGCATCACCTGGGACATTGTTAGAAATGCACATTCCTGGGCCCCATGCTAGGCCTATTGAATCAGGATCTCTAGAGTGGGGGGGCCACAATCTGTGTTTTAAAAAGGTTTTCAGTGAATTCTGATGCACACTTGAGTTTGAGAACCAGTGACCTAACTGATTGAGCTCCTGCGTCAGTTTCTACACCACACCCAGCAACACAGAAGACCAGAAGAGGCCAACAGGGGACTATGCCCCTCAAGCAAGCTCCTCGGGAGTCTTGACTCTGGCCCCAGATCATATATGAGTGGCATCACCCCATAAGACAGGGGCAAATTTTCTACTAAGGTGAAAAGTGTCTCTACATTCTGTCACACTGATGACTCTGGACAGAGGACAGGCTGGTCCCTCTGGTGTTTGTTCCAGAGCCTCAGAGGACATTAGAATATTTGATGGCGGCGACAGGATGGGGCTCACACCACCAGACAAAATAGAAGAAAGCAGAATAGAAAAATCTCCAAGGGAAGAAACAAACACATTTAAAACCCAAGGCCGGGCCCAGTGGGCCACGCCTGTAATCCCAACACTTTGGGAGGCTGAGGTGGGAGGATCACTTGAAGTCAGGAGTTCAAGACCAGCCTGGCAAACATGGCGAAACCCTGTCTCTACTAAAATACAAAAATTATCTGGGCGTGGTGGCACATGCCTGTAATCCCAGCTGGTTGGGAGGCTGAGGCAGGAGAATTGCTCAAATCTGGGAGGCGGAGGTTGCGGTGAGCTGAGATCGCACTTTAACCTGGGTGACAGAGTGAGACTCTGTCTTAAAAAAAAAGAACAAATGCGTTTAAAACCCTTTCTTCCCAGCAACGCACATGGATTACAAAGCCACATTTATCTTTCAAAGTAAATAGCAATCAGTCTCAAGCAGCAAGGAGACTCAAATAATGGCCAACATGTGTTGATACTGACAGTGACCCATAAATCTCAATTTCTTTGGCAGAGAATGTTGGGTGGCATTTTAATTCCAGGCCATCGAATGAGAAGGAGAGAGAGGCACCTCTGCCGTGGATCTTAGCAGAGCATCCTTGGAAATACAACCCAATGAGCATAGGGTTTAGCACTAATCGATGGCCGCCAACATGCTTTGTAACACTCCATTACCCAGATGGGGTGCGTGGCGGCTGAAGCATGGAGCAGCTGAGCCTGAGGTGTTCAAAGAGCGGCATCTGAGCAGCCATCTAGGAAGGACAAAGGGCCCTTGGAGCCTCTCTCGCATGACTAATTGCTCCCTCCACCTCTGTTTGAGCCCCCCCACGGCCCCTGGTGTGCGCTGCGCACTTTCCACCTTGCCAAACCTTCTTCCAAAGTCTCTCCTGCTTCTCTTGGTGATTTTCTCATCATGTGTGGCCGGTCCCAAGCCTGGTTTTTGTCTTTCAGGGGAGATAAGAAACCTTTCTCCCAATTGTCAGTTTTTTTTTCTGTCTGAGAGTGGAGATGAGTGGCCCCCACTCCCTGTTCTGTCATTTGAAAGGCATTTTAGAGCCGGGTAGAGTGGCTCATGCCTGAAATCCCAGCAATTTGGGAGGCTGAGGTGGGCGGATCATCTGAGGTAAGGAGTTTGAGACGAGCCTGGCCAATGTGGCAAAACCCCTTCTCTAAAAACAATGAAAAAAAAAAAAGTAAAGGCATTGTAGTTACCCTTTAGTTACTATTTGCCGCTCTGCTAGGCATTTGGCATATATTTCACTGAATCCATATTAGCTGTGTGATGTTGGGCCAGTCATCTGACCTCTTTAAGCCTGTTTTTAAATTTTTTTTTGTTTTATTTTGAGATGGAGTCTCTGTTGCCCAGGGTGGAGTGCAGTAGCACCATCTTGGCTTGCTACAACCTCTGCCTCCCGGGTTCAAGCGATTCTCCTGCCTCAGCCTCCCTAGTAGTTGAGACTAGAGGTGTGTGCCACCATACCTGGCTAATTTTTTGTATTTTTAATAGAGATCGGGTTTCACCATGTTAGCCAGGATGGTCTCAATCTCCTGACCTCGTGATCCGTCTGCCTCGGCCTCCCAAAGTGCTGGGATTACAGGTGTGAGCCATGGCACCTGGCCAATTTTTTTGTTTTTTTGAGATGGAATCTCGCTCTGCTGCCCAAGTGGAGTGCAGTGGCGCGATGTAGGCTCGATGCAACCTCTGCCTCCCAGGTTCAAGCAGTTATCCTGTCTCCGCCTCCTAAGTTGCTGGAATTACAGGCACATGTCGCCACACCCGGCTAATTTTTGTATTTTTAGTAGAGACAGGGTTTCACATGGTTGATCAGGCTGATCTTGAACTCCTGACCTCAGATGACCCACCTGCCTCAGCCTCCCAGAATGCTGGGATTACAAGCATGAGTCACCATGCCCGGCCTGTTTTTCCATTTTTTGAATGGAGACAACACTAGCATTTTCCTTTCAGGGTTGCTGGGGGTTAAGTGGAATCTTCCAGGGAAGTTCCTAGCCAGGCCTGGCATACGGCGAAGGCCCGCTTAGGCCTGCTGGCCTCTGCCAGTGCTGGGTAAGGTGCTCTGTTCGCACCCTGAGAGCCTGAGCCAGCCACGCTGCAGGGCGCTTGTGGTCTGTTTTGGGTCTCCTCCCCGGGGGAGGGAGTGCATCTTACCTTTGTCTCCCTAGTCCTGAGCTCAGGTGTGACGCAGAGTTTGTGCTTGATAAATGCGCATGAAGTTAGGAAGGAAAGGAGGAAGACTGTAGGTGAGCCCCAGAAAGCGCTGGTCCTGAGCTAACAAGAGGGGGCTGGGGGACCCTGATGGGGACATAACACAGGCCTTCACCTGGCTCCATGGGAAAGTTGCAAGCAACTGCTTGAAAACTGCTTCGAAACCTTTTGACAGACAGAAGGGACTTGAAGGACTCCCAACCCTAGTCCAGGTGAGTAGAGAGTGATACATCCAAAGTCACATGGCCATTTGGTGACAAAATTTGGACCCTAATTTATGGCTGAAGTTTACTAGCATGGGAAATATTTGATAGCATGTTAGGAACTTGTTGCAAAGCTTCAGCAGGAATAGACATTACTAGAAACAGCCAGAAGACCCTGGGGGCGGCAGCTTGGAGTAACTTTCTGGGTCCTACTTCCCCTTTCTGGTAGTTATTAGGAGCCTCTGGCCTGCCACCCCCTCCCACCGTTTCCCCACGGCCACTGCCAGGTCTGCTTCAAGGCCGGGCTGAACAAGGTAGTTCTTTCCCCACCCCTTCTCCATCAGGTCTGCGCACTTGGTGGGAAGTGCGTGAGATCAACTGTCAGGTGCGTGCAGAACAACACTGGCCTCATTTCAGACCTCATCGCGTTCTTTTACTAGTTGGGAACATGACTGTTAGGGCTGTGTGAGCCCAGTTTTCTCATATGTAAAGTGAGAATAACAGTGTACACTTTATAGATGACAGGTTATTGTAAGAATTCAGCCTACTTAAGCAAAATGCTAGATGTCACATAAAGGGATATCTGGTTGGATTTGAGTCAAGGGCTTGTGCCTTGTTCTTCTTTGTATTTCTTCCCATTTGCTTGTTCCTCCAATGTTAGAACACTGCCTTATGTTTAGCTGTAGGTGCTAATCATCAGTTCACGGGAGAAATGAGAAGTTATTTTGTGAACTTTAGAACTTTGCTTCTCAAAGTGTAGTTCAGGGACCAGACGCATTGGCGTCACCCAGACCACTTGTTAGAAATTCAGGATCTTGGAGCTCATCCCAAATCTACTTCAAAAAAAAATAAAAATAAAAAAATAAAAAAACAAAAAACAAAAAAACTGTTGTATCCAGCTCCCCAGGTGATTCACAGGCATATTAAACTTCGCGAAGCTCTGCATTGAAAAGCGCAGTTTGTAGCGGGGGAGAACTTAAAACTCTCATTAAGGTCCTGAGCATCGTTGTGGAGTGATATGCAAGAAAGCTAAGCAAACATGATATGCATCCCCCTTTCTCACTCTCGCTGGTCTGGAAGTGGTTTCCTGGTTCCACAGAAACTCAAGGACTTAGAATCATTTCTGTAAGATCCATAATAGGAAGAGAGCCAACGTGTGTGTGTGTGTGTGTGTTGTGTGTGTGTGTGTGTGTGTGTGTGTGTGTGTTTGTTTTCCACTTGTGGTCTGGAGGACAGCCCTCCCTCTCAGTTGCTGCTCCTGTCACAGATGTTAAGGGCAGACTAGTCAAGAGGCCAAGCAACTTCAGACCCCAAGTGGTCACTTCTAGATGGAGAAGTAGGGCAGGGTCTGAGTTAGGTCTCCTGGGCCTCTGGGATGCCTTGCCGTTATCTCTGGCAGGGGTAAAGAATTTGTCAGATGAAATTACTTAAAACTCACTTACTTTTTTCTTTTTGAGATGGAGTCTTGCTCTGTCACCCAGGCTGGAGTGCGGTGGCGCAATCTCAGCTCACTGCATCCTCCACCTCCTACGTTCAAGGGATTCTCCTGCCTCAGCCTCCTGAGTAGCTGGGACTAAAGGCACTCACCACCACGCCTGGCTAATTTTTGTATCTTTAGTAGAGAAGGGTTTTCACCACGTTGGCGAGGCTGGTCTCGAACTCCTGACCTCAAGTAATCTGCCTGCTTCTGACCTCCCAAAGTGCTAGGGTTACAGGCATGAATTAACACACCAAAACTCACTTACTTTTTAAAGGTGTATGTTGCTTACATCACATAAAGGTGATGAAGATTCAAACATGCAACAGCCGTTTGCCATGTGCCTGCTCCATGCTGGGCCTGTGTGGGTCCTGGGGGAAACAACAGTAGCTAAGACTGGCTGTTGCCCTTGGGGTGCTTATCCTTCAGCAGGAACAGAGGTGTGCGAGCAGCTAGCTAGGCACAAGGAGCTGGCGCCATGGAGAGAGGTCTGCAAGGGGCCACGGGCCAGTGGGCAGCACACATGAGTGTGAGCATTGGCACCAAGCAACCGAGATGCTCACAACCTCAGACCCTGGGGAGACAGGACAGAGACACAGCAAACAAGGCAACAGGAGGATGCTGAGTGGATTCCAGTCTGAAAAATGCTACAAACAACAATCTTGGGGCAACTGGGGAAATCAGAGTAAGGTCTGGATATTGGATTATATAAAATAATCTTTAGTTTTCTTAGGTGTGGTGATTGTACTGGGGCTATGTAGGAGAATGTCCTTAGTAAGAGACATTCATTCCAGCTACTCTGGAGGCTGAGACACGAGAATTGCTTGAACCTGGGAGGCAGAGGTTTTAGTGAGCCAAGATCGTGCCACTGCACTCCAGCCTGGGTGACAGAGTGAGACTCTGTCTCAAAAAAAAAAAAAAAAAAAAGAAAGAAAGAAACATATACTAGCTTATAAATATTCAGTACTGAAGTATCATGGTGTCCACAATTTTCTTATGGAATATAGATGTGTATTTCTTTCTCTTTCTTTCCCCTCTCCCTCTTATCTCAACTGGTTTTAAAAGTGACATACTCATAAATATGCAGAGAGACAGATATATAAAGCATATATACCAATATGCAAACAATTATTGAGTCTAACCTATAGGGAATATGGAAATTCATTGTATCATCTTTTAAACTTCTTTCTGTATTTGAATACTTTTGTAACGAAAAGTAGAGAAAACCACTGGGAGTCGTACATGAATCGGGTGAGTGTTATAATGTGACTGTTTAGGACGTAGATGCCCGATCGTGTTACTTTTGTGGCCAACGATGGACAGTTTCCAAGTGCGTTCACTTACATGGTCTCACTTCATCCTCAAAACAGCCCAGGGGGTCTTTATAATAGTCATCATCTCTTTACTAATGACTGACCGAGGTCCGAAGGCTTTGAGTGATTTGTTCAAGACCACGTGCTGGGAAGTGATGGAGGTGGGACTCAGGCCCAGGTCTTTCGACTCTAAATCTAGGTCTCTTTTCTCACCCAGAGTCTCCCTCGGGGACCTGTGGTTTATTTCCGCTGTACCAGGAGCCCCTGTTGATGCCAGGATCCTGTAGCCCAGACATGAAGAGGAGCCCTGGAGTTTGTCCTCCCAGCCCCAGCTCTGTCCTCAGCCACCGGCTGTCATCACACCCTTCCATTTGGGCTTGGTGGGCTGAAGGAAGGGAAGCAGGCACATGATGAGAAAGTGGCAGCTGACCTTGGCCCTTGCCCTCATCTGAGGCCTGGGCCAGTCACGGCAACCGCCTGGCTGAAGCCAGCTGGTAGGGGAGAAACACCTCTGAAAGCCAGAGGGAGCGGCTCAGGGCCCACACTGAGCACATCCATGCAGAGATGATGATTTCTAAGGCGCGGAGCCATAGGGTGACTTTTTATCGCTCATTCGCGCATGAGCCAGCTAAACGGTGCCTTCCTGGTCTCTTGCCAGTTATTGCTTATGCTGCCAGAAAGTCCCCATCACTCTGTTGAAGAGGGCAGGTGCCCCTCCCCAGACCAGGCTCCCTGGGACCCCACTCCCCCTCCCATCCCGCTAGCGCCGGCCAGCCGGCTCCTGTGTGTCTCAGCCTCGCCGCTGCTAGGGAGCAGGCCCAAACAGGGGGGGTCTGTGCTGTCTGTACCCTCTCAGCATAGACTCCCCCTGTTTGGGCCTGGTGTGGACTTCGTACTCTCTTTCTAATCTCCTATTTGTAAGCCTCTTTCTAACTCGGAGCCTCCCGGAGAGTTGCTGAAGCATCCAAGAGAGATTTTCAGTGTTCACTGTATTCCCAGGGCCTAGCCCAGGACCCTGTCACAGCAGGGCCTGGAAAAGCGTTTGGTGGGTGTTATGGGCTGAATTTTGTGTTCCCTCAAGTTCATGTGTTGAAGTTGTTTTTTGAGATGGAGTTTCGCCCTTGTTGCCCAGGCTGAGTGCAGTGGCACGATCTCGGCTCACTAACCTCTGCCTCCCAGGTTCAAGCAATTCTACCTCAGCCTCCCCAGTAGCTGGGACTACAGGTGCGTGCCACCACACCCAGCTATTTTTTTTTGTATTTTTAGTAGAGACAGGGGTTCACCATGTTAGCCACGATGGTCTCTATCTCCTGACCTTGGCCTTGGCCTCCCAAAGTGCTGGGATTACAGGCGTCATCCACAAAGCTCAGCCTCATATGTTGAAGTTCTAACCCTCAGTACCTCAGAGTGACATTGCTTTTGGAGGCAGAGTCTTTAAAGAGGTGATTCAGGTGAAGTAAGTTCACTGGGGTAGGCTCTAATCTAATATGACTGGAGTCTTTCTAGGAAGAGGAGATTGGACACAGAAACAGAAAGAAGACCATGTGCAGACAGAGAAGAGAGGTGGACATCAGAATACAAAGAAAGGCTGGGTGCAGTGGCTCACGCTTATAATCCCAGCAGTTTGGAAGGCTGAGGCTGGCGGATCACTTGAAGCAGGAGTTCAAGACCAGCCTCACCCACATGATGAAACCCTGACTCTACTGAAAACATAAAAATTAGCCGGACGTGTTGGTGCACGCCTGTGATCCCAGCTACTGGGGAAGCTGAGGCAGGAGAATCGCTTGAACCCTGGAAGCAGGGGTTGCAGTGAGCTGAGATCACACCACTGCACTCCAGCCTGGGCAACAGAGCGAGACTCAAAAAAACCCAAAAACAACCCCCAAAACTAAAATGAGATCTCTCTGAAGGCTAAGATACCCATGTGGGCTCCGAGAGGGACACCAGCACCACTAGAAGGAAGCATCAGTGAGAATCACAGGATCTTGGGAGGCTGCTTCTGCCTGTTCGCCCTTCAGCCAAGCCCCATTTCAGCTACAACAGAGAGGAGATTTCTCTGGCTTGCTGGAGAGCTGTGAACTTGGAATCAAACAGGCCTGGGTGCGAATCTTGCCTTGGCCACTCACTAGCTGAGTGGTCTAAGGAGAGTTTCTTCAACACTCTAAGCCACAATTTCCCCATCTGTAAAATGGGGATAATACTTATCTCACAGGGTGTTTTCATGGATTAATTGACATAAGTAGGCAAAGAAGTTGGCACATTTAAAAGTTCTCAAAAGTAATGGTGTCTATTTTTCTATACATCTTAGTTCAATTCAAGAAATGTAAGAGTTTTCTTTCAAACATCATCAAATATATATTTTCATTGTCAGCACTTGAGCAAAAACTGCTGTGTGTCTGGCCCTGAATAAGACGGTACTGGGCAAGCAATTGCAGCACAGTCATTGACTGCTTTGGCTGTTCTCATAGATTCCCATCTTTTGTTTTCCTGGTGTCTCTGAATTGCTGGAATCTTCCTGGAATCTTTGAATTGCTCAAGGCAATTGAGTCAGTTAAGGTTCAGTTAGGGTAAAAGGTTACATGCTTAAAATGAATAGAACTTTGCTTCCACATTTCTCTTTCCTGATAATGTTTAAATAGCTGATAGCAGGGGGAGGTCACCACCGCTGATCTCCAGGCACCATGATGACCATTCTAATCAGCCCAGTTGATGCTCAGAATATCAGTGTGCAAGGGACTCCACTGCTCCTGAGAGATCAGAGGAGGTAAAGGGCGTTACCCAAAGTTGTGCAGCTAGTGCATAGATATTAGGAGACCTCAAAGGCATTACTCAAGTTCCCTTGGGTGAGACAACATGAAAACACAGCACAGCAATAAAAACCAGCTCTGATATCAGACAGACCATAATATTCACAAGTGAATGGAGACAGTGCCCACAGAACAGAAAGATGTGCAGCACAGACCCTCCACGTCTGTGTTTGTGTCAAGACAGGGAGGAGGCCACTCCAAAATGAAGAAACATGACTAAACATTTCCCTCTTCTGACTAACAGGAGTGACTTGTGCTCCTGTATCAGTGCCAGCTCAGCCCTATTTTTGTTTTCTCATCTGCTAGATCATTTGTGGATTACATTAAATAATAATTAGTGATACTTAGTTAACTGTTAAGTTATTGTGATGCCTAATCATTGAATTGCCCTCCTTTTTGACAGAATCCAATCCAGAGTTCCCCTTGCCTTCCCACCCTTCCTTAGAGTCGTCCAGCACAAGCCCAAGTCTGGAGTGAGCTCTGGCTTGCTGCAGTAAGCCACAGAAACTAACTTGCAATTGATGTCAGCTGTGTTCCCCATGGTCTGTGGATGGTGAATGTTTACATCTCTAAAATGGAAGAATTCCTACCCAATATTCTTCACAGGCCTATTGTAAGAATCAAGCGATATAATGCAGGTGGGAATGAATTTTTAAAGTTGAAGTTGCTATAGTCTATAAGTGAGTATGATGTGGAATTTCCAAATGGTTCTCTTTTCAGACGTAGAATAAGGTATTTTAATGATGGAAGATTCCTATTAAGCTTCTGTTATGTGTTCCTGCTTCAGTTTCATGGGTGTTAATCTTTCCCATGATTTAATGTTAAGCATAGCAATTAACAAGAAAATTTCGAAGGGACTTGCCCAAGGTTGAGACCTGCCTTGGAGGAAGAGCTGAGTGTTTGTGGGTGTGGGCCTGAGTGTTTGTGGGTGAGCTTGCAAAACTGCTCCCTGCTGGGCCCAACCCCTGCCTGTCCCTGCTGGGAACCTCGCTCTCTATCAGGGAGTGGCCAGCCTTTTAGCCAGGCTGAGAGATAAGGCTATCAACCCATCTGGGAAAGGCAGCCTTTTTAAAATACCAGCCTTATCAGTGGTCTGCCCTGCCTCCAGGATGAGAACAGAACTTCTGAGGCTGGCCTTTGCGGTCCTTCCCTCTGGCCACTTCCTTTTATGTACCCCATCCCAGGCCTCCCCAAAGTCTCAAGAACTCTCAACTTCACTCTCCCTTTTCCAGTATCCACATCAAGCAAGGCTGGTTCATGCTTTTTTCCTCTGTGTACAATGTCCTTCTACTTCTTGAAGGAAAAGTCAAGGTTCAACTCAGACATCACCTCCTCTATAAAGGCTTCTCAGCTAATCACCTCTGCCCCAGGGCTCTTGTAAGGTTTTATACATACTGTTATTTACAAACGTATTGCATTGTGTTGAAATTATGCCCCTCTTTCAACTTCCAACCTCCCTCTCCCCCACCCCATAAGGGGCCAGAGACCCTGGCATAGAGGGAGGTCCTTGGTGAATGGATGTACGCTTTTTCATTTTTGTGCCCTCGGGGATATACTTTCCTGGTACACAGGAAACAGCTGCTGTGGATCTTGTTATGTTTTAGTCTAAAGCAGTTTGTTTTCTTACCACGTGGGTTTCTCTTGGGACAAGGAAGCGGGAACATTTGTCACTGGAAAGTTTTCAGCAGTCATGGAAAGGGCATTCCTAGTCAACGAAGAACCCGTAAGCTCTGCTCAGCTTTGGCCATGCCCCACTCATAGGAAAAGAATTTTCTTGATCATATTTTCAGGCCTGCCAAGGAGCTGCTCAGGGTGAATGGTTAATTAGCTTTTGCAGTGATTATTTTTTCACCAGTTACAAGTAATGTGCAGCTTGGGAATTTTTCTTCATTTCAAGGACTGATTTCTTTTTAGCATGTAGATATTTTATTTTGGATGAATACATTTTCACACATGTCTTGTGGTTTTTGGTATTATTTGGGTTGTAGCTACTAGGGAAGAGGTCAGTATCTGGGAGCAGCAGATGTTCATTCTCACCCCCTCAACCCAGGAGAGTTAGAAAGGAAGTGAGCTTTGCCCTGTAGCCTCTTGCTGTTTCTGTAGGGAGCACCCTAGGTTGGAAGTCAGTGGCCTACATTCAAGTCTTGGCTTTGTTTTTTCTAGTGGTTCTCTGTGGTCCGCACACCAGCAGTATCATTTGGGAACTGGTGATAAATACAAATATCCATGTGCACTCCAGGCTCACTGAATTAGCAGCTCTGTAGTTAGGGCCCAGAATCTTATTTTAACAAGCTCTTTAGGCTTGTTTAGCCACTGATCTAGTCAAACCCCTTTATTGTATCATTTTGTAGTAAATTTATTTTCTGATCATGTAAATCACGAAAGTCAATATACCATATCCATACAATAACATTACATAAAGTGTGGGGAGAGACAAAAGTTTAGATAGAAAGTCAACTAGCGTATAAACATTTTCATGCATTTTCTTCCAGCACTTTTTCTCAAACACATGTATTTTCACACAGTTGGAATCACAGGCCACACACAATAAGGCCTGTTCTTCATGTTGGAACATAAGCGCTACTCAGTGTTGCCACCTACACATCTTCCTAAGGACTATTTTTTTTTTTTTTTGAGACTGAGTCTCATTCTGTCGCCCAGGCTGGAGTACAGTGGCGCCGTCTGGGCTCACTTCAACCTCTGCCTACCAGGTTCAGGCGATTCGCCTGCCTCAGTCTCCCGAGTAGCTGCGATTACAGGCACGCGCCACCACGCCCAGCTAATTTTTGTATTTTTCGTAGAGACAGGGTTTCACCATGTTGGCCAGGATGTTCTCGATCTTGTGATCCGCCTGCCTCGGCTTCCCAAACTGCTGGGACTGCAGGTGTGAGCCACCGCGCCCGGCCCCTAAGAACTGTTTTTAAGGGCCACTGCCACTCCACTGGAGAGCCCTGTGAGAACTGACCTCACCAGGCCCTGAATGTGAACCTGCACGCGTGGAGCAGAAAATGCTGTAGACAAAGAGGCCTCGCTTGCATTCCATGCGTTTGATTATCTTCACTTTTTCCCCCATGCCTCCCCACCCCTAGCCAAGCCCCACTGGGGAAAAATGGAAACGAGGGATGCTTCTGGAAATAGAGCCCTAAGTGGGGGAGGGAGAGGGAAGTTAGCTAACCGCCCCATCTTCCAGTCATCCAGAAACTCCGTTCTCCCAAGCTGGAAACCCTCCCCTGAAACCCCGAAGCAGCTGAGATGTCACTGCGCTACCTTGTGGCCATGTTTTGAAATTGCACCTTCAGTGGAGCAGCCAGGCGGGCGCCCTGACTCCTCCAGGGCTGGAGTGACTGAACTTGGTCTTCTCGCCCCACGTAGGTGCCCGAATGTGAGCCCGGACTGCCTTTCTTACCACGGCTCCCCAACCCGCTGCGGGACAGACCAGGCCCGGCGCCCTTGTTCTAATTAACACCTTGCGGCTGAAGTCCAGACTGCTGGGCAGAAATCTGGAGGTACTTCTGGCTCCTAGTCAGCCCCTTTCTTTGGTGAGCTGAACCCCAATTCCCGGATGAGAGCGCCCCACTCGAAACAGGTCATGCTCCTGGGGACCAGTGCTTAGCACCTTCCTGGCTGTGAGAACTGCTATGGTCCCTGTTCTACGTGGAGCCCGTGGCTGTCAGGGACACCCATGTTGAGGCCAGGGTGGTGACACTCCTGCGATGATGAAATGGGGTCTGTTCCACCCTGTCTCCGGGCCCAGCCTCTCTCTGCCTCTCTCCCTGCTGTGCTGCCTGCGAGGACCCAGTGTGCCCGCAGCACGGTGGCAGCTGGTGTGGAGAGGAGGGCGGGGGAGAGGCCGAAGTGGGAAGCCAGGCACTAGATTCACTTGGTTTTTGGCTGTGCACTCGTTAGGTGATTCATGTTTTCGGGTCAGCTTACAGACCCTGTGCCTTCAACCATCAGCCCTGCAGTTTCTCTCTGCGGCTCAGAATGAAAGAATATGGGTTCCAGTCCTGAGTCCCTGTGAGAGGCAAGCAGAGTGGAGGACGGGCTGCTCTCCTCTCGCCTCTCCGTGGTGAGCCGTTCAGCAGGACCACACACCCGCTCAGCTGTAGGGCTAGGAAGGCTGGCCCTGGATCGGGGAGGGCCTCTTGCAGAGGAAAGGAAGAGAGCATTTCCCTGGCGTGCTGTGGGCTGGCCCTCTGCTGATTCCAGAACTGTGTGCACCCCTGGGAGAATGAGTTTCATCTCTGGACTCTACCTCAAATATTAGTCATGGATGACGTTCTGTGTAATTGTGGAGGCTTCTCAGAAATCTGACAGGCCCTGCTGGGGTAGTGGTTTTGAGTGTGGCTGAACCTGCAAGGTTGGGTGGAGGTGGCAGGTGGGGAAGGGACAGTGGGAGATCCCTTTCCTAGGGGTCCTCCTGGGATGAGCAGACTAACTGTAGCTGATCAGGGCCATTTTATTTTATTTTTCTTGTGCATTTAAGTACTTAAAATCCTCCAAAGCCTTAAACCCCTTTATATATCTTGAAATATACTTAGAATCTCTAGCAATATGCAGCATGTGCCCACAGCTTTTTTTAAAATTATGATTCAACGTGTAGATTATTTAGTCTGGTTTTTTCTCCCTACCTTATTGCGTATACAATTTCCTTCCTTTTTCCCTTCCTTCCTTCTTTCCTTCCTCCTTTCCTCCCTTCATCTCTTTCTGTCTTTCTCTCTTTCTTTCAAGACGGAGTCTCACTCTGTCACCCAGGCTGGAGTACAGTGTCGTGGATCTCAGCTCACTGCAACCTCTGCCCCCCTCCCAGGTTCAAAGGATTTTCCTGCCTCAGCCTCCCAAGTAGCTGGGATTACAGGTGCCTGCCATTGCGCCTGGCTAATTTTTGTATTTTTAGTAGAGACAGGGTTTCATCATCTTGGTCAGGCTGGTCTTGAACTCTTGACCTCGTGATCCACCAGCCTCGGCCTGCAAAAATGCTGGGATTATAAGCATGAGCCACTGAGCCTGGCCTGCATATATACAATTCTCTTAGACTTGTTTTTCAAAGCTACAAAACCAGTTGTTACTGAACTTTTTCAGAGGTCACAGGTCCCTTTGATAATTTGCCCAAAGTTATGACCTCTGCCCCTCACTCAAAATGCACATACACATAGCCTTGGGCACCATATCAGGAGACGGGAGGACTCTCAGAAACCCATCCTCTGCACTAGGTTAAACCGTGAGTGCCTAGGGGCCAGCAATAAACTTTTATTTCTGGACTTCATCATTATCACCCCCAAAAGTTTCTGTGACTTTTAGTAATAGGTATTCAAAACAAAGCCTGTTTGGAGTTGGACTTGGTAATAGCTGGAGTCCCTGACTACCGTGGTTTGTGCTTGGGCATTCAAATTGTTTCTAATTTGTGTTGCTATCATCGTCGTTCTATGGGTTTTTTTTTTTCCCTTTTTCTTCCTAGATGGTCTATTTTTTGAAAGGTATTTGGGCTTAAAAAGCCCATGTACTTTATCAGCTGTGTACCTCTGCTAAAGCCTCCTTCTCTTCTGTCCAGATACCATTCTTCAAGACCCTATTCAAATGCTGCCTCCTCCCAGAAGTCTTCTTCCCTCCACTTGGAAGTAAACTCTGAATCTGTATTTACTCCTCTCTCGTGGTGCTCATTACACGCCATGTTCTAGCTGATAACATTTACATATGTGACTCAGTGGTATACCTCATGTATTGTATTTGACACAGAGAATGGATCATTTTAATGATCCTCTGCTCCGCCTTCCGGGTTCAAGCCATTCTTCTGCCTTAGCTTCCCAAGTAGCTGGGATTGCAGGTGCCCACCACTATGCCCAGCTAATGTTTTGTATTTTAAGTAAAGATGGGGTTTCACCATGTTGGCCGGGCTGGTCTCAAACTCCTGACCTCAGGCGGTCCACCTGCCTTGGTCTCTCAAAGTGCTGGGATTACAGGCGTGAGCCACCACGTCTGGCTGACATTCTTTAGAATGGTGACAATGACAGGGAGATCAGCTTTTGGTTATATTAACGTATTTACATTCTCTGTGGGCAGTTGCTCTTTTACGGCTGGCACATCCTCCCTTCAGCCTGTCCCGTGGCCCCTTATTTCCCCCCACTGCCTCACTCCTACCCCATTGGACCGTAAATTCCTGCAAGGCAGGGACAGCTGTGCAGTCGCCTGTTGTCCAGAGCCCACAGCAGAAGCGTGGCAGTTTGCAGGCCAGAGCCCCAGTGAGATCGCCTTAGGATGTCCTCCCTTTTCCTCTGTGGGAGGGCAGATTTTCTTCATACATTTCAAACAAAGCAACACATCACAACAGACTGAATACAGAAACAGGTAAGCAAATCCAGCCATCTTTTGTGAAGCCAGATATTAGAGAAATTTGCAACATTTCTGTGTAAAACAGTGTCACTCTTCTGCCTCATTTAAAAATTATTATTTGGAAAATATGAATTATTTTTCATAAAATTAGATGATATGTTTGAACATGGAAGGGTTATTATTTTAGAAAGCATTAACAGATTTTAAAGCTTTCTCAGCTTTAATTTCTAATGTAGTACATATTGCTATCTCACAAAATGAACACTGCGGTCCTCAATTATTATTATTATTATTTTTGAGATGGAGTTTCAGTCTTGTTGCCCAGGCTGGAGTGCAGTGGCGCGATCCTGGCTCACCACAACCTCTGCCTCCCGGGTTCAAGTGATTCTCCTGCCTCAGCCTCCCGAGCAGCTGGGACTATAGGTATACGCCACCATACCCGGCTAAGTTTTGTATTTTTTAGTAGAAACGGGGTTTCACCATATTGGACAGGCTGGTTTTGAACTCCTGACCTTGTGATCTACCCGCCTCAGCCTCCCAAAGTGCTGGGATTACAAGCGTGAGCCACTACGCCCAACCTCCTCAATGATTTTTAGAGAGAAAAAGTGTCCTGGGAACAGAGAGTTTGAGTTGTCCTCAGCCACTGCATTAGGTATGGCAGATGCTCACAGATGCTTGTGACATTCACAAGGGACTGACTGAATAGGTAGCTTTCCGCTGCTCCTAGGATTTGGAAGCTGAGGCTGGGGTATAGGGAAGGGAGAAGGCGCCTGTTGTTAGAGGGCCCAGTGGAAGGTGGGGCTTGTCAGGGTCTGTGAGCAACAGCTGCTCTTTGGAGCAGTGTTGGCTCTGATGGCAATACCGGTTGGGGACCTGGGTCTCAGGCAGTGGGTGCTGGGTGTAAGCATGACGTGCCATGGGGGCTTCAAGCAGCTCACTCTGTCCAGTCCCCCTTAGTGCTGATGGGCAGCAACAACTGTTTGAATCTGCCTCTCTGGGAGAGGAACTGAGCCGAATGTTTTTCTAGAAACCTCTGGCTGTGAAATCAGTGGGTGTGGGCTCTACAGACAGCGTTGCGGCCTCAGAAGACAGATTGAGGCTACGGGTACCTCTCCCTGCTCTGCCCTGACCAGTTATGCGCCCGCTGGTGAGGCACTTAACTGCCAGCTTACTCAACCATATGGTGAGGATGAGATAAAATGTCCGTGGAGTGCCTGGCACATGCTGGGTGCTCAGTACATTAGTGACTCCATTAGTCAGATGTCATTAATAATAAATGCTCAAAAGAAGGAAGCTGGGAGGAGGGGGGCTAACGAGGAAGGGTCCTGGAGGGAGTTCTTCCTGGTCCAGGATGAGTTAAAGTGCGGCATAGATGATGGTTTCTCAGCCTCTGCACTCATAACCTTTTGGGCTGGATAATTCGGTTTTGTGCAGGCTGTGCTGTGCGTTGTAGGATGTTCAGTGGCATCCCTGGCCTCTACCTGCTAGATGCTGGCAGGGAAGCCTCTCTCCCGGGTCTTTACAACCACAAATGCCTCCAGACATTGCCAAGTGTCCCCTGGGGGGGCAAAATTGCCCCTGTTGAGAACCACTGGTATAGAAACTCACCTGACAAGGGCTCCCCCCACAGGACACCGGCTTCCCTACGGTTTCCCCAGAAAGACATCACACCAGCCACATGCAACAGATTGGGCTCACTCACTGCAGAAGAATTGTGCCAAGAGATTCTGCTTCCAAGAGAACAAGAGGCCTCCTGACTCTGATCCTCTTCCCCAAGGAACCCTCTCGCTAATAGTGGCCATTTCCCTCAGCAGTTGCACAAATCAGGCCCCGGGGAAAGAAGCAGGCTGACCAGGACAATGAGATTGGTCAAGGAAAATCTGGACAATACCCAGAAGCCTGGGGGAGGCCGTCCCTCCCTTCACCCTCGACCTCAGCACGGAATGCTTCCAATTCCCACGCTGCAAAAACGGTCTGGGCCAATCGACAAGTATAATGGATAAGCTACACCCAAAATGCTACAGCAGTGAGAATGAATGAGCCTCAACTCCATGAAACTCCGCGGTTGACTTTCACAAATGTCAGGTCAAATGAAAGAAGCCAGGCGCAGAACAGCAACTGATGTGTTGCTCTTAACGAAAAATCTCCCCAAAGGCAAAATCATGTATGTTAAGGTTCAAAGGGCACACAAGGAAGGCTTTGGGGATGCTGGTTCAGTTTGCGAGGATTTATTGAGGGTTTATGATTTGGCCCTTTTCTAGATGTATGATATAAACTTTAATAAAAAGTAAACAAATAAACACAACATTCTGGGCCAAAAGGCAGGAAAGGCCCTTTAGCAAAATCACTATGAACCAAGGGAATGAAGATTTCCAGCAATTTTGCCTGTATGGCTCTAAATTATTATGTAAGGGTCAGTTTTGGATGTGGCTTTATAAATAACATGATGTATCAAAAATAATTAGTATAGTGCTTGGCACAGAAAATACTTCATGAATGGTAATAATTAATGCTACTACTCAATTATTAACTGACCTAGGATGTAAAAATAATAGTCAAATACAAAGGAACAGCCCTTTGTCTTAAAGGGGGAAAAAGTTTCTGAAATTTTTAGGTACATCCCCTGTTGGTAAATTTCTAATTCTCAGAGTTTCGGAGCTCTCTCCAAGCTTAGTCTTAGAGAAGAGAAAAATCTACTTTAGCGTTACTAGCTCCTGGCCAGTGGCCAGTACCAAAACCAAGTCCCTAACGCCTGTGTGGATTGGCCAAATGCTTCAATTAACTGATCCGTCATTTACTGGTCCACTGGTTAGCCTGGAAGCTGGGCTCCACCCTACCTGCCTGATCAGGCATTTGATCTGTCTTGGCCACCAATCTAGTTTGTGAATTCACAAACAAAACAGGCGGAACGGCTGTTGGATTCTTCAGTATCAGACGAAAACACTGGCAAAAAAACAAAGTCTAGAAATTGTGCAATGAGAGCTCTGCTTCAGACCTGACTGGATGTGGAACTCTTACAAATTCCCCTCTCTTCTGAGAGAGCCAGGCAATTAGACAACCCCAAAACAACAGAGCATTTCATTGCAAGCCTGGCTCCCTGGTTGCAAGTTAGATGCCACATTAACTCTCGGGAAAATCCGAATAGCTTTCAGATCGTTCTCCACTGAATAACTTTTAGCATGACTGTTTCCATATCAGATATGCAAGAGACTTTACTGCTAGCTGCAGGCACTCTTAGAAGACTTTTAATCCCAGGATGATTTTCTTAAATTTCATTTCTGTTTACAAATGGCTATGTGTCCCTGTGAACCTGTGAACTCATGTATAGAACGTGCTCTGAAGCAAGCTCTGTCTCATACAGTCAGAAAACCCTGGATTCTTTGTGACACACATTTTAAAAAGAAAAGTCCATGGCCATCTATGGAGAAAAGTCAGGCTCTTACCTGGTTTCAGGCTTTGTCCGTGGGCACTTGATTGGATAAAGATGGATAAAACCAAGAGAATGGTGACACTCAGGAGACTTGTGTCCATTTCTCCGTTTCACCCAGGGTACAGGCTTTCTTGCTAATTTCTGAAGCCAAAGAGACCAGAATGCCTATTAGATACTTTGTTAGGGAAGGCTGCCCATTAATAATTAACCTCTCAACATGCTATCCACTGATCAGATACTTTCCTTACTGCCCCCAACCACAAATCTACTTATATTTATTTTAAAAAGGTTGATTTAGCAAAGTGCTGCTTATCCTAACACATTTTGAGAATAAAATACCTTGGTATGTATTCTTACCTTCTGGGGCCAAGGTCAGAGTTCCAGATTAATCAATTTAAAGCTACTGTGTTGTGTTTGGAAATTCTGCCAAGGTTCAGGGGTAGGTGGCTTCCACGTGACTGCCTAAGCCTCCCCGTGACAGTGCTGCAAGGGGTTATGCACACTCAGGAAAGTGGCTTTTCTTTTTTTTATTATTTTTTATTTTTTTAACTTATTATTATTATTTCTTCTAAGACAGGGTTTCACCATATTGGTCAGGCTGGTCTCAAACTCCTGACCTCAGGTGATCCGCCCGCCTCAGCCTCTCAAAGTGCTGGGATTACAGGCGTGAGCCACCGCGCCCAGCTCGAAAGTGGCTTTTCAAATTGCAGGCTAAGCCCAAAGAAGAGGAAAAGGGCCCTGCTATGTGGAGAGCCCCTGGAGGCTCCAACTTTCTGTTAGGTTCAGTGAAATTGGTGATGCCTGTGGTCAAAATGTGGTGGGGCAACGTTTCTACAGCTGAAAGGGGCAGAAAACCCTTCACCTCGTGTTAAAAGGAGCTGACCGAGAAGCAAAGATGCCCTTGCCAAGTGCCCCACTGAAGGGTGATCCCAGAGTAGACACACCTCTTCCCCTCTGTGTTCATTCATGTTCCAGCTGTGTAGAGGACTGAGGAGTAAGACCATTCAGCAAAATCAAGTAGGGAAAAGGCTACTGTCAGTGGCTCTTGTGATGTTTTTGGGCCTCTAGTTTCATTTTAGCTTTCTTCATTTGTTCAACATTTACGTATTTTGGCATGCCTACTATGTGCCAGGCACTGTTCTAGGCATGTGGAAGGTACAAGTTCTTCTGTGCCGGTGGAGGTGGGAGGAGTCGGATAATGGATAATAGGCATAGTGAAGAGATTTATGTAGACTGGCGGACTGTAATGAGAACCACAGGAAAAGCAGGGTTAAGCAGGTTGGGGGAGAAGGTAGGAATTTTAAGCAGTGTGGTTAGAGTGAATTGCATTGGGAAGTTAAACTTTGAGCCAAGGTTTGAAGAAAGTGAGGGAGTTGCCCCTGTGGACGTCCTGGGGAGGAGAGTTTCGGGCAGTCTGCAAAGGCTTTGAGGTAGGAGTATGCCTGGTGTGCTCCAGGAATAGTGAGGAGGCCAATGAATGGGGAGACATTATAAGGACTTTGACTTTTATACGATAACACATGGGGGAGCCACTCTGAGCAGAAGGGTGATATGATTTGTGTTAGAGTTTTAAAAGATCACTTTGGTTTGCAAGTGAGCCCGGGTGCAGTGAAGAGATCTGTTACAGTGACCCAGTGAGAGGTGATGGTGGCTTGGGCCAGCATGGAAATAGGGCAACTGGCGAGTATTGGATGGATGCTGGATATATTTTGAAGGCAGAGCCAACAGGATTTTCTGACTGCTGAGATGTGTGATGTGGGGGGAAAGAGAAGAGTTGAGGATGACTTTAAGGTTTTTGTCTTGAGCAAGTAGCTTAATGGGGTTGCTGTCAGCTGAGAAGGGAAAGCTGTGAGTGAAACAGTTTTGGTGGGGGAAGGTTAGAGATTCAGCCTTGGCCAGGTGGGGTTGTGAGATGGCTTCCAGCTATCCAAGTGGTAGTGTTAAGTGGGCAAAATGAGATAACATGGTAATTACTGCCTGGACAAGCCTCATTGAAAGGGCCTTCTGAAGTTATCAGCAAACTTGGACGAGCTTGAGCCAAAGCCTGTGTTCTGTCCTGTGGCTGCACCTTCCTCCCAAGCCCTGCAGCTTCCACACCATCCTGTCAGATAAGCAACTGCTTTTTTTGTTGTTGTTAAGACCGAGTCTTACTCTGTTGCCAAGGCTGGAGTGCAGTAACACGATCTCGGCTCACTGCAACCTCCACCTCCCAGGTTCAAGCATTGCCATGCCTCAGCCTTCCTAGTAGCTGGGACTATAAGCATGTGCCAGCATGCCTAGCTAATTTTTGTATTTTAAGTAGAGATGGGGTTTCATCATGTTGGCCAGGCTGGTCTCTAACTCCTGACCTTGTGATCCACCTGTTCGGCCTTCCAAAGTGCTGGGATTACAGGCGTGAGCCACCACACCCGACAGATACACAATTTCTGAGCAAAGGCTTCTGCCCTGAATAACTGGCTGGCTCCTGCAGTTAAGCAGGATATGAAAGTTCCACTTTTTTTCCTATAAAGCTGGCACGTAAAAGCAGCTGGCTGCCCACCTCAGGCTCCTCTGCCCTGGGCCCACCCTCATCTCTTCTCCTCTGGGTACTGCCAGTAACCACCCCCACTCTGCATTTTATTCTGGCCATGAACTCATCAGAAGACCCAATGAATCTAAGTGCCTCTGAAATACCAACCCTGTGCCCCCACCCACCCCCCCCAAATTTCTGCAGAGTGTACTTTCTTACCGCTTTCTACATGGGAAGAGGCCTTCAACGTTATTTCTAGCTCTTGTAATGCCTTTACTTGCACTACCCAAAATTCCTTTACCATCATCTCATGTGAACTCAAATTCTATGAGGCTCTCCTGGAAAATGACAAGGAGGAGTGGATCTCTGTTCCCGTTAGGCTTTCAGGGGTGGTGTCTGCTTTTACCTCTACCCAAGCTCTTCAGGCCTGCCCTATCACCGGGTCCCAACTTTCAGTGGTGGTTTTAATGCACAAGTTCTGTTGTGTATTCTTGAAGCTGACCAGGGAGGATACTGGGAGGGAAGACGAGAGGACTTCATAGAGTATGAGGTTTCTGGAACTGGGGGTCCTCAGCCTATCACTTGCTATGTGTAATATAACATAACCTTAATGAGTTCCATCTCCTCACCTATATAATGGGGGACAGCATGTACCTGAGATAATATTTTGAGATATCAACTTCTTATTTTTCTCCCAAACTGTCTCCCTTGTTCTTCCTTCCACTTAAGAGGGGCAAAGGCGAGAGAAGACTACAAATCTGTTGTCTTCCAAAAATATAAGACCTTAGGGCAAGTCCATTTTATTTTATTTTATATTTTATCTTTTATTTTATTTTATTTATTTTTGGAGACAGGGTCTTCCCTTGTTGCCCTGGCTTTTCATACACTCCTGGGCTTAAGTGGTCATCTTGCCTTGGCCTCCCGAAGTGAGGGCAGGTGATTCTAACCAACAAAGAAAAGCAAAAGGCTAAAATACCTTGAAGGGAGGTGAAGGGGAAGAAACCCCTCACCTTCCCATCACTAGAAAGACAATATCTTGGGCTTTGCAGGTGATGTGGAAGGGGGAGGTTTGTCTGTGGGTGTGAGAGCAGAGGGGACAGTGCCTTGCTTCCCAGAAATCCTGCTGGAAAAACCCAGAGAGGAAATGGCTGTGTTGACTGACAGGCAAAAGATATACCTGGCTGGATGGAGGGAGGGAGAGTGGTGAGCCTCTGGGACCAGCAGGTCGTGTTGATGGGAGGATGGGGCCCTCAGTGGCCACCAGTGTGGACTGGTGACAGAGGCCTGGGTCACACTGCCCTGACCCCATGCCTGGCTATTGTGTTGGTCCAGAACTATGGCAGAGCTACTGGGGTTGGGGATGGGGTGGGGAGAAGAAATCCAGAAGGCCTCAAAATAGGGATTTGGAGTCAGTAATTCAGGTGGGTTTCAGAGATTAAAGAAATTGATTGCACATCAGAATCTGTGGACTGAAATTAATACCTCGACAAACAGAGGTAAGCTATGAATGTTAGAAATTTGTGTGTAAGGTGTCCAGCCAAGTGCCTGGTTCATAGCAGAGGGTCAATAAATTGTAATGACCTGTTTTGTGGGATGTATACTTAGTGTCAGAGTCCATGCTTTGAGGCTGGGACGGTGGCTCACACCTGTAATCCTGATACTTTGGAAGACGGAGGCAGGAGGAGCACTTGAGGCCGGGAGTTTGAGACTAGCCTGGCTACCACAGCGAGACTCCATCTCTACAAAAATAAAAACAAAAAGTTAGCCTGTTGTGGTGGCACACACCTGGAGTCGTAGGTACTTGGGAGGCTGAGGCAGGAGGATTGCTTGAGCCCAGGAGGTGGAGGCCAGTGAGCTATGATCACACCACTGTGCTCCAGCCTGGATGACAGAGTGAGACCCTAGCTGTAAAAGAAAAAAAATTAGGTTACAGCCTTGGGAATCAAACAGATATAGGCTCAAATTCCTGGTGTTTCACTTGTACTTACTAGCTGAGTGACCTTGGATAAGACATTGTGACTGAGCTTTAGTTTTCTTAATCTGCTTGATGGGACTAGTAATAGCTCCCTAGTCTGATGAAGTGAGGCAATGCATGTGAAGCCGTCAGCAATCCTACACCACAGGAAATAATTAATGATAGCTACTGTTATTATTTTTTATGTTTAAATTCACTGAGGGGGATCAGGAGGGTGTCCAGGAGGTAGATAACAATAAGACCGCAGTGATATAATTGTAGCAAAAAATGTCAGGGGCAGGAAAACACAAGGGTCTGAACTGGTGGCTCCAAAATCCAACTGAGCATCAGAATAGGAGTCAGCTGGGGAGCTCAGACAAAGGACGACGAATGGGCCCATCCCAGCAGTACTGAGTAATGAAATCAAAACTAGGGTCAAGGCCTGAAAAGCCTTCATTCTGAACAAGTTTCCGTGTGATTCTTGGTCACACAAAGTTTAAGAACCATTGCCTCAGAATGGTGCTTGAGACATCTATTGGGACGCAAGAAGAAAGTGACATAGACCTTTCAGATTTTTCTTTGTATTACCTTAGACAATTCATATTTGTTCATGTATAATGTTTATAGCATATAAGTACTATATAATTTGCACATGGCACTATGGAATATACTAGTGCTATATTATTTATAAACAAGTAACTATATATTGGGGAGAGTGCTCAAAGTAAAAAAAATACTGATAAAGATGTGTTATGAAAAAAGGGGGAAGTCTCTGCCTTAGAGGGACAGACTGGCTCATAGGGCTTCAAGACCTGGCTGTCATGTGCCTGACTCCAGCCATGCATCTGAACAGTCAGTAGATCCATTCATAGAATCTTTGGTTATTTCCACGTCCAAGGAAGCCCAGCAGTTTCTTGAGGCCTCTTCATTTCCTATGAGCTGAAAAGGAAACGAGCCTGAGCGTCTTAGAAGTTGGAGCCTCCAATGGAGTGATCAGCACAGTGCATGTTAGCAGAGCCCTGTGGCTTCTTCCTGTGCAATTCCTTTTTTTTTTTTTTTTTTGAGATAGAGTCTCACTCTGTCAGCCAGGATGGAGTGCAATGGCACGATCTTGGCTCATTGCAACCTCTGCCTCTCAGGTTCAAGTGATTCTCATGGCTCAGCCTCCCAAATAGCTGGGATTACAGGCATGTGCCACCACACCAGACTATTTTGTTTTTCTTTTTGAGACGGAGTCTCCTCTGTTGCCCAGGTTGGAGTGCAGTGGCGCGTTCCTGGCTCACTGCAACCTCCGCCTCCCGGGTTCCAGCAGTTCTTCTGCCTCAGCCTCCTGAGATTATAGCATCCACCACCACACCTGGCTAATTTTTGTATTTTTAGTAGAGACAGGGTTTCACCTTATTGGCCAGGCCAGTCTTAAACTCCTGACCTCAGGTGATCTGCCTGCCTCGGCCTCTCAAAGTGTTGGTATTACAGGCATAAGCCACCATGCCTGGCCTATTTTTTTTGTATTTTTAGTAGAGATGGGGTTTCACCATGTTGGCCAGGGTGCTCTCAAACTCCTGACCTCAAGCGATCTGCCTGCCTTGGCCTCCCAAAGCGCTGGGATAAAGTGTGAGCCACCATGCCCAGCCTCTTCCTTTGCAATTCTTTAAAGACTTTTCTGTTTTGGGTGACACTGCATTCTGGTCTGCTAGCCTTGGTCTAAAGTAATAATGGTTTTATAATTAGATTTTAAAACACTGCCCAGTTCTTGCTCTCTTTTAATTTGCAGAACTTCTTGAAGAAATAAAGATTTCAAGAGACTAGCATTTCATGATCTGAGAATGACCTTTTTCTTTAGTGTCATGGTGATAAGAAAGTTAATTAAGAGAGAAGAAACAGATATTTTACAAGGATAAAGCAAGCAAATCCCCCAGAGGAAGAGGCCAGGGGACCAAGGTGAAGTTCACTGATGACAGAAACAGAGTTTTATACCCAGAATCAGATTTTCTTGTGTTCATCTTCAGGAACTGGGTTATCTTACCTGAGAAAGGTAGGCTTTTGTTGGTGTCTAATACAGTAATAATTGAAGCAATAAAATTTGGATTGACACTGTTATTTTCCTAATTTTGCAGCTGAGATTTAAGAGGGGCCGGGCGTGGTGGCTCATGCCTGTAATCCCAGCACTTTGGGAGGCTGAGGCAGGTGGATCATGAGGTCAAGAGATCGAGACCATCCTGGCCAACATGGTGAAACCCCGTCTCTACTAAAAATACAAAAATTAGCCGGGTATGGTCATGCATGCCTGTAGTCCCAGCTACTCGGGAGGCTGAGGCAGGAGAATCACTTGAACCTGGAAGGGGGAGGCTGCAGTAAGCAGAGATTGTGCCACTGTACTCCAGCCTAGCGACAGAGCAAGATTCCGTCTCAAAAAAAAAAAAAAAGAAAAAAGAAAAGAAAAGAAAAAAGAGATTTAAGAGGTTAAGAACGGGAACCAAACTGTATCTCACCAGTAAAAGGAAGAGAGAGGAGGAGAAGTCAGGGGGATCTGAGGCCAGGTTCTGTTCTCTTAACAACCACAAATCTGGCCAGGTGCAGTGGCTCGTGTCTATAATCCCAGCAATTTGGGAGGCCAAGGTGGGCGGATCATATGAGGTCAGGAGTTTGAGACCAGCCTGGGCAACATGGTGAAACCCCGTCTCTACTAAAAATACAAAAAATAGCTGAGTGTGGTGATGTGCGCCTGTAATCCCAGCAACTCAGAAGGCTGAGGCAAGAGAATCGCTTGAACCCAGGAGTTGGAGGTTGCAGTGAGCCGAGATTGTGCCATTGCACTCCTCCTTGGGCAACAGAATGGGACTCCATCTCAAAAAAATAAATAAATAAAATAAAGTAAGATTTAAAAAACACCCCACAAATCCTTAATCCCTGTATATCCGACTTTCCCTAAGACTGAATCGGGCTTCTCTGCACATCAGCCTATTCCACTTCCAAGGTGAAATTTATGAATTTCCTTGAATCACGTTACAGGAAAATAACTGTCCTCTTTTACTCCTGCTTGCGGCCAGGCTGTCATCAGGAGAATGACCAGGTTTTTACTGGGTCACTGACTGATC
Source organism: Ateles fusciceps (assembly GCA_036589455.1). NCBI lineage: Eukaryota > Metazoa > Chordata > Mammalia > Primates > Atelidae > Ateles > Ateles fusciceps. Next base: position 8,561,654 of record JAZHEH010003061.1, on the reverse strand, counting down.
TGTGTGGACATTCTTGCACCATGTGGGAATATGGCAAAGCAAATAGGTAAACCTGATTAATTCGAGTTGGCTTGCAACATGTCCTCATTTGGAAGGTGGTTGGAGTGGAGTTTAACCTTTTTCTTATCTGTGTTAGAAAAAAAAAGACCCAGTAAACAAACGAAGGGTGAAATCAAGATTGCAGATGACATTTTAGACTATTTGGAAGAATGAAGTATTTCAAGCATTTCAAATAGGTATTTATTCACCCAAGACAATCACACCTGGTGACTAGGGGGTATCTTTGCATCTGCTCTGCCTCCAACTAGTTGTGTGACCTTGGGCAGATTCTGTAACTTGTCTCTGCCTCTGTGTGTTCCCCTGTCAAATGGGATTATGAAGGTTAAATTATTATCACATGAAAATTCTTATAACAGCTCTCTGCATAATAAGGCCTCATTTGATTTTCTTAACAAATAAGGTAGGAATTATTTTCCCTATTTTACAGGTGAGAAGAGTGAGGCTCAGAGATTCCTTATGCAAGGTCACATATCTAATCGATATTAATTGGATGTAAGGACCCTAGGTCCCTGGAAACTCTAATATTCTGATTTCCAAACTCTCGAGTTATGGAGCTAGGGAGCAAAGAGTCAAGATCTCTTTTCTTCTTATTTTTATATTTCCTGGTCTGTGTTGGCCCACAAACTCTCCTTATCAGGATTTCAGCTGTCAGATTGTAGAACAGTTGGGAAAACCATCAATAACAACAGCAACACCCTAGAACCACGGCAGTCTTTTTTATGACTAGATAATGCGGAACCGATAATACATTTTGTGATCTTAGAAATTCCAGTAGAATGAAAAACCAGTTTTCTCTCTTTATATTATGCTTAGAAGCAAAAGGAAATAAAGATTTAAGTTGGCTTTGAACACCAGGTAGATAGTGAATATGGTTGGCTTCGTAAAGTTTGCCCAGGGTGTTCCCCTTTGTGGAGAAGAAGGGGAGTATAGACTAGAATTCCTGACGTGTCTACTCTGTGCCTGCTTCCTCCAGCTGCTGGGGTGCTGGTCAGGCTTGGTGAGGAGTGACCATGCTGGCTTCTCAGGGAGACTCCCCCTAAGCCATGAATTGGACTGGCTGCTTGCAGCAAGCAGGGGCACAGTTTGGGGAGGGGGGAGACCAGCACACTGGCTCTCTCTCTGGGTTCCAGTGCTTCCCATCATGGGGTGTCCAGGGACACAATCCTCACCCTGGTTATCAGGCAGGGCTGGGCACTGGTCAGATGACAATGGCCCCAGCCTCCCTGCAGCAGGATGTCACATCCTCATCTCACAAAGGCTTTCTGAGTTTAGCCCATGGAATCCATAGCTGCAGGAAACCAGGAACTAATTCCCATTCATTCTCTTCATTCCCAGTGATGCGTTTCAAGTTCTGAACAGCCGCCAATGAGTCATCATTTTGCCAAAGACAGGGAATCTTGCTGACGTGGTTCATCACTGATTCCTAGGCAGGCCTAAAAGTCAGGAGTCAACAACTCAGGAGCCGACATCCAAAGTGTTTGCACAGTGCCAGAATTTCTATGTGATCTCATTCACACTTCAGGAAGAATCCTATGATGTAGGCATGATTTTTCCCTTTGAATAGAGGGGAAACTGAGGCTCAGGGAAGCTACTGAATTGCCAAATCCATACTGTAGTAAATGGTGGAATGAGATTTGAATGATGCTTGTTTGACCTCAAAGTCCATACAACAAAAAGTAGTTTTGTCAAGTATAGTAGGGATTGGCTGTGAGATCTTTGTGTGTCAAATGCTTACAAAGATGGAATTGTGTCATGCTCTTGCTCTGTGTATAAAGACATATGTCATGTGTATTTCATATATATATGAAAGGGAGTTTATTAAGGAGTATTGACTCAATCACAAAGTAAAGTCTGCAAGTTGAGGAGCAAGGAAGCCGGTGCTGGGTCAGTCTGAATTCCGAAACCTCAGAAGTGGGGAAGCTGACAGTGCAGCCTTCAGTCTGTGGACAAAGGCCCAGGAGCTCCAGGCAAACCACTGGTACAAGTCCACGAGTCCAAAAGCTGAAGAACCTGGAGTCTGATGTTCAACAGCAGGAAGCATCCAGCCCGGGGGAAAGATGGAGGCCAGAAGACTCAGCAAGTCTCCTCCTTCCACATTCTTCTGCCTGCTTTATTCTGCCAAACTGGCAGCTGATTAGATGGTGCCCACCCAGATTGAGGGTGGGTCTGCCTCTCCCAGTCCACTGACTCAGATGTTACTAATATCTCGACACCGTCACAGACACACCCAAGAACAACACTTTGCATCCTTCAATCCAATCAAGTTGACACTCAATATTAACCATCATATCACTTCTATTATTATTATTAAAACAAATGTTCTCAAGCTTTTCTCAGCTATTTAATGGAGATAGCTCTGAGATAACCTATGAGATATGGCAGTAGAAATAATGGAGGCATTATAGTGGGACAGAATCATATAATTTATATCCCAATTACTTTTCCTCAATCAACAGTAAAGAAGACCAGCCAGGAAGACGGGACCGGGGCCTTTGGCTATGATGCTTTGTTCTGGACAGAGAAGAATGTTTGAAAGGAAGTTGACAGGATAAGGCTGTGCTACCCAAGACCTGACTTAGACCATCCTCAATTATCCAGTTACTCCTGAAGCCATTTATTTGAGTGAGATCATGCCTGGTGTCCTTCAGAAAGTAATAAGCAAGATGCTTTCGATAGGCTTTCATAATTCTGTTAAGGGATAATTTTTTTAAAAGAAGGTAAAATCATGACTCTGACCTACAAAAAATGGATACATGTTAATATTTTACTTAACTAATTAATGAGGAAACTGGTAAGGGTGTTATAACCAGTTCAAAGAAGAAGCCCCAAAACCACACAAATTTATATGAGTAAAGAAATGTTGCAATGAAAGTACAAATGGCAAACAGACGCAAAACTGTCTTTTTCTACAGTGTGGAAGTGAAGCTGGTGGACCTTTTACAGGATAGGACAGAATTTACATTTTGCATTGCTATTATTTATCTACAATTTACAGAGTTGTAAAATGCTTCAGGGGCAATGAAAGCTAGAATCAGATAACCCAGGGAAGCTGTGCTGTATGTAGACAATGCATCCTTTTCCATGGAAATACAAAATTTCCCCTATATTTAGTATTGTTACAAAATGATAAAGGAAGTATTTAGCTACAGAATTCTGATAGCAGGGTAAGGTTCTTTCTGGAGGAAAAGCTGTCTCTTGCTGCATCTTTGCCTCCTGAGTAAAGACTCTGTGATTGCCGAGAACCGAATTTCCAAGCTTGGTTTCTCCCTTTTTGTCCTATTAAGCAGGCACATTATTTAATAGCTGGCACCTCAATTTCCTCATTTTAAAATAGGGATGATACAGTTATTTACCTCACGGGCTTGGGGAAAGAGTAAATGAGAAAAACAATGAATTGTGCATACCATAGTACCCAACACAATAGGTATCAGCTTTTAGTGTTTTTATTTATGACTGCAGTTTTTCGGCATGCTTTTTATGTCTCCCATTCCTCACCTGCTCCTTCCCTTTCTTGTTTCCTGTCCATTTAACTGAAGTAGTAAAGAATAGGAGACTTATTTACAACGTTTTAAAGAACGTATAGAGTCTTTGCTTCCTGTTCTTGATTTTAAAATTAACTGCCTAAATTGTTATGTGTTGCTTTCTATTTAAAAAGGGTGGTGGATCACGGCTGACCCAGGAGTTTGAGACCTGCCTGGGCAGCATAGTGAGCTCCTGTTTCCATAAAATTTTTTAAAAATTAGCTAGTATGGTGGTGCACAGCTGTAGTCCCAGTTACTTAGGAGGCTGAGGTGGGAGGATGGCTTGTGTCCAGGAGGTCAGACTGCAGTAAGATATGATCATGCCACTGCACTCTAGCCTGGGCAACAGAACGAGACCCTGTCTCTGTCTAAAAAACAAAACAACAACAACAAGAACGTAAAGAAATAAAGAGAAGAAAGAAACAAAAGAAAGAAAAGAAAAATAGAAAGCACCTTTACCCCCGATATTTGCTAACCCTGAATTTAAACAAGTGATTCATTTTCTCAGGTTATACAGTTAATCGCCAGAGAAAACAGATTGAGAGCGTGGGAAAGGCCCTCCCTGGGGTCTTCCCAGCACAGCTGGGGACAGGAGGCCAAGGCCAGGAGGTGGCACATTGGAGCCAGGTCATCCAGAGCTCCTTGGTGAGCCTCTCCTCCATCTGCCTTCTCAGCCCCCAGGGGCCATGTCCATTAGCCAGAGAGCCTGTCAGCAGCACGTGCCCAGTGCCAGGGGACATTCCACTCAGCCCTGCCCAGAGGAGTTGGTACAAACCTGCCTTTGCCAAGTTTGTTTTTCACTTTTAGGTCTGATGGAGGGGAATTCTTCAACCTCAGAGAGGAATTCCTGGCTGTCTAGGGTCAGGGTGCCTGATGGATTGACCTTATTAACTCTGCTTTCAATTCTGGCACCCCAAGAATCTTCCAGATGATTCGGATGTAGCCCCCAGGATCTCCCCCTTTGCTTAGCAGCCTGCATCCTTTGAGGAAAAAGAAGGCATTTGTGCAAGGGTTGGGGAAGAAGCTTTGCCTCTGGGCAAAATTTAGGGATAGGAGGACAAAGCTATCTCTGCGTTTAGGTTTCCTTTACATGTATGAAGACTGGATTGACATGTGGAGAGAGCCGTCTTCACTCCGCAGTTCCATCCCTATCGCCAAATCTGTCAGGCTCTGTGGAGGGCTCCTAGAGAGCAAAACATACTGTCCACACATTAGAAAATAGCATGATTAGATCTCAGGCATCTGCCAGGAATAGAATACAGGCAGAGACACACAGGGCTCCCTGCCTCCAGGACTATTTCTTTTGTTATCATATCATCGCTAAAGCAAAATTGCTTGTTTTAGCTCTTGATAGAAACGTAACTTCCCTTGTCAATTTTCAACAGGCAATGCAGACACAGGGAAGGAAATGGCAGGCTGTTCATATGTAGGAAGATCCACACTTGGCCAAACCTAGGGCCACAAAGATGGACATGGAATTGAGGGGAGAGGTCTGGGTTTAGCCCAGTGCTGCTTTAGCTAAGTTGTAACCTTTATACAATGAGGATAATGAAACCTGGGGGACGCCTATCTTACAAGGCCATGAGAAGAAGAGATGAGGCTAGGCGGTGGCTCATTCTGGTAGTCCCAGTATACTAGGAAGCAGATACAGGTGGATCACTTGAGGTCAGGAGTTCGAGACCAGGCTGGCCAACATGGTGAAACCCCATTTCTACTAAAAATACAAAAATAGCCAGGCAGGGCATCTCTGAAAGAAAGGCAGCAGCCACAGTCAGGGGCTTATAGATAAAACTCTCATCTCCCTGGGACACAGCACCTGGGGGAAGGGGCGGCTGTGGGCGCAGCTTCAGCAGACGTAAATGTTCGTGCATGTTGGCTCTGAAGAGAGCGGTGGATCTCCCAGCACGCTGCGGATGCTCTGTTAAGGGACAGACTGCCTCCTCTAGTTGGTCCCTGACCCCCATGCCTCCTGATGGGGAGACACCTCCCCAGCAGGGGTCAACAGACACCTCATACAAGAGAGCTCTGGCTGGCATCTGGCAGGTGCTCCTCTGGGGATGAAGCTTCCAGAGGAAGGAACAGGCAGCAGTCTTTGCTGTTCTGCAGCCTCTGCTGGTGATACCCAGGCAAACAGGGTCTGGAGTGGACCTCCAGCAAACTCCAGTAGACCTGTAGCAGAGGGCGTGACCATTAGAAGGAAAACTAACAAACAGAAAGGAATAGCATCAACATCTATAAAAAGGATATCCACACAGAAACTCCATCTGAAGGTTACCAACATCAAAGACCAAAGGTGGATAAATCCATGAAGATGAGGAAAAACCAGCAAAAAAAAGGCTGAAAATTCTAAAAACCAGAATGCCTCTTCTCCTCCAAAAAATCACAAGTCTTTGCCAGCAAGGACACAAAACTGGACAGAGAATGAGTTTGACAAATTGACAGAAGTAGGCTTCAGGAGGTGAGTAATAAACTCTTCCAAGCTAAAGGAGCGTGTCCTAACCCAATGAAAGGAAGCTAAGAACCTTGAAAAAAGGTTAGAGAAATTGCTAACTAGAATAACTAGTTTAGAGAAGAACATAAATGAACTGATGGAGCTGAAAAACACAGCATGAGAACTTCGTAAAGCATACACAAGTATCAATAGCTGAATTGATCAAGTAGAAGAAAGGATATCAGAGATTGAAGATCAACTTAATGAAGTAGAGCATAAAGACAAGATTAGAGAAAAAAGAATAAAAAGGAATGAACAAAGCCTCCAAGAAATATGGGACTATGTGAAAAGACCAAACCTACATTTGATTAGTGTACCTAAGAGTGACAGGGAGAATGGAACCAAGTTGGAAAACTCTTCAGGACGTTATCCAGGAGAACTTCCCCAACCTAGGAAGACAGGCCAACGTTCAAATTCAGGAAATACAGAGAACACCACAGAGATACTCCTTGAGAATAGCAACCCCAAGACACATAATCGTCAGATTCACCAAAGGCTGAAATGAAGGCCAAAAGGTTAAGGGCAGCCAGAGAGAAAGGTCCGATTACTCGTACAGGGAAGCCGTCAGACTAACAGTGGATCTCTCAGCAGAAACCCTACAAACCAGAAGAGAGCAGGGGCCAATATTCAACATTCTTAAAGAAAAGAATTTTCAACCCAGAATTTTATATCCAGCCAAAATAAGCTTCATAAGTGAAGAAGAAATAAAATCCTTTACAGAGAAGCAAATGCTTAGAGACTAAATATGGAAAGGAAAAGCTGGTATCAGCCATAGCAAAAACATACCAAATTGTAAAGACCATCAACACTATGAAGAAACTGTGGTCTGTCAGACCACGGTGGATGCAATCAAATTAGAACTCAGGATTAAGAAACTCACTCAAAACTGCATAACAACATGGAAACTAAACAACCTGCTCTGGAATGACTACTGGGTAAATAACAATTTTTTTTTTTTTTTTAAAGATGGGGTTTCACCATGATGGCCAGGCTGGTCTTGAACTCCTGACCTCAGGTGATCCACCCACCTTGGCCTCCCAAAGTGCTAGGATTACAGGCGTGAGCCACCGCCCCCAGCCGGGTAAATAACAAAATTAAGGCAGTTATCAATAAGTTCTTTGAAACCAATGAGAACAAAGACACAATATTCCAGAACCTCTGGGACACAGCTAAAGCAGTGTTTAGAGGGAAATTTATAGTCCTAAATGCCCACAAGAGAAAGCGTAAAAGATCTAAAATCGACATCCTAACATTCACAATTAAAAGAACTAGAGAAGCAAGAGCAAATGAACTCAAAAGCTAGCAGAAGACAAGAAATAACTAAGATGAGAGCAGAGCTGAAGGAGATAGAGACATGAAAAACCCTTTAAAAATCAATAAATCCAGGAGATGGTTTTTTGAAAAGATTAACAAGTTAGATAAACTGCTAGCCAGACTAATAAGAAAAGAGTCAAATAGACACAATAAAAAATGATAAAGGGGATATCACCACTGATCCCACAGAAATACATACTACCTTCAGAGAATACTATAAACACCTCTACACAAATAAACTAGAAAGTCTAGAAGAAATCAATAAATTCCTGGACACATACACCCTCCCAAGACTAAACCAGGAAGAAGTCAAATCCCTGAATAGACCAATAACAAGTTCTGAAATTGAGGCAGTAATTAATAGTCTACCAACCAAAAAAGTCCAGAACCAGATGGATTCACAGCCAGACTCCACCAGAGGTACAAAGAGGAGATGGTACCATTCCTTCTGAAAGTATTCCAAACAATAGAAAAAGAGGGAATCCTCCCTAACTCATTTTATGAGGCCAGCACCATCCTGATACCAAACCCTAACAGAGACACAACAAAAAAAATAAAATTTCAGGCCAATATCCCTGATGAACATTGATGCAAAAATTCTCAATAAAATGATGGCAAACCGAATCCAGCAGTACATTAAAAGAATATCCACTACAATCAAGTTGCCTTCATCTCTCAGATGCAAGCCTGCTTCAATCTACACAAATCAATAAACATAACCCATCATATAAATAGAACCAATGACGAAACCACATGATTATCTCAATTGATGCAGAAAAGGCCTTCGATAAAATTCAATACCCCTTCATGCTAAAAACTCTCAATAAATAAGGTATTGTTGGAACGTATCTCAAAATAATAGGAGCTTTTTATGACAAACCCAGAGCCAATATCATACTGCATGGGCAAAAGGTGGAAGCATTCCCTTTGAAAACCGGAACAAGACAAGGATGCTGTCTCTCACCACTCCATATTCAACATAATATTGGAATTTCTAGCCAGGGCAATTGGGCAAGATAAAGAAATAAAGGGTATTCAAATAGGTAGAGAAGAAATCAAATTATCCTTGTTTGCAGATGACATGATTGCACATTAAGAAGACCCCATCGTCTCAGCCCAAACTCTCCTTAAGCTGATAAGAAACTTCAACAAAGCCTCAGGATATAAAATCAATGTGCAAAAATCACAGGCATTTCTATATACTAGTAATAGACAAACAGCCAAATCATGAGTGAACTCCCATTCACAATTGCTATGAAGAGAATAAAATACCTAGGAATACAACTTACAAGGGATGTGAACTTCACAAGGAGAACTACAAACCCCACTGCTCAAGGAAATAAATAGAACACAAACAAATGGAAAAACGTTCCATGCTCATGCATAGGAAGAATCAATATTGTGAAAATGACCATACTGCCCAAAGTAATTTATAGATTCAATACTAATCCCTATCAAGCTACCACTGACTTTCTTCACAGAATTAGAAAAAACTACTTTAAATTTCATATGGAGCCAAAAAAGAGCTAATCAAGACAATCCTAAGCAAAAAGAACAAAGCTGGAGGCATCATGCTACCTGACTTCAAACTATACTACAAGGCTACAGTAACCAAAACAGCATGGTACTGGTACCAAAACAGATATATAGACCAATGGAACAGAACAGAGGCCTCAGAATTAATGTCACACATCTACAACCATCTGATCTTTGACAAACCTGACAAAAACAAGCAATGGGAAAAGGATTCCCTGTTTAATAAATGGCGTTGGGAAAACTGACTAGCCATATGCAGAAAACTGAAACTGGACCCCTTCCTTACACCTTATACAAAAATTAACTTCAGATGGATTAAAGACTTACATGTAAGACCGAAAACCATTAAAACCCTAGAAGAAAGCCTAGGCAATACCATGCAGAACACACGCATGGGCAAGACTTCATGACTGAAACAGCAAAAGCAATGGCAACAAAAACCAAAATTGACAAATGGAATCTAATTAAACTAAAGAGCTGCACAGCAAAAGAAACTATCATCAGAGTCAACAGGCAACCTACAGAATGGGAGAAGATTTTTGCAATCTATCCATCTGACCAAGGGCTAATATCCAGAATCTACAAGGAGCTTCAACAAATTTACAAAAGAAAACCAAACAATCCCTTCAAAAAGTGGGCAAAGGATATGAACAGACACTTCTCAAAAGAAGACATTTATGTGGCCAACAAACATATGACAAAAAGCTCATCATCACTGGTCATTAGAGAAATGCAAATCAAAACTGCGGTAAGATACCGTCTCATGCCAGTTAGAATGGTGATCATTAGAAAGTCAGGAAGCAACAGGTGCTGGAGACTATACGGAGAAATAGGAACACTTTTGCGGGAGTGTAAATTAGTTCAACCATGGTGGAAGACAGTGTGGTGATTCCTTAAGGATCTAGAACCAGAAATACTATTTGACCCAGCAATTCCATTCCTGGGATATATACCCAAAAGGATTATAAATCATTCTACTATAAAGACACATGAACATGTACGTTTATTGCAGCACTGTTCACAATAGCAAAGATTTGGAACCAACCCAAGTGCCCATCAATGATAGACTGGATAAAGAAAATGTGGCACATATATACCATGGAATACTATGCAGCCGCAAAAAGATGAGTTCATGTCCTTTGCAGGGACGTGGATGAAGCTGGAAACCGTCATTCTCAGCAAACTAACACAGGAACAGAAAATCAAATACTGCATGTTTTCACTCATAAGTGGGAGCTGAACAGTGAGAACACATGGACACAGGGAGGGGAACATCACACACCGGGGCCTGTTGGCAGGTCGGGGACTAGGAAAGGGATAGCATTAGGAGAAATAAATAATGTAGATGATGGGTTGATGGGTACAGCAAGCCACCATGGCACGTGTACACCTATGTTCTGCCCATATATCTCAGAACTAGCGTTAAAAAAAAGAGTCTACAGGACTCTTTGGCTGGGCACAGTGACTCACACCTATAATCTTAGCACTTTGGGAGGCTTAGGCAGGAGGATTGCTTGAGACCATGAGTTCTGAATCAGCTGGGGCAATACAGCAAGACCCAGTCTCAGTTTGTAAAATTACACTTAAAAAAATACAAAAATAAGCTGGATTTGGTGGTGTGTGCCTGTAATCTCAGCTACTCAGGAGACTGAGGCAGGAAAATCACTTGAACCTGGTAGGCAGAGGTTCCATTGCGCTGAGATCACACAACTACCCTCCAGCCGCAGCAACAGAGCAAGACTCTGTTTTCAGAAAAAAAGAAAAGAAGAAATGGTAGATTTCCAAACATCCTTAAGCAATGAAAGGACCCACGTGAAGCAGAGGCCCCAGGCTGGGATGAGTGGATGAATACATTGGTGGAGCAAAGAGATCTTGAGACTTGGGACCCAAGAAGTTCTGCTTTCTGGCCTCAGTCAAGGGTGTACCTTCTTGTCCCAGATTCCCAGAGTGACCACCAACAGAGGGACAGCTCTGGCTCCTGGCAGGGCAGGGAAGGGCAGGGCAGGGCAGGGTTCTCTGAGGTACCCACCTTCAGTGGTTTTAGGCTTCAGCTGTAATGTGAGTGGGCTGTCTCACAATAATTCCTTCCGGCTTTGGAGATGGTGGTCAGGGTTACCTGGGATCTGGTGGCCTGCAGGTGAGCTGAGGGGTACTGCAATTAGGCAATTCCTGGGGACCTCACTGGGAAGCCTTGGCAGATCTAGCCTGGATGTTTTGTTACTGCATGGGGGTTAGTATTATGATGAAGCTCACCTTAGGCCTCTCTCTGATTGTCTTTACTGATTTCTCTTTCCTTCATTGCCCTCTCTGACTGAGGTCAGAGTCCTTGAATGGCCCTCAAGGTACCCCTACCCTATTCCTAGGGAAACCTCTGCCGTGGCTGCCTTTCCCTGTAGCCCATGCCCAGAGAGGCTGCAGCTCCCTTCACCTGCATGAGTAGATGAGATCCTCCATACACTGCCTGTGGGTGGAAAAGAGAAGGTGTCAAGGAACTGAGCCCCGGGCGTTCGAACATTTAGAAGTCAAGGAGATGAGGAGGGACATTTCTGCTTTAGCCAAGTTGTTTCTTAAGAATTAATTCTTAGTAGTAACATTTCTGCTAAAAGGACATGAGCAATATGGTTATAAATGAATGTGTGGATAAATTTCCGGGAGCTCCACCATCAGTAGATATTAGCATTTTACATTTTTTTTCTTGTTATTCCTTTAGAATATGTAAACTGGCATCTCCAGACTGCTTCCATTTTCATTTCTTTGATTTCTGGTGAGAATTAACATTTCCCCACTATGTTTACTAATTTTATATCCCTTATGGGAATCGTCCTGTCTTTGACCCATTTATCTTTTGGAATCTTGACATTTATTTTACAAATTTGAATTAGTTATTTATGATGGCTCTTAATTCTTTGTAATGTTTAACAGAAATATTTTCCTTCCTAAAAAAACTTTAGTAATGCTAATTTTTATAGTGCAATCATTTCAACTGCTTCAAAGCTGAGAAAGTTAAAATTCCCCCAAGGAGCTGATCAACTCTCTTTTCAATTGCAAGTTCTTTCATAATTAGATTTTATGTTTAAATCCTTAATCAACCAAAGCTTATTTTGTTGCCTGTTTTATTTTTGATAACTTTTCTATTATAAAATCAATAAATGTTTATTATTGTAAAATAGGAAAATCAGGAAAAACAAAAAGAAAAACATAAGTAGATCTGCGATTTCACATTTAGAGAACCACAGTTGGCATTTTGACGTGGATATCCCCAAATCATTTTTCTATGTATACATTTATTAAAAAAAATACAACTGTAAACACACTGTACAAACTCTTCAAATACCTGTGTATTAACAACACATTAATGGCATACTCCAGGGACATTAAATATTCTTTTAAAACATTACTTAAAATAGCTACAGAGTACTGTTACACTCTATAGATGTACCATAATTGGCTTAATTCCCTATTGTTTTTTCATTATCTTTATTTAAGATATCACTACTATGAACAATGCTACTATAAACTATGCATAAATCTTGTTCCACATGTATGATTATTTTCTTTGTATAAATTTTTTTTAGTAACTTAAAAAACTTTTAGATTGTGAGGTACATGTGCAGATTTGTCACATGGCTATATTGTGTGATGCTGAGGTGCCGAGACCAGCTCAGCCTTACAGACCCGACCCAGGTGGTGCCGAGGAATTAAGAAACAGACACAGAGATAGAAAGCGGAAGGTGGTTTCAGAGACTGAGGCACCAGGGGTCTCACAGCATTGCCAGCTGAGAGCCCAGAGCAGACTCTGACCTATGTATTTATTGTTTACTTTTTCCAGTGACAAGTTTTTCTAGCAGATGCTCTGTGTTCTTTGATTGGTTAAAGGTAAACTAACCAGGTGGCTAGTGTATGTTTACTATAGGTTAAAGACAAAGTAGAAAGCGTTCTTCAGAGAGAACACGGGAAAGAGTCACATATCCTGTGTTCAAAGAACTAATTCATCTGGTGTGAGATATATTCATATTGGTTACTGTTTTGTAATGCTCTGAACAGTTTTCTGCTTTGGGGGGGGGGCAATTTCCACTTTGGGGGGGCCGACTAGGATTTCCTTGCCACTGCTCTCAATATGATTTCTCACACACGTTGGAATTTGCTCTCAACACTGAGGTTTGAGCTTCTAATGGTTCCATTGCCCAATTAGTGAATATTGTACCCAGTAGATTTTTTTCAGTCTTTGTCCTCCTCCCTTTCTTGCACCTTTTGGAATGCCGCTGTGTATTATTTCCATCTTTATGTCCACACGTATTCACTGTTTAGCTTCCACTTGTAAGTGAGAACATGCAGTATTTGGTTATCTGTTTTTGTGTTAATTTGCTTAGGATAATGACCTTTAGCTGCAGCCATGTTGCTGCAAAGGACATGATTTTGTTCTTTTTTATGGCTGTGTAGTATTCCTTAAAAATAATACTATGCATCATATATGTACCACATTTTCTTTTCTATAAGTTTATTAAAGTTGAATTTCTAAGGCAAAGGTTTTATATCTAGATATCTATCTATATATTTTGCCTTTACATATATACTGCTACATTAAGTAAATTTCTATCATTTTAAGTTCTCATTAACTGTGAATGTACTCCTGTTCTATCCTCCACTCTTATTAACATTAGTATTATAATAACATTTTTGTAATTTTACGCTGAATTGATAAGCCAAAATTTTATGTGCATTTTTAAATCTTTCTTTAAAACTAGTGGGTTGAAGTTGAATTTACCACCACTTCCATTTTTATTGCCTTTTTTCTTCCTTTATGAATAATCTGTTCATGATATTTATACATTTTATGTACTTTATATGTTTTTATATTTTTTGTATATTTTCAAAATTGGGGTGCTCATTTAAGACATTATAATGATTTCAAACACACACATAGGTATAATGCATAGTTTTGAATACCACCTGCTTCCCAACTCCATTAAATTCTAACATTTTGCCATATTTGCTTCCTATTTTTGCTAAAAAGTAGAGTACTATGCCTGTATACCTGTGTATCTCTTCTCAAGCCTGATCTTATTTTTCCTGTCTCAGAGGCAATGCCACCCTGAGTTTGATGTCTGTCATTCTCACGTCTGTTTGTAATGTTTGCAGCATATGTATGTAGCTATGAAATATATATGATAGTTCCTCAGTATCTGTGGGGGGATTGGTCCAGGACCGTCCACTGATGCTCAAGTTCCTGATACAAAATGGTGTAGTGTTTGCATATAACCTATGCACATTCTTCAGTATGCTGTAAATCACCTCTAGATTACTTATTAAGCTTAATACAATGCCTATTCATCGCTTCATTTGCCTAGTTTTATCATGATACTCAGGATGTGGCATATTCAAGTTTTGCCTCTTGGAACTTTGTGTAATTTTTCCCCAAATATTTTTCATCCTTGGTTAGTTGAATGCATGGATGTGGAATCCATGGATATAGAGGGCTGACTGCACCATTATTTTGTATGTTTTCAAAATTTATGCTCTACACATCAGTCTCCAACTTGTTTTGTCACTCAACATTGTATTTTCAAGATTTATCTCTGTTGATAGTATAGCTATAAATGGTGCCATTTTATGAATGTATCAGAATTTGTTCATTGGGTTGGTGGATACTTGTGTTGTTCGGTTTTTTCATTTTACTATTACAATATTGCAATAGACATTGCATCATCCACAAGTGAAAGCTTCTGGAATTTACTCCTAGAAGTGAAATTGCTGGGTTGTAAGATATATGTCCTGTCCGAGTTAGTAAGATGCTGACAATTTATTCTTCAGAATGGTTTGCCTGTGAACATACTGTTGGAAAAATGTGAGTGTTCCTTCAATTTTTCCACATCATCACCAACACTTCATAGTGTCAGATTATTTAATTTTCACCAGTTATATGGATGTAAAATGGTATCACATTGTTTATATTTTAAACTTGCTGATTACTGGTGAGGTTGAATATTTTCTTATCTGTGTGATTGTTCATTCAAATTTCTGTTGTCGAAAATAGCTTACTCATATCTTTTGCCCATATTTCTATTAGTTCATTGCAAATATCCTCCCAGCTTGCATTTTGTCTTTCACATCACCTGTGATGTCTTTTGTTTCATAGAGTTTTACATTTTTGGGTAATGAGATTTACCGTCTTTTCCTTCAGGAATATCCTTAGTGTCTTCGTTTCTTCAGTTTTACTTTTTAGTCTTATACCCTACCAAACAGTAATTCTTTCACAAAAGATATTCTGTGATTCATTACAATCTTCTGGCATTAGTAGAATTTACCTTATTTAGTCACTACATGCTATTGCTTTAATTTATAGCTGCATTTTATAAGCTCAGTTCAAAATAATTTTTCTGCCTATGCTCATTGAATGTTCCTTGGATCGATAAAATGTATTGATCAATAAAATTTAGCAAATAGTATGCGCAAGCCATTCCTGCCTTTTGGGTCCTTAGTAGATGTTGCTAATTGCTTGCATTATTTTCTTCATTTATGTATTCATATATTCACTTATTCAACAGCTGTTTTGGGAAAATCTGCTAATGTCCTTGAGCCTGGTTCTAATCATTTCCAGCCAGTTTTATTGGAACTGGCACTTGTGCACATTTGCCATCCTAAGACTGTGTCTTTGGGTGTGTGTGCGCCTGTGTGATGCTTTTCACAGGTTTGTGTTTGGGGGATAATGCTCATCTCTTAGAACGAACTGGGTATCAGATCTTGTTTTTCTGTGATTTGGAACTGATTATATAATATGAAAAACTCTGTTTCTTAAGTATGTAGTAACATTGTTCAGTAAATTTGTGGAGGTCATAATATTTCTTGTGGTGGTTGAGGTTTTTTTAAATAACAATTTTTCCTTTGCCTTCATCATTATTTTCATGTTATCTACATCTTCTCCTGCTGGTTTTGTATTTTGTGTTGTCCATTTGGCTAAGCATTTCAAATTGATTATCATAAATTGTGCATTGCAATCGTTTGTATTTTAAAATTATTTACATCAGTCTTGTTTTTAATTTTGCTGATTTATACCTTTTCTGTTGTTTATTATATCTCCAAGGGGTTGATCTATCTTATAATGTTTTTACAGAATGAGCATCTAAATTTATTATTTCCACTGATTTCCTCTTTTCTAGTTTATTTCTATCCTTATTCTTTATTATTATCTCTGTTTTCCTTTACATTGACTATCTTCATATGATTTTAAGTTAAATGCTAATTTCATATTTCTAAAATAAAAGCATGTGGATTTATGCCTTAATCTCTGGGCCCTGATTCATACAAAGCCCCCTCACTTTTGATATATGGTATTTTCAATTTTATAAACATCTCAAAAGTTATTACCATGTTCTTAATTTTCTACTTCAGCGGTCTCTCACCTTTTTGGCACCAGGGACCAGTATCACGGGAGACAAGTTTTCCATGAATGTGGGTGGATGGGCCATGGTTTCGGGATGATTTGAGCATATTACACTTACTGTGCACTTTATTTCTATTATTATTACATTGTAATATATATTGAAATAATTATATAACCATAATCTACTCACCATAATGTAGAATCAGTGGGAGCCCTGAGGTTGTTTTCCTGCAACTAGATGGTTGCATTTGGGGGTGATGGGAGACAGTGACAGATCTTCAGGCATTAGATTCTCATAAGGGCTGTGCAGTCTAGATCCTTTGCATGCACAGTTCACAATAGGGTTTGCGGTCCTATGAGAATCTAATGCTACCACTAATCTGACAGGAGGTGGTGTTTAGGCAGTAACGTGAGTGATGGGGGAGTGGCTGCAAATACAGATGAAGTCCCGCTGCTCACCTCCTGCTGCGTGGCGGGGCTCCTAACGGACCACAGACTGCTACCAGCGGTTGAAGACCACTGTTTTACTGGACCTTGTAGTTTAGGAAAGGTTTTGTTGTTGTTAGACGTTGATACCCATTAATTTGTTGCTGCTGTAAATTTTTATTAATATTTTAATATAATTTTAAAATTAGAGAAACGTTAGAAGGCTAGTACGAACTCCTATACACCCTTTACCTAGGTGCACCATTTGTTTATATTTTTCCCTAGTTATTCTCACTCTGTCTTTATGTATATGTGAATGTTTTTCTGAACAATTTGAGAGTAAGTTGCGTATATATATATATATATATATATATACACCTACATACTTCAATGTATATTTCCTGAGACAAATATTTTCTTTTATAAAATTCAAGAAATTTAATCAGGAAATTTCATATTGATACCATATGATTATCTAATCACATAGCCCACATTCGAATTGTCAGTTATACTGATATTGTGTTTTATATATATATGTATATATGTGTGTGTGTGTGTTTTATATACTTGTGTGTGCATGTATATATGGAGAAAGAGAAATTGAGAGTATTTTAGAATTTACAATGACAGACAGGCAGCAGAGATGGCTGCATGCCTACAGCAACCACAATCTGTAGGCCACCCAAGTATAAATATTTATTTTCTTTTTGTACTCCATTTTTCAAAAGTTCATGTTTATTTTCATATATGCTATTTTTTTCACATACTATATATTCATAGTAGAAAAGATAAAGCAATATAACAAAAATTGGCAGAAATATCAGTACATAGAGATAACCACTATTAGTATTGAGATGAATATTTTATAGACTTTTGCTTTCAATAAACAAAAATTCTAGACTTTTTTTCTAGTTAAATAAAATATAAGTACATTAAAAATGGAGTCTCATTGTATGGCTTATGGTTTTAAGTCTCTTTTAAGTCTTAGTTTATGTGACATACTTCATAGGTAGCCTTTATAACAGCTTTGCAAAGTAGAGCCACATTTTTAGATGAGGAATCCAAGGTTCAGAGAAGTTCAGTGAACTGCCCAGGTCACACTGCAGTAAGGAAGGGAGTTTAAAATCTAGGAGAGATCCAAGATGGCCGATTAGCAGCAGCTCAGGATTGTAGCTCCCACTGAAAGCGCAGAGAGTGAGTGGACGACACACTTTCAGACGAATTTTTATTGCCCACGGACCAAGAGATTCTTGGCGGAGGAGCCCCACGGGTCGCCAGCGCGACTCTTTTGGCCAGCGCGGCCGTTTTGCAGGCGCCCCGGCGCGGTGGTTCTCAGTCCAGAGTATACGGGACTGAGTGCCCTTTGGTTGGTGTTTGGAGCTCTGGGAAGGCAGAGTCTCCCATTCAGCTGATTGAAAAGCGGACTGAAGTGGGGGAACCAGACCCGGAGATTCCCCGGGCAGAAAAGCGCCACGAATCTTAACGCCACTGTTTCAGCCGGTGTAGTGGGTCGCCGCAGGGGAAGGCTGGTCCCCCCCACCCAACACACACACAAAAACAGCACTTGGAACTGCTGAGGATTGAGAGTTTCACAGCAAGTACAGCTGAACCCGGGAAGGTCCAGCTCTGTGGGGGAGGGGGTGTCCGCCGAAGGAAAACTAAGAAACAGAAAAAACTTCACCACCAACAAGCTGGATGTCCACTCAGAGACCTAATCTGAAAGTCAGCAATTACACAGACGACAGGTGGATAAATCCACGAAGATGGGAAGAAACCAGCGCAAAAAGGCTGAAAACACCCGAAATCAGAATGCCTTTCCTCCTACAGAGGATTGCAGTGCCTCATCACCAATTGAAAAAGGCCTGATTGAGAATGAATGTGAGGAATCAATAGAATCAGGCTTCAGAAGGTGGATAATAAGAAACTTCTGTGAGCTAAAAGAACATGTTCCAGCACAATGCAAGGAGACTAAGAACCTTGAAAAAAGGTTTGACGAAATGTTAACGAGAATGGACAATTTAGAAAGGAATATAAGTGAATTAATGGAGCTGAAAAACACAATACGAGAACTTCACGAAGTATGCACAAGTTTTAACAGTCGAATTGATCAAGCAGAAGGAAGGATTTCAGAGGTCAAAGACCAACTTAACGAAATAAAACGAGAAGACAAGATTAGAGAAAAAAGGTTAAAAAGGAATGAGCAAAGTCTCCAAGAAATATGGGACTATGTGAAAAGACCTAATCTACGTTTGATAGGTGTACCTGAATGTGACGAAGAGAATGAATCCAAGCTGGAAAATACTTTTCAGGATATTATCCAGGAAAACTTTCCTAACCTAGCAAGGCAAGACAATACCCAACTCCAGGTAATACAGAGAACACCACAAAGATATTCCTCAAGAAGAGCAACCCCAAGGCACATAATCATTAGATTCATCAGGGTTGAAAAGAAGGAGAAAATACTACGGGAGGCCAGAGAGAAAGGTCAGGTTACCCACAAGGGGAAGCCTATCAGACTCACAGCTGACCTCTCAGCAGAAACCCTACAAGCCAGAAGAGAGTGGGGGCCAATATTCAACATCCTTAAAGAAAAGAACTTTCAACCCAGAATTTCATATTCAGCCAAACTAAGCTTCATAAGTGAAGGAAAAATACAATTTTTTATGAACAAGCAAGTACTCAGAGATTTCATTACCACCAGGCCTGCTTTACAAGAGCTTCTGAAAGAGGCACTATATACAGAAAGGAACAACCAGTATCAGCCATTCCAAAAAACCCATCGGTAAGCTGCATCCAGACCCATCTCACATGCAAGGATATACAGAGACTCAAAACAAAGGGATGGAGGAAGATTTGCCAACCAAATGGAGAGCAAAAAAAAAAAAAAAAAAAAAAGCAGGAGTTGCAATTCTCATCTCTGATAAAATAGACTTTAAAGTAATAGAAACCAAAAGAGATAAGAAGGACATTGTATAATGGTAGAGGGATCAATGTAACGGGAAGAGCTAACGACCCTAAGTCTATGTGCACCCAATATAGGAGCACCCCCGATACATAGGGCAATTTCTTGGTGACTTACAAAGAGACTTGGACTCCCGCACGATAATAGTGGGAGACTTTAACATTACATTGTCAATATTGGACAGATTAATGAGACAGAAGGTTAACAAGAATACCCGGGATTTGAACTTAGACCTCAAACAAGTGAACTTAATAAACATTTACAGAACTCTCTACTCCAAATCCACAAAACATACATTTTTTTTCAGTAACACATCACATTTATTCTAAAAGTGACCACATGGTTGGGAGTAAATCACTCCCCAGCAATTGCATAGCATTTCATAGGTTTAAATGAAATATTGGTTGGCTGTTTGTTTGTTATTTTCCTCCCTTATTCCTTCCTGTCTCCATTGTATAACACAATTATTAGTATAAAAGAGCTTTTTAATATCCATTTGTAGACTGCATTCTAGCCTGGGCAATAGAGCAAGATTCCCGTTCTCTCTCCCTCTTTTTCTTCTTTTTCTCTTTCTTTCATTCTCTTTTTATTCCTTCTTTCTCTCTTTCTTCTTTTCTTTCTTAAAAAAAAAAAAATCTAAACCCTGAACTGTTTGTGCAAAGGCTCTTGGTTAGATTATTATTTTGCCCAAGGCTTCTTTCACTGCTTTTACTTGTATTATTAACATTTAGTTTTATTGCATGTGGTGAGAAAATCTGTATTTTTTTTCCTCTTGATTCAATTTTTGGGGCCTTATTTGAGAGTTAGTATATATGTGCCAATGCCCACATATGGAAAAAAATGTATAATCTATGTTAGTATTGAGTTCAATATATGTTTATTGGTTCTAACTTCTCAACTGTGTAACACTCATAACCTCTGTTATCTATTTTGTCACATCTTAAATATCTTCTAAATTTTTGTCTACTTATTTGCCTTTATTTTTAAATATTGTCTATTTTCTTAGCCTTGGAGTGAATTAAACACTCCCATTACAATTGCACATTTTTTATTCTATTTCGTTTTGCATTTCTAACTTTGGTAATTTGTCTTCATAGTTGATTTTATATTTTTTATCATAATCAGGAGCTTCTTTGTACCCTCCCCCTATGTTTTTGGCTCCAAAATATCTTTTATATGCTATCAGCTTTACCAACTGTTTTCCTTTTGTTGTCGAGTTTCCTCATTATACCTTTTTATTTTAGCATTTCTGCAATTTTTTTTTGGTTATAGGTGCCTATTTTTAAGCAACATACATATTGTTGGATCTTATGTTTTAATCTAACATGACAATTTGTCGTTTTAGAAATGAATGGCCTAAGTACATAAAGTTCTTCGGGGTAAAGGTAGTGTAGTGATATGAGATGGGCTCCCAGATACTGGCTGTATACTTTCTACAAGTCCCTTAAATACCCTGTAAGGAAGCTACTTACAGGTGTCTTCATCTGTAAAATTGTGTTAATAAGCATACCAACCTATTAGAGTTGCTTCGGAGATTAAATAAGATCAAGAGCACTGAGAAATAGAAGCATATTAAAGCATATTAAACTGATGATTTGTAAAATGCGGTTGTCAATATTTGCTATTGTAGATATTACGTCTGGAAATACCATTCAAAGCAAGTTTCTTGGCAAGTATGACGCAAGTTGGTTAAATGATGATCTATGCTCAAAATGGGGGATAATCAGATCTATACTTTTCTCCAACCGTATTTTAAATTTCTCTTTGAGATGATGGGAGTAACTTACAAGAAAAACTGCTGAGAAGCAGTGGTCCAAAGCCCCTCAGAAGCTCTCAGGTTTCAGTTCATGTTGTCCATCTCCATTTCTGGCTGCCCCTAGGGCTTCACAGCTTGACTTAAATTCAGCCATGTCAGGAATCATTCGCTGCCTTGCTTTCCGTTTAATTAAGTGCTTAGGTTGTGCGAATAAGTTATTTGCTCTCGGGATGGGTATGGAAGCTGCAGGCTTTGCTGTGCCTTGGCAGTTCTCATCAGGCGTGGAAAAACTGAAACTAAGAAAAACCAACCAAGCAATGATAGATTTTCTACTTCCTGGATTGTGTGACTTGCTCATCCAATGAAAGGCAATGAGGGGAGGGGGTGAGGGGGGCAACCAGAGATGAGGACTGATTCTCAGCTTGCGGTTCTCCCCAGCAGTCCTCCAGCCCCTATACAGCTGGAACCTCTGCACCAGTGAAAGCTGCTAGGAGTTCAAAGTGCATTCACATTCAATTCTGCTGCTCAGGATCAGAGGCAGTGAGGAAAGCTAAAAAAAAGTCTGAGGTTTAAACTGGAACCCATTTTTAACTTTTCAAATGTTCTTGGTATTTTAGGATCCAGAAAACCTTACATCAGACAATGCCGTATTACCAAACTGAAGAATAAAGAGTCTATAATATCATAAACTGATATACCCCAGACTGACCTGATTTATTTTTAGTTGTATGAACTTCAGATCTCTGATGGCTCCTATTTGATCACTTAGAGGAAGCTATAGGTTCATTTCCTATCACATGCAATAGAGACATTTTTAAAAAAACTCTTCTGATAATAATCGTCATCTGGTGTCTTGTTACACAAATGTTTCCAAGTCCCTCCCTGGAGATTCTGATTCAGTGAGTCTGGGATGGGGCATCACATTTGTGGTTTCTTTTCTTTTCTTTCTTTTTTTTTTTTAGACAGAGTGTCACTCTGTCATCTAGGCTGGAGTGCAGTGGTGCAATCTCGGCTCACTGCAGCCTCCGCCTCCTGGGTTCAAGTGATTCTCTTGCCTCAGCCTCCCACATAGCTGGGACTATAAGCACACACCACCACACCCGGCTAATTTTTGTATTTTTAGTAGAGATGGGGTTTCACCATGTTGGCCAAGCCGGTCTCAAACTTGTGACTTCAAGTGATCCACCTGCCTTGGCCTCTCAAAGTGCTGGGATTACAGGCATGAGCCACCGTGCCTGGCCAGATTTGTGGTGTTAACATTAGCTTGGGAAACAATGGAGTACACTGAGGGGATAGATTCTACTTTTAGAATCAGACAGCCCTGGGCTCAAGTCCTGGATCTTTTACTTACTAGTTATGTGGTTTTGCACAAATTTCTTAACCTTCCTCAACCTCA
The DNA here is from genome assembly GCA_036589455.1 of Ateles fusciceps. Taxonomy (NCBI): domain Eukaryota; kingdom Metazoa; phylum Chordata; class Mammalia; order Primates; family Atelidae; genus Ateles; species Ateles fusciceps. Next base: position 8,538,811 of record JAZHEH010003061.1, on the reverse strand, counting down.
TCTGAAAAACAACTGGAGATAAAAACATGTATCTCAAAGTGTTGTCAAGAGGGTTAAAATAACTCTAACACCCTTGATAGCAACCACTTTTCTCAGTATTGCTAAATCATTTCTACCCGGGTTAATTTGAAGATTATCTGTGAATTTATTTAGCACACAAGCATAATGTTACTTATTTTCCCTGTTTATTTGGTGTATATTTGTAAAGCTTTGGCTGTGTGCAGGACACTGGGATTTTTAGAACCCACTGGGCACCTCCCTGATAACCTGCTCACACAGTCCGTCTCAAGTTGTGTTTTTGCTTTTCGAGACGGAGTCTTGCTCTGTCACCCAGGCTAGTGTGCAGTAGTGCAATCTTGGCTCACTGCAACCTCCATCTCCCAGGTTCAAGCAATTCTCCTGCCTCAGGCTCCCAGGTAGCTGGGACTACAGGCATGTGCCATGATGTCCAGCTGATTTTTGTATTTTTGGCAGAGACAAAGTTTCACCGTGTTGGCCAGGCTGGTCTCGAATTCCTGATCTCAAGTGATAAGCCTGCCTCAGCCTCCCAAAGTGCTGGGATTACAGGTGTGAGCCACCACACCCCACCCATCTCAGGTTTTTGAAGGTACTGCCCGACTTCCTTGTGTGAACAACTCTACCTGGCAGGCCCCTAGTTACTCACGGAGCTTGTTGGGTTAGAAAGGCCATGTCTTTATTCCTCCTTTGTACCAGAAATTGAATTTTTCTTTAATCATGTGTATTTTTCTTTCCAAAGGAAAATTTATGTGAAATTATTCAATTTGATTTTACACCGAATACGTTCTAGGTACTTTGCATTGTGTTAACTTGTCCCTTTTTGGACATAAAAAGCTTCGTACTTTCCCCCCTACCCCCCAATAGCAAGAATCCAATGGATTTCTGATGATTATACCTGTATTTTCCTTATATGTAGTTTAGCTTCAAAAGAATTTAAAGCACTTTAAAAAGATACAAACAATGCGAGACTTTAAGAGGAAAATGTAGGTAGGAAAAAAGGATGTGAAAAATAGAGTGAATTGATAAAATGAAATTACACTTCAAATACTTGTTGTACGGTCCGTTATACTTCCCCGTGGTGGGCCAGATATTTGGGTCTGAACTCCCTAGCACTCATTGCAAACCCTCTGCAGACGAAAGACGGAGGTGATGATTCTCAAGCCATTTAGATGGTTATTGGGATCATCATCTATATGAGTCTTTAACTTTGTTTTAATTTTTCCATTGGCCCAAGACTTGGGGTCCTAATCAACATTAGGGTCATTAAGAGTCTACAGAAGGGTCATAAGTACCATGGAAAACTATGTGCTCTCCAGTCTTCCAGCCAAACACAAAATAGATCAGGGAATAAGGAGGCCTCTTGCTTTGGAGGAGATGATAGCCGGGTGGACGAGCTGGGCTGGGGATCAGCCAATCTTCTGGTCCAGAATCTGTAGCCATGGCAACAGTAGTGAGGGCAGCTCTGTTTCCATCAGCAATGACACCCTTAAGAGGTCCCGGCAAAGAGAGAAGCCTGTTATACGTCAGGGCAAGGCTCTAGGTGAGGGAAGTTCATGTAATTTTAAAGCATAATCACTGAGAGGAAATAAACAGCCTCTTTCATGTTAACCTTGCAAACTCAAATAGACAAAGTGAAGGCAAATGACTGGCTGTACTGCCTGGCTGAGGCTGGGTATGAGTGCCTTGCGTAGGAACCTGTAGCCTGCCTCAGGTTTGCCTTTTATTCTCTTTACTTTCTAGTAACAGTGCTCCCAGGACTTTCAATAAGTAAAGCCCAGAGGAGAAGAGTTGCTTTTGAAGCCACACTCTTGTCTGCCTCATTCATTTCAAACAGAGACACTTCTGAAAGAGATGAAGGCCTGTGTACAAACAACAATGCCCACTGCATTCTGTTGCCTTCAGCTGTGATGTGGTGGCTTTTGATTCTACACGGAAGCTTCCTTGTTTCAGACACTGACTGATGGGTCTTCTGAATGAAGGAGGCAGCAAGAACAAAGGAGCGAGGCTCCTGGTAAGGCCAGGTGCTTCAGAGGAAGGGCTGGAAAGCACTTAAAATAAAAGGTAAACACGAGCCTCCACAAAAGCAAAAAATACTGAGGCACTGAGCGCTGACTGGTTGGTAATTTCTAGTTTTTAAGGATTTCCACACGTTTGTGCAAACATATATAAGCTCCTTGGAGACCTCTGACCTAGAATTTCAGAATTTTTGGTGGAGGAACCAAAAGTGAAACCCAAATAGATGTCATAAAACAGGTAAAACTAATTGAAATAAAGAGCATTGGCGGTCTGAGTCTGGTTTGAGGCAGTGAAACAGAAAATAATGTGTTCAAAGAGCAGATGATGAAGCATCTCCATCTCAGAGAGGGGGGGTGGTTTTTTTTGTTTGTTTGTTTGTTTTTTACCAGAAATGTATGGAAAGCCACAGAAAGGCTCACTGTAAACACCATGGACAGTGTTAGGACCTGCTGTGAGGGAGCTGTACGAGATGTGCCTCCTTTCTCCAAAAACCCTCGTCTTTCTGTATTGCCTAATAAAAACAAACCAGTGAAAAATCCATGTGAGAAATCTGGCTACACTAAGTACTTTTATAAGACAACACTATCAAACTCCCTGTGAATCCACATTCTTCATAGTCCATGGGGGAGCACGGTGGAGGCTGAGGAGATGGGGTGGGGATAGTGAGGGTGGAGGGGGAGAGGAAGGGAAGTTAAATGAAGCGGGGACCCTTGTCCTGATTAGTGGTTTATATATACCAGTTCTTATAAAAAGCAGTCACCAGCTACATGATGTTCTGCTGTTTACATTAGGGATGTTAAAATAGAGATTATAAGAACGACAGAATGGACTCTTGGTGGTAAAAATATACGAAATTATAAACAAGACCCAAGGCCATGCCAGGTAAGGGTTAAGTCACACCTCCCAACACTTAGAGAATAAACTAGGTTCTAACAGCAGCAAGGTTTTTCTTTTTCTCTAGTAGCTAAACAAGCACTGGCCTCCAGGGAAGAAATATTGAAACAATTGCAGCTCATCAACCACCAAACACTAAGCGATCCCTCTCCCTACCCCTTTTCTGCAAGACATAACTACTGCTTTGATTGGAGCAGAGACTGATTTCAGTAACTTTGTCCGGGTGAGTCCACTGATGGTAGGCTGGTTCTGGCCAGTTTACAGAGGCTTGCAGTGAGTGCCTTCCTGTCCTCTGCTTCACCATTTGACACAGAGGACCTAATTGCAAAGAGTTTAAATGTTAAGTCTCCACCCCAAAGTGAACATGGGACACATGTAACGTGCATGTTTGTTTAGGCATGTGCGTACCTCCCTTCAGGAACATTCACAGCTCTTCCTATAACCTGTTGAATATGTATACTTAGCCAACCCATTCAGCACAAATTCCTTTTCCTCCCTTTCCTCCCTTGAAGTGCCTGCTTTTGGTTTCTGTTGGAGGCTGTGCTTAAGCCTGTGGGATTTCAAGCCTGTAGGCTTCAACCCTTTATAAAAAATAAACCTCTCCTCTCCAGTATTATAGTTCTGTGAATTTATGTTGACAGGTTAATAACTCAGTTTCATAGAAAATAATTAATCAAATCAGACACTCTTGGTTGTCCAACCAACAGCCATTGTCTCGTTAAACTTTTCACTTGCAGAGCCCTAGTTTGGCTTGGCAGTCCTGCTCTCCGTGTCGTGATTGACCCTATTCTCAATTCCAGGAATAAGTCCCAATTACGTACTTTTTAGTGGCAACTATGGTAGGTAAAATTTTAAAATGGTCTTATAATCTTTACCCTCTGGTGTTACATCCCTAAAATTGGCAAAAGGCTTGTCATCTATGTTATTATCTAAGCACATGAGCCCTCTTTAGCTGGTGGCAGAAGCAGGGAAGTCAGATTCAAAGTATGAAAAGGATTCAGTACACTGTTTCTGGCTTTGAAGATGGAGGGTGCCAGGTGCCAGGACTGAGAGTGGCCTTTGGCATTGAGACTGGTGCCTGGTTGGCAGCCAGCAAGGCCGTGGAGACCTCAGTCCTACAATTGCAAGGAACTCAGTTCTGCTCACAACCTGATTAGGTGTGGAAGTGAATTCTTTCCAAGTCTCTAGATGAGGGGTTGGCCCTCCTAACACTTTGATTCTAGCCTTGTAGGTACATGTACAGAGAACCCACTTAAGCCTTTCTGGACTTCTGGCCTATATAGAAACAAGTGGGAATTGCGTTAAGCTGCTAAGTCTGCGGTTATTTACTTTGCAGCAATAGAAAACGAGTAGAGCAACGTGTAGATAGTGTCAAGAAATCCAATCCGTATTTCTGCTCAAGAGGAATTCGTTTTCAGCTCTGACTCTGACCAGGAATCAGAAAATTATCCATGGTAGAAACTGTGGATTACCTATCCAATAACCACTCTTGAATTTTTTTCTTATGCACACACCACACACCCACTATGAAGGCCACAAAGACTGGATTCTTGCTTTCCCAGCCACCCCTGCTGCGGGCGTGGTCATGTGACTGGGATATCCCTTTGGCCACAGACCTGTGAGAACAGTAGACGAGAGCTGTCGCAGCCATTTTATAGCCATGAGGCAACAACCCTAAGATGGTAGAGTGGAAAGAAAGGAAGGTCTTGTTTGTTTCATGACAGTTTTGAGCTAGGTTGCCACCTTTGGAATTTCCTGCTTTCACATCCTTTGTTATATAAGATAATTAAATGTCTTTATTGCTTAAGTCTATGTTAGTTGGGTTTTCTGTTGCTTGAGGCTAAGCATATCCTTACTAATACGTTACCCTTCCTACCAAAAAGTATAGAAGGCAGAATGCAGAGACATCTGAGGTAGAGCGAGTACAGAGTTGAGGATCAGGCTCTTGGCACAAGTAAAAATTCCATAGGTATTCAGGGGTGTGAAGACACATAGCCCTTGGGTGACATCTAGAACTATTAAAAACAAGTGAAAGTGACACACATTAGGGCACTTGCATCTTAAGATGTTCTCTACTCTCTGTTTTCTGTTTTCTGAGATTCTTGCTCAGTGCAGCAAAGTTCAGTGGTCATGGACTGATGCTATACTAAGCTTTAATCTTATGACCTGGGATCATTCATCTGACCCCACTGAACGTCAGTTTAATCATCTGCAAAGTGGGGGATAGGATGATAACTCCTGTGTCACTTGGTTTTGTGAGGATCAGATTTGACTATGTATGTGAACTTGCTTTGGAAGTTTTAAAGAACAGCTTGGGTGTGATGTCAGAACCTAGCTTGGTGCCTGGCACGTAGTAGGTGTGCTCATTAGGTATTTGCTGGATATTGTGCTGTGCCTGTTTGTCTATACCAGCTTTGTCTGGACTGCACCATGAGCTTGCTGTCTAATTGCTCCATATGGTACCTACTCTAGATAAAACTTAAAGGATTTCATTAAATGCTTTCTTCTTGATGGTGGTGTATTAGATACTGCAGCCTGGATGGAGAATTCAGCATTTGTTTTCTATGTATTTTCCACTAAATGTGCGGTGACAAAATGTCTGTTTTGATTAGGGACACTGTCAGTTATTCCTCTCTCATCCCGACTTTCTCTATGATGTAGGGTGTGAAGACATCTGTTGGCTTTAACCTATCACTGTTGTGTGAGATTCCTTGGCTTCACTCAATAGGACTGTGTCCAGGGCAGGCTGGCCCCCTGTGAACTCCCGGGCTGCCGAGTCAGTCATCCGCCAGGTGACAGGTGGTGCCTTTGAGACACTGGGGAGCAAAAAGGAGACAGTCATACCTGGACTCTTTAAAGTCTTCCTTGTGCCAAATAAACCAGGAAACCGCTTGCATGTCTCAGGCTTGCCCCCTGTACCATCAGCTACTTTCCCATGTCTTCATCTGTGACTCTCATTTCATGGCATCCCCTCACAGGTCTTGTCAACTTTTGGCCTTTCTCAGTTAGGCTCCTGGTCTGTGGCTTGCTGCTGGGTGTCTGACACTAAGCTCTCCCTGGTTTTTGTCTTGTTTTGCTCCGTGCCACACTGGATGTGTGACGTGAAGACACCACTAGCAGTGGGCACACTGGCATCTGAGAAAGACTCATTTTAGGTTCCTCCCCCGAAGGGGATTATTTTGGAGCAAGACCAGCTGCCTGGGACCTAGAAAACCTCAGACTATAAGATTGAGACACTGTTGCTCTCTGTGATTTAATGAGTGATGAAGTTGAACATAATTTTTAAGAACTGAGACACAGATGGTATAATGCTGATGAAAATAAAATGAGCGTATGGGGTTAACAAAGAGAGCACAGCCAAGATAAGGAGTGGCAGAGAACATTCTGATGGAGAGACGGTGATACATGGGCGCAAGCAGTGGGGTTTGGTGTAGTGAGAACAGGCACTCCAGTCAGAAGCGGGAGTTGGAGACCTGCTCTGTCTCCCAGTCTTTCTGTGATCCAGGAGCCTATGTGCCCTGGTCTCCTCATATGTCAAGGGCCACCCCAGGTTCTGGGCTCCCACGGTTACTGTACATTGTAGACACGCTGAAAATGTCCACGACAGTAGAGAACCCTGATAAAAAATGTATGTGGAATTATCCTGGGTGTTTTTGGTTTATTTCCTTATATTTGTTCTAAAACATGAGTGAGGAGTTTCTTTCATTTTCGCTCCTGAGCTGCTGCCTCTCCTTCTCTGTGACAGTAATGGCAGTAAATGGCACAGCCTTGAGGAAGACATAAAGCAGCTCTTGGCTGAGGACATACCTTAGAGAGTGGCAGGAATGGCAGCAGCTCCTTAAGGTGGGTCACAGGAGCATTCCCCACTGTCACTGATGTTTCCAAAATTAAGTCATGCAAAGTACTCAGGGCCTGAAGAGTGGGGTTAAAAAAAACATAATGAAGCTGGTGTTAATCTAGTAAGTACTTGATGCCTGCATGAATTTACTACCACAGATATAAACTGACTGCTTGATTTAGGCAGCGTGGGGATGTGGAGAGTTGGGAGGGGGCGGCAGGAAGCAGGCCGTGTGTCCACATGTACCACGGGCCTCAGAACTGAGATCATTTTGGCTGTTGGAAAACCAGCTGCTTCCATCTCCCTCTTCATGTCCCAGCGTGGGCAGCTGGGCACTGTGGGGGAATGAGAGGCAACATAAAGGGGAGCTGAACAATGACGAGAAGCTTCCTGTTCCCATGCAGCTTACCAGGCCTGACATGGGGCACGGCCCGGCTCACTTGCTTTTCTTTCCAGGTGTCACTCTCTGTGGTGACAAGGTCCGGTGTCTGTCAGCCCCACAATGGCAGCCCTGCTGGGACCCGTTGGAACTTTTTTGTCACAGCTGATTCAAGAGGAGAGCCAAAGTGCGTGAACCCTCCCTGCCCTGCCCTCACCCCACCAGACGTACATGCCGTTTCCTAAGAGAAAACCATTTTTGTCACTATCAGAGTTGGACTGGTACCATCGAAGTATTCAAAATGACCTTTAGTTACGTGTCTATTTTTCCCACATTGGTAGAAAAATATCATTACCTTTTCATGAAAATGGAAAATAATGAAGAAAAACTCAGAATAAGATGAGGATGGACAGGAATCACTGATCTCTCAGAGATGGAAGCAACTGGCTTTCCCGTGGCCAAAACGATTTCAGTTGTGAGGCCAGTGGCACAGGTGGACACACGCCCAGTTTCCCGCCTTTCCCACCCAACTCTCCACCGCATTCTCCATTGCCAACGCCTCCCCCCTCATCCCTGCCCCCACAAAACTCAGTTGTTCCCATGACCACTGCGAGGAGGACTGTCCAACACGAGCCCAGATGGCTGCCTTTATGACGGCTCTCCGCTGCCTCTTCCCCGTGTTGTGTACTGTGATGTGCGCCACGTGTTAAAATACCAGTGTCTACTGTGCGAGGGTAATAGATTGGGCAGTTGCTCTCTTTCTGAGCAGTTACTCATGCTTGCCATCTGGCAAATCTAGTAGCCAGGTGGTAACCCTAAATAACCTCACTTTGATGGGGTAGGGGGTAGAGGGGGACCCCAGTTGGTTCTGTTTTTGCCATCTGCGGCCTCCTTCTTTTGGAGGGAGATGTCCAGAGCATCTGAACCACGCGATTTCTTAAGCAGCTATTTGCCTTGAGAAACACTGCCACTTCAGGTATGCAGAACTCTGCTCTCCAGCAACTCCACCAATTTAGAATAGCCTCAGGAACCGGAAGACAAACCAGAAAAGGCTGTGTGCAGCTGAGACCGCCGGGAAGCTCATGTACCAAAGCTCATGTGCCTTCCTCTTGGGAAACTTCCTTGAGCTTTGATTTGGAAAATACTTACTCTTACTTTACATTCAGTGATAATCATAGAGGTCCTCTGATTTCTAAGGATTCAGTATATTGGAAGCCACAGATGAGAAGAGAGCAGACAGCATGTAACAGCAGATGCTTGGACAGATAACGTGGACTCCCTGAAGATGTTGAAACTAAGCAGATCTGAGATCCAAGAGCCAAGACCACAGCAAACTGGGGTCATTGAGTGAGGGGCAAAGTGTGCTACAGCTCTTCAATGTTACCCGAGGACACCACAGTACAATAATGGAGTCTGGAGTTACAAACCTGTGACATCAGCACCTTTCATTATGATCAGTAGAGACCCTTTCAGGGGCAGGGACTCTCTCAGACGTTATAGAGATGTCCTCTCCACATGGTTAAAATGAAAAGATTAGACACATAGGAATGAAACAGTTGTTACAGAAAAATCATGTATCCAGGAGTAGAGTGAATTAAAATATTACGTAAGATTTTTACAAAGACCTTTTTTCATTATCATAAAATAAGGTAGGCGTATTGAAGAATATTTAGAAAAAAGTAAGCAAAAAGAAGAAAATAAAACACAGCTATAAACCTTACGTCAAAAATATAACCAGTGTTAGCATCTTATTGGGTCTCTTGCTCTCTCTTCATGTATTTGTATATTGATATCTTTTATCCATGTGTCATCTGCCTGCATACCTACCTATAACTAGTTGTTGGAGCTACATGTAAGAAGTGACTTGAGTTTACCCACATTTAATACACAGACAAGAAACTTTGCGTGTTAATAAGTAAACCCCCTCAGCCTCATTTTAGAGGCTATATTGTTTATATTTCATAATGTGGATAGCCATCCAAGGGGCTGTGGTAATTGAGTGATTATTTATAAAAGCGTATATCGCGCAGAAATATCTGGAAAATAAAAGCATCTGTGATCATTATGAGCCAAAGGGGCCTGGTGACTTCTAATCACCGCTAGACAGTTTCACTGCAGTATTGAAAGCTGCAAAACTGGGCCGTTTTGTCTTTGTGAGCCATACTGGTTGCTTGCCTCTTGTTTGTGAAGGAGTCTAGAATGTGCCACCCCAAAATATACCACTTTGGCATAAAGATTATTTTGAGCAATTGTGAATCAACAGATACAGGAAAAGTTCTTTACTCTCTTGTTATCTGCCTAAAAGCAGAGCATAAATTTCCTCCCCCTCTTCTGTACCAGGATAAGGAGTGCAACCGTTATCACTGGAAATGAAGAGCTGGCACCAGAATAAGTCTGCATAAACATACCTTATTAAAATAATGCTTATCTTTCATTGGTTTCCCCCATGTGTTTCCTCATCACTTTCCCACAATTTATTACTCCTATTTCCCAAACTTTATCCGCCCTCTTTTCTCTGTCTAGTCACTTCTCCATAATTTATCACCTTTTGTTAAAATGATATACAAGACCCTGAGCCTGACTGCTTCTTTGGATTTTGCACTTCTTTTCTGTGAAGCCGCCATGCATGTGGAATGCAAACATATGAATACACTTTGTGTGCCTTTTCTCCCATCAATCTGTATTTTGTCAATTTAATTCACATTGGGTCTTTCCACTCTCCCCCTCCTCTTCTGGACTTTGAACAGGATTACAGTTATACTGTATTAAATGCCAGCTGTTTGCTCCTCATAGTGCAGAGCAGCGCTTTTTAATTCTTAAACTTTAATGTGCATACACATCACCTGGAGATGGTAAAATGCAGATTCTAGTTTGCGAGGTCTGGGGTGGAGCCTGAGAGTCTGCATTTCTAATCAGCTCCCTGCCAATACCGATGCCACTGGACGAAGTCCCACATTGAGTAATGAGGGTGCAGAGTGTGCCTCAGAGTCGCCTGGAGGGCTTGTTAAAACCCAGACTGCTGGGGTCTGGGAACAGACTGTCTGATTTAGTAGGTTGGGTTGGGGCCCAAGAATTTTCATTAACAAGTGCCTTCTCAGTAATGCTGATGCTGCCGGTCCAGGGAGCACACTTTGAGAACCACTGGCTTAGAGGCAGTCGCTAGAGCCAGGCAGACTAGCTTTGCACTTAGAGTCTCACTTTGTCACTCTGTAGCCTCAGTGAGTTGCTTAACCTCTGTACCTCACTTTCTTTAAGTCAGGAATAATGTCACCTATGTTAGGTGACTTTTGTGCAGCACTATATATGCTTTATATGTAGGCACTGTATAGTGTTATCATTACTTGCCATTCCTTTCCAGTTGATTAAGGATTAAAATGTGCACATTTGCTGCTCTTCAGAAAATCTGTTTTTGGGGTGAGGTCTTCGTCTTATCCAGGCATATCCAGAGAACATCTCTCCTTTCACTTGTGCCATAGATGGTAAAAAGTCCCCTGATCTACTTTTGTACGCTGGTGTTGATTCCTCAGTAAGCATAGGGCTGCTGGGCACTGTCTGCCTTTAACCTGGGTGCACCGGAAATTCTTATAAAAAAAAGAATGCAGTCAGACCTAACGAGAACAACATAATCTTAGGCTGCAGCAAGAAGGTTCCTCTCCCTCAGCTTCCCTGGGAGGACCTGCTGTCTGTGAGCTCAAAGCCTATTCTGCCTAGCATGGATTAGAAAGAGCGGTTTCCAGCATCCCAGGCAGCTCTCTGTCTAGAGTGTCTTAATCACAGGCAAGGCTGAAAGTCAACGGAGGTAAGCAGCCCCTGCAGCCAGGTTTTTTACCTGCCTGAGGGGGGTGGGAGAGGGAGCTTAGTGGGCTGCTGAGCATTTCAGGCAGAGCAGCTGGTAGAGCCCAGAGACATGAGGCAAGGAGGCTTGTGGCACAGCCATGTGCTATCCAGCATGGCTGAAATATGGAGTGGGAAGCCAGGCAGGGTGTTAGGGTCACACAGGGCCTCCAGTGGCATGTGAGATGGAGGGTTCCACAGTTAACTGAGGGAGGGAAGCTGTATTAGGATAGTTTTGATGGCAAGTAACATAAACCAACTTGCCTTAGCTTAAGCTGAAAAAATACTTTGTTATAGGGATTCATTCTGTCTCACAGAACCCGAGGACAGGCTGCTGCAGTCCCGCAGGAAGAAGCTGGAATGGGGTGCAAAAGCTATCCAGACACTTTCTCTCCTCACTGGCATGCTGCCCTTCATGAGAAGTTTCTCTGCCTTTTACAGTCCACGTGGCGACAGCCTATCCCATTGCTCCCAAGCTGAGATGCTGACATGTTTTTGATTTTACCGTCTTGAGAGAGACTCTTAGTCCCAATTTCAAATGTTCAGGAAAGAGGCTCCAGCTGGCCATCTTGGGTCAGGTGGTCAGGCCTGGTTCAATCCAACGCTGCCATGGCGGGGAGCAGAGACACATTGTCCAGAATGGCTGTGGAGGCCCTCAGGGGTGGATCAAAGTGGGCAGAGCTGGGCTTCTTCATGAACCAGGTAGATGGTACATGGGCTACCTCAGGAAGGATGAGGCAAACTCTGGGGTCACTTTCCACCCGAGGTGCTCCGATTTGACCTTTCTGTTCCATTTGTCCTCTCCCCCATCAGCAGTGTAGGGAAAAGCAAAGGTAGAGTCTTTGGCTGTGGCTGTAGGTTTGGGCTGAGCGGATGGTTTGGGCTGAGGATATGCCACCTTACTGTGACAGCTTTGGAAACAATATTGAGCTTGGGAAGGTGACTCGGTCCATAAATAGCAATGAGATCAACCTGGCTAACACTGTTTTGGAAGCTGAGAAAATAAATGACAGCAAACTGCCAGGCAAACAGTTCTTCCCCAAAGCATGAAGAAATGCTTCCCTAAAAGTATTGTTTTTAAACATAAAACAAAAAGCAAATAGTGGCAATCAAAATATAAGGAAAGGTGACCCACCTGCGATCTCCCTCTGTTTTCTTTGTCCCCCTCTTTCCTTTCGGCTTTTGTTCAGACGCCCGCAGCATCTTACATAGTTTTAGAGATCATCAACAACATTTTGTGTTCTGCATTATGTAACAACTAATTTCCATGCTGCCTTGTCATCTTCTTAACTATCTTTATCAGTATGCCATCCTTCAAATTAAGTATGCTATATTTACTTAGCACATAATTAAGATCTGATTTTAAATTTGAGACTGCAAAGTGAGAAAGAATGTTAGGAAACTATTGAGTCCAAGGAAAGTGAACTTAGAGAGGAGAATAGCTTCCCCCAAGGCCACAAAACGGGTTAATTCCAGACCCAGGACTCCATGTCATTCATTTTTTTCAAACTTATGTTTATAATTACCCACTCGATGCCAGATATTGCTGCACGGGTTTCATCTCACTTCATGGCTCTTTCCACCACATTGTGTGACCTAATTAACATTTGTTAGATAGAAGTCATTTCTTATTTTTCTTAACAGAGGTAGGAGTGCTTTTTCAACTCACTGTCATGAAAATAAAGGTTGTGGAGCTGAAACGAGTAACAGCAATTTTAAATCGGACTGGTTTCGTGACTGGTAGATAAGTCAGCATGCAAAGACATTTATGTTTCCCAGGTTTGGCTGGCTTTCGCAATGCCCTTTGCAAACTCCACAGGGATTTTAAGCTTTAAGTCTGGTTATAAGCTTATGCAAGCTGTTAGTCACCTTTTTAGATGAAAAGCACCACAGGCTTATGCTTGAAAGTGTTCTGTGCTTCACTAGGATTCCTTTTGAGTAATTCAGCTATAGTATGATTTTGAGGGAGAATGATGGAACAGATACATTTTAAAACACATTTGCATTTAAAAACGGGAGTTTACCAGCTGAAAGAATTTATCTTGAAAGGTACACAGGCAGGGCAAATTTAGAACAAGCAGAACAATTTAGACATGATAGCTATGAATTATCCAAAAGCTTAAAGTACTGGGGGTACTTGATCATGCAGAATCTCAGACATGGGCTGAATCATGAATGTCTGGTGTTTTACTTTGGAAAACATATTGGAAAAGGAAATCTTGCCACTGCCATATTTTCACAGATGATTCTAAAGCGTTCTGGGTGTGCATGCACACAATTGTCAACACACGTTTGACCAGAAACAAACCAGTGAAGTGACCTAAGCCTTTGGTACAGTGAAGAGGACTCTGGAGTCAGGATGCTTGGATTGGTATCTAGGTTCTATCACTTACCAGTTATGTGAACTTGGCTGGATCTCAGCTTCCTCATCTGCAAAGTGAGAGGATTGTCTTGAAGGGATAGAATTGCTGAGTTAAACTGATTATGTTAAATCATGTAATGTAGCACCTCTCCAACTCTAACGAGCACGAAAATCACCTGGGATCACGTTAAAATGCAGATTGCTATTCAGTAGGTCTAGGGAGTAACCTGTCACTCTGGATTTCTGATAAGCTCTGGGTGATGCCTGCTGGTCTTGAGGCCGTACTTGGAGTAATGAGGATGGAAAGTGCCTGCTATGTGAGAAATATTTCATTGTGCTATTGCTAGCCTTCAGGTGGATCTCTCCCTCTCTTTCTTTCCTACCACATGACCACCTAATTGTCTTCCTTCTTTCCTTCTGCTTTCAAGAAGTCTTCCAGCTCTTTCTGCTCTGGCTACACCTTGACAGGCTCTCATGATTGACTGTAGATGACCTTACAGTGTGTATGTGTGTGAGGGGGTCGGTGGAGACGCTGCAGTGACCACACTTGGATTTGGAAAGGCCAGTTCCATTTCCAGCCACACACAATGACTTATTCTTGTGAATTAAAAGCAACTCAGTCTTTTCTGGGTTAAAATGGCCTTTGTAGCAACGAGTCAATTTGCAGTTCAGGCTTCCTGTGGGTGCTTTCAGAGGGTCTCCCCTCCGGCATTCCTCAGTGGCTTCAAACAGGAGAAGCTTCTGCATCCTCTCTGCTTCAGGGAGAGGGTCCTGGTGAAAGTGCTGTGCGTCTCAGCTTCCTCTGAGCTCCAGCAGGACTCTTTCTGGCCACGGCCTCTGTCCTTGTGTATCTGCTACGGACACATTCACAGTGGCGTCCCTTGAGTGTGCTCTCTTAGCTTGGTGGTTTCTTTGTTGATGTGATGTCCATCTCAGATGTCAGTGGCTTTATAGAATCTCTGACAATCAACGGTGTCACTTGATGACGCACAGCAGTTACTCAAGGCTGGCCCCTTGCTCTCAACTCTGTATCCCTCACTAGTGCATTTGAGAACTCCAGACATTTCTACAGCACCTGTGAACAGAGATGTTCAGGACCCCCACTGTGGCCGTGTCTTCCCACACACGTCGCCCTGTCGTTCTGACCTGCTGTGGCTGCCTTGTGTTGTTGGCGCAGGGCAGCGTGAGAGGGTCTCCCTCTGGAATTCCAAACGGGAAGTGTCCTGGATCCTCTTCGGTGTTTGCCTTTCCCTTCATCCTCCCCGAGGTTTCCATTCTGTCCTTACTCCTTGCCCTGAGTGAGGCTCGGAGGCAGGACAGGGAGGTCTCAGGAAGCTCCTTCTTCCCATTTCATCCTCTCCAGAACTCTTCACCTCCTCTAGAGAAGGGTTCTACGTTCCCTTCTGTCTGCTGGAAATTGCCCTGCATTCTGTCTTTCTTCTTCCTTACCCCATAGTCTCTTTGTTCTAGAAAGATCCAGCTGCCCCTTCCCTGAGGCAATGAGTCTCATGCTCTAACCATAATGATGGAAAGGAAAGAATTTTGCTTATTAGAAGGGAAATTAGATTGAAAATGTTTTTAAAATGTTATCTTTACATGCAGCTGCCGCATATACAACAGGAATGAAAAGCGGGCCTCCTTTGCTCTTTCCTTGTGTCCCTTAGCGCTACTCACTGGTCACATGACATAGCCTCGGCAGCCTCCACACAGTGGCCCAGTCATCCACTAACAATCACGGGAGCTGGCCTTGGAGATGGAAACTCCTTCTATCACTGGTGTGGAGTCAAGACTGGGGAAGGCAAAGAAAAGAAGCAGGATCTACCCCTCACATCCAAATAGGCAGTATCAGTTTTAAATTTGGAAACTGTGTAATTGGAATTGGCTTTAATGTTTGAAATAATTACTACATTCCTGCAAAATGGTCACGCAGCCCCTTGCTTGCATAACTCTAATGATGGGAAACTCACTACTTGACAGTGGATTATATTTTTAGACTGTTCTAAGCAGCAGAAAAACATTTGGTATGTTGCACTGAAACCTGCTCTTTGCAACTTGCTCCTATACATAATGTATTTAATTCCTGTCTACGCTGTCAGCCCTGCACATATTTGAAGGCAGCCACTCTGGGCCCTGTTAGCTTCTCCTCTCTAGGTTCAGTCTACCCAGTCCTTTTCAGTGGCAGAGCCTCCAGCCCCATTCACCATTAAGGATCCTCTGGATTCTTTCCCATATAATGAGCCATTAAAAGTCAGGGAGGTAACTTTGATGGAGGAACCACCCACCTCATTTTTTTAAAACTGGAAATAAGTTGCCCATAAAGGTGCTGATTGCTGGGAATTGTAAAGTCTCTGCAGCCTGCACTGTGTTCTCAGAAACTCTGGGTCATCCTGCTATGTACCTTGCATTTTTTCTTTCTCCATACAACACACACACACACACACACACACACACACACACACACTCTCTCTCTCTCTCTCTCTCTCTCTCTCTCTCACACACACACACACACCCTCCTTGGAGTCATTTCTCAGCTGGCTACTCAAAGCAGCGGCCTGCACATGCTTGCTTTATTGCTTCCTTGTCCCAACTACAGATTTAACAAGGAGGCTGCAGGGGAAAATGTTTGCAGCTTGAGTGGTGACATTAAAATTCTTGAGTTTTGTGAGATCTTTGAAAATAGGCTGTTGAAAAGAGTTGGGAAATTCCTAAAAGGGGCTTGCTAATGTTGGTAATACCCCACAATGAAGAGCTCAGAAGCAAGAGTTTTTCTTTATTCTTCTTCTGCTCTCCTGTCTGTCTCGTTCTCCCCCCAAGGCTAGATACAGAAACTAGCTTCTTCCTCAAGGCAGGTCATAGAAACCAGAACCCCCTTTCCCCAAAGGCACCTAAAAATACTACCCTAACTCCTTCCTTCCCCTCTACCCGTGTTTCTACATAAAAACTGGCCGCAAAGATCTACCTTGCTTGACTGTAGGTCATAGACCCCAATTCCAGAGAAGGCTCTGTCCCAAACCCGGAAGGAAGGAATGTGTGCTCAGAGAGGCTAAGATGAATTCAGACAGACAGGCTTGCCTGGTTTCCCCACTCAGTGTTTTTGCATTAGCTCATACCCTTCTTGTTCCATATTTCTACACACTGTCCGTACTTTGTTTAACCTAAACATAAAAACAATTTCCCCTGTATCTTTGGGTCTTCATTCTGAAGGCTCCTGTGTCATGTAGAACTCTGATCAAATAAATTTTATATGCCTTTCAATGAATCTGCCTTTTGTGAGTTGATTTTTCAGCAAACCTTCAGAGGGCGAAAGGGTAGTTTTCCCCTGGGCCCCTACACTAATTCTTCTTTCATTTTGCCACCCCCAGATGAGTCGATGCTGTTTATTCAGGTGGTAAATCCAGCAGAAACTTGTAGGCTAGGGTTAAGGAACCTTCATTAAAAAGGATGGCGATAATAAAAAACAGCCAACATGACTGAGCATATTCTGTGTGCCTAGTCCTGTCCTTCCTGCTTTACCCTTACAAGCCAATTTAATATTCACAAGTCCAGTCCCTGCCCAAGGTCATGAACTGCTGAGTGGTGAAGTCAGCATGAGTCCGTAGCAGACTGTGAGGTGGCTAGTGGTAGAAACACCGTCAGAAGATTTCCCTGAGTTCTCCCACACATCCAGAACAGTGTTTCTCAACCAGAACCCGTGCTGTAAACCCCACGGGATGCCATGCGTTTGTGGTATTGTGTATAATAACACCCAGCTCATGTTAAAAGGTACAAGTAAGCAGATTTACCAAAGTATTAAGCAAAAATATTCTCAAGTTTGTGGTTAACTTCTCCATGTCTCATTTCCTTTATCTGTAAGATGGTGCTAATATAAGTCAATGGTGCTATTTATATACGTATAAATAGTGCTACATAGAATTTTTTTTCCTACTCCCTTCCTCCAAAACATATAGTTGTTTTTGAAACAAAGCTATATTATTCAGTCAGATTTTATACTGACTTCTATTCTACTAAGATCTCCTTGGTCTGAGGTCTCCTTTAGGCTTTACCAATGAGATCAGTCTTCTCAGACCTCTTGTGAGTGGCATACTTCTGTAGCTTTTCCCTTTCTGAAATGTATCCTGTTCTCCTCCTTCCTGCTCACCCAAGCGTCTACTAATCCCATCTCCTCCATGAACCCCCTAACTACCCCACACCCCTCTGAGTTCTCATTTGTCTTCATGTGAGCACGAGCCAGTTGTATTCCATCAATAAACATTTTGATCATTTATTATGTGCCCAGAATGATTCCAGATCAGAATTTCTCCACCTCAGCACTATTGACAATATGGGCAGGATAATCCTACGTTGTGGGGGCTGTCCCAAGCATTATAAGATACTTAACAGCATCCTGACCTCTTCCCACTTGATTGCAGTAGCACCTACCATGACCCAGTCGTGACCATCAAAATGTGTCTGGACATTGCCAAATGTTCCCTGAACGGCAAAGTTGCCCTGATTGAGAAACACTGTTCTGAATGTGTGGGAGAACACAGGAAAAACTCCTGATGATGTTCCTGCTGCTAAGGGTCTCGTAGTCTACTTAGGAGTCAGCATTAACAGTCGTGAATCAATACATGGACGCTTAAGTGCTAAATTGTGAAATATATCGCAATCTAATTTTTAGCAAAACTCGTGATTTTCTTTTTTGAGGGGAGGGGTAGAGAGAAATGGAAGCAAAGTCTATTAGAAAAAGAAGATTGCTTTTATTGGAGAAGGAGAAGCATGTGGAATATTGGAGTAAGAAGAATTGTAGTTGCTCTATCTGGTTTGTCCTGGATAAGTGCAAATTCTTAAGAAGTTACTACTTTTTGAGTATTGAAAGATTCGTTAATGGGAGAAAGATCACCCATATATCTCAGCTTTACTGACTAACTCTAATGAGCAATAGATCTTCTGTTTAATTCCACTTTTAAATTCAACTTGAGTCCTGATAGTTTTGAAGAGTTAAATGGTTCTTCAAGTGGATCCATAACCCGCTGTTTCCCTGGACATATTTAATAGCAGATTCTGGGTATGTAAGATTAAGAGACACAACCCTTCAGTCTTTTCCCAAACAATTTTATTACTAAAATGATTAATGCATTGGAAGTCATTTAAATTGATCAGTAATGATTTATATTCCTGGCAGACAGTGCTTTTGAGGTTCTTTTCCTTAGTCATTCAATATGAATTGTTCAATGAAAGTTGCCAGTTCATTGAAAATTTTGTCCCATTCTGTAAGAAATTCACAATCCTGAAAACATTCTAAAGCCTGCAGAGAGCTGAGAGGTGATTCTGGATGCTGGTTTCAGCCAGCTGTACGTGGCTGAATATATAATGCAATAAAGCTAATCTGAGACACAATGCGACAATCAATAGCAATTCAATGTGTGCCGAACGAAAGATTTAATATTAGCTTAGTGTTGCAACAGGAGGCAAGACACAAGTCAATTCCGGGATGGAAGGCTTTCAACTGGATTTGGCAACAGCGTCATCCAAAACTGGGTGCTAGAGCTGGCGGAACTCAAAACTGGGCTCCAGCACCTCCACTCCCTTAGTGTCCATTGTCATTTGTGAAGTGGGGCTGATGTAAATTAAAAAAGTTTATTTCTGCCTTACCAAGTTACAGAGCTGTTGAGCTGAAAGGGAGTTGGGAGTTATGTGGTTGAACTCCTCATTTTGTGGGCAAGGAATCGCAGGTCAAGAGAGATGACGTAATGGTTATAATAATGAAATTAACATACAGAGAGTGTTATTGTTTGCTAGATTCTCTGCTGAGTGCTGTAGAGACATCATCTCACTTTATCTCTAGGAAGTCGCAACTATTATGAGCCCATTGTGACAGATGAGAAAACTGAGGATCAGAAATTTTAGTCACTTGCCCACAGTACACTCATATCTGTTTGACCATGTGCTCTCATATTTTGGTTTAGAAAATATGAATAGCACAGCAAAGGTGTCAATTTGTTATCTCGCAGTGGCTGGACTATTGATGCCTATTTTTCCTCAGGTAGCAAGAGACTTGAGACCCTGAATAAGCCATTACAAGGCTGTATGGGGAGCAAGGACTCAGTAGAGCTATCGGCTGATTTATTCAATATCTTGTTCTGGCCTATTTCTGATACATGGGTTTATCCATCTGGGTTCAAGGAATTTGTTCATGCAATTGTAGAGGTTGGTGTCTGAAACCTGTAGGGTAGGCAGGTTGGCTGCAGAGTTTCAGGCAGCAGTGAATGTTGCAGTCTTGAGGGAGAATTTTTTCTTCCTCAGGGAAAACTGTTTTACTCTTAAGACCTTTCAACTGATTGGAGGAGGGTAATCTCCCAGCTATAAACCCAACTATATTATCGAGCGTAATCTCTTTTACTTCTAGTCAACTGATTATAGATGTTAACCATATCTACAAAATACCTTCACAGCAACACTGACATTAGCGTTTCATCAAACAGTTGGGCACAATAGCTTAGCCAAGTTGGCACATAAAACTAACCATCACTGTGGGCAAAATTAGAACTGTCCCAACTTGTCCCTAGAGGCTCGTACAAGGCACAGTAGGGGATCTGGATGTATCCTAGTAAATGTGGGAGCAGGATTACCCTGATAAATGTCTGTTTTCATCCCAAAGAGAAGCAGCCGTAGCCCAGTTGACCTGCTCGTTAAACCCAAAGTGTTAAGTGAGTGAAAAGCTGGGAAGTTCCCCTATAAGGGGATTGGTGCTTTTATTTTTCAGAAGAGAGGTGTTGGAGTAACTCCTCCCCATTCTCTTCAACCTCTCCTTCTTCTCCCATGGGAAGGGGGTCCTGATCTGATTGGTGCTGGAAGCAGCAATCTACTATCGGCCCTGAGCAGCTCTACGTGTTCTTTTGCATATGCCATGAATGCAAGACTGTGAGTGCTTTCTGCAGGCCATTCCCAAGTTTGCATTTTCAACAGCAACCTTGAGAGAGAAGGTCGTACCTCTCTCTGGACAAACAGCTTGCTTGCCTCCACCTGCTATAAAAGCAGTGACCCACCTAAGTAGAGACTTTCTTCCTTGTAACACAACTCTGCATGTTCAGGGTCCATCTAGGGCCATGTATATTGTCCCTATGGGACCTAATGAGAGGAAATAGGAAACTGGTGTGACCATCAAACTAATACCAGGGCTACTGCATTTGCTGTAAGTAACAAAGTCATTTGTCTCTGACTCAGGAGTCTTGTGTCTTCTGCTCACACCCATAAAACAGTTACAAGCTCCTTGTTAGTTTGCAAGTAGGCTGAAATCTCAGACCCTTCACAATTACTGACAGAGGCCTTGATTCCCTGCAAGCGACAATATTTGTTCTATACTCCCAGCTTCACTGTCCCCCTCCATGCAAGCAAGCTAGCTGAGTGGGATCTGTTCTAGAGACCAAACTCTCCCCTACTTGAAGATCTCACTGGGGAAAGAAATAGTAAAAACTGTTTTTGCTTTCCACTGTATCATTAAGAAAGCCTATGTTTTGATTCCCAACTAGTTTAGCATCTAGAAGAGATAAAAGGAGAACATCTAGGGTCTTCCAGAACCCCCAACATGCATGGATGTCAAGTGATAAGCTAGGATCTGGGGATGCCATAGTGAAAAAAAAGGTCCCTGCTCTCTTAGAGTTTAATGGGGGTGCGAGTGGGGGTTGCACAGATACTAAGATAATTACAGTGTGTTGAAGAAGAAGACTGCTTGCTGGCTGTCTCTTTTCTTCTAACATTTTTTCTTTCTAGTAACTCTCTGAAGTCACATTTTAATAATCTCGATTGGATTTAGATGATTCCTAAGTTTGTAACAGCAACATATTTACAAACTAGCTCTTGAGAAGAGTTATTTCTACAAGGTTAAGCTCATCATTATATGTTGATTTGTACCAAGCTCATTCACAGAGAGTGACATATCTTGACAATTTTGGAGCCATTTATGTTTTAACATTACCTTATATGATAATCTAATGAAACAGAGAATACAGCATTAAAATTTAAGTGATAATGTGAATATTTAAATTACATTAAAATAAGTAATGCATACACTAAATCTTTAAGTTCAATTGTAAATTCTACTTTCATTATATTTTTTAGCAAATATGCTCAAAATGAAGTGGAAACTCTGGAATCCATGGATCAGTCTATCCACCCATGAAATGTTACCAGTCTGCCAGCCACTGTGGCAGGCACTAGGGATATAGGGTAATTGAGAATTAACTTTTCAAATATTCTAGTCTCTGGCCAGGTGTGGTAGCTCACACCTGTAATCCCAGCACTTTGAAAGGCCAAGGTGGGCAGATCACTTGAGGTCAGGAGTTTGAGACAAGCATGGCCAACATGGGGAAACCTCGTCTCTACTAAAAAATAAATAAATAAATTAAAACACTCTAGTCTCCTAAAGGGAGAAATGTAGTTCAATCATGCACATAAACAGAATAACTAAATTTTGCAGAGGTTGATTGGTACTTACTGCCTAGTTGCTAATACGGTAGCCCTTAAGGTTATAGCAGTCTTGGAGACTATAAGCTTTCTTTTTGATAGATTAAATGCAGAAACAAACCTCTATACCCTCATGTAGGAACTGATAACCCAAAAGTAACAAATATCTAAATACTGTTTGTATTTTTGCCATGATCTATAAAATTTCTGAAATTAAATTTGTATCAAAAAGCATAATTCAATTTAGAAGCATTTATTGAGTTTCTGTTATGCACAAAGACTTATGGTAGATTCTGTAGGGGATATAAGACAAGATCTATGCCCTTGAAGAATTCGAAGACAAATGAGGACGTAAATTATGAATTTATGAGTCTGCTTGCCAAGCAAGGGTCTCCCTTGTCAACATAATGACTTTTTTATGGCTTTTTGTGATGTTTTCATCAATAGCCCATTGGCTAAAGTGTTTTGATATTAACTCAAATCATCACTAAGATATCCACATTGCAGAAAATGAACAAAAGGCTGAAAGGGAAGGGTGACAAATGAATGGGAGAGAAACTAAAACCTATGCTGGGCACTTCATTATCTAATGCATTCACAAAACAATGCAGGAAGTTTGTCATTGTCATCATCGTCTTCTTCTTCCTCTTCCTCCTCCTCTTCCTCTTCCTGTTCCTCCTCCTGTTCCTCCTTCTCTTCCTTCTCCTCTTTTGGTCCTCTTCCTCCTCCTCCTCTTCCTCCTGTTCTTCTTCTTCCTCCTCTTCCTCTGCTTCCTCCTCTGTTCTTCCTCTTCTTCTTCTCTTTTTAGCAGGTAATGACATTAGAGCTCAAAAATGTTAGGACATTTCCTTAAAATCTGGACAGAAAGTGGCAGAGCTGGGATTTTAGGTCCATTCAGCACAAAGTTCAGGCTTTTTCTCTTATACTGTACTTAACAGTTATCCAAAAATGTATGTGTGTGTATATTTGTGTGTTTTCAGAAGTGAGTAAGCAAATAAGCAAGTAAGAACTTAGAAACAGTGGGTGAGTTTTCTGTCACTGGACATTTAAAAATAAGCTGAATAATCACTGGCAGAGATAAGAGGGGTTTAAAACCTTGGGTAGGGGTTAGATGGTGATATCAAAATCCCTTTCAACACTGAGATTTCACTTCTGTGATAACAGGAGTAGAATTTGCACATATTTCCCTCCTCATGGAAGTCTTTGCAACATATGTTCTACATTGAATGGAAGGAATCATCTGCACAGATAATGGGAAAAGCAAGGTCCATGCCTTACCACTCCATAGCTTAACAACCTGTGCAGCAATTCACCTGGCTGAAGATTTAACTTGTGATGCGTGTGTGTTTCCCATTTTTTTGTTCTGCAGAGGGAACTTTCTGCATGTTATATGTCAGCTTTGGAGGAAAACCAGTCTCCTTTTAGCTGTAAAGAAGCTCCTTCCTCAAGGGGAAAGAGACAATCAAGTTTCAGACTTGGTTATGGACAGAATGTTTCTGTCTCCCCAAATTCATATGTCGAAGTCCCAACACTAATGTGATGGTATTAGGAGATGGGACCCTTGGACGTGACTAGGTGTAGATGAGATCATGAAGGTTGAGGCCCCATGTTGTGGTTAATGCCCTTACAAGAAGAATAAGGGAGACCAGAGCTCCCTCTCTCCATCATGTGAGGATACAGTGAAAAGGTAGCCATCTGCCAGCCAGGAAGAGAGCCCTCACCAGTAACTGAATCTACTGGAAACTTGATCTCAGACTTCCCAGCCTCTAGAACTATGAGAAATAAATATCTGTTGTGTAAACCACGCAGTCTATGGTATTTTGTTATAGCAGCCTGTGTTAGTTCATTTGCATTGCCATAAAGGAACACCAGAGATTGGCTAATTTATAAAGAAAAGAGGCTTATTTGGCTCGTGGTTCTGCAGGCTGTACACAATTGGCACCAGCATCTGCTCAGCTTCTGGTGAGGCCTCAGGAAACTTTTCCTCATGGCAGAAAGTGGAGAGGGACCAGGTATGTCACATGTGAAAAAGGAAGCAAGAGAGAGAGGGACGTCTAACTCTTTTTTAAAACCAGATCGAACATGAACTCATTACGACTGGGAGGGCACCAAGCCATTAGTGAGGGATCCACCCTCATGACTCAAACACCTCCCACCAGACCCCACCTCCAACATTGGGGGATCACATTTCAACATGAGATTTGGAGGGGACAAACATATAAACTATATCACAGCCTAAGCTGAGTAAGGCAACTCCCTAGAGGCTGTTGCTGGAACCCATCCTTAAGTGTTTGGCTGGCGGTTCCTTTGTTTAAAGAAAGAGACCCTTTGTGATGAGACCCTTTGAGTTTCAGAGATTGAAAAGAAGTGTGATTCCTTGAGGATGGAAAGGCAGAAAGGGAAGGTGAGGAGAATGGTGAGAGTCTGACTTAGAGGGGTAGGGCAACTAGCTCCTTGGCACATAGGTGTGGCATGGGGCTGGGATCACTGAGCATTGGGAACTGTGACCCGGGAGGCTGAGCCAGCAGCCTCACTGGCTGAGCTTAGCTCTGTGGGAGTGCAGGCTCCTCTCCAAATTCCGAGAACCACATTTGTCGGGATTCACTCAGGGTGGCTAGCAAAACATTAGGGAAATATTAGGGAAAGTTGTAAGATTGTAGTCTCAAACCTTTTGGAAGGCCAAAAGGTTTTAATGGAATGGGCTGAAGGCAGCCAGTTCTTATGTTAGAACTTTAACTCATAGGGTAAAGATTAGAATAACAAAAGTTAAGTCTGTTTCTTCAGTTAAGTCTGTTTACCCCACATTCCTTTGTCTCTGCTCTGTTTACTCATGTAAACTTTGTGCTGGATGGTCCTCCCAGGGGGAGGTCAAAGGGGAATTACCCATTAATGGTGTTTATTCTGGGCCCTGGAACCAAGACCTTTTATCATTCATAAAACCACTCTTTTAATGATGTTAATTATCTGCAAGTATGTTGACTTAGAACTTCTGTTATTAAATCTATACTGAAAAAATGTGAGGAGGAGCAGTGAGTGGTGGTCAGTTAGCAGCAGTCGCCCTCTGAGAGCAGCTAACAACCTCCCTAGCCCACTGGAATTTACTGTACTCTGGTGTATGAGAGTGTATTTCATTCTTCTGTTGCTGAATCAGGGTCTGCAGGACAGACCTCCACAGGTGGTGATCACTGACTCATGTTCAATAGTATCACTAAATGGCAGGGAGAAATAGTGACACTAGACACTGGACACCAGACCTCAGCTTGGGACTGGGAAATCAGATGCTCTTGTCTGCCCTTTGAACTGTGTACATCTCTAGGGTATTTTGTTTGTTTTAAAAACTATTCATATGAAAGAGGAGACTCGGGAGCTAATCCAGAAGGCAGGGCCTGAGCAGGGTACATTTGAGTAAAATTCAGTTGCTGAGATTTGCATCAGGAAATAGTGGAGCAGTTGATTCCACAGAGCAGCCAGGGTCTCTTCTTTCCTGGGTGGTAGAGACCAGCTGAGGCAGATGGCATCAGCCACTTTGTCCATATCCAGATTCTGTACAGTGGTTGGACAGCCACAGTCTTTGCAGAAAACTCAATACCTTGATTTCACTTGCTCTCAGAACTCACAGACTTGGCATCTCAAGAACAAAAGAAAATTCTAGATGGAAACCTCATTTAAATTCTGAAGAGTAGTTATACTTTGAGGCACAGTGTTCAGATGTTTGTAGATTTGTATATTTGGCACTTACAAACAGCAGCAGCCATGACAACAACAGGGACACATAGATCTAAAGGTTTAATGTTTAGTGTTTTGTGTTTTGTTGTTACAGAGGCTTACAAGGCAAAAACACAAACACAACCGCCAACCAGCCCTGTGGCACCTGTTGTGATTGAGCGATGGATCTTTGTAAGCTGCCAGGGAAGTTCTCCTGGAGTCTTAGAGGGAGGGGAATGACATAGGCTAGGAAGAAACAATGGTGAATAAAGACCCTGCCTTCAAATGCCCTGATTATTTGGCCTGCCATCTGGTTTGCTGAGGAATTAAGAGCAAGTCCCAAAGGGTAGGGATGGAGGATGTCATTTTCCCTTACAACTTACTAGTTGCTCTCTTCCTTTGGGGCCAGCACTGAGTTTCATTCACGTCTGACAGATGCTCACCAACCATGAGCAGGGGTCCGGAGAAAGACCCAGGGGCCTCAGGTCTTGGATACACAGATGCTATCTTTGTTTTCCCAGCCCCTTCCTTTAGTTTCCCCTGAGTCTGGGGCAGGCTTTGTTTTCCCTCTTCCTCCAAGACTGTGTTTCAGAGACCTTGTGAATCTGACCATCAGCTCTGGAAGTCCCTCCACGTAGGGTGTAATCTTAGAGCTTCACCAGTGAAGAGGCTGATGGCTGTTCAGTGAGATCCCACCATCCTTGGGAAAGAAGCTCTGAAGGTTCTAAGGACACATGGTTTCTTTCTGTTTTGGGCCACCCCTTGCCTTCACCAGGTGACACCAATTTTGCTGATTCTATCTCTGAAGCCCTTGTGGACTCTCCTTCCCCTGCCTTCATCCAGGCCTCTCTCACCTCTCCCCTGTGTAACTGTGACAGCGTCATAGCTCCTCTCTCTGCCTTCAGATTCCTTTCGTTCCAATCTGTTTTCTACATAGCTATTCGAGAAATTCTTCTAAAACACACACCTATATTTGTGTCACTTTGTTGCTCCCAAACTTTCCTCAGAATTTTTGTCTATCCACTCCTTCTCCCTGGAGTGCCCTTCCCCTCCCTCCTTCCTAGAAGAGGATTCATCTTTTGTCACCTCCTTGAGAAGTCTTCCCAGATCCCTCTGGGTGGAGTTAGTTGCTTTTAGTCATTTCCTTATTCGTGCTTCCATTGCGTAATAACTGAGATACCTGAATACTTACTGAGCTCTCTCCATAGGCTGAGAGCTGACCAGACACCTTGTACACATTGTCTCATTGATCCCCACAAGAGGCTTACGAACTCTATACTTTCTTTATTTCCATTACAGTTGAGGAAATGAGACAAGCTGCCTAAACATATGTGAAGTTGTGTGTCTAGACAGTGATGGAGGCAGCATTTGTATCTGACTAGTCCAGCTCCTGAGCCCATGTCTCACCAGGGGTACACTGTTCTGAACCTGTGTATCTGTGTGACAGCACTTACAACATTTTGTTATTGCTTATTTACATCTCTCCCTTTCATTAGACTGAGCTTCTTGAGGGCAGAAATAGTGTGTTTTTAATCACTGAGACTAGCACATAATAGGTGCTCAATAAATTCCTAAGGGAGAAAGAAGGAAGTGTTACCATGATTATATCAATAAGAACATAGAAATAATTCAGGAAAATGTTCAAATTCCCTAGGGTCCAGACCAGGCCAATGTTACCTATGTTAAGGAAATAATTTAGTCTATGAAAAAAGTTAAATAGTTTTGCTAAAAGTAAAAATCTGATGTTCCTAGAAAGTTTGGGCCAAAGATGGATCAGCCCAGAACATTTGTTTTAAAAATGACATAAGTAATCATGATCATCAGACACTGTTTTTTTTTTTTTTTTTTTGACATAGAATCTTGCTCTGTCACCCAGGCTGGAGTGTAGTGGCCCAATCTTGGCTCATTGCAACCTCCGCCTCCTGGATTCAAGCAATTCTCCTGCCTCAGCCTCCTTAGTACCTGGGATTACAGGGTCACGTCACCACCTCCGCTAATTTTTTATTTTTAGTAAAGATAGGGTTTCACCATGTTGGTCAGGCTGGTCTCAAACTCCTGACCTCAAGTGATCTGCCTGCCTTGGCCTCCCAAAGTGCTGGGATTACAGGCGTGAGCCACCATGCTCAATCATGAGACACTTATTTTGTAAAGAATTTATTGAATTCACCCATACATGGTCTGTGTGGATATAGTCTGGATTCCAGGTGAGAGGTGATGGAGTATTTATGGAGAAATGGCTGATTCTAGAACAAAGATTCCTAAATGTTCACTGAGTCCTTTGAGAGCTGGTAAAATAAGTGGATTCTTTCCCTAGAAAATTGCACACACCTGCTCTAGGGAATTGACTAGTATTTCCAAAGATTTCCTATTCTCCAAGCACAGAAAACAGCTGGGGTGGAGCCAAGGCTCAGGCTTGGTCAGGGCAGAGTGACTCCTCTATTTCACTTAGATGTCCTAAACCATTTTGTCTCATGTTAATGATGCAAAATTGCTTGTTGTGATAGTTAATTTTATGTGTCAACCTGTCTGGGCCATGGGTGTCTAGACTTTTGGCTAAACATTATTCTGGTTTGTCTGAGACGATGTTTTTGGATGGGATTAGCATTTAAATTGATAGACTGGGTAAAGCAGATTTCTCTCCCTAATGGGGCTAGGCCTCATGCAATCAGATGAAGACCCGAATAGAACAAAAAGGCAGAGTAAGAGGAGGTTCCTCCTGCCTGACTGCTCTAGCTGGGACATTCTTTTCTGTCTTTTGACTCAGACTAAAACATTGGCTCTTCTTGAGTCTCAGTCCTGCTGGCTTTTGGACTGTTGCTTACACCATCTACTCTGTTGATTCTCAGGCCTTCAGACTGGAACTGGAACTATAGTTTGACTCTCCCGAATCTCCAGCTGCCTGACTACAGATCTTGAGACTTCTCAGCCTCCATAATCTTATGAACCAATTCTTTATTTTATATATATATATATATGGTCATGTACTGCATAATGACATTTAGGTCAATGATAGACCGTATATATGATGGTGGTCCCATAAGATTATAATACTTTACCTTTTCTATGTTTAGATACACAGATACTTACCATTGTGTTACAGTTACTTCTAGTATTCAGTACAGTAACATGTTGTACAGGGTTTTTAGCCTAGGAGCAAGCAATAGGCTATATCATATAGCCTAGTTGTGTATTTAACTATATCTTGTAAATTTGTGTAAGTACACTTCATGTTGTTCCTTTAACCGTAATGCAGCTCACTGCCTGCTTGCAGAGTCCAATTAACAAGAGCGAGGTCTGGTATAAAGAAACTGCTCTACGTTCTATTGTAAACACACATGCACATGTATGTTCATTGCAGCACTATTCCCAATAGCAAGGACATGGAATCAACCTAAATGCCCATCAATAATAGACTGGATAAAGAAATGTGGTACATATACACCATGGAATACTATACAAAATGAGATCATGTCCTTTGAAAGGACATAGATAGAGCTACAGGCCACTATCCTTAGCAAACTAATGCAGGAACAAAAAACCAAATACTGCATGTTCTCATTTATAAGTAGAATCTAAATGGTGAGAACACATGGACACATAGAGGGGAACAACAGACACTGGGGCTTGTTGGAGAGTGGGGGTGGAAGGAGGGAGAAGATCAGAAAAAATAGCTAATGAATGCTGGGTTTAATACCTAGGTAATGAAACAATCTGTTCAACAGAGTCCCAGGACACAAATTTACCTATATAACAAACCGGCACATGTACCCCCGAACTTAAAATAAAAGTTAAAAAAATTTTGGCTGGGTGCGGCAGCTCATGCCTGTAAGCCTAGCCGTTTGAGAGGCCGAGGCGGGTGGATCACAAGGTCAAGAGATCAAGACCATCCTGACCAACATGGTGAAACCCCGTTTCTACTAAAAAATACAAAAAGTAGCAGGCGTGGTGGTACACACTTGTAGTCCCAGCTACTCGGGAGGCTGAGGCAGGAGAATCACTTGAACCGGGAGGCAGAGGTTGCAGTGAGCTGAGATTGCACCACTGCACTCCAGCCTGGTATCAGATCGAGACTCCATCAAAAAAAAAAAAAAAAAAAATTCCAATCTGTGAGCATAAGATGTCTTTCCATTTATCTGTGTCTTATATTTCCTCCATGAACCTTTTTTCAATGTGTAAATCTTTCATCTCTTTGGTTAATTACTGTTTTTTTGTTGCTGCTAATATAAATGAGATTGTTGTTGGTGTATAACCTCACCATTGATTTTTTTTGGTCTTGATTTTGTATCCATAATGTTAATACATTTGTTTATTAGTTCTAAAAAAAGTGATTTATTTCAAAGCTAGCTAAAGGGAAGAAGTAGAGGCTTCTTGCCTTAAGGGTAGCAGACGCAGAAAGTAGGAATTATTTTAAAAGAGGGCTTGGCATGAATGGCATGCAGAGGAGGAAGCAATTGGATGGAGGTTCGCATAACTCGCTTCAGTGCCTTATCTACCAGGCCATTGAGCTGGCGCCTTCATGGGCAGAACCAGGTTTTAACAGTGCCTGAAACTCTCCAGGTGGGAGAGAATTTTGTAGTGGGCACACCTACGCTTGTAAATTGACTGTTGCCTCTCGAGGCAATCTTCTGGGAGTTCTATTCTGGAGCCTCTAAGCTTATAGTTAGATGAACTTGCTCTGTAGGGAATGTCTGGTGATGGGGAAGGTCTAAGTAGGAAGTGAGGGGCAGGGAAAAGGAGAAAAAGAAAAGAAAAGAAAAAAACAAGTAATTCTCTTTTTCTTAGATGAATGGGAGTACTTGGTTACATTCCCACAGTGACAAAGCTGCCTACATGACTCATTTCTCAGAGCACAGTCCTGTAGTTAAGCAATGCATCACTATATCTATCTATCTATCTATCTATCTATCTATCTATCTATCTATCTATATCTCCCATTGGTTCTGTTTCACTGGAGAGCCCTGGCTACTACAGTTGTTTTAATTATTCCTCATTTCCAATGCGCTTTCCTGCTTGACTTTCATTATGGGTGGAGCAGGCTCTGTTGGATTCTAAAATTATATTAGGAACAGTTAAAGAGATAACCACCACAAAATTGCTAATTTTTTGATGGAAGGAGGCTGTTATGTGGATAAAGGATTAGTGTTAATACTTTATTCAAGTTGAATTATTAACAAAATCATTGAATTTTTATGGAGCAGCTACTATGTATTAGGGCTATTCCAAAGAAGCAATGATTTCTTCCTGCGTGTGTATACATTTTATTTTTATTTTGAAATTATTATTATTTTTTGAGATGGAGCCTTGCTCTGTCATCCAGGCTGTGGTGCAGTGTCGTGATCTCGGCTCACTGCATCCTCTGCCTCCTGGGTTCAAGTGATTCTCCTGCCTCCTATTTCCTGTTTCCTATTATCTCCTATTTCCTATTGTTGCTGTGACAGATGACCACAAAGTTAGTGGCTTAAAACAACACAAATTTATTCTCTTATAATCCTGAAAGTGAAAAGTCCCCAACTGGTCTCCTGGGGCTAAAATTAAGGTGTTGGCAGGGCTGTGTTTCTGTTGGAGGCTGTAGGAGAGAATTCATTTCCATGCCTTTTCCAGCTTCTCTATGCTGTAATCCTTGGCTTGTGGCCTCTTCCTCCATATTCAAAGCCAGCATTGTCAGGCCAACTCCTTCCCCCACTGTCATTTCTTTGGTTCTTGTTCTTTTGCCTCCTTCTTCCACTTATAAGGACCCTTGTGATTACTTTGGGCCCACTTAGATCTCCCAGGATGTGGAAGACCAAAACTATGCCACTCCAAAATATGACTGTAGGAGACCAGAATTTGCTACTCCAAAATATGCCTCTTTAGCATAAGGATTATTTTGAGCTAATTATTTTGAGAAACTGTAGACACCAGAGTAACTCTAAAAACAAAGAGAAGTTACCCTTTTGTAAGGGAAATGTATTTTCTAAAGGAAATCCCCATTTGTAAGGTGGCTCCTCTGTACCAGGAAGAGAAGAAATGCTCTGAATCATTAGAGACTTTTCTCAATGGAGAAGGCACTGAGTTAATCCACAGGAAAAACCTCGCTCTTATTACTGTGCTTTTCCTGACCTCCCCAAAACTGGCTTCCTCCCACCCTTCTTTCTTTCTTTCCATTGAAGATGATATTTGAACCTGAACTAAAAACCATTTCTTGGAGATTTACTCACTTTTCCATGGGTATCTTTCTTGTATACATAAAGTATCCATGTTAATAAACTTCTGTTTGTCTCTTGTTAATTTGTCTTTTGTTACAAGGGTCTAAGCCAATAAAAACTCAGAAAAGGTGGAGGGAAATTATTTTTCCTCCCCCGTAAGGATAATCTCATCTCAAGTTTGGCTAATTACGACTATATCAGGTTGTTTGGGCTGCCGTAACATAGTACCACAGACTAGATAGCTTAAACAACAGACATTTGCTCATAATTCTGGAGTCTTAAAGTCCGAGGGCAATGGATTGGCAGGGCTGGTTTCTTTGGAGGTCCCTCTCCTTGGCTTGTAGATGGCCATCTTCTTCCTGTCTTTACAAGGTTTTCTGTGTATGTGCGTTTGTGTCCTCCTCTTCTCTTCTTGTAAGGACCCCAGTCACATTGGATGATGCCCCTCCCTAATGACCCTATTTTACCTCTTTAAAGACCCTATCTGCAAATCTAGTCACATTCTAAGGTCCTGGGGGTTAGGAATCCAACATGCATTTTGGGAGAAGGGACACCATTCAGCTCATCGTACAACCTCAGTTGCATTAGGAATTAAGTTCTGCTAACTTTCTTCCCTTTGACATGTAACCTAACATTTACTGGTTCCGGTGATTAGTTCAAAAATACCTTTAGGAGGCCATTACTTTGCTTACCACAGAGGGAGCCACGCAGACATCTAGGGAAGAGGAATAGCTTGAGCAAAGGCCCCGCAGCAGAGGTGTGTTCATTGTAGAAACAGCAAGGAGACAAGTGAGGCTGGAGCTGGCTGAGCTAGAAGAGTATGGGACAGGAGGATCGAGTTTGCACAGCCTGCAGGCCACCACGTGGACTCTGGTTTTTATACTGAGGGTTTTGAGTTGAGGAACCACATGATCTGACTGTGTCTTCACGGGACCTCCCAAGCTCCTGAGTGGAGCATAGATTAGAGAGGGCTGAGGGTGGCAGCAGGAGACCAGTTGGGAGGTGACAGCAATAATCCAGGAGAGAGAGGGGGATGGCTTGGGCCAGGGAGGCAGTGGGGGAGGCCTAAGGCCTGGTTGGATTTTGAATGTTTTAGGAAAGTCATTAGGATTTTCTCTTGAATTGGTGTGAGTAAAGAGAGGAGTTAGAGTGACTAAGTTTGTTTTTGTCCTGTGTAATTGGAAGAATGGAGTTGACATGTACTGAGACAGGGAGACCGTGGGGAGATAAAAAGCTTCACCTTGTACATATGGGAGATGACTAGTTAGACACCCAGCTTCAATGTGAATGGCTAGCTTTTATGTATTTAAAGTCAATGTTCAAATTTTTAAAATTACATCTCATGATTCTTATAAAAAAAAAAAAAGAACAAACACTTTCACTCGTTCCTTGACTTTCAGTTAACTCAGGCACAGATTAAAATTAGTCTCATCTACAAACTTAGTTAATTACATTCCCTTAAACATCTTCAACATTTATAAATTAATATGTTTGCTTTTTAAACATTCACTTGCCTGGCAGGGTAAACTTACAATATTAATAAGCAAAACCCTCTTAAGCATTTAAATTACTCTTGCATTCAATAAACATGTAATTATAGTAAATCAAGTTCTCTTAACAATACCACAACTATTTGTAAACTTAAAATTCTCCTATACTTTTCTGCTAAAAATTAATGTAAAAAATGTCATAGTCTCTTAAACATGACACTTCATAGTTTTTATTTTTAGATTGTCAAGTAAGGGTGTGATCATTGCTGTCCATGGTTAACTTACAAGAATATTTTGAAGACAACACAAAAAAGTTGTGCTTTGAAAATTAAAAGAAGCTCTGAAAATTTAAGGTGCTGTTTTCATTCCAGAAGAAAGCTAACCTCTGTTAAGGACATACTTGAATTATTCCCTGAAAATTTAGGAAGCATTTTCTTTTTGTTCTCTCTCCCCACCCCCAAAGAAAAGCTGACTCTGAAAAAGAGCAGAGAATTTAAGTGGGGGAGTAAGTGACTAACAGAGTCCTCCTGTTCCTTATCTTCCAGAGATAGAATATTGACATTGTAATGTTGGGGCTCAGAAAACAATGTCCCAAAATGAAATCCTCAGAAGCAAAAGTCTTTCTATGACCTCCTGTCTTCTTGTCCTTAGTCCCATTTCCGCCAAAGGCTAGCCATGGATACTAGCCTCTTTCCCAAGGCAGGTTTCCCAGAACCCCTTTTCCCCAAAGGCAGCCAGGAAAACTAAAAATATTACTCTCTCTCCCCACCTTTCTGTGTAAAAACTGGGCACAAAGAAATTATCTGACCTGTGCTGTTTGGGTGTAGGTCATAAGACCCCAATTCCAGAGAGGGTTCTGCCCATAACCAGAAGGAAGGAATGCATGCTCAGAGGGGCCAAGAAGAATCCAGACAGGTAGGCCTTGCTGAGTTTCCCCACTCAAGTCTATTAGTGTTAGATCATGGCCTTTTTGTCCAATCATATTTCTACACTATTTGAACCTAAGCATAAAAATAATTTCCCCTGTATCTTTGGGTCTTCATTCTGAAGGCCCCTTTGTCATGTAAAACTCTGATCAAATAAATTTGTGTGCCTTTTCTATTAATCTGCCTCTTGTCAGTGTTTTTCAGTGGACCTTCAGAAAGTGAAGGGAAAATTTCCCTTGGCCCTGACAGTAATAAAGGATCTCTTTGAAATGTGGAATTCACAAATCCACCTGATAAGTTAAGAATCAGGGAGCCTTCTAAGGATGGGAGCTGGCACAACCTAAGACATTGGTGTTTGTGATTGAATTGAATAATTGAATAAAGACAGCATGTAGGCAACTACCACTCTGCAAACTCTGGTCTCATCTTCTCTCCCGTGGTCCACACAAAAGTTAGCATAGGTAGAAAAATAATAAGGACAGCAAGTAGCAGTAGCAATTAATACCACACATGTCCAGAGAGGGGTTGTGAAGAATGAGTATTTTGCAAAGTCCATGTTATATGTAAATTTTTGGTGCTGCAAAAAAGTAGCGCTCAAATACAAATTTTCTCAGCAAGGCAATTTACTTCTATAGAAGGGTGCATCTCACAGATGGAGCAATGGTGAGCACACACCTAAACAAGGGAGGGGGAATGGGTTTTTATCCCTGATGCAGGTAGTCCCTACTGCTGTGTCATTCCCCTGTTGGCTAGGGTTGGACCACACAGTGTAAGCTAATTCTGATTGGCTATTTTAAAGGGAGCAGGAGTATGAGCCAGAGTGAGCAGTTTGGTGGGAAAGACAGTTACAGAACAGGTAACTAAAGGTGACTCAGGTCAGAGCAGGTGACCAGGGTGACTCAGGTCAAAGCAGGTGATCAGGGTGAGTCAGGACAGAGCTGGTAACCTGGGGGAACAGATGTGACCTACTGATTAGAACTGGTGGAAAAGGTTGTTTACTGAAACTATCAGGAAGTTAAATTTTAAAATGAGGGACAAAGAACTGAACATACTGACATACTGATTCTTTGAAAAGAAAATTTTAATTCATTGTATCCAACATTTCCAGTGTATTTACCTGCTCAATCATGGTGGAATAAGGGTATCCTTCTGGGAATCTTGACAAGGTCTTGGTAGGGGAACTGTAGGGAGAGCTTTTCTTTAAACAGTCTTGCTTCTGAGAAAAGAATGTCACCCCCTTCAGCAATTTGGATAGGGCTGGTTAATCTCCAAGTGTCTTCTAGCCAGTGATTTCCCCTGGGCCAACTCTGCCAGCACCCCCCCTCTCCTGGAAGCAGTTGACACCTTCCTACTATGCATGATGTGGGCCTAGAATCATGGAAAGATCCCAACATTCACTGGACAATGAGGGCTGGTGGAAGCCCTCTTTGCTTGCAATTTATTGGCTCAAGCAAATGTGCAGTAAATTTAGGTTTGGCTACTGAAGTATGTCTGGGCTGTCCCAGCCAACATTCTGCTTGACAGATGAAACAATGGGGTTATGGGTTTGGTGATGATGTGAAAGAAAAATAAAATCTTGGGACCCCAAACTCACTATGCCAAAGGGAAAGGTACACTTGGGAACTGAGTCCAATTACACAAAAAGTAGCTCCTTTTGTTTCCAAACAGATAGCTGTAATTTCACATGCTTACATTATCTTATGTGGAATGCAGATTTACCTGAGTGTGAGAGGAATGCATAATTTACTTTTCCCCTACTCCCCTCTTTTCATGTGTAAAATGTAGATTCACTGAGCACTAATTAATACCTCACAAGAATGTAACCACTTGCCTCACTGCCTACCTTCCCCTCCTTTTTTTCCCTCTCTGCCTCTTGTTTGCCCTTTACCCTTCAAATACTGAAGTTCCCCAAACCCTCTTTGGAAAAAGCACAAGTCACAGATCCTTAAGCTGTCCACAATCTTAGGGTCTTTATATTTGAGCCTTTAGGGGCCATGATGAAGCCTAGCTTCCGGCACTGACATTTATACTGGGCCTTACAACTGATACATGATTAAAATTCCTATCTAGGTTTTTCACTAAAAATAAGAGTTACTAATAGTTAATATTGAAATCAATATACATAATTAAAAGTACTAGATATGAGAAATAATTCTGTATGCAAAATATACAAAAAAGGATGTAGTTTTAGTAAAAGTATTATAAAAAGACATGAAAATTTAATTTTTGTTAAAGGAAAAGTAATTTTCTCTAGACCAGAGGTTTTAAAATATTTTTTAAATTAAAGGAATAAATACAATTGGATGGATATAGAAAGTTGGAAAAAAGAAAATAGAAACAAATGATAAAATGTTATAAAAGGTTTATGGAAATCTTATGTTATAGTCAAACTGAGATTGGATGGATTTGCTTACAAGATGTTATTTTAAAAAATAACTTAGCATTAATCATACACTATACAAAAGTAAAATCTGGGTTTCTCTCTTGGGCAAGATTTTCAGGTAATTTTAAGAGACAGTAAAAGATTTTTGTCTACCTTTTGAGTAAACTGCAAAAAAAAAAAAAAAAGAAGAGTCAGATTCAGTCAGCTATCTTTATTGGATCTTATTGTTTGGGAAACTGAGTCTCCTCTCTGTCAAAAAGTAAAAAGATTTTGCTTTAAAAAATTTTTTTGAATTGTCATTTTGGCTAAATGAATGACTTATTTTACAGTGACCTGTGATCCTATTTTGCAAATCAAGTGTTTTAAACCTTTGATATTTGACAATTTTTTCAAAATCAAAATTTCAAGTTCTAAATTTAGTCTTTTTGACTTCATTAACTTCTTTTTAGATAGTAGATCCCCTGAAGTCCAAAAGAGATATATTCAGCTTACCTGATATGTTAAAATCATACAAATATTAGATGGTGTTTAACTTTCTTTGAATTTTATTTATGTAAATGTATTATTTCTGAAATATGAGATTTCTATAATTCTGATATGTCTTAGTATATGTCATCAATAATAATTATGATTGTTATGCTAAATTGTTGTATGCCATAGAAATTTCCTAATTTCCTTATCAATTGTGTCTTTATCATGTCCATCCTAAGACTTTTATCATCACCTCTCTGTTGTTTTACTTTTATCCTTCTCAAAAAGTGATATAATCAACTATTGTCCGAAACTTGCTTCTTTTTTTTTTTTTTTTTTTTTTTTGGATGGAGTTTTGCTCTTGTTACCCAGGCTGGAGTGCAATGGCGTGATCTTGGCTCACCGCAATCTCTGTCTCCGGGGTTCAAGCAATTCTCCTGCCTTAGCCTCCCGAGTAGGTGGGATTACAGGCACACGTGACCATGCCCAGCTAATTTTTTTGTATTTTTAGTAGAGACGGGGGTTTCACCATGTTGACCAGGATGGTCTCGATCTCTTGACCTCGTGATCCACCCCCCCTCAAAACTTGCTTCTTTAGGGAAGTTCACAGAAAGGATTCTGTTGGGTGCTCTTAAAACCAGGTTTCTGATAACCTTGGAGATTGTGCCATTGCACTAGAGGAAAACAAAACTTTCCAGAACTGTCATTGAAGAACCAATGTTTTCATGAGGTTTACTAACCCCAAATATTGAATGGAACGAGTTAACTGCATGTGACAAAACTAATAGAGGACTGAAATAATTTTTAAGACCTTTTTCATTTGTCTTAAACATTGTCAGTTCTTTTTGTTTAGTTTCTCAGAATCAAGAAAGCTTTTTTTTTTTTTATTTTGAGCTGTTTAGTTTTTAACAATTAACAATGTGAACAAAAATTGGAAATATTTCTCTGTACCTGATTTCTCCAGAATTTAAAAACTATTTGCAAGTATTCTTAATTTTTGGCTATGTATTTATTTGCGTAAGTCCAATAACAGTCTTTTCTTTTGTAATAGGACATCATTGGAGACACTGGTTATTTTACCAACACTTTGACTGGAATGACATATTTTCAAATATGAACAGACTGCTTTGAGGAGTTAAAATTGACTTTAGGAAGCTGATAAAAGCTGCTCAGAATTACTGGCCTCATACTTTGTCTGTATAGTTCCTCCACAGGGTTCCTCACCTGTGGTAAGGAAAGAATGTCACTTTCTGACAGGCCCAGGAAACTCTAGTTATTTTGGGATCTTGAGAAGAGAGGAATTCACCGAATTCATACAGGAACAGATAAATTCTCAGCTAAGCTTGAGAGGCCTTTGAAAATCTAAGATTCCTTATGGAAAAGCTCCAGCAAAGCCCATTCAAAAAGACAATATTGACCAATAATTATTCTTGCCCCACTGTATGCAAATAATCAGGCCAAGTATAATAAAACTACAACTTATTTTGCAGATAAACTGATCCTACTATAATTTATCTTTGGTAAAAATGAGGGACTGGAGAGAAAAAAATTATGTTTCAAAAGAAAATATAGTACACCTGTTACTAGATTCTAGCCTTGTCTGTTGTTTTTCAGTTTTTATTATTTGCCTACATTTTATCTGGACTGGATCTTGAATTCTTTCCTAACTACAAGTGTCCAAACTAACATTTCCAAATTATTTTTTCTTCCATTTTTCTAACTACTTGGAATCACTAGAAATTATGACTGTGCTTTTCTTACTTAGACTTTGGGAGAAATAACAGTATATAGATACATATATATATATACACACACACACACACACACACACATATATATATATATATGTATACATATATATATGTATCTCTATATATATATCTCCATCCTATATATATGTGTGTGTGAACATGTGTGTGTGTGTGTGTGTATACATTTATTTATTTATATCACCTTCCTGCCTGCCTACAGATATATGGACTTCTTGGTAATATAACCTGAATTGGATTTTCAGGATTGCTTACCCTTTGTTGCTATAATCTGGCCTTTTTGTGCTCCTCTTTTCCCTGCTCTTTTTTCTTTTATTCTTCCTCTTCCTGTTTTCTCTGTGGGACAGGAGACTTCATGTTCTCTTACTAGTAAGCCTTCCTAGCCATGTGAGACCTCACCTTCTAGGAGTAAACCATTCTAGTGCTGAGGGATATGACTGAACCCATGACCAGAGTACTCATTTTCTTCTACAGTGCATTCTCCAAAAGATTATGGAGAACTGGAGGGAAATGTGAAAGTAAAATAAAATCACAGGATCCCAGACTCACTATGTCAAAGGGAAAGTTAACCTTGGGAACTTTTTCAGATTCACACAAAAAACTACCTTCCTTTTATTCCCAAACGGATATCTGTAATTTCACATGCTTATTTTATCTTATGTAAAATGTAGAATTACTGAGCATAGGGTGAATGTATAATTCTTACTTTTCCCCCAAATCCCTTCTTTTCACTGAGTGCTAATCAAAGCCTTACAAAAATGTGACCACTTGCCCCATTCCTTACCCCCCTCTCCTCTTTTCCCTCCTCCTCTCCTGCTTGCTCTTTTGCCTTTAAACATTGAAATTCTTAAAATTCTCTTTGGAGAAACTACAGGTTTCAGCTCCTGTTGTAACTTGTGTTTCTTCTTCCTGAGAAACATAATGCATCCTCAACCTTGGCAAAATACACCTCAAATTGATTGAGATCTGCTTCAGTCACTCTTTGATTTACAGTGACAGTATCTTGGCATGACCAAGGTTCCCCACTTGAGTAATGGGCTTTGTTTAAAACCCTGTGTTTGGACTACTGCTGATGGGATATGCTGTGCCTCTTCCCTTCCCATCTCTTCCTTCCCCTTTGCTCTGAGGTCTGTGGGTGATTACACTGTTCTGTGGAATGGTATCACTCTAGTTGGGTTTCATTCCAACTCAGGGTACATCTGCACCTGCAGATATAGGGAACATCAAAGGTTTAAGGCTGTTCCTCTACTCTATCTAACCTATCTACATCCCAGGAAGAATAGTAAACCCCTAGGTACAAATAAAGAGATTTAGAATCATAGCTGTCAAGGAATACTCTCTGGATTATGCAGCAAATCTAGTCTCTAAATGTGAAGCTGAAACTTGAACCTGGGTCTTCCATATTCCTGTTATTTCCTTTCTACCACCCTGTGTCTCCACCAACCAACTCATCCACAAAATTCTTCAGGAATCTACTGAATTGCAAGCAGGATACTTTTGCAATTCA
The DNA here is from genome assembly GCA_036589455.1 of Ateles fusciceps. NCBI lineage: Eukaryota > Metazoa > Chordata > Mammalia > Primates > Atelidae > Ateles > Ateles fusciceps. The sequence goes on along the minus strand of JAZHEH010003061.1, from coordinate 8,498,589 downwards.
GTAGATTGTGAATCAAGCAGGTACTGAATTGACATTTGGGATGGGAGGAGATACAAACAGAAGAATAGAAAAGTATCAGTTCATAGTCGTGTAAGAAAGCTGCTAGTAACAACTCCAGACCAGTGCTAAGAGTTTAGGGGGAAGACACACACACACACACACACACACACACACACACACACACACACACACACACACGAGAGAGAGAGAGAGAAGAGAGAGAGAGAAGAGAGATGGCAGGGAGGGAGTGAGGGAGAGAAGGGGAGGAGAGGTAGGAAAGTGTATGAGAGTGAGCTTGTTCACTGGGGTGGTCACAGAAGCTTGGGATAGGCCTAGGAGGATTCAGTTCATTATTCACTCAGGTAACAAGGATGTGGTGAACCAGGATCTGGACTGGGTACAAGAAAAAGGCTATATTCTTGCAGGTATTGATGGTCTAGCTGGAGATACCAATGAGCCAACAAGGATTACGGTGAGCATAGCAAGTGCTACTGTAGAAGCCTGGGGTGCTGCTTTAGGGCCCCAGAGAGAGGTGATGGACCCAACTGATCACCAGGAGGAAGACAGGGTTTAGTAAGATAAAAGAGGCAGTGCAGTGATAATATAAGGCGGTAGGTAGATCTGTAGGAAGGGCACCGTGAGGGTCCATGTCAGTGGGAAAGGGGCCTGGAGAGAAGTGGGCTTGGGGGCTTAGGACACAGGGACTTCAGAGATACTTGGGATATGGGAGAATTTGCCTTGAGACTCTCACAGTGTCTTTCCAAAGCTGTTGTACTTCACCGTATCCTTAGCATTCCTTTTTTTTTTTTTAATTATACTTTAAGTTCTGGAATACATGTGTAGAACATGCGGGTTTGTTACATAAGTATTGACGTGCCATGGTGGTTTGCTGCACCCATCAACCTGTAATCTACATTAAGTATTTCTCCTAACGCTATCCTTCCCCTAGCTCCCCCACCCAGGTGTGTGATGCTCCCCCTCTCTGTGTTCATGTGTTCTAATTGTTCAACTCCCACTTATGGGTGAGAACATGCAGTGTTTGGTTGTCTGTATTTGCGTTAGTTTTTTGAGAATGATGGTTTCCAGATTCATCCATGTCCATGCAAAGGACATGAACTCATCCTTTTTTTGTGGTTGCATAATATTCCATGGTGTATATGTGTCACATTTTCCTCATCCAGTCTACCATTGATGGGCATTTGGTTTGGTTCCAAGTCTTTGCTATTGTGAACAGTGCTGCAATAAACATACATGTGCATGTGTCTTTATAGTAGACTAATTTATAATCCTTTGAGTATAGACCCAGTAATGGGATTGCTGGGTCAAATGGTATTTCTGGTTCTAGATCCTTGAGGAATTGCCACACTGCTTTGCACAATGGTTAAACTGATTTACATTTCCACCAGCAATGTAAAAGCATCTGTTGTTTCCTGACTTTTTAATGATCACCATTCTAACTGGTGTGAGATGGTATGTCATTGTGGTTTTGATTTGCATTTATCTAATGACCAGAAATGATGAGCATTTTTTCATATGTTTGCTGGCTGCATAAATGTCTTCTTTTGAGAAGTGTTTGTTCATATCCTTTGCCCACTTTTTGATGGGGTTGTTTTTTTTTTTAATAAATTTGTTTAAGGTCTTTGTAGATTCTGGAAATTAGCCCTCTGTCAGATGGATAGATTGCAAAAATTTTCTCCCATTTTGCAGGTTGCCTGTTCACTCTGATGATAGTTTCTTTTGCTGTGCAGAAGCCCTTTAGTATCATTAGATCCCATTTGTCAGTTTTGGCTTTTGTTGCCATTGCTTTTGGTGTTTCAGTCATGAAGTCTTTGTCCATGCCTATGTTCTGAATGGCACTGCCTAGGTTTTCTTCTAGGGTTTTTGTGGTTTTAGGTCTTATGTTTAAGTCTTTAATCCATCTTAAGTTAATTTTTGTATAAGGTGTAAGGAAGGGGTCCAGTTTCAGTTTTCTGCATATGGCTAGCTAGTTTTCCCAACACCATTTATTAAATAGGGAATGCTTTCTCCATTGCTTGTTTTTGTCAGGTTTGTCAAAGATCAGATGGTTGTAGATGTGTGATACTATTTCTGGGGCCTCTTTTCTGTTCCATTGGTCTACATATCTGTTTTGGTACCAGTAACATGCCATTTTGGTTACTGTAGCCTTGTAGCATAGTTTGAAGTCAGGTAGCATGATGCCTCCAGCTTTGTTCTTTTTGCTGAGGATTGTCTTACCTATGTGGGCTCTCTTCTGGTTCCATATGAAGTTTAAAGTGCTTTTTTCCCCATTCTGTGAAGAAGGTCAATGGTAGCTTGATGGGGATAACATTGAATCTATAAATTACTTTGGGCAGTATGGCCATTTTCACAATATTGATTCTTCCTAATCATGAGCATGGAATGTTTTTCCATCTGTTTGTGTCCTCTCCTATTTCCTTGAGCAGTGGTTTGTAGTTCTCCTTGAAGAGATCTTTTACCTCCTTTGTTAGTTGTATTCCTAGGTATTTTATTCTCTTTGTAGCAATTGTAATTGGGAGTTCGCTCATGATTTGGCTCTCTTTAAGTCTGTTATTGGTGTATAGGAATGCTTGTGATTTCTGCACGTTGATTTTGTATCCTGAGACTTTGCCAAAGTTGCTTATCAGTTTGAGGAGGTTTTGGGCTGAGACTATGGAGTCTTCTAAATATATGATCATGTCATCTGCAAATAGGGACAATTTGACTTCTTCTTTTCCTAACTGAATCCCTTTAATTCTTTTTCTTGCCTAATTACTCTGGCTAGAACTTCCAATTCTATATTGAATAGGAGTGGTGAGAGAGGGCATCCTTGTCTAGTGCCAGTTTTTGAAGGGAATGCTTCTAGTTTTTGCCCATTTAGTATGATATTGGCTGTGGGTTTGTCATAAATAGCTTTTATTATTTTGAGATACATTCCATTGATACCTAGTTTATTGAGAGTTTTTAGCATAAAGCGCTGTTGAATTTTGTCAAAGGCCTTCTCTGCATCTATTGAGATAATCATGTGGTTTTTGTCTTTGGTTCTGTTTATGTGGTGGATTACGTTTATAGACTTGCGTATGTTGAACCAGCCTTGCATCCCCGGGATGAAGCCTACTTGATTGTGGTGGATAACCTTTTTAATGTGCTGTTGCAATCAGTTTGCCAGTATTTTATTGAAGATTTTTGCATTAATGTTAATCCTGGATATCGGCCTGTAAGTTTTCTTTTTTAGTTGTGTCTGCCAGGTTTTGATATCAGGATGATATTGGTCTCATAGAAAGAGTTAGGGATCCTCTTTTTGTATTGTTTGGAATAGTTTCAATGGGAATGGTACCAGCTCCTCTTTGTATGTCTGGTGGAATTCGGCTGTGAACCCATCTGGACCTGGACTTTTTTTGGTTGGTTTGCTATTAATTGCTGCCTCGACTTCAGACCTTGTTATTGGTCTATTCAGGGTTTCAACTTCTTCCTGCCTTAGTCTTGGGAGTGTGTAAGTGTCCAGAAATTTATCCATTTCTTCCAGATTTACTGGTTTATGTGCATAGAGCTGTTTATAGTAATCTTTGATGGTAGTTTGTATTTCCAAGGAATCGGTGGTGATCTCCCCTTTATCATTTTTTGTTATATCTATTGGATTCTTCTCTCTTTTCTTTTTTATTAGTCTAGCTAGTGCTCTGTCTATTTTGTTGATCTTTTCAAAAAACCAGCTACTGGATTTGTTCATTTTTTGAAGCTTTTTTTTGTGTGTCTGTCTCCTTAAGTTCTGCTCTGATCTTAGTTACTTCCTGTCTTCTGCTTGCTTTTGAGTTTTTTTGATCTTGCTCTCTAGCTCTTTCAATTTTGATGATAGGGTGTCAATTTTAGATCTTTCCTTGTTTCTCATGTGGGCATTTATTGCTATAAATTCCCTGTAGCCACTGCTTTAAATGTGTCCCATATAGTCTGGTACATTGTGTCTTCATTCTTGTTGAAGAACATTTTTATTTCTGTCTTCATTTCATTGTTTATCCATTCATCATTCAGGAGCAAGTTGTTCAGTTTGCATGTGATTGTGCAGTTTTGAGTGCTTTTCTTAATCCTGAGTTCTAATTTGATTGCACTGTGGTCTGAGAGACTGTTTGTTATGATTTCCATTCTTTTGCATTTGCTGAGGAGTGGTTTACTTCCAATTATGTGGTCAATTTTAGAGTAAGTGTGATGTGGTGCTTAGAAGAATGTGTATTCTGTGGTTTGGGGTGGAGTGTCCTGTAAATGTCTATTAGGTCCTCTTGGTCCAAATCTGCGTTCAAGTCCTGGATATCCTTATTGACTTTCTGTCTCATTGATCTGTCCAATATAGTCAGTAGAGTGTTAAAGTCTCCCAATATTATTGTGTGGGAGTCTAACTCTCTTTGTAGGTCATTAAGAACTTGCTTTATGTATCTGGGTGCTCCTGCATTGGGTGTATATATATTTAGGATAGTTAGCTCTTCTTGTTGCATTGATCCTTTTACCATTATGTAATGCCCTTCTTTGTCTCTTTTGATCTTTGTTGGTTTAAAGTCCATTTTATCAGAGACTAGGATTGCTACCCCTGCTTTTTTTTTGCTCTCCATTTTCTTGGTAAATCTTCTTCCATCCCTTTATTTTGAGTCTATGTGAGTCTTTGCATGTGAGATGGGTCTCCTGAATACAGCACACCATTGTGTCTTGACGTTTTATCCGGTTTGCCAGTCTGTGTCTTTTGATTGGAACATTTAGGCCATTTTCATTCAACGTGAATATTGTTATGCTTGAATTTGATCCTGCCATTTTGTTCCTGTTGGTTGTTTTGCCCATTAGTTGACATGGTTTCTTCATTGCATAATTGTTCTTTACCATTTGATATGTTTTTGCAGTGGCTGGTATTGGTTGTTCCTTTCCATGTTTAGTACTTCCTTCAGGAGTTCTTGTAAGGCAGGTCTTGTAGCAACGAAATCTCTCAGCAATTGCTTGTCTGTAAAGGATTTTATTTCTCCTTCACTTAAGAAGTTTAGTTTGGCTGGATATGCAATTCTGGGTTGAAAGTTCTTTTTTTTAAGGATGTTGAATATTGTCCGCTACTCCCTTCTAGCTTGTAGAGTTTCTGCCAAGAGATCCTCTGTGAGTCTGACGGTCTTTGCTTTGTGGGTGACTCGACCTTTCTCTCTGGCTGTCCTTAGGATTTTTTCCTTCATTTCAACCCTGGTGAATCTGATGATTATGTGCCTTGGGGTTGCTTTTCTTGAGGACTATCTTCATGGTGTTCTCTGTATTTCCTGGATTTGAATGTTGGCCTGATTTGTTAGGCTGGGGAAATTCTCTTGGATAATATCCTGAAGAATGTTTTCCAACTTGGGTTCATTCTCCCCCGTCACATTCAGGTACACCAATCAAGTGTAGATTAGGTCTTTTCACATAATCCCATAGTTCTTGGAGGCTTTGTTCATTTCTTTTCACTCTTTTTCTCTAATCTGGACTTCTCATTTTATTTCATTGATTTGATCTTCTATCTCTGATATCCTTTCTTCTGCTTGATTGATTTGGCTGTTGAAACTTGTGCCTGCCTCATGAAGTTCTTGTGCTGTGTTTTTCAGGCTCCATCAAGTCATTTATGTTCTTCTCTAAGCTGGTTATTCTAGTTAGCATTTTGTCTATCCTTTTTTCAAGATTCTTAGTTTCTTTGCATTGGATTAGAACATGGTCTTTTAACTCAGAGAAGTTTGCTATTATCCACCTTCGGAATCCTGCTTCTGTCAATTCGTCAAACACTGTTTCTGTCTTGTTTGTTCCCTTGATGGTGAGGAGTTGTGATCCCTGGGAGGGGAATAGGTGTTCTGGTCTTTGAAGGTTTCATCCTTTTTGCGCTCGTTTTTTCCCTATCTTGGTGGATTTATCTCCCTTTGATCTTTGAAGTTGCTGACTTTGGGGAAAAATCTCTGAGTGGATGTCCTATCTGTTGCGGTTAGAGCTATATCTTTTTTGGCCTGTAGAGGCGCTGCTGGGCTGCCTCGGATTCAGTCAGGTTGCTGGGTGGGTGGTCTTCCCCCTGCGGGTTTGTTTGCAGGTGACATTAGCCCTGCCTTCACAATGGTGTCTCTCCTTCCCTGAGCTCGAACTTCCTGGTTGGGGTCAAACTGGTGTATTCACTGCCAAGCTCTCTAGCATGTGGGCTTCAGTTTGAGTTTTGTTGGGGGGGGTGCCTGCCAGGCCTTATGACCTGTTTCCCTGCTTTCAACTCTGCCTCTTTCTGTGGGATAAGTTGTTCCGTTCTGCTGGCATTAGTCCAAACTTCTGCCCAGGTTGAGCTGACAACTTACAGCAGCAGGCAGGAGCCATCGCTCAGATTTGCATTAACAACCCACGGCGCCTCTCAGTCTGGTGGGGCTCTCGTGGACCGTGGGTTGCAGGAGGGATGAGGTAAGCACAGGATCTGAATTGGAGCACCAAGGGGGTGAAGTCCCCTGACCCTCCCAGCCGGCTGCATCTTCCAGGTGGGGACGTTCCCCGTCCCTGTCTTGGTTTGTTCTCCCTCGGCGGCTCTTGCCCTGCTTTGGCTCCTTCCCTGGGCTATTTTCAGAGTCCTCCCAGTCCCCCTAAAATGAACCTGGCAACTCACTTGGAATCGTGAAGTCCTCTAGCCTTCTGCATCTCATTTGCTGGGAGCTGCATTCCAGTGTTGCCTCCTTTCGGCCATCTTGGTGCTGCCTCCCTTTTCTAGTTGTTTTAATTGTGATGTCAGGGTTTTGATTTTAGATCTTTTCTGATTTCTCCTGTGGGCATTTAGTGCTGTAAATTTCCCTCTGAATACTGCTTTAGCTGTGCCCCAGGGAGTCTGGTACATTATGTTTTTGTTATTATTGGTTTCAAATAGCTTATTTATTTTTACCTCAATTTTGTTATTTACCCAGCAGTCATTCAGGAGCAGGTTGTTCTGTTTCCATGTAATTGTGTGGTTTTTGAGTGAATTTCTTAATCCTGAGTTCCAATTTGATTGCATTGTGGTCTGAGACTGTTAGTTATGATTTTCATTTTTTTTATTTGCTGAGTGTTTTACTTCCAGTTATGTGCTCAATTTTAGAATAAATGTACTGTGATGCTGAGAGAAATGTATATTCTGTTGATTTGGGGTGGAGAGTTCTGTAGATGTCTATTAAAAGACAGACTGGCAAACTGGATAACGAGTCAAGACCCATTGGTGTCTTGGTCCAGAACTGAGTTTAGGTCCTGAATATCCTTGTTAATTTTCCATCTCTTGATTTGTCTAATATTGACAGTGGGATGTTAAAGTCTCCCATTATTATTGTGTGGGAGTCTAAGTCTCTTTGTAGGTCTCTAACAACTTGCTTTATGAATCTGGGTGCTCCTGTACTGGGTGTTTATATATTTAGGATAGTTAGCTCTTCTTGTTACATTGATCCCTTTACCACTATGTAATGCCCTCCTTTGTCTTTTTTTATCTTTGTTGGTTTAAAGTTTATTTTATTAGAGGCCGGGATTGCAGTCCCTCCTTTTTTTTTGTTTTGCTTTCCATTTGTTTGGTGAATCTTCCTTCAGCCCTTTATTTTGACCCTATGTGTGTCTTTGCATGTGAGATGGGACTCCTGAATACAGCACACCAATGGGTCTTGACTTGTTATCCAGTTTGCCAGTCTGTCTTTTAATTGAGGCATTTAGCTCATTTACATTTAAGGTTAATATTGTTATGTGTGAATTTGATCCTATCATTATGATGCTAGATGGTTATTTTGCCCATTAGTTCATGCACATTCTTCATTGTTGATGGTCTTTATAATTTCATATGTTTTTGCTTTTACTGGTACCAGTTTTTCCTTTCCATATTTAATGCTTCCTTCAGGAACTCTTGCAAGACAGGCCTGGTGGTGACAGAATCTCTCAGCATTTGCTTGTCTGTAAAGCATTTTACTTCTCCTTTACTTATGAAGCTTAGTTTGGCTGGATATGAAATTCTGGGTTGAAAATTCATTTTTTTTTTTTTTTTTTTTTTTAACGAATGTTGAGTATTGGCCCCCAATTTCTTTTGGCTTGTAGGATTTTTGCAGAGAGATCTGCTGTTAGTCTGATGGACTTCCCTTTGTGGGTAACCTGACATTTCTCTCTGGCTCCCTTCACAATTTTTCTTCGTTTCAACTTTGGTGAATCTGATGATTATGTGTCTTGGGGTTGCTCTTCTTGAGGAGTGTCTTTGTGGTGGTCTCTGTATTTTCTGAATTTGAATGTCAGCTTGTCTTGCTGGGTTGGGGAAGTTCGCCTGGATAACAGTCTAAAGAGTGTTTTCTGACTTGTTTCCATTCTCCCCATCACTTTCAGGTACACCCATCAAGACACAGGTTTGGTCTTTTCACATAGTCCCATACTTCTTGGAGGCTTTGTCTGTTCCTTTTTTTTTTTTTTTTTTTTTTTTTAGACAGAGTCTCACTCTGTCACCAGGTACCAGGCTGGAGTGCAGTGGCGTGACCTCGGCTCACTGCAACCTCCGCCTCCTGGGTTCAAGCAATTCTCCTGCCTCAGCCTTCCGAGTAGCTGGAACTACAAGTGCGTGCCACCACACCCAGATAACTTTTTTTTTTTTTTTTGTATTTTTAGTAGAGATGGGGTTTCACCATGTTGGTCAGGATGGTCTCGATCTCTTGACCTCGTGATCCACCCGCCTCGGCCTCCCAAAGTGCTGGCATTACAGGCGTGAGCCACCGTGCCCAGCCTTGTCTGTTCCTTTTTATTCCTTTTTCTCTAATCTTGTCTTCGTACTTTATTTCATTGAGTTGATCTTCAATCTCTGATATCCTTTCTTCTGCATGATTGATTTGGCTATTGATACTTGTGTATGCTTCACAAAGTTCTCATGCTTTGTTTTTCAGCTCTATCAAGTCGTTTATATTCTTCCCTAAACTGGTCATTCTAGTTAGCAGTTCTTCTAACCTTTTTTAAAGGTTCTTAGCTTCCTTACATTGGGTTAGAACATGCTCCCTTAGCTCAGAAGCATTTGTTGTTACCCACCTTCTGAAGCCTACTTTGTCAATTCATCAAACTCATTTTTCAAACTCCGGTATTTGGAATGCCAGTGAGACAGAACTGTTCACCTTCCTAGAAAGCCAGGGAACCAAGTGGTCTAGCTCAGTGGATTCCACCTCTAAGGTGGTGGAAGTGCAAGGGGTCAGGGAACTCCCTCCCCCTAGCCAAGGGAAGCCATGAGGGACTGTGCCATAAGGAACGGTGCACTCCAGCCCAGATACTATGCTTTTCCCACTGTATTCCACTTCCTGGGTGAGGTGATGCCCCACTCGGCTTCTGCTAACCCTTTGTGGGCTGTACCCACTGTCTAACCAGTCCCAGTGAGATGAGCCGGGTACTTCAGTTGGAAATGCGGTAATCACTGGCCTTCTGCATTGATCTTGCTGGGAGCTGTAGACGGTTCCTATTTGGCCATCTTGCCAGCCCATCTCCCTGCATTCTTTAAAAATACAGATTCTCTCCTTTTACTATAAGAATCCAATTTTCAGCAGGTGCTGTGGTTTACATGGTGGTGTCCATTCCAAAATTCTTGTGGTAAATTAACCCCAATGCAACAGTATTAAGAAGTGTGGCCTTTAGGAGGCGATTAAGTCGTGAGGGCTGTGCCCTTATAAAAGAGCTGGAGGTTGAAGGGTGTGCACTCTTTCCCTTCCATCTTCTGCTATGTGAGGACAGTGTCTCTTCACTTGGAAGATGCAGCAACAAGGTGCCAACTTGGAAGCAGAGTAGGGGCCCTCCCCAGACACCAACCTACTGGCACCTTGACTTTGGACTTCCCAGCCTCCAGAACCATGAAAGAAATTTCTGTTGTTTATGAAGTACCCAGTCTAAGGTGTTTTGTTAGAGAAGCACACACAGACTGAGACAGGGGATCTGGAGGTAGGCTCCAGGTGTCTGTATTTTAAATGCATCTTAGGTTCACTAAGGCTTACTCACCAGTACTTAGAAACCATTGTTTTAAACCAAATCTATTGATTGTCATTCTTTTATAGTAATTGACTTTTTAAAATTACACTTTATATATTAGAGCAGTTTAGGTTTACAATAAAATTGAGAGGAAGGTACAGAGACTTTCCATGTATTGCCAGCCTCTACATATCCACAGCTTCCCTTACTGTTGAACCACACCACAGTGGTACATTTGTTAGAACTGATGAATTCACATTGACACATCTGTATTACTCAAAGTCTATAGTTTACATTAGGGTTCCTTCTTGATGTACATTCCGTGTGTTTTGACAAATGTATAATAACACTTATCGACCACTACAGTTATCATACAAGGGTAGCTTCACTGCCCCAAATGTCTCTATGCATGGCGTATTCATCCCTTCCTCCTTGCAACCCCTGGCAACCACTGATCAGTTTTAGTAACTGACTCTTCCTCTATTTGGGCATTTCTGGACATTTTGCAATAAGACTTGCTCCTGGTGGCTGGTTCCTCTGCTTTTCCTACTAGGAGATGTTGGTTTTTTTGAAGGGGACAAGCCAGAACCAATAATGTCATTCCTCTGAGGCCCGATGAGGAAAACCAAACCCATCAGTCTTTTAACCACTGGAGGAGAATCCTGGTGGGAACGCTTTGTAATTTTAGATCCTAAAAATGAACGGTGTTATGTAGTAACTGTTAACATATTCTGCAAGATGTTTATGATGCCCTAGGGCCAAATGTGGAAACATTCTTCCAAGTTAAGCTGCAGGAGATAGTCAATTTCACAAACAGATGCTTTCTCCATTTATATAAGATGACTGAGTAAGAGGAAATATGGGGTGCGCAGAGTGAAACTCTTTGTCTAGTGCCTGGGGTGCAGGCACATGCCTCAGGTGCCATGTGTGGTGGGCAGGTGGCTTGAGCTGGAGACCCAGGAAGAGAAGGTTAGGCTATGACCTGAGCCCCTGTGGAGGTTCATGTAGTCTCTCTTTTGAGACAGGGAAAGGTCCATGTTGGAGGTCGTTTCCTTTCTTGAGAGCAGATGAAAGAGAGACAGAGGTGGTTTTTGGAGATAGCCTTTAAAGGCACTGAACTTGCTGGATACCTCTAATTCCAGGAGATTAAGGTGGATTAGAAGGATTCCTGTGTGGAATCAACTCAACTCACAAATCAAATGGACAGAAAGGGACACCATTATAGATTGAATTTTTTCCTCCTGGAAAGAGATGTTGAAATAGAAACGCCAGTACCTCAAGTTAAAATGAGATCATTAGGATGGACCCTAATCCAATATGACTGGTGTCCTTCCAAAAGGGGAAATTTGGACACAGAAGCAGACATGCATGCAGGGAAAACACCATGTGAAGATGGAGGCAGAGACCGGGCGATGCATCTACAAGGCAAAGAATGCCAGTCATTACAGAAATCAGGGAGAGCCTGGGAACAGGTTCTCCCCCCTCACAGCCCTCAGAGGAAACCAGCCCTGCTGGCACATGGTTTCGGATTTCTAGTCTCCATAAATGTGGGACAATCAGTTTCTGTCGTTGAGCCCTCCCAGTTTACAGTTCTTTGTCGTGGCAGCCCTAGCAAATGAGTACAAGCACTTTATCTCTCTTATTATAGAAAATAATTTCTTTCATGAGGACGGGAATTATGTGTTGTTCATGGCATATTTCCAGTGCCTAGAAAAGTGCTAATGAGTATTTAGCCCAATGCCTGGGTCTTTTTTGGGGGGGGGGATATAGAGAGGTTATTTGACCCAGGGGACACAGACCAGTAGCCACCATGTATTCAGCACCTGCTATGGAGATGTGATACTTGGTGTTATGAAGGTCATCTCTAATCCACAATGCAACCTGCAAGGTAGGCCTCATTTTTCTTAGGTCACAGAGTGGAAACTGAGGGTTAGAGATATTAAGAAAATTGCCCAAGGTAACACAGCTAGGAAGTGGTGGACTTGGGGTTGTAGCTCAGGCCTGTCTGACTCTCAAGCCGTTGCTCTCATCATGAGCCAGGACAGCAAAGGGAACCAGGCAGGCAGCTGGTCCCAGAGTCCCCTGTGAGCACACCTCAACTAGAAGCTTGGGGATAGATCTCTAGACCCCAGAGAGTGCAGTGCCAGAGCAGTCACGTTAGACAGAAACCTAACTCCCCCAAACGGGGGACATGAGGATGGGCATGAGACTAGGGGAGGAGGAAGAATGGAGGTCTGTGCAGAAGAGTTTGGTCACAGCAGCAGACTCCGGGTTACTTGGATGTGTGTGTGTGTGTGTGTGTGTGTGTGTGTGTGTTATGGTAGGGGTTACCAGGAGGCTTGATGCAGTTGTGTAGATGTGGGTGAGGCTGACTTGACTTGGACTTTAGGGAAGATATGCTGCAAGAAATTCTGTGTCTTAAATGGCTGCTGTGCTGCTGGCTAGACAGCAGGAAAGTAGACATGTTGGCACTTCCAAATTGGCCACCATTCCCTGTGCAATTGACTGTCTGAGATTGAGGCCATACTCAAGGTCATGAGACACAGTTTTAGGACCCTTTTAAGGTTGTGTTTCCTGATATTCCCTTCATGGCCACTCTGGGAGAGGAGCTCTTTCCTTTTCTACCTCCTTTCTGGGGAGGTGCCCAATTCTGAAGGCTTTTCTAACCTAATCTCTAACCGGTGGGCTAGAGAAGCAATTCTCAGGCTCTTCTATACTGAGCCCCACTTTTGGATGCCGTGCCATTTTCTCATCATCTGTGCTAGCACAATGACTGGCGCAGAGCTCCTTCAATATGTGTTTGTTGAAGGAAGAAAATGAGAGGCACGTCTGGGCTGGACCTTGCAGGACTATTACACCATAGAAAGAGGTCCAAGAGCACGATTCTAATTGCCTTGTGATGGGGACTGAAGGGCAGGGGACCTCTATGGATCAGTAGAGATCCCTGGTTGAGGAAGTGGCACCTCTGGGACTCTGTGACCAGGAACAGAGAATCTTCCTTGGTTGGCACAGACCTGCTGCTGCAGCTCCTTGCTACGCTTTGAAATGGACTGGAGAAGGGCCTCTGGGGGTATCCAGATTGATGTCTCCTCAATATTGTGGTGGTAATTATTGTCATGGTCTCAGAACTGTATGAGCCAGCTGTGCTTCTAGACCATTGTCAGGCATAGGAATTGCCTAGAGTGTGTGTTTAAAATGCAGATTCCTAGGCCTTTCCACTGCGAATCCAGCTTCAGCCACTCTGGGGTGGAGGGCCCTAAAGAATCTGCCCACAGATGGTACTGATGCCACTGGCCACAAGATTATACTTTGAGAAATGATCCCTACATTTTCTCACCTGTAAAATGATGCGCTCAGATATCATTCAGTTGGAAAATTCTAGAATTCTTTCCAGTGCTGTGAAATGTAAGCACAAGGAGCTGTGTTTGTGATATCAAGGGTTTAGCTCTCATGCCAGAGCTTGATTGCTAATAGGCTTCCGGAAGGCATATATTTCACTGGTCCACATGCTTACTTGGTTTACAGGTATGTGTGAGAATCTATGCCCTCAAAGCAGGAAGGAGGCAATGAACTGGAAAGGACGAAGCTGCCAGCACAAACTCGTGCAGTATGCCTCCCTCTGCATCCCTACAGATCAAAGGGATGCTAATGTAGGGAACGTGCATATTTTTCAGACTCTAGCTCCCTGGGTGGGTGCTTTCTTTTATGTCATGAAATAACATGAAAGAAGGAAACCCTTAGCTTTGGATTGGCCTCCTGCTGTGGAAAGTCCCAGAGATGTGAAGTCTCATACGAAGGCTTTCCACGCACGATGTGAGATGAGAGTAAGATTGGATGGGAGAGGTTGGCCCTTCCTGGAAGGACATCTGATACTGAAGGTGACTAAGGTACCTTGGGCCCTGTTACCCACAAAAGACCTCTGCACTTCCGGGTTGACCACAGGCTAAATGGCCCCAGAAAGAGCAGGCCTGTTGCTGCTTTGGGAAGCCTGGAGGCTTTGGCTTCTTGTCAAGAAGAAGTGCTGAGGTGGCGTAGAGTATCTGTGAATAAGGTATCACCAGTCAGCCCCGGGACAGACGCCTGTGGATTAAGCTTCAGGCTCACCCTGGCTAAGTTAAAAAGCTTGACTTCCTGCTCTGCAGATATTCTCAGGGCAATAGAGTGATGTCAGGTGATGGAAGTTCTGTGCAGAAAGAGAGAGAGAGAGAAAGTGTGTGTGCGTGTACGTGTGCGTGCGTGCATGTGTGTGTGCAGGTGAGTGGTGGCATGATGGGGGCAAGAGAAAGGGGTCCTGACCCTGGGTCCCGGGACTTATGAGAGCTTCCAGCACCTGAATGGCAATCCATTTTTGTAGGAAAAATTCTTGTTATATCCCATGATGTCAATCAGAATTGGCTCTGCCCTACTGTCCTCGTGTCTGGCCTTATTTCCCACTGCCTTGCTGTAACCCTAAATGTGATGCAAGATTTGGGAGCTGTTCATAAGATCTGGCTTTTGCCATTCTCCTCTTGGAGCCCCAGGAGGGTGCACTGCCATCCCATGCTGGCCCTGGGTTAAACGGAACTCAAGAGCCTTTACGCTTGTGCTTACTGCCAAAGACCATCTCCAGTCCGTATTGAGAATAGAGGACAAGATGGGGCAGCACTGGACACCCACATTTGTCCTCATAAGGTACTAAGACTCATACCAATACCAGCATGGATACAAATACTCATATGAATTCAAATACTAATGCCAGTACCGATTCCACCACAAATACCCATAGTAATCCTAACCCTAATCCTAATCCTAGTTTTCCCATTTGCTCCTTAAGGCTACCTCAGGAGCAGATGAGTCAGTGTTTGCATGAGTACTGTAATATCTGAGTCTGCTTCCCACCTCAGGGCCCTTTCCCTTCAATGATTACTCCATAACATTGCCCACCTTTCTCCTCCTAGGAGGAGAAGTGAGTTCCTAAGAAGACAGCAAAGCTTTGGAGCTAGAGAGGAGGAGAAAACAGTAAGATGGCCCTGAAAAGTGGGACCCCACATTCTGGCTCATGTGGAATGGAGAGGCAATCCCCTTCTTGCCTCTGTGAGGTTGGGGCAGGGTCAGAGCCCCTGACCTACCTCTATCTGATGGAGAGGCTGCAGGCTGGGGAGGGGTGCTGTGTCTGAGCTAAAGAGCTGGATGGGTGCTCCTCCCTAGCTCCCCTTCTTCCTTTTTTTTCCCTCTGGGACAGAGTCTCACTCTGTTGCCCAGGCTGGAGTGCAGTGGCATGATCTCTGCTCACTGCAACCTCCACCTTCCGGGTTCAAGCAATTCTCCTGCCTCAGCCTCCCGAGTAGCTGAGATTACAGGTGTGTGCCACCACACCTTGCTAATTCCTGTATTTGTAGTAAAGATAAAGTTTCACTATGTTGGCCAGGCTGGTCTCAAATACCTGGCCTCAAGTGATCTGCCTGCTTGGCCTCCCAAAGTGCTGGGATTACAGGTGTGAGCCATCCGGACCCTAGCTCCTTGTCTTATGCCAAAGAGGACAGCTCTAGCATTTTTATCTGGTGCAATCCCCTCACCACAGACAGCTGCTCAGGGCCTCCAGCTGCATGGCCATGTGCTGGCTCTGCTCTTGGCAGGAGCCACCTTCCAGACTAGGTTCTTCCCACTTGTTGGAAGAAAGAGAACCAACCACACGTGGTGAAACCTGCCTCTTAGTGTGTGGGGGAGAGGCGGAGGGAAATGCTGCGGGGAAGGTGTGTGGCTGATTTGTTTTGTCATATAATCAATACCTGCCATCCATTTGTGCCCAGTCCAGAGGATGTGGAGTGTGGTTTTGTTGCTTTCCTGGAGGATGGAGGGTCATAACTCTTGCAGCTTGGCCTTTATGGTTTGTTGTTAGTGGTAGCCACTCCTTACTCCACAGAAGTCTCTAATCAGGATGCCAACCTCCACATTGTTCTCTGGGGCATTCTGTTTTACAACACGCTCCGGTTTGCTGAGAGGTGAGGCGCTGAGGGTGAGGTGCTGTCTCTTGCAGGTGTGCCTGCTGTCTTTGCTGGCTGGCAGTGCCGGGCAGGGTGGCCTGGAACCTGGATGGAGGCCAGCAGGGCGGGCGTAACCTCCCTGCTCCTGCCAGTGCTTGCTCTTCATTGCCAGAAGCTGAAGAGGCCTTGAGTGCCAAAAACCCCTAAGTTTTGGGTTCTGCTGCAGCCGCTTAACTTCCTCTAGCTTTACATTTCTTGTCTGTAAAATGGAGCAAGCACCTGCTTCCTTTCCCCACTGAATGATGGAAGTGAAAGCACACGAATAGGAAAGCGCCTTTGAAAATGCTAGCTGTCATCATTATTATTATTTTCCACTTAATCAAGTGTTTTTACTCAATGGATTTGCCACTGCAGCTTGCACTGACCCTTTTCACTGTACAGTCTCTCTAAAAATACCACTTCTTTTGGGCGGGGAACAGGCAGGGCTCTGCATGCTCCTGACCAGGGCTGCGAATTCACAGAGCAGGAGCTGAGTTATATATAGGGTGTCCTGGGAATTGCCTGGACCCTCTTTCAAGTGCAGGCAGACGTGGGGGATCTCAGGGCTGCAGGTAGAAAGAGGATCTGTAGAGAAGATCCATGAGAGGAAGCATTGGGGGAGAGCAAAGCTGGGGGCCAGGCACTGTCTAGTGGCCGGTGGGAGTGCTTGGAAGACATCAGGTGTGGGGACTTGGGCTTCACTCTTGAATAGGTAGGGTCTCCAGAGGTTGCTAAGCTCAGGGGAGGATCCTTGAAGGCAGATGGGGAGTGGAGTGGGGTGCACAGCCAGGGAAGTTGATCCATGCAGTAGCAGTACCTCCTTAGCCTGGCCTTTGCCTGTCTGTGAGGATGGGGGGTGGGGTGGGGATGGAGGCCTCAGTCTTGCTCTCGGGGGCTGTGGTGGAACAGATGACATGGCTGGGTGGTGATGGAGTGAAGAGATGGATTGGGGAGCATGTTCTAGTGCCTTTTCTCTCTTCCCTGAGCTTCTCTGGATGAAAGTGTATTCTCTTTGAGTTGGCTTCCAAGTGTGCCTAACTAAATCACCTGGTAATGTTTTATTCACTTGGTGGGTATAGAAACTACATGTTTTATGTGTGTTTTTTCTATCCAATGAAAGTGGGATAAAACAAGCCTGCAGATTTCTTCTTAGGCTCACAAAATAGAAGCTCTTGTTTGAAACTCTGTGCTCCTTTGAGCTTTGTTTGTCCAGAAGCCTGGCTGATTATCTGCTCCTCTACCAACCATGTCAACATCTGCTTCCTGAATGCCCCTTTTATAGACCAAGGAGTGGAAGGTAACTGCTGACAGCTTGGAGTCTGCGTGGTTAAGGAGAGGAGCCTGGTATCAACTTGTAAACCCTCGAGAAACTTTCCCACTTAGCCTGCCTTCCAAGTTTTCCCTTAACATTTTTTTCTTTTTGAAATGTAGTCTCTGTCTGATGTCCAAGCTGAAGTGCAATGGCACGATTCTTGGGTTCACGCAGTTCTCGGGTCTCAGCCTCCCAAGTAGCTGGGTCTACAGGTGTGTGGTACCATGCCTGGTTAAATTTTTATATTTTCAGTAGAGATGGGATTTTGCCATGTTGTCCAGGCTGGTCTTGAACTCTTGACTTCAGGTTATCCATCTGCTTGGCTTCCCAAAGTGCTGAGATTGCAGGCGTAAGCCACTGCGCCCAGCCTATTTCTCCTTAACTTCAAAACTTTAGCCACACAATCAAATGTGTTCTTAGCTAACCAAAGTCTCCGTTTCCAGGGACAGAATGAAGCTCAAAAAATGGTTCTCTGTCACATCACTTTAAACCGTGCATTTTAAAATTGACAAATAATACATCAATGTGCTCCACTGCCCCCACTGTGGACATCACATTTTGTTCAGAGAGAGAGGACTACAAAATCTTTTATTTAGATTTTAAAACCACAATAAATGTCGATATTTCAAAGACAGTTTCCTCTAGTGTTTTCCTACTCATTGTCTTTTTGTCTTTCCATGATCCTTCTTGGCTTTGTGTTACAGTTGAGGAAAGAAAGGTGAGAGGTGTGAGCAGGTTGTCCAGGCCAGATGGTTGCTAGTGGGAAAACCAAAGGTCAAATTTAGAACTTCTGATTCTAGGGCCATCACACAGCACTGCCTTTAAGCTGTTCAGGTTTGGTTGTGGTGTTGAAGGTTGTAGGAGTTCAGTTAGGGTGGGGGGGAGAAATTGTAGGAAAAGGATGCAAATGTTCTTGGAAGGCTGGGAGGTTTTTGCAGAAGACTTGAGAAAGAGGTTGTGGTTGAAAGCAGCCTAATCATCTGTCCTTGAGCAAACAGCTGTAGAGCAGATACAAAGAAATGTAGGGGAGTTTATCTAAAGAGCTTGTTTACTTATGTGGTCCTAAGACCTATCTTTGAATATCCACAGGTGCATGATTACTCTCTATTTGCGGGGGGTCGGTGAAGTTAATTACCCACAAATGGTGTTTGCTTTAGGCCTTTTTCAGTAAATCTGTACTAAATAAAGGCCGGCACAGGCTGGCTTCTTAAGGCCTCAGCTGTTGACTCTTTACAGCACCTTCCTTGGTGTCCGTGAGTGGCCTGGTCCCCCTAGCCCACTCTTTCACAGGATATCTGTGTCTGAGTGCATTTGTCCATCCGTTGCTGGGTCAGGGTCTCCAGGTTGGACCAACAGAAGGTCCCTTCAGCTTTTGAGTAGGGCAAAAACCATGTGTTGCTGGAAGCCAGCAAGGCAGGTCTCTCCCCATCCCCTAGAGCCTCCTCCAGGGGCAAGTTGCGAATAGCCTAAACCAGCAATGATGATAAGCAGCCCCTGCCTTGAAGACACAGTGCAGTCCCAAAGCCCCTGGTGCACAATGGGCTGCTATAAAATGAAACTCTACAGGAAAAATATGGAGGCTGCACGCCAGTGACTTGGTAACAAAGAAAACAAGTGGTGACCAATAGGAGATCATAAAAGTGAAGCTGCAAAACCCATAAACCTAGGAAATTATGGAAAATCCTCATACCACTTTCCAAATCCTAGATTTGGTATAAATGTACAGTACTGCTAGTATTTGATTACTAAGAAAGGCCCCAGTGCCTGTTAGAGTGTTTTTGAAACCACGGTATAACAACTTATCTTCCCAACTGCCTTGTTTTACCACGTTCCCCCTCTACACACTGACTTAGAATTTTGTTGAGGATTCGTTTCAATTTTTGTGTGTGTCACAGTTGATCAGTTATTCTTCTTTCTCCCAGATCCTTTGCTCTTTGAGGCCAGTATCCTGTCACCCTTATTCATATCCCTCGCGTGCCTAAAATAGTCATTTGTGGACAGTAAATGTAATATATGTTTGCGTAACTGAATAACCCAAGGCGCTACCACAACCACCAAAGCTTGGACAAGCTCGAGTGTAATGCTTTCGCTGCAGTATTTCTTTTCACATGTAAAACACTGGTTTGCAAATGAGTCCTCAAAATGAGCTGAGATATATAACAAAAGCCTTTAAATGTTTCTATATTTTGGCTGCTCTGTTTATGGAGTAGCCATTCTTTATTTCTTCTTTCTTAATAAACTTGCTTTCACTTTACACTGGATTTGCCTCAAATTCCTTCTTGTGTGAGACCCAAGAACCTCTCTTGGGGTCTGGATCTGGACCCCTTTCTGGTAACATCTTTCTGGCAAACCAGGAAGGGATGATACAGAGACCCCCAACCCAAAGGAAGCAGACTGCAGCAATGAACAAAAGAAGAATCAGTTTTAGGTGGACAAAAAGTAAAATATCTCTGTTATCCAAATTTGTTGGAAATGATAAAGGAAAACACTAATAATGCCATTTTACAAAAACTGAAAGATCTTCAATTAAGCCATCAAACAGTTGTTGGTAGAATATAAGACCGTTTAATAATATCAGAGATAAATTGATTCAAATTTGAAAAACTGCAGGTACTTCTCTTTAGCTTTAGATGAGCTCAGTGATGTAGAAGACACTGTCCACTTAGCACTTAGAGATGTTTTTTCCAAATGACTTCCAAATTTACAAAGAAATGTCAATTCGTGCCCTAAAAACTTAAATTCAAAGCATGAATATCTTTGAGTCTCTTATATCTAAGAATTTCATCTAGATATGAAAAAATTAGTTTCTGTTATGATTCACTGATCTGGCCACATCGGTTAAAAAATTTAGATTTATTGGAATTTTGTTGAAATAAGAGATTGATGTTTCCTTTAATTCTTAATTCCATGATGTAACACATATTACTGAAACTACATGTGCTCAGTTTTCTGAAGGAGACTATGAAAAGCATTATGGATGCAATTGTTAAGACTGTTCAGTGTATGTGCAAATGCTATGAATCATCACCAGTTTGTGGAACTGTTGAAAGAAATAGAAGATGATGAATTTAATGATCCTGTTTTCTTTGCCAATACTGGTTGATTGAGTTGTGGAAGAGTTTTACAAAGATTTGCTGTATTGTTAGGTCCAATTCAAGATTTTCTTGAAACAAAAGGAATGCTTGCCAAATAGTCAATAATCAAAGACACAAAATGGCAGTGTGATTGATGTTTTCTCATCAATATTAAAGTGCATATGAACAAGCTAAATTTGAATTTCCAAGTAAAGGAAAAACTTATTTGTGACCTAATTAGAAAGGCACAAGAATTTATGTTGAAATTGAAGACTTTCATAATAGAAACCAATGATAGCAATTTTACATCTTTTTTCTAACACAAATCAATTACAGAAGATTTAAATTGTAACCGCAAGTACAGGGGCGAGGTGCATGTCCCATGCTTACAATCCCGAACTTTGGGAGGCTCGAGTAAGAGGATTACTTGATACCAGGGGTTCAAGACCAACCTGGGCAGCACAGGAAAACTTTGTCTCTACAAAACAGACAAAAAAACAACCCCCCCCCCCCAAAACAACAACAACAGCAACCAAAAACCCCACCAAAATACCAAAACCACGCCACAAACTAGCCAGGTGCAGTGGTGCATATCTGTAGCTCTAGGTACTCAGAAGGCTGAGGCGGGAAGATCACTTAATGCCAAGTGTTCAAGGCTGCAGTGAGCTACGATTATACCACGGCACTCCATCCTGCGTGACAGAGCCAGACTCTGTCTCTCTCTACAAAAAACAAACAAAAACCTACTAAGAGGATAGATCTCATGGTAAGTGTTCTTGCCACAAGAAAACAAAATTTAAAACCCATAAAGAAAGTACAGTTGGCCTATATTCTCAGGTTGAACCAGCTTACAATGCCATCTGCAGATTCAATGGACTGTAAATGGAAAGTATTTTGGAGAGAATAAAAATAACAATACAACAACAAAACGTAATACAAATTTAAAAACAGTACAGTGTAAAACAACTATTTGCAAGCATTTGCATTGTATCAGGTATTAAGTAATGTAGAAATGACTTAAAGTATACAGGGAGATGTGTATAGGTTGTATGTAAATACTATTTTATTTTATATCAGGGACTTGCGCAGCCATAGATTTTGGTACCCTCTGGAGGGTCCTGGAGTACTGTGTGAATTGGCTGCAAAAACAAGAAAAACTGAAAGACATTTTCTTCATATTGATAAATTTAGAGTTGTTTTTCTATTTATTTACATCGTATCTCTTTGGATTCATGCCAGTGAGACTGAACTAACTCAACAGTTAGTGAATTTACCTAACTTGGACAAAAGTTTATTTAAAATGGATACACTTTTTCTTCTAAAAAGGGATGAGCTATTTTGGCCAATGTATATGCAAATATTAAAAAAAAAATTGGGTCCAGGCATGGTGGCTCACACCTGTAATCCCAGCACTTTGGGAGGTTGAGGCAGATGGATCATCTGAGGTCAAGAGTTAGAGACCAGCTTGGCCAACATGGTGAAACCTCTTCTCTACTAAAAACAAAAAAAATTTAGCAGGGCATAGGGGTGCATGCCTGAAATTCCAGCTACTCAGGAGGCTGAGGCAGGAGAATCGCTTGAACCAGCGAGGTGGAGGTTGCAGCCAGCAGACATCATGCCATTGCAGTCCAGCCTGGGCGAGAGAGCAAGACTCTGTCTCAAAAAAAAAATAAAAAGAAAAAAAATATTTTTGGTATTCGATGGAATTATTTGGAAACTTTTAAATACATTTAGAACACTTTGGTTATATGAATCTATTTTTTAATGGTTAATTTTATAAAATGTAAATACAAATTTAGTATTTTCTGTTGAAAATTTGGTGTTCAAATTGAGATGTCCTATAAGTGTAAAATAGCCACCAGATTTTGAAGGCTTAATATGAAAGAAAGAATGTAAACTATCTTATTGATTAATTTCTTATGTTTGATTATATGTTAAAATAATATTTTGGATATATTGGGTTAAATAAAACTTTAAAGTAATTTTTCTTGTTTTTTGTTAACTTTTTAATGTAGCTACTAGACAACTAGACAATTCAACGTTATGTATGTGGCTTTCATTATTCACTCCTCTTTACTCCCTTAAGATATTTGTGCATGAAACTTCTTCATGAAAGTAGTGATCATCTTTGTTCTTTAATTTTCTTCTCTACTGCTGAATTCTTGCTTAGCACATAGCAGGTACTCAATAAATGTTTGTTAAATGAGTGAAAAAGTTTGGGGTGTTTAATTTTTTTTTGCAATCATGGATATTTCTCTGTCATCAACATCTTTAGACAAGTTGATATATGAGTGTATTAAAACTAGTCTAGAAATGGCTTAAAGTATACAGGAGGACGGGCATATATTGTTCTCTCAGAACAAATTCCAAAATAGTTGGATACAAGGGTGTGGACCATTTTATTGTTGTTAAACATTGCCAAGTTAATCTCAGAAAGGATTGAATCAATTTACAATGCCATCAACATTGTAAATTGGTTCAGAATATCGGTCTCCCAACGCCAACTTTTAAAGGAATGTAGAGTGATTAGCAATGTGACACTGGGCAAGTTAACTTAGCTTTCAGAAACTCAATTTCTTTAAACTATAAAATAGAGATAATAACGTAAGGCTGCAAATTAAGTGAGAAAATGCATAGGCAAATACTTACCCAATACTTGCCTGACATGAAGTAGGTTTTAATTGTATAATTCCAGTTGAAAGAATCAGAGTTTCATAGTACTTTCTTAACAGTAGTCAGGGCCATGAGTGGTGTTTTTTGCTCAGAACAGACATGGCCAGGAAAGGGTGGCCAGTTGCTACTTTGGAGAAGGGGACAGAAGAAATCAGACTCACGTAATGGGGAACTGCTAGAGCTGTAGAATCAGACATGTTTGCAAAAAGAAAAGAGCCTTATAGATTTGTAAACTTGATTAGCTACAAAGACTTATTTAAAATAACTATGGGAGCTAATATCTGAAATGTGCCTGAAAACTCAATCCAAGGAATATTTTATTTCAAAATGAATATTTTACATTTCCTAGCAAATGGGAAAAAAGTCTTGAATAAAAATCCCCTTGGGTAACGATTTGACAAATTCTACCGTGAGGGGGTAGGTGTAGCGCTATAACCAGTTTAGGGGAGCACCAGGAAATAGCTTGTCAGCTGCTCCAGATTCAAATACTATTTCTCAAACCTGGGAGTACCTAGATCTGCACTGTTCAACATGGTAGCCACTAGCCACATGTGGCTAATGAGCATTGAAAGAAATGCAACTTGTCTATAGACTTTGTGTAACAAAAAAGTAAGATGTTTTACCAGTAATGCCTAAATATGGTTATATGTTGAAATAATAATATTTTTGATGCATCAGGTTAAATAAACCATTATCAAAATTAATTATTACCATTGTAATAATTGGATTATTAAAATCGAGTTGATTTGTTTTGATTTCCATTTTTTTACATTTTATTTTATTTTTTAAATAGGGACAGTGTCTCACTATGTTATCTAGGCTGGTCTCAAACTTCTGGGCTAAAGCAGTCTTCCTTCTTCAGCCTCCCAAAGTGCCAGGATTATAGGAGTGAGTCACCATGCCTGGCCACCTTCTTTCTTTTTCACATGTGGCTAGTTACTCAGGCATACCTCAGAGATACTGTGAGTTCAGTTCCAGGCTATTCAGTAACGTGAATACAGCAATAAAGCAAGTGACATGGCTTTCTGATTTCCCAGTGCACATAAAAGTTATGTTTATACTATACTGTAGTGTGTTAAGTGTGCAATATAGCATTATGTCTAAAATAACTATATATATATATACACACACACACACACATATATATATATACATTTTGACTTAAAAATACTTTATTGCTAAAAAATGCTAATGCTCATCTGACCTTTAGCGAGCTGTGATCTTTTTGCTGCTGGAAGGTCTTGTCTTGATGTTGAGGGCCTTGCTCTGGATTAGGCTTTGACTAACAGGAATGTTATGGCTGGTTTGATCTTCTATCCAGACCACTGAAACTTTCTCTATCTCAGCAATACAGCTGTTTTGCTTTTTTATCATTCATGTGTTCACTGGAGAGGACTTTAAATTTCTTTCAATAACTTTTCCTTTGTATTCATAATTGGCTAACTGTTTAATGCAAGAGGCCTAGATTTTGGTCTGTCTCTGCTTTCAACATGCCTTCCTCACTAAGCTTAATTGTTTTTAGCTTTTGACTTAAAGTGAGAGATGTACAACTCTTCCTTTCACTTGAACACTTAGAGGCAACTGTAGGGTATTAACTGGCCTAATTTCAATATTGTGTCTTAGGGAATAGGGAATAGGAGGGCCTGAGGAGATGGAAAAGAAGACAGGGAATGGCTGGTCAAGTGGGACAAATCAGAACACACATAACATTTATTCAATTAAGTTCACTGTATTCTATGGGTACAGTTCATAGCACCCCCAAACAATTACGATAATAACATCAAATATCACTAATCACAGATCACCAAAACAGATATAATAATAATGACAAAATTTGCAATACTGTGAGAATTACCAAAGTATGACATAGAGACAAAACGTGAGGACATGGTGTTGGTAAAACGGTACCAATGGGCTTGAGCAGGACTGCCACAAATCTTCACTTTGTAAAAAACACGTATCTGCAAAGCACAGTAAAGCAATGCACAATACAGGGAGGTGTGCCTGCATTTCCCTCTGTGGCTCACATAATGTTTCTGCTTGGGCAATGGTGGTCGTGATCCCTTCACTGCCTGTAGCACTTTTCCCCAGCAATCTTCTATAACCACTTATAAACTTTTGAATATGCATTGACAACTCGTATTAGCTCTAAGCTTGGAATTTAAGCCAGGAAAGGCAACAGCTGAGGTGTTTGCTTTAGATGAGGACCTGTGAAAGCAGATTGGCAACTGCTAAAATAAAAACCAGAACTCAGGCCAGACCTCACCTTTGATTCACACCAGCAAAATGTCAGAAATTCCCTTTATGTTTTTGTTAAAATCAATAGTTAATGAAGCCAAAGTCAGACACTAATAACTGAATAAAAGCATTTTTTTTCTTTTACTTTTGGATATGAAATGCCAGAAAGACAAAGATACAATGAACTAATAATCTGGCCCTTTCATAAAAACAAAACCACTTAAATTAGCAATTATGCCAATTTGGGTCCTCTGAGAAGCAGATGCCAAGATGGGGTTGGTTTTGCTAAAGATGTATTGGGAGAAAAGACTGTGAAGGATAAAGGGGTGGCAACAAGAAATGGCAGACAGCCTTCAGACCAATAGTGCTGGCCCACCACCTGTGACAGGAGAAGGGAAGGAAGAACTGCAGCTCCTCATACCGCAGCACTTTTCTCAGAGGATCTTGGCTAGGTCCACTGGAGTCCCTGAATACCAAGGCTGCTTGTTGGAGGCAACCTGTATCCTGCAGGAAGGGGCTAGCACTTGTTCCCAGCACAGTGCTCAGCTGCCAGCCAGAAACAGCCCAGGCGAAGTGTGGCCTTGATATCAGCAGGGAGGCAGGTCCCAAGGACGCTAACTGGGGCTGGCAGTCAACTGCTCCCTTTGGCAGGTCCTCTTAGAAGAGCTAAATGGTGCACTGCCGTACTACCAGAGAAATATCAGTCTCCAACATTGGATATTGTTTCAGATTTGAGGTTAAATTTGCAAGCCCATATGTCCTTGTGTTTTTCTCCACACTATGTGATTTGGTGAAGAAACTGGGGACTTATGTAAACCGATGTACTGACCAGAGTCACAACACCAGAGTCTTGGCTCTGCCACTCTCTAGACACTTCACTTACTGCAGCCTCAGTTTCCTCATCTGTAACATTGTTGTGGGTAATGATAGCCACCTTGTGAGGTTGTTGTGATCATTGAAAAGGATAACATGTGAGAAAGTGTTTCACAAAGGTAGGATTGTTTGACTACTTTTGTTCATATTGCTATGGTCCCACCTGATTTCCGGAATGCTAAAGAATTTCAAGGCAGGTAATGCCATGGCAAGTTTTCTCAGCTATCAGCAACACTTGGCTTAAAAATTATATCTACCTATGAAAAGTCACCTTAAACTTATCCTAGTTGATCCCGTTTGCACATCAGTCAGGGCTTCTTGTTTCATTTTACAGCACTTCCTGCAAACATTTCCAAGGAGGAATCCTTCACTCCACTCCAGTCTCTGCTCATTGCCTCCTCCTAGGCCTGCCTTCGCCAATAGCGGCTCCATCACCTTTTGCCCTCACCTTGCTTTGTTTTCCTTCATAGCGCCTATCAGTTCCCGATGTTACAATGTTTAACTATTAGTTGATGGTTGTCTTCCTTACTAAAACATAAGCTTCATGAGAGTAGGGCTTCTTCTGTTTCATTCACTATTATATCCTTTAGAATGCTACCTAGTGTCTAGTAAGGAATTGATTTTTTTTTAACTGAATGAAATTCACACGTGATTTCCAAAAGGAATGAAATGGCAAATGCGGAATTGTTCATGAATATCCTGGTCTACCTCAATAGTGAGCAGGAGAGGAAGAAAGCAGCTAATTATAGAATACCTCAGACAGGTTTGGCCTCTTCCTCAGTCAGACCTTTCACCAGAATTGCTGGCAAGAAGCAAATGGACAGGTTTGGCAGTTATCTTTTTTCCTTACTCAGTTTCTCTAGGGGAGGTGGGCAAGGGTTTTGTAAAGACTCGTGCTAATCGTACGGGAACATGAAATTGAGTAACAGCCATGTCTAGTCCACCAACGGGACACTTAGCCTGTGAGGGTCAAGAATGGTGCTGTTTTAGCTTGTCCTGTAAGTCATGAGCAAAGACACAAGTTATGGTGCAAAGAAGGGAAAACACTCACTTTGTTTTGGCCTAAAGGGCAAAACTGGCATCACAGAATGGCTGATGCCTGTTGCTTTGGTCTGTCCAGCAACAGAAGGGGTTATCAAAGAGGGAGGAAGAGTTGTTTATCCTTCTCAGCCTTCAAGCTGAGGGTAGTGTCAATCTAGAAATGTTGTAGAGGTGGTTTCTGGTTGAGTGTAGGGGGTTCAGACAGAGAGGAACTTTGTAGTCCTTTCTCATTTACTGATTATACGAATTAGAGTCTCCTCTGAGCTAACAAATTGTTTACTTAGAAGGTCAATAGAAAAAGGGAGATGGGGTCATTGAGCACTCAGATGGAATATAATAAACTCTCATACTTGTTTATTTAAGACAACTTGCTCTTGTCTTAGCTAAGAAGAAATAATCTGTGGATCGTCCTCAGTTTGGAACTGCCTTCGGAGTGATCTATGTTTTCTGGGAGAGAGGAATCTTAACCCCAATCCCCCAGGACTGCAGGGATCTGTGCAGGTGGAGGGGAGACAGTCTGTCAAACACAGAACCCATGTGAGAGAAGAACAAAGGGCAAAACTGAAATTCCAGCAGTCATCTCTCCTTAAAGGTTGCCCTTCTTGCCCCCCATTCGTGGAGGAAAGAGTTGGCCCCATTCATTCAGGAGCACAAGTCTAATTCTCCTAGTAGTGTGGTTAGTAGACTGAGCAGAGGGCTGGGAGGCAGAAGACTTGGGTTCTAGTCCCAGCTCTGCCTCTAATTCACTTTATGACCTTGGTCATGTTGCTTAACCTCTCTCGGCCTCAAATTCTTTTCCATAATGAGAAGATTGAGTTAAATGATCTCCAAGCACTGAGTTAAATGATGCGAAAATGTGTTTGGGAGATTCAAGGAAGGCTGGGTTCTTGTTCCCTTTTAGAGCTCTCTCTAAAATGCTGCTTAGCATTTGGCACTGGGGGGTGGGAAACAAAACAGAGAATCAGCCTGGGGATGTGACAGACCTGTGGGCTGCCTGTCCTGTCTCCCTCACCGGGCTTTGGGGCGTCTCTCATTTCCTAGAGTGTAGCTGCTTCATGGAAGAGGGCAGAAGGCCTGGTGACAAAGCAGCAGATGTTGTCAGCTGACGCCCCTGCCTTCCATCCCCCCCCACTGACCTCGGAGTGCTGAGTCACGCTTCGTCACCCCAAGTGCCTGGCAGCAGGCCCCACACAACTTCTTCAGCTTGTCAACAGTCAGGATAGAATAAATCATCAGAGACCCATTTTTAGCCAAGAGTGAAAGATGAAGTCACCAGGAAAAGCAATAGAAGATGCCAATTAGGAATGCAAATAGGAAGCGAGGGTTTGTTGAAGGAAGGGGCTGTCTTCACAGGAGCCATTCCCAGGAAAGCTTCAGGCTCCTGGATTTGCAGTCAGCAGACTTGCAACATCTGGCGAGGAGGGCTCTGGGAGGAGGCCCACAACTGGGTGGGTTAACCACAATGCTTCCTCCCCCTCTTCCACTTTCAAAACCACATCAGCCAGCGGAGGGATCGTAGCTTCTTCTGCTCCAGGAAATGGGTCTTAGAATTATAACATCAGAGGGAATTAGGAGGGAGATGCTGAATTTTCTAATCTAGCGACTTTTCTGTCTTTGTTCTGTTTTATTTTAGGAGCAGAATAAACAGGGGAGGGGAGGGTTTGCAGCCTGCAGGCTGAGCCTCCCTCTCTTTTTCTTCCCTTCTCTGAGCTAGACTAATTTGTCTCAAAGGCGCTTTCACTTTTACCATTCTGTACTTCATTGCTAGATTTGAAAATAACACATTCCAGCAGTGCTGAGCATGTGGGGCAAATTCTGATGAAATAACACCATTTCAGTAAAAAGGAAGAAAACCCAGTTCTGTCACTTATATTAGCTGTGGGATCATAGTTAAACTTCAATTTCCCTATCTGTAAAATGGAGAAAATCATAGTACCTATCTCAGAAGGTCTTTGGGAGGATTAAATTAAGAAAAAAAAAAATGGTAAAGTCTTCCTCAACACAGTCCCTGTCCATAAACCTAGGTGATAGCGTTGCTGAATGCAAAATAAAAGCTGGTGGGGACCAAGGTCTCCTAGGAAGACAGGAGCTAGGTGCTATTGCAAAGTGTGGGGGCCCATTCTATGCTCTCTTTGTCTCCTGAAGGGACTCAGTGAGTTCTTGGAGGAAACACCTTCCAACACATTCCTGTGCAAATCTTGCAGGAAATGTAGGGGTTTCTCCCTACGCTTGGGTTGGCTTTAACTAACCCCTTCTCCTGGCCTTGTGTATGTCCCATATCAGGAGGGAGGACAGCTTCAGAAAATGCACTAAGATCCAGAGATGGAAGCAGCAACTTGTTTATTCAGCCATTCATTTGTTCTTTCATTCAACCAGCAAAGACTCTGTAGCCATCTATGCCTGGCAGTGCACCCAGGGCTCAGCTTCCTCAGGGCTCAGCTTTTTTCTCATTCCCTCCCCACTCCCCTGCCCATTAGCTTTGAGATTTGGTGATTTTAACTTGAAAATGACCGTTATATTCATGGGCCTCTTTAGCCTAGGCTGTTACTTGAAACCCCAGAAGTGGGAGAGATTGTCAAGGGAGAGAAGGTCCAGAAAGAGAATTTACATCAATGTGAAATCTTGGGAAACATGTACATATGGAGGAAGGATGTAGAAAAAAAAGGCTGTGGAGAGGTCAGGCACTGGTGCATGTCCGGGTGTTGCACAGGTGTAGGGGGAGCCCAGCTGAGGTTGCTGGAGGATGGGTAGTCTGTTGAGCAGCACACAGGAGCAGGTAGGTTTGTGCTTTTAAGAAAAGGGGACTGTCTAAGCAGGTGGTCAGCCTTAAGTGGCAGATAGGGTAGTGGACAGGGTTTGGAGGTCAGAAATTCTCAGGGCTGGATAATTCTCAGAAGTCCAAGCTGGGTAGCAGCATCAGGTTTCAGGCTCCTGCCTCTGGCCAGATCCCATTCCTGGCAGTGAGGCGGAGTTCTGCCAAGAACAAGGCAGTTTGTAGTTCCAAAGCGGTGGAACAGGATAAGGATTCAGTTTCCCACACTGGGCATTTGGTTAGGGCCAGCCCAGCAGAGAGGGGGCTGGCCTGCAGGCACGGATCTGGTGACCTCAGCTGGGGGAGGACAGGTCTGGCAAGAGTTGGGAAGCAGGCTGGGCTGATGTTCCCAGAGAAAGGTAAACACAAGGAAGTACACCTGGGGTGGAATTGATTAACTGGGTTGTTGGGCTAGATTGATTGGAAGATTGCGACCCTTGCCTTTGATATTATCGTTGGCCAACCGCAGGGAGGATCTTCTCCTCATTCAGACACAAGTACATAGAGTATAGCGCCTCCAAACAATATGTTACAATTGACAAATGTCTATGTCTATGATTCTTCTGGTCCTCATTACAACCTTGTGCCCTAGGAAGGGGTCATCACATTTTCTCCATTTTACAGATTAAGAAACTGGGTCACAGTCAGAGAGGGCAACTTGCCTGAGAAGGCAGCTGTGGGCCAGGAGCCAGGATGGGCATCCAGGGCCAGGTTCAGGCTGCAGTTCTCTGGGGCTTCTCCTGTCTTTTTTTTTTTTTTTTGGCAAAAGGAGGATAGTGGTTGAAGGTAGATGTCAGGTCCTGCCCCTTTCCAGCTTGCATGATCTGGGCAAGTGGCTTACTCTCTCAGGCCTTCCATTTCCTCATTTTTAAAGCTAATTAGTTAACAAAAAACACATACAATTGACATGTAATAATTATATATATTTATTGGGGATAGAGGAATATTTTATACATATGTACAATGTATAATAATCACATCAGAGTAGCATATCCATCGCCTCAAACATTTATCATTTCTTTGTGTTAGGAACGTTCAAAATTCTCTCTTCTAGCTATTTGAAAATATACCATAGATTTTTATTAACTACAGTCACCCTACAGTGCTGTAGAACACCATAACTTACTCTTATATCTAGCTGTAATTCTGTGTCCATTAACTAAACTTTCCCTATTCTCCCCTTCCTCCTACTCTTCCTACCCTTGGAGAATCACAGTTCTACTTTCTACTTCCATGAGCTCAATGTTCTTAGCTCACACATATGAGTGAGAACATGTAGTATTTATCTGTCTGTGCCTGACTTATTTTTCCTAACATAATGTCCTCCTGGCTCATCCATGTTCCTGTGAATGATGAGATTTCATCCTTCTTTATGGCGGAATAATATTCCATTATATATGTATATATGTATGTATGTGTGTATATATATGCACGTGTGTGTATATATATGCACCACGTTTTACTTACTTGTTTGTCTGTTGATGAACACAGGTTGATTCCATATATTGGCCACTGTGAATAGTGCTGCAGATAAACAAGGAGCTGCAGATATCTCTTTGATATACATATTTTCTTTCCTTTGGGTAAAAACCCAGAAGCAGAATTACTGAATCATACAGTATTTCCATTTTTAGTTTTCTGAGGCACTTTCGTACTGTTTTTCATAATTTTTGTACTAATTTATACTCCCACCAATAGCATGCAAGACTTACCTTTTCTCTCTGCATTCTCACTGACATTTGTTATTTTTTGTCTTTTTCATAATGGCCATTCTAATTGGGGTGAGATGTTATCTCATTATGGCTTTGATTTGCATTTATCTGATAGTTAGTGATGCTGAGCATTTTTCATATACTTTTTAACCATTCGTATGTCTTCTTTTGATAAAAATATACTCAGATCCTTAGAAGACAGGATCTTATATATAGAAAAACCTAAATACTCTACTAAAGCATTTTGAAAAGCCAAAATTATACCAGTCGTACTCTTGGACCACAATGGAATGAAAATAGAAATATACATCAGGAAGATCTTTCAAAATCACATAATTACATGGGAATTAAACAACTTGCTCCTGAATGACTTTTGGGGTAAACAATGAAATCAAGGCAGAAATAAAAATCATTCTTTGAAGTAAATGAAAACAGAGACACAACATACCAAAGTCACTGGAATGCAGCAAAAGGAATGTTAAGAGGCAAGTTTATGGTGCTAAATGCCTATCTCAAAAAGTTGGAAAGATCTCATACTAACAATCTAATATTGCACCTAGAGCAACTAGAAAAACAAGAGTAAACCAACCCCAAAGCTAGTAGAAGAAAAGAAATAACTAAAATCAGAGTGGAACTGAATGAAATTGAAACTCCAACATCCATACAAAGTATCAATGAAATCAAAAGTAAGTGTTTTGAAAGGATAAACAGAATCAATAGACCACTAGCTAGATTAACAAAGAAGAAAAGAGATATTCAAATAAGTGCAATCAGACACAACAAAGGTGACATTATAACTAACCCCACAGAAATACAAAAGATTCTCAGAAACTATTATGAACACTTGTATGTCACAAATCTAGAGAAAATGGATAAATTCATGGAAATACACATGTCCCAAGATTGAATCAGAAAGAAATTGAAACCCTGAATAGATCCATATCAAGTTCTAAAATTGAATGAGTAATAAAAAAACCTACAAACTAAAATAAGCCCTGAATCAGATAAGAGTCATAGCCAGACTCCACCAGATTTAGAAAAAGAGCCAGTAACAATTCTACTGAAACCATTTCAAAAAAATTGAGGGGGAGAGAATTCTCTCTAACTCATTCTATGAAGCCAACATTACCCTGATACCAAGACTGAGCAAAGATACAATAAAAAAGAAAACAATAGGCCAATATCCCTGATGAATGTAGACACAAAAGTCCTCAACAAAATACTAGCAAACCATATCCAGTATCATATCAAAAGTTAATTCACCATGATCAAGTAGCCTTCATTCCTGTGATGCAAGGTTGGTTCATCATTGACAAATTAATAACTGTGATTCACCACATAAACAGAATCAAAAACCAAAACCATATGATCATCTCAGTAGATGTGGAAAAAAGCTTTCAATAAAAGTCAACATCTCTCATGATTAAAACCCTTGAGAAACTAGGCACTGAAGGAACATACCTCCAAATAATGAGAGTCGTCTATGACAAACCCACAGCCAGCATCATACTGAACAGGCAAAAACTGTAACCATTTCCCTTGAGAACTAGAACAAGACCAGGCTACCCACTCTCACCATTCCTATTCAACATAGAATCCAAAGTGCCAGCCACAGCAATCAGGAAAGAGAAAGAAATAAAAGGCACCCCAAATAGGCAAAGAAGAAGTCAAACTACCTCTTTTCATGGACAATATGATTATATCTTGAAAACCCTAAAGACTTCACTGAAAGGGTGCTGGAACTAATGATAACTTTAGCAAAGTTTAAGAATACAAAATTAATGTATAAAAATTAGTAGCATTTCTGTATACCAATAATATTCAGGCTGACAGCCAAACCAAGAACACAGTCCCATTTGTAATAGCCACAAAAAAAATCAGTTACCTAGAAATACATCTGTATACCCTGGAATAGGCATCTGATTTTCTTTTCTACAGATGTATTCCTAGGTAGAAACATCTGTAAAAGAACTACAAAACACTGCTGAAAGAAATCACAGGTGACACAAACAAATGGAAAAACATTCCATGCTCATGGATTGGAAGAATCAATATCACAAAAATGACCAAACTGCCCAAAGCAATCTACAGATTCAATGCTATTCCTGTCAAACTATCAATGTCACTTTTCACAGAATTGGAAAAAACTGTTCTAAAACTAAGAGAGAACCAAAAAAGAACCTGAATGGCTAAAGCAGTCCTAAGCAAAAAGAACAAAGCCAGAGATTCAAACTATAGTCTAAGACTACAATAACCAAAACAGCATGTTACCAGTCCAAATAAAAGACAAAGACTAATGGAACAGAATAGAGAACTCAGAAATAAAGCCACACACCTGTAGCCATTTAAACTTCAACAAAGTTGACAAAAATAAGCAATAGGGAAGATTCCCTGTTCAACAAATGTTGCTGCGGTAGCTGGCTAGCCATCCACAGAGAATGAAAGTGGACCCCTACCTTTCACAATATATAAAATTTAATTCAAGATGAATGAAAGATTTAAGTATAAGACCTTAAATGATAGAAGAAAGAGAAACATTTTGGATATGGGTCTTGGGAAAGAATTTATGACTAAGTCCTCAAAAGCAGTTAAAACAAAACCAAAAATTGACAAATGGAATGTGATTAAACTAAAGAGCTTCTACACAGCAAAAGAAACTATCAACAGAGTAAACAGACAACCTACGAAATGGGAAAAAGTATTCACAAACTATGCATTTGACAAAAGTCTTATATCTAGAATCTATAAGGAACTTAAATGAGTAAACAAGCAAAAAACAAATAACCCTATTAAAAAATGAGCCAAAGACATAAACAGACACTTCTCAAAAGAAGGCATACACGTGGCCAAAAAGCATATAAAAAATGTTTCACATCACTAATCATTAGAGAAACAGAAATCAAAACCGCAATCAGATACCATCTCACACCAGTCAGAATGGCTATTAATAAAAAGTCAAAAAACTACAGATGTTGGCAAGGCTTGGAGAAAGGGAACTCTTATACACTGTTGGTGTGAATGTAAATTTGTTCAGCCACTGTGGAAAGCAGTCTGGAGATTTCTTAAAAAACTTAGAACTACAACTTGACCCAGGTATATATCCCAAAGAAAACAAATTATTCTACCAAAAAGATACATGTACTTGCATGTTCATTGCACCACTATTCACTGTTGCAACACCATGAAATTAGCTTAGGTGCCCATCAACAGTGGATTGGATAAAGAAAATAAATGTGGTATGCAGTACTATGCAGTCATAAAAAAGAATGAAATTATGTCCTTTGCAGCAACATAGATGCAGCTGGAGGCCATTATCCTAATTGAATTAATACAGGAACAGAAGGCTAAATACAGTATGTCCTCACTTGTACGTGGGAACTAAACATTCGGTACTCATGGACATAAAAATGGCAAAAATAGACATTGGAGACCACTAGAGGCAGGATGGAGGAAAAAGGGCAAGGGTTGAATAGCTAACTGTTGGCTACTATGTGCAGTACCTGGGTGGCAAGATCATTTGTATCCCAAACCTCAGCATCACACAATATACCCAGTTAACAAAGCTGCACATGTAGCCTCTGAATCTAAAATAAAAGTTGAAAAAGAGAAAAAAGTTAGAAATACTCACTAAGATTTTTTTGAAAATAACTTTCACATGCCTTATATAAAAAATAAGAAGTGAAAAAAGCAAAACTAGACAAATGGGATTATATTTAACTAAAAAGCACCTGCTCACCACAGGAAGCAATCAACAAAGAGACAGTCTGTAGGATGGGAAGAAATAATTGCAAACTATCCATCCAACCAGGGATTCATATCCAGAACATACAAGGAACTCAACAGCAAAAAAATTTCCTCATTTATAAAGTGGGATAGTAGTGCCAACTCTTTCTATTCTTGACCTCAACTCACCAGAAATTCCTCAGGGCTCAGTTCTAGGTTCTCTCCTCCTCTCAAAACAATCCTCCCATCTTTGTATTCACAACTGTTACCTAAAAACATCTGAACTCCGATGTAACTCCAGTTTGAAAGATTCTTACTAGCTCTAGATCAGGCTCGTCCAACCTGCGGCCCACAGGCCGCATGCGGCTCAGGACAGCTTTGAATGTGGCCCAACACAAATTTGTAAGCTTTCTTAAAGCATTATGAGATTTGTGTGTGTGTGATTTTTTTTTTTTTTTTTTTTTTTTTTTTTAGCTCATCAGCTATGGTTAGTGTTAGTGCATTTTATGTGTGGCCCAAGACAATTCTTCTTCTTCCTGTGTGGCCCCCAGGGAAGCCAAAAGATTAGATACCCCTGCTGGGATCTGTATTTTCAGCTGCCAACCCAACTGTTATTTTTCAATCTTGCAGGTGCCTCAAACTCACTATGTACCAAATTGAATTTTATTCTGTCTTCCTCCCAAAAGCTCCTTCTTTAGAGTTCCCTGCGTCACTAAATGGCACCCCCAGGCACTCAAGTTGTTCATGTCAAAATCAGTAAATTACCATTGATATCTTTCCTTCCCTCAACTTCTAGACTTCCTCACTTACCAAATTCTGTGGATTCTGACTCTTAAATGTTGCTCATTTCTTTCCATCTCCTCTGCCTTTTAAAGACACCTGATGTCTACTCAAGTCTAGTGAAGTCTTCTTCCCCCTCCTGCATGGACATTTGCAACATCTTCCCAGGAGACTTCACCTGATTCACTCTTGCATGCTCTCATTCATTGTTTCCACAAAAATCAGAGCAATCTTGGAAAAAAATCCTAATTGTATTGTACCTTCCCCATGGCTCAACTTTAATGGCTTTATTTATTTCACATAACATAAAATGTACTATCCTAACCATTTTTAAGTATACAGTTTAGTAGTATTAAATATATCCACATTTTTGTGCAACCAATCTCCAGACCTTTCTCATCTTGCAAAACTGGAGCTCTTTACTCATTAAACAAAAACTCCCCATTCTCTCTCCCTCCAGCTCCTAGTAACCACCATTCTGCTTTCTGTCTCTATGAATTTGAGTACTCTGAGTATCTCATTTAAGTAGAATCATTCAGTATTTGTCTTTTATGATCACCTTAGTTCACTTACTGTTATGTCCTCAAGTTAATCCATCTTGTAGCATGTGTCAAAATTTCTTTCCTTTTAAAGGCTGCATAATATTCCATGGTATGCATAAAATACATTTTATCCATTCACCTGTGGATGAACACCTGGGTTGTTTCTGCCTTTTGGCTGTTGTGAATAATGCTGCTTAAACATGGTATACAAGTAACTCTTTGAGATCCCTGCTTTCAATTCTATTTCATATATACCCAGAAATGGAATTGCAGGATTATGTGATAATACTGTTTTTACTCTTCTGAAGAACTGCCATACTGTTTTACAAAGCATTTGTACCCCCTTTACATTCTCACCAATAGTGCACAAGAATTCCAATTTCTCCACACCCTTGCCAACATTTGTTATTTTCTGTTGTTTTGATAGTAGCCATCCTTATAAGTTGCAGCATTTGTAGATTCCATTGTTGATTTTCAACACAGACAATCATTTTGTCCTCCACATTAAAGGTGATTGTGCTGTAAAGTGGTATCTCACTGTGATTTTGATTTCCATTTCCCTAGTGATTGGTAATGTTGAACATCTTTACATTTGTTTATTGGATATTTGTATATGTTGTTAGAAGGTTTATTTAGGTTCTTTGTCAGTTTTAAAATCTTTGTTGTTGTTTAGTTGTAGGAGTTCTTTATGTATTTTAGATATTAACTCCTTACCAGATATATAATTTGCAAATAATTGCCCTATTTTGTGGTTTGCCTTTTCACTCTGATAATTGTGTCCTTTGATGCATTTTAATGGCTTCTTACTAGTCCTAGATAAAAGACCCGAATCCTTCATAATTCAGCTTTAGTTGACATCTCTTGTTTCCCTTTCGATTGTGAGGCTGCAACCACTGGCCTTTTAAGCTCTTTCCCTCTTCTGTTTGTTTGGCCCTTTGCCTAGAGCATCTGTAATTTATTGGTTATTATCATGAGTATCTGTTCAAAGATTGCCTCCTCTACTAGACAGCAGACTCTATGAGGCAGGAACTATGCCTGGAGCCAACTTACTCATTAGCATAGCAGGCGCAATGCCTTGGGCCATCACCTTCTCAGGGTCCACAAAAATGTTTTAATTTCAATTGTTAAAAAATCAGTTACAAAAAGAATATAATAATAATAGAGAATAAATACAGCCTGGATTATGTTTGTTTTTATACCAGCACAGTTGTAAAATACAAGTTTGTTTTTTTAAATAAAGGAAGGGACCAAAAAGGCTAAAGGGCTTAAGACCCATACAAGTTAAAATGCAAACTTGATTGTGCCTGTTTTGTTCTTGCCTGTGTCCCCATTTGGACTATTATAAGGCCTCACAGGCACTAGACACTCAACTAACATGCATCAAATAAACGGAGGAATGAAAATGGCAAAAAGGAGGTATCTGCAGTAAGTGTATAGCATTTCCCTAACACTGATTCTTTGAAATAATACCACAGCTCTTAGTTATAAGAGGCAGAGGATACTGAATTTCTTTCTGTCTTTGCCCAAGGGTGCTCTGTTCTGTTGGTTTTGAAAGATCTTAGAAAGAGATGTACAGAGAGCCAACACTTAGCTTTAACACATGAATTCAGCCTGAGTTGCCTATGGTTCTTTAAAAACCGAGCCTGCACACTCTGGGAAGGTCTGATACCAAGGCAATGCTTTATAGCTCTTTTTTTTTTCTTTCACTATCTTAACATTTTTAAAACACAGCTTGATTGAGGTGTAATTGTTATGCAATACACTGCACATATTTAAAGTGTACACCTTGGTAAGTTTTGATATATGTACATGTCTCTGAAACCATGAAGATAATGAACATATCCATCACTCCCCGAAATTTCGTTTGAAGTCAGCTGTTTCCTTTAACTATTTGTTCTTTTTCAGATTTGTTTTATTCTAGATTCTTTAGAATCAGCTTGTAATTTCTTCAAAGAAGCCATATGGGATTTTGACTGGGATTGCTTTGAATCTACTTCAAGTCTAGGAGAATTGATATCTTAGCAATATTATGCCTTTTGACCTATGAACATGATATATCTCTCCATTTTATTAGATCTTTAATTTCTCTCAGCAGTTTTTTTTATCTTTTGGTGTATATGTCTTTCATGTAATTTTTCAAATTTATCTATATTTGGATTGTGTTATAAATGATAGTTTTTAAATTATAATTTATGATTATAGCTTGTATATAGAGATACAATTGGTTTTGCATATTGGTCTTGTATCCTGCAACCTTGCAAAACTCACTTATTAGGTCAAGTAGCATTTGTAGATTCCATTGTTGATTTTCAACATAGACAATTGTTTTGTCCTCCACATTAAAGGTGATTTTGTTGTCCTCCTTCAAATTATCTTTGCTGGGAGTTTGGTCTAAATTATATACTGTGCCAGAACCTGAAAATCCAAATGATGTTTTCCTCAGTGAAGAGAGGGAGCTTAGTCTCATTGTACAATCAATCTGTATTTGAATCGATGGCTTCCAGTCCGTCTTGTGCCCATGTGTGTAGGCTGCAGTGATTTTCCAGCTTCCCACCCTGTCACTCTTGGCATTTTGGTGCCCGGAGAGCTTCGTGCCATTTGTAGAAGTGCATTTCACTGTGCAGTCTGTCCTCCAGACTCTGTATAAATGTCAGATATTATTCATCTTAGCACTTGTAGCCAACTTAATACATCGCTGTCTACATGTAGTCAAGTTTTCATTTCCCATATGCTGAGATCACAATATCGTAGCACCCTCATCTGAAGGTGATTTGGCTTTAGTAAAAACCTATCGTGAACCTATGCCTCTTTTCTCTGTATTCGCTGGCTCCTTCCACACTCATCCCAACTCCTTTCCATGGTCTTTCTCTGACTTAACACTTCCTTTTTCTAATTTTTAACATCTTTTAATTTTTGGGTGCTGAAAGGTTTAGAGTCAGCCCTTAGCAAGGGCCTAGAACTTTATGATATGCATTTTTGTATGGGCCTCATTCCGGGCTCTGTTTATGTTCCCGTCTCATTTTTCCTTTGTTTCATCTTTCTTGCCTACTATTGATTTATGTTCTTTTGATATATTTTGCCTATTTTTGTGAGTCAACCTAAATTCTTTCTGGAAAAAGGCAAGATATAAATTGCAGTTGGCCCTTGAACAATGTGAGGATTAGGGTTCTGACCCCCTGTACAGTCAAAAATCTGCATAAAACCTTTGATTCTTCAAAAACTTAACTACAAATAGCCTACTGTTGACCAGAAGCTTTACTGATAACATTGTCAATTACCACATATTTTGTATGTAATATATATTACATATTGTATTTTTTAAATAAAGTAAGCTAGAGAAAAGACAATGTTATTAAGAAAAGCATACAACCATCAGAGAATGCTGTAAACACATCTATGCACATAAACTAGAAAATCTAGAAGAAATGGATACATTCCTGGACACACATACCCTTCCAAGACCATACCAGGAAGAAATTGAATCTCTGAATAGACCAATAATGAGTTTTGGCATTGAGGCAGTAATAAATAGCCTACAAACCAAGAAAAGCCCAGGACCAGATGGATTGACTGCTGAACTCTACCAGAAGTACAAGGAAGAGCTGGTATCATTCCTACTGAAACTATTTTGAAAAACTGAAAAGGAGGAATGCCTTCCTAATTGATTCTTTGAGGCCAGCATTATCCTGATACTAAAACCTGGCAGAGATACAACAACAAAAAAATAAAACTGCAGGCCAATATCCTTTATGAACATTGATGTAAAAATCCTCAACAAAATACTAGCAAACCGAATCCAGCAGCACATCGAAAAGCTTATCCACCGTGATCAGGTAGGCTTTATCCCTGGATGCAACGCAGGTTCAACATATGCAAATCAATAAATGTGATTCATCACATAAACAGAACTAATGACAAAAACCACATGATTATTGTAGTAAACAGAGGAAAGGCCTTCAATAAAATTGAACATCCCTTCATGCTGAAAACTCTAAATAAACTAAACATTGAAGGAACATACCTTAAAATATTAAGAGCCATTTATGACAAACCCACAGCCAATATCATACTGAATGGGCAAAATCTGAAAGCCTTCCCCTGAAAACTGGCACCAGACATGGTTGCCCTCTTACCACTCATATTCAACATGGTATTGGAAGTTCTGGCCAGGACAATCAGGCAAGAGAAAGAAATAAAGGGTCTTCAATTAGGAAAAAAGGAAGTTAAATTATCTTTGTTTGCAGATGACATGATTCTGTACCTAGAAAGCCCTATTATCTCAGCCCAATTCTTAAGCTGATAAGCAACTTCAGCAAAGTCTCAGGATACAAATCAATGTGCAAAAACTGCTAGCACTCCTATGCACCAACAACAGGCACGCTGAGAGCCAAATAATGAATACCCTCCCATTCACAGCTGCCACAAAAAGAATACAATACTTAGGAATACAGCTAATAAGGGAAGTTAAGTATCTCTTCAAAGAGAACTGCAAACTGCTCAAAGAAATCAGAGATGACACAAACAAATGGGAAAACATTCCATGCTTATGGATAGGAAGAATCAATATCATGAAAATGGCCGTACTGCCCAAGGCAATTTATAGATTCAGCACTATTACCATTAAACTATCATTGTCATTCTTCACAGAATTAGAAAAAAACTATTATAAAATCCTATGGAACCAAAAAAGAGCCTGAATAGCCAAGGCAATGCAAGCAAAAAGTATAAAGCTGGAGGCATCATGTTATCCGACTTCAAACTGTGCTACAGTCACCAAAGCAGCATGGTACTGGTGCAAGAACAGATAAAAAGACCAATGGAATAGAATAGAGAACCGATAAATAAGACCACACACCGACAGCCATCTGATATTCAACAAACCTGACAAAATCAAGCAATGAGGAAAGCATTCCCTATTTAATAAATGTGCTGGTAGAACTGGCTAGCCATACACAGAAGAATGAAACTGGACCCCATCTTTACACCATATACAAAACTCTAATCAAGATGGATTAAAGACTTAAATGTAAAACCCTAAACTATGAAAACCCTAGACAAAAATCGTGGCAACACCATTCAGGACATAGGCACGGGCAAAGATTTCATGATGAAGATGCCAAAAGTAATGACAATGAAAACTAAAATCGACAAATGGAATCTAATTAAACTAAAGAGCTTCTGCACAGCAAAAGAAACGTCAGCAGAGTAAGCAGACAGCCTACAGAATGGGAGAACATTTTTGCAATCTGTGCATCTGACAAAGCTCTAATATCTAGCATCTGTAAGGAACTTAAACAAGTTTACAAGAAAAAATCAACCCCATTAAAAAGTGGGCAAAGAACATGAACCGACACTTCTCAAAAGAAGGCATGCTTGTGGCCAATAAATATACAAAATAATGCTCAACGTCACTGATCATTAGAGAAATACAAATCAAAACCACAATGAGATGCCATCTCACATCAGTCAGAATAGCTGTTATTGAACATTTAAAAAGCAGCAGATGCTGATGAGGTTGTGGAGAAAAAGGAACTCTTTTACGCTGTTGTTGGGAGTATAAATTAGTTCAATTATTGCTGAAGACAATGTGGTGATTTCTCAAAGACCTGGAGGCAGAAATACCATTAGATCCAGCAATCCCATTACTGGGTGTATACTCAAAGGAATGTAAGTCATTCTGTTGTGAAGACACATGCATATGTCGGTTCATCGCAGCACTATTCACAATAGCAAAGACATGGAATCAACCTAAATGTCCATCAACGTTAGACTGGATAAAGAAAATGTTGTACATGTATACCACGGATTACTATGCAACCACAAAAGGAACGAGATTATGTCCTTTGCAGGGACATGGATGGAGCTGGAGGCCATTATCTTTAGCAAACTAATGCAGGAACAGAAAACCAAATACAGCATATTCTTACTTATAAGTAGGAGCCTAATGATGAGAACACATGGACACATGGGGCAGGAAGCAACACACACTGGGACCCATCAGAGGGTGAGAGGTGGAAGGAGGGAGGGGACCAGGAAGAATAGCTAATGGATGCTGGGCTTAATACCTGGATAATGGGATGATCTGTGCAGCAAACCATCATGGCACACGTTTACCTATGTAACAAACCTGCACATCCTGTACATGGACCCCTGAACTTAAAATGAAAGTTGGAAATTTAAAAAAGAAAATCCTAGGAGAAAATATATTTACTATTCATTAACTGCAAGTGATTCACCATAAAGGCCTTCAGCTTTGTTGTTTTCACATTGAGGAGGCTGAGGAGGAAGGCAATGAGGAGGGGCTGGTCTTGCTGTCTTGAGGGTGGCAGAGGCAGAAGGAAATCTGTATCTAAGTGGACCCATGTATTTCAAACTTGTGTTATTGAAGGGCTAATTGTAATTGAGTAAAATTACTCTTAGCAGAGTATTTTCTGGCTGTTTTGAGTGCTACTTTTAGCAGTAAATTTGGTGAGAGGGTACTTATCCTCTACAGGGCATGCTTCCTTTTGTCAGCCATTTCCACTCATATTCTGAGAGTCAACAGTGAGACTTTTGTAAGCTGCTCACAACAATATAATGTGTTACCGTTTTAAAAACCTTTTCCTTCTTGCAAGTTTCCTGCCCTCATCCTGGCACTTATAACTTCCTGCCACCCAAATTTGACACCTCAAGCTTCAAACTAGCTTCGTCTATATAAGTAGTCATTGACTTTTGTTAATTCTACCCTTAAAACAGCTTCTACATCCTCTCTCCTCGTTCATTTCCTAGGCCATGACCTAGGCCCAGGTTTTTCGTTGTTGTTGTTTTTTGAGATGGAGTCTCGCTCTGTTGCCAGGCTGGAGTGCAGTGGCGTGATCTTGGCTCACTGTAACCTCCACCTCCCGGGTTCAAGCAATTCTTCTGCCTCAGCCTCCTGAGTAGCTGGGATTACAGGCATGTGCCACCATACCCAGCTAATTTTTGTATTGTTTGTAGAGATGGGGTTTTACCCTGTTGGCCAGGATGGTCTCGATCCCCTGACCTTGTAATCCACCTGCTTGGCCTCCCAAAGTGTTGGGATTACAGGCGTGAGCCACTGCACGCGGCCTGACCTAGGATTTTAGCACCTCAGAACTGCACCTGCCCACAATGAGGTCTCTTTATTTTCTGTGTATAATTTAGAAACCACCTTATACTGGTGTCAGCTTATTCTTTTTGGAACATCAGTCTCATCATGATGTCACCTTTCTTACAAACAACTGGCGGCTCACTATTATACATGATGGATAGAAGAGCTTACTAT
Organism: Ateles fusciceps; assembly: GCA_036589455.1. Classification (NCBI taxonomy): domain Eukaryota; kingdom Metazoa; phylum Chordata; class Mammalia; order Primates; family Atelidae; genus Ateles; species Ateles fusciceps. Next base: position 8,454,589 of record JAZHEH010003061.1, on the reverse strand, counting down.
TATACACAAGACAGTAATAGTAGTATTTTGATAAGTGACTTCTTCATTTTATATCTTCATTTGATCCTTGTATCGAGGAGCTATATGGAGAGCCTCATATAGATAAAAGGATGTACTATATATGATATATATTCTGCATTATGTATTTCCTTAATATGTATCCTCATTTGATTCTTACACAGCCCTGTAATGCAGTTATTTATTATTGTTAGCCATTGTTATGGATGCTGTGCCCTGCTGCCTAGATCCTCCTTCAAGATTGCTTGATTTTCTCCCCCAGCTACTGGGAAGGTTGTTTCCTTACAGCTCTCAGTGCATTTTCCTTTCTTGGCTGAAGTGAGACATCTCATTCCAGGTCATGCCCCTGCCCCAGAGAAGCAGCATCCAATGACTGGCTGATGTGAGTCCATAAGGCGTGGACTTCTCACCCCAATCTGGGTCACTCTGAAGGGCATCCTAGCTCCCAGAGCTCCCGTGGGGTCAGCTGAGTCCTGGTTGCCTGCCTGGCAGCCCAGCTTCTCCCTCTGCCCAGCCCTGCTTCCTTGCCTTTCCCCCCTCAGTGGTGATCTGCAGAGCATGCCCTAATAAACTTCCCACATGCTAATCTCCATCTCAGTGTCTGCTTCCTAGAGGAGCCAACCTGTGACACCCACGTTTTAAAGATGCAGAAACTGAGGTTGAGAGAGATTAAGTGACTTCCCCAACATGAGCTAGAAACAGCACAAGACCCAAATCAGAAGTTCTGGTCCTGCTACTTAGTTGCAATGTAGTTTTGTTCACATTATTTAAGGTCTCAGCCTCAGTTCGGTCATCTCTGAAATGGGTATCATGAGACCTGACTTACAGGGTTATTGTGAGTTATCTCACGAAGACATACAGACCCAGCACCTAGCATAGTGTCTGCCAGAGTGTAGACACCCCACCATCAGGATCCTCAGCTGGTCAACAGCAGGGGCTGCCCTTGAAGTCTGCTCTCTGACTTTATCACAAAGCTACTAATAGAAAAAGAATGTAAGCCACACACAGAATTTAAAATTTTTGAGTAGCCACGTTAAAAAAGTAAAAGAGTTATGTTCATACTGTTCTGTAAAAATAAATAGATAAAAGGAAAATAAAACAGGTAAAATTAACTTTGGAAATATATTCCACTTAACTCAATATAGCCAACATAGCATCTCAGCATGCTATCGATATAAAAATTACTGGATATTCTCTTTTCCTTGTTAAGTGGAATATAGCCTCAGCTGAGATGTGCTTTCTACCCACAGCACATCTCAGCTGAGGCTAGGCACATTGCAAGTGTTCAGTGGTGATGCAATGAATAGCTGAGTTGGAGAGCCTCTGCGCCCTAACCACCCATCCACCACACAGTGCCTGTTCCCCGCCTGTTGGAAGACCTCTGCTTATTGAGTCCCCTCCTCACACATCTCACCAAGTCTCCTTCCTACTTCCCAACAGAAGCCCATGCCCTCAGCGCCTGTCTCTTGACCTTATCAACTCAGGCTGTAGCCCACATGGCTGGCCCCACCTAGAAGATCCCACCCTGAGCTACAAGACATGGGAGCATTGGCAAAGAAAGCAAAGGAAACAATTCCCCCCAGATGGGTGAATGGTAAATGCAGATTTTTAAAAAACTCACAAAATTAAAAGCCAGCTGGGAATGGGAATCACAAATGTGGTAGAGAAGGAGTTAGTAGTCTCAGTCTTTAAAGAGTTTCTACTTTGACAAGAAAAACACTAAATTATCAACATAGGAAAGTGGGTAGGGACATGAAGAGACAGTTCACAGGTAAAGGAATAAAAATGGCTCACAACATGTGGGTAAATGATCAGCTTTAGCAGTGATCACAGAAAGGCAAATAATGACAATAAAATGCCATTTCCTCTACTGCATACTGCAAGATTAAAACTAGGACACTATTCAAGGCTGGTGAGGGTGCGGGGAGAAAAGCACAGAGCCCACGCTGCTGATGGGCGTGCATTTCGGAAAGCCTTAAAATATTCATATACTTTACCCAGTAATTCCTCTTCCAGGAATCTTTTAGAGAAATAATCAGAAATGCAGACAAAGACATATGAGCACAGATGTTAATCACAGTGTTATTCATTATTGCCAAAGCAACCTACATGTCCAATATCATGGAGATGGTATATGATTTACAGAATACCCAAATAACGGAAAATCAGGGAGCTTCTTAAAAATCATGTTGATTAAGATGTTTAATGATATGGGAAAACTTCTATATAAACTTAATAGAAAAAGAAATAAGAAGTTTGTATACTCAGTATGATCTCAACTAAAGAAACTTGGGAAGAAAAAATGGCTATCTGGTAATTAAAAAGTGTTGGCAGGTTATCTTTGGTTGGTGTGACTTTAGGTGATGGTTATTGTCTTGTTTATACATTTTTAAAGTAAAATTTACATATCAAAATGCACACACCTTAACGGCACAATTTTGACAAATGAACACGCCCATGTGTCTCATGTCTCTAACATAACATAGAACATCTCCAACTGCCCAAAAGTTCTCTTGCGCCTTTTGCAATTCATGCCTTCCCTGCAACAGGAAACCTCTATTTTCATTTTTTTTCCTTAGATGAATGTGCCTGTTCTAGAGCCTCATAGCAAGGGACTCATTAAGTCTGTATGCTTTCTGTGTATGGCTTCTTTTGCTCAGCATTATGTCTATGAGTTTTAGATTTTAATTTTCTAAATTTTTCATGTTGTACCTGCCCGATGCTAAGAATTATTATTATTATTATTTTTTTGAGATGGAGTCTTGCTCTGTCACCCAGGCTGGAGTGCAATGGTGCGATCTTGGCTCACTGCAACCTCTACCTCCTGGGTTCAAGCGATTCTCCTGTGTCAGCCTCCCAAGTAGCTGGATCTACAGGTGTCCACCACCACTCCCAGCTAATCTATATATTTTTCATAGAGACGAGGTTTCACCATTTTGGTCAGGCTGGACTTGAACTCCTGACCTCAAGTGATCCTCCTGCCTTGGCCTCCCAAAGTGCTGGGATTATAGGTGCGAGCCATCGTGCTCGGCCAAGAATTTTTTAAAAGATTATTTCCTAAAAGCAGGAAGCTCATTCTTGGATAGCCCACACCTGATTTATGATCACTCCTTTGAAGCTGCCTCCTTCAAGCTTTCTGCCCCACAGTCCCTCTGTGCTGAGCTTCTGTGCACTGGGAGGCTGTGCTCCTAATCCCGACACACACTGTCTTCTCCTCGAAAGTGCTGCTGTCAGGGAAGCGGCTGTGCTGTGGCACCCTGGAAACCCTGCACATATCCGCATGTGCTGAGACTTGACCCGCAGGCGTCCAGACTTGACCCGCACGCATTGAGACTTGACCCACAGCAGATCTGGGTCTTGGCAGAATGCCTGCCTGTGGCTGTCCCTGAACACAAGAGCACAGGACAATTGCAAGGAGCTGCTCCGACGGCATTTCTCACTCATTTCTTTGTATATCCCAAGGGGACCGTCCTGAGACAGCTGCTCATCTCCCCCGGGTTCTGATGAGCTATAAGGCCTCCTGCCTCACCCCTCAGGATGAGCGGCAGGCCATAGAGCTGCTTAGCTGCAGAGGGTGTTGGCTCCTCTACGATAGCCTTCACTGGTGCTTCAGACGTCTGGCCCCTTTTACTCTGGTGTCGCCCTGCACAGAGGGCCACAGGGACCTTGCACCTGTGGCTCCTCTTTCTCTCACTCTCTACACAAGTGGTAAATGGAGTCTGAAAGGGCTTAGCTGTGTCTTTACCAGCTGAATCCTCTGTGAGGCTTGGCCTTGGCTTGTGCTTGGCAGTTGCAAGTACACATCTTTGCTGGTTCCCAGGGGCTGCTGAAATGAAGTGCCGTAAGGTGGGTGGCTTTCACAATAGACGTCTACTGTCTCGCAGTTCTGGAGGCTAGAAGCCTGAGAACAAGGTGCCAGCAGGGCTCTGAGGGGAAGGATCCACGCCAGGCCGCTCTGCTTGGTGTGTGGGTGGCTGTCTTCTCTGTCTCTTCACATGGAGTTTCTGAGCGTGCGTTGGCATCAAAATTACCCCTTTGTATAGGACACCGGTCATATTGGATTAGGGCCTGCCCTGACGACCTCATCTTAACTAATTCCATTTGCAATGACCCTATTTCCAGACAAGGTCACTTGCTGAGGTACTGGGCGTTAGACTTCAACATCTAAATTTGGGGTAAATACAGTTTATAGCGACATACTTGTCCCCAGCTAGACTGTAAGCTCCTGGGTCAGGAGAACCTCAGTAAGTGCTGGGCAAGTGTGCTTGGTAACAAAGAGAAGAAAGGGAACTGAATAAGGTCTTGTCAGGAGCCACCTGCGGAGGGCCTGGGGTGGTCTTACCCCAGCGATAGTCCCTCAGCCTTGTCATGACCTGGAACTGGCAGGGCTCAGAAAGATGGATGAAGGTGGTAAGGAAGACTCCCAGCTTACAGACTCACAATGCGAACACCCCTTTTAGCAACAGGACAGCTTTTTTTCCCCAGCCATGGCATTTATTACCTTTTCGGGGGCTGGACTCCTGGGCAGCCACGCTGGTCATCCTGGGTGACAGCCTTGCGAGGGATGAAGGTGGGGCCCCTGAAGACAGTTCTCCCAGGTCCTGCAGGAAGCTGAGAGGGAAACAGAGATGATATCATCCATCCCCAACATTACAGGTAAGGAAATGGAGGCAAGAGACGGAGTGACTTGTCTACTTTTGGTGACAGGGTGACAACTCTGTGAGGGACAAAACTGGGACAAAATCAGATGTCCTGACCTTCTGTTGAGTGCTTTTACCATGCCGAGATCTTCAGCCAGCAGTTCACCTTCCCTCAGACTCACTGTCCTCAGAATAATGGAGCACATGCCTTCATGCCCCCTCCTACACCAAGTGCTGCCTGGAAGCGGTGTTGTAGAGGAGGAGGGCAGGCTCCAGGAGCTGATCAGAGAGGAATCTCCCAAACACCTTGCTCTGCCGTGGACTCTGCTCACCCTAGAAGTGGGAAGATTCCCGAACATGTTTATACCCAGGTGTAGAATTTACTGTGGTCTTTGCACACGTAGAGCCAACTTCCAGTCGAGAGACCAAGAGGCCAAGACTACTTTTCACAGTCAGAACTGCCTCCTATGCTTCGTTCATGACAAAAGAAAAAAATCTGGCTGGGCGTGGTGGCTCATGCGTGTAATCCAAGCACTTTGGAGGCCAAGGCGGGCAGATCACCTGAGATCGGGAGTTCAAGACCAGCCAGACCAACATGGTAAACCCCGTCTTTATTAAAAAAAAAAATCCATGTACAGAGGTTCCTTGACTTACAATGGGGTTACATCCTGATAAACCCATTATAAGTTGCAAATATCATTAGAAACATGTATTTAATATACAGAACTTACTGAACATTGTAGCTTAGCCTAGCCTACCTTAAATGGGCCCAGAACACTGACACTAGACCACAGTTGGGCAAAATCATCTAACACAAAGCCTATTTTATAACAAAGTGTTGAAAATCTCATGTATTGTATTGAATACTATATGGAAAGTGAAAAACAGGATGGTTGTATGGATATTTGAGTATGGTTTCTACTGAATGCCTCTTGCCATAGTAAAGCTGAAAAATTGTAAGCAAAACCATCACAAGTTGGGGACCATCCGTACCTGTGTATATAGTGTAAGCTCCTCTGAGAGCCTCGTCCTTCACCTTTGTATCTGATTCCTCTCTTCCCATTCCTGGGTTGTATAGATGGTCAGTAAGAACATAGTTAGACAGACACACCAATAAACTTATGGGAGAAGTTCCTACCTGGCATGACGATTGGGTGGGAAGGGGGAGGGGTCAGAATTGATGTATCCATTTCTTTTCTCCTCTACCCACATCTGCTCTTAACTGTGCTTTTGGAATGCCTTTTCCTTTCTCCTGGCTTGCCCTCCATTTGTCTCCCAGACAGCACGCCTTGAAAGGGGGATGTTCTTTAGGGGAAAACTTTTTATTAACTCCACATATATTCTCAGGATTGTCAGGTTTTTTCCAAAGTCTCTATTTAGAAATATTATAGGGTTACTCTTTTTTAAAACAATAAATTATCACTCTGAGCCAGCCCATAAAAAGAAACAGTGGGAGGGAAGGTGAAAAAAATGAAACCCAACCACATTTTCGATGGGAAAGACTTTCCCATTGAAAATCTTACTGGAACACCCAGTTTACTTTACGGGAATACTGAGGCCAGCATGACCAAAACTGCCATTTGGAAGAGTTCATTAGTGCATTTGGAAATGTTCCAAGGGAAGTTTCAGGGAATCAGAGGCTTCTGGGAAATGCATGATTCACAGTGAAGGGATCTACTGTTTTCTCCCTGAAGGCTGTCTTCAGTGTCAAGACATAATCTCCGAGTCATACCTTAGTCTGATACCTTTCAAGATCTAGCAAATATCCACAAAGCCACTTTCTTGGGTGCTCAGTGATGCATAAAGAGAGGCTCTGACCCTTGGTCTGACCCTTTAAGGAACATGCACGTCTATTCAGGACTGCTCTCAGCATGTGTTTCTATTATACTCTCTCTCTCCTTTTTTTTTTTTTGCAGAATGGGAAGGCAGAGTTGAAATAAACAACAGGGATTATCTGGACCCATCCATCTGTGGTGTTATTTCAGATACTGCGTCTCCTCAAGGTCTTTCCTAACTCAGCAGCCAAAGTAATTACTCCTTGCTCTGAGCTCCCATGCACCTTGCATAGAGTCTGTTACAGCTTTTCCCAGAGTGCATTATAACTATTTGTTTGCATGTCTGTTTCCTGGGCTCCCGGGAACCAACATCATGTCTTACTTAGGCTTGCATTTCATGCTAGCTCCTAGAAGAGTTTTTGGAAAATAGTAGTTGCTCAACTGATGTCTGTTAAATGAGTTAAAAAGGACTCACTTTCTGCAGACAATAAAGCTGGGGACTCAGAGGGTTGAGGCACTTTGGGTAACATAAAGATTTTTATCACTGCTTATATTCTTCTGCTGTTAATTATGAACGAGAATGAACAATAGTGCAGCATGTTGCCTCCGTTTCTTCTATTTACTATCTCTGACCAGATTTACGGAGGCCACATGCTTCTAGCTGGTCCCTGCATGTTGTTTGATTATTCTAGTGGTTTACTCTGGCTAATGAGGGAAAGCTGCAATCCCCTCTTCTTTGCACCAGAGAGGACAGAAATGCTTTGCTCAAACCTCAGACTGGTTGGGCCTGCCCTTTGTATTATAGGAAAAGGAGTTGGTGGGGAAGTGTGAGATCATTTCCTGGGTCTTTCTTTTCCCTTTATTTTCTTCACATCTTTTGTTTTCTTTGGACAACTCATGGAGTTCACCTGCCTATGGACTTGGTACATTTGAGAACAAAACACATTTTGACCTCAAAGTCCCAAGTGGTCTCTTGCAAAAACTGAGCAAAGGTCCCAGTTTGCTGTTGGCATTACCAGTTAGTATCAGCATGGTGTACAGGTGGGGTAGGGATTTTCAACTTTGTGTATATTACGCTCAGAAAGCTTTTTGCCCCAAATCTTCTTTCAGACTCTGTCCATGTGCACTGAAGTATTATGAAAAGGGAATGAGCACTGAAACTGCTAGAGATGATTTTCAAGGTATTTAACAACCTTTTTATCGTGTAGGGCCAGAGTCTTCCAATTCCTTAATTGCTGGGTTGAGGGGTTTTGAGGAGAGGCTGGGGGAGCCAGAGAAAGGAAGTGAAGTTGTTGGGGAGAACAGGGGTTTGAGGCAACAGCTGTCCACCAAGTAATATGAAGCTTGTTCAAAATCTACACAATTGATGTGGCCATGTGGATATGTCTCAGCAGACCTACCCAGAGAGTAAGAAGGAACTGGTGCAATTAACATCTCCACCAACTAATTTCAGATGGTGGTTTCTAAATCCTTCACATAATAGAATCCCTGGAAGATCTTTTAAAAATGCCGAAGCCCAGGCTAGAATCTCTGGGGTGGGACCCAGAATCGTTGAAGCTCCCCAGATGACTCCACTGTGCATACAGATTGAGAACCCTGCTCTATGACATTCAGTTATTTTGTCTTTTGAGCATCAGCTTCCTTTGCAGTAATAAGTGGACAGCAAATACCCGGCTCATCAGTGTAAGGGTTATTGCCAAGTTTAAAAATGAGGAAACTGAGACCAGCCTAGGAAAATTAAATGCCAATTTATCAAGCTCCCGGGCGAGGTTCTGTGGTCCGGGGAAAGGGGGCCAGAGAAGTCGCACTGGCTTCCTGGAACGAGGGGTTTTTATAGCTTTGGGAGAGCAAGGCGTGGCTGGGTGTTGTAATTGGTTGCGGAGGAGCGGGATGGAGGCGGGGCAGGCTGTTGTTGGTTGGTAGGTGGTGGGGGTGGGTTTTTCTGGTGCAAGAGCCGGCCAGGGTTGCATCAGCCGGGGCTGTCAGGAGGGCTGTGTGCAGAGCTAGGTGCCGAGTGCAGAGGCAGGTGTCGAGTGCAGAGGTGGGTGCCGAGTGCAGAGGTTAGTGTTGAGTGCAGAGGTGGGTGCCGAGTGCAGAGGTTAGTGTTGGGTGCAAATCCTGGTGCCGAGTTTCCAGGCGCGGAGAGGGATGGACGTGTCCGAGCTCCCAGTGAGGCAACCGGCCTTACAATCAGCTTTTTGGGAAAATCAAATGAATGTGTACAGCGTCTGACATAAAGTAGGTGCTCACTAATGATTTTCCTTCTTTTTTTCTCATTGGAATTCATTATTTTCCTTTGTCTCTTGTTCTTGGAGGAGAGGAAACATGTCTTTTCCTTCTACCCATCTTATGTTCATTGGAGGGGGCTTCTGTGCCAAAAGACAGATTAACAAGAGAAAAGCACACAAACATATTTAACATAAGTTTCACATGATGTGAGAGCCTTCATAAGGAAATGAAGACCCAAGGAGGTGCTTAAACCTGAGTGTTTTTATTCTGTGATGAAGAGTAGAGAGTTGTGGAGAAACACAGCAGGACAAAGGGGGCATGAGCTAAGGGTAATAAACTGGGAGAAACTTAGCAAGGCCCACTCATTCAATTCCTGTGTCCCTTTGTCTTCAGAGGTAAGGATGTTCCTTTCTTCTGGGTATAAGGAGGTCGCCTCTCATATGAATGTCTAATGATCTGCTTCAGGGGAAGGTCAGAGGGTCCTTTCTGCAGATGTGTTTCTAAATTCCTTTAGCTTAAAATATTCAGTGTTGAGAGCAAATTCTGACGTGTGTGAGAAATCATATTGTTTGCTGAGAAATCATATTGAGGGTGGTGGCAAGGGAAACCTAGTCGGCCCCCCAAAGTGGAAAACTGCCCCCAAAGTAGAAAACTGCTCAGAGCATATAAAGCAGTAACCAATGTAAATATGTCTCATGCCAGATGAATTAGTTCTTTGAACACAGGATATGTGACTCTTTCCTTTGTTTTCTCTAAAGAACGCTTTCTAGTTTGTCTGTAACCTGTAGTAAACATACAGTAGCTGCCTGGTTAGTTTACCTTTAACCAATCAAAGAACACAGAGTATCCGCTTGTAAAACTTGTCACTGGAAGGTAAAGAATACATGTGAGGATCAGAGTTTTCTCTGGGCTCTTAGCTGGAAATGCTGGGAGACCCCTGGTGCCTCCCTCTGAATCTACCTTTTGCTTTCTGTCTCTGTGTCTATTTCTTAATTCCTTCAGCGTGGTCTGGGTTGGGGTCTCCGTGGCTGAGCTGGTCTCGACAATTCACTATGCCAAGGTGCCATATTTCAAGGTAGCATATCCTGAATCCTCTCATTCTGAGATATCACCTATTGGATAAATGTTCAGCCAGTTTCACAAAGGAAAATACAGGAGAAGAAAGCCAGAAGATTGAGTTAACCAGGATATAATCCTCATTATCAAGTAACTAGTTAGAATGAAAACTTTTACAACTCTATTTTAGGACAACTGACATAAAATAAACCAGACACATTTTTTTTTTTTAAAGAAAAAGAGAAAGAAGGAAGAAAAAAAAAGAATGAAATAAAGAGAAAAAGAAGAAGAAAAAAAAAAGGGAGAGAGAACGGGAATCTTGCTCTATTGCCCAGGCTAGAATGCAGTCTACAAATGGATATTAAAAGCTTTTTTTGTACTAATAATTGTGTTATACAATGGAGACAGGAAGGAATAAGGGGGGAAAATAACAAACAAACAGCCAACCAATATTTCATTTAAACCTATGAAATGCTATGCAATTGCTAGGGAGTGATTTACTCCCAACCATGTGGTCACTTTTAGAATAAATGTGATGTGTTACTGAAAAAAAAATGTGTATTTTGTGGATTTGGAGTAGAGAGTTCTGTAAATGTTTATTAAGTTTACTTGTTTGAGGTTTAAGTTCAAGTCCCGGGTATCCTTCTTAACCTTCTGTCTCATTAATTTGTCCAATATTGACAATGTAATGTTAAAGTCTCCCACTATTATTGTGTGGGAGTCCAAGTCTCTTTGTAAGTCACCAAGAAGTTGCCCTATGTATCTGGGTGCTCCTATATTGGGTGCGCATAGACTTAGGGTCGTTAGCTCTTCCCGTTACATTGATCCCTCTACCATTATACAATGTCCTTCTTATCTCTTTCGGTTTCTATTACTTTAAAGTCTATTTTATCAGAGATGAGAATTGCAACTCCTGCTTTTTTTTTTTTTTTTTTTTTTTGCTCTCCATTTGGTTGGCAAATCTTCCTCCATCACTTTGTTTTGAGTCTCTGTATATCCTTGCATGTGAGATGGGTCTGGATGCAGCTTACTGATGGGTTCTTTGGAATGGCTGATACTGGTTGTTCCCTTCTATATATAGTGCCTCCTTCAGAAGCTCTTGTAAAGCAGGCCTGGTGGTAATGAAATCTCTGAGTACTTGCTTGTTTGCAAAAAATTTTATTTTTCCTTCACTTATGAAGCTTAGTTTGGCTGAATATGAAATTCTGGGTTGAAAGTTCTTTTCTTTAAGGATGTTGAATATTGGCCCCCACTCTTCTGGCTTGTAGGGTTTCTGCTGAGAGGTCAGCTGTGAGTCTGATAGGCTTCCCCTTGTGGGTAACCTGACCTTCTCTCTGGCCTCCCGTAGTATTTTCTCCTTCTTTTCAACCCTGATGAATCTAATGATTATGTGCCTTGGGGTTGCTCTCTTGAGGAATATCTTTGTGGTGTTCTCTGTATTACCTGGAGTTGGGTATTGTCTTGCCTTGCTAGGTTAGGAAAGTTTTCCTGGATAATATCCTGAAAAGTATTTTCCAGCTTGGATTCATTCTCTTCGTCACATTCGGGTACACCTATCAAACGTAGATTAGGTCTTTTCACATAGTCCCATATTTCTTGGAGACTTTGCTCATTCCTTTTTAACCTTTTTTCTCTAATCTTGTCTTCTCGTTTTATTTCGTTAAGTTGGTCTTCGACCTCTGAAATCCTTTCTTCTGCTTGATCAATTCGACTGTTAAAACTTGTGCATACTTCGCGAAGTTCTCGTATTGTGTTTTTCAGCTCCATTAATTCACTTATATTCCTCTTTAAATTGTCCATTCTCATGAACATTTCGTGAAACCTTTTTTCAAGGTTCTTAGTTTCCTTGCATTGGGCTAGAACATGTTCTTTTAGCTCACAGAAGTTTCTCATTATCCACCTTCTGAAGCCTGATTCTGTTGATTCCTCACATTCATTTTCTATCAGGCCTTGTTCAATTGGTGATGAGGCACTGCAATCCTCTGTAGGAGGAGAGGCATTCTCATTTCGGGTGTTTTCAGCCTTTCTGCGCTGGTTTCTTCCTACCTTCGTGGATTTATCCACCTGTCGTCTGTGTAATTGCTGACCTTCAGACTAGGTCTCTGAGTGGACATCCAGCTTGTTGGTGATAAAGTTTCCTCTATTTCTTAATTTTCCTTCGGCGGATACCCCCTCCCCCCACAGAGCTGGACCTTCCCGGGTTCAGCTGTACTTGCTGTGAAACTCTCAATCTTCAGCAGTTCCAACTGCTGTTTTTATTTATTTATTTTTTTTTGTGGAGGGGGGTACCAGCCTTCCCCTGCGGCGACCCACTACGCCGGCTGAAACAGCGGCGTTAAGATTCGTGGCGCTTTTCTGCCCGGGAATCTCCCAGTCTGGTTCCCCACTTCAGTCCGCTTTTTAATCAGCTGAATGGGAGACTCTGCTTTCCCGGAGCTCCTAACGCCAACCAAAGGGCACTCAGTCCCGTATACTCCGGACTGAGAACCGCCGCCTCAGGGCGCCTGCAAAATGACTGCCCCCTCCAAAAGGGTCGCGCTGGCGACCTGTGGGGCTCCTCCGCCAAGAATCTCTTGGTCCGTGGGCTATGAAAATTCGTCTGAAAATGTGGCCTCCACTCACTCTCGGCGCTTTCAGTGGGAGCTACAATCCTGAGCTGCTGCTAATCGGCCATCTTGGATCTCTCCAAACCAGACGAATTTTAAGGGTGCAGTTTGATAAGTTTTGACATATATATATACACCTGCAAAACAATAAGATGATATAAATAATTAATTTTTCCAAAGAAATGGAAACAAATTTCTTAAATTCTATTTAAAGAGAGTACTTATGTGAGTGTGTGTGTGTATCAATAGGCATTCAGCTGCTTTGGATTTTGGCAAATATATCAGATGTACAGGATCTTTTGAACTTTCAGCAAAATTATTAATCACAAGTCACATATTTTACAAATTATTCTTTTTATGTCATTTCCATTTTAGTACATGAGTTTTGAATTTTAATTGTATTTATGGTTTTTTAAAATGTTGGCTTATATTAATCATATACTTTTGGTGTGATTTTATTCTCACCAAAGCCGTGAGTGTTCATTATTATGATCTCCATTTTAAAGCTAAAGAATGTAAAAGGACTTGGTTAAGATCACACCGTTAGTGCACTGACAGCCTTTAAGAAGTAATTCTCAACTCAGTGTTCTCTGTAGCCCACCCGGTAATCATGGGCAAGAAAGAGAGGAATGAAAAACCAAACATTTATTTTTAAAAAAGTCTTCAAACATTCTTGACATTTATTTGTTAAATGAAAATTTATTTCACCATGGTACACCATCATTTTTGCATCACTTGTGAATAAATAAACTTTGGCATTAACGAATTCTGTTAGAATCTTGTGAAACTTTCATGCATGGCCAATTAGCTTAGAAGGGGAAAGCTATCAATAATATCCAGACAATTTCAATTTGTTTGATTTCACTTTGAGGGGATTAAGACTTTTTGAACTGAATTCCTTTTCCTTCCTTTTTAAAATGTTTGAAAATAGAAGTTGTAAATAATGAAGTATGATGACGACTGGGAGTCTTTTTATATACTACTGTAACATTCTGGGAGAAATGAGATGTCCATCTTTAGTGTCTGAAATGAAGAAAAACTAAGAATAACAAGAAGTTTCAACCCTGAAAGTAATAGGATCACAGGATTTTAGAGTTGCATAAAGCCTAATAAATTAGCAGAAAATGTTGGAAGCTGGATGGAGCCTTCACAATTATCTGGTTGAACATGCCAGTCTTACAGAGCACAAAACTGAGGTCCAGAGAGAGGAGATGGTTTCTCCATGGTCACATGGCTGGTTACCTAGCTGCAGAGCCAGATTTAGCACAAAAGTCTCTGAACTCCTGGAGCTCCTCCCACTGGATCAGCAAGGGTCCAACCTCCGAGTGTGAGGAACCGTTTTGGAAGTCAAAATTATTTTACAGACACTTATGTAAGTCTTGTTTTGGTATGATTGGTTGAGCAAAGATATAATGAGAACAAAACAATGGTAGATACATTAATAATTTTAGGTTCTCTTATATGGTGCTGTCACCTTCTATAATGAGGAAAAAAGATCCAGGAATCTCTGGGTGGAGGCAGGGATGACCCACTCCTGTTTAAGCCTGACGATGAGTCTCACCATGGCATGGCTGTAAGCGTGAGTCTCGTGTTTATGCCTGATGATGCGGTCTCCCCATTGCAGCTGACCTCTGCTGGTCTGGAAGTTTCATTACCCAGCAGAGAATACTTCCACTAATGGACATGATAAAATCCTTTAGAAGGAGGAACTGCCATAAGCAGTTTGATAACATGATAAAAATCCTTTAGAAGGAGGAACTACCATAAGCAATTTGATAAACGCTGGGCTACAAGGTACTAGCAAAAGAATTTATTGTTGATTATCAAGGGAAAGTCCTATTGTAAAACACGGTGCAGGAGACTATAAAAGTTAGCAGAAAACCGTGAGTATACAATATAGGCAAGTGTGCCATCTATGCAGTTACTTCTTTACCTCTTTCTTGCTCATTTTGTTTAGGGGAAGGTTATTCAATGTGATCTAGTTGAAGAATTGCATTAGGTTTAGGCCAGTATGACTTTCCCCTCTCTCTTTGCTGGATATTTGATTTCACAGCCTTGAAAACAGTAAGAAGTGGTGGTGTGACCAGTTTTGGCCTGGAAGATGGAAGGAGAAGATTGCTGGAAGCTCCTAGGAAAGCTTTGCTTTTGCTAACAAAAAGTCCAGATGCAGCTGATGTCAGTCCCTCTTTTGTCAATTCAGTCTTCCTGCCTTCAACATGGCTTGGACACCTATAATGGCCATCTTGTGATTAGGAGTGAAAGGGGGAGAGCAGAACAGAGGTGTGACCCAGAGACCTGCATTCCTGCCAAACCAATACCAGAAATTGCTTTCTACTTCCTGCTATATGAGAAAAACAAATCTCTGTTTATTTAAGCCACTGATAGCTTTTCTAGTATTTGCATTTGGATCCAATCACTGTTGGGTTTTCTATTATTTGCAGCCAAAAGATTTTCTGACAGCAAAAGTTAGAGTTATTCCTTTGGGCAAAAAACAAAGGGAACATGGAAGAGGTGAGGAAGAGAGTTGTAAATGGTAGCTACAGCCTTAGGATCGTAGAAATAAGAGCATCGTCCCTCCCTCTTTTCATGTGAATTTTCCCTTCTCTGCTAAAGTATCTGACAATTGAATAACACTATTAAAAAGCAAAATAGATGTTATTATTTTTGTTATTGCCAGCTTAAAAATGCTCTCTTCACCTTCCACCATATTTATCAGGTGTGTTGGTTGGGTCTGCATTCACCATTTGCCCCAAGTTTGCAGAATAGAGAGGACCGATCTTTAGAAAGGGTTGCAGAAAGAATATTGGAGGAGTGAGTATTATCAGAAGATCATGGGCTTGATGTAGAAAATCAACTTTTCAAGGGTCCACGTGACTTAGCCATTGTACATACTACTTGCAGAACACATGTCTTTGGTTGCCTTCTTGCTGGGAGCAAGTGAGTTGTGTATAGCTATGTAATACTCATTACAATGAATAGGATGTATTGAAAGCTGTGAAGAAGAAGAGTATGTTGCAGGTATATAAGCAAGGAGTGGAATATCTGTCATGGGGCCTGCTATGTTCAGCATTCTCTTTGAGCTGAAAGTCCTTGGCCTTGATAGTATCTGCATACACGAGTGAAATAGTGGTTCATAATAATGGCAGGCATGTTCAGTCTGCAGTAAATGCTTGGCACACATATGGTTTCTTAGACCCCTGAAATATCTTCACATTCCCCAGGAACGGGAAACCACAGGTCGACGTACTCCACCTTGAGTATTGGATTTAATTAGCTGTGTTTGCCCTGCACACTAGCAGAGTAGGAAGGGGATGCAATGTTCAGGGAAATAGTCCTGCTCTTCCAGGATTGTTTGGTAAAACTTGTTTGACCTCGCACTGACTTGCGAAGAGAATGAGCAGCCAAACCCTTGGTGAAGTAGGCAGGAGACTTTGTGATATGATATGTAAGGTGTCCAAGATACTCCAGTTCTGAATTCTTATGCCTACCACCTGTGGAAGAGGCTTCTTCCACTGGAAATAAGATTACTGCCTCTACTGTCTAACCCTCAAACGGCCCTTCATTGTACTCTGCCCTGGTCTGTAATTGCCTGTGCTGCCAAGATCACTTGTTTTTTGTTGTAGTTTTTGTTTTATTTTATTTTGCACGTGGCTTGTTCTCTGATTTTTATGCCTGCACAGAATGCAGGAAAAAATGATCACCAGTGGCAGACGAGCAAGCTGAAGGAGGAGAGGCAGGCCTAGGGCATGAGATGCTTGCCTGCCTGGGTGGTGATCAAGCAGCACACACTAGAATACTTCTGGTAGAAGGATAGAGATAGAATACTAGGGTGTGGGAGGAAGAGCCACCAGAGGACAAGGGCTCAGGAAGACAAATTTTATTGATTTTATTTTATATCCCTTCTCCCGGCCATTCAGGAGGCCAGATCATCGTTTTAGGTTCAATTACAATACCTACACTGAGTATAATGACTGGCATTTTGGCTTTTGTCCTCCTAGCTCTTGTTTACCTTTTTAAACAATTTTATTTTTTTGGTCATTTTAAGAAACACATGCATTGAGAGGCTTGCACATTTTTCTAAGAGAAAATAAGACAGCCTGGACCAGAGGGGGAGAGTCCACGTTTTGGACTCAGACTCATTCAGATGCGAAACCAGATTCTGTCACACACTGCCGCTGTGTAGCACTGGACAAGTCACTTAACATATCCAAGTTTCATCCATAAAACTATGATAGTGTAATATATATCCTGCAGAAACCTTAGTAGGCTTTCATGGAGAATATATGTAAAGCCCTTCCCTTGGCATCTGAAAGGTCCTTCCCCCTGCTAGCACTGTGTAACAGCCAAAGTGTACGGACCCTTGTTAGGTGCCAGGAAGTGGACTCAGGACATTAGCTCATCTGACGCTGATATGGTCTGGCTCTGTGTTTCCCCACCCAAATCTCCTCTCAAATTTTAATCCCGATAGTCCCCACATGTATGGGACTTGGTGGGAGGTGATTGGATAATGGGGGCGGTTTCCCCCATGCTATTCTTGTGAA
This sequence comes from Ateles fusciceps, assembly GCA_036589455.1. Lineage (NCBI taxonomy): Eukaryota > Metazoa > Chordata > Mammalia > Primates > Atelidae > Ateles > Ateles fusciceps. Next base: position 8,437,724 of record JAZHEH010003061.1, on the reverse strand, counting down.
TGTGAGTGAGTTCTCATGAGATCTGATGGTTTTATAAGGGGCTCTTCCCTCTTTGCTCTTTTGCACTCTCTTTCCTGTTGCCATGTAGGACATGCCTTTGCTTCTTGCTTGCCTTCCGCTGTGATTATAAGTTTCATGAGCCCTCCCCAGCCATGCAGAACTGTGAGTCAGTTAAACCTCTTTCCTTTATAAATTACCCAGTCTTGGCTAGTATCTTTATAGCAATGTGAAAACAGACTAATACAGACACAGAACCAGGTCCTTGGGGCCTCCATCCTCTGCACTCTTTCCGCAGCGTGTTCCCAGAGGCCTTTCTAAGCAACTTCTGTGGTTTAAAAACCACTGCTGTGAAGGAAACAAAGACCTCACTCCTCTCCTTTGGAGCTGATGGCCTGTCTCTGGCCCTGGCTGGGCTTCACAGAGGTCGCCTCTGGAGATCCAGGGTGTGAAGAAGGCAGAGCCAGGTTTAGTCAGTGATCCAGAGAGAGGCAGAGGTAAGCTGCGGGGAAGTTTCCTCCCAGGGAGTCCTGCAGTGGATGAAACTGAGTTGTGAATCAGGGCCCACAGCTGCTCAGGGGCTCTCAGAAAACTCACGAAATTCTTCTGGCGTGTTTCTAACTGCTTCTGGAGCAACTTCTGCCCCTGACCTATGAGGGCTGGGGCATACCACGAGTGAGCAGTGCAGACTCACAAAGCCCTCAGAGCTTGTGGCTGTAAGCACCAAGAGGGAGGTCTGGGCTGACCCTGGTGGGAACTATGTGGCTGCTCCTTGGGAGGGATCCAGTGCAGTTAGGAGGACTCAGGCCAGAGGCACTGAATGGAAGGACTAAGTTGATGATGCAAACCTGCAGCCAGAACCCATCAGGGAGGGAGAGCTGCTGCTGTATTGGCCCAGAGTGATCAGGTGTCTGTTGCTGAGAAACATCTGTGCTGGAATTTCTTATGCTCAGACCCACCAAAGCTAAATTTCTTAAGACAGCTTCTTTCTGCTGGATGGCTTTAGGACCCTTGGAAGAAGTGGATGTGTAATATATATATATAGAGAGAGTGTGTGTGTTTGTGTGTGTGTGTGTACACATGCTTGTGTGTGCATGCATGTGGAAGTGGGTGGCATTCTCAATCTGGGCTTCCCCTTCTCCAGGACTCTGTCCCTTCAAGATTCTTCCTCAATTAAATTGTACTTCTTGCTGGGGAGGAGACATCTTGAAGTTTTCATTGAGGGTGTTCTGTGTTGGAGACCATGCAGGATCACTTAGGTGACAGCATCCTGTGGTGACTCTCTGCTTCCAAATATTCATGCACATGGAGTGATGTATATATGAAGGCCACAAATAGTCCCCATGCCTAATTCAAGCCAGAGAAGCCGTCCTCCCAGCCCTAACCTGCTACTACAGAGTCCTAAATCAAAAGAGATTGGGTTTATTCAATGACCACTTACAAACTCAATAGTCTTAAATCTAAACACTAAAACAAATTCACATTTTACACAGGAAGAAACTGACGATCGATTTTAGGGAGATGAATTGCCCAAGGACATTCCGATGTGACTAGTGAGATGACAACTGCTTCTTGCTCAGCATCCATTTTTTCTGGGAAGGTAAACCACACAAAGTGTTGCAGCATGAACCAAGAGAGAGAGGAAGCTGTTCAAGGCAGCCCCTGGGTAGCAACTCACAAAGGGGTGGTCCTAATCACAGTGCTTCATCAGAACAACTGGGGGATCCTTGACAAAATAAAAATGTAGGGGCCTCACCCCAGGCCAACTAAATTAGAATTTCTGCTTGGAAGGTGCTGGATATATTTTGAACCCACTCCCTGTCTGTTTCAGACAGGCAGCTCAGGTCAGAACTGTGATGCTAGGGAAACAGTTTTCGCTGAACAATCAAATGTGGGCTCCATTTCTCAAGCAGCCAGGTCTTCACTGGTTGCTTTTTCTCTGACAGAGATAGCACAACAGAGAGGCTAAGAATCTGTGCCCTGGAGCCCAGCCGCCTCCCACTTCCAACACATTCTTTGGGAAAATTATTGAACCACTTTGCCCTTCAGTTTCCTCATCTGTAAAATGGAGCTAATAATAATGCCTGTGTCAGAGGGTCATTGTGAAAATTGAGGTAATGTGTATAATGTATTTAGTGTGTGGTAAATGACAATAAGCCTTACGTGGAAACGTTAGCTATTATTATCAGTGCGTTTGCCGTGACTGTTTCAAACGTAGGTTAGAACCATCACTCTGGGACCCACTGGGGCAGGTAGACTGGCATGCTACTGGTTTTTCTCCACAGAGCTCCATTTGTTTTCCTCTTTGGAAATTCTTCTTAGCTAGAAAAGGAAGGCACATTCATGCAAATTGGTTCAGGTTCACAGGTGCAGAGCGATCTGGAAATTAGCTTTGGCTAAAAATCAACCCGTTTGACTATTTCTGTTTTCAGTGATACAGTGAGTTAGATAGCCAGAACATTTTCCCTTCCAAAACAACTGAAATGCTGAACAGAGTAAATGTTCAACAATTTTAAAAATACTTTGTGAGCTTCTATGGAAGTAAGAAATCCTCTGAGTGCCAAACAAAGTGAAACAAAGAACGCTGGGAGGTAAATGAGGACCAAATACTGCTTTCATCCTGGAAATTTCCACCAAATGCCAGAGCCTTGGGCTTCTTCTTTGGAGATTGTATAGGGATAGGAGACAGAGTGAAAGTCCAGAGCTTGACCAACGTAGAGTACCTCATAGTAGAATCTTAAATAAAGCTGGGATCACAAAGGAATACATGTTTTTGGTGAAAACAGAAAAAAGGTTCAAGGAAGGTCTTTCTCAGTTCAGAGAATCACTGCTGGGACAGACTACTTTGCATTTGCAGTTCAAATTAATGCCACACATTTGGTCCTAAATATTTAACTCTGAAAATTTAAAGTGTTCCTTAGTTTGGTACTACCTCACGTGAGCAACTGAATAAATATGAATATATTCTGGAGGAATCTTGCTGTCTTTCAGAATTTCCACAGATAAATGTCCAGGGAAAATGAGAAGCTTATAGTCAACCATTACAACATATGTAAGGAAATAAAACTTTATGAATGAGAGAACCAGTAGGAAAAAAAAAACTCAGGTAGTAAAAATAGATCAGCAAGAGCTTCAAATACTGGATTTATTAAATACCAAAAGTAAAATAACTATGCAAAATATGTTTGACGATGTAAACAAGAATCTTGAAAATTTGAGTAGGGAGAAAAGCAGGTTTGAAAAAGGACCAAACATAATTTCTAAAAATAAAAATATAATAATTGAAATTAAAACCTCAATGGGTGGAGTAACCTGAAAATTAGACATAGTTAGAAAGAAATCATGAAGATGGATGCAGTGAAAATTATCATGGTTATAAGTTTGAGAAGTAAGTTAAAAATATGAGAAAAAGTGAAAAAAGAGAGAAGAAAAATGAGAAGTTTTAGCTAGATGTGAAGAAAGGATTTTATTCTAAGTGGTAATGGTCGAGAATTTTCCAGAACTCTTGAAAGATGCTAATTTTCAAAATTGAAGGAGGATAAATAAAAGAAAAATATACCTAGATATGTCATACTTAGATATATTCATACTAAGTACAGAGTAAATAAAAAGAGATGATCCTAAAAGCAGCCAGGGAGAAAAGACGGACCCTCTACAAAAGAATGGCAATTAGTGTCACTGATGAGTTCCCCACCACAATAATGGAAGCCAGAGGGCAGTGGAATAATATCTTCCACTGAGAAAATAATCCCTAACAAAAATTCGGTATCCAGCCAAACAGTGTTGAAAAATGAGGGCAAGATCAAGATATTTCAAATAAAACAAACAAACGAAACATTATTTATGACCAGAGGTTTCCCACTAAAGAAAATTATGCACAGTGTACTTCAGGCAGGAGGAAATGGTCCAAGAGGAAAGATCTGAGATACAAAAAGGAATAATGAGCAGAAAGATGATATGAATGGACAGAAGATACTTGCAATTTATAACCACAAAGGACTTCCAAAATATAAAATAATTCTTATGAAGCAAAAAACAACAAAACAAATGATTCTTTTGAATAGGGGACAAAAGACATGAACAGGCATTTTACAGAAAAGTAACACACATATGACTCAGAATCATATAAAAAGATGCCCAATCTTACCATTAATCAGGGAATTACCAGTTAAAACTACAATGAGAAACCATCTTCTACCACCAAATTGGCAAAAACCACAAAAAGTTGACAATTTAGAGTGCTTTGGAGGGTGTAAAGCCATGGAGATTCTTATTAACTGCTAGTATAAATTGGTAAGCCACTTCGAAAACAGAGTGGCACTACTTAGTATTGCCTAGTAAAGTTGAACATTCACATATTCCATGACTTAGCAATTCTACCCCTACCTGGAACAGTCTTATATATGTGTTCCAGGAGACATATGCAAGAGAAATCCATGGCTACATCACTCTTAATGGCTCCAAACTGGAAACAACCCGATGCCCATTAGTGATAGAATGAATAAATACATTGTGGTATATTCAACTTAGTGTATGAAGCAATATGATACAGCAGTGGCAATGACTGAACTACACACAGCTGCACATGTGTGTAGTGCATTAAGATACCCTAAAAACATAAAATTAATTACAAGAAGCAAGTAATAGATGAATTCATAACAGTGGGACTGTATTGGTCTGAATAGCAAAAGCAAAATTTATCAATATATTTTTACAGGTACCTTTGCAAGTGACAAGAAAAGGCAAATGAGAACAGTTAACACAAACATCAGGTTAGCAGTTAGCTCTCAGAAGAAGGAGGAAACAGTGACCAGAATGAGACATGTGAGAATTCCAAGGTATGGTAAGATTCTATTTCTGTTCCTGAAAGGTAAATACACTGGTGTTCGTTTTATTATTAGTTTCTAAACTGTACGTAAGCTTTTTATACATGTCTGTTTGTATGATATGTCTTGCAATTAAAACAAAATGTTTTAAAACACATAAAATGAATGCTTTCAACTGAACAAAAATTCTGGGGAAAACGTAAGGGATTCAGTAATGGAGAACCCAAAGCCATGCAGCCAAGCGCTGTGTCTCCAACCAGGCTGCTCCAACCCCCCCCCAGGTCTACATAGTAGGAGAGTCCTCTCTGACCCACCCTGGCTCCTTCCTGATGCCCCATGCTCTGGTAAGAAAAGAAAGGGGCCTTTCTCCCTCTTTTCCCTTTGTGTTAATGAGATTGCAATTCTGGGTCAACTCCTTTGTCCAAGGTCACACAGCAAGTGAAGGTTCCCCAGTCCACCGTTCATTTCACCTATTATTATGCAGTGTTTTATTTTATCCTTCCCTGGAGAGCTTCAGAGAAGAGAATATTAAAAGGCTACAGTAATTAGCCTCACATTGTAACACCCTTGACTCCAGCCTAGCTCCTTCAGCAGAGAAGGGATAATTTCATTCTGCTCTTCTCAGACAGGTCTGAGATTCTGGTTGGAAAGCAAGAGAGGATTTCCTGAAGATGCCCAAGGGTGTCTGGGATAGAGTTGGGTCACTATTATTCCCAGTGGTCTTTGAGCAGTAACTGTGGATACCATGGAAGGCAAAGAAATTAGGTTACATTTGTGGAGGATAAGTAGTGTGGGTGACGGAGTAGAATGAACAGATTTCCAGCATTGTGAAATTTCTTGTTACATCCTGAAAATTTCACTTGCTTCTTGGTATTAGTTTCTAATCTGTGGAGCAGAGCTGCAGATGAACAGGTGAGAGTTGCAGGTGAGATGGTGATAACAGCAGGTGAGCAGGTGAGAGTTTCAAGTGAGTTGGTGAGAGCTGCAGGTGAGCAGGTGAGAGTTTCAGGTGAGCATGTGAAAGCAGCAGGTGAGCACATGAGTGTTTCAGGTGAGCACATGAGTGTTTCAGGTGAGCAGGTGACTTTTTCAGGTGAGCAGGTGACAGCTGCAGGTGAGCAGGTGAGAACAACAGGTGAGAAGGTGTGCATCGGGGGCTCCTTCCACTGCTCTAAGACTCTGCCTCCTGTTTTTGTAGCTATTTCAAGGAAACTGCCTTGTATCTCTTTCTAAAACTAGTCCCTTTCTCTTCAAACATATATAGGGCATTGAGAAGTGTAAAAGGTAACCCCACCTAGGGTTTGGCATTGTTGGGGTTGCCAGGCTAGTTAATGACTAAGCTTCAGAACTGTGATCCTTTGTTGCCAGCAGGGAGGAAGGAGGGTGGTGGCGATCGCTTTCCTTAACTGTTGTCCTGGTGATCCATGCCCTTCCAAGGGTTGTTTCTGCTTTTCTTTTGTTGATTATCAAGATCCTCACTGGAGAACTTGACAATAATTCAAGATCAAGAAGGTATGAAGAGAAAATTGTTCAGTACTTCACATCGTGTCTTGACAGAACGTTGTAAAGGTTTGCTAGGGCCCTGATGGATACTTAACCCACCCCTGTAACCCCAGCACTTTGGAGGTCGAGGTGGGCAGATTGCCTGAGGTCAGGAGTTCGAGAACAGTTTGGCCAACATGATGAAACCTCGTCTCTACTAAAAATACAAACAAATTAGCTGGGCGTGTTGGTGTGCACCTGAAATCTCAGCTACTCGGGAGGCTGAGGCTTGAACTAGGGAGGTGGAGGTTGCAGTGAGCTGAGATAGTACCACTGCACTCCAGCCTGGGTGACAGCTTAAGACTCCATCTCAAAAAAAAAAAAAAGAAAGAAAAAAATGGTTCAGATAGTAAATTGTATGTTCTGTGTGAAATGTATCCACCTATAAAATAAAAATACCTGATGCAGTGCATTTAATTTGTGAAATAATTTTTGGTAAATGCAAATTATATGACCTTAAGATGCTTAAACATTCTCATGAAGTTTCTTGTGTATGTTTAAACTGTGTGTGTTTCTTGTGGATGTTTAAAAAGATCCAACTGGGGATCAGAGAGTTAATTCTGTAGCATTGTGGTTAAGGTTTTGAATGGTGCCAAATGGACCTGCCTCAATTTCAGTCCTGCTTCTGCCACTGCACGTCTCTCTTCCTCTCCTTCTTCACTGAGTAAGGTTGGAAACCTAACTCATAGGGCTCCTCAGAGGATTAAATGAGATAAAGCATGTGGAACAAGTCTGGCATTAAGTAGATGCTTCAGATTTTACCGTTGAGGCTTATATAGTTACAGCAGCTTCTGGAGTTGCTTTGGATATTCTCTGACCTCAAAAGGCATCCTGTGGAATGCAGACTAAGGAAAATGAATCTAAATGTATTACAATGTAGGATGGTCAGTTTTAGATGTCAGCTTGGGTGGGCTACAATCCCCAGTTACTCAGTTAAACACTAATCTGCATGTTGCTGTGAAGGTATTTGGTAGGTGTGATTAAAGTCCCTAATCAGTTGACTTTAAATAAGAAAGATTATATCAGATAATTTGAGTGGGGGGCATAATTCAGTCAGATGAAAAGCCTTAAGAGCAGAACTGAGTCTTTTCTAAAGAAGAAATTCTACCTGGGGGACAGCAGCTTCAGCTCCTGCCTAAGACTTTCCAGCCTACACTTCCTGACTTTGGTAACTTTGGGTACCGTGAACTTCATGTTTGTCTATTATAAGGAGTTGAACTGTATATCCCCCCCAAAGATGTTGAAGCCTTCACTCCCAGTACCTGTGTATGTGACTTTATTTGGAAATAGGAGTTTCACAGATGATCAAGTTAAGATGAGGTAATTAGGGTGGGCCCTGATCCATTATGGGTATAATCTTTTTTATAAAAAAGGAGAAAATTTGGACACAAACAGGCATAGAAGGAACATGATATGAAGACACAGGAATAAGATGGTCACCTATAAGCCAAGAAACTGTGTGTGTGTGTGTGTGTGTGTGTCTGTGTGTGTATCTCTGTGTGTATTTATGTGTGTGTGTATGTGTATATCTCCATATCCTACTGATTCTGTGGCTCTGTTTCTCTGGCAGAATCCTGACTGGTGCATAGTGTATGATATAACAGCACGGAGAGGCTTGGTGGGAAAAGAGGAGGTGACTTAAGTGACTTTGGAAAAAGTTATTTTAGCTAGAAACTGTGAGGCTAAATTCTAAAGGAATAGGTTAAAATGAACTCTGTGCTCCTCCTGGATTAAAGACTGTCAATATGCACTCAGGTTTAGCTTAATATATACAGATATCGAAAGAATTATAGAGAGGTATGTATACATGGGTTAGTATACATATGTATATTTCCTTGCTCTGTTCATGGAGAGGGCCCAAAAGCAATGAAACTACGGTAGCATTGAGCACACACACCATCCAGGGCCTGGTTTCCAATGCTGTCCTCCAACAAAAGGAACTAGGGCTACATGGGAAAATGGCTCAATCTAAGACTTGAGCAGGAGATATAGAAGATGAGGCTGAAGTGTCTTGTGGTACCAGAAAATAAGAAAATATTAAAAGGAAACAAAAAAATCCCAACCACATTGATGGTAGTATTTCAAAGGGACACAGGAGCCAACCTGAAAGCATCCAAAGCTGGATAATTTGAGTGAAAATCAAAAACATGGTATTGGACTACAACACCAAGTAAAAATAAATACATGTGTGTCCCTATTGTTATTTTAAATAACTGACTTAATAAAATAATGAAGAGACACATTTTCCTTACAGAAGAATTCTAGTAATATATGTAGCTGCCCCTCACTCCAGACAGTGAAGTGAATTCCCTTCCCCTTTTCCAGAATGGATAGACTTAGCAATTTGTTTCCAAAGATTACAGATGTGAGTGGAGAAACCTGGCCAACATCACCTTAATCAAGTGATGAAGGGTACCATCAGTGGTCACATCATGTTGATATCATGTACCCCTGATATGACGTGATGAGAAGGGCACTTCACATTTGTGACCTTCCTTCCAAAATCTCATAACCCCAGTCCAATCATGAGCAAAACATCACACAAACTCATATTCAGAAACATCCCTACAAAATATCTGACTAGTCATTCTCACAAATGTTAAGGTCATGAAAAACAAGGCAAGTCTGAGAAACTGTCACAGATCAGAAGAAACTGAGGCAACCACATAATTAAGTGTACTGTGATATCCTGGGACTCTGGAACAGGAAGAGGGCATTAGTAGAAAAACTGGTGAAACTCAAAGTCTGCCATTTTGGTGAATGTTGGTTTCTTCATTTTGCCAAATGGACCATGGTTATGTAAGATACTAACAAATGGGGGAGCTGTGTGATGGGTATATGGAAACTCTCTGTATCATCTTTGCAACTTTTCTTTAAATAAAAAATTATTCCAAAACAAAATGCTTTTTTAAAGGCATTCTGGATCTAATACTTACCAGCTGTGTAACCTCAGATAAGTTATTTAATCTTTCAGTGCCTCAGTCTCGTGTTTCGTAAAATGAGGGGTTAATAGTAAAACTGCCCGTAGGGTTGTTGAAAGGATTAAATGAATTAACATATAACTTGCTTAGAATAGTGCTTGGCAGAAGGTAAGTTGTTAATAAGTGTTGGCTCTGATTATAATAGTTTCTTCTTTTAAACACAATTTGTTGTCCATGGCTGCTTGCTCAGTGTGAGATAAGTCACCCCGTAGACCAGTGTTCTCCAAAGTGGTGTGCAGCTGGGGTTGCATAAGACCCATTGAAGGGAAAAGGAGAAAGTAGAACTTCTGTTTTTATATTGTATTTATTTCATCCTTTCTGTTTTCCTGTATGTGCTTTGAAATGCATATCTTGATCAAGTAGATGAGGATATGATTTATAAATACATATATAAAGTTGGGTACACAATCATTTTTATTGATACGGTACAGCCTGGGCACCCGTGCTGTGTTGTTGAGACAGGACACACTCGTGTACCTGATGACCTTCTTTGGGCTCAGAGACGCAGCTACTTAGGCAGACTAATTTTGCATGAAGCCCTAATGCCTGTGCCATTTAAATCTGCATGAAAATATTTTAGTCCAGAAAGCTGAAAATGTTGAGGTTCATTCAATATATATTTACTACCCAGTGTTACTTCAGCATGGATTGTTGCAATTTGTTCTGTTACTGGTCAGAGTCTCTCCACTTACTTCTGAGAATCTAAATTTTCCCTCTGGCTCCTACTCGACCTTATTTATTAGTTCACAATAGCCTCTTCAAGTTATTTTAGGCACAGTACGTTTAAGAGTCTAAAAAGCATTTTGAATCTAAATGGTGGTATTTATAGCAAGATAGAAGGTATTTCCTGCGGCATCGGACAACGTAATGACATTCATTTTAAGTTTTGTATGCATTCATTGCTTCACAATTGTTTATTGAAATGCTGGTTTTGTGGGTTTTTTTGTTTGTTTTTTTGTTTGTTTAAATCCCAAATTCTTAGAAACAGCCAGACCTAGGTTCAAATCCTTTCTTAATCAGCTGCATATCCTTGGACAATTTCTGTTTCAAAACTCCTTTACGTTCATTTGCTCATCAGAAAAATGAAGATAATGTTGGCCTTGCAGAGTTGTGGAAAGTAACAGTAATGTATGGAAAACACATTATTATTATTGTTATTTTATTGTTATTGTACCAATTACTAGGACAGACCTGGGAAAACAAAGCTACATGAGATATGGTTCTTTCTATAAGGAAAACACACATACACACCCTCTCTCTTTCTCACACACACACCTAAAAATATTATTGACACAATTGATTCACTTTAAAAAAGTGAAATATCATAAGCAAACTTACAATGAAAAGCATGACTCTCCCGGCCTAACTCTTCCAAGCTGTAGTTCCATTCCCCTAAGGAAACTTTTACTAGGAGTTTCTCTTTTCATTCTTCCAAGGCTTATTTCATAATCTATAATAATATACTTGTATTCCTGTTTCCTAATTTCATCAGCTTTAGAACATTCTATAGACTTCTGGTTATAATAGAAGAGAATTTATATCACGTGGCCTTGCACTCTCTTACCTTTTCTCTTCCGTATGTTTCAGAGTGATTTAAATAGTTATAACTTTTAAAAAAGTGATTTAAAAAGTTGTAACCCATCAAAAAAGTATTTACATTATTATAATCAGTTAATCGTTGCCCCCTATAGGGAGGGACAATATACTAGGATTCCATGTTTCTCTTTACAGGTCTAATGTTGGGACCTATGTGTGACTTGAAAGAGAGGAGGCACAGTAACTTCAAGGTCAAATGGTTTTTCTTTTCTTTCTATCCGTTGCTTAAAATCATGTCACATTTTACTTTGCCATGTATTTGGATTACTGCTTTCTTGTTCAGGATTTGGTCTTCATGACATCTGTCGCCTTTTTTTTTTCTTTCTTTCTATTCTTCCTTCCTTCTTTCCTTTCTGACAGAAAAAAGGTGGGAGGAGAATGTGCCTTGATTACAACCTCAGTTTACCAAGCCTTTGAAGGCTATGAACAATTACAGAGTCCCTATCCATTTCCTACCTGAGTTCTCAAGTTCTCCCTCCTGAGATTGGACCTGTTGCTCTCTCCTATATAGCTGTCTTTCTGGGATTTTTCTGCACGTATTGCCTAGGTTGAACCCACTGTTTCTCGGATTCCAGTCTTTCTCTTTCTGGGTTGTTCTCATCCACTGTTGATGGAGTAGATCTCAAAGTAATTTGTTAAGAAAGTCAGAAGTGGTTTTTTGAGGGCTTGTTTATCCAAAAATGTCTTTATTTAGGCCAATCACATTTGATTGACAGCTTGTTTGGCTATACAATTCTATCTTCAAGAAATCATTTTCCCACCAGTTTCTACTCACATCCTATGTTGCTTACAAGAAGTCTGATGTCAGCATATTTCTTGTCTCGTAAGTTACTCTGCCCCCCACTCAACATTATGGAAGCTTTTTGTATTTCCTTATTCTTGGTATCATGACTTAGTTGTGGAGCTTTCAAAAATTTTATTTTACTGGGCAAAAATCATTCTCTGATGACATCTAACTTTTATTTAGGGGACATTTTTCTAATATTTCATTTTATTTTTGATTTTTTAAAATTTAATTTTAAGTTCCAGGATACATGTGCAGGATCTAATATTTTAAATATATCCCTTCTCACCACTTTCTTAATTTCTCTGTAACACCTATTAATTGGATAATAGGCCTCCTATATTGATGTATACTCTATTTCTTCATTTCATCTTTTATGTCATACTTCTCATCCATTTGTGTTTTGGCTTCCTGTAATGAAAACTCACTTATACTTTTACTTTTAGCCCTATTAATAGAATTTTAATTTATCTTTCTAAAATTTCAAACATTTTAGCAGGGGTTGATGGCTCACCACCTGTAATCCCAGCACTTCTGGAGGCCAAGGTGGGCAGATTGCTTGAGCCCAGAGTTGAAGACCATGCTGGGCAACATGCTGAAACCTCATCTCTACAAAACAATACAAAAAATTAGCCAGGTCTGGTGGCACATGACTGTCGTCTCAGCTACTTGGGAGGCTGAGGTGGGAGGATCACCCGAGACTGTGAGGTTGAGGCTGTAGTAAGCCAAGATCCCGCCACTGTACTCCAGCATGGGTGACAGAGACCCTGTCTTAAAATAAAAATAACATAAAATAAAATACAATAAAACTTCAAACCTTCTTGTTTTTTAATTGTTCCTAAAGGGTAGCATAACTTTTAAGTATATATATTTTTATGTCTTTCTGTAGATATTAGGTTTTATCTTCTGTTATTATTAGCTTTCTTACTTGCTTGCGATATAAGATAATTTCTCTATCCTGAATTATCTCTGTTTCTCCAAACCAAGTTTTCTTTTAGCTTTGTTAGTTTTTCATTTTTTTTTTATGTTGTTGATTTTCACAGAGGCATTCCCATTGAGTCTTCAGACTTTCTAATATGTTTCCAATATAATCCATTTCTGGTCAATGAGTCTGCCTTAGTTCTGGGCCAGGAAGAGTCTCATATTTATCTTACCTCATGAGGCAATTATGATAAAGAAGCAGATCTAAATAGTTTGAGAATGCCTGCAAGGCTCTTCTTAATGTTATTCTTGATGCTGCCCTACAAAACCGTACATGTTCAGACCAGCTAGAAGAAAACCTAGCCTGAATTACTCAGAGGTGTTTCAAAATACGGTTCTATTATTTTCCATTGCTATGAGGAACTTACCTGAGCTAAGAAAACATTGCAGGTGAAGCCCACTGGAGATTGAACAGATAAGAATAAGTTCTATTCAAGTGGTGCCTCTAACACACTTACACTCTCTCTAGTGTTTTGTGTGGGACAAATATGGCTCCCACAGTCTTAGAACATTTGCATTCATTACTTGATAGGCAATGATCTAACTGAAGTACTATTATTATTTTCTTTTTTCTTTTTTTTTTTTTTTTTTCCCCCCCCCCCCCCCCCCCCCCCCCCCGCCCCCCCCCCCCCCCCCCCCCCCGCCCCGGGGCCCTTTTTCGGGGGCCTCCCCCCCCCGGGGGCCCCCTCTCCCGCCGGCCCCCCCCCCGGCCCCCCGGGGGGGGGGGGGCCGATAGGAAAACAGAAAAACTCTAGCCCCAAATCCTAATCAGAATTAGATTTATCGAGAAGAAAAGTTGTCATGAACTTTGTATTCCTAATGAGAAAGCATAAGAAGATCTATTTTTATACCCATACATATATGATGTAAGTGGCTTAAAATTCAATGGAAACATATCAAAAGGCAATCATAGCACTTCTATTAGATCATTGCCAGATTCAAAAGGGAAATAAAATTTTATAAATCTGTTTTACGTTCAAACCAGCAGAAAGATGTACTGAAATCAGGTTTCCTTTTGGAATTGCTTTCCTGGTGTCAACATGTCATATAATTTCTTCAGAAGAAAAGCAGTTTGGTCTGAGAACAACTGCAAGTCTCTAGAACACTCATCCTAGTATGCTACTATAAGTTTTTAAAAAGTTTAAATGTTCTCACAGATTGTGACATACCTTTGTATTATGAGCAAACAATATCTGTGTATTTAGAATCAGCCTGAAAGGGAAATACGTGGGCTCTTTGAACACACACTGGGAATTGTTGAGGTCAGAGACCTATAGGGACTTTCAGCCCAGCGCCTTGTAGGATTTCACTAACTTTTACATTATATTGGAGGAACAGACTAAGATGGAAAAATAGAAGTTATCTTATTTTGCTTACTTTATTTTATCTTCCTGTCTGATGACTCCCAGACAGTAAATCTACTCATAAAGGAGTCACCTTTATCTCCATTTGCTGGAGAGGTCTCAAGGGACCAAGTTAAGTCACCCCAAAGCCCCACAGGGAGTAGCATTGTAGGAATTCCAACATACACGCCACACTGCACAGGGAGACATGGTGTATTGGGATGTGGCCACGGGGCCTGGGCCCTCGAGGGTAAGGGTGATGGTAACCAGACAAGGGAACCCTGAAGAGGCTTGAAGATTTAGAGAAGAGTCCATTTTTCCTTTTGTCCAAGCCCAGACCTAATCTGGACTCCAGCTCGTTTGTCAGGGCTGCAGAGCTATACTTCTCTTACATGACTCCCTGGTTGAGGCTTTGTTGGTGAATGATTAGGTGAGGCATATTGATGTTTCCCTGAACTGTGTTGCCTCTGCAATCATTAACATGGCCCTTTATCTCCTCTCTTGTCATCCCATCTTCTCGCCTTTGAAGCCAGTTGTGAAAGAGATAAAGTCCCAAGCACTACATCTCAATCCTAGGTCTTCCCCAGCACGTGTCAGCGTTGATTTAGTGCAAAGGTGCCCCGCTTTCTACCCTCTCTGGGAGCTGGGGCTGGGCCACACGGGCTCCCCACATCTAGCCTATGCTCAGCAACCTTTGCCCAGGCCTGCCAGATTGCTCTTTGGGCCCTCGCCTTGACCAAGTCCCTTTCACACTCAAAGGCTTTGCAGCTCTTCACTGACTCCAGAACAAGGTTCTGGAGTTTCTTGCTGTGGACACCTCAGGACACCTCCAGGAGAGTCTCTCTGCCTTTCCTGACCTAGCTCCTATGCACCCTCCAGGAGTCAAAGACAAAGCTTCGCCACTCCCGGAACACACTGTTTTCCTGCACTGGGTCTTTGCTCCTGTGCTTCCTACCCAGGACGCCCTAGCTTTCCCTCTCTGTAGTCTAAATGCTATTTCTTTTCAAGTCTGGATCCAATGCCAGCACCTCCATCCAGTCTTCCCTAGCCTCACAGATGTGGCTCCCTGTGACAATATGAAGGTTTGTGCAGCCTTGTGAATGAACCATGTACCCTTCTGAATGCTTTGCCTGGGTGACTTCACTTCCTCCTCCCAGCTGGTGAGGCAGGGACTAGTCTCAGGTGACGAAACCGAGGCTTAAAAACTCAGCTTCCCTAAGGATCTGTCCTAAGAGTGCCGAGCTGGGATGGGCACCTGAGTGTGCCTGGGCTCACAGCCCTGGCTTTCCATCACTCTGGGATGCTGCAAGACCCTTAGTGATTTGTATCACTGGCTGTCCATACCACTGTAAAAGCCTCTGACGTCCTGGTAAGCAGGAGACTGGCCCAACTCACCTTTGCTCTCCTGGGTGATTCTAGTATGGATTGGGTGTAGAATAAAAGAAGAAAAGGTGGGGTTCTTCTACATGGAAGGGCAGAAGCATTTGTGACAGGGCTCCCCCTGTGGCCTGCTGGGCTGTAGCGATTTTCCCTCTCTCCTTCTCCTTTGCCCCAGGGCCTCCTGTCCTTTTCCCACTTGAGCCCCCAACTACTGTCCAGCGGCCACAGTGCTCAGGGGACCTGCAGCCCTCTTCCCCTTCTCTTCTTCCATCCAAGCTGCCTTGAACTCCTCACTTCTGTGTGTCTTTCCTTGTCTGGGCTCCTCTGGGTTGGAATATTTGTCTTCCCTCTTTGGCACTGTGACTTAGAAATGAAGCCCAGCCTCACTGCCCTAGCTGAGTGCAACCAGTTCCTCTACCTCCACTCTCTGATGCTTCCAGCACTTGCAGTCAGTCCTGTGTCCAGGCTCTGAATCATGGGCTGCCAGGTAATCGATCCATTCCTCCATTAGCACGTATTTATCAAGGTCTTATATTGTGTGGGGCCTGGTAGGGCTGCAATGAACGAATAGTCATGGTCCCTGCCTGCGTGGGTCCCTACAATCTACTGTAATGAACTATAATTGGTTAGTGGGTGTCGTTCTGTCTCCTCACGTAGACTGCCAATTCCTTGCTGGCAGGACCCTATTTTCTGGTTCTTTGGGGTCTCCAAGTGGCTTAATACAGCACTGGCCGTAACATACAACCAATAGCAACAGATAATGTATAGTGAGTTATAAATCATTTACAGTTTAAGAAGTATTTTTCACATATATGATCATATTTTTTAACTGAATCCTTAGTCTTGTGGAGTGGGGGAGGATATGACTGGAGAATGTGGGTTCTGAGTAGCTTAATGATCTTATACTTCTAAAATCCATATTCAGTAAATGTTGTTCAGCTTTTATTAAGTGAGGATAGGGGAAAGTGTCTTTTTGTTTTTGTTTTTGTTTTTTTTGCACAGAGCAAGGATTTATATGCACTGACTGTTATGTGATTTAAGAAATATTAATTTTTATAAAACATGTACATGTTTAAAAAGGGTCCTATAGAAGGACTTAGAATGAAGAAAAGCTGTGTCTCTATTCTTTCTTACCCCTGGGATGGTTAATTTTATGTGTTAACTTGATAGGGTCAAGGGATGCCCAGGTTTTTGGCTAAATACCATTTCTGGGCATGTCTGTGAGGGTGTTTCTGGATGACATTCGAATTTGAATTGGTGGGCTAAAAAGAAGACCACCCTCCCCCATGTGAGTGGGTACCACCTACATCACCTGTTGAAGGCCTGAATAGAACAAAAAGGCAGAGGAAAGGAGAATTCACTGTCTGCTCCAGTTGGGACATCAGTGTTCTCTGACCTTGGACATAAACGCTCCTGGTTCTCAGGTCTCAGGTCCTGGAATCACACCATTGGTCCTCCTGGTTCTCAGGCTTTCAGATTCAGACTGGAGCTTCACCACCAGCCTTCCTGGGCCTCAAGCTTGCAGACGGCAGATGGTGAGACTTCTCAGCCTCCATAATTTTGTCCGCCAATTCCTTTTAGTAAATCTCTTTATATATATATATATCTCCTGTTAGTTCTGTTTCTCTGGACAACCCAGAATAATATACCCCAATCTACTTCCCAGACAGAACCAATTTTAACTTCCTAATGTTGTTTCTTTGAGAGAAATGTAAATAATTGTGGGCAGAGGACAGACCATAGTAGATTGCAAATGTGGCCACGAAGTCCTCCTAACTGGTTTTGTTCACCACTTGGCAGCATCACTTTGCTGCTCCTCCTCCCCTGTTGGGAGGCAGAATTTCCCCAACCTTTGAATCCAGGCTGATCTTCTGACCTCCTCTATTCAGTAGTATAAGGCAGAAGTAACATTTTACAAAGTTGGAGGTTAGGCCTTAAGAAGCCTTGCAGCTTCTGCTTTTGACCTTTCAGAACGCTGTCCTGAGACTGTCATTTAGGGGAGCTGGTCTAACCTACAGAAGAATGGGAGGCCACATAGAGGAGAAGTCATATGTTTTAGCCATCAGCCAGCATCAACCGCCGTATGTGCTAATGAGACCTGCTTGGAATATCCAGCCCAGCCATGTCTCCAGCCTAATGCTGCCTATGGTTGAGCACGTGCAAAATGAACAGACAAGGAGGAGCTGCCCAGCTAGCCCACAAAGTGATGACGAATAACATAGTTGTTTTAAGATACGAAGTTGGTTTTTTTTCATTTAGTTTAGGCATTGTTTATTAATTTCCCTCTATGACAAGTGAAGATTTAGTTCATTGCTTCACCCTGTTCTGCCACATACCCTTATTTTGTAACACCAGTCTTGATTTCCCCATTCATCAGCTTTGCCACTTTGAAATAGTTAAGCTTACATTTCTTGTTCCAGAATAATAATATCTGTCGACTCTCCACTTTCTAAGATGAAAACGTTGTTGTGCCCTTCCTTCTTTCTACCTGTGCCATCCTCTTTTACCTTCCAGTTTCTTGGGGTTTACATTTTCTTTCCTGCTTAAAGAAGCTTTTAACTGAAGTATAATTACACTTAAAAAGAAGTGCAAAAACCGTAAGTGTAAAGCTTAATCAGTTTTTGCCAAGTGACCACACCTCTGCAATCAGTACCTAGCTCTAGAAACAGAACTTTATCCCCACTCAGAAGTCCCCTAGTTTCCCACCCACTTTCTACTTTCTACCAAATGTCACCATTATCCTGACTTCTAACACTACAAGTAAGTTTAGCCTGCTTTTGAATTTTATTTAAATAATGATTATACGTTATGTTCTCTTTGGCAGATGGCTTCTTTTGTTCAACATTGTGTTTATGAGATTTATCCCTATTGTTAATATACTCAGATGTCATTCCTTCTTATTGATGTACAGTATTTCATTGTATGAAAAGGTTACACTGTAATCATCCGATCTAATGTTGTTGGACGCCTAGGTCTTTCTAATATTCAGACATTAGCAATAGTACTAAAATAGCATAGCTATACATATTTTTTGATGAACTTACATATATATTTCTGTTGAATATATACCTAGAAGTAGAAGTACTAGGTCATAGGGTGGGTGTGTGTTCAGCTTTACCAGATAGTGTTAAATAGTTTTCCAAAGTGGTTGTACTAATTTGCACTCCAACCAGGAGTGTGTGAGAGTTGTACTTTCCTTTCATTTTTGCCATCATTTGATATAATTTGATTTTTTGTTATAGTATTGTTGTGGGTGGGTAGTGGTATAAAACTATGTTTTTAATTTGTGTATATCTGATAGTCTGATTTTTTATGCTCCTTAATGGAGTCATCTAAAATTGTTCACATCTTGTTTGTTTGTGCTGACATATGAAATAAGCGGTGTTTTATATATGTGACCTTGTATTCAGTGACCATGCTAAATTTACTTAACAATTCTGAAATTTGCTTTTGGATGTTTTTAGATTTTTATGTCTATAACCATATCGTTTGTGAATAAAGTAGTAGTATTTTTTTCTTCATAATCTTCATGATTTATTTTCTTGCCCCAATGCATTGACTAGAATAAGTACAATAATGAATGAGAGGGAGGATTCTGTCATCCTTCCATCCTTGACCCATTTCTCATCTCAACATTTTACCATGAAGCAAACTGTTTGCTGTGGATTTTTGTATAGACTTCAGCAGACTGAAGTTTACCTTTATTCCCAGTGTACAACTGAGTTATTATCAATTGCTTTTCTGTATCTGTTGAGTTGCCATACATTCCACCTCTCTATTTTTGTTGTTAATGTGGTGAATTAAATAACTTGATTTGCAAATATGAAACCACCTTTGAATTACTAGAGTAATCCCTACTTGATTGTGATGTATGATCTTTTGTATAGCACTGGATTTGATTTATGAATACTTTGTTTAAAATTTATGCCTCTTTGTTCACGAAGGACATTGGCTTGTGGGAATCCTAAGAGCCTAAATGTGGTTACTTTTATCTGGAGAAATTTTGCATACTAAGGATATTTCAGCCCCCTTTAAGAGTGTTCACTCATCTCTACTAAAAATACAAAAATTATCCAGGCGTGGTGGCGCGTGCCTGTAATCCCAGCTACTCGGGAGGCTGAGGCAGGAGAATTGCTTGAACCTGGGAGGTGGAGGTTGCAGTGAGCCGAGATTGCGCCACTGCACTTCAGCCTGGGCAACAGAAGAAAACAAAAACAGAAACAAAAATAGTCCTAGCTCAATGGTGGGTGACTCTCAGATTTAGCTCACTTACTTTTCCATGGGTCGGGGTTTAGTCTCAGAAGGCAGAGCTGTTACCAACTTTTGCCTGTGGGTCAGTCGTGCCTTTGCATCATCATCGTATCTCTCTTATTTTTTTTTCGTAACAGTCAAATTTATATATAGAAGATAAACATGCAAAGGGACAAAATTACCCAACTAGAAATTGTGCTTGCATGCCTGCGATTTTCCCACATTTTGACTATGCTTTGTGCTTGCGTCAAACACCAGTTTAAAAATGAAAGTCACCATGCTCAACGTAGTGTCTCGTGGAAGGCCCCTCGGCACACACAGCCCTCAACTTTTCTCCTCCCCCAGTTTATCCATATAACCTACAAGTATGTATTGCACTGTTCTCCCAAGCTTGTATATTCTTTTTAATCTAATTTTTTAAGAGAACATTCCAAACATGATGAAACATCCTGGCTATATGAATCCAAGTAGTGAACAAACAAAGGAAAGCTTTAAAGTATTGCGGAGAAGCTTGGAGTTATGATTTAAAAAGAGACAAGTGAACACGGGATAGCCAAGAAACAAAGGAGCCCCACATTACGTGCCGCCAGAGACAGCAGTGAAAAGAAAAGCGAGGAGAGATGATCACATCCCAGTTCTCATCGGTGCTAATTGGGACCAGGGAAGTGTTTGCCAAGGACTGGAGCTGCAGACTCCAGTGCTCAGAGCAGCAGGATGGCACTTGCTGTCTGGCCGCCTTTGGAGGTGCACATACAGATTCTTTATGAAAGGAAGAAACTGGACGATGACAAAGGTAGGGATCTATTTTAAGCCAGAGCGAAAGAAAGAAATGAGACAATGTGCCACGACCTTCCACCTCTGGGGTCACCACATCTCACCCTGAGAATGACGTTGTCCCTCCTTACTACCTCTTCTCCAGGACTCAGAAGCTACAGCATTTGACCACAGCAAGCACATTTAAATGTTTTGTCTATGCTTACTATATTATTTATTTACAGAAAACAAAAAATGGCAGGAGCATTTATGTGTGTGTTTATTTACTTTTGTTATTACAGTTTGGTAAATTTTTTATGAGACTGGACAGGTTTAGAGCGTTTTCTCCAATCCCACCCTCCCTGTATGTCCTGTTCTTTTTTATGCACAATTCCATTGCTTGGTGGTTTTAGAACCATATACCACATGAAGGAGGAAATGTCTTTAAACTGATCACTACTCACTCCTCTGTGTTCAGCACACTTTTCCATTTTCTTTCTCCTTTCTCCCTCCTTTTCCTCCTTCATTTCTCTTTTTTGGCTTTTGGTCTTGGAGATTTCCCTCACTTTCTTGTGATCCCAGCAAGGCATTTAAAGTTACATTTGTTGTAATTTATGCAGGATTCAGTTTTTAGCAGCGGGACCTTTGAGAATATTTAATCTCCTATACTCCCAGAAGTGAAAGTCTCTCTCCGCCTTTCCTCTTGCATAAATTTGTGGAAATCTCTCATCCATCGATGGTCTCTTCTGATTCTCTTTATTGTCGTTGACTTTGTCCCTTTTCATTCCTTCAGTTTCATCTTAATGTGGTCTCTGGCGGGAGAAGAGACAAAGGTATGTGTGTTCACACGTTATTCGGAACCACAAACCAGAACTGGTTTTCTCAAACTTAAGATTTAAATATGCTCCATTTTGTTCATTAAAGGTTTTAATTGTGCGCAAAAAATGACACATTAAAAATAAAATGTCAAACTGAGCTCTAAAGAAAAAACATTATCAGTTAGTTAATGAATTGCAAAGTAGTGAAAAAAATTTAACATTTCAGAAAGCAGTTTGCAGATTTTTAAAGCTTTTTTTTTTTTTTTTCAAAAGTAAATCTAATTTGTTGTATGTAGGGGCCACTGTCTGCATATTTATTTATTTTTATTTGTTTAAATCAATAATGTCAGAAGGTAGCACTTATCTTGAGATGATCTTAGGCTTTTGTAACATTAATCAATCTTATTCACTGAAGATAGGGGTTACTCACATGGTCATGGCAACAAAGCTTTTTTAAAAGTAAGTTAGAGATTGCTCTTTTCTGATTTCAGTGTCTGAAGAGTCCATGTTCTGAGCAGTATACTTCTCAGTTGATAATAATACCTATGCATTCATTTCAGATGAACATTAAGAAATTCTCTTTCAAGTATGTCTGCAAAAATACGATTTTCCACTAGCAGTATTTGTATAATTCATCTCTGTAGAAAAATTGTGGTTAGAGGAATCTCCAGAATAATTAAACTAGCTTGGTTCTGCAACATACCTTGGCAGTAATAGTTGTTACTGTGTTCACCCCTGAGTGTAAAGATATTTCCTTAAGTAGCCCAAATTATTTTCAGGGCAACAACTCTCCCACAGAAATTGAGAGGTAATAAATCAATGGCATGCTCTTCCTCTTCAGAATCTAAAGGCTTTGTTTGTTATATTCTTCAAGCCCAAACCTAGTAACAGAAAAAAAGGACCAACGCTGACGCTTAACTACTAAGTCTTTCTCTGTCTTTCTCACAAACACATGCACACACACCCACACTTGGAACTGTGAATTTGGGCTGCAGTGTCACAAGGATGAGATACATGATTGGAGTCATTTCATCAGTCCACGCTCTGCTAAGGGCATTGGGCTATTCTTGCCACTAAAATCTTTGAAGATGTCTATTTCTGCCTCTTTCCCACCTGGTTTCTTCAGTCTTTCTTTCAGTCATTTGATCTTCCTTTCCCTGCCTAGTTATCTTCTATTCTTTGTTAACTATGCTAATGTCATTCACCTTATGACACAAGGTGTTATTGGGCCACAGGCCACCAGTGATCTTGTAAGTGATGTCAGTTACATCAGTCACATCTGTTTAGCTCTATAAGCTGGAATTGTATTAAATAGTACCAAGAGCACGCTTTATTACTGTTAGTGTTCAGAATCATAAATGATCTGACACAGCAAAATCAAATATCACTCCACTTTGATTTAATTTTCACGGTTTGAACAGGAATCAGATTCTGTACAAGAAACTTATCAGAAACAGAAAGAACAACAACTGGTCAAGCCACGAATTCCCCTCGTCTGCCTCACCAGAGTAGAGGGTCTGCACTCATTTGATTAAATGATTTCTACTTTCCTATGGTTTATGTTACCTCTTTAAATTCTGAAATACTTTTACTTCTGAGACATTTCAACGTAAGTGAAATAATATAATAAAATCAATGCACGGCCAGGCACGGTGGCTTACTCCTATAATCCCAGGACTTTGGGAGGCTGAGGCTGGCAGATCACCTGAGGTCAGGAGTTTGAGACCAGCCTGACCAACATGGTGAAACCCCTTCTCTACTAAAAATACAAAATTAGCTGGGTGTGGTGGCGCATCCTTGTAATCCTAGCTACTTGGGAGGCTGAGGCAGGAGAATCGCTTGAACCCGGGAAGCAGAGGTTGCAGTGAGCTGAGATCGTGCCATTACCTTCCAGCCTGGGCAACAAGAGCGAAACTTTGTCTCAAACAGAAACAAAACAAGACACAAAAACAAAAACAATGCACTCCATGGAAGTGAGTTCAGGAGCTGTAACAGAACAATGAAAAATAGTGGCTTAAAAGTTAATTTTTTTGACCGTAACAAGAAGTTGGGAGGTAGGCAGTGCGCAGGCAATGTGGTATCTCGGAGCGCCTCTGGGACCAGGCTGCTGCTTCTCACTGCTTCCCCACCGTCAGCATCACCCAAAGCAGCTTCCATCCCCATGGTCTGAAGAAGGCTGTGCCACTATCAGGCAGGAAGCAGGCAGGAAGCAGACAGGAAGGAGGTCTTCTCCATACAAAAAACATGGTAGTTGTTGTTTTAGTGCATCAGGAAGCACAGTCAGGGGACTTTGCCTACATCTCTTTGGCCAGAACTATGTGATAGCCCCTCCAGACTCCAAGAAACTTTGGAAAAGTGACATTACCAATCTCAGCAAAATTAGGTTTTGTTAACATAAAAGAGAGAGTAGATACTGGGCAAAGAACTCACGAATGTCTGCTGTTGCCTACTCCCAGGGTTTAATAGATGTTAACATTTTGCGAATTTGCGTCAGAGCCTTTGTCTTGTTTTGTTTCTTTGAAATAGGGTCTCACTATGTTGCCCAGGCTGGTCTCAAACTCCTGGGTTCAAGTGACCCTCTCTCCTTAGCCCTCTGAGTAGCTGGGATTGAATTACAGGCATGTACCACAATGCCCAGCATAGACACTTGTTTTCTTTTAAAGATATGAAACATTACAAATAAAGCTAAAGATGTATCTCCATCTCTTTTTCTCTCTTCCACTTCACAGGTAACTATTAACCTGAAGTTGGTGTGTATAACTCCCAGAAAATAGTTTTATACTTTGACTACATATATAAATTTGATTTCTGATGATGTCAGGCTAGGTAAATCAAGCCCATCCTCGTGATAAATATACTTAAATTCTATCTAAACTATATATGCATAAATATACTTTTTTTCTAAACTATATTTAAAATCTTACCAAAATGTTATAGAACTGACAAGGTCATAAAGAGCTAGCAGGCCAGAATTCAAGGAGCAATAGGAACTAGAAAGGCTAGCTGAACACCAGCTGCACTGGGCACTGAGGCAACCCAGACTGCAGTGTCCTGGGGTTAAGTTAGGGGCAGATTTACTTCTGGTTTACCTTACCCTGGGGATGTAGTCTTCCAGGATCAGCCTTATATGTAAGAGGGCCTCCTATTAGATTCCTAGTCTCCGGTTGGGCCCTGGACCATTATTTGTTTTTTACCCTTATGAAAGCTGAAGTCAAGTTTGCCTATATCAACAGAAGCCCTCAGGGCAAAAGCAGTTTCAATGCTCTGATGTCCTACTTGCACAGATGGGCTATCGGTAAAGGCAAGGACAGTTAACACTAGAGAAGCTTTTAACATTCACAGTTTCTCAGGCATGTTTCTCCTTAACCTTATGATTTTCTTCCTTCTACGTTTTTAAAATGTATTGTTTTTCTTTCTCTAATATCTTACCTCATTGATTTTTTGAAATCAATATAGTTTTAAAGTTATGGATTTCTTTTCTATAAGTACTACTTTATTTACATTCCCAATGTTTTAATATATGGTGGTTTATTATTTATTTATAAAATATTATTTCTAGTTTGTTGACCCAAAAATTATATATAAATATACATATTTTTATAAACATATTTATTGAAATATATGATACATTCAGAAAAGTACATAATCATAAAAGAATAGCTGTATAAATATTCACAAAATGAACATATCCATGTAAACACTATCCAAATCAGGAAACAGAACAAAAATCTGACAGTGTTTGTCTTTTAATTGAATTATTTAGTCCATTTACATTTAAAGAAATTTTTGGTGTGTATAGATTTGAGTTAACCATGTTATTTTCCATTAGTTCTATGTATCCAAATTCCTCCTTGATTTCCTTGTAAATAACAAATATTTTTTAAATTATATTTCCCTCTTATAATAACGTTTTAGTTATACAGCCTTGCATTATTCTTTTAGAAAATACAATAGACATCCTTGACTTGTTATAGTCTAGCTTACTTTAACAGTTTTACCACTTCCCAAGAAATGCAAGAAGCCTAGAATGATTTAACTACATTTACCTCCCTCTTGCCCTTTGTGATATTGTTACCATATATTTTACTTCTACATATGTATAAACTCCACAAGACTGTGTTTTAAGTACTCAGTGTTATTTCTACTTATCTACATATTTGCCCTTTCTGTTGCTTTTCATTTCGCCTTATAGTCTCATGTTTCTACCTAGGATCTTTAACTTATCAATTATAGCTTATGTATTTATTTGTTTATTGAGATGGAGTTTCTCTCTGTTGCCCAGGCTGGAGTGCAGTGATGCAATCTCTGCTCACTGAAACCTCCACCTCCTGGGTTGAAGCGATTCTCCTGCCTCAGCCTCCTGAGTAGCTGGGATTACAGGGGGTGCACCACCTCCTAGGGGTAATTTTTGTATTTTTAGTAGAGATGGGGTTTCACCCATGTTAGTCAGGCTGGTCTCAAACTTTTGACCTCAGGTGATCCGCCCACCTCAGCCTCCTAAAGTGCTGGGATTACGGGTGTGTGTCACCTATTTTAAAGTCTTTGCATCTTAACACCAATATTTGAATTACCTATGGGTTTGTCTCTATTGTTTGTTTTTCCTCCGAGTTATTGGCCTACTAATGCTTTGCTGTACGCCACTGTAGACATTTTTGAAAAGTTTAAAGTTTCCAGAATGTTATGTTTTAACATAAGGAGTCCCTTCTTCTTCTCTTAGGCAGAAAAGGCAAGGAGCTAATCATCTTCCACTTATGCTTTGTACTGGTCAGGGATGAGTTGAAGTTTTTCTAAGACTTGTTCCACACTCCCAAGCTTTTGATTGAGAGCCTGTTGGGTTTCTGCCTTTTCATTCCTGAAAAACTGCAGGAGATTCAGATCCACCACTCCTCAAAATCTGGCGTATATATTGAGAAAGAGGTTGACTGTGTGTTTGAGGCAGGCCCACTTTCCAGGGGGGACTTTGTCTCATATGGACTGGGAGACTAACGGAGATTTCTTTCTGGTTTTGGAAGCCCTTGGCCTGGTGCCTTGGCTTTCTGTGGGTTAACCAGGACTCGATAAATGTTCCATGGAGAAGAGCAGTCACATGTTTGGGGCTTGGGCATTTAGCATCACATGACTGCCAAATCCAGTAGATTCCCTCTGCGTGGGCCAAGCCCAATCCTCAGTCCACACACACAACTGGCAAAAAGAGGAGAAGGCTGCAGGCCATTTTCAACTCATCCAAAAGGGCTTTTAAAAAAAGTCTTTCCTTCTGAAAATCAGAATAATCTAGTCATCATAGCTTCCATTACTTGCTAATATCTTAAAAATACATTTTTGTAATTTACCCAGGTTTTCTAGTTGTTGAAGTGAGAACATGGGGCTGCTACTATCTACTACATTCTGCCCAGGAGCAAAAGTCGATACCCTAACAATTTAAAATATACAACGTGCATACTAAAAAATCTAAAATTAGTCAGTGTCACTCCTCTTCCTTTGAATGTTATAAAAACTTTAGAGGAGTAAAATTAACATAAAAAATATAGGAATGGCAAACATACAAGCAGCCACTACTCCTAGGACTAAGTCAGGTTCACATCTAGAAAAGAGCCTTCTCCCGGGGTGAAAGTCAGATTTTACTTAAGGAGGTGTGGTTGAGGCCCCCTGCATGGTGGAGAAGTCTGCTTAGGTCCCACAGTCTGGGTCTGGTAGACAGGCAAACTCCCTGCTAGAATGCTGGCAACACCAGTAGCTGACCATCTGTTAGACTGCTAGTGGTGAACTTTCTTGGACCCACCCACTGTGTTGCAGTGGAAGTCACTGGGAAGCCACCTGCTGCGGTGCCAGTAGAACTTGCTGGAGACTGTGCACTACGTGTCTCTTACACGCCACTGCTATGGAACTGGCCCCTCACCTGCAAACTGCCCAGTGGCCGCCACAGGAGCCAGAAGAGTAAAGCAACAGAACCAGAAAGAGAAGCTCCTTCCTCCTGCTGGTCCTTCCAGGGCCCTCTACTGTCAGGGACTAACATTGCACCAGCTGGGATCCAATTCTACATCCCAAAGGAGGGCACAGAAGTATGGATTAAAAGCTGAGGACTACATGGATAATTGGCACAGATTTTCTTTTGCTCACCCCTGCTACTTGCACCCCATCCTCCCTGTGTTCATAGTTTTATTTCTGAAGTACATCTTTTAGTAATTATTTTAGCAAGGGGCACTGAATAAATTTTCTCAGCTTTGTTCATCCCAAATTGTCTTTATTTTACCCTCCTCCTTGAATAATAATAATTTAGCTGGGTATTAAATTCTACACTGGCTATTTTCCTATGCACTACAAAAATGTTATTTCATGTCTTCTTTAGCTGTTAAGATTTTTACTCTTAGTTTAATATTTATAGGCAATCTGACTCTTGATTTAAAGATTTTCTCTCTGTTTTTTTCTCATTTAGAGTTTCTTACCAGTGTTCCATGTTTTTATCTTATTCGGGAATCTCTGTTTCTTCAATCTGTGGAGTCATTTTCAGAAAATTTCTAATTCACTCTGTTTGTCCTCCTGGAACTCCTGTTATCTGCATTTCAATGCTTTTAATTCTTTTCTCTATGTATTTTATGAATATTTTCGCCTAACTTTCTGTGCTGAATTCTATGCAGATTACTCACTTCCTCTTGTCTACTATTTTCTCTACAGCCATGTTTAATCAGCTATTAAACTCATTCTTTGAAGGTTTGTTTTTTCATTTGTAAAAGGTTTATTTGTTTATTTTTCAAATCTGCCTGTTCTTGTCACGTCTTTCCTTTTTCTACTAACGTACAAATTTTCTTATAAGCATACTTACAGTGTTTTCTTTTGGATCGTTTTATTACCAGAATTTACTTTAGTTCTAAGCCCATTTAGTTGTAAGCCCAGTTCTAAATTCATCATTGTATTTTACTGTATATTTGACAATACTTAAGGGTTGTTTCCTTGTGAGTTTTTACATTTTGGATTGGATGTATATTCAGCATTTTGCTTTTCGGAGAATGCCATGCAAACTTGGTTGAGGAAATAACCTTTCATAACATTTTTGTGTTTACTCATGCTAGGTAATATAAATTTGTATCTTTAATAGCATAGGCCAGAGATTTTTGATGTCTCAGTGGTATCAGTCTGGGTCTAATCAGGAGACAGAAACTGTAGCAGGAGCGGCCGAGAGAACAGATTGCTTGAACACCAAACTGGGAAGGAAGAAGTTTATCATCATTATTATTATTATTACGGCCAGGAGCCAGGCGACAATTTGTTTAAACGACCCAGCTCAGCTAACAAAGAGAAGCGCTGTCTTTATATAGGCTCACACTCTAGATATTACACGTGAAAGGATCTTAGGTTTACAGCCTTAGAAATCACACATGAAAGGGTCTTGGGTTTACAAGTCTTAGAAATCACATATGAAAGGGTCTTGGGTTTACAGTTTTAGGAATTACATGTGAAAGATTTCTGGTCTCCGGATGGAGGAGTGGGGTGGGGGTTTGATTGTTTAAGTAAAAACAATGTCTTCCGGAGAGACTCTCCTATACCATGCCTGCTATTTACAGGAAGGTGATTCAGGAGGCGCCAGTCGGCCAGCCTTTTCTTCTATTGAAATGCAGTGTGGAAGTCAAGGGGGAGGTGATCCTAGATGCTGGGTCTCCTTCCTCAAAACCACACATAATAATTTAAATAAGTTTACTATAAGGCATTATTAAACTATGATAACAGAGCAACTAAAAAGATGTAAAGGGAATGCTACATTGGGACTCTAGGGCTGAGAGAGAATACCCACGGAAGGGCACATTTGGAAAGGATGGGGCCTCCTGAGGCTGGGGTTTCAAACCTCATTGGTAAAGATGTGGCCGCAGCTCACAAGAAGGAGAGGAGCTTGCTGCGGCCCATCCACAGTTGCTGGGCAAACAGGAAACAACCTCCCTGGTATAGCCACAACAAAGTGTGAAGTCTGGACCATGGAAAGGTGGTCACAGGCCTGGCCGGAACGGTGAGGTCACCGAGGGACTGTGCAAAACACTACTGGATGTCCCCCTTCACCCGTCCTGGTGACCAACCATGCAGCAGGAGCAATAAAAAGCCAAATCCCACACCCAGGAACCAGGAAGAGAAGCCCCTTTCCTCCTGCAGTGTCCCTCTAGCGCCCTCTGCTGACAAGCATAGTATGATGCTTACTGCGAAGGAGAAAGGCTTACAGTGTTCAGACTATGATCATAGACAGGTATTACAAGTTCAAAGCTGAGAGGCAATAAATTAATAAATGCTTCAATTTGTCATTCCATCTGGAATGGTATTTTTCCTTCTCCAGAATGTGAGCAAAGATACCCTTGATCTTTGTGTCAGTAAATAGATTATTGTTAGTCCACCTTTCTCTGCAGGTGCCTCCCTCTGAGAGTTTAGGCTTTAAGCAGCGGCCCTATTCCCACTCCCTACCTCATGCGGACTCAAGGACTCCTTTCCCTGTTCCCACAAGGGCATTAAAGCCCACGCTCCTAGGAAACTGATCTCAGTATCTCCTCATCCTATTTGGCAGCTGTTCATCACTTACTACTTTTCTTTTATGTTCTCTTTTCATTTTCATCACTTGGGAATTTCCCTTTCTTGGTTGTGACCCTCAGCTATGCATTAAAAGCAAAGTAACAAACATTATACCTAACATTTCTACAAGGTCTTAGAGGGAAGATTTCAGTTTCTATGCCTCTGACAGCTTAACAATACTTGTTCTCTTTTGTGACTTTCTGGGTCAGATACTTTTTTTTTTTTTTTTTTTGAGGAAAGGTCTGGCTTTATTACCCAGGCTGGAGTGCAGTGGCATGATCTCAGCTCACTGCAACCTCTGCCTCCTGGGCTCAAGCAATCCTCCCACCGCAGTCCCTTGAGTAGTTGGGACTACAGGCATGCATCACCATGCCCAGCTCATTTCTGTATTTTTCGTAGAGACAGGGTTTGGCTAAGTTGCCCAGGCTGGTATTGAACTTGTGAGCTCAAACAATTCACCTGCCTCAGCCTCCCAAAGTGCTGGGATTACAGGTGTGAGTCACCGCGCCCAGCCTTAAGCCATAACTGCTTGAGACATGTGCTAGAAGATTTAAAATGTAAATGAAATAACCCTCACTGAAAGTTGCACTATTTTATTTTAGCATATCATCAGACCATGGCTGCTAGTTTAGGTGATTAATGAGCTAGACTATCTCAAACTTGGTGGAGTGGCTTATACTGCGGTTGTCACATGTGACTTTCATATGTGCATTTTAAAAACACTGCAGAGATGGATTCATGCCAGCAAGAGGGATTTTAATTTCCATCTGAGGGCTCTGCATACTTTGGTGGGTGTGTAACCAATTTCCGTTTCATTAGTTATGGAAGATGTGACATAACTCATTAACTGGATCTGATCCACATTTCTGATTTATTTTGGCAATGTATTAGCACAACATGTAGATTATGCTATGCGTTCACCTTCCCTTTAGTTTAATTTTGGAGGTTGGTGTATTGTTTTACTGGAGGAACTTGTGCCCTAGAAATGTAAGGAGACTTTCCTCGGAGCTTCTGACACATTTTGCATACATCTGGACTATAGGGCCTATCAATTGCAATGTAATTTTTGTTTACTTGCTGACATTCCCTTCAAATTAGATCTTTGAGGATGAGATCTTCTTATCTGCCCCAGGGCCTTGCACAGCTACAGAAAGGAGATGATAATTAAATAATTTTTGAATAAAACACATTTTGCCTGGGGTCATACAGCTAGACGTAACTCAGCATAATTTGTGTGTGCAGCCACTATACTCCAGTACTTTAACTGCAGCAAAAGGGATGCGAGGGAATTGTGCCTGGGTAGGTAAGCAGAGTCCAGACCTTGGAATATTTTGTATACCATGCTTGGATTCTTGAGTTCTCTTAAGGCCATGGGGAACCATTCAGGAGTTTCTTTCTGAAGGGTGATTGATGAGAAATACATTTGGAGAGATCAATTTGTTGGTTTTATGTAGACCATATAACCATATAAATAGCTCTTATGAAATAATATTGGTGGAATGAGAATGGATATAAGAATGAATCAGGAGGTACACCTTGGCTCTCCACAGTACACTTTGGTTCTATTGTCTGAAACAGAATGCTCTCTGGGAGGTGTGATGGGCTGAATTGTGGACCCTCCAAATTCACATGTTGAACTCAGCCCAGGACCTCAGAATGTGACAGCATGTAGAGATACTAAAGAAGTAATTAAGTTAACATGAGACCATTAGAGTGGGTCCTAATCCAATCTGACAAGTGTCCTCATAAAAAGAAAAGATTAGGACTGAGAGAGAGACACTAGGGATCAGCATACACAGACACTAGGGAGAAACCACAGAGGGTCAGTATGCACAGAGTCAGCAAGAGGACGGCCATCCGCAAGCCAAGGAGAGCGGCCTCAGGGGGAGACCAACCCCGCTGGCACCTGGATCTTGGACTTCTAGCCTTCAGAGCTGTGAATGAAGAAATCTCTGTTGTTTGTCACCCAGTCTGAAATATTTTGTTATGGCAACCTTAGCAAACTAATAGAGAAGGCTTTATAGGCTGGCTCAGTGTGGTCATCCCTACCTACTTTGGAATAAAAGCTGTAGGAGTGATGGTGAAGCGGTGTTTTCACTGGAGGATTCAAGAGAGGTGGTAACATGCAGTAGGAGGAGTTTCCATTAGGCATAAAAATACTTCCTTAAGTGTAGGAGGTGAAGCATTAGAATGTCTGCCCAAGACCTTCCAAGGTTTAAAGAGAAGGTTCATCAGATTTTGGTAGATTCCTGCCTGAAAGTAGAGGAATTCATTAAGTGGCACCATGTGATATTTTCTAGCCTTCTGGATTTTTATTAATTACTTAAATTATTTATTTAGCATTTATCAAACATGCAAATGTACTCTGCATTGGGGCAAACAGCCAGGTCCTATTCTTGAAGTTTATTAAGTAACCCAAGTAACTAATTAGTTAATTAATTTCTACTAGTTAGACATAGACCTTGCCCTCTGCAATGTAACAGTTTGGTGAAGAAAGACAGACATGAGGCTCATACCTGTAATCCCAGCACTTTGGAAGGCTGAGGCAGGTGGGTCACCTGAGGTCAGGAGTTTGAGACCAGCCTGATCAACATGGTGAAACCGTGTCTCTACTAAAAATACAAAAAATAGAAGGGGACAGATCCAAGATGGCCGATTAGGAGCAGCTCAGGATTGCAGCTCCCAGCGAAAGTGCGGAGGGTGAGTGGACGCTGCATTTCCAGACGGATTTTTATCGCCCACAGACCAGGAGATTCCCAGGCGGAGGAGACTGACAGGTCGCCAGCACAGCTGCTTTGGCCGGTGCGGCTGTTTTGGTCAGCATGGCTGGTTTGGCTGGCGCGCTGTTTGGCCAGCGCGGCGGTTCTCCATACAAAACACATGGGTCCGGACGCCGTTTTAGCTGGCGATTGAAGCTCCTGGCAGACAGACTCGCCCATTCAACTGATAAAAAAGGGGATTGAAACAGGGAGCCAGGCCAGGAGATTCCTGGGCAAAAAAGTGCCACGAATCTCAGTCCAGCTCTTTCAGCTGGCACAGGCGCAGTGGGTCACAGCATGGGAAATCACACAGAAGACTGGAACACCTGGGAGACAGTTGACCGTTCAACTAAAAAAAAAAAAAAAGGCTCTGAAGCAAGGAGTCAGGTGATCAGGCTCGGCTGGTCCCACCCCCCACAAAAAACAGCAATCTGAAATGCTCTGGATTGAGAGTTTCACAGCAAGCACAGCTGAACCCGGGATGGTCCACCTCTGTGGGGGAGGGGGCGTCCGCCATTACTGAGGCAGTCCACCACTACGGAGGTAGTCCGCCATTGCCGAGGCAGCCCGCCATTACAGAGAGAGTATGCCATTATAAAGGTGGGCTGCCATAGCCAAGGCAGTTCTAACTATACCTGTATAAACAGGACTGCAGGGAAGTTCACACGGCAGCTGGCTGGAGCCTGCAGCAGCTCAGCAAAGCCTCTGCAGGCAGACAGTGACTAGGCTGCCTCCTCACTGGGCAGGGCAGCCCTGAAAAAAGGCAGCAGCACAACAGAAACTTGTAATTAAAGCCCTAACTCCCTGGGACAGAGCACCTGGGAAGAAAAAAAAAGGGTTTATGAGTTCTGCTGAAACAGACTTAAACATACCTGCCCAGCAGCTCTGAATGAACAATGGAGCTCACAGCTCAGCACTTGAGCTCCTATAAAGGACAGACTGTCTCCTCAAGCAGCTCCCTGACCCCCCGTATATCCAAAGAGTCACCTCATAAAGGAGAGCTCAGACTGACATCTGGTGGGTATCCTTCTGGGACAAAGACAGCAGAAGAAGAAACTGGCAGCAACCCTTACTGTTCTGTAGCCGCTGCAGGTGATCCCCAGGCAAGCAGGGCCTGCAGTGGACCTCAGCAGTCCTACAGCAGAGGGGCCTGACTGTTAGAAGGAAAACTAAGAAACAGAAAGAAATAACTTCATCATCAACAAACTGGACGTCCACTCAGAGACTCAATCTGAAAGTCAACAACTACAAAGATGACAGGTGGATAAATCCACAAAGATGGGAAGAAACCAGTGCAAAAAGGATGAAAACACCCAAAACCAGAACGCCTCTCCTCCTACAAGGGATCACAACTCCTCACCAGCAAGGGAACAAGGTTGGATGGAGAATGAGTGTGATGAATTGACAGAATCAGACTTCAGAAGGTGGGTAATAAGAAACTTCTTTGAGCTAAAAGAACATGTTCTAACCCAATGCAAAGAAACTAAGAACCTTGAAAAAAGATTTGACAAAATGCTAACGAGAATAAACAACTTAGAGAGGAATATAAGTGAATTGATGGAGCTGAAAAACACAACATGAGAACTTCACGAAGCGTACACAAGTTTCAGCAGCTGAGTTGACCAAGCAGAAGAAAGGATATCAGAGGTTGAAGATCAACTGAATGAAATAAAATGAGAAGGCAAGATTAGAGAAAAAAGGGTGAAAAGGAATGAACAAAGTCTCCAAGAAATATGGGACTATGTGAAAAGACCTAATCTACGTTTGATAGGTGTACCTGAATGTGATGGAGAGAGATGAATCCAAGCTGGAAAATACGCTTCAGGATATGATCCAGGACAACTTCCCCAGCCTAGCAAGGCAGGCCAATATTCAAGTCCAGGAAATAGAGAACACCATAAAGATATTCCTTAAGAAGAGCAACCCAAAGGCACATAATCGTCAGATTCACCAGGGTTGAAATGAAGGAGAAAATGCCAAGGACAGCCAGAGAGAAAGGTCGGGTTACCCACAAAGGGAAGCCCATCAGACTCACAGCAGATCTCTCAGCAGAAACCCTACAAGCCAGAAGAGAGTGGGGGCCAATATTCGACATCCTTAAAGAAAGGAACTTTCAACCCAGAATTTCATATCCAGCCAAACTAAGCTTCATAAGTGAAGGAAAAATAAAATCCTTTACAAACAAGCAAGTACTCAGAGATTTCATCACCAGCAGGCCTGCTTTATAAGAGCTCCTGAAAGAGGCACTAAACATAGAAAGGAACGACCAGTACCAGCCACTCCAAAAACATACCAAATGGTAAAGAGCATCAACACAATGAAGAAACTGCATCAACTAACAGGCAAAACAGCCAGCTAGCATCAAAATGGCAGGATCAAATTCACACATAACAATAGTAACCCTAAATGTAAATGGGCTAAATGCCCCAATCAAAAAACACAGACTGGCAAATTGGATAAAAAGCCAAAACCCATCGATGTGCTGTATCCAGGAAACCCATCTCACATGCAAGGATACACAAAGGCTCAAAATAAAGGGATGGAGGAAGATTTACCAAGCAAATGGAGAGCAAAAATAAGCTGGAGTTGCAGTCTTGATAAAATAGACTTTAAACCAACAAAGATCAAAAGAGACAAAGAAGGACATTACATAATGGTAAAAGGATCAATGCAACATGAAGACCTAACGATCCTAAATATATATGCACCCAATACAGGAGAACCCAGCTACATAAAGCAAGTTCTCAATGACTTACAAAGAGACTTAGACTCCCACACAATAATAGTGGGAGACGTTAACACCCCACTGTCAATATTAGATCAACAAGACAGAAAATTAACAAGGATATCCAGGACTTGAACTCAGACCTGGACCAAGCAAACCTAATAGACATTTACAGAACTCTCCACCCCAACTCCACAGAATATACATTCTTCTCAGCACCACATCACACCTACTCTAAAACTGACCGCATAATTGGAAGTAAATCACTCCTTGGCAAATGCAAAAGATTGGAAATCATAACAAACAGTCTCTCAGACCACAGTGCAATGAAGTTAGAACTCAGAATTGAGAAACTAACTCAGAACCACACAGCTTCATGGAAACTGAACAACTGGCTCTTGAATGTTGACTGGATAAACAATGAAATGAAGGCAGAAATAAATATGTTCTTCAAAACCAACGAGAATGAAGACAGAACATACCAGATTCTCTGGGACACATTTAAAGCAGTCTCTAGAGGAAAATATATAGCA
Source organism: Ateles fusciceps (assembly GCA_036589455.1). Classification (NCBI taxonomy): domain Eukaryota; kingdom Metazoa; phylum Chordata; class Mammalia; order Primates; family Atelidae; genus Ateles; species Ateles fusciceps. The sequence continues at coordinate 8,401,911 of JAZHEH010003061.1, read as the reverse complement.
ATAAATGCCCACATGAGAAGGAAGGAGAGATCTAAAATTGACACCCTATCATCAAAATTGAAAGAGCTAGAGAAGCAAGATAAAAAAACCTCAAAACTTAGCAGAAGACAAGAAATAACTAAGATCAGAGCAGAACTAAAGGAGATAGAGACACAAAAAACCCTTCAAAAAATCAATAAATGCAGCAGCTGGTTTTTCAAAAAGATCAACAAAATAGACCACTAGCCAGATTAATAAAAAAGAAAAGAGAGAATAATCAAATAGATGCAATAAAAAATGATAAAGGGGATATCACCACAGATTCCACAGAAATACAAACCATCATCAGAGATTCTTACAAACAACTCTATGCACATAAACTAGTAAACCTGGAAGAAATGGATAAATTCCTGGACACTTGCATCCTCCCAAGCCTAAACCAGGAAGAAGTCGAAACCCTGAATAGACCAATAACAAAGGCTGAAGTTGAGGCAGCAATTAAGAGCCTACCACCCAAAAAAAGCCCAGGTCCAGAGGGATTGACAGCGAAATTCTACCAGACATACAAAGAGGAGCTGGTACCATTCCTTCTGAAACTATTCCAAACAATCCAAAAGAGGAAATCCTTCCCAAATCATTTTATGAGACCAACATCATCCTGATACCAAAACCTGACAGAGACTCAGCAAGAAAAGAAAACTTCAGGCCAATATCCATGATGAACATAGATGCAAAAAGCTTCAATAAAATACTGGCAAACCGATTGCAACAGCACATCAAAAAGCTTATCCACCATGATCAAGTAGGCTTCATCCCGGCGATGCAAGGCTGGTTCAACATATGCAAATCTATAAACATAATCCACCACATAAACAGAACCAAAGACAAAAACCACATGATTATCTCAATTGATGCAGAGAAGGCCTTTGACAAAATTCAACAGCCCTTTATGCTAAAAACCCTCAATAAACTAGGTATTGACGGAATGTATCTCAAAATAATAAAAGCTATGTACGACAAATGAACAGCCAATATCATACTGAATGGGCAAAAACGGGAAGTATTCCCTTTGAAATCTGGCACTAGACAAGGATGCCCTCTCTCACCACTCCTATTCAATATAGTATTGGAAGTTCTAGCCAGAGCAATCAGGCAAGAAAAAGAAATAAAGGGTATTCAAATAGGAAAGGAGGAAGTCAAATTGTCTCTATTTGCAGATGACATGATTGTATATCTAGAAGACCCCATTGTCTCAGCCCAAAATCTCCTGAAACTGATAAGCAACTTCAGCAAAGTCTCAGGATACAAAATCAATGTGCAAAAATCACAAGCATTCCTATACACCAGTAACAGGCTTAAAGAGAGCCAAATCAAGAACAAACTGCCATTCACAATTGCTACCAAGAGAATCAAATACCTAGGAATACAACTAACAAGGAACGTAAAGGACCTCTTCAAGGAGAACTACAAACCAGTGCTCAACGAAATAAGAGAGGACACAAACACATGGAGAAACATTCCATGTTCATGGTTAGGAAGAATCAATATCATGAAAATGGCCATACTGCCCAAAGTAATTTACAGATTCAACGCTCTCCCCATAAAGCTACCAATGACCTTCTTCACAAAACTGGAAAAAACCACCTTAAACTTCATATGGAACCAAAAGAGAGCCCGCATAGCCAAGTCAATTCTAAGCAAAAAGAACGAAGCAGGAGGCATCACACTACTGGACTTCAAACTATACTACAAGGCTACAGTAATCAAAACAGCATGGTACTGGTACCAAAACAGAGCTATAGACCAATGGAACAGAACAGAGACCTCGGAGGCAATGCCACACGTCTACAACCATCCGATCTTTGACAAACCTGACAAAAACAAGCAATGGGGGAAAGGAGTCCCTGTTTAATAAATGATGTTGGGAAAACTGGCTAGCCACATGCAGAAAGCAGAAACTGGACCCCTTCCTGACACCTTACACTAAAATTAACTCCAGATGGATTAAAGACTTAAACATAAGACTTAACACCGTAAAAACCCTAGAAGAAAACCTAGGCAAAACTATTCAGGACATAGGCGTAGGCAAGGACTTCATGACCAAACCAAAAGCATTGGCAACAAAAGCCAAAATAGACAAATGGGACCTAATCAAGCTCCACAGCTTCTGCACAGCAAAAGAAACAGTCATTAGAGTGAATCGGCAACCAACAAAATGGGAAAAAAATTTTGCAATCTACCCATCTGACAAAGGGCTGATAGCCAGAATCTACAAAGAACTAAAACAGATTTACAAGAAGAAACAAACAAGCCCATTCAAAAGTAGGTGAAGGATATGAACAGACACTTTACAAAAGAAGACATACATGAGGCCAACAAACATATGAAAAAATGCTCATCATCACTGGTCATTAGAGAAACGCAAATCAAAACTACATTGAGATACCATCTCATGCCAGTTAGAATGGCGATCATTAAAAAATCTGGAGACAACAGATGCTGGAGAGGATGTGGAGAAACAGGAACACTTTTACACTGTTGCTGGGAGTGTAAATTAGTTCAACCACTGTGAAAGACAGTGTGGTGATTCCTCAAGGACCTAGAAATAGAAATTCCATTTGACCCAGCAATCCCATTACTGGGTATATATCCAAAGGATTATAAATCATTCTACTATAAGGACACATGTACATGAATGTTCATTGCAGCACTGTTTACAATAACAAAGACCTGGAACCAACCCAAATGCCCATCGATGATAGACTGGACAGGGAAAATGTGGCACATATACACCATGGAATATTAGGCAGCCATCAAAAACGATGAGTTCGTGTCCTTTGTAGGGACATGGATGAACCTGGAAACCATCATTCTCAGCAAACTGACACAAGAACAGAAAATCAAACACCACATGTTCTCACTCATAGGCGGGTGTTGAACAATGAGAACACATGGACACAGGGAGGGGGAGCATCACACACTGGGGTCTGTTGGGGGAAATAGGGGAGGGACAGTAGGGGGTGGGGATTTGGGGAGGGATAGCATGGGGAGAAATGCCAGATATAGGTGATGGGGAGGAAGGCAGTAAATCACACTGCCATGTGTGTACCTATGCAACAATCATGCATGTTCTTCACATGTACCCCCAAACCTAAAATGCAATTTAAAAAAATACAAAAAATAGCCAAGTATGGTGGTGTGCACCTGTTATCCCAGCTAATCGGGAGGCTGAGGCAGGAAAATGGCTTGAACCCAGGAGGCAGAGGTTGCAGTGAGTTGAGATCACACCATTGCACTCCAGCCTGGACGACAGAGTGAGACTCCATCTCAAAAAAAAAAAAAAAAGAAAGAAAAAAGAAAAAAAAAGACAGATATGAAAACAGGTAATTATAAAATAGCACAGTCAGGGCTGTAACAGGGATATTATGATTGTGCTGTGGGAACACAGTGTACCTAGGGAATAAGAAAAGCCTTCCCACAGGAGGTGATTTTAAACAGGGTCTGAAAGTGTGTATAGGAGCTCATCGGGCTAATAAAGACACCAGGGGAGGAAGAACATTCTAGACCATGGGAAAACTCTGGGCAAAAGCTCAGAGACATGAGCGGGTATAGGGCTTTTGTGGATCAGTGAGAACTGCAGTGGGACAAGACACATACAGTGGGAACAGAGAGTCATGAATAATGCCACGGGGAAAGTAGGCTCCTGCAGGCGGTGGAGGACCTGGGACTCCATGGTCATGCCCTTGATGCTAATTTTCTAGGCAACGGCGATCGGGTGGGTAAACAGGATCCCTATAGCCACTGTGGAGGGATCCAGCTCACCAGTGGATCGTCCTTGCTACCCACTGGCTATTTCTAATATGACCACGTGTTTGGCCTTTTGGCTGCATTGCCTGCTGCCTTGACTCTCTGGGTTTCTGCCCCTTTTCTGAGTTTGTCTCTGAGTAGAGTGAGAGAGATGAAGTAGGAGAGGAAGTCAGACTGGTGGGAAGGGACAATTATGTAGGCCTAGATGACCACTGTGAAAATTTGGCTTCTTCTCTGAGTGACACTAGAGCTTTTGGAGAGCTTTGGGCAAGGAGTAGAAAGATAGGTCTTAGGTTCGAAAATGATCATTCTGAATGCTCAGTGGAGAAGAGACTGTGGACAGCTAGGAGTTGAAGCAGGAGTTCCACAGATGCCAGAATGATGGTGTTCCTTTGAGGAGGGCTAAAGATATTTTTGGTTGCATGAAGGAGAATTGCCTGGCTTTAGGTGAGAACACCAGGGGAGGGGGTGGCTGTTGGAACTGAAGTAAGTAAGCAAAGGCATACTTGGAGGTTGGGAAGCCTGTGGACACTGATTAAGGTGGACAGTTCTTCTTTGCTTTGCTACCTAGTGTTGAATTCTCTCCCTACTTGGGAGGGGAAGAGAGCCTGTCATTGTGTGTTACAAGGCAGAGCTGCAGCCTCCTTTAAAGTAGCTCTTGGCAGAGGATGTCAGAGAGAATGGGCTGAGGACCTAGGCTCAGCCAACTGGATTGGATGTCCACACCCAGAACCCTCCATCTCACTGGAATAATCCACAGAAGATATTCCATCAGCTGAGAAATTCTTTATGACTGCAACAAGGTGAGGCCCTTGCTAGCAGCAATGATACCTGAGGTGGTATCTCCAACAGAGGCCCCTTGCCCTTGGCCAGGCTTCCTCTCTCTCATCCTGCCCCCTACAGGACTGGATGTCCTGGCTTTCCCAGTCAGTGCCGTTTCTTGCAACCAGCAACCCTGCAGATCCAGTGGCGAAGGCGTCTTTTTACCCCCAGAATTTTGCAGAGTACTACTTTTTGAAGCAAGTCAGTTCTAATTAGGGCAACCCTCACTCAAGATTAGATAGGGGGTGAGAAGAGGTCACAGAAGCTATTCAGTATAAGATTGTATTTATATAGGAGGAGAGTGGGGGGTGAGAACAAAGGCAGATGCAAGGATGACATGAAACAAAATGTCTCATGCGATCAGTTAGAATACCTCAGTAAAATTGACACATGATTTTTGTGACTTTTTTCTTTAAAATTTATTTTAACAATTCTTTTGAAGAGAGCTACTGATTAAATATTAATTCTGTTCTTAGTTGAGTGTTCTGATTATGTAGAAATAGTTTCCTATGGAGTACAAAAGTTGAGCACATTTTTCATGGTTCTTTGCATCTCATCAGCTGTCCTAAGTGGAGGAGCCTGATTTTATTATCAATTAGAAGCTTCAGTTCCAAATAATCATTGTGTTTAAAGCACTGGACCGGAGTCAGGAGTTTTTAGCTGCGAAAACTCAGTTTCACTCCATGCTAGTAAGGCATTTGGAACAAAGGATCTCATAAGCTTCCCAGAGTCCCAAAATGTTGATTCTACCCGAAGCTGTTAAGATCTTATTAAGGCATTTTAAACATGCAGAAACGTTTAGAAAATTGAGTGACAGACATGAATGTATCTATTATTTAGCTTTAATATAACAGTTCGCATTATTTGCTTCTGACTTTTCAAGTTTTTAAAAAATTGCAATTTAATAAAAATCGGCTTTTTTTGGTGTACAGTCCTCAGATTTAAGACATTTTTTATTGTGGTAAAATATACATGAAAGGTGACCAAGTTAACCATGTGTAAGTGTCCAATTCATGGTGTTAGGTACACCCACATTGTTGTACAACCATCACCACCATCCATTTCTGGAACCTTTTTATCTTCCCCACACTGAAACTCCATATCCATTACGCAGTGAGTCCCTTCGCTCAGTTCCTGGCAACCATCCATTCTTCTTTTCTTTGTGAAATTTAGTCCTGTGAATTTTAATGCACTTGTAGATTTGCATTACCGTCACCACAGCTGGGATACAGGAGAACCCCACCGCCCTGGCACACTCTACCCCTTTATAGTCCAATCTTCCTCCTGACAACCACTAATCTATTCTTCATCACTATAATTTTGTCTTTTCATAAATGTCATACATGGAGTAATAAATTACGTGACCTTTTACTACCAGTTTCTTACACGCAGCATGATGCCTTCAGATCCACCCAAGTTGTGCCGTGAGGGTACCTACGGTTTGTTCCCATTTATTCCTCCCTGTGCACCTCTCTTCCACCCCAGTCCTCTTCTTTCCTTGCCAAAGGGAATCCCTGCCCCTGAAGTCAGTGTGTTAGAGTCTCATGAATATTTTAATAGTTTTAGCCATAAAACAATATATGTTTTTTGGTTCCTTAAGTTTAAAATGTAAATAAATGGCATTATAACCTACAAACCACGCTGTAAAATGTTTCTGTAACTCACCATTATGTTTTTGAGGGATATCCACATTGGTGCCATGTTAATGCCGGGTTACAAACTTCACCACTCTGTAATATTCTGTTATATGACTACATCATGTATTCATCCATTTGCCTGTGGAGGAACATATTTTTCCCTGTCTGTCTCTCTGTCTCTCTCCTCATTCTGAGGAGCAGTATTTGGTTTCCTCTTCAACCTCACCCCCTTCCCCAGGGTCTCCAGTCCCAAAGCAGGCCTTCCTGATGGTAAGACATACCTGCATTGGGGACAAATCCCAAATCTCATCTCCAAGCTGGCTGCTTGCTTGGCTGAGTACCTGGGCGGAGTCTGTGTCTGGATCCAATGACCCTTAAGCCCAAGGTGTTAATGAGGTTTCAATCCTGGGATGTATGTTGCAATCTCCAAAGGAATCCCTTTAAAAAAGAGGGAGAGAGAGAGAGAGGGAGGGAGAGAGGAAGGGAGGAAGGGAGTAGGGTGGAAGAGAGAGAAGTAAGGGGAGAAAAAGGAGAAGGAGGAAAGGGAGAGGGGAAACACGGGGAGGGAAAGGAAAGAGAGAGGGAGAAAGAATTAAGTCAGAATTTCTGGGCTATGTTATTTTTCTAAGAACTTCCCAAGTTAAAGATGCAGCCAGGGTAACACACCCTTGATTAAAACAAACAAAACAATGTTCCAGGCAGCATTTTCTAGCTTTCTAGAAAGTTTGGGAGCCCCAACCCCTGACTCTCCACTCCCTCCATTCCCTACCTGTTTTAGCCTCTATGGCCCTGTGGGAGCCACCGTCTGAGCCTGCTTTCAGAACCAGCTCCAAAGCCCTGGCCTTGGTCCAGCTCCTGGTGGGCTTTCTTGTCGTTTCTGGTACACAGGGATGTTTATCTGGTTTCTGAGTCTCATTACAGTGTATACGTCTCCTCCATTTGTTCTTTATCTGATATTTCCCTATGTCGGAGCAAAGATGTTACCTGAGAGCATGAACTTACAGAAATATTTCCTATCTCACTTTTGAAAGCACACTTCATCCACTGAAGAACTGCTATTGTACCTTCAAAGGAACTTATGCTGCCACCTTATAAATAGATTCTTTTTGTGTTTTGACTTTTTAAAATGAAAAGTGATTGCTTTTTCTCATTTCAGAAATAATTCATGCTTGCAGTAAAAAGTTCAAACGCTACGGAAATGTATGACTTAGAAAATAAAGAGGGTTCTGTAATCATCTCCCCACAGATGATTACCACAAATAACCTTGAGTCTATTTTTCCATATGTTTACCATATACATGCTAACTTTAAAAAAAATGAAATTGCATTGGAGAACTGTTGGACTAATTGATCTTTGCACTTAGTGTATCATGGAAAGTTTTCTGTGCTTAGATAACTTATTTCATTATTTTTACTGGACACATAGTGTTCCTTTGTCTGGTTGTACTGCAGTGCATTTACTGAGGGCCATTTGAGATGTTTCAGTTTTGGCATCACAGATGATGCTGAATTCAACTTTGCTATGTACATCTCCGTGCATTTATGCAAGGTCAAAAACTGCTTTACCTCTTGGAACAGAAGTGAATGCATTTGCAAGGGGAAGGAGAGAGCAGAGGGAGGTTGGTGCCCTTCTCAGCAGTCAGAAGGCAGCAGATGCTTGGGGCTACTTTAGACACTTGGTCCTAGGAGAATATATCTCCTGAGTCTCAAAACTGTAAATGCCATGCACACCACAACAGATTCCCTTCACTCCACCCTCTCCTGAACCTTCTGGATTGCAGACCTCTCCAGAAGGTTAACTTGGAAATGTTAGCGCAGTGGGTGGGGGGGGGGGGGGTTGTTTGTTTATTGGATCTCTACATTGCTTATAAAGTGTAGTATTTTTCAAACTGCAGAGCTGTGACCCATTCATGAATTATGAAATAAAATTAGAGGATTACAAAGAAGCAGTTACAAATAATAGAATAGTACAGAAAATAAGAGTGCATCACGTGAAGTGTCAGTACTGTTTACTTGAAATTTTATTTCTGGGGTGTGTGTGTGTGTGTGTGTGTGTGTTAAGTAGTGTCTGAAGTCAGTTTCCCTAGAAGCAGAGCTCAAGAAAAGAAATCCGGTGTATGTGATCTGGAAAAGAGAGGGGGAGCCGGCTGGGACAGGAGAAGAAGCTGAGTGAGCGTGTGTGCTCTCAGCCTGACTTCCGGGGCTCTGAGGCTTGAGTTGTTCCACAGAGCTGGTGCTGCCTGAGGAAAGGGGCCAGCCTGAGAACCCCCAGGTCCACTATCATTGTGGGCTATGGCCTGATCTGCGGAGGAGGGGTGCATAACCTTCTGAAAAGTCAGCTTCTATTCTGCAAGGACAATTCTCCAGAGCAGGAGGCTGCTGTGATCTTCAGGCGCTGGGGATGAGTGCACCAGCCTGAATGAGGTTGCCAATGGTGTCCATTACTGCAAGTGACAGACAACGTATTCCTTCTCAGTATGGGTCACAGCAAACAAAGTTGGAGAAACACTGGATCAGAAGAACTTAGTCTATCAATCTGTGGTAAAGAAAATGAGGCCTTATCACCATGGTTTCCTGATTTCATTAGACAAGGCAAGTTCCCACATGTAACTGGAATTTTGTCCCCATCAGAGAAAAAGAGTCACCACAATTCCTGAATGAATCCAGAGAGGGAAAAAAAATGCGGAAGATGTTCCTAATAAGTTAAGCTTAAGCCTTAAGGCCCAGCAGATATCTAAGGAGGCTTAGATCCTCTCCTGGCTTGGAACAAACCACCCTGGAGATGAGGTAGGTGGGCTCTTAGGGGGACTTTGAAACCCACAAGAAGCATGGCATGTGTTCAGGAAGCATTAATTTTACTCAGCTATGTATTTTAAAACTTGGGTGGGTTTTTTTTTTTTATGACCATGAATATAACATGCAACAGAATGTGAAATTCACATGAACTTTTCAGGTGAAGAATAAAATTACAAAGACATTTCAGATTATAGGTTGCCACTTTGGATACTCTGCTACACTCTCAGACGTTCTCGTTCATTTGCCTCTGTAGTTAGGCAGTCAAGGAAAAAATTAAGAAAAGCAGTAGTTAGAGTCATTATCATTCTCCTTTCAGGAGAGTCCAGTTAACTTGGTAAGCTGGGCCCTGAATCCTCCAGGCTCTGAACAGATGACATTCAGCCAGTAGACAGTCTTGGTCACCAATCCTAAAATACCAGAACTGTCTAGTCGGTCAAGATAGAGTTATTAAGCATTACCCCAATGAGGTGCTTACATTGGGGTTAAAATGACAAGACAGACTGTCCTGCTCCGATGGGCCATTCTGGTGAAGGGAGACAGGTAAAACCAAATAAACAATGTGGTAGTCATTAGAACTGTGCACCAAACCTTTGGGCTTCCCCGGTTGCTGGCGTGAGGTAGGAGGATACATCACTGAGGTCCCCTGTGGGTGGACCCTTAACCAGTTCTGGCCAATGAGTGGTGAGTGGAAGTGTGGTGGCTTTCTGGGCTGAGCAGTTCGTGCAATGCTCTCTAAAGCTCTCTTTTCCCTCTGGCATCGTGATCAGGGCAGTGCTCCTTACGGTCACTGCCCATCAGCCTTGTGCCTGAGCTGAGCCTCTTGGCCAGCCCACAAAGCACATGTGGTATGAAAAGCTAGAAACGTTTACTGTTTAAGCTCCTGAGATTTGAGGGTTGTTTATTATTGTACTTTAGTTCGACCACCCTGCCTGATATAAACCAACAAATTAAAATAAGTTCTGATAGCTGCTATGAATAAAATGAACAGGTCACTAATAGCACATGACAGAAGGTGGTCTACATGTCAAGAAATGCTTCTGTGAAGACATGAAATATAACCTGGGACCTAATCGGTCCAGGTAATGCGTATTTCCATCACTGTTTTGCTCTGTTACTGAGAGGAGTGAAGTTGCCCTTAAGTCGTAGAACCAGGACAGGTAGGAAATAGGAGACATAAACTTGCTCAAGGGCGCACAGCTAATTGCTGGCAAAGTTGGTGCTCTAATGGCAGCATCTGGGCTTGGGTCCAGGCCCTTTTCACTGGAGCTGCCCTGAAGGCAAGTGAGGTGTCTAGGGTGCAACACTAAAGGAGACACACTCTCTGGGCCTGCCCTGCATTTGCACGACCTGAGAGTCAGTGCCTCCCTAAATGTTGTGCCCTGGAGACTCATTCTTAAGGAGGCACGCATCCTCAGGGTCACACAAGCATGAGGAGGACACTGAAAGAGTGCCTCCTTAAATATTGCACCTTACACACCTTGCTGGCCTCACCCTCGTCCCAGCTCTGTCCACACTATTCTTCTTAGCGACAATTACAAACAAGCATACAACATTCAGGTGACTGTGGCTGTGTCCTTGGCATTCTGGGTATGTCTGCTGATCTGATCTGAAAATAGCACTACCCTCATTGATATCCTGTGACAGACAGCACAGCAGTCACTTCAAGAAAGGCAAAGTGCAGTTTTTGATCTGTCAAAAATTGGCTTTCCAAAGCCATTGGTGGGCAACCGAGTAAGGAGATGAGGGAGTGATTTTCAGGAGTTTTAGGAAGATGGAGACTGGCCTGTGCCCATCTTTCCCCTTGGCAGGGTAAAAAGCCTTTCATCTACTCTGGAAAGGATGGTTTCAATTGTAGAGAAGGAATTTAATGAAATGCATTCCCACAAGGTGTCAGTGACTCACAGCACCCTCTGTCCTGAAAGTCGGTTTGGTAAACAATAGGAGAGGCTAGCAGATGGTCTTTGTAGAGCAGCTCCTGTATGCCGACACTGGGCTGGTGCTTTACAAACATTTAATCTCATTTATGCCCGTTGGCACAATGAGGTTGGTGGTTGATTTTATTATCCCCCACTGTATTAGTCCATTTTCACGCTGCTGATAAAGACACCCCCAAGACTGGGGGAGAAAAAGAGGTTTAATTGAACTTACAGGTCCACATGACTGGGGAAGCCTCAGAATCAGGACTTATTCACTATCACAAGAATAGCATGGGAAAGATCGGCCCATCATTTAATTACCTCCCCTCGGGTGCCTCCCACAACATGTGGAAATTCTGGGAGATAAAATTCAAGTTGAGATTTGAATGGGGGACTTAGCCAAACCATATCACCCACTTTACAGAGGAAGAACCTATCTCTCTGGGTCTAAATAACTTATCCTTTGAATACTTGTGTCTGTTACCCACTTGAGGACAACAGGCACAGAAAGGGTGAAAGCACCTGACTGGTGGCCAGAAGTGCTAACCTGGAGGAGAGGAAGAGAACAGAAGAGAGACGAAGCCACCGACTTTACAAGGTTGTCAACCCAGGGTAATTTCACCAACTCCACCACCTTCTGGACCATTGTTCTTAGGAATTTCTGCCAAGATTGGTGAATGAGTGGTTGTGTTTTTAACAAAAACCAATGTTTGCATAAACTTTTGGAGGCAAGGGAAGTCACCATTTTGTCACAATCTTATTGCATTCAATTTTACCAAGACATAATTTATAAATCATGGAACTCACCTGTTGTAAATGGATGATTTGGGGTAAACTTATACAGCTGTACAGTCATCACCACTCCATCACTCCACAAGTTCCCCATAGTGCTTGGCACTCCCTTTCCTACCTTCCCCTCCCCTGCCCCTCCCCACCCCCCACTTCAGTCAATTTCTGCTTTCTGTATCTATAGTTTTGCTGTTAGTAGAAATTTCTTATAATGGAATCACATTATACATGGCCTTTTATGTTTGGTTCTGTCACACAGCGTAATGTTTTTGAGGTTCGACCACGTTGTTGCTGAGTACTGTTCCATTGTGTGGATATACCATATGCTATGGGTGGAATGTTTGTTGTCTCCTTTAAAATTCATGTTGAAACTTGCAACAGTATTAAGAAATTGCACCTTCAGGAGGTGATTAAGCCATAAGGGCAGAGCCCTCATGGTTGGGATTAGTACCTTATGCAAGGGCTAGAGGGAACTAGATAGGTACCTTTTGTTCTTTTGTTCCTTCCACCGTGTGAAGACCCAGCATTCATGCCATCCAGAGGACACAATGACAAGGTGCCATCTTAAAAGAGAGATTGGGCCCTCATCAGACACCAGATTCTAGCATCTTGGTCTTGGAATTCCAGACTCGAGAAATGTGAAAAATAAATTTCTGTTGTTTATAAACTACTCAGCATCAGATATTTTGTTATAGAACTACAAAGGGACTAAGACACCACATTTTTTAATGTTTTCACTGATTGATGGATATTTGGATTGCTACGAGTATTGAACTATTATGCATACTGCTGCTGTGAATAGCCATGTACAAATCTTAGCATCAACATATGTTTTTATTTTTCTTGGGTACAAATCTAGGAATGGAATTCTGGGTTGCATGGTGGATGTATATTTAACTTTTAAGAAACTGTCAAACTTTTTCCAAAGACAGTGCAACCATTCCACATTCCCACAGTGTCTATGAACATTCCAGTGTTTCCACACCCTTGCAAACACTTGGTACCATTGCACTGCTTGGTTATAGACATTTAGTGGATGTTCTCTCACTGTGGTTTTAATTTGCACGTCTCTGGAGTCTACTGGTGTTGAACATCTTTTCGCATTTTTATTAGCCATTCATACATCTTTGGTAAAATATTTCTTCAAATCTTGACTATTAAATTTTAAGAATTCCTTTTCGTTTGGTTGGTTTTTGTTTTTAGGAGTCTTGCTTTGTCTCCCAGGCTGGAGTACAGTGACATGATTTCAGCTCACTGCAACCTACACCTCTGAGGTTCAAGCATTTCTTTTGCCTTAGACTCCCAAGTAGCTAGGATTACAGGTATGCTAATTGCCTGGCTAATTATTGTAGTTTTGGTAGAGACGGGGTTTTGCCATGTTGGCCAGGCTGGTCTCAAACTTTTGAGCTCAAGCGATGTGTCCTCCTCAGCCTCCCAGAGTGCTGGGATTACAGATGTGAGCCACCACATCCAGGCCAATTGTAAGAATTCTTTATATGTTTTGAATATAAGCCTTTATCAGATATATAAATTAAATTTTTTTCTCCCAGTCTTTGGCTTATGTTTTAATTTCTTTTGAAATTAAAATGAATGGGAGGCATCTTTTGAAGGCTGAAGTTGTTTAATTTTGAGGCAGCCTCATGTATCACTTTTTTCTTTTACAAATCATGCTTTGGTGTCATATCTAAGAAATCTCTGTCTAAACCAAGGTCATAAAGATTTTCTATGTTTTCTATTTGAAGTTTTGAATTTTAACTCTTAAATTTAGTTCTAGGATTCATTTTGAGTTAATTTGGTACAGCCATATCTTTTGAACCCTCCTCTTGACACATGAGGAAACTGACACGAAGGGGCTTGGCTCTGATTCTTTTTATTTTTTTGAGACAGAGGCTTGCTCTGTTGCTTGTGCTGCAGGGCAGTGGCATGATCACTGTTCGCTTCAGCTCAACCTTCTGGGCTCAAGGGAGCCTCCTGCCTCAACCTCCCGAGTTGCTGGAACTACAGGCATGTGCCACCACAGCTGACTAATGAAAAAACTTTTTTAAAATAGAGATGAGGTCTCACTATGTTACCAAGGCTGGTCTTGAACTCCTAGCCTCAAGCAATCCTTCCTCCTTGGCCTCCTAAAGTGCTGATTGCAGGCATAAGTCCATGTACCCAGTCTCTCGGGTTCTTAGGCACACTAGTGGCAGAACTAAAGTGGGGGATTGTTAGGTTCCTTCTTACCCAAAGTATTTGCTCCTATGGAGTTTCTTCTAGTCCACATCTTCCACCTTTAAGGCTGTGTGATTGTTGTCTCTCACTTCTCCTGTGAGAAAGTCCTGTCTGGTGTTTGAGCAGATGCTTCTTGACAGCTCAGGTTCACCGTGTCTGCTCCAGGACTCAGTGGAAGCAGTTGCTCAGTACCAGCCTTCATACACTTGGAAACAGCTGAGCTCATGTCACCCCCGTTTCTTCTAGCTAAATAGCTTTGGCTCCTTTTCCTCCTGGGGGCTGTCTCTGCCCCTTTCAATGCTTGCACTACTTCCTGACACTAATGTCCTGTACATGGCGGGTGCCACTTGGTGTCTGAACATTATTACAGCTTTGAAAGCAGGGGATGGCTGGGAACATATCATTGGATGAATTTCCCAGAGGATGCTGGAGGGAAAAACCGTTGCTGACTTCCATTCCAATTTGTCAAGCAAGACAGCTGAAATTCTTAGGCCTTTTGTTTCCCAGGAGTCTCTTGGGGAGAGGGCCAGGGCAGAGAGGACTTGTGAGAAAGGGTAGGCAGGGGGAACCCAAAAATCAGACTTGTCACTCACTTATACATGCACAGAGCTGACACTTTATCCTCTCATTGTACTTTTGGCCCAACTGTAATATCTGTCCTTTTTGCCAGGTCCTGAAAAGATTGCATCAGCCCTTTGCAATTACCTGCCTCTCGATGAAGCATCAGAGCAGGTGTGCATACTCCTGCCAGCACAGAAAAACCTTAACATAAAAGTGAATACAAAAAGAAAGAGTCTAACAGAATACCTGAGGCTGGGTAACTTAAAAAAAAAAAAAAAGAAAAAAAGAAAGAGTCAAAGTAAGATCTGTAGCCTAACATTTATAATAGGAATAAAAACACAATGTCTTTTACATAACAGCACTATGTATTTTACAAGCGAACGTATTTGTACTCAGGTCATAGAGCAACCATGAAACAGGTGTTTCGTGGAAGGTAGGAAATTGGACTGGAGGGTATGTGGTAGTTTTCTGTGGCTGCTGTAACCAAATTACTACCAACTGGGTGGCTTAAAGTGACACATTTAGTTTTTCACCGTTCTGAAGGCCGGAAGTTTGAAATCTATTTCACTGGGATCCAATCAAGTGTTGACAGGGACAGCTCCCCTCTGGAGGTCCTAGGATAGAATCCATTCCCTGATTCCTCCGGCTTCCGGAGGCTGCCAGCATTCCTTGTGTTGTGGGCCACATCACTCCTGCCTTCATGACCAGCATCTTTAACTCTCTCTCTGCTCTGTCTTCACACGGCCTTCTCTGCGTGTGTCAGATTTCTCTTTGCCTCCAAAATTTCATTGAACACTTCAAGAATCATCCAGATATAACATTCTAGGTTGGAAGCCACCTTCCCTTAGACTTTTGAAGGCATGACTCTGTGTTGTAGCTATAAGTGTTTCTAATGAGAAACCCAATGAGATTCTGATTTTGAATCTTTCATGTAAACCTTCTGCCCCCACCCCTCAGAAGGGCATAAAATGTTTCTGTCTCCTTTGCCCTAAACTTTCAGATGATATGCCTTACTTCAGGTCTTTCTTCACTCATCTTGCTGATACTTGATGAGTACACTCAATTCATGCCCTTCACTTCTAGGAAATTCTCTAGAAATTCCTATTTAATCATGTGCTCCCTCCCTCTTTTTTTATGTTTATCTTGGACTTCTAGACTGAATCTTTGTTTTCATATTTTTCTCCTATATTTTTCATCTCTTTGTCTTTTTACTTTATTATTTCTTCAGCTTCATTTTCCAATACTTCTACTGTGTTTCTTATTTCTGATACCATATTTTTATCTTTGTAAATGTTTTTTTGTTTTTTAACATTCCTTTGATGGAGCATCCTGTTCCTGTTTCACAAATGCAGTATGTTATCTCCCTGAAGTTACTGTGACAACTTTAGTTGTTGAAGTTTTCTTCTTTCTGCGTAGTCTCTTTCCTCCAAGTTGTTTTAAAATAATTTTGGGGGGGCCTGTCTCAGAGGGAGAGTTTCCTCAAACGTGTGCTGATTCTTATCCCACTTTCAGAGTGGGACATTGAGAAGCTGGTTGGATTTCAGTCTCCAAATGAGTTGTTTCCAATACCATGCCTGGAGAAAATAAACCTTGACACCAGGTCTGGGAGCTGAGGGGAGGAAGAGAGCTGGAATCTGACATTCACAACGTAAATGTCCTTTGAATTCTGTGTTTCGGATCTGTTGCCCATCTTCAGCAATGCCTAGTGTTCTTCCATGTAGAGACTGTATGTTACATCTTTATGGGCAAAAACCACTGGTCTTTTGCTGGGGAGCAGCAGTTGTCTGGCTGGTCAATGAGGGATACAGAATCTGGAGTTATAATTACTTTTTGAAAAGACTTAAATAAACCTGTTTATAGCCTCCTGTTAAACCCAACCTCTAGATCTACCTGGTGCCACTAATTTCTGAGCCTTTGGGGGGTTTTGCAGAACAGATTAGGCCGCTACTTGTCTTCACACTGATGGCCTAGGATTTAGCCTTCTCGGGGACAGCTCTGTGAGGTACCACCTGACCATTTGTTTTCTCACGTCAACACACCCGCTGCTCTTTCTCCTCTCCTCTCTCCTTTGTCCTTGTGAGTTCATGCCTCCTTCTGCGCAACCTTGAGCATCTTTTCAGTGGAGTTTAAGTAGGAAAGGCCACTGTGTTCATTCAGAGTGCATGTATATTTGTTTTCTGTTGGTGTCATAACAAATTTCTACAAATTTGGTGCCTTAATACAAATTTATTATTTTACCGTTCTGAAGTACAAGTCCGACATGGATCATACCGGACTAAAACCAAGATGTTGGTAGGGCTGTGCTCAATTCTGCATGAGACCGTTTCCCTCCCTTTCTCAAATTCTTGAAGCTGCCTACGTCCCTTGGCTTGTGGCCACTTCCTGGGTCTTCAGAGCCAGGGACAAATCCTTCTCACATGGCATCACTCTGACCTCTGCTGCCTCCTTCTTCTACTTATCAGGATGCCTGTGATTACATGGGGCCTGCCTAAATATTCCAGGGTAAGCCTGCTATCTGGAAGTCAGCTGGTTAGCAATCCTCTTTGCAATCTTAATACCCCTTTGCTGTGTTAGGAAACATGCTCACAGGGTCCAGGGATTAGGACATGAACATCTTTGGCAGGGCATTATTCAGCCTCAGACAGCATCATTAACTACAACTGAGAAATCTGAAATTCAGTTATCAGAATTACCAGGATGAGTTTATTTGCCTCCATCTTCCATTGAGACTTAAAAGGATTCTAGGTTCCAAAGAAACTTGTATCCCTGATACAATCCACACTTTGTAAATGTCGTGTTATTTGGACTTCCAAAGATAAATGGAAAATGAACGGTACTTGCTTTGAAGTCATTTCATTCCTAAAACAAAGTAGTGGGAAATATTTTGTTTGAAGAACTCAAAGTAGTTGTAGTGGGTTGAATGGTGTCATTCTCCCGAAAGATATGTTCAACTCCTAACCCCTAATAACCTGTAAATGTGACCTTTTTTTGGAAATAGGGTTTTTGTAACTATGATTCAGTTAAAGGATCTCAAATGAGATCATCCTGGATTCAGGGTGGGCCTTAAGTCCAGTGACTGCTGTCCTTGTAACAGAAAGGCGAAGGAGATTTAAGACACATAGAACAGAGAGTAAGGCCATGTGAAGACAGAGGCAGGATGATTCATGAAGCCCCAAGCCGAGGAATGTCACAGATTATCGGCAGCCTCCAGAAGCTAAGACACAGGAGATGTGCCTCCTCAGAGCCTCCAGAAGGAACTGCCTCCTCTGATACACTCATTTTGAACATCTAGCTTTCAATAATTGTGGGGAGAATAAATGTGTGCTTTTTTTTTCAGCTACCCGGTTTGTGGTAATTTGTTGCAGGTGTCCTAGGAAACAAATGCAGCAATCTTTTAGCCAACTTCTCCTTCCATGTGATAAACACGCAGATCTTACTGACCTCATTTTGCTCAGAGAGGCTGTTTGTTCACTGTTACGGCTGCCCATGTGACATTTGGAATGTCTAGAGGCCATGTCCATAGAGGCGAAATAAAATGGAAATTTGAGATCATCCTTTGGTTTCTACAGGAAAGAAAATCTCACATTTACTGAGCTGGCTCTGTGTTAAAGGTTTATGGTCATTATTTTATGTAATTCTCATAATGTCTTTATGAGGAAGGTACTAAGGTAATCTCTGTTTCACAGGCTTGGAAATTGCAACAGAGAGAGGTTAAACAACAGGGCAAAGATTCTAACAAAGGTCTTTCAAAACCCTAAGTGTTTATGCCTGAAGAGCCAAACTGCAAATTGAAACTGATCACGTCTTCTAAATAATTGTTCAAATTTCCCGTTTCCATGGTCTATGTAGAAAAAACTAGAAAGTTCATGGGTTTCTGTGGCCAATTATTAAAGTTAAAAAAAATGATGAGTTGAATAAATACAACCTATTTCTTCATATTTATATTATACTCAAAGGCTTTCTCCTGGGAGAAGCTGCTGAAGAATCAAGTCATTAAAAGCTATGTCAGAAGCTGCTGCGTGGATCTCACTGATACCCATTTGATTACAAAAATATTATCTTTCCCCACAGCTATGCTTTTGTCAGGGGTATGGAAAGATAACTGAACTGGCAGGCCAAAGGCTCAGAGAATTCATTACCAAGATAAATAGAAAAAAAAGGAATTTCAAGAGGCTCTTGGGAGACTTATAGGGATTGCCAGGGCAGTTATTCTTGGTGTCTCCAGTACATCCTGGTTTTGTTCAGGAAAATGAAGAGAATTTGACAAGCCCACTGCTAAGGAGGCCATCTGGTAGGTTGTTTTCCTGGGTAACATCCTGAGCATTTTTCCTTCTATCTTGTTTTTTACAGGCTGGTTTTAAACAAAGTTAAAGCTAAAGCCAGTGGGTGGCCATAACCCAGATCCCAGGGTTACTGCTGTGTTACCAGTCTAGGTAGAAAATAAGCTCTTGTCTCTTTATTTCTCACTATTGAGATGCTGTCATTTTTTTTCACTCCTGGAACCCCACATTCTGTGATAACTCTCAGGGCTTACTCAGTCCAAGCCAGTAATCCTTTGTTGTAATCTCCTTGTGAAGAGAAAGCAACACATTTGGATCCTTCCATCTTGTCCTTTTCATCACCTGCTGTTGTTGTCAAAACCCAGGCCAATGGGCTGCTCTAGAGGTGGCCTTGACGTACTCGGTCACTGGAGGGCGAGGAGCTCAGAGCTGATGGCGAGGTCACTTCCCTCTCTGTGTTGATGTCACCCTCCCAGCTAGAGTGCAAGTATGTGTGGAGGGCACAGTGCTGATGCAACAGCGTGGGTAAAGCGCACGAGTGCTGGTGTGCCCTCACCCAAGCCCGTCTCCAGATGCCTGTGGCTCTTCCCGTCCAATCTCTGTAGCCTCACCCCCAACTCCTCCATCCCCTGGAAGTTCTTTGTCTTCCCTCATCAAGGACCGCCCCTGGGCTGGGCTTCTGGGCTGACACCAGTACACCAGTACTCCTCCCTGGGTATTGGCTGTTTAGGCCCATCCGTGAGGGATGAGACCTGTGCTGTCGGCAGGACAGTGGTAGAAGATAAAATTGGATGGGCAGGGTGCAGGCAGATGATGGCAGACCTGGGATGCTTGGCCAAGGCTTCTGGGAAGGTTGAGAGCTAGATGTGAATCACATGCCCTGCAATCCCAGCTCCATTTCCAGCCCCTGCAGCCTGTGTCTCAAACGTCTGATTTTCTTGGAGAGCACCCCTGGGTAACCAGGCGAATGTGCCCACCCCTTCCAGCTCATCATGGAGCGCTCTTCTTGGAGTCTCTTCCCTCCAGTCCCTTGTTCTCTTTATTTCAAATTCTGTGAGTAAGCTGGAGAATTGGGATTGACGGACTGTTTCATTAACATTTGGGACTCTCCCCCCCCCCACTTACTGCACCTGCTGACTAGAAATCCTCACCTCCCTTCTGTTCTTCCTTCACCCACAGTTCCACCTAGGCTGTGTGCGAGGTAAAGGTGGTGTTTGGAAGGAATGCTGCTTCACAGATCTTCTTTCCTTTAAAGCAAGCTTGTCCAACCTGCAGCCCATGGGCTGCATGCACCCTGACACAAATCCATAAACTTTCTTAAAACATGAGATTATTTTTGTGATTTTTTTTTAAGCTCATCAGCTATCGTTAGTATGAGTATATTTTATATGTGGCCCAAGAGAATTCTTCTTCCATCATGGCCCAAGGAAACCCAAGGAAACCCAAAAGCTTGGACACTTCTGCTTTAAAGCTTTGTGAGGGCACGGTATGGTGTGAGATGCACGCCAGGCTAGGGGCAGAGCTCCGAGGTCTGGGGCTGGGCTCTGCTGGCCCACCTGGCAGTTCCCTTACTAGGATTCGGTGTTCCCATCTGTAACACAAAGGGCTTCCCCAGGGGCACATTTAGCTCTAACATTCTGTGACTCTGGGTTTTGTAACCCTATTTACTCACTTTCTGTTATTTCCTGAAAACTTGGTGTCCCAATTGCAGTTATTTCTCCTTTCCATACACTGATGGTACAGAATGGCATTTTAATCGTCTTGGCATTGACATGTTTTAGAGCATTTTTTATCCCAGTGATTCTTCTCAGTGATACACAGAGGTACAAGCTGGGTGGAATGTCTAGTGTTTAATGTAGCTCCTCCCTGCCTCCCTCTTTCCCATTCTCTATCATTCATGTACCTATGTGTTTATACAGGTCCCAAGCATATTTGTTTGCTTGAAGCTCAAGGGATGCAGGGATACAGCTCTTCTGAGTTTGCTGGATGCTTCTGGAGCTAAGCTGCAACTCTGCTCACTGCTTCAGAGGAGAGGGCAGAGGATCCTTCCGGATCCCAGCAGCCTTGCTTTTCTTTGTGTCTGAGATTTCTTGGGAGCTGCCTCTGCCACTTACTGGCTCACTTACTGGGTGACCTTGGGTGAGTTACCCGACTTTACTGTGCCTTCATTTCCTCTTGTGTAAAATGGGGATCATAATAGCATCTTATACAGTTATCGAGACTTCCTGCTTCCAAATAATCTGACGTTCTTGTCCAAAATTCAGATTCCTGGCCCCAGCTTAAACTTACTAAATCAGCATCTCTGGATTGGGATCCAGAATCTGTACTTAAACGAAAAATAGGTTTTTGGGGGAATGGGTGGTGTTTGGTTACTTGGATCAGTAAGTGCTTTAGTGGTGATTTCTGAGATTTTGGGGGACCTGTCACCCAAGCAGTGTACACTGCACCCAGTGTAAGGTCTTTTATCCTTCACTTCCTCCCCACCTTCCCCCAAGTTTCCAGGTTCATTATATCATTCTTATGGCTTTGCATCCTCATAGCTTAGCTCCCACTTATGAGTAAGAATGTATGATGTTTTGGTTTTCCATTCCTGAGCTGCTTGGCTTAGAATAATGTCTCCAATTCCATCCGGGTGGCTGCGAATGACATTCGGAGGTGAAAGACCTCTGCAAGGAAGACTACCAAACACTGCTGAAAGAAATCATAGATAACATACAAAAACAAATAGAAACACATCCCATGCTCATGGATGAATAGAATCAATATTGTAAAAATAAGCATACTTGCTAAAGCAGTCTACAAATTCAATGCAATTCCCATCAAAATACCATCATCATTCTTCACAGAACTAGAAAAAAAATCCTAAAATTCATATGGAACCAAAAAAGAGCCTACATAGCCAAAGCAAGAGTAAACAAAAAGAACAAATCTGGAGGCATCACATTACCTGACTTCAAACTATACTACAAGGCTATAGTCACCCAAACAGCATGGTACTGGCATAAAAACAGGCACATAGACCATTGGAACAGAAGAGAGAACCCAGAAATAAAGCCAAATACTTATGGTCAACTGATTGCAGCAAAGCAAACAAAAACATAAGGTGGGGGAAGGGTACCCTATTCAACAAATGGTGCTGGTATCATTGGCAAGCCACATGTAGAAGAATGAAACTGGATCCTCATCTCTCACCTTATACAAAAATCAACTCAAGGTGGATCAGAATCTCTATTTTTAAGAGCTCCCCTAAGCCACAATTCTGTATACTACATTGAGAATTTGAGAACCTGTTTCTGTTTTTTCCCTTTTTTTTTTAGACGGAGTCTCCCTCTGTCGCTTAGGCTGGAGTGCAGTGGTGTGATTTCGGCTCACTGCAACCTCTGCCTCCTGGGTTCAAGTGATTCTCCTGCCTCAGCCTCCCTGGTAGCTGGGACTACAGGCACATACCACCATGCTCAGCTAATTTTTTATATTTTTAGTAGAGACAATGTTTTACCATGTTAGCCAGGATGGTCTCGATCTCTTGACCTCATGATCCGCCCACCTCAGCCTCTCAAAGTGCTGGGATTACAGGCGTGAGCCACTGTGCCCGGCCCGAGAACCTGTTTCTTAAACATGATGCTTCCCAGCTCACACTGTTTTAACCTATGTTGACTGCATTTAAACATCACCGTGACTCTGAGAGGCAAACACAGCAATCTCTCTTTCCTTTTATATATAGGAAACTTCTGCTGAAGGGGAAAGCACCTCGTCCAAGGTCACCAAAGGCTCCCAGACTCCAGCACCCACCATCCCTTTCCATTTTCTCTTCTATTACTGACTCTTCTGACAGAAAAGAATGCTAATATGCAACCTGTCACCGAATTTGGCTTGACTTCCTTTCATTTCTTCTTTCTGTTTAGTGGGTGAGTTTTTTTTTCCTCCTGGTTGGCAGATAGCCATCCTCTCTCTTTATAAATATTTCTGTCTGCTGCCGCTTTTATCTTACCAGACCCACAGTACGTCTTTGTCTTTCTGCTCCTAAAGATAATTCCTCCTTTGCTGTATGTCATTGGTGTCATCTCAGTAACAGCTCAAAATAACAAACAGATTTGTTTCCAGTGTGGAAAGAATCTGGGTGAGCCCTGCTTGGATAGAGCAAGACTTCTGTGCATTTACCCTTCTGCACCCTGGCATGCCCTTTAAAGGACTTGGCTGCACCTTTGAGAGATTAAGAGAACCCACATCCCTGGTATCTTAGAAGGAATGATGTTTAGTGCCTCAGTGACCTGCACACATGAGAGCAAATTGGGAGAAAGTGGGGTGCGGCTGTCTTGGACAAGTTGGGAGTGATCTCTCAGAAACATCTATCATTGAGAGGCAAGAAACATGCCGGGTGTAGGGTGGTTATAGTCACCTCACCTGCAAACTGAGTAGCCCCAAAAGAGAGTGAACTGGCTCTTCTGAGAGGAACACATACTGTTTGTTTCTTTGTTTATTTATTTATTTGAGACGGTGTCTCGCTCTGTCACCCAGGCTGGAGTTCAGTGGTGCGATCTCGGCTCACTGCAACCTCTGCCTCCTGGGTTCAACTGATTCTCCTGCCTCAGCCTCCTGAGTGGCTGGGACTACAGGTGCCCGTCATCACACCCAGATAATTTTTGTATTTTTTAGTAGAGATGGGGTTTTACCATGCTGGCCAGGCTGGTCTCAAACTCCTGAACTCAAATGATCTGTCTGCCTCAGCCTCCCAAAGTGCTAGGATCACAGGCGTGAGCCACTTCACCCGGCTTGTATTTTTTATTTGCTTTATGTTATGATGTTTTAACGTCTTAAAAAGCCTTTCTAGCTGGAGAGAGACAACCCCTCCCAGGACTAGCCAACTCTTAGAGACTGTGAATGGACCAGCACAGACTATATCTTTGATATGTAGAGTAACCAGTCCAGAAGCTCACCTTCTGGGTCTGGCCCAGACAGCCAGAAGCAATATTCCTCTGCCTTAATCATGCTGAGGCCAGGCACCAGGCAACCAGGGACCATTCGTAGAGTTTAGAGTCTGCTGAAATTATTTAAACTAGACAATCCAAAGGCTCACCGTCCCCTGCCTTGCCTTTCCTTCAGAAACCCCAATAAAAGCGTGGTTGGGAGTTCCCTCTCCCCAGCTCTGGTGTCTTTCCCATGTGGCCCTAGGTGCCGTGCCTCCTGTCTGTAGGACCTGTGAGCATAACACTGTCTTTCCTGTGTCTCCTCTTGTGGCCACACCTGGTTGACCATCACATTAAAAGATTACAAAACAAGAAACGTGGTCCCCCACTCAGCGCGTGCCTTGGGGCACTTGGTTGTTTGCAAGAGATGTCAGGTTTGCCTGCGGGAAACCATGTGAGTGGAGGAGCCCTACTGGCCGGGGCTAAGGATGCAAAGGTACTTCTTACATGCCCTGTGACATTGCAGAACAATCACTGTGGGACAGGGAGAGATGGCAGGAGGTGTAGCAGCAGGGGTGTGAGGGTGAGAAGCCAATAGGCTTCACTACTACCTATTATTAGCTGATTACACAATGGATTGCTGTTTATCTTTTCTTTTAATAAAACTTGTTATGGTACATAGTGGCCGGCACATACTTGCATGCCAGGGCCCAGTTCCCAGGCCTGGATGCCTTCCAGAGCATGAGAACTCCATCGTGTACTGCTTTGTGGATAGAGTTAAATCAGGGCTCCATATCATGGCAACTCGAATATAACTTTTCCCAAAGGACAGTGGGCTCCCGTTATAATTTTGCCATAGACCAGGGTTCCTCAGCCTCAGCACTATTGACGCCTTGGACTGAGTAGTCCTTTGTTGTGGGGGGTGTCCTGTGTGCTGTAGGATGTTTGGTAGCTTTTCTGGCCTCTGCCCATTGGATGCCAGTAGCATCCACACCTTCTCTACCCTGACTCTCGGGAGTGGTGAGCAAAATATCTCCAAACGTCGTCAAAGTTGCCCCTGGTTGAGAACCACTGACATAGATGAGCAAGAATAATACATTAATTTCCAGATGCTCTGGGGCTCAGATACCTTGTGAAAATGCACAACCTTGTCTTGAGGGTCTGTGGCCAGAGCTCCCCAAGAGATGCCGAAGTTAGCACAACCTCTTCCTCATTTGTTGAGGTCTCAATCTCCCTGGGATGGCCAGACAGGGCCTCACCAGAATTACCCCTCTCACCTGCAGCCTGACCTTGTTCTGTCCCCCCAGGCTGCAGACCCCCCCTCCAAGGCCTCCTTCTCCAGCTCTTGCCCCTGGAGTCATTCCAAGTGCCACCCACCATGCAGCCTAATGCCCTGCCTCTGCTGGCCTGTCTTCTAGAACGGGTCCTTAATGGATTACTCCTGGGTCTCTCAGCTACTGTCCCTTCATGGTGCCCACCTCGGTCTAGAAATTGCCCCTTCTAGCTCCTCCAGAGCCCAAGGTGCTGCCCAGCCTGCAGGCTACCTTGTCACACTCCTCCAGGGTGTGCCTCGCTGCTGGGGGAGCAGCTGCCCCATGTGCAGCACTCTGTCCCCACTGTTAGGTGCGTTGCTCAAGTAAAGAGACCACCAGGCAGGCTTTGTGTGAGCAACATGGCTGTTTACTCACCCGGGTGCAGGTGGGCTGAGTCTGAAAGAGAGTTAGCGGAGAGCGGTGGGTTAGTAGTTGGTTTTATAGGTTGGGGCAAGTGGTCAGTTAAAGGTGGTAATCTATTTTAGGGAGGGGGAAGGGCATCACAGGATGTATGATCACAAGGGTAGGAGTGGGTAATCTATCTTGGGGAGGGGAAGGGCATCATGGGATACATGGTCACAAGGGTAGGGATCATCTGTTACAAACAGGCATGATCATAAGGGGTGGGGTTATTGGTTGCAAGCAGAGGGGAGGGTGCAGTAAATTACACAGTTACAGGGTAGGGGTCCTGAGAAACCCAATGTCCAGTGGGGGGGGATTCTGCAAGGCTGAGCAGGAACAATGGTTTCAGGTTGCAGGGGGGAGAGCAATTAGTTGAGGCAGGAACAAGTTGTTTCACTTCTTTCTGTGGCCACCTCGTTACTTGTGGTTACTTTAGATTTCCTGGCACCTGGGGACCGTCCAGAGGTGTCAGTGTGGGTCACCAAGGCTTTAATGGCCAGGTTTGGACTTGGAGGCCTGATACCCACCACGTGTGAAGCATCCTTGGCCTGATGCGTGCGGCCACCCTGTGGATCCAAACCTACCCTAGCAATTAGATCATTGAGTTGCTCATTAGACATCCAGATTCTGGGTCATACCCCAGGATAGCATAGGCACTGGGAATCTGCTTTTCCACAAGCATCACAGGTGGCAGGGGACCACTGAGGTCAAAAGAGACCTAGAGGCTGAACATGCTCCCAGGACTTGGGCCTCCATTTCTTCACGAGGGCCTTCCTTTTTGACCTACACTTGCTGATGTAAGTTCTCGACCTGTTTCTTCTTCTTGTCCTTACATTTATTCTTGAGTTGACAAATCCTGGAGAAATCTGAAATTAAGTAGCAGACGTCGAAGTAGGTTGGACCATGGGGTTAGGGGTGACGGGGGGAGGGCCCAGGGTTACAAGTCACATTTGCAGATTGCTTCACCTCTAGGACCTTCCCTCTGTAATTTGTTAAACGGGGTTAGACAGAAAGCAGGTTGCAAGAACTTTTTAAAGCAATGGAATTCTATCCCCCCTTCAAATGGAAGCTTACTTGAAACTAAAACATAAAAAGCAGTGAAAGCTCTGTTTAAAGAGGAGAGAGCCCTTCATGTTCCATATTCTCAGCCTTCTCTGTGTCCTCTCCTGTGCCTGAGGCTCCACTAGCGGAACGTGGGGGCCTGCAGATGCAAGGTGAGGCCTGTGGGCCTGGTCTCTGTTGCCACGATGTTTATGACTGGCATGCCCAGTGCCTGGCTTCTGCACGTGAGCAACCACAACTTCCTTTCCCACTTTAAAGTCTTTTCAATGGGAGTACTCTTCCCACCCCCTGGGTACAAGCCTCCAGGAGGCCCACACTTTGGCCAGTACACTCTCCACATGGTCACTTTATCACAAAACACAACCTCAGTTCAACATATCCATTCTAAGAGATTAACCAAAATCCAGAACTTAACTTTATAGCAAATCATTGGCACCTTTTTTTTTTTACAGCCATCTCTCATTCCAGGGTCCGAGAGGAGGGAGAAAGGTGTGGTAAACAAGGTGCTGGCAGTGTCAGGAGCTGGCTTCACGCCCTCCGGGTTGAGAGATATCGAATGCTGCTTTGCCAAGAGCTGCTTTCTTGGGCTTCTCCAAGGTTCTCCTCACTGGACTCTCCTACAGACCTCTTGCGCTGGTGGGTGCACCTCCACCCCAGGTGACTGCTGGTCACTGCTTCCCCCAACTGAGGTCAAAAGAAACCTGGAGGCTGACCATGCTCCCCAGCACCTGGGCCGCCATGTATCACCAAGGCCTTTCTTTTTGACCCCGCACTTGCTAATCTAAGTTCTAGTCCTGAGGTTCATTCTTCTCTTTAAATTTATTTTTGAGTTGATGAACCCTGGAGAAATCTGAAATCAGGGAGTAGCAGGCCTGAGCTCACCTCTGGCTTCTTGCTACTGACCTGGCTCTGCCCCTTTCAGTTGTCCTCGCTGGCCTTTTAGGCAGCCCTTGCTCAGTGCCCCCAAACTCTGGGAGTGAGTGAAACCCAGCGGGGTCACCTTGATTTTCTGCTGCTGCTTTCTGAGGCGTGAGTTAGATGGCAGCCCTTGATATCTCAGCTGCAGGGAGCACATAGCAAAGCTTTCCGGAGGATCCCTTGGGGGCCCCTCACCAGATGGGAAGTAAAGGAGGAGGTGGGGACACGTAGCTCAGTGCATCTCCCTCCATGGACATCTCTTGACAAGTCTCTTTGCTTCACACTCTGACCCCGTGATCTGGCCAAGTAGTCCAGGAAGGCATCACTCAGGGAATAGCCAGGAAGTCAGAGCCCCTGTGAGCTTCATAGAAAAAGGAACATATACTATGAATTAGACCATACTTGATGGTGGGAGCTGTCCCCCTTCAAATCGAAGCTTATTTGAAACTCGAATATAAAAAGCAGGGAAAGCTCTGTTTGAAGAGGAGAAAGCGCTTCAAGTTCCATATTCTCAGCCTTCTCTGTGTCCCCTCCTGTGCCTGAGGCTCCGCTAGAGGAACCTGGGGGCCTGCAAATGCAAGGTGAGGCCTGCGGGCCTGGTCTTATCGGCCTGCAGGAAACCCTTAATGGGAAAATAGGGTTTGAAAAGAGGAGGTGGAGGGTCATAGGAAGGTGGTGAACCAGCCCTGAAGCAGGAGAAGGAGTCTGCGCTTTCAAGGAGGATGGGAGCCAGGCTCCTCCAGCTCCTGGAGCAGGACTGCAAAGGAGGCAGGCAGGGAAGTCCATGGAAGGCTGCTGGGTCAGAATTCACAGCAAAGCATCGCTGCTGGGCTTGGCATCACTGCCGGTCAGCAGGCTCAGCAGCTGGGAAGGAGAGCTGCGTGTGCAGCAGAGAAGAGTGGCCAGCCGGTACTCATGGGCACCTCCACGTGGATCTCACCTCTCTAAACCAACAGTAACCACCAGAGAGGAAAGACTTCACCTCCCCTCCCAAGTCCCACACAGATTCACAACGGGTCAACTGGAATCCGGAACATGCTTGGGAAATGCAGCGCCCGGTGGAAACAAGTTGACTCTGGAACAATCCAGCACAAGGAGTTACTGACTGATGCTCCTTCTATTTTTTAAATTTACACTTCTTATTTCATGCCACTTATATCTTGGTGCCTAGGAGGCACCTACATCCTGTGATTCTTGTTTGCCGTTTGGCACATTTCAATGCATCCTTCAAAGAAGCCAAGAGCACATGTCAATGATGCATCATTTGCAACTTGTTCTGGAGGGGAACCAGCAAACAGCTGTTCTCTGGCCTTGGGCTACTTTTGAAAATGCAGTCAGTGGCTGGGGGAAGGTCGTGTGGGATAGAAGCAGAGGTGTCACAGGCTCAAGCTGGTGACTAGATGGACTTCAGTGAAGAGAGAAATCACAGAAGTAACTCACATTCACGGTGGTTGTTGTTTGTATTTTCCAAGTTAAAAAATTGAAGACCAAGTTTCCAGTTGTTAGAGGGCACCAGAAGCCTCACGTGGAGATGGGCAGCAGCTGTCAGGGATGTCACAGTCAAATCATTGCTGTTTTTGCATAGCTTGGTGGGGGAGCTGCGGAGGGGAAAGTGCTGGAAATTGCTTCCTTGGGAGCTTCCTGCAGGTGTGGCACACACCACCACCAAGCCGTCCATGTGGTTGTTCATTCTAAGCACCATTCAGGGGACAAACAGATGATCTAACAGCTTTTGGCTCAGTGGAGACAAAGCTACGGAAGGTGGGGTGAGAGGCCTCTTTGGAGAGCTGTCAACAGAGAGGAGACGGTAGGAAGTGGGGGAGGAGAACAAGAGGCTGAGCAATCTATAGGGTATAGGATGTGCAACCTGGTGTGGGCAGATGTAGAGAAAACAACTTATTCTCTGCTTGATAACAGAGATGTAGTTCTTCTGGCACTTGATTCCCAAGAATGTTCATACACTCAAATATATTCTCTTTGCTTGTAAAATCTGTGTCCTCCACATTCCCTTCATTCAGCAAAGGAAGACAGTATTGTGTAATGAAAAAATAACAGTGCTATCAGTAACAGTAGCCAATACATAGTGAGCACTTGTGATGTCCTGGGGATTATTCTAAACGCATGACATGCAGGAGCTCATTAAGCTCTCACAGGAACCCTGGAAGTTGGGTGCATCGTTACTGTGATGCAGAAATGGAAGCACAGAGAGATCGAATAACATGTCCAGGTGACAATGACAGGTGAGTAGGCTCATGCAGGGATTCAAAGCATTGGCTTTGAATTCAGGCCATGAGTTGCTGTTTGACCTGGGGCAAGTCAATAATGTAAATGATTTTTAGTTTTTCATCCATAAAGTGGAAATAATAATAGTTTCTATATCTCAGAGTTGTGATGAGGGTTAAATATTAGCATGACATTTATATGGCTGGTACGTAATAAGAGCTCAATAAATGGTCTCCTGTCATGATCACTTCCTAGGTTCTTTTAAATCTTTTCCATCCCAGCAGCCCTCAGCCCTATCCCTCTCCACATACCCATAGCATTGCCATCTAAAACGTGTGTGTGTGTATGTATGCATGTGTGTGCACTCCTGGTCATGTGGGGAAGAAGTGAGATGGCGAAGTGAAAGAGCCACTTAGAACTCAGTCTAGCCCTGGGGACTGTGGAACTGGTTGCAGCATCCCTGGGGTGGCATCTGCCTGCCACTTTTTGTTTGTTGATTTATTTTGATTTGACACACCAGGACAGATGGCTGAGGGAAGGAGGTTGATAAGAGTCAATATTTGGTGACACGTGAAAAATGCGCTTGTGGAATTAATCAGCCTTGTCATTTTGGGCTAGTTGCCATGGCTATGGAGAGTCCTGGGTCTTGTGTAAATTGGAGTGTAGGGATCGCAGCATGTCGCTGCTCCTTGATTTCTCAGTCCAAGGCTCCTCAAAGAGTCCCTGTGTTCCCCCATCAAGGCCATGGTTTCAGACACCTTGGGGACTGCAAATAGTGAGAGTGGCTCACCTGTGCCCCTGAATGAAGGGATGGATTTCTGTCCCTCTCAGGGATCATGTGCATCTTAGGACAGTGATTCAAAGACAGCGAACAGATTTGGGAATCAACAGAATCACCAATATTTTGTGTTGCCGTGTAAGTGCGGTAAAAGAAAAAAACAAACTACCATTTTATAAAGAGGCATTTTAATACTATAAAGAAGGAAGGACATAATTTCAGTATAGAAAAATTGTTCTTTACATAGAAAAAGTTTCATTTAATAAAAAAATTTCCCATCATCATTTTTTTTATTTCATTGGTAACTAGTGGAAGCTTTCTAACAGATTGGCTATGTAGGTGTATTTCATAAGTGTGGAGGCAAGCAGACAGAATAGTTAAAACAGTGCTTCAGCTGGAATTCTAGTGAGCATGACTGTTAGAGACATGGGGCAGAGCAATGAGCTCCTCAGTGCCTCAGTGTGCCCTGTCATAAAATGGGTATATCTGTTCTCGCCTTGTTTACTTCATGAGGTGGCTCTGAGGATTAGCTAGACGATACAGGTGAAAACAAATGGTAACTTCTTACCAAATTTGGGAGCTCCTCAGAGGCAGCAACTATGTCATTTAGTGTCCCTAGCATCTGTTAGGTAAAAACTACTCAATTCAAGCCTGCTGAATAAATAAGACAGCAAGTCAGAATAGTGTCTGTAACAGCAGGGAATCAAACCGGACGGGAGGGGAGGGGAGGGCACTGCCAGGACAATGGGCTCGGCTACACTTCCCTCTTCTTTCCAGGTCAGCAGCTTCATATTCTTCTTAATCAGAAGGATCAACCCAGCGTGTTCCCTTGACTTAACTAGATTCTCGAATCTCCAGTAAACTTCATCTGTTGTCTCTGGAATCCAGGCGATTTTCGTTTTCTTGGGGAAGACCTTTCCAACAGTGATGGTTATTAGGACTTGAAACACACTAGCTGGGGGTGTTGGCCTTGGCACCGGACTACCTGGGTCTGGATACTGCCTCCTCCACTTACTAGCTTCATGCTGTTTGGCAAGTTACTGACCCTCTCTGTGCCTCAGTTTCCTTATTTGTAAATGGGGTTAATAATAGATCACACCTCGTAGGGTTTTATGGAGATAAAATGAGTGAGGACTTACCAAATACTTAGCATAGTACCTGGCACATTGTGGGCATTTTGACTTTCTGTAGGCAGTGAAGGTTGCTATTGTCTGCTACACATCAATACTCAGAGACTGCACTGAGACAGCCTCAAACAATGGGAAGATAAGATCATCCTATGAGGGTCCAACCAGATCCTAGCAGATAGAAGCAAAATTTAAGAGAGACAGCTTGGACTCTGAGATTT
Organism: Ateles fusciceps; assembly: GCA_036589455.1. NCBI lineage: Eukaryota > Metazoa > Chordata > Mammalia > Primates > Atelidae > Ateles > Ateles fusciceps. The sequence continues at coordinate 8,370,162 of JAZHEH010003061.1, read as the reverse complement.
GACTAACTCCATTGAATATTTTAACACATTTAATGACAGGTGCTGTCAGTCACAGAAACATGGTCATCATGAAAACAAAGGAAAAGGAGAGGCCCGGAGACAAAAATAGGCAATGTCCATCAGAATGTCCACCTGAGCTTTGTCTTGGCTGCTGGTGGAGTGGGAGAATTTAACCACCATCTCTTAAGGGTTCCCAGCCTACCATTGTCAGGTCTTGCTGATCCAGCAATCTTTTTTTTTAATTTATTTTTTTATACGGAGTCTCGCTCTGTCACCCAGGCTGGAGTGCAGTGGTGTGATACAACCTCACCTCCTGGGTTAAAGCGATTCTCATGCCTTAGCCTACCGAATAGCTGCTACTACAGGCGTGCACCACCGCACCAGGCTAATTTTTTTGTATTTTTAGTAGAGATGGGGTTTTACCATATTGGTCAGGCTGGTCTCGAACTTCTGACCTTAGTTGATCCACCCGCCTCTCCCAAAGTGCTAGGATTATAGGCATGAGCTACCATGCCCGGCTCACCCAGGCAATCTTAATAATTGCAACAATACACTTACATAACCACTCTCTGTTCTAATCCAGGAACACAAAACAACATTCCACAGCCAGTGGGCTTTCCTCCCAGATCTACCTACAGGAGGAGAGTGGCTTTATGCCTCAGCCACCTGACCTTGGTGGGCGGCTCTCTTTGTGTCTACCTTCAGACCAAAGGTCAGACCAGGGATCACAGTCAAGTCCTTAAATGAAGAGCTGTCACCCTGGGAAGCCTCTGGGAAGACAGCTGTCGGGCCTTCTCTGACATTCCCGGGCAAGACCTTTTCTTACTTTTACCGTCCCAGGTGGCTCTTCCTTCTGCCCAGCAATTAGCTCAGCTGCAGAGCCTGGCAGATGCTAGGAGCCTCACTGTGCTTTGTAAGAGTTGATTTAGGAGGCAAAACAAGCCACATAGAGCCTCTGTTTGTGTTGGAATAACAATGACTAGGACCGTGGCTTTGACCCCAGCTGTGTCACCAGACAAAAGGAGAGTTTAGTGACAGGAACAGGGGGTAGGATTACCTTTGACTAGCTTTCAAAATGCCATGGCTCCTGCAGCCAGAAGTCAGGTCTTAGCAGTTGAGAAGGAGACAGAAAGCACCCATGGAACTCTCTTCTCTTCCCCAAACATGCCCAGCCCTTCATGTTCCAAGTTGTCACTTTTGCTGCTATTTCTGTATCTGTGGCAAACACTCATCTTGCAAAAATCAGCCAAAACAATAGAGCTGGAAAGAGCTCAGAGGCACCTGGTTCGGTGGTTCTCTATCCTGTCACCACCAAAAACCCTTTCATGAGTGTACTCCATGGACCCCTTATTTTGCAAGGTTTTTGTCTTTCAAATAAGCGGCATTTACCAAGTAATAATGGATTAATTGACCAAAGACTTACACAGTGTCCAAACTGAACTTCTGGTCAGCAAATATTCATGTTGAGTTAATTTGATTCCAGCCCAAAGCAAGAAACTTGATATTTTTACCAGTTTCGGGCAGCCTGATCTCTAGTAATTGTGCAGCTTTAGGTGGGCTTCCTGTTGGAAGATAGCCAGAGAAATCTTACGGTTATTTTCTAGGATCTCAGAGGGCCCTCGATGGGAAACCCAATCTAAACTTTACTCTTCAAATGTATTCATTCATTTGTTATATTGGGACAAATGGACAGAGAGCTGACATTGACTACATTTCTACCACACATAGGACATTGCGCTAGGCCCTCTCACAGGTATGATCTCAATGAGAAGCCCCATCACTTGTATGAGATGGGTAGTACCATCATCTCAACCACATTATACAGATGAGGAAACTGAGGTAAGAGTCAGTAACTTTCTCAGGGGCATACAACTATTCAGTGACAGAGGTAGGACACTGATTCAGGGTTTGTTTTAAAACTTTATTAAGATATATTTCACATACATTTAACTCACCCATTTAATGTGTGTTATTCAGTAGTTTTTAGTATATCCAGAGTTGTGCAACCATCATCACAATAAATTTTAGAAAATTATTCATCACCCATTAAGGAAATCCCATACCTATTTGCAGTCACTCCCTGTCTCTCCCAATCCCTCCGTCTCGGCCCTAGGTAAACACCAGTCTAGTTTTTGTCTGTCGATGGCTTGCCTGTTCTGGACATTTTCTGGACATTTTATGTAAATTGACCCAGTTTTTCAGACTCTAAAATCCACATACATACATACTCTTGCTCAGGAATCAGGGCAGATTACAAATCCTTCCCATAGTTTTATAAGTTGTTTCTTATGTTACTTTGAAAGCACACAAATACCTAAATGTTACATTCTTCATGTTTGAAGCACACAAAAATTCAAATATTATGCCATATCAGGGTAAAAAATGGCATGCCATTATGTAGCTGTCACATACTTAATTTGAATGGTGACACATTCTCTCCCACTGCTTCCCAGGCACACCGAGCACTCTGAGAGGAGAGACCTCTCTTGCCCTCTCTTAAGCCTTCTCATCATTTTGTTTTGAACCTGGTCACCGTACAGCCTTCAGGGTACCTGGTGTGTGTCCCTCTCCAGATCGAAAGAGTCCTGGCCCAGGTGGTGTGAGGTCCCCTTCCTACCTGAGAGGCTCCTCTGTGTTTTCTGGCTCTCTTGTTCTGTTCTCCTTCACCTTTCCTTGCTTGCAAATTGCTGTTGGCAACATGATTTATTCTCCTGCCACAGACAATGGGGATGTTTAACACCCATGTCTAATAGTTTTCCATATAGAATTCCCCTCTTGTCAGTTGCTTTGTCTCCTGGGTTCAGGTTTTTTTTTCCCAGGTGATCAATTATTCCTGCTAGGTTTGTCCTTTTGTATCTTCAGGGTCTGTCCTGAATGTCTGTCCTGAGTGCATGTGTTTGGCTTGTGCCATGGGTGTCAGCGAAACGGCTCACATGTTACAGGTCAGGACGGACATAAGTAGGACTCCTAGAAACTGGTATTCCACAAGGAGTCCCCAGCTCTTCCTCTGTTTGTTCATTCACTCATTCATTCATTCATTCATTCATTCATTTTCTCATGTGACAGATGCTGAGACTCTTCGTCTCCCCAGGAGCTGTGAGCACGCAGGGCACAGCCTCACTCCTCACACCGTGCTCTTTTCACCAGCTCTGCTTCTTGTTTGGGGGGACAAGTACACTTGGGGTACGAGTTGTGGGTCTGAGTTGGGGTTTCCTAAGCTTTTAGATAATTATGGGGCCGCAGTCTGGAGCATAGATTTACTCAGTGTTTTGGGAGGGAATTTTTTGTATTAAAATAAGGACTGATCTATTATGGGGAAGAATTGAGAGTTAGCCTGACTTTTAAAGAAAACATTTACGACTTCAAAGACGTTTTGGAGCTTGTGGAGAAATTCTTGAACTCCACGCCCTGCCTACGTACACACACACACATCAGAAACATAAGATACATATCAAGACCAGCTTCTGGTAGACATCCACAGCCTCTTTGATGGGCACACAGGCCTCTAGAGCCAGGGAGATGAAGGAGCCTCTGAATTCTGCTTACTACTCAACTTGGAAAATCTGTGGACAAGTTTATAATAGGTCTTTTGAACAGAGTTTTTCCCTTGGGTTTCTCTGACAGGCAGCCCACCAGGGGCCCAGGTAGCCCATTAAACTTCCAGACCTCCACTGAAGTTGAAGAGGTTAGTCCTCTGCAGTGGGCCCAGAATATGAAATGTGTTTTGTTCCGCAGTGCTGGGCTCTCTTTCCTAGATGGGAGAGGGGGAAAGATGCTAAGTCTAGGCTGAGCAGGTATGCTGGGATGACCCGCTAGGACTGAGGCTGGCACCTATTTATGGATTGGTGAGTGCTCATGTTTGCTGTTTGTGTTAGTCTGTTCTTGCACTGCTATGAAGAAATACCCGAAACTGGGTAACTTATAAAGAAAAGAGGTTTAATTGGCTTATGGTTCTACAGGCTGTACAGAAAGCAGAGCGGCTTCTGCTTCTGGGGAGGCCTCAGGAAACTTAAAATCATGGCAGAAGGCGAAGGGAAGCAGGCATGTCTTACATGGCCGGAGCAGGAGGAAGAGAGGAGGGGTGAAGTGCTATACACTTTTAAACAACCAGATCTCGTGGTAACTCACTCACTTGGACGGCACTGGGATAATGGTGCTAAAACATTCATGAGCACTCCACCCCCATGATCTAGTCACCTCCCACCAGGTCCCACTTCAAACACTGGGGATTACGATTCTCCATGAGGTTTGGTGAAGACACAGATCCAAACTATATCAGTGTTTAAAGAATTTGAAAATCATGACTAATACGAAGTAGACTTTATTTGTAACGACTCACACTATTATACAACTTTAAATGCCTGGCCACTTCTCATGAATATTTCCAGGCCCCCCTCAGATGATCATGTATAATCCCAGACAGGGATGTTATAGGGATAAAATGAGATGATACATGGAAGGCCCTGAATGACGTCCCAGGCATAGTGGGAGGGTTCAGTATATGTTCCCTATTATTCAGTCAATGTGTGCTGAATACATAAATTGTGGAAAGCATTTCATCACCAGAAATATCTTTATAATTTTGTCTCCTTACCCCTCAGTGAAGGAACCAATGTCAAACGACAAGAATGAGTTTGATAGTGGAAATGGAGTTATCTATATTTTAAAGAGTCCATTGACTTATAGCAAAGGACTGGAAATCCTTAGTGATTTCTCCTTTCCTGGGATTGTTTACCTTCTATTTCTCAGAATGTATATGTGTGTTTGTGTGTATATTTCAGTGCTACTTTGAGTTAGACCATATTTGCTTAATTTCTTATATTCTTGAAAGACTTACAAGTTACTAATACTTCAAAGAACTGACCTCCCTGGATCCCAGTGCATCTTCCTGGGACATAATTTGCAGGTTCCATCAAGTCTAATCTACTTAGTGACATGACTTTGGGCTCTCATGTGTCTGATAAGATTTTTCTCCCTAACTCTAGAATGTATATTAAACCCGCCATTTATATTTGACCTGTTAGTAATTATAAATGCATACCATCATTTCTCTTTTGGTCCTAAGATCTGCTTGGCAAGTGAATTAGTTCACCCAGTTTGGTGTTCTGTACTGTGGGAGAAAGGAAAATGCTTCTGTCTGTCACAGTGCAATCTCCCTTTCCCTAATTAGGAATGGTTGGGAATCTCTGGGCTCTTATTTTATTCTTTTGTCATTTGGGCCCTTCTTAATGGAAGCCTCTGCCTTTGCCTGTCTCCAGTTATCTTTTATCTCACCTAAGAGTTTAGGAAATTTAAAACCAAACTTCCTTCTTTGTGTTAAGAGGTCACTGGAGCCATTATTATAATCTGGATTTGAATATCTCTCTCATAAAAGGGCTCATAAAAGAAGCTTGATCAGCACTGACTAATTCAATGACTTTGGAAACCTCTGTTCTCCGTTTAGGCTTTCTATTAGCTTGATTCAGCTCTGGACAATTGATTCTTTAAGTTTCATATGGAGAGTTTCACTTTTCTTTTCTTTTCTTTTTTTTTTTTTGTGAGACAGAGTCTTACTCTGTCGCCCAGGCTGGAGTGCACTGGTGCAATCTCGGCTCACTGCAACCTCTGCCTCCCAGGTTCAAGCAGTTCTCCTGCTTCGGCCTCCCCAGTAGCTGGGATTACAGGCATGTGCCACCACGCCCAGCTAATATTTATATTTTTAGTAGAGATGGGGTTTTACCATGTTGGCCAGGCTGGTTTCGAACTCCTGCCCTCAGGTGATTCACCTGCCTTGGCCTCGCAAAGTTCTGGGATTGCAGGTGTGAAGCCACTGTACCCAGCCCACATTTCTTTTTAAAGTTAACAGAACCCAATGTAAATCTTCAGCAAATTATTTTCCTTAATCATAGAATAGATGGCATTACTTCCTTTATGATTATTTGTATAGACCTTTGCCAATTCAGCCTTAAGATCCAAATGTAAATCACAGAACAGTAGAGATGGAAGATTTAGGATCATCGAGATTTACTTTCTTACTTCACAGGTAAGGAAACTATGAGAAGTGAGGTGATTTGGCCAAAGTCACAGAGATAAATTAGTAGTTACAACAGATTGTATTTCTTATCATTGTTTGTTTAAAGCCCCATATCTGAGCTACTTTTCTTAGAAGTTATGGGAAAAGGCAGGCTGGAAGAAAAAGGTTGAGCTTTTAAGGTCCAAGACAGAAGGTGATTAGGACATCATGTGAAAGACCGATGTCAGAATGGGGAATGAAAAGATACCAGATGTTCAAAGCCAAAGTCAGAGCTCAAACCAAAGACATGGATGAGTCAAGGGAGGAGAGATCACGAAGAGGTGGTCTGTGCCAAGGAGGTGAACTGCGAGGGAAAGCTGGGGGGGGCCCATAAGGCCGTGCTCTTAATTGCATTAACTCCCTTTGCAGACTTGCTCTTGTTAAAACAGCAGAGTTTTATGTTTTATAAGGTAATTATTTACATAATTAAGAAATCAAACAGTGTTAAAAAGCTTATAATACAAAGCAGCAGTTTCCTGAATAAACCCACACCGGCTGCTGGTTCTTGGCTAAAAGACAGGCTTTGAATTTTTAGCTGCTTTCTCTGAGTTACCTATGCATTTAAATACATGGGTATGCGGCGGTGTTTAAACTTACAAATGTTATCAGATATGAAGATTTAGTATCTACACCTCTCTTCATCCTCTCGTCCAAATTTTACCACACTTTAAATTATATCAATCATGAGTCTTTAAACCATTATGACAGTGTAAGCATTGTTCACTGCAGAACCTATTAGAATATTGGGATTGCATATTTTTTTCTTGAATTGGCTTTTGTCATTCCTTGAGTTAATCATTGCCTGATTGCCTCTCCTTTCCAGAAGCTTCATCACAGCCCCTATTCATCACCCTTTCTATTGGGTCTTCTTTTTTCTGGACGCTCTTTCGTGACGCGCTTTCTTTTCCTGGACCAGTGAGGATTAGTGGCTCTCTAGTTCTGCCACACTTGGGATTTAACTTGGGATCTTCTCTCAACAGCTTTTCTAGGTTGGATTTCAGTTTCTGGGATGCCATGTTTTCCTTTTCCTTGGTTACTTCCTTGTAACCAAGATGCGTATCCTCCAGGCACTTTTAAGAAAAGAAGGTTAATTATCTGAGTCTAAACAAGTCTGCAAATGTCCATTCTGTTTTCATACTTGATTCAGTTTGCCTGGGTGTAAAATTCCAGGCTGAAAAATTACCTTCTTAAAAGTTCTGAAGGCATTGGCTCATTGTTTCCTGGTATTTGGTGGTGTTGTTGAGAACATAGACGCTATTCTGATTCTATTGATTTGTTCCCCTTGAAGCTTTTAGAAGCTTTTCATTCCAAATGTTCACACCTTGGGAGGTCTTTTTTAAATTTGTTTGTTGACCATTCCACAATAGGTCAGTGGACTTCTGATAGTTAAATGTGCTGACACCAGAGTTGGATGGCCCAGATTCAAAACCTGAGTCCACCATGTACCAGCTATGGCACCGATTAACTTACTAACCCTCTCTGGGCTAGTTTTTTTATCTGGAAAATCCCGAGGAACCTCATGACATTACTGTGAGGATTAAAACAAATAATATACATGCAGCATTTAGAATAGTGCCTGGCACATAGTGGCGAATGCTGTACTGAGATAGGCATTGTCAGCATTCAGTTCTGCAGTCTCAGCATAGCAGAGTGCCATATCCAATCCTGTGTCCCCCTGATTGGACTGGCTGCCATTCTTTCATGCCCCCCCCTCAACCCAGGAAAACCACTTGGCAACCACCACACTGTTTTTTATAAATTATACTGTAAGTTCTGGGGTACACGTGCAGAACATGCGGGTTTGCTACATAGGTACACACGTGCCATGGTGGTTTGCTGCACCCATCATCCCATCATCTACATTAGGTATTTCTCCTAATGCTATCCCCTCCCCTAGCTCCCCTGCTCAACAGGCGCCAGTGTGTGATATTCCCCTCCCTGTGTCCATGTGTTCTCATTATTCAACACTTATTTATGAGTGAGAACATACCGTGTTTGGTTTTCTGTTCTTGTGTCAGTTTGCTGAAAATGATGGTTTCCAGCTTCATCCATGTCCCTGCAAAGGACATAAACTCATCTTTTTTATGGCTGCATAGTATTCCATGGTGGCACCAATCACACTCTTAAAGGCTGCAGAGGGGACTTTTGATCTTTGTTGAGTTCTGACTCTGTCACCACCAGTGCAGAGCACTGCCCTCTTGGCTAGCCAGGTCCGCCGTGGCAGCTGCTCCAATCCTTCGTGCCATTCACATGAAGGCATGATTCAACAGGACCTGTCTCTTACCTCATGTACCTGTCATTTACTTCCTTCCCTAGGACTTCCCCATTTCCACCGAGGCATGAGACTCTGTGCATGCACTCAGCACCTGCACGTGCCTCATGGCTTTCTGAGCAGGGCCTGAGACACTGCAGGAAGCTGTGCAAGCTTGTGGGTATGCCACTGGCCCATGCCCACTTGCTGGCAGCCATTGCTGCTGCTGTAGGATCTGGCTTCTGTGGTGGCCTCTGGAAGAGCCAGATGGAGCAGCCAAGAAGTGCAGGGAGAGAGGTGGCAAGTCTGACCATTGGAAATGGGAATGAGCAGATACGTTTTCCTATTATCTCTGAGTTGGTTCATTAACAGACTGAAAAGCAAACACCGTTACTCGTTATAAATCCACGGCCAGCTTGGGAGCACCTTCTCTTACGTTTGTTCCCCTCCTTCCCTGCCTGATTCCCTCTTTTCCATCATTCTTGCTCTTTTGGGAATACATTCCCCCACTGAAGAGTTAGCAACAATAAGATAGCCTTTGGGTTTGGTTTGTAGGAAGCCTAGACTAAGCCATAGTGAGTCCCAGAGCTTGATCTCCTGAGCTGAGTCTGGGTCTGAATTTTGGTCCTGGCCGTGCCAGCTGGAAGGCATGGGGCAAGTTACTTAACCTCTCTGTGCTCCAGTTTCCTTATCTGTAAATTGCTCAAATGATAGAAGCTACCTCACAGGATTATCAGGAAGATTAAATTAATTAATACTTCTAAAATGCACAGTGAACACTCAAAAAATGTTAGCTATTATTCAGTTCCGTGAATTTTTCAATATCAATTTTTGATATTTTCATTCCCTCTGTTTTCTCAACTCCATTTTTTGAAATATCTATTATGTGAAAATTGGTCTTCCTGAATTCTCTCTGTCTTTTTTTTTTTTTCTTTCCCCCCCCCCTTTTTTCCGGGGGGGCCCGCCCGGGGCTTATATTTTCTGTTACATTTTCCATATATTTGTCTTTTTCTTCTGTTTTACCAGATATGCTATCTTCTTTATATTCTAAGCCTTCTATTGAATTTTTATTTTGGTATCATGCTTAAAGCCGCCAAGATTACTTTGTTCTCCAATTGTTTCATTTGAATTATATTCTGTTCTTTTTTGGGGAGAAAGAGTATCTAATATAGTCTCATATATTTGAGGTTATTCCATAGAAGTTGTAAAGTCCACCACCCTCTGTATCTGACACTTTCATCTATTCATTGACTTTTTTCTTCTTTTGGTCCCTTTGGTGGCGGGGGGCTGGGGGCTTCTGGAGGAGGATGGAAAATTCCCTCCAATGGCTGATGATCCTTGGTTTTTTGTTTATATTTAAGATTATGGCAGAAATAAACTGATTGAAAGTTCTGTGAGTTATTTTTCTATATTGGGGTGAGGGCAACATGTGGGAGTCTCTTCTCTGTGGCCATTTTCTTTCTGTGGGGGAGGAACCTTCCTCTCCCCTGCCTGGGGCTGGCCTGGAGCCTTCAGCCTGTGTTCAGGGCGAGGGAAGACGCCCGTGTTCTATCCCATTGCTCCTACTGTTTTCAGCCCATCCGACTTGCTTCTCTGATCTGTTCTACCTGGAGTTCCTAAGACTGAAGCCTCTCTACCTTCCAGTTTCTGCAGAGAACACCTCTCTAATCTCCTTACCAAAGACTCCCAGCTAGCCACTGATGAAGCAGATGGAAGCTGCTGGTTTCTACTCTTCAGCACGAGGACCTCGAGACAAACTCCACTCTCCTTTCATCTGGGTGCCTGGCCCCTCTGAGTTCAAGTCCCTGCCAGCTCGGTAGGCTCTGCATGGAGAGCAGTTATCTCTCCTCCACCCGTCTGCTCTCCCGCTTCCAGAATTCCATCACAGTCCGCTTTTACATCCCCCTCCTCTTCTCTTCATCCTTGGGTTTATAACTCCACCTCTCTATCCACTCCCCAGCCCACCAGCCAGCCAGCTTTAATTTCATTTGAGTGGGTCTTTCATCAGAAGAATTTTGCCAAGAACACCCAGTTAAGTTTGAAAGGCCAGCCTTCTACCATTTAGAGAAGAATGTTACATGCCCTAACAAGGCCCATAAAATAATGTTCAATACCTGGGCATTGACTCCAACATGAACGAGGTGTGCTAAAAAAGTTTGAAGGTATTCGGAGGGGTTCTTGGGAGCTTTTGCCGTTGAGGTCAGATTTCTTCTCCATGCCCCTGGGCCCTCTCACTGTTTGAGCTTCTCCTCTATTCTTGGGCATTTCTGATGTTGGTCCAAGTGCCTGTTCTTTTGCCTTAATGGCAATGCTTCCCTTCCCCTCTCATTGTTCTTTCCTTTTTGATCCCAGGTGTAGGGTTACAGATTTGGCAAACAGGATGCCCAGTTAAATTTGAATTTCAGATACAGAACACATAACATGTTTTGTGTAAATAGGTCCTTTGAAATATTTGGGACGCACTTATATTAAAAATACATTTTGTTAGTTGTTTACCTGACTTTTAAACTTAACTGGGTGTCCTCTAGTTTATCTGGCAGCTCTATCCGAGTGACCTTTCTTTTATTCCCTGCAAATCAAGATGGGTCTGAGTCAAGACAGCCAGTCTGTATCACAAAAGGGCCTTGTCCTCACTGGATTTCTGTTCTAAAAGGGACCCACAGCTATTTACATAACACATGGCAGCCTAACACCCATGCAATTGTAAATTACAGTCTGCTTATTCATTGTTGATTTAGGAACCCAACCATATTTCTCAGCTGTCTTCAGTTCTCTAGCTTCAGATTCAATAAATAAATGTGGTGTTCTAACAACGTTTGTGCCATTGTGTCGCCTTTGTTTCTTGTCTGTTCCCATTCCAGACTTCACCGCTCGGAACTCCTGCTCCCCACCCCCGGTAGGCACACGCAAAATTGCCCTGCCATCCCAGTGGGACGTTGCTCCCATGGTCAGCATCTCTGTTTCATGCTTTGGAGGATTTGGAGGTAATTCTAACCAGAACTCTGTTTTTGAGAACGTTACCACATCCTGTGCCTTTCCTCATAGATAGGTGCCGGCAGGTACCAGGTGTACTATACCTGCAGGATTTGTTAGTACTCCGTGCCCGAGAACACAAACTTGACGAGGAACTCTTGTCCTGAAGAAAAGCTGAATTGTGGTTGTACCGATCACATAAAAGAATACAGGAAATGAATATAATGGATATATACTGCTGAGGAAAGCAATTCACAAAATAACATTAACATTTTCATCTGGTCCCTATGGAGTCATTCTTTTTAAGGTCATTCCTTGAAGGTAGTTTTCTTTTGAAGTTGTAAGCCAGCACGTGTTATTTCACGCTGAAGAACTCTGCCTGCTACATTCCTGAGGCAATCCAAGAGGTCAGCTATTAACAGAGCTGGGCTAAATATATCCCTTCCAGGAGCCTCCAGCCTCAGTTCCAGGGTCACATCCTGTGTCAGCTGGAGCAGATTCTCTCCTGCTTTCCTGCCTCCAGGCAGCATCATCAGAGGTCTTGAGGGGTCCAAAGAGGTTGGCATGATAAACTGAGGGACTTCCTTGAGGCCCTGTCTGTTTACCTGAAACAGCTGGTCCACCTGCTCCCTGCTGCTACTTCACAAACCTCTATATATGTATATATCTACTATGTATCATGCCTGCCTCCACGTAAAATACAAAGCACAGCCTTAACCTCATAGCGAAGACTCACACCAAAGGAGGGATTTTATACATGGGATTTGAGGGATTTATCAGGTAGGGGGGCATTTGGCTTTTTTCTAATGGGAAGAGATGAAGGTCTTGGAGCAGCAAGTCTGAAATGAAAGCCTATATTTTTCTTTTGGTTTGCTTGGGACTAGGGGTGTCCCTGGGTGTGGGACTTTCAGTGGTAACACTTGGGCAGTGTTGGGTAAACTGGGACAGTCGGTCACCCTCCATACCCTTCACCACCACTATCCTTCAGATTCCCTTCACCACTATTTCTTATACTGGCTGAAAGAAAGAGAGGGTAAGAGGTCAGAGCACCAGACGGAGCTTTGGTAGTTTTCACCAAACCCATTCCAGATATCTGGGGGTTTCACAATAGAACAACATTGGGAGGGGTCAATATTCACCTTCTTTGAAGGTGTTTGTGAGAAAAGGAACCTTAAGAGATTGAAGGGAAAGATATAACTATAGTTTTAATTTGGAAAATCACTCTAAAGAACTATTTTAAGTGTTTGCATATCACTTGTTTGAATTTAATTTTCCAGTAAATGTTCCTAATACATAAAAAATTGAAACGTTTGTGATTATAAGTCTGTAGGGTTTGAACCCAGAGCCACAATCTCTAATTTTAACAAATCCTTCACCTGCTGTTTTGGACTTTACAGTCCATGGCACTCTGCCTCCACCTGGTGGCAGTGTACCTAAATTAAGTCGGGTTCCTCCTTCCCCCTCCATATTTTTGTGTGTGGCGAGAGCCTCACTTTTGGGAATTGTATCTTACAAGTCAAATTATACAGATATTAATTTGTCTCATAGTATACTATCATTTTTATTTAGAATTCAGCGTCAATTTGGAGCAAAAATTGTGTCTTTATATTTGCTTTATCTTGTGAAGTACTACAAGCCTAATAAAATAATTGAATACTGCAGTCCCTTAGAGAAGTTACAACTATTGTAAGCAGATATCACAAAGAACATGATTTGTGAAAATATCATGTGTATAGATTTTATGAGGTTATAATAAATAAAACTTGTAAGAAATGTATATCAGACACAATTCATCATGTCCATTATCATACCGAGTTCCACAATTATTAGACTCAAGGATTAGGAGTTCACATTAGGGAATGTAAGTGGGATTGCTTTTGCATAGGCAAATCTGTGTATCTTATATATTCTTTATTTTATTTTTATTTTGTTAACTCCGCAGCATGAGAATTCTGAAATAATGCTAAAATTCATGAGTTATTTTATCATCAACGTACTCTGGGATCAGAAGACTCAAAGCCCACTTGTACATTTTGCTGCTTCTTTGGGGAAAGTCATTTCACTTCCCTAGGGCTGGCTTTCCTGGTCTGTGAAACTGAGATCATAATTATATGTCACCAGGTGGGTGTAAAAGTCAAGCAAGATGCTGTGTGTACAAGTGCTCTGTCATCCAGATGTTAGTCTCAGGGGCATCGTTATCACATGCAAATTGAAGGCAAAGATTCCAGATCATACTTCCCAGTCCCTGGCTGCAGTCCGCCCTCCATTTAAATCCTAGGCCTGAGTTTCCTTGGAATATATCAAGGACTTCTAATTCCCTGTGAACCCACTGGTCTTCTCACTTGCCAGGACCTCTCCCAGGCCCCCAACCGTCACTCTCCACATGCCCAGCTTCTCCCTTCCCCCAACAATGGCTAAAGCAGCCTGCACCAGAGTAGAATAGGCACCCCGCCTAGATTAGGTGTGGGGTTCTCTGGGGTGGGGATGGGATCCAGAGCCTGTTACCCAGGAGTGTTGTCACAGAGGAAACCAGTAGAGTTAAGGGAAATGGGAGAAGCAAGGGTGTTGCGGAGAAGAAGGGTGGCCCTGTTTTCTGCCTACCCTCCAACTAGGTCCTCTGATAGGAGAAAAATAATTTTACCTTCAGGTCTACACTTAGCAACAATCTGATTCTGGGGCAAGGAGAACGTTCTCTTCCCTTATCCCTCCCCCTCTCCCCCACTTCCTCCCTATGTTCACACACACACAAAGGCGAGGCGTTGCGCATGCACCTTTTTATGACCCATTCCATATGCCTTGCTGATGTTCCCTCTAGGAGAAGCAAAGCCTCTTTTCCCTCCACAGAAGGACCTTTAAGAGGGGTGGCTGAGTGTGGGAAAGGGGGGAGCTGCAGCAGGCAGAGCATCCCGAGGCGGGGTCTCAGAGCTGAGTCCTGAGCAAGTATAGAGCTCAGTCAGTGGAGAATGGAGCGGCAAAATGTGGGCCTTTCCAAGAAAGGCCAATACTGTGTGGTCCTCAGGCCATGATCAAGCATTCCTTCCTCCGCTGGGTCAGGCCCTTCTCCATTCCTTGCCCTAAAGCCCTCCTCTGCACAGAGGCAGACCATCGGTCGCTTTTCTTGCAGAGCTTCTCTGGCTCCTCCAGGCTCATGGGGCATGCATTTCTGGAAAACCCACTTTGATGGCACACTTCATCTGACCAACCTAATATTATTTTTGTCGTCATCTTAATTTCTTACTAAAACAGGGGGGGAAAACCTGTTTCCACTCTTCTTTTGAAATGAAGTGGAGGTTTTTCAGCTCTTTGGTGGTGTTTTTGTAAGCATTCCAATTCAGTGCTGTTTTTAGGTTCTGATTGCCTCCCCCAACTCTCTTCTGTATAAAATAACAACTTAAAATTTACCTCATTGCTTCTAGTGTCATTCTCACCCTTGGCAATACAGTTTCTGACAAGGCTCCATGCTGCAGGAAGGCTGCCTCCCAGGTAATGGAGGCTCCATGACTGTACTGGAGTTTGAGTAGCTTCTGAATTTCTTCCAGAAAAAGGAAAAAATATATATATATAAAGCATTTTCATTTGCAGGTACTCCTCCTGTTGCCGAGGCCCAGGCTACTGTCTGGGCAAGAGCACACATAGGATGTGAAACCTTCCATAACAAAATGCCCGTCTACCTCCTCCTGTCTGGAATCTAAGGCCTAACCCATCACTGCACCTGACAACAAGGACCTACAGAGCTGCAGGGACGTGTTAGATTTGTTCAAACGTTTGTGGAGGCTTAGCCAGTGCCAAAACTTTACTTTGACACATCTGATGTTGGAGAGGGGAGGCCTATTGGCAGCATCTGCTAGAAACACGTCCAGATTCTCCAGGTTGTATCTGGGGCAGAACTATGGCACAGGAGCCAAAGCACCTGGGCCCTGTTTCCAGCGTGCCTGGCAGAACATTTCTGAGACACAGATTGCCTCCAGGAAATATTTCACATGAGGTTTATCCTTTCTGTGTTAGTGAAAGCATAACTGGTAATACTGTCTACTATCTCATGTAACACCTTTCATATAAAGCCCAAATGGAAATTTTTTTGCATGAGATTGTTGCCAGAAAACATTTTGTCTCTATAGATAAAATGTTGGTGTGAAAATGAAATTAAAATTATATAGTACACCACAGTTCCCTCCATGTCTTGGGTGCCAGATAACTTAAGGTTAAATTCATTGTCCAAATGTGCTCATTTGCTCAAGTCAAGTGCTTGAGACATATTTCCCTTTAGCTGTCTTTTGTTTTTGTTTTTGCTTTTTCTATTGAATCTACCTATGTACCTATCCAAGCCTCCATCCATCCATCCATCCACCATTTTTTTTCTCCTTTGGAATGAGTTTTAACCTGTATAAAGGCCCAAGTCCTTGGCAGAAGCGGGTATAAACTAAACTGAAATTAATTCCTTCCGTTGTGAAAGAAATGTCTATTTCAAAATTGCAGTAATTTCTCCACATTGTTACATTCGTACATCTTTTTAAACATTAAGTGATGAAGCTAGGAGATCCAGATATACAGCAGGGAGGGGACAATGTCAGAAGGTTGGCTGTCATAAATCCCATGTGTTGCATCATTTGAGCACATGATTATACCTGCAAGCTGAAAGGAGGAATGATTTTATAAATGAGTTCCAGTGAAACAAAAATAGTTTTCCTCTGATACTGAATGCTGGGATAAATCTTTCTCCTCTTTCTAGAAAAAGAAAGAGAAAGCAGGATCCATCTTGTGCAAAAGATGAAAACCCCCCTTCCCAAAGTCTTGGGGTAGGCCACCGGAGATTCAGCGATTGTTGAATGGTGCTGACTGATGTAGACAGACAACTTAAGGCCATTCTGCCAGCCCAAATGCCATTGTTCTGTGTGGCATGGGTACCAAAACCCGACTAGCTTTTTGAAGCCTTCTTGATAAGTATTTAGCAAATGAAGTCTACCTCAAACCCATGTTCCACATTAGACTTACAGAGATTTGTAGGGTAGGGGGGTTAGGTAAGGGCCACCAAGTAAGTTTTCCTCTGGAGGAGAGACATGGCCTTTTTTTGGAATCACTACGGGGGTTGCCGGTGGGCAAAAAGCAAGCTTGGGGTGGAAAGGAGAAAGTGTTTTCCAGGGACAGGCTGCACTTTTAACAATTCACAAATGAACTGTGCAACGTTGCTCACCTTCTTAGTCTGTCACTCTCTCTTTGCCTTTTTATCTGTGCAGATTTTGACTTGTTTTTCTAATTAGTGTTATTTTCTAATTCTATGTTCCTTTTGCACTACAATTATTGCCACTTATCATCCTCTCCATCTTGTGGGGGAGGTAATTTAGCCTGTGCCTCTGACAGTGATGATGTCATGTTTCAGCTCACACTGTGGGAAAGGTGAAGGTGGAGCTGGCCTCAGGGACTATGCTATGTAGAACTCAAACACCGTCAGATTCCTCTCTTGATCATTATGTATGGGCTTTATCTTTTCCTTGACAGATGAACTTTCTCTAATCAACAGGGGATGTGGCCATCAGCAGCTTCCAGGCTCTTATCCTTAGTGCTTTGCTGCCAGAAAAGAAAAGACCTTTTCCCCTTAGTTCTAATCTTTAGTCACTGGAAGAGACTCTGGTTGGCTTGAATTGGGTTATGTGTTCAACCCTGGGCCAATCATTGATGCTAAAATATCCACATGTAAAACGAGAACTACTCTGTTTTGGAGCCCTTGTTATTGTATGGAGATGATGGGGGAAGAAATAAAGAAGCCCCTAGTCCCAGAAGCAAGGAAAAGAGGCACTTGGCTAACAATAATATTTACTGAGCACCTACTATGTGCTAGACAGTACATTTGGAAGCAGGAGACAGAACAAGAATTGTTTTAAGAACGTAAGCTTTTGGGGAAATTTTCAGAAATCTTGCAGAAAGCTTTGAATTTCCACAGAGTGTGGACTAGCACTTCATACCATTTTTACCCAGATTCTAAGGGTGAAGAGATTTTAGTGGATATTCTTGTTTTGCTTTATTTAAAACACAACTTTTTTTGTGTTTTAAAAAAAGCACAAATGTGTTGTGTTTTAAATAAAGCAAAACTAGAATACTATCTTTGATGGCAAGTAACTTTAAAGACAGAGACTTTTTGCCCCAGAAAGAAATTTAACTAGTGGCCTCAGTGTTCTTAACAGGTAAGAAAATTGATAAGGATCTGAAAGGCAGTATGATGCAGTGCAACTAGTAGATTTATTGTTAGAAGATTTGGTGTCTAGTTTTATTCTGATGACAATAAAATGGATGACTCTGGGGGTCTCAGGTTGGGCCCCAGGAGGCAGACCCTGAGTTAGAGGTCAAGGTTCAGGAGGATTAATAGTATTAATACCCTGAAGGAAGATAGCAGGACTGGGCAGAGGAGACATTGGGCCATGATGCTGTCACCACAGGGCTCAGTGCCCCATGGGGGCGCTCTGGAGCTGCAGTGTCCCTGCACAGCTATACTGAGTTGGGACAAGGTGACTAGACTGGACTGATATCATCTTTTTTGAGGCGGCTCTTCCTAACACAGGGCAGTACTACAGCAGGGAGTGCCAACAGCATCTGTAGCAGCTGGGATTAGGCTTTTAGTCTTGAAGCAATCTGGGCAACGCAGTCCAGCATCCACTGCATGGGCCAGCATTTCACCCTTCTGAGCCTCTGATTCAACAATATAAACTAGAAATATTGGTCCATTAGATCCTTAAGTCTATTTCCAACTTTAAAATCTTCTATTATAGTGTCAGACACTAACTAGATTCCTGAAGTCTTATTTTGTATTATTTTGTAATAAATGTGCATTTAAAAATACCTGGTGAAACATGAAAAAGAACGAGGAAGTTTCCTATGAGTGAATTTGGAGTAATTTTTAGAATACAGTGTTAAATAAAAGAAGCAAAGTATGAACAGCATATAGTACAATATCCTCTGTCCAGAAAGAAGGAAAAATTGTGTGTGTGTGTGTGTGTGTGTGTGTGTGTGTGTGTGTGTGTGTTTGTGTTTACAGAAAGAAAGAAATATGAAAAGGATTATAAAACCTATAGGGAGGAGGATTGTAACTGGGTTGGAGCGAACAGGGGTGGGAGCATGTGACTGTCTTATATACCTGGAAAATTAAATAGTAAAATTAAGGGTAGGAAGAAACAAAATCTAAAATTGGAATACAGTTTAAAAAATGAAGCTGTATATTGTTTTGATAAAATATTCACTGGACAAAATAGCAAACTGAATTCAACAACACATCAAAAAGTTTATTCAACATGATCAAATAGATTTCAATCCTGGTATACAACATTGACTTAACTTATGCAAATCAATAAATGTGATTCACCACTTAAACAGAAATAAAAACAAAAATCACACGATCATCTCAATAGACACAGAGAAAAAAATCCAGCATCCCTTCATGATAAAAAACCTTCAAGAAACTAGATATTGAAGGAACATACCTCAAAGTATTAAGAGCCATCTATGAGAAACACACAGCCAACATCACACTAAACCGCCAAAAGCTGGAAGCATTCTCCTTGACAACTGGAGAAAGACAATGATGCCCAGTCTCACCACTCCTATCCAACATAGCACTGAAAGTGCTAGCCAAAGCAATCAGGCAAGAGAAAGAAAGAAAACACATCCAAACAGGAAAAGAAGTCAAACTATCTTTTTTTGTCAATGACAGGATTCTCTACCTAGAAAACCCTAAAGATTCTGTCAAAAGACTCCTGGAACTGACAAGTAGCTTCAGTAAAGTTTCAGAATACAAAATCATTGCAGAAAAAGTAGTAGCATTTCTATACATCAGTAACATTCAAGTTGAGAGCCAAAGAATGCAATCTCATTTGTAGTAGCCACAGAAAAATAAAAAACCTATGAATACATCTAACCAAGGAGGTGACAGATCTCTATAGGGAAAACTATAAAACAAATCATAGATAATACAAACACATAGAAAAACATTCCATGCTCGTATATCAGAAGAATCAATACCATTAAAATGGCCATACTGCCCAAAGCTATCTACAGATTCAATGCTATTCCTAACTACCTATTAATGTCATTTTTCGCAGAAGTAAAAAAACTATTCTGAAATTCATATGAACCAAAAAAGAGCCTGAATGGCCAGAGCAATCCTAAGCAAAAGGAAAAAAGCTGGAGGCATCACATTGCCCAACTTCAAACTATACTGCAGGGCTACAATAACCCAAACAACATGGTACTGGTACAAAAACAGACAATAGACCAATGGAACAGAAAAAAGAAACCAGCAATAAAACTGCACACCTACTGCCATCTGATCTTCAACAAAAGTGACAAAAACAAGCAATGAGAAGAGGACTCCCTATTCAATAAATGCTGCTGGGATACCTAGCTAGCCATATGCAGAAGAATGAAACTGGATCCCTATTTTTTTTAACATATACAAAAATTAAGATGGATTAAAAATTTAAAGGTAAGACTTGAATCTATAAGAATCCTAGAAGAAAACCTAGGAAACACCATTCTGGACATGGGCCTTGGGAAAGAATTTATGACTAAGTCCTCAAAAGCAATTGCAACAAAAACAAACATTGACAAGTTGGATATAATTGAATAAAGAAACCATCAACAGAATAAACAAACAACCTATAGAATGGGAGAAAATATTTGCGAACTGTGTAACTGACAAAAGTCTAATATCTACACATTATAATGAACTTATACAATTAAACAGACAAAAAACAACCCCATTAAAAATAGGCAAAAGACATAAACAGACACTTCTCAAAAGAAAACATATAAGCAGCCAACAAACATATGAAAAAATATTCCATATTACAAATCACCAGTGAAATGCAAATCAAAATCATAGTGAGATATCATCTCATACCATTCAGAATGGCTATTATAAAAAGTCAAAACCAATAAATGTTGGAAAGGCTATGGGGAAAAGGGAACACTTTACACTGTTATGGGAATGTAAATTAATTCAGCCATGGTGAAAAGCAGTTTGGAGATTCCTCAAAGAACTTAGAACTGTCATTTAACCCAACAATCCCATTACTGATTATATATCTGAAAGAAAACAAATCATTCTACCAAAAAGCCACATGTACTCATGTGTTCCTCATAGCACTACTCACAATATCAAAGACATGGAGTCAACCTAGGTGCCCAATGGTAGATTGGACAAAGAAAATACGGTACATATATGTCATGAAATACTATGCAGCCATAAAAAAGAATGAAATCATATCTTTTGTAATATCATGGATGCAGCTGGAGGCCAGTAAACTAAGCAAATTAACATGAGGGCAGAAATCAAATACTGCCTATTTCCCACTTATAAGTGGGAGGTAAATGCTGAATACCTGCAGACATAAAGATGCAACAATATAAACTGGGAAGAACAATATAAACTGAGGAGGGAGAGAGCGGGGAAGGGGTGAAAAATGAACCGTTGGGTATTATGCTCAGTAGTAGGGTGACAGGATCATTTGTACCTCAAACCTCAGCATCACACAACATACCCAGGTAGCAAACCTGCATATATATCCCCTGAATCTAAAATAAAAGCTGAAAGTAATAGTAATGATGATAAATAAAAATAAAATAACCACACAGAAAAAATAATTGATTAGAATAATTTTTGATATCAGGACTCTGGCTCACTATACCTCAGTAGTATATATTCTAAGAAGACTTTCAAAGGTAGCTAAAGCTTTACGTGGTATGCTTATTGGTTTTTAGGAAGGGTAGTCTTATAATTTTAAACTGTTATATAACTATTATAAGGATAAAGCAAAAAAGTAGACATAGTAACATTATTGAGAATCAAGACTTTTCTGTAATGGAAAATAGACATTGAAAATACAGTAAGTTAAAAAAAACCTTTTATATTATATTTGAATATATAAGTCTTGAACACATATATTTCCTTACTTTGCCCACTTGAATGTGGCTCCACAGAAGAACCTCCTTATTTTTAGGCAATGCATGGTGAAGCAGTGACTAAATGAATGGTCTAACAAGTGGTGACACCTAGCTGCAGTGAACACACTTACTGCCTAGATCTGGTTGTAACCGCTCCTCTTCGTTATAAAGAAACAGGACTCGTTGGAGAATGGTGATTTGGTTTGGATCTGTGTCCCCACCCAAATCTCATGTCAAATTGTAATCCCCAGCATTGGAGGTGGAGCCTGGTGAGAGGTGATTGGATTATAGGAGTGCATTTTTCATGAATGTTTTAGCACCATCCCCTTGGTGCTGTTCTCGTGATAGTGAGTGAGTTCTTGTGAGATGTGGTTGTTGGAAAGTATACGGCACCTCATCCCTCCCTCTCTCTCTCCTGCTCCAGCAGTGTGGAGTGCCTGCTCCCTCTTCACCTTCTGCCATGATTGTAAGTTTCCTCAGGCTGAGCAGATGCCAGCACCACGCTTCCTGTAAAACCTGAGGAACCATGAACCAATTAAGCCTCTTTTCTTTATAAATTACCCAGTCTAAGGTATTTCTTTATAGAAATTTAAGAACAGACTATAATAAAACTGGTTTAATCCAGATCTGAGGAAAAAAATATAAAATGAATCAGAAACATTTTATGCTGCCGGAAATCAAGGAGAAATAAAAAACTGATATGTTCTAAAAAAGGATACAGGATTCATCTTGAAGGGGCTCCCTTTAGCCAAATTTGGGACAGTTTGAACATTAAAAAAAAAGTAAGCAACTATAACATATTAAATAAAAAAGAAATGTATGAGACCAAGTAATATGATGTAGAGAGAGAAGAGAGAGAAATAGAGAAAAAAACAAATAAAAGGAAAGCTCATCTTTACAGAAGAATGTTAGCTAATAAATACAGGAAGGAGAGAAGCCTAATATAATGGTGAACTCAGGTAAGGATCTTTAAATCATACTAAAACAGTTGGGTGACATTTTGGAGAAAAGTCAATTCATATGGTGCCAAAGTACTGCCTCACAGATTACGGATAACAAAGGAGGGAAATATGTAAAGGTATTTACTCTTTGGAGACCTCTGGCCATCACCACCTTAATTAAGGGATCAAACTTAGCATCATTTACACTGGGACACTCTTATGACATTAACTGGCTACCCTAACGTGATTCAACATTAAGTAACAAAATTGACAATGCATTGTTCTTGCCAGAGATGTTTAACTTGAATCTAATCAAGTTGCCGGACCTGACTTTCAGAGCATAGAAATTACAGGGCTAGAGAATCAGGTTACAAAACAAACACCAAGAGGAAGCAGTCAGCGTTATCCGGATGCATGGAACAGCCGGTAAAATAACTGGACTCCTTTCAAAAGTCAATGCAAATACGTTTTTAAAAAAGAAAAAGTATCATTTTTTGATATTTTAAAACAGTAAAGCTTTCAAGGCTAAAAACACAATCAAGTACAAGAATTTGGCATAATTTTAGAAATATAAATAGAAACTGAATATTAGATCATATGGAATTATTGTCATTTTCTTAGATGAGTTTATGATATTGTGGCTGCACAGAAGAACCTTCTTATTTTTAGGCAGTGCATGGCGAAGTAGTGACTCAGTGCCACGAATGTCTGCAACTTACTTTAAGGAATTTAACAAATAATAATATATATGTTTTGTTCCTCCTGTATTTTCTCTGTAGATAGGTAGGTAGGTAGATAGGTAGGTAGCAACAGTGACAGAAGGAGGAAGCAAGTAAGGTAAAATGCTAACGCTTGATGAACCTAGCAGAAGGGCATACGCTTAGTTCAATTCCTTTTTTTACTGACTTGAAATTTTTCAGACTAAAAAGTTGAGAGAAGATGCTTGGCTGTACAACATAAGACACAGAAGAGTCCTTGGATTTTTATCTTATACGTTTTTCATTTTATGAATTGTAAAATTAAAATTCGAAGAGATTACAGACTCACTCAAGGCCACAGAGCTAGCACAGAACAGATTCAGCCTCTGGTGTTCTATTCAGCTCTCATGAAAATTAACCGCACTTTTTATTTCCTTCTCATGCCTCGCTGGCTTTTCCCTATCAAAAGGACTCGGGGAGGCGGGGGATTCAGGAGGCTCTGACATGGATTGATCCTTGACACTCTCCTCAGGACCATGGTTTCTCTTCTTATTAGGCCTGAACTTGGGGACTACAGGGAACTCTGCACTCTCACAATCCCTCTCACTCCATCTCCCACTTCGACTTCCTGGGCTCCAATGTCTCACTGTTTCCTTCTTTTCTTTTTTTTTACTTGAATGTTATTAATTTTTTAGATGATGATGATGATTTATACTTTAAGTTCTGGGGTACATGTGCGGATCATGCAGGTTTGTTAGATAGGTATACACGTGCCATGGTGGTTTGCTGGACCCATCCCCCAATCATCTGCATTAGGTATTTCTCTTAATGTTATCCCTCCCCAATCCCCCTACCCCCTGCTATCCCCTCCCTTAGCACCCTCCATCCCCCTGACAGGCCCCGGTGTGTGATATTTCCCTCCCTGTGTCCATGTGCTCTCTTCGTTCAACACCCACTTACAAGTGAGAACATACGGTGTTTGGTTTTCTGTTGTGTCAGTTTGCTGTAAATGATGGTTTCCAGCTCCCTCCATGTCCCTGCAAAGGATATGATCTCATTCCTTTTTATGGCTGCATAGTATTCCATGGTGTATATGTGCCACATTTTCTTTATCCAGTCTATCACTGATGGGCATTTGGGTTGGTTCCAAGTCTTTGCTATTGTGAACAGTGCTGCTTCTTTAACACAGTGCCACCCTCACTGACCTGGCCTTGTCACTCTGTCAGTCATGTTCCTTAATATTCTCAGACTGATTTTTAAAAGGCTTCCTGGCATTATTGAAACCAATCATAACAACACTAACTCAACATAATCATATCTTTGCCAGGCTAATTGAAAAGCTAGTTTCAAATAAAAGGATATACTCTGGGCAGTATCTTCCCCAATCTCCAAAGGGGTGGTGCCTTCTGCAAAAGGGTAGCTTTAAACACACTAGCCTATAAATGAAACCAACATGCTGAGTTTGCACAGGAACATTGTGCAAGGTAGTTAAACAATGAAAAGTAACCATGTTTCCTATTGGTTCCTTTTCCTCTCAGAGAAAGGGAACTAATGGTGGAGATGCTTAATGGAAATCAAGCATGAATTAAGGGGCTTAAGCCTTCTTAGGTAGGAAGTAAAAATAACTGAAAAATTTTCAAGGTTGGATTTAACTTTTCTGCTTTATTCCTTCTAATACTTCCTTCCCCCACCCTTTTTGGGTTGTAATTTAACATTGCACTTTCTTTTTTCTATTCTGATGTACCTACAGTTTATTTTCCTTCTTTGGAGCAAAATAATTTTTGTTCTTAATGTGTATAGGAAAACTTGGTATAAAAATTCTAGACAGTCAGCCCTGTCCCCCCATCTAGCTGTTGCTTGTAATGGGCCTCTTTTCAGTGAATATCTAATGAAGGTAGCTGTTAAATAAAAATGAACGTTATATATAAAATGGTAAAATGTTATTTTCTACCTTGTAGAGAACAAGCATATCAGTGTGGAATGTATAATTTACACTCGAGCTGGAAGACTACAGCAACTTAAATGGCACCAGGCATGGAATGGGCAGGGAGTCAAAAGTTATCAAGGAAAGTTGGAGGATATTCCAGAGATTGCAACATAATCCCCAGAGGTTCAATGTATTTGCTGAGTAAGGGCCTTAGAAAAACAAGACTGTGGGTTTTCATTATTGGCACATTCCCCTCAAAATGAGACACAGCATCTCTTCTCTGGAACTTATGGAGCTGAGTTTCTCATTTGTAGTATGGTGTGTATCTCTGCATATGAAACTCTAAAATTAGCTTTTAAAAGCAGGGATAACAGGCTGCTGGCCTGGGTTTTATTTCATATGTACAATATTTTTAAAAATAAGAGCTTTGCACATAAAAACTCTGATTTCCAACTTCTCTGGGAAGATCTGGCAACACTGGGCTTGAATTTTCTCCTGTTAAAGGTTGCTTATCTCCCGTGCCATGAGCTCTGCGGTTTGCTGCAATCCCTGGAAGTCCCTGCTGTTTATCCAGATGCCTTTATTTAAATGGCTGGCTCCTGGAAGCCTTTGAGTTTGAGACCTATGTCATACAGTTTCGATTCATTTCGATGAACGATTTCTTTTTGACAAGGATATATTTACATCTAATATGGCACCTCATGCATTCAGGATGCCTTACAAGGAGTTTATATTACATTATTTTATTAATTCCTTCCAACTCTGAAGAGAAATAAAATTATTGTAATTACTTAAAACATATGTTTCTGTATCTTCGAGAGGCTATGGAACTTGCCTGAGGCCACACAGTTAGCATCAGAGCCGAATTCAGACCCAAAGCCTGTGACACCAGAGAACTGAGGCAAAACAGAATGCTGACGTTGCAGTTACCCACAGCTGATTTCCTTGAAAAGAAAGAAAGCAACGTGATAGCGTGAAATGACCATGGGTCAAAGGCCCAAGACTGGACCTCAGAACACAGGCTTGTCTTTCTGAGGGTCTTACCGCTTATTGGTTGGTAACCTTGAGAAATCCCCTTTCCTCTCTTGGTCTCAGTTTTACAATCTACATAATGAGGGGAGAGGGTGGGTGAATAGGGAGACCTCTAAAAGCCCTCAGCCTCTGTCTTCCTTTGTGTTTGGTACATAGCTGAGAAAGGATGTGTTCCTTTTCTTCTGCTCCCCTCTGCTGGGCATGGAGCAAGAGAACGTTTTTTGCTGCCCAAGCCCTTTTGAATTTAACTGAATCATTCATCAAGGACTTGCGCTGTACAAGGTCATGATGGGCTCCTGGTCACCTGGTGAGGAGACCTAGACCAGTGATAATTATGAGTCACTTTCTGATCACCACTGTGCAGAGCAAACGAAGTGAAGGTCCAAAGTAACTCAGGACTCTATCGTAAACATGGAAGTCGTGGAATCAGAAAACATTGTAATAATCAGGGAGACACCGAGAGCTCATATTTATCATGCACGGACGGTAGGCCAGGCATTGTCTTCAGCGTTTAATCTATTTTCATTTCCATTTGACCCTGAAAGCAAAACTATGAAAGTTGCCATTTATCATCTTCAAGTTCCACTGGGAAGGAGATTACAGTTGAATCCCCTTCTTTTTCAGATGAAGCAATTGAGGCCCAGGGACATTAAGTGACTTACCGGAAGTCAGGCAGCCACTGACGGCTAGCAGGGCTAAGACTGGAAGCTATTCTAGAAATGCGTTTGATTTCTTCATTCAGTTTCTCCAATTTAAAATCTGGCTGAGGAGATAGGACTAATGCATCAAGAAATAATTAACAGGACGAGGCGTGTAATTAGAAGCTTAAATTTCCAGAATGGAAATGGGCCTTAGAGACTATCTATTATGACTTCCTTTGCAAATAGAAACTTCTCTCTACACCCCTGACAATTGAGTGCTTAGCATTTGACTTGAAACTCACCTCTAGTCCTAATTTGGTTCCTACACAGGATATATCTATGCTTTCTTCTGTGCACAGTCCTCCAAGAATTCAAAATAGCTCTTGTGAACCTATAAAACATCGTGTCCAGGCTAAAACCCGCAAACTTCTGTAAGTCTTTCACATTATACATGATTTTGGAGAATATTCATTGTAAACCTGGTTGTCCCTCTGTGATGGATTACAAAGACAGCTTCTAATAAGTGATACCACCTGGTATTCCTGTCCTTGTGTAGTCCCCTTCCACCCTGAATTTTGGCTGTCCTTTGACCTACATCGAATGTGACAGAAGTCACTCTGCTAGTTCTGATCTTCAGCCTTAAGAAGGCCTGATAACTTCGATCTTTGTGCCCTTAGAAGCTAGTGCCATGTGAGAAGGTCAGCTACCCTGCTGGGGAGATGAGATCCCAGGGCACGTGATATCACATGGATAGGAATGTAGAGGAGCCGTGTTGGATGTCCCGGCCCATGGGTCTCCAGAGTACTCCGGCAACAGCTGCCAACTGACTGCAAATGCTAGCGAGATTCGAAGGGAGACAAATGGAAGAATCACCCAGCTGAATCCAGTCAGCACACACTATCATGAGAGATAATAATGCAGTAAATTATTTTTTTAAGCCACTACATTTGGGTGATTTGTTAGACAGCAGTATTGTATTAGTGCTCTCTAGAGGGGCAGACCTAGTAGGAGACATATATGTACACGTCCAGAAATAATGTGTGTGTGTGTGTGTGTGTGTGTGTGTATGTATGTACGTATATATACATATACATATACGGCAGTTTATTGAGTATGTACTTATACCATCACAAGGTCCCACAGTAGGCTGTCTGCAAGCTGAGGAGCAAGGAGAACCTGTCCACGTCCCCAAACTGAAGAACTTGGAGTCCGATATCGAGCACAGGAAGCATCCGGCACAGGATACAGATGTAGTCTGGAAGGCTAGACCAGTCTCTCTTTTCACATTTTTCTGCCTGCTTATATTCCAGCTGTGCTGGCAGCTGATCAGATGGTGCCCACCCAGAGTATGGGTGTGTCTGCCTTTCCCAGCCCACTGACTCAAACGTTAATCTCCTTTGGCAACACCCTCACAGACACACCCAGGATCAATACTTTGTATCCTTCAATCCAATCAAGTTGACACTCAGTATTAACCATCACAAGTCCACCTCTTGTCAGTTGGAACTCATACACATCTCCTGAGATCATACATAATCTTCAGATACAGACAATAATAAGGTCCTAGTTATGCCCAACATAATACTTCTTCATACAACTAAAAACACACCAATTCCCAACCCAAATACTATCACATAAAGTTAACAATACTTAAATGCTGATGTGAAGTTAATAAATCTTACATCACGTGATAAAGGAGAAAGGAAATAAAATGAAGAGATTTTCTTAGTGCAAGTGTAAACATGCACACACATGCTTTTAACAAAAGAAGAAGGAAATGCTCATGACAATTACAGTCCTCATTTCTGCAGCTGGTCACATGGTCGTAGCTGGTATTGATGACTACCTTCTTCTACTACCCATTCTGTATTCCATTTGCCGTCAGCAAGCACCTCAGCAGGTCGTGGTTTTTTTTCCTGGTGGAGTAACCCAAACCTTCATTCCTGAAGAGTCCAGGTTATTTGTAGTCCTGCCTGGATTGGTCTGTTGCAGTTTCCCATTTATCTTAATCACAGGGCATGGTAATATTAAGAGACACCCTAATGGATCTCCTGTATTCCATGCATACTGTTCCTTACCTCCATTGTGGAGTAGTAGACTGATATCATCTTGATAGTCTGGGTCAGTCACCCCAGCCAACACTGTAACTGCCTTCTTAGCTTGTTGACTTAAAGGCAGGAGGAGCCCAAAGTGTCCAGGTGGCAATCTTAACTTCCAGTTTAATGGAATCGTTGTTGTGTCTCCTGGTGGCAGCGTTCTTCCCCTCTGGAACTAAGACCTCTAGGCCAGCAGAATAGAATATCCTGGGAATAGGAAGCAAAAAGTTTTGCTAGTGGATCACTAGGAGTGATGGTGAGTGGTGCCACTTCCACATCCACCCCTTGATTCCTGAACCCGTGAATCCTGGCTATGGAAGAAACAGTACCATATATTGCATGCTGATTCAGAGCATACATGGCCTTCTGGAGAACTTTGCCCCAGCCCCACAAAATATTGTCACCTAGTTGACATTGTAATTGTGACTTCAAAAGGCCATTCCACTGTTCTATCAATCCAGCTGCTTCAGGATGATGGGGAATGTGGTAAGACCAGTTAATTCCATAAGCACAAGTCCACTGCTGCGCTGCTTTAGCTGTAAAGTGAGTGCCTTGGTCAGAGGCCGTGCTGTGTGGAATACCATGACAATGGATACAGCATTCCATAAGTCCCTGGATGGTAGTCTTGGCAGAAGCATTACGTGGAGGATAGGGAAACTTATATCTGGAGTAAATGTGTATTCCACTGGGGACAAACTTCTGCCCTTTCTATGATGGAAGAGGTCCAATATAATTAACCTGCCACCAGGCAGCTGGTGGATCACCCGAGGAATGGTGCCACATCAAGGGCTCAGTGTTTCTCTCTGCTGCTGGCAAACTGGGCACTCAGCAGTGGCCGTAGCCAGGTCAGCCTTGGTGAGTGGAAGTCCATGTTGCTGAGCCCATGAGTAACCTCTATCCATGCCACCATGGCTACTTTGTTCATCGGTCCATGGGACGATGACAGAGGTGGCTGGGGAAAGAGGCTGAGGGGTGTCCACAGAATGGGTCATCCTATCCACTTGATTATTAAAATCCTCCCCTGCTGATGTCACCCATTGGTGAGCATTCACATGGGGTACAAATACCTTCACAGTTTTTGACCACTCAGAGAAGTCAATCCACATACCTCTTCCCTGAATTTCTTTGTCACCAGTTTTCCAATCATGCTTCTTCTGAGTCCCTGACCATCTAGTGAAACCTTTGGCTACAGCCCAAAAATCAGTATATAATCACGCATCTGGCTATTTCATCTTCCATGCAAAGTGCACCACGAGGGCTTCTAGTCCCACTGGGAAAATTTCTCTTCACTGCTGTCCTTCAGAGATGTCCTAGAAAGGGGCTGCAGTGTTGCAGCTGTCCACTTTCATGTGGTGCCTGCATATCATGCAAAACCATTGGTGAACCAGGCCCTAGTCTTCTCTTCCTCTGTCAGCTCATCATAGGGAACTCCCCATGAGGCCATCGGTACAGGCTGGGGGACAGAAGGCAGGATGGCAGGAGTGGAAACCACGGACATTTTAATTATGTCCTCATGTAAATTGTTTGTAACTTCAGGACCTGCTTGAGCCCGATCACGTATATACTACTTCCTTTGATGATGGAATGCTGCTGTGCACAACCCACTTTATGGCTAGATGGGTCAGAAAGCACCCAGTTCATGATAGGCAGTTAGGGTAGCACGGTGACTTGATGAGCCATAGTAAGACCTTCAGTTTACACCAAAGCCCAATAACAGGCCAAGAGCTGTGTCTCAACAGGAGAGTAGTTATCTGCAGAAGATGGCAGGACCTTGCCCCAAAATTCTAGAGGCCTTCACTGTGATTCACCTATCGGTCCTGCCAAAGGCTCCAGACAGCATCCCTATCTGCCACTGGCACCTCAAGCACCACTGGGTCTGCTGTGTCCTATGGCCAGCTAGCAGAGCAGCTTGCACAGCAGCCTGGACCTGTTGCAGAGCCTTCTCCTGTTCTGGAACCCACTAAAAACTGGCAGCCTTTTGGATCACTCAATAAATAAGCCAGAGTAACACACTCAAATGAGGAATGTGCTGCCTCCAAAATCCAAACAGGCCCACTAGGCGTTATGCCCTTCTTCGTTGTAGGAGGGGCCAAATGTGGCTACTTATTCTTCACCTTAGGAGGAATATCTCACCAGGCCCCACACCACTGGACCCCTAGAAATTGTATTGAGATAGAGAGTCCTTGAATTTTAGTTGGATTTATTTCCCATCCTCTGACATGCAAATGTGTCACCAGTAAGTCCTGTGTGTTTGCTACTTCTTGCTCCTTGGATCCAGTCAGCATAATGTCATCAGTGTAATGGACCAGTGTGCTATGTTGTGGAAGCCAAAGCGATCAAGTTCTCTCCAAGTAAGATTATGACACAAAGCCGGAGAGTTGATATATCCATGAGGTAGGACAGTAAAGGTATATTGCTGGCCTTGCCAACTGAAGGCAAATTGCTTCTGGTGGACCTTATGGACAGGAATGGAGAAAATGGCATTTGCCACGTCAATGGCTGCATGCCAGGTACCAGGAGATTTGTTAATTTGCTCTAGTAATGAAACCAAATCTGGTACAGTAGCTGCAATTGGAGTCACCACTTGGTTAAACTTACGATAATC
Organism: Ateles fusciceps; assembly: GCA_036589455.1. Classification (NCBI taxonomy): domain Eukaryota; kingdom Metazoa; phylum Chordata; class Mammalia; order Primates; family Atelidae; genus Ateles; species Ateles fusciceps. The sequence continues at coordinate 8,339,016 of JAZHEH010003061.1, read as the reverse complement.
CACTGTCATTCTCCAAGATCCATCTATCTTCTGCGCAGGCCAAATGGGAGAGTCAGAGAATGGAGCTGTGGTGGGAATCATCATCCCTGTGCCTTTCAAGTCCTTAATGGTGGCACTAATCTTCATAATCCCTCCAGGGATGCAATATTGTTTTTCATTTACTATTTTTCTAGGTAGAGGCAGCTCTAATGGCTTTCTTTTGGCCTCTTCTACCATAATGGCCCTCACCCTACCAATCAGGGAGCCAATGTGGGGGTTCTACCAGCTTCTAAGTATGTCTATGCCAATTATGCATTCTGGTACTGGGGAAATGACCATAGGATGAGTCCAGGGACCCACTAGACCCACTGTAAGTCAGACCTGAGCTAAAACTCCATTAATTATCTGACCTCCATAAGCCAGTAACTGGAGGACCACAGTGATGTTTGGGGTCCCCCGGAATCATTGTCAGCTCAGAGCCAGTGTCCAGTAGTCACCAAAATGTCCGATCATTTCTCTATCCCCAATACACAGTTATCCTGGTAAAAGGCCAGAGGTCTCCTTGGGGAAGGATGGGAGAAAGATTCACTGCATAAATTGTCAGTAATATAGTGTGGTCCTTCCTCAAGGGGATCCAGCCTCCGCTTCATTCAAGGAGTGCTGGGTCTGTAAATTGACTCAAGTCTGGAAGTTAACTGAGGGGCCATGATTCTCTGCTTTATAATTCAAATTAGTCTTTTGTCCATTTGACCTAGAAGTTTTCTCTTTATATAAATTAAGTAGGAATGCACTAGGCTTCCTATCAGTTTCATTTCTAGGAATTCGCTAAACAATTTATGCCGAGGACTATCAGTGTTCTTCATTCTATTGGAAATAGAGTCCTTAGCATTTTTAAATCTAATTGCATTAAACAGCCAACTCCAGAAACCCCAAAACCAATGAAAGAACTCCATCCTTAATATTCTATTTCTCTAGAACCACTCCTAGTACCAAAATCTGTATTAGTCTGTTTTCACATTGCTTTTAAAGACATAGCCGAGACTGGGAAGAAAAAGAGGCTTAATTGGACTTACAGTTCCACATCACTGGGGAGGCCTCAGCATCATGGTGGGAGGTGAAAGACACTTCTTACATGGTGGTGGCAAGAGAAGATGAGGAAGATGCAAAAGTGGAAACCCCTGATAAAACCCTCAGATCTCGTGAGACTTATTCACTACCACAAGAACAGTATGGGGGGGAACTGCCCCCATGATTCAAATTATCTCCCAGCAGATCCCTCCCACAGCGTGTGAGAATTATGGGAGTACAATTCAACATGAGATTTGGGTGGAGCTAAAACCAATCAAACATATAACTGAAACAACCCTCTAAAAAATACTCCCAGGATCAAAATGGGTCTGTGTAGTGTTGAGGCTGGAAGGAATAGTGCCTCTCTTTATCCTGACACTGTTAACCCAGTCCTGGATTTACATTTAGCAATCATATCATCAGATTGACTGTGTAGCCAACTATAAACCCCCAGCATTTGTCACAGGACTGCTGTTTGGTTCTTTCTCCCAAGTTCTTTCCTAAATGTTGCTATGGACCTAATAAAATATTTTATATTATTTTTCTTGATAATTTTTATCTTGTCTGTTGTGACTCATCATTCCAGCTTGATGAGATTTGAAAAAAAAATTTTAGTATGTCATCTAATATAATAATTATTCCTGTGTTTTCTGCAGTTTGATGATATGCCTACATATTGAGCAGGACCTGGAAAATTCAGAGTCCTTTGGCAGAGCATTGATTAAATAACACTTTTAGGAAATGGTCATTCCCCCTACAAGTCCGTATAATCTGTTGTTGACAAAACTGCTTTTCTTTCTTTGGTACATGAAGGCATTGTGGAGAATTCACCTTGCTGAAGTTAAAGCATATTTGCCCTCTAGCATTTCCCTGAACTTTCAGAGTAAAACTGCCTAACAAAGTGGTTTAAATTTAGTGTGACATGACTGGCTGTTAACCCAGTCATGTGGGCGCTTAATGCACACCACTTTATTTCCTACACAACCATGAATAATTTATTTTAGAGTTTAAATAATACAGGTTTGGAAGTCAAACACACCTGGGATGAAATCCTGGTTCTTTTCATTGTGAACTAAGCCAAGATACTCAACTTCTCTGAGCCTCAGTTTCATCTGTAAAATGAGGAGGTTAATACTTTCTTCATGGTTTTCATGTGATGATTACAAGATGACATGTGGAATGCACTTAGCAGGATGCCCAGCATGTAATAAACACTCAATACCTGTTAAAGCTCATTATTGTTACTGCTATATTGTAATAGTAAGTCGTTACTCATTTTGTAGTCTGTGAAATGGACCTTTTTCTTTTCACTTCTCTGAAAATTTGAAGAGTACATGCCTGTCCCTAAACTTATGGTACTATGTTGAAGAATATAGCAAAAATCAAAATAGTGCTGCTTTCTGTCTGCCATCTGTTCACAATAACCATCTGCCCAGAACTGTAGCCCTATTCCTTTTCGTTTGCTTTTCTTTCTCAAAACATTAATTAAAATGTCTCCCCCACCAGCACCCCCATCCAGGTCCAACTCACACCCTTTGTGGCCCTCCCATGTTTTACACAGCTCAACCCATTTAGGGCTCCAACTGGTGTCAGACAAACCCACTGTGGCCAGTTTTCACATTCCTCCTGGCTTATAGGTTTCCTGCACCATGGTTTTTATACATCTGTCATCTCCAGGACTGTGTTGGGCCAAGCCTAGAGGTCACTTAGCTTCTGCCAGAATGAGAGAAAACAAGGCAACCCGAAGAAGTCATGGGATCTAGGTGTAGATAGCAGGACTTGGACAAGCAGAAGAGCACCCAGTCATGGGAGAACCTGGGCACCAGGAAGAAAAATGAAACACAATCATACTAGCAAGGACTGGATACCAAGTCATGGAACCAACTGCAAGATAGACACAGTGAGAAACCAGAAAGTGCTAGACTCAGGGTTCCTAATATCCCCCTTCTAAAGTAGGTAGTAGCAGATCTTGGGTCCAAGTTGAATCTACAAGTAGCATTAGGTGGCCCCAGCAGTGGAGCTCAGCATGCTGCCCCAGCAGGGAGCCAAGCACGGTACTAAGACACTCTCCAAGAGAATGTCTAAGGTTCCCGACACTTGCTCATCCCATTCAGGTCTTTGGCTAGTCCTGAATTAAATCCTGGAGAACCTTTCGCTTGCTGATTTTGAGTCTTTTGAGAGATGGCCTTATCCGTTAGAAACCCATCAGATGCCCTTCTTTGAGCAGGGTGACAATAGTCAACCACACAGAGTGGAATCCAGGTCACTAGTGACTCTCTGAGTACTCAAAATGCCAGTTTGAAATGGCGAGAACGTGTCTGGTAAGAATGGAGAGAGACGGTGATAGGTTACACTTCACAGGACAGTCATTTGTAATCTGTTCTAATGACCTGTGGGAATGGTATTGGTTATAATTCTCTAGCTGTTCTTAAATGCCACTCAAAAGGCATCCAAGACTTTTGGCATTTCTTAACCTTATAAAACTAAAAAATGTTAAAAACATTTCTTTTAAAAAAAAGGTGGAGAAATAAACCCCACTACAATTTCACCTCCTGGAGACAATCTCTGTTAAAATTTTGGAGTGTATCTGAGATAGCATTTTTTTCCTCTCATTCCCTCTTGCCTTTCCTTCTTTGTATCCTCCTTATCTTTTTCCCTTTGGGTTTCAAGGGCAGAGAGTTGGGTTATTTATCCTCCTCGTTCTTGGCACATTATCAACATTTGCATATGCTTGGTTTGATCCTATTTTATCATTTTCCTGCTTCACCCTAAGTCATGTATCACTGAAGAATATATTATATTTATGTATTTCTCTAATTTACATAAGTTGCGCTTGTTATAGGTCTTGTTCAGTCTCTCGTTTTCTTTTTCTTTTCTTTCTTTCTTTTTTTTTTTTTTTGCTCGTCACTGTTTATATGATCTATTTACAATACAGAATGTCTGTCTGGCTCATTGAAGTTAGCTGTTACATGCTGTCAGAGAGTATGCCTCCTTCTTATTTCACATATCTATTCCACTAGTAATGGACTGTAGGTTGCCTCTAGTATCCCGCCACCAAAAACAACACAGAAAACATCCCCATGCATATGCTCATGTGAATCTGATTATCAGGAGAGTATAGGCAGGAATGAGATTGCTGAGTCACAGGAATACACATATTTAGCATCACTAAGTTCTTCCAGATTGTTTCTCAAATGGCTACAACATTCTCTGTTTTTTTTTTTTTTTTTTTTTTTTTTAACTGAGAAAGGATTCATATACCAGAAAATTTACCTTTTTAAAGTATACATTTCAGTGGTTTTTGGATTATTCATGAATGTGTGAAATCAGCATCATGGTCCAACGAGAACATTTTCATCACTTCACAGTTTTCATTGTCTCCAAGAGGTGGCCATGGAAATAAAGTGGGCTTTATTTCTCCATCTCTTTATGTTTCTAACATTTTTCATTTTAAAAAATATTGAGGGAAACTCTGTAACCATTAACAGGCATTCTTGGTTTTCCCTTCTCCCTGACCATTGACAACCACTCATCTATTTTCTGTCTTTGTAGACTTTCCTGTTTTGGACATTTCAGAAAAGTAGAATCACACATATGTGGCCTCTTGTGTCTGACTGTTTTCACTTAGCACAAAGTCTTCAGAGTTTATCGTTGTTACAGCATGTATCAGTGCTCCATTAGTTTTTTAAATTTTTTAAATTAATTATTTATTTTTTTGAGAAGGAGTCTCGCTCTGTCACCCAGGCTGGAGTGCAGTGACATGATCTTGACTCACTGCAACCTCCGCCTCCTGGGTTGAAGCGATTCTTCTGCCTCAGCCTCCTGAGTAGCTGGGATTATAGGCACGCGCCACCATGCCCAGCTAATTTTTGTATTTTTAGTAGAGACGGGGTTTCACCATGTTGGTCAGGCTGGTCTCAAACTCCTGACCTTGTGATCCGCCCGCCTCGGCCTCCCAAAGTGCTGGGATTATAGGCGTGAGCCACCGCACCCGGCTGAATGATATACCCTTGTGTAGAGATATTACATTTTATTTATCCATTCATCAGTTCATGGACATTTGGACTGCTTCCACTTTCTTCACAATTATGAATAACACTGCTATATTTTGGCTATTATGCTATAATGCTGAACATGTATGTATATAATTTTGTGTGGACACTTGTTTTTAATTCTCTTGGGTATAAACCTAGCAGTGGAACTGCTAGTTAATATGTTGTCTGTGCTTAATTACTGAGAAACTGTTTTCTAAAACGGCTGCACCAATTTACCTTTTCAACAGTAATATATGAAGGATCCAATTTCTCTGTATCCTCACTAGTACTTATTATTTATTTTCAAAAATTATAACCATCCAAGTAGGTAGGAAATGGCATCTCATTGTGGTTTCGGTTTGTATCTCTCTGATGACTACTTTGAGCATCTTTCAAAGTGTTTATTGGCTGTTTGTGTATCTTCTTTGGAGAAATGTCTGTTTAAATCCTTTGCCCATTTTTAAATTGGGTTATTTGTCCTTTTATTTTTGAGTTGTAAGAGTTTTTTTAATATATTATAAATATGAGTTCTTTATCAGAGATATGATTTGCAAGTATTATCACCCATTCTGTGGGTCATCTTTTCACTTTTTTTTTTTTTTTTGAGACAGAGTCTTGGTCTGTCGCCCAGGCTGGAGTGCAGTAATGCCATCTTGGCTCACTGCCACCTCTGCCTCCCGGGTTCAAGAGATTCTTGTGCCTCAGCCTACTGACTAGCTAGGATTATAGGCATGTGCCACCATACCTGGCTATTTTTTTGTTTTGTTTTGTTTTAATTTTAGTAGAGACGGGATTTCTCCATGTTGGCCAAGCTAGCCTTGAACTCCTGGCCTCAAGTGATCTACTTGCCTTGGCCTCCCAAAAAGCTGGGATTCCAGGCATGAGCCACCGTACCTGGCCATCTTTTCACTTTCTTGATGGTGTCCTTTGAAGCGTAAAAGTTCTTAATTTTGTTGAAGTCCAACTTACCTATTTTTTTTTTCTTTTGTTGATTATGTTTTGGTGTCATATCTAAGAAGCTATCACCTAAACTAAGGACAAAAGATTTATGTCTATGTTTCTTCTAAGTATTATATAGTTTTAACTCATATTTATGGCCTTTGATTCTTTTAGAGTTAATTTTCACATATATTGTGAGGTATCGGTCCAAATTCATTCTTTTACATGTGGAAATCCAGTTTTCCCAGCACCATTTGTTGAAAAGCCCATTCTTTCCCCCATTGAATTGCCTTGGCAACCCTGTTGAAAACCAACTGGTCATAGACCTAAGGGTTTATTTCTAGACTCCTAATTCTATTCCATTGTTCTAAATGTCTGTCTGTATCCACACTGTCTTGATTTTTGTAACTATGTACTAAGTAGTAAAATTAGGAGGCCTGAGTCAGCCGCCGTTGTTCTTTTGAAAGACAAAGTTTTGACTATTCTTCATCCTTTGCATTTCCATATGAATGCTATGATCAGCTTGCCAATTTCTTCAAAAAAACAAAGCTGGGATTTTAACAGAGATTGCATTGAATCTGTATATGAATTTGAATGTATTGGATGTATTACCTTTCTATGACTTTTGTAACAAATTAGTACCAATGAAGTGGCTTAAAACAACAAACAAATTTTATCTTATAATATTGTAGGTCAGAAGTCCCACATGGGTCTTAACAGCACCCTTCCTGGCCACTGGAGAGCCTACCATCACTCCTTGGCTTACCACACCCTTTTCCATCTTCCAAGACAACAGTGGCAAGCCAAGTCCTTCACAGGCTGCTATCTCCCTGGTTCTGTCTTCTGAAGTCACACCTCCTTCTCACAGCTGGAAAAGGTTTTCTGCTTTTAAGGACACATGTGATCAGATTGGGCTCATCCAGATAATCCAGTACCAGCGCCCCATCAAGGTCCATAATGTAATCACATCTACAAATTCTCTTTGCCATACGTTAACATTTTAACAGGTTCCAGGAGTTCTAATGTGGATATCTTTGCTGAGCCATTATTCTGCTTACCACATCATTTTTATTACTATTTTTTTTTTTTTTTTTTGGTTGAGAAAAGGTCATCTGACTATTGCTTTTTGGGGACAGTGGCTCAGGCACCCTTGTTGGGGTAGGTCCACTTCATCTTCACCATCACGGTCTCTGGCTGTGCAGGATAGCACTGGCCCTGTGGATGGTAGCCATGTGCAGGTCAGAGCAGTCTTTGTTCTTGAGGATCATGTGCCTGACGCTGCTCAAAGTGGCCCAGGTCTTCTTGTTGATGGTGGTCTGCATGCATGTAGGAGGTGGCTGGCTTTTGCTGGCCTGATCTCTGTTTCATGACCACCACCATACTGTTGCCATTGGCCATTGGCTTCATATCCACAGTCTTGTGGTAAGTTGGCCTGGTAGCAGAGGGAGTGTGGGCCCTCAGGTTATTGGGCTTGGTGATACAGGTCTGCTTATTCCTCTTGATCAGGAAACTAGAGCAGTTCTGCACCGCTATTCACTGCAGAAGCACAGACTGTGGCAGTTTCTCTCATAGTGCTGTAGACAGAAACAGCCATACCGTCTTAACAATATTAAACTTTCCAAACTATGAACATGGGATGTCTTTTTATTTTTTTAGATATTCTTTAATTACCTATAATGATAGTTCATAGTTTTCAGGGTACAAGTGTTGTACTTCTTACTTTTTTGTTAAATTTATTTGTAAATTCTGTTATTTTTCATGCTGTTGTAACTGGGATTATTTTTTAAATTTTATTTTCAGATCATTGCTAGTGTATGGAAATAAAATTGATTTTTGTTTTTTTTTTATATTGGTAGAGCTTTGTAATTATTGCTTTATGCAGTTATCTTTACAACTAGACCATTGGAAAGAAAATAGTTACAAATAAAAATACATGCATATTGCCTTTTGTTTTTACCTATGTGGTTACCTTTACCAGCCTATTTACTTCTTCATATGGATTAGAGTTACTGTGGGGTGTGCTTTAATTTCACCATGAAGGATTTCCTTTAGAATGTCTTGTAGGGCAGATATAGTAGTAACAACTCGCTCAGTTTTTTGTTTGTCTGGGAATGTCTTAATTTCATCTTCATTTTTGAAGGATGTTTTGCTGGTTATAGGATTTTTGGTTGAGTCTTTTTCTTTTATTACTTTAAATACACTATGCCACTGCCTTCTGGCCTTCATGGTTGCTGATGAGTAATGAACTATAAATACTTTTGCATAATTTATACACAGTGAACTGCACAGATTTTTAATTGTAGGGTTTGGTAAGTTTTTTTTTTCTTTTTTCTTTTTTTTTTTTAATGATTTATTTATTTTACTTTAGGTGCATACTATATCTGGCATTTCTCCCTATGTTATCCCTCCCCACCCTCCCCTCCCTCCCCACCCCCCATTGCCTCTCCCCTACCCCCCTCAACTGTCCCCTGTGTGTGATGCTCCTCTCCCTGAGTCCACATGTTCTCGTTGTTTAACATCCACCTTTGAGTGAGAACATACGGTGCTTGGCTTTCTGTTCTTGGATCATTTTGCTGAGAATGATGGTTTCCAGATTCATCCAAGTCCCTACAAAGGACACGAACTCATCGTTTTTTTATGCCTATGTAGTATTCCATGGTGTATATGTACCACATTTTCTTTGTCCAGTCTATCATTGATGGGCATTTGGGTTGGTTCCAGGTCTTTGCTATTGTACACAGGGCTACAATGAACATACGTGTGCATGTGTCTTTATAGTAGAACGATTTATAGTTCTTTGGGTATATACCCAATAGTGGGATTGCTGGGTCAAATGGAATTTCTATTTCTAGATCCTTGAGAAATCGCCACACTGCCTTCCACAATGGTTGAACTAATTTACACTCCCACCAACTGTGTAAGAGTGTTCCTATTTCTCATCCTCTCCAGCATCTGTTGTCTCCCAATTTTTTAATGATCGCCATTCTAACTGGCGTGAGATGATATCTCAGTGTGGTTTTGATTTTCATTTCTCTAATGACCAGTGATGATGAGCATTTTTTCATATGTTTGTTGGCCTCATATATGTCCTCTTTTGAAAAGTGTCTGTTCGTATCCTTCGCCCACTTTTGAGTGGGGTTGTTTTTTCTTATATATCTGTTTTAGTTCTTTGTAGATTCTGTATATTAGCCCTTTGTCAGATGGGTAGATTGCAAAAATTTTTTTGCCAGTCTGTGTCTTTTGATTGGGGCGTTTAGGCCATTCACATTCAATGTTAATATTGTTATGTGTGAATTTGATCCTGCCATTTTGTTACTGGCTGGTTTTCTTTCTCATTAGTTGACTGATTTTCTTCATTGCATTTTTGGTCTTTGCCAACTGGTTTGCTTTTGCAGTGACTGGTACTTGTTCCTTTCCATGCTTAGTGTTTCTTTCAGGAGCTCTTGCAGGGCAAGTCTGTTGGTGACAAAATCTCTCAATAATTGCTTGTCTGTAAAGGATTTTATTTCTCCTTCACTTATGAAGCTTAGTTCGGCTGGATATGAGATTCTGGGTTGAAAGTTCTTTTCCTTAAGGATGTTGAATATTGGCCCCCACTCTCTTCTGGCTTGTAGGGTTTCTGCTGAGAGATCTGCTGTGAGTCTGATTGGCTTCCCTCTGTGAGTGACCTGACCTTTCTCTCTGGCTTCCCTTAGCATTTTTTCCTTCATTTCAACCCTGGTGAATCTGATGATTATGTGCCTTGGGGTTGCTCTTCTTGAGGAATATCTTTGTGGAGTTCTCTGTATTTCTTGAATTTGAAATTTGGACTGCCTTGCTAGGCTTGGGAAGTTCTCCTGGATAATATCCTGGAGTGTGTTTTCCAGCTTGGATTCATTCTCCCCGTCATTTTCAGGTACACCGATCAAGCGTAGATTAGGTTTTTTCACCTAATCCCATATTTCTTGGAGGCTTTGTTCATTTCTTTTCACTCTTTTTTCTCTTGTATTGCCTTCTCTTTTTAATTCTTTGAGTTGATCTTCAATCTCTGATATCCTTTCTTCTGCTTGATCGATTCGGCTATTAAAACTTGTGTTTGCTTCACATAGTTCTCATTGTGCTGTGTTCTTCAACTCCATCAAGTCGTTTATGTTCTTCTCTAAGCTGGTTATTGTAGTTAGCATTTCGTCTAACCTTTTTTCAAGGTTTTTGGTTTCTTTGCTTTGAGTTAGAACGTGTTCCTTTAGCTCTGAGAAGTTTGTTATTATCCACCATCTGAATCCTGTTTCCGTCAATTCTTGGCACTCCTTCTTGGTCAAGGTGTGATCTTGTGTTGTTGAGGAATTGTGATCCCTTGAAGGAGAAGAGGTGTTCTGGTCTTTGATGGTTTCACCTTTTTTGCGCTGGATTTTTCCCATCTTTGTGGATTTACCTGGCTGTGGTGTCAGAGAGCTGCTTGATGATGTTACTTGTCTGCCTGTGGGGGGCGCTACTGGGTTTCTAGGGACTCCTTCAGGTTACTAGGGAAGCTTCCTGTGTCTTTTTTGTTTATGCTGGGAGATTAGGCCCGCCTCTTCTGCTGACCTGTAGGTGCTGCTGGGTTGTTGAGAGCACCCTCCTGTTGCTACGTAGGCTTCCTGTTTTTGTTAAAACATGTACCCCGGTCCCACCCATCTAGTGGTGGGTTGTGCCCTTCCTCCACTGGGCTGGATCATTCAGGGTTCCTCTCAGACTGTGGCACTGGCTACACAACCCACTAGAGTCAGAGCTTCAGCCCTCTGGGGTTTGTGGGGGAGGTTAGGGACCCTCCCAGCCGCACCAAGCAGTCACCCCCTTTCAGCTTTCTCTCTCTCCGGTCATGGGGTAGGTGCCGCCCCGCTGCTCCTGCTTACAGCTCCCTCTCTCTCTCCGGGCGAGGGGAGGGGGCGATAGCTCAGTCTGCAGACTCTTATTCAACTCTGCACTTGTAATTCCTGGTACTTGACTGGCAAGGATCCCCTGTTCTGTGTATTGCTGAGGCTTTGGGGGAAGCGCTGTGTCTGGACCAGAGCGCCAGAGGTGGAGCCTCCGACTCACCGGTCAGATGCACTTTCTGGGTGAAGCAGCACCCCTCCCCGCCTCGGTTTGCCGTGAGTGGGCTTTGCTCACCCTCGGACCAGACCCGTTGAAATGCACCTGGTACCTCGGTTGGAGCTAGGAGATCTCTGGGTTTCTGCGTCTCTTTCACTGGGTGTTGTGCGCTGGAGTTTTGTCTAATCCGCTATCTTAGATCCTCCCGGGTTTGGTAAAGTTTTTGACATATGTGCACATCCATGTTACCTTTAGCTCAAGCATATATAAAATTTCCATTTCCTTCAAAAATTTCCTCAAGCCCCTTTATAAACAGTACACTCTTCCATTTCTATAGCAACCATTGCTTTGGTTTCTATATTTTTTTTCTACTCTTTAGCTCTTTAAAAATGAAATTACAAATTATGCACTCTTTTATATCTGACTTCTTTTGCTCAGCATGTTTTTAAGATTTATCCATATTATGGCATTTTCTTTTTTTTTTTTGTCTTTTCTTTTTTTTGAGATGGAGTCTTGCTCTGTGTCCAGGCTGGAGTGCAGTGGTGTGATCTCATCTTACTGCAACCTCTGCCTCCTGGGTTCAAGCAATTCTCCTGCCTTGGCCTCTTGAGTAGCTAGGATTACAGGCACGCTCCACCATGCCAGGCTAGTTTTTGTATTTTTAGAAGAGGCAGGGGTTTCACCATGTTGGCAAGGCTGGTCTTGAACTCCTGACCTTGTGATCCTCCTGCCTCAGCCTCCCAAAGTGTTTGGATTACAGGTGTGCATTTTCTTTTATATTTCTGAGAAATATTTTTATTGTAAGAATATACCACAAATTGTTTATTCATTTTCAAGTTGATGGACATTTGGATTCAAGAAATTCCAAATCTGGAAATTGAAAAAGCAGTTTCCAGATTGGAACTATTGTGAATGAAGATGCTATAAACATTCTTGCATAAGAATTTTGTTGTTGTTGTTTTTTTAATTTGGCCTTTTTATGGGTAAGTACTTGGGAATAGAATTGAACGTCATGGAGTAGGTGTAAGTTTACCTTTGTAATAATTATTTTTATGAAATAGTTGCACTATTGTACACTTTTCCTAGCAATGTATGAGGGCTTCAGTTGCCCCACATCCTCCTATTTGGTGTCTTCAGTCTGTTTTAAAGATAACTATTCTAATGCCTGCACCATGGTGCATCACTGTGATTTTAATTTGAAGTTCCTTAATGTGCTTATTGGTCATTCATATGTATTCTTTAATGAAGTGTGTTTGTTTACATCCATAGTCTTTTTAAAAAATTGGTTTGTCTTTTTTTATTGAATTGAGTAAGTTTATATATTTTGAGTACATTTCCTTTGTTAGATACAGATATTACAAACTTTTTTTCCAGTCTGTAGCTTGCCCGTTTATTTTCTTAATGATCTCTTTTAATAGGTAAAAGTTTTAAGTTTAATTGAAATATAGTTGATCTATTTTTATGGTTTTGTATTCTTATACAAGAAATCTTTGCCAATCCCAAGATTGCAAATATTCTCCCATATTTCTCTCAAGAAGGTTTATAGTTTTAACTTTTATTTTTAAGTCTATGATCCATATTCAGTTAATTTTTCTGTATGTTTCTGTAAAGTAGAAATCAAGATTTACCTTTCTTTCTAGTTGTTCAGTACCATTTGTTGAAAATGTTTTCCCTTCTCCATGGGACTGCATTAGCTCCTTTTATTGAAAATCAGTTTACTGCATGAGCATGGGTCAAATTATGGATGCTCTATTATGTTTCTTTAATCTATTTGTTCTTTCCTGTACTAATAGCCTACTCTCCTGATTACCATGCCTTTATAGAAGGGCTTGAAATTAGATAGCATAACTTTTCCAATGTTTTTCCTCTTTTCCTAGTTTGTTTTGTTTTTTCTAGTTACTTTGTATTTTCATACAAAATTTTAGAGTCAGCGAGTTAATTTCTCCAAAAAATAGACTGTTGAATTTTTTATTGGGAGTTTCTTTAACTCTGTAAATCATTCTTCATTTATTTATGATAGATTTTCAGATTAACTTGGCAACTCCATTAGGCAACTAATTTGTTTAATTAATTTATCAAAACTAAACTCTGTAATTCATAAGCTAAGCATAGCCTTAAGTAGGTTCTTTGCACCTGAGTATATTCAGAAAATTGTCAAAGCTAAGCCAGCCATATGAATTAGATTATTTAGGTATTAGCAAATTCATATTCCTGGAAATTTTTCTTGCTCTTCAAATTCTCACATGAATATACAGCTGAATTTATAAATGTGAAATAATAATAGCAGAATTAGCTAACAAGTATTAAGAAGGAAATAAATTCCAGGCGTTGTGCTACATGTTTCACAGGCATTTTCTTAATATTTTCTACAACCGATAGGACCCAAGTACTGGTAACATTCCCATTTAATGGATGAGGAAGCTGAGGTTTAGGGTCACACAGCTATTCATTGGTGGACTGGAATCTAATCTGGCTGTCTCTAGAGCCTGACATTTTGATCACTAGCTACACAGTCTCCAATGTGTGAGCAGCTGAATGCTCTCATGGTCTTCTTCCAAAGATAATCACATCAGCAATGTAACAACAATTCTCTGCCCTTGGCTATAGGCTGAGAACAGGCTCTGGGATGGGCAATGCATGGTCCTCTCTTCTCCATGGTCTACAGGTGATTTTTGGCTACAAGTATATCCTCCGTTAGATCAGAATGTTACTATCAAAATATCACCATAGATCAGCCAACCAAGGGCCATCAAAATCCTCTCTTGATAAAGGTGATTTCCTTTATGAAAAGATTGGAACCTGGAATATTGTGCCACTTTTGTATAAGTTTTTATTTCCAAAGATCTGAAGGCTTTGGGTAAGAATAAATAGATAAATATCAAATGAGTACTACCACCCCAGGTTATAATAGGATTTTCCAGGTGTTCACTTACCTTAATCACTCACAGTGTCACTCACAGAGGTGGACAGGTGTTAAATATTTGAAGTTCTTTTGACAGCATATTTTACCATTTAAAGTATAAGCATTTTGTATAGTGTGGATTTCTTAGTGCAACAATAATTGTTAATATTTTCCATAATTTCAAATAATTCAGGACTTCCTCCTTGCTTAAACTTTGCTCCTGGTAGATGACTACTTTTTAGTAGTAGCAGACAAATATATTTTCCTTTTTGCGTCAAAATAAAAATGTTTTGCACAAATCTTACAGAAGAATTGGCTAGGAATTTGTACAAAGTTGAGGCAAACTGTTGCTGCAAAACCCTCATATTTGCCTGAGTCTTTAGACATCAGAGTGACTCGCTGGTTTTCAATCTTTACAGAGTCTACATTGTTACATGCCAGAGTTAAAAGGCAGTCTCAGCTAGGTGTGGTGGTGTGTAGCTACTCAGGAGGCTCCTTGAACCAAGGATTTCGAGTCCAGACTGGGCAACATAGCAAGAGACTCTCCTCCAAACAACAATAACCACAAAGTCCAGTCTCACTGGAAATGTCCACAGTGGCTGTGTGTTTGATGGTATTAAGAAATTGAGACATTATTGATACTTATGTTTATGTGTGATAATGGTATTGCGGTTATGTTTTAAAAAATAGTCCTTATCTTTTAGAGATACATCTTAAATATTCATGGGTAAAATGATATCGTGTCTAGGATTTGCTTCAAAAAAGTCCCAGGAGAAAAAGTGAGAAGCAGAGAGGGTGAATAAATAAAACATTATTGGCTATGTTTTGACAACTGTTGAAGCTGAGCAAAAAATACATGGGGTATCATTATACAGTTTTCTCACTATTGCGTTTTTAAAAAAATCTTTCATAATAAAACAATTAAAAATATTCCTAGTGACTTCTGTTAAGGACTGAAGAACAAAACTGAAACCTTAGGTACTTGAAAGATAGTTCCTGAAAGACACATGCAACTGAGAATGATTGAATTATAAAAAGCAAGGGAAGAGCTTGTAACCAAATTTTAATGATGTCATTCCATGTTTTCAAATTCCCACATATTATAATGATATCAGTAATAATACCAACAGCAGATGCTGTGGCAGCAATTTATTTAATACATACTATATTTACTTAATATAGTATATATTAAAATACATAGCATATTTATTTAATACATACTCTAAGGTTGGGACTTTTCTAAGAACTTTACATTAATCCTCTCATTGTTATTATTCCTACTTAATCCATGAGAAAACTGAGGCTAACTTACTTGGCTAGTGTACTAGCAAGTAGAATAACCAAGATTTGAGCCCAGAAAGGATGACTCTGTACTGCCTTAATTCAACACATTTTCGTAGAGGGACTACCATGTTCTAGGCACTGGGGCAGAGGTAGAGAATTAAAGAGCAGAACATTTGCCAGCATGGAATTATCTATTCCAATGGGAGGAAACAGACAAAATCCAACAAGTTTAATATAAAATGTGTGTATTTTAGGAAGGGTGATAAGTGCTGGGGGAGAAAAATAAATCAGGAAAGAGGGTGGAGAGTGATGGGTAATCAGAAAGGTCTTACTGACAGTGATATTGAATAGGCACCTGAAGGAGGTGGGGTGGGGAATTTCAAGCAAGAGAGACATCAGGTGGCAAGGCCCTGTGGCAGGGGCTTGCTTGGTGGGTTCAGGGATCAGAATGGAAGACTGTATGGCTGGAGTCAGGGCGAGAGACAAAGGGGAGAGCAGTAAAGACCAGGCCAGGAAGGTCAGAGCATGTGACGCTTTGAAGTCCAGCTGGGCTTTTATCTAAAGATCACATAGGCTGCTGTGTTGATTACAGGCAGGAGAGGTTTAAGCAGAAAGGTAGGGAGACCAGTTAGGAGGCTTTTCTAAGACCTCAGAGGCAGAGGGCAGTGGCTTAGACTAGGGCTGTGTGAGACAAGAGGTCAGATTTGGAATCTATTTGGAAGGTAGAGCTGACAAAATTTTCATTAATAGCCTATGCTCTAAACCACTGTGGCACTGTTAAAATATTTATTCACGTTTATAATTGGAATTAAAAATAAAGACATTCTCTCTTTCTGTCAAATTAATCAAAGAACATTTTATCTGCTGTGAGACAATGAGCTGGAAGGAGAGCATCTGTCTGCAAGGAGGCTCAGTGGTGGGAAGGGCAGGAGTCCTGGCTCAGGACGGAGGTGAACGACTGGTCTTGGCATTGGCACTGCATCCTGCATCCTGCATCCCGGGGGAACCCTTGAGTCCCAAGCAACCTGGGACGGTTGGTCACTCCACTCAGACATGTGGTTCACATCCCACGTCTTCCACTCTTCACTCTAGAACTTGGTACAAATTGTTTAAGGCCTCGAGCCTCAGTTTCCCCATCTCTAAGTGGAGATAATAATCTACTTGCTGAACTGTTCTGAGAGTCTTAGAGGTCCTGAATATGAACGTGCTTTGTGAACTGTGAGACACTAAGAATTAAAGCACAAGAATTGTGCTTTAATAACACGTTACGCAGGACCTCTGGATCGGAGATACTCAGGCCCCAGGACCTCCCTGCTTCCTCTGCAGGAAGGAAGTCAGGAAGCTTCTTCCTGCCAGGAGCCCGAGGAAGATGGCGGAGGGCCGACGGCCATGACGTGGCCAATCCCCATGAACAGTGGTCTGGCCTCTGGAGCATCTCTCACAACTTCCAAGACTCCCAAGGCTCCCCCAGTATTTCCTGAGACGCCGCACTCAGAGAGTTGAGCGTCTGGTGGAGGAAGGCAATACGGTGGGCTGGGCTCTGGGACACAGGGCACACTAGACTAGGGAAATGGTGGCAGGCAGTAGGACTTCCTCACTGGGCACTCTGCCTGGAGCCCATGCTACTTCTAGGAGACCACGGAAAGGCTTAAATCTCTCCTGATATCACATCCAGGAAAAGAGAATATAGTTGAACTTGTCACCAGTACAATTACAAAACGATTTAATTGATGCTTTGCCGGGTGGGGAGAGGTCAAGGAAGGCAAAAGCGTCTAAAGCTACTAGAAACATAAGGTAGCCCTGGAGGGAGACAGAGTCCAACTGGCTTGGGCGGCATCTCCATCCACACATAGTTCCATGGATTCAGGTTCACTTTACCTGGGGCCCTCTTTTCACTAATCCAGAGGCAGTGTCTCTTGAATAAGAGCTATTCCATTTCCAGCAACAAGAAAGAGATTGGAGCATGGTGGGTTGCTTATATATCTCTCTGTCTATCTGTCATCTGTCTATTTATTTATTTTTATTGTACTTTAAGTTCTGGGGTACATGTGCAGAACATGAGGGTTTGTTGCATAGGTATACACGTGCCATGGTGGTTGGCTGCATCCATCATCCTGCCATCTTTATTAGGTATTTCTCCTAATGCTATCCCTCCCCTAGCCTCCCACCCCACAACAGGCCCCGATATGTGATGTTTCCCTCCTTGTGTCCATATGTTCTCACTGTTCAACTTCTGCTTATGAGTGAGAACATGCAGTGTTTGGTTTTCTGTTCTTGTGTTAGTTTGCTGAGAATGATGGTTTCCAGCTTCATCCATGTCCCTGCAAAGGACGTGAACTTAACCTTTTTTATGGCTGCATATTATTTTATGGTGTATATGTGACACATTTTTAAAAAAATCAAGAGACAACAGATGCTGGAGAGGAAGTAGAGAAATAGGAATGCTTTTACGCTGTTGGTGGGAGTTAAACCATTGTGGAAGACAGTGTGTCGATTCCTCAAGGTTCTAGAACTAGGAATACCATTTGACCCAGCAATCCCATTACTGGGTATATACCAAATAATTATAAATCATTCTATTATAAAGAGACATGCACACATATGTTTATTGCAGCACAGTTCACAATATCTATTTTTATACAAACTTAGACAGTCAACACAGTAAGTATGACCAGGACTACCACTGATTCTCTGTATGGGCTGTGATTAGGAAACATGTTGTCACAGAGAACTGAAATTCCCAATTTGAGAAGTGATGTACCACGTCAGTTCTGTGGTGATGTGTATGGGTGATTGTGGGTGGGTTGAGTCATCTGTTCACCCCATATAATTCAATTATTAAGAAGTCTTTGGAAAATGACCTGAGATTAAACTAATACGGCCTTTGGTAGGTCCTATCTTTGAAACTTTCATAAAAATGTGCCCCAGCAACTTATCCCAAGTCTTTACCAATGGTTTTCAAACTGTGAAACTGTGTTCTGAAGACCCCCTTCCCAACTCTCTCTCTCTCTCTCTCTCTCTCTCTCCCACACACACACACACACACACACACACACACACACACACAATTGCTCTTCAGCGACCTCTTAGGAGCTGTATTGGGGATATGTTTTTAAGATGACATCACAAGCAGAATGAAGCTCCTGATCCCCCTCCCTTCTTTATTTTTAGTAGTTCCAGTTCACTTGTGGGTATCACATAAGGTTTTATTTGAACGATAGGTTCTGTGGCTAAAAAAACTTATAAACCATTCTCTATAACTGGAAGTTGTATTTTTTTCCCATGACTGTATTATTGAACATGAACATACCTTAAAGTAGGACGTGTGTGTGTGTATGTGTGTGTAAGCAATTTAAAGGAAATAATAATTTATAAAGATAAAATTTTACATGTGTCATTTTTGTGTGGAGTATCCTGTTTAACAGCTGAATATTGACTGGTTGTTACTGGTGAGAAAAGTCATGCAACCTTTGACATGCTCTGAGATCTAAACTGGTTAAAGAATCAGAGAAGTTCTATTTTTGGCATTAAGATAAATATTCCTATCAAATTTTTTGATTGATGAAGGGGAGGGAAGGAGGGATGTTACAATTCTAACTCTTAAAGCAACTATTTAAAAAAATGAGATGAGTTGGCTCTATTTAGTTGACTTCTGTTACAGATAATTCAACCTTATAAACATTCTCTTGGGTAAGAACTTCACAAAGGTAAATCCACTTACTTGTAAATGGGGGATGTGAAGGGAATTTGAGTGTGAGCACCTGGAACAAAAGCACTTTTTTTCATTGAAAAAAAATCTTCCTGGAGTTGATTTCTATAATGGTACATTTCCTCTTTATAAATCCTAGTAATTAATCATCAAGTTTTGTTCGGTGAGCACCTGTGTAGATCATAGATTCCACAGTTTATCCTCAAAACACAAATTTTGAGTTGCCTCTTGCTCTAAGAATGAGAGTCTGCCCCCAGGGTTTGTTCCTGGTTTGTCACCTCTGCTCCTGGCTGAACTTGAATCAAAGTGCAGGATTTCATCGTCTTCTTTTACTCTCCTCCCCAACCTTTCCTCGACTCCAGGGTCTCCCTACCTCAGCATTATTGACATTTTAGGCCAAACAATTATGAGTTCTGAGGGTTACCTTTGCATTGAAGGATGTTTGGCAGCATCCCCTGGCCTCTAGCCACTAGAGGACATTAGCATCCCCTTCCAAGTTATGAGAACCATAAAAGTCTCCAAATATTGCCACATGTTCCCTCAAGAAGTAGGGAGGGAGGAAAAACCACTGGTCTAATCCATGAGGATCCCAAGACTCTGGAATCCTGCCAGGAATTACCTGGCCACTGCTGGACATGGTCAGAGAAACCTTAGACCCATGTGATTTACCCAATTCAATGTTCTCAGCCCTTGCTGCATTTTAGAATCACCTGAGATGTTTACAAAGGACCAACTGGGCACTAGTATTTTTTAAAAATTCCTCCAGGAAATTCAGATTTGTAGACACAATAGACAGTCTCTGAACTAAACGTACTGAGTAATCTTAATACTTGCAAAAACCAACCAACCAACCAACAATGACCCAACAATTTTATTTCAAATAGGAAATATCCAGGTAGCTTCAAAGCCAGAAAAAAATCCCCTTTGTCCATAGATTGTAGAACATAAGTCATCAGAAACATTTCACATTTGCTTTCTGTTGTTCTGTTACCAGCACAAAGCAGCTGGGAAACCTAATGCCTTTGGGAATGCTGGGCTTTTTGACTGTTTGACTGAAGGTACATCCCTTGATGTAGAGCATCCCCTGGTGCTTGTAACTCACAGGTGGTCTTTTGTCAGAAGTAACATCTATTAGAGAACTTCAAGGGGAAAAGACTGAACTGGAGGAAATGCCCTGGATGGAATGTTTGGGGCTGGCGGGAAGGAAGATGAAGACTTAGCAAGACCAAAGGTGGCCTGGGAAGGGAGGCCTTCTGATAATGTTTATCAACAAATGAAGGTATGATTAAATTGCTACCGCTTTCCTCCATCTGTACTCAGTAAGTGTGGGAATAAACCCAGACAATGAGGGTCTTTGCATCTTAAGATTGAGGAACATTATGTTCAGAGCCGTATATATTCTTGAAGCTGCCAATTCCACTTCTGACCAGCCAGAAAGATTTGGCAAAAATTCTCAGCTGGCTAGTAATCTTCTGAAAGGTAGAGGAATGCATTAGATAGTGTTCAACTTTCCATGTGCTCTTGGGCAACTCAACTTCCCTAAGACTTTATTTCTTTGTCTGAAAAATAGGCAATGTGGCATTTGCCTCAGATAGACATTATGAGAATTAAATCAGATAATGTGTGTGAAAGTGCCTTGTGAACTGTGAAGCCCAATAAGGTAATATTACCTTTTTGGGGACTTCCCATTCTGAAGATTCAGCTAGACCAGGATCCAGTGGCTTTCAGTTTTGGCTTCTAGGGCATGTGTAAAATAATGGACAAGCATGGTCGTTGATATAACTTGTCAAATGTCTGTTCTCAAGTGGGCAATTAGGAAAATACATTTGAGCTAAAAAGACAGAGTGATGTATTTTTCATGACTGAGGTTACAATTGTATTTTAGGTTATTATATACTAAAGACCAGGAAATTAATTGGTGTCCTCTAAAATGCAGGAGAGCAAGAGATTAATCTGATAAATGGTTTCCATTAAAAATTCCATTTGGCTTCTCAAATTCATCTTGTCTCCTGCGGCTTCTGAATGCCACAATGTCCTCCCCTGTGCTTTCCCACTGCATTCTCTTGCTCCCTACATCACTAGGTTTGGAGAATATCAGTATTTATATAAGGCCAGTAGCACAGCGTAACTAGAGGGTTAACCCGTTAGCTCCCTAATTCATGAATATGTTGGCTGAAACCATGGTTTTGTCCTTCTCCTTAGGGTTTGGTTGATAGTCAGAATGCAATCTTTGTTGATAATGAAGAAAAGCGTTTTGGTGACACTATTTCATACAGATAGTGCAGCTGAGACCATTCAAATGAGACTGTTGTCAAGATGCCAAATTATTAGTGCTTACCTAGGAAGAATTCCCATCGAGGATGAAATAAGCAGGGGCAGGAGAGAAGGCTGTTTCAGAGGATGGTCAGTGTTATTCTGGGTGGCAGGGGTGGGAGACACTGGTAGAGAAGTGGTTAGTGTTTCCAGACTTTTACTCAGGTGCTTTTCTGATTAGATGTCCCATGTGGCTAGCAGAGAAAACCGGGGTGGATTCCACCCTAGGCTTGCAAAAACACAGACACTTAGATGCCATGTTTCTGAAGAGAATCCCAAACCAATTGCAAATCCAGAACTGAGCATGCCACTACATGACGACACTGAGTTCATATTTCTCTGGTTTGTCCTCAGATTGTTCTGCCTTTAAGACTGAGTCAGGTTCTGGATGGTGGATTTCAATGACAAGAACATAGATGAGGCCTCCTATGACAGCACCAACCATAGGGCCCACTACAGGAATCCACCAGAAGTTGTTTCCAGCTCTGAAATCAAACAAGAAATTAGTGCTTCATTTCTTGGCCTTCCTCCTGGTATTACTGTCTAGTTTTTCATTTACTTGTTAGTCTTTGTCATGCTCATGGTTCCCTCTTAATTCAGCAAGAACCAAGTGTAAGGGAGCTCACTATAGCATGGCAACTGTCATCCTTGATTTTCCACTACACCTGATTTTAGATGATATGTTTCATTGTCCTGCTAATATTTGTGAGATATTATGTCTTATTTATTTTCCTTTTAGAAAATATGCTGCCTGAGCCCACGGTCAAGATTGAGGACCCCTAGTAAAGATCAGGTCAATTACTCAGGAATTGCCTTTCCCTCATCTTGAAATAATGGTGCCTGTGGATTACAGGTAGAATGTGGAGAGATTTCTGGGCATCATTAGCGTATGAGGACAATCAAACTAAACAATCAGGAAATGTTTGTCAATCAATGAATGAATTTTTAAAAAATCTAAGGTGGATGTGTGAATTGCCTACTAAATGTAATTTAAATTGGTACTTATTTTTTAAGGTCATAACTTGAAGCTACCCTCTGATAAAACTGTCACGTCATGACTCTGTCTCTTCCAGAAATCTTCAATGTCTGCACATTACAGCAAAGCTATAGTTCTGGGGAAAAGCAGGTGTCTTTGGGAGTTGTCACCAGCTTCTTTGGAGAGAGAAAATACATGTAAATAATTTCTTAGAAAGGATCAGGAATACTCACAAGCAAAGAACAGTATACCGTATGTTGTTTAAGGATATATACATTTAAGAGAAAACTATTTTTAGAAAGTGGGGGGAATAGTAAGCATGAAACTTCAGGATGAATGCTGAGGAGGTAGGAGACAAGAGGAGTACACAGAGGCATGTGAGAATTTCAGTCTTCTAGTTGGATTCTAGAAGGACTCATTGCTGTTATTTTCATCATTATGCTTAATAACTACACAAATGTTCCGTGTGGCCTCTTGGGTATCTCAAACTTTGATTAGAAAGAACAATAGAGGAAATAAGCAGAAAACAAGTACCCTGTCCTAGAATCCATGAGACTAGTCTCATCTCAAGATTATCTAGAAGATCTTTGAGCAAATCACCCCCCACCCCTGTTCCCTACTGTAGAACCTCCATTTGTGTGGTCCCTTCCACCTGGAGCATCTAAGTGGTCTCCTAGGTCTTCCATTGCCCATGCAGCGTTGATGGAAGGGCACTGAGCCTGAGCATGGCAGCCACCAGATGTCACTCTTACCATATGGGAGTGAGGATGCTACACTGCCACAGTCACAGCGCCCTTCCCCAGGCCCCAAATCCAGATGGATTTTTCTAGGGGAGGGACATGGAGGGTGGCCACTTCTCCCATTTGGCTGTAAAGACTTGGAGGCTTCTCTAGAGCTCAGCACATGATGTGAGAATAAGCTACCTATTCGGTCCATCATTTCCTTTTATGGCAAATCTCTTCCTGTCGTTTAGCAGATGACAGTCCAAAATATCAGCCAGGATGCATGTCCTCCTTTCAGTGGGTGGACGCTTTTTCTTTTATCAGACTGAACAGGTTATGCCATGTTCACAAGTCACAAATGGAGGCGCTCAGATGTGGTTACCTGCCCAGCCCGGTCCTTTATGCACATAAAGTAGTGATCATTTGCACACTCTGATTCAGGGGGATGCCAGGAACATGTCTATGTTAACTGTCTAGGGACTGTCTTTAGGAATTCATTACTTTGGGTCAACTATTTTAAAAATTTAATGATACTCCCAAGATCTTTCACTGATTAAGTCATTAACATCCTAATGTGAATAAGTGGAGAGAACTTTGATGGAAAACATCTTAACATTTAAAGGAAAAAGCAAGAATCGGCCAGGGTCTGTTGACTCTTCACCTCATCAGACCCTCTGGCACCTCACTCTCCCTGCTATCATTCCACTTCTTGCCATTCAGGGGTATGTGGGGGACCTGGGAATAAGGTAGCCTTGGTTTTTTCTAAGACCTTAGGTGTAGGTCCAAGCTAGGATATCTGTTGAGGGATTTCCCTTGGACATAGAACTCTGAGGAAATGAGATACTGTAAGGATACTTTGGAAGCCTGTTACCCATCAACGGTTTTGGGGAAAACTCTTTGGTTGATGATTACCAGCCAACGCAGCTCTTTCCTAATGGCTTTCTCCTTCCCCCACTCTCTCCTTTTCAATCAAGTCTTATAGGATAAGACCAGATTAATTTTGCTAAATTGATATTCTAAACCTGCTAAAGTTTGCCCCAAATACTTTGCTGCTCCTTATAACCTACAGAATAGGGAGCAGAAAAAAACGAAAATTCTCATTCTAGGAGTTCAGGTCCTCTATGGTCTGACAGCTGCCCTCTTTAACCTTATTTCTGCATCCTTCCAGCTAGGCTAGATCACTTGTGATGTTAACGTTGTGTCTTTGAATAAGGGTTCTCTCTGTCTGAGATATCCCCCTGTTGCCTATTTAAACATATCCAAATATTATAAATGCTCCCACTTTCACTCACATAATTCTTAAATTTGGAACTGTAGACCTCTCAACTCCTGGAGTTATTTAGTTAAATCTCTTTAATGGCACTTGACTGCTTCAACCTTGTGTAAGAGCTTCTGCAATAATCTTTTAAGTAGAATATAAATTAAACAGTGAAGGACAGAAACTAGGTCTTAGCATCTTTAGCAGAGAGCTTTGAGTAAGAGATCAAGTCACTGCATGAGTGAATAAATGAATGCATGAAAGGAAAAGACCCCGATGCTAGCTAAGGTCGTGGGACATTAGGTGATTCCAGCATTTCTCCCAAATGGGCTCTGCTAACATAGACTTAACAGAGCAAAGAGACATTGGGCAAGATCTCCATCTGTTTTGGAACCACCATGACTCTTTGGCTTTTGAATGAATCACCAAGGAAGGCTCAGAGTGGGTTGGGGGAAGAGCGTGGTCTCCTGAGAGTCTGTAAGGTCAGAGTCTCAGAATTAAGGGAAACTCATAGGCTAATTCTGGGCTCCAGGAATAAGGAGATCCTTAGGACATATGTTTCTGATGCTCCACTGGAAGGATATAAGAGATCCTTCGTAGTTGGGGGACCTTCTCATGTTCTAGTTGTAATCATTCTAGGGCAGAATTTCTCAACCACAACCCTATTAACGTTTTGGACTGAATAATTCTTGGTTGTGGGGGGGTCTGCTGTGTGCTTTGTAGGATGCTTAGTGGCATTGCTGGCCTCTACCCATTAGATGCCAGTAGCATCCTCTTCCCCCAGCTTCAGCTGTGACAATCAAAAAATGCCCTGGGTAACAGTTGCCCACCTCTGGTTGAGAACTGCTTTTCTAAGAAATTTATTGCATTGTCTATTTCTTGAGAACAGGGAATGTTGACTGAGTTGCTTCGCATCCTTCAGCTCCAAGGAGGTGTCCAGCACATAGAATTTATTCTTTCTCTTATTCAATAACTTTTTATTGAGGCTTTCTATGAGCTACACCCTGTTCTAGGTACTGTGGATACATCAGGGAAGAGGCTGTCAAGGTCTCATGGTAGTTACCCTCTAGAGGCAGTTCTGAGTGTTATCTGTAGTGATGATCTGAATGGTACCAGTTATTTTAGCAGCTTCTTTTTCACCCTGGTGAAAGGCAGCCCAAACTCTGATGACTCTATGTCTAGGTCATCATTTGGGAACACTCAACGTCCTTTGTTCTCACAGGAAACATTAAACTAGAATTAAGCTCACACATGTTTTTCGTACTTCTTTTCTCCATGGTAGAGCCCTGTTTCCTGATAAACCAAAGTGAGCTCCTTCCCCATAGGGAGGTACCAGGGGTGGATGAGGAGGGGCCTCTGTGGCTGCATGCAGAGAAAGCAGGAAGCAGTGAAGGGACAAAGTTTGTCTTAGAAGATAGGTACCAACAGTTGTCATATTTCTTCAGCATGTTCTGAGGTAGAAAGTGTGGAGTCTTGGCATTTCCCAGGTAGAGGCTCAATCTTATGTCTGTCCTATCAGAAAGTTCTTACTCATATCTCAAGAACCATTTCACCTCTCACATTTGCAGTCATGTCTTTCCCAGCTCCCCTGGCAGTTAGTCACTTGTTATCTGTGTTCCCGCAGCACATTTAGGGGTTGCCAGAGCACTTACTATGTTGCTCAAGGCGAGTGCTTTTGCTGATTTGAAATTTCCTTGCTTAGCACAGTTACTAAAGCATAGATAATGCCCAACAAATATCTGTTGAATAAATGAAGTATAGGTCATGTGGTTCATGAAATAGAGCCCTGTAGTGGCATCAGAGGATGCAATTTCTAGTCCAAGTTTGTCACACAATGAATCTGCAGACAAGTTATACAGCTAAAATGTTCACATAAAATCATGTACCAATTGAGGGATTATTATTATGTGGGACAGGTTTATAGCTATTGAATTTACCTAGAGCCGCTTCTCTGTCTCTCCTCTCTCTCTCTGTCTCTCTCTCTCTCTCCTTACTCACACACACACACACACACACACACACACACACACACACACCATCACACCACAAAATATCAGTGAAATGTCCCACACTTATGACCAGAGTATACAGTTAACCTTGTCGTTTGGATCTCCATGTCAAAGCCCAGCCCCATTGGCAAGGCGCAGCACGACTCTGTCTGTCTCCTCCCCCACCGTTGTTACTTACCTGAAGACTTCAAAACCCCAGCCTGCCAAGGCAGTGAAAAGTCTGGGACTCAGGTCTCGAGCTGGGTTCATGGCACAGCCACTGTTCAGTCCCAAGGAGGAAGCAATGGTAATGATCAGGAGGCCGATGATAATGGGCTCTAGGCCTCTGGGGGCTCCGAAATTTCGGGAGTCGAAAATGGCAAAGACAATCATGAGGAGTATTGTGGTGGCCACCACCTGGAGAGGGAGAAGTTGAGTCAGGGCTGTAGCCTGCTTTCTGTTCACCTACATGCCTCAAAACCGTCCCTTCTTGCTAACAATATGCCTAGTGATAACCGACAGGTACTGGGTGAGTACATTGTGCATCTCTCTTCTTTCCACAGCGATCCTAGAGGAGATGCTAATATAATTCTCATTTACAGATTGCTTACCCGCCCAAGCTCACACTTAGTAGGTGGCAGTCAGGTTTGGATCCAGAAAGTTTGGCTCTAGAGACTGTTATCTTAATATCACACTATCTTTCTAAGCTACTACTGAGCTAAGTAGAAAGGCAAGCTGCACACAGGAAAAGTGAATGAAAGGCTTGTTCAAATTGGTGAGAAAAGCAATGTGAGATATCAATAGATGAATGTGCAGAGGAAATGAACAGAAAATTAAAAAAAAAATGAAAAAAAAGAATTAGGAAACCAGTGGCAAAAACTCATTTGTAATAAAATAAATGCAAACAATAACCAAATGTTAGGAAAAGGATAGCAGTTATTTCAGGCTTTTTGAATAGATCTAAATAAGTACTATGCTTTTAAAAGGAAATTCAGCAATAATTTAGCAATATGTATTCCAAAACATGAATTTATTTATACAATTTGATGCTGTTGGATATTTGAGAATTACACCATGGAAATAATCTAAAACATGGAAAAATTATTTTTAAATGTCCACTTTAGCAAAATTTATAGTACTGAAAAACTGGAAACTTTTACTTTTTTTATGGTCTACTATATAGCTATTAAAAACTATAAACATGGACGCTATGTACTGGTATATAAAAATGCTTATGACATTAAGTGAAAAAATTTGTATGTGCTTTGTATTTTATACAGCTGTCCCTTGGTATCTGTTGGGGATTGCTTCCAAGAGTTCCTACAAATACCAAAAATTCGTGAATGTTCAAGTCCCTAATATAAAATTGTATATTATTTGTATATAACCTGTGCATATCCTCCTGTATAGTTTAAATCATCTCTAGATTATTATAATACCTAATATAATGTAAATACAGTATAATTTAGGGAATAATGACAAGAGAAAAAAAGTGTGTACATGTCCAATACAAATGCAATTTAAAAAATATTCTTGATCCATGGTTGGTTAAATCCATGGATGCAGAATCCACAGGTATGTAGGGTTGACTCTATTTAAAAACACACATAAAAATTTTTGAGACAATAAACAAAAATGATAATAGGTATTCTGAACTGGTCAGTGATAGCTGGTTTCTATGTTCTTAATTTTCCAAACTGCTATTTTACTCTAACAGTTAAATGATAGTGATTATTTATTGAACATTTATTATGTGCCAGGTACTTCAGATGCTTTATCACATTAAAACCTCATAATAATGCTGTGAGGTAAATCTTGTTTTTATTCTCAGTTTATAGATTTAAAAACTTGGGTAGAACAAGGTTAAGACTTGTTCTCAGTAACTTGCCCAACGTCAAACTTGTAAGCAGAAGAATTGGGATGGGAACCAGGCAACTGATTTTAAAGTTTAAGTTCATTATCATTTCATCTGCTTTCCAAAATAAAAAATTTAAAATAATTTTTAATTAATATTGAAAGACACATGTTCCCCCAAGAGCACTCTTCTTTGGAAAGCCTTCTCCAACGCTCTCCTGCAGAGTAAAAGCTCCCACCTCTGGGCTTCCATGGCATTCTGACTTTTGTTCTGTTACTGTCCTTGTCACTCTGCAAAAGAATTTCTGTTTACTTGTTAGATTGAGACTCAGGCTCTGAACTCGTTGAAGAAGAAAGAGCGTAGAGCTGTACTTGGCTAAGTAGGTGCCCAGTAAGTAGTTATTGGGTGAATAAATGATTGATTATTAATTAAACCATGGGAAATACTTTAACAATATTTAGAGCTAAAGAGTTTAGTAATCTGGTGATAAGGTGACCCAAAAATATGGTCGTGATGGCCAAGAGCTCTGTTGGGTGTTAACTGACTGATAATTGGCAGTTTTTGGAACTCTCTCCAAAGCCTAAGGAATACAGAGAGCCTTCAGTGTTTGCTAATGGTTAGAGCATCAGGGTTTTCTTTTTCTTTTTCTTTTTTGAGATGGAATCTTGCTCTGTCGCCAGGCTGGAGTGCAGTGGCACGATCTCGGCTCACTGCAACCTCCACCTCCTGGGTTCAAGCAATTCTCCTGCCTCAGCCTCCCGAGTAGCTGCGACTACAGGCACGTGCCAACACGCCCAACTAATTTTTGTATTTTTAGTAGAGATGGGGTTTCACCATGTTGGCCGGAGTAGTCTTCATCTCTTGACCTCATGATCCGCCCGCCTTGGCCTCCCAAGAGCATCAGGGTTTTCTAATATTTGCTTTTTCTACTTGTCTATGTACATGGTAACAGGCTTAAAAACCACAGACCTTAGAGAAATTGCCAACTCACTCTGAGACAAGGACACAATGAAGAAAGCTCAGAATATGGTATGAAGGTCAACGTTGATCGAGATAGCTTTGGGAGGCTGAAGCGGATGGATCATGAGGTTGAGAGTTTGAGACTAGCTTGGCCAACATGGGGAAACCCCATCTCTACTGAAAATACAAAAATTAGCCGGAAGTGGTGGTGCACGCTGGTAATCCCAGCTACTCAGAAGGCTGAGGCAGGAAAATCACTTGAACTTAGGAAGCAGAGGTTGTAGTGAGCTGAGATCAGGCCACTGCACTGCACTCCAGCTTGGGTGACGCAGCGAGGCTCTGTCTCAAAAAAAAAAAAAAAAAAAAAAAAAAAGACGAGACACAGGCTAGATACCAAGCAATTTCCTTGTGACCAGAACACTTGGTGAAACATCTTGATGACAGGAATTGGAAAATGTGTGAAATTCTACAAGATCCCATTCAAAGAACAAAGGTGGAAGAAAGAGAGAGCGGGAGGAAGAGAAGGTTGGCTAAAGGCAGAGAAATTACTTCTTATTGACTGCCTAGTATGCACCACGTATTTTATTGCTGTGGTGTCTTCATCAGATATTATTAATGCCACTTATCAGAAGACTAAACTGAAGCTTTGGAAGGTTCTCAGTAATTAGCACAAGGGCAAACTCATGGTAAGAGGCAGGGCCAGGACCGGGTCTCCCTGTGGACTGCAGGATTTCGAGGAAGGCTCATGCCAGTATCCTGTCCTTGGAATGGCCTTGTGTCAGGGATACCCCTGAGACCTGAAGACTCCCAAGAGGGAAGCAAGAGTATGTCTATAGGAAGGAGGCAAGCACTGCTCAGGACTCAGTGGTGAGGGGTCTCTCTGGGCTGAAAATCTATGGGGATGAGGGCTTCTCTTTGCTCCCCCAGATCCTCGAAACAGCTTGAGACTACAGGGAAGTGGCTGTGGGTCAAAATCACAAGGAACTAAGACAGAATTCGTTTGAGTCGAAGTCAGGGTTTGAGACAGCATTATTCCTCTCTTGTCTCCAACAGAAGTGAGCTGAATTCACATGAGGAATTTCCAAAGTCCTTCAACAGTTCTTTACCTCATTCCTATCTTCTTCATTATAAGATGCATTTGGCCTGAACTAAATGGCAATAGTAACCCCAAGAAACTGCAACTGTTATCCATCCCAGAGTTTATTCTGCAGAACCCCTTGGTACCCTTACTGGCTCAGCAAATACAGTTAGTTGCTCTAGGTCTGTGTGGGCACTTAAGGTTTAAAAGATCCCTCACTCCCTGTCCTTCCTGAGCTGCCTATGAGAATAGACTCCTGGTGCTTTGAAGCTAGAAAAAAATCGCCTTGTCCATCTCCCTCTCTTAACAGACTGATAACCCAGAGGTCAGGGAGCCCGGTCGTCTTGCCTTCAGAAGCTACCTCCTCCCTTTCTTTGTTCTTCCTTCCTCATACATCTTCCTGTATTGCTCGTCGTAGTTTATAAAACAGCTACCCTCCTGCCCTCTTCCTTCATATAACTCCAGTGTTCCCTAGTTGGAAAACTTCTTCCATTTCTAACCAGCTAATCTAGTCTCAGAGCTAGAAAGGAGCTGGAAGGTGATGCAACCCACACTGTCCACCATCTGATGTTTGAATCTCCTCAAGAATCCCTCCATCCCCATCCCTGAGAAGTGGAGGAATAGTCCAGCCTCTAACACCCCCAGTGACTCTTGTCCTGGGGCAACAGGGCTTATTTTTAGCTCAGCCCTGTTTCTAGAAAAGTCTTCCTTCTGTCACATGTAACTTTATTTGACCATAATTTCATTCATTTGTGGACTCATCTTTTCATTTAATAAATATTTTTTGGGCACCTATTATGTACCAGGCGTTGTGGTTCCACCAAGCCTCCTTGGGGGCAGAAGGTGTATATATATCAATTCTAATCTCTTTCCCACTTACAAGCCCTTCAGATCTTTGACAGCTACTGTCGTGTGCTATCATATTGCTTCTCCCTTCCTGCCCACACCCCACACCTCTTATGTAGACCACACAGACCTCTTCTCCACCCACTGCTTATGCAACGTCATTATCTTTTCAGGTTCTTCTCCTTCAATAGCTTATCCCCTACAAGGGTAATATTTGTAATTGAGTCTAACACTCACAGCACTGAGTGGAATAAGACTTTCAACTATTTCATCCGAATACAATGCTTTATTACTGCAGCTTATGGTAACAGTCCTTTTTTTTTTCTTTTTCTGGCAGCCACGTCTCTCTGTATCTTTTCCACTGAAACTTTTTCTATTATGCTAGCTCTTCTAGGCTCTCTGCTTCAAATTTCTATTATAATATGGCCCCTATACTCCACTTTGCTATATAATTATATATTCTTTTCTTTTTGCCCATACTGAGGTGTAGTGGTGCGATCATAGCTCACTGCAGCCTCCAACTCCTGGGTGCAAGCTATCCTCCAACCTCAGCCTCCCAGGTAGCTGGGACTACAGGCAAGCACGACCACACATGGCTAATTTTTATATTTTTGGTAGAGGCAGGGTTTTGCCATGTTGCCCAGGCTGGTAGTAAACTCCTGGGCTCAAGTGACCTGCCCACCTTGGCCTCCCAAAATGCAGGGATTAAGATGTGAACCACCATGTCCAGCCCTATCTAATTTTATCTTATTTTGCATTGTTTCCTTATTCAATGCTCTTCATCTAGATTCTACACTTCTGGGCAGATATTGTTTATAATGCATTTTTCTACTATTATTCTTTTTATCCTCATAAGTAACTTCATGACAGCTCATATTATCCCCATTTTACAAGTGAAAAACTTGCAGCCCAGGAAGTTCAGTAGTTTGCTGAAGCCACGTAGGAAGCTGGAGGCAGGACAGATATTTGGATTCAAGCATTCAGACTCTGCATCTTGGATCTTTACAACTCGCATTTACTTGTCAGTCTTTCAAGCTCCAGACACAGGGCCAAGCACATAGTGAGTTTTTAATAAACACTTGTTGCCTATTTGATTTATTGATTAAAGTGGAAAGTAAAAAGGCTAAGGACATGAGGGCATAGGTTTTTATCCATACATTGAATGGAAGTATGCATAGATGATGAACTGGAAGACCCATTTTGTATATATGCCCGTTCTGATCTGCCTTGCTGTATAAGTCCTGATTATAGGAGAAGAACTTAGAGATACTGAAAAATATAGCCTTCCTTCCACTACCCTGACCAAGATGACCAGCAGCGTTTCTGGGACACAGTAAGGGAGGAAGAGTCTTTTGAGTTGACAATGTTAGTCCTGCCATAAACTGACCAGATAGGTGTGCTATTGGTTACACTACAGTATGCTTGGGTGGCAGAAGCTTGTTTAAATGTCAATAAGGCAGAGATACTTCTATCCACCTTAAGAGTTTAAATAAATAAACCTATGCACATGGTGAGACAGAGAGGATCAATGATACCATGGGCTCAACTACCACCCTTCCCAGTCTTTGATTTGAAATAGAAATGTCTTCTCTTGTGGCCTCCACACTTAGATCACATGTTCAAGAGAAACAATAGGGAAGTGAACTCCATTTGTGTCTACAGGGTTTGAAATGTTTAGTCATTCACTCTTTTCTGGATCTCAACTAATGTGAAACAAGTGTATGTATTGAAGAGGAAGGAGAAACTTTTCTGGTGTTATCAGCTCCCTGCAAAGGTAAAACAGTTATCAAGAAACCTTGGGTTATGCCCAGAAACCTCTGCCTTTGGAAATACAACCTCTCCTTTCTGATTGGTCTCTAATTCTCCAATGCATTCCCCTTATGAGAACATATCTTTTTACCAAAGTTAAGTCTTTGTTGAATCTACACTTACTTGATCTGCAAATGCATTCGTCACAGATAGATATGGAGCTGGGTATGTTGCAAAAATGTGTGCTGTTGCATTTTCTCCCACGATCAGCAATTTTCCACCAGCAAAGGACATAAGTCCATCTATGAAAGACAAAGCTCTGGCACATTAGTGTTCTCTGAGAAGGGCTGAAGGAGGCTTATGCCAAAGCCTTGTGCTAAACAACTGCAGTCACTCAGGTTGAGGTTGGCATAGCCATGTCATTTGTTTCTCTCTGCTTCCTAGGAAT
Organism: Ateles fusciceps; assembly: GCA_036589455.1. NCBI lineage: Eukaryota > Metazoa > Chordata > Mammalia > Primates > Atelidae > Ateles > Ateles fusciceps. Next base: position 8,305,859 of record JAZHEH010003061.1, on the reverse strand, counting down.
GATAGTTTTAGAGATGCTCAGGCAAATCCCAGGATGATGGGTCAAAGGAAGAAGGCCCTTGGCCTCTCTGAATGGCCCACTCCAAAGTGGCACAAATTCTCTGTCAATAGGGTCCTGGGAATGAATTCTCTTTTGGGGGAATTCTTGGAGTCTTTGAGATCAATTGAAAGCCAAAGCAGGGTTTGGTCTTGCTCTAGAAAGAATTAGTAATTCCCAGAGGGCTCTCAGTAACCCTTAATACCACTCCAGAATTTGAGGGTGTTGCAGTATCCTCAAGATGCCCCTAGAGCCAGGGGTAAGGCAGCCACTGTCAGCCAGCACTGACCCCAGGCTGTTCATGCCACAACAGCGGGCTCTGAATTTCTGGTGTGGTCTTGAATTCCCTTTTGGTCCTTTTAGACTAATTCTCAGAAAGACACTTTATGGAGAAAAGCCCTTTTCCATAACCTATTTGTTTCTTTTTTTTCTTCTTTCTTGTTTTTGGAGACAGGGTCTTGTTCTGCTGCCCAGGCTGGAGTGCAATGACATGATCCTGGCTCACTGCAGCCTTGATCTGGGCTCAAGCAATCCTCCCACCTCAGCCTCCTGGGTAGCTGGGACTACAGATGTCAGTTACTACATCTGGCTTATTTTAGATTTTTTTTGAAGAGATGAGGTCTCCCTATGTTGCCCAGGCTGATCTTGAACTCCTGGGCTCAAATGGTCCTCCCGCTTCTGCCTCTCAAAGTGTTAGGGTTACGCATGTGAGCCACCACACACCCAGCCCTCCATGACTCATTTCTCTAAGGCCTGGTTCATAAATTCCACTTCCTAAGGTCTTCAGCTTGGGCGTTATAATGTATTAAGGCTTACCTTGGGTTAGAAGAAGGAGCTGCTTTAACAGTTGATTTCATGGGAACACCAAGGATTTGTAGTTTGAAAGACCTCAAGAGTCATCTAATTCAATTCACTCATTTTCCAGAGGAGGAAACTGAGGCCGGTCAAATCAGATGACTTATTTAAGTCACACAGGTATTTACTGAACAGCCAGAACTAAAGTCTGGGTGTTCTATCACCAGTACTTTGTTTTTCCTAAGGACTGCTGCAGAGTGGAAGCCCTGGCTATTTGATAGAAGGGCAATGAGGCTCCCACCCAGCCTGCATCTCTGCTGTGTCTCTCTTCAAAGACATCTTCCCAGAGTCCTTCTCTCAATACTTGATGGTCACACCTTTGCCATCAGAAAACACCTCCATTCCCTGGAAAATCAGAGACAGCAGTGGGGAAGCCACTGGCCTATTACTTGTTGAGTGCATGTTCATATTGTAGTGCTGGCTGGGCACAAAGACAGGCTTCCTTTAAGTTCTGCTCCCCCATTTAAGGTATGTCATTTTCATTAAGTGTCTCTATGAATTTGCTGGAACAGTAATATGGTCTCATTTTCTCAAATTTAGAACTTCCTGTCACTTGTAGAACACTTCCCATCCTTACTTTTTCTCACCTGTTCCTACCAAGTAATTCTGACTTGCAAATTATGCCCAGCTCTTCCTAACCTTAGGACTCAGGGACCTTACTCACCATAGTAAATGCCAAAGAGGGTTGCGGCCCCCACAAAGGCTCCCAAGAACTGGGCTCCCACATAAAATGGCAATTTGAACCATTTCATTCGTCCAAAGAGACACATTGCAAAAGACACAGCTGGGTTGATGTGGCCACCTGCAAAGAAGAGAAGATTGGAGAAGTGAGAGGGCAGGCCTGGAAGGAGAATTATACAGAAAAGCATCTAGAGATCTCAGGTGGAATTCAGTCTTCTAGGTAGAGAACTACCACATGTAAGGAGAAAGAAGCATGTGTGTGTACAAGAGGAGAGAGTGTGTGTCTGAGCGGGGAGAGAGGGAGGACTGATAATTTTCATGGCATCCTTGGATAACTGTTTAGAATGTTTATCTTGATGAAGAGAAAGTCAGGTATAAAAAGAAACTTGATGTGCTCCAGTGGCTTTTTCTTAATAGGGTTTTATCTATCTATCAATCAATCTATCTATCTAATCTATCTATCTATCTACTTATCTGTCTATCTATCTATCTATCTATTTAACTATCTGGCAATCACCCCCAAACAGATCGATGTAGCTATTAACTTAATTATGTTTTAAAAGTCAATATGCTTATACGATATATGTATAAGATTTAAATCTATATCTAGCAATTCCTCAGGCCATGTCCACAGGATATAAAAACAAACTTAGGACTGCAAAGAGATGTATCTTTAGGGGAAAATGACCGTGGGTTGCTGAGGGTAGGGGCGTAGTTGATTTTGAGCTGGTCACAGTGTTTGAGTGGCTTGTTCTCGGTTCCTCTGCATGAACAATGCATTTCTCTCATACACAGAAATGTAGCAACCCTTCCCTGAGCCCAGCCCAAGCTGCAGCTAGAGAAATGAGCTTCCTTGACTCTCATCCAGCCATAACATCAGATAGAGAATCGGCTCTGTGGTTGGTCTCTAACATTCCCAGCTGGCTTTGCTAGTAACAGCGATAGCATTTATGAAATACTTGCCAGACACTGTTGTAGGGGTAGTAGGTGCATTTGATCCTCTTAAGAACCCAATGAGGTGGGCACTGCTCCAGTTAACAAGTGAGAAAACTGAGACATGGATAGAAAGTAAGTTTCTTAAGGCTACATGGTCAGTAAGTGGAAGAACCAGATTCAAATTCAGGTTTATCTGAATTCTAGAGCCTGTGTTCGCTGCTATACTACTTCCAGCCCATCTTCATCATGTTTATAAAGTCTTCTCTGCTTTTGTGGCCAGAAAAATAAATAAAGAATTAAGAAAAAGTTCTCTGAGCATATATAGGCTCACTTCCTAGTGAAAAAGGATGCTCATTTGAGGAATACAGATGACGTTTTGTGTGGAGGGAGAATCAGAGACATCACGTTGAGATGTGGACTTTCAGCCTATGGACTTCATTGTAAACAAAGGACAGATGGTGTTGATGGTGGTGGTGATGTTGATGATGATGCTGATCCTGTACAGAACCAATGGGTGCACTTGTTTCCAGAAGCTTCCATTACCCCCCTGCAGAGAAAGCTATGCTTTTTCCAAGTATCCAGGGCAAAGTGAGCTTGTAACGGGGGGGCGGGATTCTGGCTGCCAGCTAAACCACAAGACTTCTTCTTCACCTGCCCTGCCACTCAGTGGCTACTATGAGCAAGAAAATGCCAGTGTTTTGAAGCACAGATGACTTCCTGAAGCCTTATAAACACTTCGGCTGTTGTGTTTTACTTTTAAAGCCAGGAGAGCCACAATTCTGTAGACTATCAGGATGCCTTACCAGGAAGGCTGGAAACAGGGGTTAGGAGGGAGGAGGGGGCATGCAGGGTAGGGGGAAATTCCTCTTCTCCCAGAGGCTTGCTGCAGAGTAGCTGCCTCCGACTGCCTGGAGTTAGCCATTGTGAAAGAACAAGGGGTGGGGGCCCAGGCACAGTTGCTTATGCTTGTAATCCCAGCACTTTGGGAGGCCAAGGCCGGTGGATCACTTGAGGTCAGGAGTTCGAGAACAGCCTAGGTAATATGGTGAAGTCCAGTCTCTATTAAAAATACAAAGACTAGCTGGGCGTGGTGGCTCCTGCCTGTAATCCCAGCTACTCAGAAGACTGAGGCAGGAGAATCGCTTGAAGGAGGCGGAAGTTGCAGTGAGCAGATTGTGCTACTGTACTCCAGCCTGGGCGACAAAAACACAAAACAAACCAATAAAACAAGGGGGCCGTAGGATCACCTCCAATCCAACTCCCTTGAGTTGAGTCTACCAGTGGAGATTTCTTTTTAACATGATCCTTTTCCAAAATAAATTTTCCCATAAGTAGTCTTGTGTTTGTTAGCTCCTCCTAAGCGTCCTGAGGCTGGAACTATTATTTACCTTGGACCTCACATGATGCAAGGCACGTAGTAAGTATTCAATATGAAAGGTGAAGAAATAATCGGAGGCCTTATTTAGATAGCTCAGACTACAGGGATCTACAGAGAAAGTTGTTTGGGGCTCAGAGAGAGTGTGTCTTGGAGGGTGCGTTGCAAAGCAATCAGTAAAAGGGCTCAAGAGGAGGCAGAAAGGTTCAGAAAGAGAGGTGGACAAGTGGCATCCCGAAGCCTCTGGTTAAAGGCCAAGTGGCTACTAGAAATTTCTCCCTGCAGGGATGAGTGGTCACCCCGGCTTATGACAAGGACAAGGCAGAGCAGTGTATTGGAAAGAACATGAATACTAGAGTCAGACAGTCCTGCAGTCAACTCTTGGCTCTGCCAAGGTTGCTGGGACAATCAGATTATTCACATAAAGAGCCTGTGGGTGCAGCTGGAGCCCACAGGGCATAAGATGAAAGTCTTAGGTGAGCAGAGGAAACTCCCTCAATGTTCTGTTCTATGCAGATCCTCTCCTCCTCACCACCCATACATAATCCCGTGATAAAGGTAACCCTGTATTTCATTTTTCGTGAAAGCAAGGCTATTTGCTTTTTCAATAAGTCTATTTTAGTCATAAAATGCTACATCAAAAGCAATTATCATTAGACAGCCTAAATGCTTTGTGTAGGATTGGACATAATTAGGGTATTGTGACCTCTGACAGATTGGATTTGACTGGCACATTCCCAAGGGAGCAGGATGCTGTAACTTCTTTACAATAAGGTGACGTTTTATATTTAAAAGACAAATATCCACCAGCCTCACTAGTCTGTGACCACAAAATGGGATAACATTCATATTCATGCCCAGAATACATTGGTTATTTTTGGAATCTTCAAGAGGACCTCACAAACCAGTATGTACGTTAGCTACAACCACGATGAGAAAGTCACCTCCCACAATCTTCTCCTATTCCTGCACCTGCTGAAGCTGATACTGATGCTGTTGTCCACACAGATGTCATGATGGGCCAGTGTGTTGTCTCTGCATGTTCCCAAAGCCACCAGTCCTCAGGGAGCCTGAACTGTGCTAGATTTCAAATAGGGATAGAATGGTAAGGGCTGCCTTTCCAAGCCAAAGCCACCATTTTCCAGCCAGTCTCAGACACCACTCGATTTGTATTTTAGGGTCTCACAGTCGCTTCTAAACATTTTGGTCAGGTCCTGACTCTCACTCAGAAACACAGCTTCTACTGAAAACAGTCCCATCAGTTTTGGCCCTTACTCTTCTAACTACAGGGGCTCAACCCCAGTTTAGGGGCCACAGAAGACTTCATGCCATTTCTTCACTCCTTCCTCTTCCTGCTGGTTCTTTCCCTTTTTTCCTCCTACAGAGACTGCTGAAATTCTCAGTATATCAATGGACGAAAACAGATATGGACTGTGGTGGTGACGGGTGTTAATAACAGTCGTAGGGTCTGGGGCCAATTAATTCTGAGTAACTACTTGATGATGTTCAGTTAAGAGTGTTATGCAGGCAAAATGCTTCAAAGCCATGTCTCTACCTAAAAAGAGGGTGAAAATATGGCTACATCTACACTGCCTGGTGAACACAGTGGGAGCTTATAGGGGGAGCAGTTAAGCCTTGGCATATTCAGGGCAGTCCCCTGGTTTTCTTGTGCCCTTCTTGGAGTTTGCCTTGAGGTAAGCAGTACAATGCTGGGATCACAGCAAAAGATGGACAAGTTTGAATGAGACACTGTGCATACTAACAAATCACATGTATAAGACTCTGTAACCTCGACACCCTTGGATCTGAGTCTAGCTGTAATAAGGAAAGGGTGCCAGCCAGTAAATGGCCATTCCAGATGCACAGCCCAGGGGAGCTTCCAGGGAGTCGAAGCAATCATTCTGCAGTGCCACAGAGTCAGTGTTTGCTACCAGTCCACCAGTCCAGCAAGCTTAACTGCAGGATCCTCTGCCAAAATAGCCTGTGTAAAGTCCTCATAATAAAGTATTGGAAATGCTACGTAAGAATGGGGAGGTGTTAGCTGGGTGTGGTGGCTCATGTCTGTAATCCTAGTGCTTTGAGAAGCTGAGGCAAGTTGATTGCTTGAGTCCAGGAGTTTGAGACCAGTCTGGGCCACATCACAAGACATTGTCTCTACAAAAAATACGAAAAATAGCTGGGCGTGGTGGCTCGTGGCTGTAGTCCCAGCTACTTGAAAGGCTGAAGTGGCAGAAGGTAGAATTGCTTGAGCCTGGGAGGTCAAGACTGCAGTGAGCTGTGATCCTGCCACCACACTCCAGCCTGGGCAACAGAGTGAGACTCTGTCTTAAAAAACAAACATACAAAACAAAACAATGAGGATGTGAGCTTCACTGTCATGCTAATCGTGTGAACCTGGGTCAAATCTGGCTCTGTCTCTTTACCAGTCACAGGGCTTCCAGTTATTTACTGACTGCCTCTAAGTAGGATTTCTCTGCAGAATGGAGACAGTAATACCTGCCTCAGAGTGCTGTTGTAAAGAAGAGGGAGATAAAGGCGGTCCAGCATCCAGCACAGTGCTCAGCATGTATGGTTACTCAGTCTCTTTTCTTTTCTTATTACCAAGTCTTGACTCAATGCTCTGAGGACCCACACCAGGTTGCTGAAAGATTCTGAGTGCCTTTGGCAACCAGATCATTTCCACAGTCACTTCCTAAGTCCCTAGACTGCATTAAATAATCATCATTTCATTTTGCTTCTGAGAACCATGTGATTGGCTTTTAATCAGTTCACTTCTAAGGGCAGGATTACACTAAGACCTTGTAGATCAGATCTGAACTTCCACGAAAGCACTACCCATTTTGCAAGAGACCCAGACTCTTCCTGTTTGCTGTAGATAAAGGTCCGGGACTTGCCTCTGTTGGAGTGATTTTTGCTGAACTATTCACAGGGTATCTGGGAGTTGAATTTGAAATGTGGCCTAGAGCAAGTAAAAAATCCCATTGACTCGTGGAGAAGATGATGCAGTGGCCAGACTTAGGAATGAATCATTTATGAGCTCTAACCCCCATTTCTGTCTCTTGTTAAATGTTGCCTTTGCACAAGTTACTTACCATTGGTGATTTGAATTATATCTATAACAAATTAATTTTATCTATACAAATGGGATCCAATACACACTCTTGCAGGATTTCTGAGATATAAATAAATTATGATACGTGATGCACCCAGCACTGTGCTAGCACATTGGAGTGGTTGAGATAATAGCAGCATTCATTATTTCTGCTGCTTACCAGAGACACCGCCAGCCACATAAATGGCCATTGCAACTGCCATTGCAAATCCAACATTGATAGTAATGATCCCTCCAAAAAGTCCTCGACTGAGAATAGCTTGGGCAACAGAGCCGCATCCAAGGACCTGGAATGAGAGGAAAACTAAACAAGTAAGTAGGGATGGCTACTGTCAAAAGCAGTGGAAACTCACAGTAACAAGTTTTTAAAAGCAAACTCGTGGATTGGGTTGCCTTGGGTTTTCTGCAAATCCAATTATAATGATCCAGCTATGCATAGATAGCAAAATGGTGGACCCAAGGCTGCATCTGGCCTTCAGATAGATGAGTTTTGTTGCGCCTGCACAATGCTCAAATTTTGCCTACATTTATAAGTCAGGTAATTTCACGCAATGATCTAGGTATCTGGTTTTCTTTAAACTTAAATTTTTAATTTTTAGATAAGTATAGACCTACAAGTGTTGTAAGAAATAATACAGAAAAGTCCCATGTACCTGTTACCCACTGGTTCCTTTTAATCAGTAAGAAGATCTGGTTATTCACAGAGAAATAATCAAGCACAATGGCAGTTGGCGGATCCCTGTAGACAGAGCTTATGCCTTCCCAACTGGCTGATTTCACTGCTCTTCACTCATTTTGGTCACCTTCCTGGCCTCTGTAGGTATTTGAGTTTGACAGTCCTGTTCTCGTGGCTCCCAGTATAAAAGCAAGACTAGGAACACAAACCACCATATACACATCCAATAAAGGGGAAAGGCCATTTGTACCATGTATTAGAAAGAGTATCTGAGGTGCAAGAAAACAAAGGAAAACTTTAGGGGGGATAGATTTGGCAATCAGGACCCCCTTATTCTCACATATTTTCTCCCTGATGGGGCTGTAGTTTTCTAGGGAGCAGAGGCTGCCAAATTCACTGCTTCTTGTATTTCCTATGGCACCAAGCCCAGTGCTGTGCTGATAGGAAGAATTCTGCAAACAGTTGCACAGTGAAGTATGGTAGTGAGTCTTCCACAATCTTCAGCTGGCAGAAGATATTTTGGAGAATGAAATCCAAATTCAGAAAGGTTTGCAATAAATATATGTTGGTAAATCCATTCAGTAGACTAGTAGGCAGCCAAATATATAAATATATTAAAGGAGATCCGTGTGTACCAAAGTGGAAAGATCCCCAAGGTACTTTATTAAAATTGTAAAAAAGATGCAGAGCCTCAGCAGAGCTAAAACATGCTGCCAATTATATTAAATACATTACATGCATTTCTTTTTATTTATATGATCTCTCTCCATGAATACATAAGCAGCAGAAATGGAGTTAGATCCTAATGGGTTGCGGGGGAGTGCATGACTGGGATAGAGGTTGGAAGACAACTTTTCATCATATATCCTCTCTTTTTTGTTAAATCCATGTATTTCCTAATTTTTTGAAAAATGGGCCCCCCCATATTTATTGAGCTATCAGTTAAAACCATTAATCATAGTCTATTAAAGAAATACTTGGTGAAGGACGGTTCTTGGGAAAGAAGAACAGTTCTACACAAGTTTGGTAGGAAAATGAGACAGCAAATGGTCACCGGCTTTCACCATGCTGTGGTTTAAAAAGCTAGTGTGGCCCTGGAGGCATAAGTATAGGAATCATTAGATGATTAGATGTTTAGATGGAATCCAGCTGGTGTTTTATAACTAAAGAAGAGCAACTAACTTGAGGGAGGGCTTGGCATTGAGCAATACATATTATTTAGGGGTAGAAAAATAGAGCATATGAGGAAATGTTTCAGAAACAAATATGTTTTAGGAAAAAGAGATTAACAATGTGAAGGCTTTTTATCAGGAAGATAACAACCTGCTATCGTGTCATTTCATAAACGGATGAAAATGGAAGCGTCTAAAACTAAAATGTGAAACGTTGCACAAAGACATTTTTTTTAAACTCTAAACAGCTCCCTCAGGGCTCATTTGTGAGGTCCTTTAGAGGAGTATAATTTACAAACAAGAGATATTTAATACGTTTAGACTGATTTTTCTGGCAGCAGAGAAATTACGTAGATGATGTTTTCATGTCCCTTCCAGTCCCCAGTTCCAAGACACATCCGCTTGTCTTAGCAAGCAGAGAGAAGGTGGAGAGCTTTGTACCCTACGGTGAATATTAAATACAGTTGTAGCAAGAACTGTCCCTAGGCCGGGCGTGGTGGCTCACGCCTGTAATCCAAGCACTTTGGAGGCCAAGGCAGGCGGATCACCTGAGGTTGGGAGTTCAAGACCAGCCTGACCAACATGGTGAAACCCTGTCTTTAAAAAAAAAAAAAAAAAAAAAAAAAAAAAAAGAACTGTCCCCTTTCTCCTTTCAAAAAAATGCCTTAAGTCCATTTTATAGCCTAACAATTTCACCTAGACTTGACATTTTTTCCAGAATCCTTATCTATTATAATAAATGTTGGAATTAAAACCACATTGGTGTCTTTCTTTCATTTTAATGTAAATCCAATTAAATGCTCTGGGCACAACTTTCAGGCCAACTGACATTTTAGTAGTATCTCCTAAGATGAAGAATAAAACAACACTGACAGCTGAGATAACTTGATTTAGACAGCCAGGGCTAAGAAGAGATGCGAAAGAGAGAGGCCAGTCCTGAGCTATTACTGCTTTCAAAATAAGCGTCTCCCCCTCTTTTATGGTCCTGATGTACATGCACTTGTGTTGGACTAGAGGGGACATAAAAGCTTTAAATGGCTCAAGGGGGCCCGTGGAGGCTTCGGCCTTGTCAAATTTCACTATGATTAATACCGTCCTCTTCCACTTTAGATGCTGAAAAGGCTTTTCGAAGGAGGATAATCAATGCTGTGTGCTGCAGGAAATAGGAGGAGAGATGGCAATGTAGGAGCTTCAGTTACCCTCATCAACATTGCCACTCAGAAGATTGGAGCCCAGCTTTCCAGCACTGCATCTTAATTTAGATATGTATTTATTATAGCCCGAAAAGCAATGAGAAGGCCAGGTAACTGCCTCCTGGTTTCTTCCCTTGCCTGCCTCCTCTTCCCTATATTCACAGCACCAGGACAGCAGATCATGGACATTCTAATGTATCAGGGTCTGCCTGCTGGAGATCTGGTTCTCTCTTTCTGTGTGTTCAGTGTATTTTTTATTTCCTCCAAAAATGAGAGAACTGTTTTTTACGGTATTGATGATAAAAGTTCCATTGTGATTCTTTGTTCTTACCTTCAAGAACTGCCATAACTTTCCCTTTTTAGACTCACAAAGACCCATTGTCATATCCAGTCTGTCTTGATTTTCCTGGTCTCCTCATCTAGAAAGCATTTTTAGGCCCATCACCCATTCGGATTCTTCTCAACAAACCTAAAGCTCTCCTCTGAAGTTCAGTTGTACTGTTTGTACTCTACAATAAGTACTTAGTTACCTTCCAAGTGCCTAATCTTGATTTCCTTATCTAGAAAACAATCTCTCGGGTTCCTTTCCATATTAACATTGCGGACATTCTAATGTGTCATGGTCTGTAATGTGAGAGTTTCTTTGATATTATTTCTGTGTTCTTAGGTGTTCTGCTTCCTAAGTCCGCCACCCGCTCCTCCTCTGCAGGCCTACAGACCTTAATATTTCTTCCACCTTCTTGACAGGACCTAGCACTTGCTCAATCAAGCTGCCTCCTCAAGAAGAATTAGAAAAGTCTCAAAACCGTTTAGGAGATGAAGGGCATGGCAAAGCCATGGACACAGTGAAGATCTAGTCTTCAAAGTTCCTCATTAATCTTTCATTCATGTTCTCTCAATAGCTTCACCAAGCCTTCTCTTCTCTTATCAGCACAACCCACCCAGCTGCCTTTCTACATATAACACCATCGTCCAGTTGACTCAGCACCTATTAATGGATGTGAAGACGAATGGTAACTCAGAATATCACATAAACTTTGTATTTCAGTTATCCAGCACTGAAGAATTCACTACCCTCGAACTTAGTGGCTTAAACTGATAACATTTATTTTGCTTATTAATCTGCAGCTTGGGTGGGGTTTGGTGGGCCATCTCATCTCTGCTCTACTTGATATCAAATGGAGCGGCTCAAAAAGTGGAACATTGGAATTATCTCAAAGCTTGCATATTCATGCATCTGGTGGTTGATGTTGACTGTGCGCTGATACCTTAGCTAGGGCTTCCAAATGGCTTCTCCATGGGGTCTGGCTTCTTTACAGAATGGTGCCTGGGTTCCAAGACTGAGGATCATGTAGGCTCCAGAGACTGTACTCTTAAACCCTGCACCATGCCATCTCTCAGTTATACCATTTTGCTGGTTCTGAACTGGATAGCACACAGAAGGCATGTGATAGGCATTCTCCCTACAACATCTAAATAGGTGTTCATCTGACCCATATTGAATTACCTTTAGGGACAGGGAGCTCATTACCACATTAGGCAGCCTGTTCTATATACTTGATATTGTTCCCATGTAAGGAAGCCTCCTTCCTTACATGAGGTTGGTGGCTTCCTTCCTATAACTTCTGTCCGTTAGCCCCAGGCATACTGTTGAGACCAAGGAGAATAAGCCTTTCACATACCAGGCATTGCAACAAGTGGAGGGGCATAATGCCCTCTCTGGGTTCTCTCTTCGTTTGGATACTTATTCTTTCATCTTTGATCTTTGCGGCTCCTCAGACTCCCAGTGAGTCTCACCTAGATACGCTCTAGGTTGTCAGTGTCCCTCTTAAAACACAGAGCTCCAAAATGGACACAGTCCTCCCATATTTGTGTGTTGCATTATGACATGGTAATTAACCCTGAACCTTCTGACTCATGGCTTCTATTGCCATCTGGTGGGACATTTAGCCATGGAATGTTATTTAACTGTTTACATATTTATGCCTGATTTTCTCAATTTTGTAAGAAGATTTTCAAGATAGGGCACTGAACTTTTTTTGTCTGTGTAACAGCTTCTAGTATATTGATTGTAATTAAATAACCCAGATCCTAGATATTATTTCCAGGGATGACACTTGTTGGCAATGTAAAGGAACATGTTATTTCTCATTCGCAGCTTGTTCATATGTTAAAGGGGAATAATGATATGTGCCAGGTTTGTATCATATGGTTTTCTGATAAATAATCAAACGAGATAACACTAAAGAACGCAGTATTTAAACAGCAAAGGGCAATAATAAGGGTAGAATATTACTGTTTTTAGTATAAACTCAAAAATTCCAGTTTAGCATGAATAGGTTAAGAAAACAGACCCGTGAACTTAACTGCTAACTTACTGCCTGGCAATAAAAACAGAGAGAGAAAAGACATCTATAACAGAAATGCATCTATTTGAAATACTTCCTGTTTCATTCCCAGTCATGGGATTTGATTTTGAAGAGGGATGGAAAGTGGGAAGCTGATAAGATCTTCAGGTTGTTTTGACTATTTGTGACTACTCTCCAAAAATGGGCTATTTCATCATTGGCAGATTTTTAGTGCTTTTTACAGGAAAGCAACACAAGAATAGAGAAAGTTAAATGCTTTTTAAATTATCAGGTTCCATACACGAAAGAAGGAAAAGAGGTTCATTGGAAAAATAAGAAAGGCATTTGAAAGGCAGAATTCCTACAAAACATTGATTTGTGGGAGGGTTCCTTCAGTCATTCCCGATCACCCAGACCTAAAATTCTGGAATTATTAGTACCTGTTATTCCTTCCCCTTCTGTCCCTTGGTCACCCATAGTCCATCATTCCCACATCTTGCAGAGCCTTCATCTGCAGCCTCCAATCAGTGCCCCCACCTCCAGTCTCTCCCCAGGCAGAGACCATGCCAGATGACGCACCACACACCATTTCCCTGCTGCCCAGGAAATGCCAACCCAGAGTCCTCAAGCCGGTACTCAGGGATCTCTATTGCCTTGCCTCATGATTCCCAGCCACCTTTCTTTCCAGTATTCTTTAGCAGAGATCTTCTGCATCAGCCAGGCTGACATTCTAGTCACTTGAAGCCCTTTGAGCTGATGACACTTGTTCTCATCCTTGCACATCTGCTGTGCTCTACCTTTCAGAAGAAGCATGCTTTCCTTGTACCTTCCCCAGCTAAACCCAATCTATTCTTAATGCTGAGCTGAAATCCTGCCTTCTCTATAGGACTTTCTCTGACAACGGAAGCCCTGATTGGCTTCCTGTGCCCACTCTACCATGCCTGCACTTTGCCATTTTATTATGTACCTGCCACCTTGTCTTGTGGCACCCCCGAAAAATTATAATGTCCACCAGGGAAGTCCTTTTTTTTGCAGATTAGTTGGAGAAAAAGCAGACAAATTTATTTAGCATATATACATGGGGAGAACCACAGAGTGATTACCCTCATTCTTTATATTCCATGCTTAAATAATATTTGATGGAAGATATTAAAATATCTAAACTTGAGCAACGGCAAAAAAAAATCCCATTTCCTTGCTTTCAAGAAAAAGCAGGAAAAGATAAAAAATTTAGTTTGGCCTATCCATCTGATAAGAGACTAATAGCCAGAAGATATAAGGAGCTCAAACAACGCAATAGCAAACAAACAAAATCCAAGTAATCTGATTTTTAAAAATGGGCAAAATGTCTGAATAGTCATTTCTCAGAAGACATACAAGTGGCCAACAAGTATATGAAAAAAATGTTAATTAATCATCAGAGAAATGCAAATAAAAACCACAATGAGATAGCATCTCACCCCAGATAAAACAGCTTCAAAAAGATAGAGAATAATGGATGCGGAGAAAGAGGATCCTTTAGATACACTGCTGGTGGGAATGTAAAGTAGTACAGCCACTGTGGAAAATAGTGTGGAGGTTCCTCAGAAAACTAAAAATAGAACCACCATATGATCCAGCAATTTCACTATTGGGCATGTATCCAAAAGAAATAAAATCAACATGTTGAAGAGATGCCTGCACTCTCACGTTTACTGCAGCACTATTCAAAATAGCCGCAATATGGAATCAACCTAAGTGCCCACCAGCCAGATTAATGAATAAAGAAAATGCGGCATATATACACAATGAAACATTATTCATACATAAAGAAGAATGAAATCCTGTCATTTGTAGCAATGTGAATGGAACTGGAGGTCATTATGCCAAGTGAAATAAGCCAGGCACAGAAAGACAGACATCACATGTTCTCACTTTTAAGTGAGAGCTAAAAAAGTGGATCTCATGAAGACAAAGAGTAGATGGGTGGTTACTAGAGGCCAAGAAAAAGCAGAGGAATGAAAGGAGGATGATTAATAGGTACAAATAAACAGTTTGATAGAAGAAATAAGACCTAGTGCCTGACAGATCAGTAACATGCTATAGTTAATAATAATCTATTGCATATGTCAAAGTCACTAGAAGAAAAGAATTTGAATACTCCTATCATAATCAAAAGACAAATAATTAAGGTGATGAATCACCTAATCACACTGATTTGATTTTTATATATTATATGAATGTATGTAAATCTCTCATGTACCCTCAAAATATTTACATCTGTTATGTATGAATAAGAAAGAAAAGCAGGAAACAAAACTACCCTGAATAATCCTCCTTTTAAAAATGTGGAAATGATAAATACATGGGAATCTTACTAAAAAAAACCCAACTTAATTTAGGGGTAGGATATGAAATGTGAAGAGTGGGAGGTGTAATTTCTAAGAAATATCAAGCGGTACTGCTAGGCAGTTCCCAACTGAGCCATGACCCCTGTGACAAGCTGTTTACTGGACACAACGTAAAACCTGACATGGTGAAATGATTATCACAAGCTGAAATGCTGGGAATGGTGAGAGGAAATAATCAGCCCACAGGTTTTATTGCTCGTAACCCTTCTCAAATCTTTTGTATATCCTTTAAAGTGTAAAACAAGATAGTCCTAGCAGAATACATGGTGCATAACAGACACTCAATAAATATTTGTTCAGTGAGTATGTAAGAACTGAGTCCTTTCAGAAAAGCAGTAGTTAATGAAGTTTAGGAATTCCTTAGTGAAGTGTCTGTGAATGCATGCAACCTGGGGCCAGGGACCAAGAACCTTAGAATTACTGCAAGAGGTCTGTGATTCCTTGTGTATTAAACATTGTCCAAAAGGCAAAAAATAGCATGCCTTCTATCCACCTATGGTGATCTTGTATTTTCAGAATTAGTGAAGACTGAAAGAATTGTGTATCGTATAGAGTTCTGGAAAGTTTTTGAAGTTAAAAGAATCTCCTTGGGAAACATTGTCATGGGCTTTGGAATAAATACTGTACAAAAGTTTACCATCTTGACTCATCTGTTTAGGGTAGTGTGAATAAAGGAATACTAGCTACCCTCTGTTTAGTTCATTCTTTGTGCCAGGCTGCATGCTAAGTGCTTTACTTGTATTCCTTTATCACTATCCTGTTATTAACTTAACAGTCATAACATTCTGGGAGGTAAGTAGTAGTATCTCCATCTCATGTATGAGCAAATTGAGGCTGAGAAAGATCAAAGCAACTTGCCTAATATTACATCATTGTAAGGAGACAGAACCCTGATTTGATCACAGGGCTGTCTTAGAGGTCTGAACTTTTAGCCGTCACACACACTGCATGGAACAAGAGGTCATCAGATGCAACCAATGCCCCCAAGAATCCTTAGAAATCTTCGGAGAGGACACTGGGTTTTCCACAGGATGTCGAATAGGGGCATCAGATTTTCTATCTGCATGTTAAAAGCAAAGGGCTGTCTGGAAAGGTGAGGACTTGGAGACCCCAGGTAGCAGCCATCTGTTCCCAATCTATCCAGTGTAAATTGCCTCATTGTAGACCAGATGTGTCAGTCCAAAGAGAAAGGGCCAATGCTGAAGCTATTTGAGTGTCTCCTGATAACTCTTGGTCTTTGCCAGGACAAGTGGCTTTTCTGGTGACAATAAGTATGGTCACCCTAGTTCAGAAAATACACAACACTTGCGCTTTTTCATCTAAGCTTCTCAGGGACCTAGAAAAGAAAATCCTTTTCAGCTCCAGTTTCCCTTCCTTCCTCAGAGATGACTGAGCTATTTGGTGATTGCCTCCAGCTTTTTCAATTTATGCAGAATTGATTTTCTTGGTTTCTGCTCACTAGATTTCTAGCTCCCTTTGCACAGATAACTTCCATCAGATGATCAAGCATGCACCAGCAGAAAACTAGAGTGAAAGGTAAGAGTTAAACCCCTTCCTCTCGTGTTCTCTCTTGCGCTCTCCTCTCCTCATAGTGTCTTCCAGTTTTGTGATTATCAACACACACTCCCCGCTAGTGCTGACCAAACGTGCCTAATGCTGGAAGTGAGTATGGGCCTAGAAGGGGCCTTGTCCAGGCGGATGAGCCACGCCCATCAGCCACATGGGTTTCTGTGGCACTGGTCAGCATTTGGGGCACTTACCAAAGAGGTGAACAGTTTCCCCCACTCCCACCTGCTCCTTTATTACATTTTATTGAGCTAAAGTCAAACAAGTAACCCAGGTGGACATTCTAAAAGGCCCCAATACTTCCAAGTCTTACCCACTGGGTATGTATTTATTATTGTTCTTTCAGATACTTTTCTTGGAAGCAAATCCAGTAGTGCCAGCTCGGTACATTTGCCCTGTGCTATGTGGACAGCAGCATGTGGCCCAAGCACATGAGTTCTGTGTGACTGCTTTACCTTGTACCCTGCTGTAGGTCTTCTTGGATACAGGAAAGGAACACCTTTAAATTATTAAATAAAAATACCCTCAAGTAGATAATGTCATTAAATGATGCAAATATTTATAAAAACAGAAGTCAGCATTAAAAGAGTGTGTCTGTGGTAACACATATTTTAAATTAACTGATTTGTGTGTATATATGCACACATATGTATGTGTATGTGTGTTTATACACATGTATATATGTGATATGTATATTCTCATTTAGTCCCCTTTATGGGGAGGAAAACTCTCCTGTTTCCATCTAAAGAAATCTTTGGACAAAGAAATTAAGTAATTTTCCTGAGGTCGTATGTAGGGTAAACGCACCTGATAGCAATAACTTAAGCATACCGTTTGACCCTGTATGGTAGATGCACCTGAATGTATGTTCTGAGCTAGGGAATCTGGAAGTAGCCAACCTAGAGCTTCATTCCCTATCTATGATAAACATCTGAACCCTGGCCAGTTCCATGTAACGTGGGCCATAGAGGGGATTGAGGCCGTGAGTTTTGAGGTAATGAAGGTTTCCAGGTGAAAGTCATTAAGAGGAGGGAGTTAAGTGAAAATGCTCTATAAACTGCATGCTGTTTACAGGGGGGTTGCAGATTTCCTGCCCATTCTGCGGTCACTGGGCTGTGAAGTTATGTTGCCCAGCATGCTGCCGCTGGACTGTAGGAAGATGGGTATCTTGTCTAGGCTACTGCTACTAGACCATTTCTCTCCCGTGTATGTAAGCCTCTAATAAACCTCCGTGTCCCCTTTGCTGGCTCTGGGTCTTTCCTTTAGCCTCTTCAGCCAGATGAGTTTCCTGTTGAGGTTGATAGGGGTTCGGCACAACACCATACAGCTAGTGAAAGATCTTTTTGAATTCAAAGTTAACATTTGTGCCCAGTGTTCATGTTCCTTCCCTTATAATAAACTACCCTTAACTATACCTGAGTCAAGCAAGCAGTTTATCCAGATTTGTGCTTCCGACATCTTTCTTTCAAAAAGTCAAATTGTGGGAATCTAAGATTCTCAAATTTATAAGCACCTCCAATTGGAATTTGGCATCCATGCAGTTTAACTGTTCCTTCGTTTTTTCATTCATTTTTCCGTTTGTATGTACATTTGAATTTGAAGTGCCAAGCATGGTAGCTGGTGGTAGTAAGCATGCAAATAATCAGAGATAGGTTCTCTGGGAACTTGCTGACCAGTTAGAGAGGAAAGATACACAACCATAGTGCAAACAAGAAATGGTAAGAGCTGCAAGGGGAGCGCAGATGACAGGTGGCACTGTCATTTAATGTTACAAGCTTGTTAACAAATGGCTTAAGCATTTAAGACCAGAGAAAGTGCATGTAGAGGTATGGTTTTGTAAGCCAGTTTTGCTAAGTAGATGATGGCTATTTTGACATTTAAGTCTTCTCAAATTATTGAGTCACTTGATCAGTACCCCAAATTATTTTTTAAATTGTACTTTAAGTTCTGGGGTACATGTGCAGAACATGCAGGTTACATAGGTATAAACATGCCATGGTGGTTGGCTGCGTCTCTCACCCTATCATCTACATGAGGTATTTCTCTTAATGCTATCCCTCCCCTAGATCGCCATCCCCCACCAGGCTCCGGTGTGTGATGTTCCCCTCCCTGTGTCCATCTGTTCCCATCGTTCAAGTCCCACTTATGAGTGAGAACACGTGGTGTTTGGTTTTCCGTTCTTGTGTTAGTTTGCTGAGAACGATGGTTTCCAGCTTCATCCATGTCCCTGCAAAGGACACGAACTCATCCTTTTTTATGTCTGCATAGTATTCCATGGTGTATATGTGCATTTTGTTTATCCAGTCTATCATTGATGGGCATTTGGGTTGGTTCCAAGTCTTTGCTATTGTGAACTATACTGCAATAAACATACATGTGCATGTGTCTTTATAATAGAATGATTTATAATCCTTTGGGTATATACCCAGTAATGGGATGGCTGGATCAAATAGTATTTCTAGTTCTAGATCCTTCAGGAATCGCCACACTGTCTTCCACATGGTTGAACTAATTTACACTCCCACCAACAGTGTAAAAGCATTGCTGTTTCTCCACATCCTCTCCAGCTTTGGTTGTCTCCTGACTTTTTAATAATTGCCATTCTAACTGGCATGAGGTGGTATGTCAATGTGGTTTTGATTTGCATTTCTCTAATGACCAGTGATGATGAGCTTTTTTTCGCATGTTTGTTAGCTGCATAAATGTCTCCTTTTGAGAAGTGTCTGTTCATATCCTTTGCCCACTTTTTGATGTAATACCTCAAATTATTGAATCACCTAACATAACATTATGAAATCTGAGGTTATTTTAATACAGGCACATGAGAGTATAACAAATTTGCCTCATGAAAAGCTTGATTAAGATGCTATGAGATCAAGATTTCTCTTCTGATATTTCCCAAATCAGAAAGGTTTGCATGTTCTTGCCTCAACCAATTTTGCCAGGTGGTAAACCGGGAAAGAAAAGTTCCCCAGTCTTGCATATGTAGGAATTTGATTTTTAATAGCCAGGCCTCCTATAAACAGATGATACCAAATGGAAGCCTTAAACCCTCCCAGTCTCTTCATTTGCCCTTTCCTGGTGAGAATATTTTGTCTGTGTAGAATGCGGTTAAGGGTTTCTTGAGACTGGAGTCAGACTGGGGTCCCACGCCTAGAGGCAGTCTCTCAGTAGAATTAACTCACAGATGTGCTTTGCTCTGCCAAAAGGGTAATTACAATTTAAAAAAAATATATTGCTAGCACTAAAAATAGAAAAATTACATACAGAACTCTGGATTTCCGATCACTCTTGAAAAATTGGAAAATCTAGTAAAGCCTTACTCCATTCTTGCTTGGCCACAGTGGAGAGGGTCTGAATGGCAAATGCCCTCTGAGACAGGACTTACACTATGATTTCCCCCAACCCCACTATGCCCGGGTCACTCGTATGTGTTGCCTGTTAGGTCTCGATTAGCTTTGGAGGTGTTGACCCCTGTCTTAAGGTCTGGGAAGAGGAACCCATTAAGCTTTTGGTGCCAGTGATTTCCATGGTGATAACACATCTGGGGTGAGATGCAGCAGAGCCTCCTACCTCCTGGTGAAAGAATCTGTGGCTACCTTGAAAGGAAGGACTGCCTATAGGCAGAACTTTATCTAAGGTGGTGGCCACAGTGTTTCCAAAAAACACAATCCCCATTCTTCAGAAGGGAGTTGCTGGCGCTCTTACCAGAGGCTTCCCTGCTCCTGTAAGTTTGTAACTGGAGAGGAAGGAGAATCAATGGCAATCTGTCAGCACAGCCCTCTCGGCAAACCGTGACCCTCCAGCCCGTGCTGTAGGTATGTGTTAGAGAAGTCCCCCATCCATCCTACTCCACCCATTTATTTCCGTCTATTCAGCTTATATGACTATAGCCTTTTAAATATATAAAGACAATAACGCCAATAACAGCTAATCTATATTCAGTGATTTTTATGAGTGAAGCACTTTCCATGCATTAGCCCATCAGTCCTCACAACGAGCCTATGAGTCCAGCCCTCTTCCTGTCTCTATTTTACAAACTAGGAAACCAAAGCTTAGAGAGGTTAAGAGAATTGCTCACATTCCCGTAAGTGGTAAGTGTTGGGGCCAAGATTTGACTGCACATGATTTTGACCAGCAGGTGGGTGAAGAGGAAACATTCACCACGACGAGGTGCTCTCACGCACTTTACTTCTGTAAGTCTTCCCAATACTTAATCCCCCAATTAAAAACTGAAAGACTGAGAGACTTGATACAAGAAGTATTGGTAATAATTCTGTTTCAGAATCTTGAGCCAGATTCTTTGATTCCCGTCCCAGTGTTCCTCCTGTGACAACTGCTGCTGCCTCTGTGGGTCAGCCTGTTCCCTTTATGAGCACAGTGTGCAGATTTACGCACAGCTTTCCCGTCAGTTAGTTTTCCAATTGCAAAATAAAACTTTCTCAGCCATAACAAAAATAGTAACAAAGAACCAAGACTGAAACCTGGATCTTCTGGTTAAAAATAAAGTATGTGGTGGCATGCAGCCTGAGAGAATATCAGGATAAGATCAAGCACCCAAGAACCAGCCGTACTTGAAAGAGATGATGTTAGCGCGGGCTCATAAAGAGAGAGGAATCTGCAATTTGAGAGCCAGGTGAATGGGAACATGGCCAGCTTCAGTGCTCTCCAAGTAGAAAAAAGCACCAAGAACCAACTCAGGGCTCAGAAAGGAGAGGTGACTGAACTCTACTATCACTACTGGGCTGAAAAGAACAATGCCCTCCTTTTCTGACCCCACCAGGCATTCACATCGCTCAACTCATCCTAAATGCTGACCTGGATGGGAACTTGATCACCATCCCAAGTACCAGAATAAGAAACTAGTGAAGCATTTATTTATTTAAGTTGTGTGTGTCTGTTTTAGGATAACCGTGACTCTGAGTGGGCTGTGTGTGAGTGGGGGTTGCTGAGGACAGTTCTCCCTCTACCCACTGGGCCCTACAGTGTCAAGGCCACTTCCTGTCACTCTCAGCCTGGGAGATCTCTGAAGATGGAGGAGTTCTGAGGACTGATGTGTTTCCAGGGTCTGCAAATCTCAAAGTGTATTCCACAGATCATTAGTCCCATGAGATGCTCCTCAAAAAAGGGGTTTGTGGTTAAGTAGAGCTGAGGACAGCTTTACATTCTGTTCCCCCTTTTAGAGATTTACAGAGAACATTAAAGTCTCTGACAATTCCTGCAGTTGAGAAAACTGCTTATTTGGGTTTAATCCAGTGTTTCCCAAGCATATTTGGGAAGGACCATGTATTTTCTTTCACTTAATTCTTATTTGCATCTTATGGAACTAGTGCTTTTCAGAACAGATTTTGAACAACTCCCCTACAAAAATGCTTTGAAGAGACATAGTCTACTGGGTAAGCTCTCTCATGGGGAGGAAGCGGGTGAAGAAAATACACATGAATATGTACAGTTTTTTAAATTATAATAGGGTATACAATAAAATGTAAGAAATGTGTTTCCTTCCCAGCCCATATTTTAAATATTATTCTCCGCAAGTAACTAATATCAATACTTTCGGGTATCTTGTCAAAAAGGTGTGCATGTGCCTGTGTGCCTGTGTGTGTGTATTTGTACAGGTGAGGGTATTCAACACATACCATTTCTGCCTGCTTTTTCTACTTGAATAGCTTAGAGTATTTTCGTATTAGCACATAAACCTTCTATTTCATGGCCAAAGGGGAGTCTTGCATGGATGTACCCCCATTTCTTAAATCAATCACCTGTTGATAGGAGCATAGGTTTTTTGGAAGGTATTCTTATAAGAAAGCTTGAATTTCCAGACAGACTCTAAGGCGTGTGGCAGAGGGACTAAGCCCTCAAGTTCTTTATGGTCTTGACTGACTGTTCCAGGCCTCTGTCTTAGCATGACCAGCCAATCTACCAAGATGGAGAAAAGAGCAGAGGGCAAGGCAGGCACACTGTGCTGGCACAGTTTCTCTTAAATCATTTGCTTTGCTTAGAAATCTCAGTGAACTCAGCAATCATACCCCAGACATGAAATTAGGTGCCTGCTGGAGGTATAGCGGGGTACCTAATTTCTTCATGGCTGGACTGCCTCAGCCCTTTGAACCATCTGTGGGTTGTTAGGTCACTTTCACAGGTCTGATAAGTAAAGAAGGGCCAACTTCTGCTCTCATTACTATGTTTTTCCTTGTTGTCAAGTAATGAGAACATGTTGCAATGGGCTTTGTCACTAATGAAAAATTAACCAAACCCACTTCTGGAAAGTAGAAAAAAAATACTTCCCCTTTGAAAGACAATGAAAACAGCTAGTATTCTGGGTAAAATTAAAAATTCAAAATCAGAAGCAGAATCCTGTTGGGTAGAATCAAGCCTGGCTGCGGGAGTCTGCAGCCCTTAGATCAGTGATCCAGACGGACTTCTCTCCCAAGCACCTTGGAACTGTGAGATTTCCCAGGTGAGCCTGGTCCTCCACATTCATTGCTGAAAGGGGAAAGCCTGTAGGTAAATTCTCCTTTAGCTGCTGTTGACTTAGAGTCTAAGGATGTCAACAGAGCTGGCTTCATTTGTAGGAAGCATGGAGTCTCTTAGTCATTCGTGATCACACATCATCCCACTTGGGGAGAAAGGGGCAGAGAGCCATTCTTCTGGGATAGTGATCTTCAACAGGAACCTGCATCCCCCAGGCTTCTCTTTACAGTGTTTTACTTCACAGTAATAATTTCTGGCTGGCGATATACCTGGGGAACCCAGTAGAAGCAAATGCAAACCTGCTTTGGAAGAACAACTTCACAGCTCAGGCCACGTGCAAGTCCCACAGGGAAAAATAAATCTCCCTGCAGAATTTACAATACAGATGTATAAAACAGTAAAGGAAAAGATCCTTTATTAATAAGAGTCAGCAGATCAAATAGGAAGAATGATTCGCTTCCCCAAAATTCAAGATGACAGAAGAGTTTTAGAATATTATAAATATATTAGGCTGTGGTGAGTTAAGGAGATGAAAGAAATAAGCACACAAGAAAAGAAGCTAAAAAAAAGCACCAAATAAAACATATAGAAATGAAAACATAATGAAATGAAAGACTCAGCGAATGTGTTAAACAGAAGATTAGATAGAACTGAAGAGGGAATTGGTAAACTGAAAGATAGATTTGAAACAACAACTGTAGAACATTCATCATGGATTAAGAGAACAAGAGAGAGAAATGTGAAAAAATGGTTGACACATAAAAATGCCAGGATCAAACGTCTATACAAATATAATAGCAGTTCTAAAAGGAGAAAACAGACTGGGAGAAAGATAAGGTAATAAAGATGAAAATTTTCCAGAATTGGTGAAAATTATAACTCTTTAAATCGAAGATGAAAAATGAGTTAAGCAGTAGAAATAAATTCATCTTTAGTCACATTATAGTAAAATTTCAAAATAAAAGACAAAATGAAACTTTTGTTAGTTACCAGAAAAATTCAGATTGTTAAGACAAAAATGAGATCAACAGGCTTGTCAACAGCAATAACAGAGACATTGGAATGACACCTGAAAAATGCCAAGCAAAAATAATCATCAACCTAAAACTGATCAGCTAATTTATCATTCAACCTTGAGCATGAAATAGACATATTCAGACAAAGGCTGAGAAAGTTTATCTGTCACACACCCTTCCTGAAATATTTTCTAAAGGAAGAACTGCAGGAAGAAGGAGATAGACCTCAAGAGAAAGTAGTAGGTGTATGCAGTAATGATTAGCAACTAAACCAATAAATGATGGGAATGCATTTTAAAATAAGCAAATAAAAATAAGGATTTATTTTTAAAAAACACCAGTAATAACAATGATGAGGAAAATTTTAAATATTAGACACTAATGACATGTAAGATGGAGTGGTTGATTGGAATTAGGATTTTTAAAAGTTTTTGTGCTATTCAGAAGAAAAATTGATTATAAGTCTCGCTTTGTTGCCTAGGCTGGAGTGCTGTGGCGCAATCTCCGCCTCCCAGGTTCAAGTGATTCTCCTGCCTCAGCCCCCCAAGTAGCTGGGATTACAGGTGCACACCACCATGCGTGGCTAATTTTTGTATTTTTTGTAGAGACAGGGTTTCACCATGTTGGCCAGACTGGTCTTGAACTTCTGACCTCAGGTGATTCACCCGCCTCAGCTTCCTGAAGTGCTGGGATTACAGGCACGAGCCACTGCCCCTGGCCCAAGGGTAAATACTTAGATAGAAAGGGCACAGAGAGGAGAAAAGGCAAGAATAAAGAAAGCTGATTAACTCAATAGGAGGACCTAAGGAAGATCAAAGCAGAAATTACGGAAGTGGAAAACAAAGAAACTTCTTTTTAAAAATTGAAGAGGGTGTCACCTCAGGTACAGTAGAGATTTTTTTTTTTTTTTTTTGAGATGGAGTCTTGCTCTGTTGCCCAGGCTTGGAGTACAGTGGTGCAGTCCTGACTCACTGCAGCCTCCATCTCCCAGGTTTAAGCGACTCTCCTGCCTCAGACTCCCTAGGAGCTGGGATTACAGGCACACGCTACCACGCCCAGCCAATTTTTATATTTTTAGTAGAGTTGGGGTTTCACTCTGTTGGCCAGGCTGGTCTTGAACTCCTGACCTCGAGTGATCTACCTGCCTTGGCCTCCCAAAGCGCTGAGATTACAGGCATGAGCCATGGCACGCAGCGTACGGTAGAGATTTTAAGAGCCAAAAGCAAATACTACAGAAAATCATTTCAAAATTCTTGCTTACAAAAAATAATTTCAATTCTTGCTAAAATTGTAATCAACAGCAACAGGGTGACAGATATATAAGTCATGCATGTTCCCAAATCAATAAATTTCAGAAAGTCTCTCTGAGGAAAAATCTCAAATTGGAGAAGGTGTACAAGTTATGAAGCTATGTATGTACATTTTTAAACATACAAAACTATAATATATGTTCTTATAGGCAACTGTAGTAAAAGTTCAGAAGCATACATTAGAATGTTCACTGTAGTATGGTTAAGAGAAACTGGGGAGATTTGATTCTAATCCCAGCTCCACCACACCCTTGCTTGTGGTTAAGTCATTTAACCATACTAAGCCTTAATTTCCTAATCTATCAAATTAGAGCAATGTCTTTACCTCATTCTATTTAGTTTAGATTTAGTTTAAGGATTAACGTGTCTGCGGTATAGAGTATGCTCAGTGTTAACCGCCTTTGCACTCTCTTGTCCTCGTCATCATATTTGACAGGAGAGAGCCTCGGGTCTTTAAACTCCTGCTTCACGGCAAGGATCCAAGGAGAATCCCCAGTGTTTAGCACTTGTGCACTTTCAGATTTAGAACCTTGGACATTCTTAAAGGGACAGAACTCCCAAGTACAGAGTACCAATCCTTGAAGGACTGAGCATTGAACATAAATCATAATAACAAGAGGCAGGTAAAACTGACTGTAGAAGTTCTCTGATGTTCTGCTGTGGTGGAGAGAGGTTTTGATAAAATTCTGTGAGACTGTGGGTGTCTGCTCCCTCACCAGGGCACTGCTGACAGCAGGGGCTTCTGATCTATCATCTATTGGCCAACTGACAGCTCTAGGTCCGTGTGACCCTCAGTCCTGGGCATCCTAGGCTGGGAGAGGTGGACAGTTTTGCAAAACAGCAAGCTAGAAAGAACCAAGCATGAAGGAAACAGAGAAAGAAGAGGGAGCTGTTGAGCCAGAAAGCAAGAGAGAGGGGTCAGGCAGAGAGGCTCATGTCTGTAATCCCAGCACTTTGGGAGGCCGAGGTGGGCAGATCACGAGGTCAGGAGTTTGAGACCAGCCTGGCCAACATGGTGAAACCCCATCTCTACTAAAAATCAAAAATCAGCTGGGTGTGGTAGCACACACCTGTAGTCCTAGCTACTTGGGAAGCTGAGGCAGAAGAATCGCTTGAACCTGGGAGGCGAAAGTTGCAGTGAACCGAGATGGTACCACTGCACTCCAGCCTCAGTGACAGAGCGAGACTTCGTCCCAAAAAAAAAAAAAAAAAAAAAGTGAGAGAGAGAAGTTATGGGGTCTCTTGAGGCCCACTTTCCTATAGGTCCTTTGCTCTGAAACAAAAGAGTGGTCTTGAGGAGAAGCTAGTAGTTGAAATACTAGATGAAAAACAGTGCAATGCATGGTCAATGTGTTTATCAGAGCTGTGAAGACACGTCTGAGCCACCTCAGAACCCTGGTGTTACCTGAGGTTTGAATGTGTTGTTTGTAGGCGGTGAAGAGGTCCCAAGACTCTGCTAGCAGATCTTCTATAAAAAGTTCCCACTATGATCACGTCTGTTCTGTAAAATCATCTTTTGACACTGCTAATGTATTTTAGGTTGTAAAATTTGCCAGGTTCTTTTGGGATTTCACATGAAAGGAGTTAATTCTCATCAAATGATGGTATTAGGGAATGACCAGAGTGAAGATATGAAGCCTAGCTCTTTCATTCAAGTCTCTTGATTATGTTATACTTGTCTTTCCATCTGGCAAAATGCAGGTGATTGCTTTCCTTTCTCTCTCTTCAGGAAACATATAAACAGAAACGCCACTTTGGATGAGTGAACATTCTGTGCTGTTTGGGGATGAGCCCAGTGGAAGTCCAAGGGCAAGTGTGCACCCCAGGGCAGGGCAGCCAAACTCTGGGCTGATTCCTGGGATGCATGATTACATCAGCCTGTGCTCAGCTTCTCCATCAATAAAAAGGGCCAGTGATATCTGCCCACCCTTATCTCAGAGCTCTCCTGACAGTACCTAGGGATTCCAAATCATGTATTAGACCAAAACTGTCCTGTACTATGCCCTGCAAAGCGGATGTCTCCTTTCATTTGGCTTAAGAACTTTCTGATTTCACTCTAAATGCTGACCATATAGTCTTTTGTTTCAAAATCTCCCTAAGATAAAATAGAGCTATTTCAAGATCTGAACAAACTTTATAATAATAATTGCAAAGCCCTAGAGTGTCTATAAGCAGCATATCTGATTGAGAATCCTCTCAGAATGGAATGACAAACTCTGTGGCCCCAGCAAGGAGGGACGCTTGCTCACCCAGTCCTGGAGGAAGGCAGGAGCAGGAAGAACGGAACATTGCAGCGTCTGAAATTTCACACATACAGTCGACTATCCCTGTACTTCTTCCTCTTTCCTGTACGGCCCACTCCCCTATTTCCTCCATAGTCTGTGTTCCAGCATGGCTCCTTTCTATTTCCTTCAGGGCACTGAAGGTAAATATCAAGGGTGTTACTTTTAGCAGAAATACATGCATTTTTTTCCACTCTAAGAGATGCCAAAAGTTAGACCTCTAATGTGGAAGCTAGACAGGGTGAGAAAAGAATTTAGGATCTGTCCTACTATGCAGTATGTTACCTACTCAAAAGTCCAGCCCTGGAAGGCTGTCCTTCCACCTCAGGATGAAATATGGCTGCTTGTTGGTCTTTTCACTTCAGCTTCTTCACTAAGATGAGCTGTGTATCAAAGAATCCTGAAAAGTTTGAAGAGAGAGGAGAGTATATAGAATAGTAGGAGTGAGCACAGACATGTGAAAAATGACTAGACATGTCTAGAGATTCTGTGAAGTTCAGCCCCAAGGAAGAGATCAGCCTTTTGCTTTGCAATTTTCCCCTGACACTAGTAAAGGTAAAAGGCCTACCTATCCCAATGAGTAAAAGGCCAAATTAGAGCTAGCTTTTTGGCTTATGACTTAATTATTGTTGGTTTTAGCTGTAGTTTACAAAGAATTTTTTGTGGACCTTCTTTTCTCCTAATGCTACCAGTAGGCCTTATCAGTCATTTACTGTTCCCAACTGTTTGGCACCAGGGACTGGTTTCATGTAAGATAATTTTTCCCCAGACCAGGGATGGGGATAATTTCAGGATGAAACCCTTCTACCTCAGATCATCAGGCCTTAGATTCTCATAAGCATGCAGCCTAGATCCCTTGTCTGCACAGTCCACAACAGGGTTCTCACTCCTCTGAGAATCTTATGCTGCCACTTATCTGACAGGAGGCGGAGCTCAGGTGGTAATGCTTGATCACCAGCTGCACACCTCCTGCTGTGCAGCCCAGTTCCTAACAGGCCACAGACCTGTACCAGTTCATGGCCTGTGGGGTAGGGGACCCCTCATTTATACCGTGGTGTGGATTAGTTTGAGATGCTTCCCATAAGAGCAGTTTTTCAAAGGAGGGGGAAAGCAATAGCACCAGACTCCCAAGGTCGGTGGAAAAACCAATCTCACATATTTGAAGGACTAAGTCCTTCATATCCTCTGCCATCTTTTTAATGTTCCCCATCCCTTTGCCTTATCAATATACAAAGATTTTTAACAGAAAATACAAGGCAAAATGCACGTTTTCTAGTGAAGCAGAAACAATTACTTTGGATAAGCTTTGAGCAAAACCATATAGATTTCTTGGTTTAAAAAAACTGTGTGTGTGCAAGAACTTTTGCTTTATACGTCCCCACAAGCGCCAGCAAAACTGAAGGTGATGATCAAGTTTGCAGATTTTATCAGGGTTCACTTTAGAAAATAAATGTGTGGTATAAATGGAAATTAAATATTTCGGGAAATGTTTGGCTTTATCCAGAAGATACAAGGCCTAATTTTTCAACAGACAATATCAAGATGTGATTTATTTAACCCCCCACCTTGCATAGTGGGGAAGACACAAGGCCAGTTGCATGAGTTGAGCAGTGAACTGCTGAAGCAACTTTCACTTTCAACTCAGAAAGCGTGGGATTATGAAACAGGTTCTTGTTAAGAAATGAAGAGGGTTTTAAATTTTTCGGTTGCAAAAAAAAGGATGTGTAGTTCACTTCCTCCTCTGTTTTCTGCAGATCACTAAGAACTGTAACTGAATTGGCTTCACTTTTCTGTCCCGCTCGTCACTGTGGCGTTGCAATCAGTCTGTATTGACGACGGCTCTCCTCTTTGGGGCCAGATTGTCAAGTCACATGACACAGGTATCTCAGTCTCACTAAGAAACATTTTCCAGTAAGCAGTGACTGGGAATCTTAAGAATCACTGGCTTTCCTCTTCTCTCTTTTCCTTCTAACTCCCCTTACTGCATTATGAGAGTGAATATGGACAGAGCAGCTAGGAATGAATGCCAAGGGAAGGTGAGGAGTGCAAGAAATTGTCCATAACTCCCTGAAAATACTTTAACTAGCCTGGTCTAATGCATTTCTCAGAGACCAAAAAACTTACGACTCTCTCTTCACGTTACAATAGTTCAATTTTTTGAGTTCACATTTGTTTCTCAATCTTGGCTTAGCTGACGCATTCCAAACGTATTCTTCTAAATTATTATGTATTTGCCCAAAGCAAAGAATTTTAATGCACAGAGTTTATAAGCTATTCTCTATAACTTTAAGAAAAATGAAATTATTTATACCTGGAGTAGGAAATCCTTAAGCAGGATTGAAAGAACCGGTTGAAATCAATAGTTGCCACATGATAATACATTTCTATTCATAAACGGCCTGGCTCCAGCTAAAATTTCAGGATTCAGAGAATGCTCGAATGTGCGGCAAAATGAAAGCCCAGACCACTTAAGTAAACTTTCCAGTTTCTTTTTATAGCTGAGTAAATCTCTGGACAAATCCTCAAGAAGTTCTTAGAAGTAGTCCCTCGTTTGTATCTAGAAGGTTCTTGTAATTGTCTTGTAAATCTCCAAAGATCTTTAGAGATTACTTTGCTTTAAACAGAGGGGAAAGATGATACAAAACTAAAGCTGGACTATTGCCTGGTACACTATTTCTACCTAGTGCAATCTTTAATTTCTTAAAAATCAGGTGATCTGACAGGACCATACTTGTCAAGTACTTGTCATACTGAGCTGTTTCTTGCCATCCATATATATATATTTTTGCCAAACATACTTATTAACTACTGATGCTCATTCCAGGTGACAGAGTCACCCCAATGCTTAGGGGAAGCAAGCAAGGTACAAATCAATTAATCAATGAAAAATATGTCTAATGACTGACTTTTAAATCACAAAGCCATTTTAGAGTATAAGTAAATATCTGAAATAAAGAAGGCACTTCCCTCACTCCCCCTTTTCTATTCCCATCAACTTTTGTGGATAAATGCAATGAGTAATTGAAAACTTAGTGTCATGGCCACTAAATAGTCAAACAGCCTCTTGTAACTTGTTACTTCCTGGAAAAAATAAATTTGATAACTAACTTAAAGAAAACAAGCCAAACAAAACTCGCCACTACCAGCCTGGCAGCTATTATAGGATCCGAATTTAGGAAATCAGGAGATACTTACAATCATGATGAATGTGCCCAAGAACTCAGAGAGGGTTTCTTTCGCTAAGCTGCTCTTCAAGACCAGTCTCTGCTTGAAGCTTTTCCCCTTTTCTGACTTCTCAGGCTGCATCTCGGGGCTTCTCTGAGGACTCCCGTTTCCACAAATGCCTACCTGTTGTGGTCCTCCCTTTCACAGCCACATGAAAATGGACGTTTTGACAACGGCTCACAGATTCCTGGAGATGTTGGTGAGCGTCTCTGACTGTACAAATGCCGTTCCAATTAGAGGCTGTGGCTTAATCGTCTGCTGATGGAACTGTCATTCCCTGTTCGCTGCTATTTGTTTGAATCAGCCACTTACAACCTGAAATCCCGAAAACGATCCTTTTGGTGTCTGATAGATTAATCATTACCTTTATTCTCAAGGTACCTTTTTCTCTGTTGTTTTTTTTTCAAGAGATGAGAAAAGAGATGTGCTCGTTGTGTTGCAAACCACAGTGATGGGCCCTGGTCCAGAAAAGATTTACGTGTTACACAATTGCAGGCTTCTGATTTTTTTTTTCCTCATTCAGAAGTGGGTGGTTGGGGTGTACTTTGGAATTACCAAATCAGGTGTAGATATATCCAATGTAAACATTCTTTTCTGAAAAAGGGTTTTATGCAAAATGAAGAATTTGAAGAAAATATAGATTTATCATCCTATAAGATTAATCACTCTTGTTTTCTTCCAGTATCATTTCAGTGACTTCATGATACTACTCTGAGGTTAGTAAGAACCACAGAGGCCATCCTAGAGATGAAGAAATTAACACACAGAGAGACCATTGCAAGCTTTACACTGCAAGTCTATAGGACAGGTTGGAGTCACCTCTTCGGTTATGAAACTGGGTTTCATTTTCTGAAGATACTTTAGGATCCATGATTCAGAAAGACAAAGGAGTCACCTTTTTGGGTTTCTTCTGAAGAAGCATTCCTGTTTGAAAACAGTCACTCTTCTTAATTTACCATGAAATATTTAGACATCCTACATAGGAAATAGACAATAGCACCTTGAAATTCTGTACTGTATGGAGATGACTGAGCTGGAAAGAGATCAATCTGAGTGTATATCATCCTAATCAAACAAGAAAGGGAGCCAATGTACCCCACCAAGCCTCCTAGGTTAGAACCTTTAAATTTGATGAATTGACATCCTTGCCAGCAACACACTGTGTTCAGAACTAGCTCCTTGTCCTGCCAAATATTCAAGCTTTGTTTTTCAAAACTGGTTTGTCTGCAGAAATAGAATACAGCATTAGTTTCTGAATACCAAGGCGGGCCTAGTTTCTGGTTACTGAGGTGGGCCTATGGAATTAGTACCCACGCTGTGTGCTTCCTTCCAGTCCTCCCACAGGGAAGCCAGCTCTGCATCAGGCCCTCCCCTAGCTTTGCAGGAAGGGAGGGAGGAGAGGATGTGGAGAAAACAGCTGGTAAAAGGCCAAAGGCAGAAGGAGACTACTGATTGTAGGTGACATTTAGCATTTAGACCTAAAAAAGTGATAACTTGCCTGAGGCCACACTACTGCGGAACCAGGACAAAATCTCAGCATTTTGGCTTTAATTCCTGGTGAAGGTTTTATGAATACCATTGTCTAGAAGAATCATCTATGACCTAACCATTACCAAGTCCCAGTGGACGGACCAGAGAAACAGGACTTTCTTACTCTGACTACAGCTAATAATATGCAAGAGTGTTTTCTGGTCTCCTCATTCACTCATCTAAGAGCTATTTATTGCATACTCATTATGTGCCAAGCACGGCACTTAGCAAAGGTACATAGTGTTCTTGCTCTTCACAGAGCTTAGAGTCTAGTGAAGCAGGCAGACATCAGTGAAATAATCCCACGCACGTAAATATAAAATCACAACTGAGATGTATGCTACAAAGATGGGGGCCATATTTCTATAAGCAAATACGACAAAAGGATTTGACTTTGTCGGAGAGATCTCTTATGGCTTCTCCAAAGAAATCATGTGTGGACTGAGATCAGAAAGAAGCATGGGGCTAACTACATGAAGTGGGGAAGAAAGTGCATGTACAAAGGCCTTAGTGGGTTTGGGGGTAGGCGGTAGGGAACAGCATGACGCCTATCAAAGAAGGAGAGAAATTGACTGTGGTTGGTCCCCAGAGAGAGTGAAGTTAGCAAGCAAAATGAGCCCCAAGGTGTGGGCAAGGGTCAGACTATACTGATCCTTGCAACTGGTAGCTAGGGCTAAAAGCTTAAGTCATTGAGGTGGTTTAAGAAGAAATATGACATGATCAGATTAGAGTTTTGAGAAGATCTTCTGGGCTGTGAGGTGGAGAGGGGATTGGAGGGGAGCTTGGAATGGTCATAGGTAGATACATTTGGGGGTATTGCAGAATTCCAGAACTGGGTGGTAGCTTTGACAGGGGAGAAATGGAAGGATCCAAGAGTTCTTTATGTCTTAAAATTGGAAGAATTTGGTGGATTAGATGTGGGAGATGAGGAAAAGAGACTGAGAAAGATTGGTTCCTGGGTTCCTAACTTGCTGGGGAAGGTGCTGCTAAGCCCTGGGAGAGGAAATCCTGGAAGAGGATCAGAAGTGCAGTGGAAGATCATTAATTCTGCTTGTGCTAAGTTGAGCCTCTGGGGCTTCTGAGCGATGTAAAGTAGGAAGTGGTGCGGGTGCAGATGAATAAGGAATGTCTGTGTGCTCATAGTGGTGATAACTGGAGCCTGGCCTAAAGAGGCTCCTTAGGGAGAGAATTTGAAGAAAGCAGAGAGTTTGATATGGAATATTTCATGCCTAGGTAGAGGAGGATGGAATCTTTTTCTTTTTTTCTAACTTCAGGTGACAGTCACACTTCTCACCTCCATCACCACAAACAGCTCATCGTCAAACGTAGCTAACTCATACAAAATGTTCACTGAATAAAATGTTCCAACCACCTAACATGTTCAAAAGCAACCTAAGAAGGCAAGCAATGAATAGCATTCCTCCCTTCTTCCACCTGGGACGGGGCATGTGTCAAAATACCCTGATTCCAAAGTTCTAACTGGAAGCATGATGGAGTTTTAAATTTCATTCATTCAGAAAAAGTTTTCATTGAATATATATCATGTGTCAGGCACAGCATTAAGCAGTGGGGATTTAAAAATGAGAAAAACAGATCTCCACTCTTAAGGAATTAATGATCTAAGTGACAAAGACCGCCGAATGAATACACCATAGAGTAGTATAGAGTTGTAAGCAAGATACTGAACCAAAATTTCGGCTGTCACCATAGGGACATCTGAGAGCTAACTCTGCATTTGCCAGCATGCAGAGGAAAGATGGTTTTAAAGCTGGTGAGATTTCCTGGATGTACCTCCATACTGATTCTCCAGGGCTGGCATATGCTGTTCTTTTATTAGTATTTTCCTTGGCTCTGCCCCTTCCTACCTTCTCTTCTCCCCAACATTCTATTCTATTGTCTATCTAGTTTTGCCTTGTATAACCATCTTTGCCTACACTCACGCAATCCCAGGATAGAAGCCTGGTGTTAATAAGCATAACCACCTCACACCCTGACTTCACTTAGCCAATACCTCCTACTTCTAAATTCCAGTCCCTCAAAGCCTTCCTCTCAACCTAGTTATTACCTCGTGATTACCCAGGTTAATGATGCACTTCCCAGCATCTCAGGTTCCATTGACCCAGTGACTTTCTTCTACACCCATGTTGCCAAAGCCTGACGCAGGGCATGCCCAACCATCTATTTTTTTCTCAGATTTTCTCTTCCCAGGCTGGTAAATGTTGCTGAAGGAAATCATAAATGTATTGATTGACTGACTGTATTACAGATAATTGTGATATAGCATCAGCAGTCGCCCCATATTTTTAGTTAACCTTTCATTTCAAGGGTTTCAGATTTTAGCATGCGTTAAAATCAGCTTCCCTCAGAGACTGACTCTGGAGATCTGGGATGGAGTCTAGGAATCTCACAAGCATACTTGATAATTCGGAGCCCATTCTTTGGCCAGCAGCAACCACATACCTCTTCCATGTGCTCACAGTCCTGTAGCTCACAGTCCCAACCCTCCCACTCAGCTGATTACTTTGTTCTCCAAATCCATTGGGAAGACATAGGTTTCACTGGCTGTAAGTCCTTTTATGCCCTTACTTCTAAAAACCTTGCCTTAGTTTTCTTTATGTTATCCTCCTTTCCTTTCCTTCTTCTTCCTAACGTTTGCTCCATGTTGGTGTTCTGTTCCAGCCCCTCTGTGACCTTAGCCAATCAACATTTCCTTCACTCTCAGTCTCTTTCCAATATTGACTTTCTTCCACCACCTCAGGACCAAAAGAAGTACAGGTCTCTCTAACACTGAAAAACATTCCTCAAAGTTGTTTCACTCCAAATTACTGTTTTATCTATTAATATCTCCTCCACTTTCTTTCTTTTGTACTTGAGGAAGAAATAACCTTTTCCCATGAGTGTAAATTCATATTAAACTGTGAAAAAAATTAAAAGTATTTAAGTTAAAATTTTAAAATTTATCATAATCCCTAACATCAGAGATAACGTTACATTGTTGACAAGTTGGAATATATTTCTGCAGAATTTGTTTTAGTAGATCTAATAATATATAAATATCTATTCTTTTCTTCACCCTAAAAGTAGTGTTATACCGCATTTACTAGATTAATTTTTTTCCCACTTTAAAGTTTCTGTTTAGCCTTCTCTGCCAGTGTAAAACTCATCTTTTTAATGACTGTGTAATATTCCCTTGTATAAATATACAATGATTTAAACTCCTTTTGATATGCAATTGGTTGTCTTCAATTATTGTTCATTAAAACAACTTTGCAGTGAACATCCTTGAGTATCTATATCTCTTAGCATAACTTTCTAGAAGTTGAATAATTAGAGTATGCATAAAGTGTGTTAAAATATCTGTTTTCTCATTTTCTTTCATATTGGGTAAATTAAATCTATTAAATATTTTTCACAATCTAACAGTTAAAAAATATTGTTTCAGTATGTATTTCTTCGGTTAACGGTAAAGTTGAGCATCTTTAATTCATTAACTATATTTTTATATTTTATTTTTATGTCCTCTGCCCACTTTTCATCTGTAATGCTTACTTTTTATTAATTTATCTTAGCTCTTTATAAGATATGAATATAAATCTTTTATTTGTTAAATGTGGCAAGTCATTTTCCAGTTATTTATCCTTTAACTTATGATGATGATATTTGATTATGATATAGAGGTTTAGAAAATTTTATGTAGGCAGTTCTGAAATTTTTTTCTATATGGTTTCCAACTTTGGTATTTGTGCTAAGAAAGACCAGCACTATTCCAAAATGATAAGAATATTAACATTTGTCCTATATTTTATTCTAGTATTTTTATAGTTTCATTTTTATATTCAAATCTTTACCTATTCTAGACTATATTTTGATTTATAAAGTAGGGTTCTAATTTTTCCAAATATTTTGATAAATATTCCAATACTATTTGCTTTGAAATTCCATCTCTTGTATATAAACACTTCCCAGAAGTAAAATTGTTATTTTAATAACTCTAGTCTTGGTGTATGTTTTAATGACTCTCTGGTACATCGCCCCTCGTTATTTTCAAACATATATTAGCTAAATGAACTTTTGAATCATTTTTTTCAGTTCCATCACATCCCAACTATAATTCATAAAACGGCATTCACTTTATGGATAAAGTTATAATATTAAGTTTTCATAACCAGAAATATAGTCCATCTATCCATTTAGTCAAATCTTCTTTATGTCCTGTAAGTTAAGAAACATTGTTCCTCCATTGTGTCTTCCAAATCCTTGTTAAGTTTATTTCTGGGCATTTGATATTTATTTGTATATATTTTTGAAGTTAGGTTGAGATCTCTTTTTTTATTCTGTTTTCTAACTGATCATCACAAGCAAAACTGTATTTCTGTGTGTGTATCTTCTACCTGCCCACTCTAATGAACTTTCTCTATAGTTTAAAATGGGTTTCTATTTGATATTGTAGTGAACATTGTTAGTTTTCTACTTGGCCTCTATTAAACATTCCTTCTAATAGACCAGGTTTTCATTTAAAATATCTGCCTTTTTCTATGCAACTGTGGCTTTTTGGTGAAAGACTGACTGTTCTCAGGTATAAGGGTAAACACTGATTAGTCTAAGCCTACCAGAATAATTTTCCCTCCCCTTTGAAACCATGACTGGTTCAGGAATAATGTGATTTAATTTGGGCCAATGAAATCTGAGAAGAGATTAGCTGGGGTTTTGGAAGTGAGGTCCTCATTTCTGTGAAAGCTACAAGAACCCAGTTCTCTGCCATCCACTAGATATGAGCAGAAAAGCTTCTGGCTACTAAAGACAGCCATCCTAAAACCATGGATAGGCAGTGGGGGAGGAGGACTTAATATAGAGTCTAGCAGGGCACAAAGACAGGACATGGTTGCATTACTGATGATATTACTCCTGGGTCTACCAAACTTGAGGTCTACTCTACCCCAGGGCTTGTGACTATTATATGAGCCAATAATATTTAATATTTTCAAAGCCAATTTGAATGTGATTTCTGTTAATTTCAACATTAGAAGCCCTGACTGGTTTATTATCTTAGATTTTTGAAGGTAGAATATAATATGAACTACAAAAAATCATTTTATCTCTTTTCTTTTAATACTTCTATTTTTCATTTTTTTTGGTCTTATCATATTGGCTCAAGCCATTACAAAAATATTTAATCATAATAATGAAAGTGAGCATTTTTCTATGTTCCTAAATTTAAAGGCAATGCCTCTAGTGTGTCATTCACTAAGTTTCATATTTCCTATTATCATGCTTAATTTTTCAATAAACACATGAGAAGTTGTGAAGCAAACCCTCACTACATAGTTGAGGAAACTGAAGCTCAAGAAAGAGGAGTTACCTGTCGAAAGTCATGCAGTTAGTGGAGAGTGAGGATTCAAATCTACACTCTGGAATCCGGTTCCATTGCACCCTCTGCCATTGTTCAAGAACCATGGGAAATCCCATTTGCCAAAACTGAAAGGACATTTTGGCTTATATTTTTGATCATAAATTTTTGTTTGTTGTGATTTTTAAAAAAAATTTTGTTCAACTTTTTCTAATTTCTTTATGATTGTACTATTACTTAGAACAAATACACTAAAACTGGGAAAGTTACCTTAGGTAGAATTGCAGCTCTCTGTGAGGGTAAAGCTGAGGCCAAGAGCTTGGTCTTTGTCACTTGGCCTCAGTGGACTTCACAGGCCCAGCCACCTGCATCTCCCAATCACACATAGCTGATCACACAGGTTGGGAGTGAACCAGTCCAAACTCATCTTCAGAACTACAAAAACACAAAAGCCTGTGCCTTGATACTAGGGTATTAGCAACAACTGTGTATAAGGTGCCTAGTATTACAACTGCAATGTTAGCATTTCAGGAGCCTAAATTATTTACCAGGTTACTTGGGGGTTGAGGTGAGGAATCACATGTTCCATGCATTAACAGCGGACTAAAACATCTAGGCCTTCCATTCTCTGTAAGTCCCTGCACTTTCCCACTTCCATTTCCCCCACTAGCAAGGGTGCTGAACACAATATCCTGAGAAAGGCATTGAGGTTCCCTAAATTTCTTGCTTTTCGAGCTTTGGCAGTGGAAAGCCTCAAAGCCTACTGCGGATATTAGTCCTGTGTACTGTCCATATAGGTCTAGAATCTGGGGATTCCTTCTGGTCCCAGCAACTATCACTCTTTCAGTTGGTTATACTGACATTCATATCTACGAAGGTGCTGGATCATAAATCCCTCCTTCCAGAAGTGACTCCGCAAATTTCCATTCCAACTGTTCCATTGAGCAAAGAGGATGCAAAAATCAACTGTTACCTCCTTTTAAGATAACCCTCTTCTCCTGCCATCATATTTGTAACACACTGGAGAGAAACAGCAGTGGTCACTGATCTACTTCTCAGTTAGGTGACCTTTACCTCATCCTCAGGAAAGACATGGCATCTTTCCCCAAAGAATATCCTGTGGCTCTCCATAGGTTTCCAGGACATACTGAAACATATAGGCAATGAAAGCTTCCCTTGTCTCCTGAAGCCAGCAAGGGTTATATTGTAATTACAATTTAAAAATTAACTTTCAAGCTGTTGAAAATATACTACAATGACCTCTAGAAAATTAAAAACAAAATTATGTCATTTTAAATAGACCATTATCTAGGAAGTCATTGTGGAATATGCAGTTGGTACCAAATCCTTTGTTCTTGGTAGTGAATGAAAGGTGTGTTTTTAAATGCCATATTTCTTGATGGAAATACACTCTCAAAAACACCTTGAAATACCTCTGGCTTAATGCAAAGACTCTGGAGACTTTGACCATGCCTACTCAGCTAGATCTTTTGTAGATGACTCTCAGAGTAAATTGATCAAATTTCCACAAACCTGAGTGGCTTTAACAGTTAAAATGTAAAAAAGTAGCTAATCAATTAATGATTGTATAAGCAGTAGGGAAAAAATTTAAGTCAGCTCCATTTTGACTGAGTGATCTGAATTGAACATAATCATGATTTATGTCTGCTCGCCAAGGGGTTCCTTGACTCTGTGACTTTTATGATCTATGATCCGAGTTCATTGATCTTTTAGGTACAAAGATGAAGACCATTTGTTTACCCAAACATTTGTTCTGAGAAAATTTGTTTAAGGGAAAGTGAGTTGACTAAATGAAGCAAGTCACTTTTGTTTTTGTTTGTTTTTTTTTGATCCATGATATCAGAGACTGTTGAAATTTGGTATGCTACTAAAGGACATGAAGAAAAACATTGCAATCTATTTGAAACTAAATGGAAGTTAATAACACTTTTCAAATGAGCATTTTATCTATAATTTAAAATATTTATGTTTGATACAAGAAAGAGGTAAAGTGGCATTTTGAAAGTGGTTTAATCCACTTTTAAAACATATTGACTGAATAGACTTCCTATATTGTCTATATTATATTTTTAAAAATTCATATTGACTCAGTTCAGTTTAGCAAACATTTTTTGAATGTATGGACGCTTAGCACTATGCTAGGCCCTGAGTACAGGAAGGTAAATCAAAAGCAGCTCTGGCTCTCAAGATGATTTCAATCCAATTAATAAATCACTTACAGTGTCAGTAAATTTGGTAAGTGTATAGAACTTTTATTTTAGCAAATAGCCCAGGGTGAAATTAGAACAGAGATGAGGACTAGCTGGTTAATAAGCACTAATTCCTTTGTTTAGCAAATGCATTTGCAAAGAAATTAATACATTATCTACTTTCTTGCAGAGAGATTCACAAAATCAGAATTTTATAATTGAAAAAAGTGATAAGATACACATAACCCAACTCCTTTATCATAAATAAGGCAGAAGAGGCTCAGTGACTTCCCTGGAGTCAGCTCACGGGGGACAAAGTCCAGAATGCTAGAATCAACAATCCTAATTTCTTTTCTTTTTTCTGTTTTTTGAGACAGTGTCTTACTTTGTCGCCCAGGCTGGAGTGCAGTAGTGCAATCTCAGGTCACTGCAACCTCCACCTACCGGGTTCAAGCAATTCTCTTGCCTCAGCCTCCTAAGTAGGTAGTATTACAAGTGTACACTACCGTGCCCAACTAATTTTTATATTTTTAGTAGAGATGGAGTTTCACCATGTTGACCATGCTGATCGCGAGCCCTTGACCTCATGATCTGCCCACCTTGGCCTCCCAAAGTGCTGGGATTACAGGTGTGAGCCACCGCGTCTGGCCCCTAATTTCTAGTCCTATCTTCTTTCCTCTAGAATGTGCTGTCCATCCTTGTTCTGCCATTGATTTCGCTCATGAACAGTGGGGCCTCAGGGTCAAAAGTCTGGTTGGAAGAAGAGATGGGGGACTTGCCTTGGAGTTGTGTTGCATGCGTGATGCAGACCCATAGAACTGTTTTGTGAAGATACTTTACACAAGATTTGAGTCTTATGTAAATGTCAGTTACATACCTCAAAAATTGGTCCATTGTAATTATATCTGGGGAGGCTTGAAGGAGGTGATGGAAATTGGGAGATTCCTAAAGCCCCACAAGCCACCTCTTGGTGCCACTACTGCTTGTGAAATACAATATTGTCATTTAATTTGCATGCAATTGAATTAAATGAACTCTGAGTACACAGACTTTATGGAACTTCTTGCCCCTACAAAGATGTTAAGGTAAGACTGATTAACTTTTTTACAAAAGGAGACTGGATTGTCCTTTGCGTGGAATCAACTGAGACCCAGGATATCTTCAGCTTCCCAGATCTGGAAGGTTAATTTTATTGTGTTGCCCAAATGTGACTGAGTCCTGCAGAACTGAGTCATGATACAATATTCAGCAGACACTGAGTAACAAAGAAGATGACCATTTATTAATGTACATTGTACAGAACAACCACGATTACCCTGTTGGCTGATCAGCACATGCCTCTTTAGTAGTAAAGTCTATCAGAGAAGCCAAATCACTTGGAAGCTTGGAAAACATGGATTAGAATAGAGGGAATGGCTGCCTTAATAACTCACTGTTATAACTGAACTGCTTCTTTCACCTACAGGCAGGTTCCCTTCAAAAAAGAACTTGCTTCCCATTCCACTCTCAGGGATCTCTTTCCAGGTTCCAGATCATCCTGAACTTGATAACTCTGTCTGGTGGCTCCATTTTATACTCCTTTTCCTCGGCTAGCTTTTCACCTTTCAGTCCATCTGCTTTGGGATTGATATTTCTTTAGATGGTTCCTGGTTCTCAACCTGACTTTCACTCCTGTCTTCTGTCTTTCACATAACTCTTGGAACTTGTCTCCATCCATTTCTGTGGCAGAAACTCTAGCACCCTTACTCCTATCATTGTGTCCAAGAAAAGATTCAGACAGTAACATGATTGATGTACCTATTTCTACTGTGGGGGACCTCTCTACGGAAGGAACCAGAACATTGTGTTCATTGGTCATGACTCTATCACCCAGAGCAATGCTAGAGACATTTTCTTACTGTTGAAAGAGGGGTATAGGGTTGAGCTTGAAAGCCCCCAAGTTAGAGATCTTGGGTTTCTATTAATATTTCTCTTTATCTACTTAATAAGTATGGAAGTTTGAGCAAGCTATTAACTGCTTTGCACTTCAGTTTCCTTATAGAACATATGAAGATTATAATAGTTCATATCTCATGGGACTCTGCTGAGGAGTAAATGAATTGTTTCATATAACATAGTCTGTATGACAAACAGGAAGGACATAACACTCGATATTCTTCTTTGTCTATACTTGTTCTAGATTCCAAGCAGCCCCTCTTCTTCATGACAGGACCATGATCTCAGACATTTCACAATACTATGGAGTGGGTTATAGTTTCAGGATAACATCCCCTTGATCTGATGTGGAAGTAGATTAGATTAGATAAGATGTTATTGGAAGACGAGCACAATCATATTGTATAACATCTCCAGGAAATACCGCCTAGCAGCTGTCTGTTAACCAATGACAACAGCCACCCCTTATTGTGCATCTTTTATGTGCCAAGTATCATGCAAATTTTCTTTATGAATATTGTTTTGTAATCTTTTATGTAATGGTCAATCAAGTGTGGCCACAAGAGGAGATACGGGAGAGGCTCAGGTGAAAAAAACAAACTTTATTATACTCACAGGTCCTAGAGACAAGAGGCATGGCAGGTCATGCTACCCACAAAGTGCTACATACAAGGAAAAGACACTAGGGTTGTCAGGAGGCAGATGACAGTAGCAAGGAGAGGGTTTAGGTCTATTTTTTTTTTTTTGAGATGAGGTCTCGCTCTGTCCTGCAGGCTGGAGTGCAGTGGTGTGATCAAAGCTCACTGCAGGTCTAACTCCTGGGCTCAAGCGTCAGCATCCCTCATCGTTGGGATTTTAGTCATGTGCCACCACACCCTGCCAATTTTTAATTTTTTTGTAGAGACCTTGTCTCTACAAAATGAGGCAAGGTCTCACTACATTGCCCATGCTGCTCTTAAAGTCCTTAGCTCAAGTGATCCTCCCACCTTGGCCTTTCAAAGTGTTGGGATTACAGGGGTGAGCCACCACAGCCCTAAATAAAGGTTTAGGACTTTATTGGGATTTCCAAAGGAAGGGAAAGTCAGGACAGGTTGAACAGTTTAGCACTGGTTATTTTGATGATTTCAGTGGGCTTTAGGGTATACGGGTGGTTGTGAGTTGCCTGGAGCCTGGTCCTGGGATGATTAAGGCAGAGAAATCTTGCCTCTTGGAGTGCATGGATCAGACAGAGAAGGTACGGCTCTGGATTGGTTGGTATATCAAAGACATCCTCCTACATGGGCCATCTGTTAATCTTTAAGAATTGACTAGCCCTTGGAGAAGGGGCAGTC
Organism: Ateles fusciceps; assembly: GCA_036589455.1. Lineage (NCBI taxonomy): Eukaryota > Metazoa > Chordata > Mammalia > Primates > Atelidae > Ateles > Ateles fusciceps. Next base: position 8,262,859 of record JAZHEH010003061.1, on the reverse strand, counting down.
TCTGCCTAGCTAGAAAGGTTTTCTTAAGATATCAAAAAAAAATCACAAATATGGAAAATTAAAAATAATTTACAATACAAATATTACACACATAATCTTGGAAATATCTCTGTAAGGGAAGGTTTTGTTATTGCAGTTATAAAGATGAGAAAACTGGACTTCCGGGCATTGGGACATTTGCCTGAGTGGGCAGTAACTGGAGGAGTCCTAATTTGAGTTGAGGTCTTCCTGGTTCCAGAGCTCATACTTTTCTCCTTAATGTTCTATTTTTTCTGCATAAAATTTAGAGTGACTCTTTCCTTAAGCTCTCTACATATTGTAGAGGTACCTTTGAATAGACTCCTAAAATTGATGACATAGACCTCATTGTCCATAATAAAGTTAGACCAGATATCTGGAATTTACTGGGACAGCTCTGGTTGTACCTTTTCACATTATGCTGTCCTGCACTTCGTTTTTTTAATTTTACTTCTGTTGTTTGTTGCTATTTTGGCCCCAATTCTGAACCAATTAACTATATTTTTCCATCTTAGCATTCCTCTGGCTGAAGACCAACTTACCAATCTTCCTAGGAACTGAACTGGTCCTGGGGTTGAACCTCAGGTAGGAGTCAATTATTACATCAATTAGAGGAATTGGTAGCTACAGATTGGGGGCACCCTCCTCACACCCCTCTGTGGCATCCAGGATGATCCATTTCCAGTCCCTTCCCTGGCTCTATTCAATTCCTTGCTCAGGGCTCATTCTCTCACATTTTCTTTAAGCTTGAGCTTTAGCCTCTGATTTGCCTCACATGAGTGTTCTGCTTGGTGGTTCTAGGTCCTGAGGTGAACTGAAGACCTCAAACGGTAGCCTCTGTATCACAGGCTATACCCCAGATTTTTCCCTGCAGACTTTCTTGTCTTCTCACCTCTTCTATCTCTTGATAACATACCCAATTCTCTTGGTCTCCTAGGTTTGAAATCTTGAAGTCACCTTTAATGTTGCCCTGTCCTTAGACTGCATATTTAGCCCTTTACCATAATACCTCTTAGATTTACACTATCTTTTCCTGTCTTACTGACACAGCCTTAACATTTTCATTACATGTGTTAGGTATTAAAATAACCTGTCAGCTCCAGGGTATAACCTGGGAACTAAATACCCTCTATAAGGTCCACAGATAAGCTTTAGTGGGACTATAAACCCCTGAAATCATTTTTTAAATTCTTGAAATTCTTGTGTGTTTGTGTGCATACATACATTTCCTATGTAAAATAATACTTTTCATCAGCCTCTTGAAGGGGCTTGTATCAGTTTCCTAGTACCACTATAACAATCACTAAAAATTTAATGGCTTAAAACAACAAAATGATTCTCCTACAGTTCTGGAGAACAGAAGTCTAAAATCAAAGCTTTGTGAGGGCATCACTGCTTCTGGAGGCTTCCATTTCTTTGCCCTTTCCAGCTTCCAGAGACCACCAGTATTCATCGGCCCATGGTCCCCTCCTTGCACCAGTCTAGCCCACGTTTATGTCATCACATTGCTTGCTCACTCTGACCTCCTGCCTCTCTCTGATAAGGACTCTTGTGATTACATTGGCCCCACTCAGGTATTCCAGGATAGTCTCCCCATCTCAAGAGCCCTAACATTTGCAAAGTCCCTTTTGCCATATACGGTAACATTCATGCGTTCCAGGAATTAGAATGTTAATATCTTTTGGAGGCCGTTATTCAATCTACCTCAACAGTCAGTGCCCCAAATATGTTGCAAGCCACTGGCTTAACTGGTTTCTTTAAGAATCCAAAAAATTATTTCTCTAATGTCACCCTTATCCTTCCATTCTCCTGCTCCATTTACAATGTCTTCTGTTACCTATCAGATCAATCCACTCTCTGCACCCCAGCATTAAAGGTCGTCATGCAGCAAGACCCAATTTATCTGACCAATCTCATTCTCAGCATTTCCCAGCCGGGATTCTAAGTCATTCCCCTGAGAATGCATTGTCACTCCTAACTCTACACCTGCTCACACTGTTGCCCTGCCAGGAATGCTCTCTTATCTCACTCCCCCTCCACCAGGGTAATTTCCTCCCTTTTATCAAAGACTTTCTTCTGTGTAATTTATCATTCATAATCTTTTCCTTTTTGAAGTCTTAGAGTCATTACTGACCAATACTATAATCATTTATTATTTTGAATCATCCTCTTGCTGGGGGATGAGCCAATATTCTGAGGAAAAAAGCTTCGTATACATTCCTTGGAACACCTAAAAGAGCTTATGAATGAATAATTCCTTTTAATCTGTTTCGTCTTTTCTCAGCAAACAATTCTCTACTTCCAGACACACTCTGTCCTTCATTCTGGCCCTTTGTCCACCATCCAATAATAGCTGTTCTGAAATATGGTCCATCACGTGACCTACACAAAGAAAAAAAGTTCAGTGGAAAAAATTTCTTTAAAGTATTCAACTAAAAATATTAACTTTATTTCAACTCTTGTTATTTAAAAACCTGAAATATATTTTGCAGGTATTTTCCCTCATAAAAGACTGAGAAATGGCATAACTTAGAAGGGTTTAGAAAGTGAGGTTAGGGCTGGGTATGGTGGCTCACGCGTGTAATCCTAGCACTTTGGGAAGCCAAGGCAGGTTGAGTTTGAGCTCATGAGTTCCAGACCAACCTGGGCAACATGGCGAAACCCCATTCTCTGCCCCAAATACAAAAATTAGCCAGGCATGGTGGCACGTGCCTATGGTTCTAGCTACTTGGGAGGCTGAGGTGGGAGGATTGCTGGAGCCTGGGAAGTTGAGGCTGAAGTGAGCATGATTGAGCCACTGCACTCCAGTATCAGCCATAAAGTGAAATCCTGTCTCAAAATAAATAATAATAATAATAATAATAATAATAAAGTGAGATCATTTAGCCTATGGTACAGATGGAAAGTGTTGCTTACTTATAGTGAGTTGGAAATACACTCCATCTATCTTTTCCTCTTCCCATCAATTGGGGGATGGGCTTGGCAAATATGTCTACACAACTTCTCATAAGTTTCTCTTTAGAATCCTGGGGAAAGTCTGTGATTAATAACAGGATCCTCTACCCTCACCTTCTCCATTTGCTTCTCCTTTTGGCCCCAACTGCAAGTTGTCTTACTGTCTCTCTCGTGAGATGCGAATTTCTTTTGTGGCTCTATTTTCAATGGCTCATTCTTTTACATCTCTTTCCTACCTGCATCTCTGGGACAAAGAAAGAGACCAACTTTCCTGAGTCCTCACTATTTCCTCAACCCTCATTCCTTTGAATTCCAAATTCTTTGGCCACATTGTCCTTCACCTTTTCTAATTTCTGTCAGGCTGTGTTAACAGTCCCTATATGAATGTCCCATGAGCACCTCAACTTATTTATATAGAAGTTTGCCCTCCTTCCTGTAAAGCCTTTCTTCCTACTGTATCCCCATCCCCCTAAATGGCATCACCATGACCCAGTCAGTTCATCCAGAAACATCTTTAAATTCTTCTCTCTCCTGCAACTCTTGTATGCAACCATTAACATGTTCTCTCAATCCTGTCGCCTTTATTCTTCTAGAATGTGTTCTCTTCTCTCCAGCCCCACTGCCACAAATATTATCCAGGCTCTCAGACTGTCTTGCATGGCTTACTATAAAGTTTCCTAATGAATCCTCTGGTCTTGTTCTGCTCCAGCCTATCCTCCACACTGTTGGAAGACAAACTCGCCAAAGTACAGACTGGATCATAGAAGTGTTTTATTGCCATCCTCCCTGCCCACTCGCCTCAACTGGTCAAATCTGCTTATGTCTCAGTTGAGAGATTAGGCCAGGTAGGACAGAGTGGAGTCTATGGGTGACTTTTCTTGGGAACCTTTCCCACTACTTTCCAGGTAGAATACACCACTTCCTCCATTGTACCTCTTCCCACGCATACTCTGTATATTCTCCTACCATAGCACTCACAACACTCCAACAGTGCATTTGTTCACATGCCTGTCTTTGCCTTCTAGAAGAAAGCCTCTTGAAAGCAAGGACTGTGTAGCAAAAAGTGTGATACCCTACCCTATATCCCCTAGCTGACTTCTGAGCTTTTCCACAACTTCAGATGAACTGACATCTTCTTAGCTCAGATGTTGATCCACCTGCTTTGCTGCCTGAGGGTTCTCCAGTGCCATGGGAACTTGCTCTGCATGGCTGCATGACAATTCAGAAGTTCTAAGAATGTATTGCTTACAGGACGAATCTCAACCAATGAGAGACAGAAATCTGTGGGAAAATACCACAGCTTATTGGCCCTTGTCAAGACTATTTTTGAGGCATAATTTCTTACAGGAAAACCAGAGGAACTGAGCCCCCCAGTTGTCCACAATGACAGACTCATTAATGCATCCTTTGCTAGCTTTTATCCTTTCCCTCTCATGCTTCCCACCCCCGTCCTCCTCCTGTGCTTTCTAGGATCACTTCCCGAATAAACTAACTGCACCCTAACACTTGTCTCAATAGCTAAGTTAGGGGAGATTCCAAATTAAGACAGAAAATTTGTCATCCATCTTTTTGGTACATTTTAAGTGCTTAATAGTAGTTGATCTATAAACAAAGGAATACCTTAATGAGGGGTGTAATGATTCCAAAATCCAGGTGGGAAATTGTCTTAGAGTCAGGGCTGATGGAGCTGGGATGGAACAGTGGGAAGTCAGCAGAACTGCCCAAAGTATAACAAGTAGTCAGAAAGAGGCTGGGGACAGAAATTATACAGAAGAGAGTTGGGGCAAAAATCTAAAAAATGAACCAATAGCCAAATTAGTTGGATAGTCGAAGATTAATATGAACCACAGGAGTTTATTTAGACTGGAAGATGTGGGGATTGCAGTTGGAATGATTTCTTTGAGCAACAAGGCAGAGCAGGTCACACTGTGAGACAAGGTCTCTTGTTTATAACTGATGCTACATGCACTTCCACGTCTTACAACCTCAACTTTTATGAATTGCCCCACTCAGCTTTCTAGGTTCATATCTTAACATTTGTCCTAAGAACCATGCTCTCAGTCTCTGTATATCTATAGTTCAACATATGGTATCCAACCATGTTCTATTATCTCAAGCTTCCACTCCTTTGCCCATGTGATTTCCTTGGCTTCGAAGAGACCTCCTGACTCAGTCATCCTAGCTAACTTAAAACGGTCCTTCAAAGCTCAGCTCTAATATTATCTCTTCCAGAAAGTTGTTCCTGCTCTCTTCCTCATCATCTCACAAAATGAGGCAACCCTCTTCTTGCACACATAGTACCTGTGCACAGAGCCTAGTGCACCCTAATTGTGGTCTGCTTCTCTGTCTTCTTTACTAAACTGTTCTCTTTCTTGGGAACTTCACATAAAATCTAGCAAATTTGGAATGTTTAACACAGAGGACTCTGGATAAATGGCAGTAGGACTGGCAGGATAGATTTTGTCTTCCTAAATCACCACATAAAAACAGAGAGTGGATCAGGTGCAGTGGCTCATGCCTGTAATCCCAGCACTTTGGAAGGCCAAGGTGGGCAGATTGCCTGAGGTAAGGAGTTCAAGACCAGTCTGGTCAACATGGTGAAACCTCATCTTTACTAAAAATACAGAAATTAGCTGGGTGGGATGATGCATGCCTGTGATCTCAGTTACTCAGGAAGGTGAGGCAGGAGAATCACTTGAACCCAGGAAGCAGAGGTTATACCACTGCACTCCAGCCTGGGCAGCAGAGCAAGACTCCGTCTCACTCTGTCTCAAAACAAGCAAGATTCTGTCTCAAAACAAGCAAAAACAGAGAGTGCCTAGCTAGCAAAACCAAAAATTCACAATCATGATCAATAGTTATAACAAAACTGAGTGACAAGATCTCCCCATGACCCTCAAAATACAAACAGGTGGAACAAACCACCAACTACTACAAAGCTTGAGTCCTGTGTGCTCTGTCAGGAAGGAAGCAGAAAGAAGCAAAAAGGCATCAAAACTTGAAAAGAGAAAAAACCTGAACATATATTCAACAGAAAATATGGGAAAAGAGGGATATGAAGCCAGCAGCTGACATTGGGAAAGTTCAGATCATCTCTTATAGGAGGGTGCAAGGGGCCCATGGTGAGAGCCTAGGGGACTGGGGAAGTCTAGCCCCTCATAAACTCTTCAAACTGACCTATCAGGGCTCCCTTCTAGTTCAACATCTGACTCCAGGAGAAAGTGCTGGGAATGGAATCAAAAAGAAATGAAGGTTTAGATAAAAGTAGAGTGGGAGGAACAAAGCCAAAATATCCCAGAAGGCAAGACTTTATATATATTTTAACATTACCTGAAAACAACAAGAAGGATCTTTGTGAAGTTAAAAGAACTACCTAAAGTTCTTTCTTCTAAATATTCACGAAAACAAAGTTGGCCAATCAAATTCACATAAAAATTAATAACAGAAAACTACTGAGGTCAAATTCTATACAAAATGAGTATAAGAAAATGAGATACCCATTTATTAGAAAAAAGAAGATAGCAACTTGACAATGGAGGAAACTAACATAATTGTGGAGGTAAGAAGTAATTCATACTCGAGCCATTGCTATAGGGTCAGAATTGAAAAAATGAAAAATGTAAGAGACATTGGATAAATATAATTTCTAGGATCTAAGAGAAGGACTATATCTGGAAGACTACGTGGATTGTAAATCTCTCTTGGGTAGGTAATGTGTGATAAGAAGGGGTATAGTGTTATTGTCTAGAGAATTAATTTCTTTCTTTCTTTCTTTCTTTCTTTCTTTCTTTCTTTCGTTCTCCTTTTTTCTTCTTTCTTTAAAAATGGGCAAAGGACATGAACAGACACTTTTCAAAAGAAGACAGACAAGTAGCCAACAAAACCCATTTAAAAAATGCACATCAACACTAGCTCAATGAGATACCATCTCTCACCAATCAGAATGACTATCATTAAAAAGTCAAAAAATAACAGGTGCTGGCAAGGCTGTGGAGAAAAGGGAATGCTTATACAGTGTTGGTGGTAATGCAAATTAATTCAGTCACTGTGGAAACCAGTCTGGAGAGTTCTCAAAGAACTAAAAACAGAACTACCACCGGACCCAGGAATCCCATTGCTGGGTATAGATCCAAAGAAAAATAAATTGTCTGACAAAAAAAAAAAAAAAAAAAAAAAAAACCACATGGACATGTATGTTCGTTCATTACAGAGCTATTCACAATAAATAGCAAAGATATGAAATAAACCTAGGTGCCCATCAACAGTGGAGTAGATAAAGAAAATGTGATATGTATCTACACACCACGGAATACAACACAACAATAAATAAAGATCAAAATCATATCCTTTTCAGCAACATATATGCAGCTGGCAGCTATTATCCTAAACAATACACTTCTCAATAATCAATGGGTCAAAGAAGAAATTACAGGGATGTTGGAAAACCTTGAGATGAAGGAAAACCAAAACACAACATAAAACTTATGGAATGCAGTGAAAATATAGAGGAACTTATAACTATAAATATTAAAGAGAAAGACCTCAAATTAATAATTTAACTTTCCATCTTAAGAAATTAGAAAAACAAGATTCAACTAAACATGAAACAAATACAAGGAAGGAAATAATAAAGATTAGAGCAAAATAAATGAAATAGAGAATACCAAAACTAGAGAAAATCTGTGAAACCCAAAGTTGGTTCTTTGAAAAAAATCAATAAAATTGACAAACCATTAGGTAGAATGACCAAGAAAAAGAACCAAATTATTAAAATCAGGATGAAAATAAACATTATTACTGATCTCACAGAAGTAAAAGTATTTTAATTTTATGATCAGTCATAAAATTAATGAACAAATTCCTAGAAAGCCACAAACTACCAAAACTGATTCATAAATCGTAAATATAAATAGACCTATAACAAATTGAGATTGAGCTAGTATTAAAAATCAAACAAACAAACCTCCCACAAAGAAAAGCCTAGAACTAGAGGACTTCATTAGTGAATTCTACAAAGCATTTAAGGAAGATTAACACCAATCTTTCACCAACTCTTCTAAAAAATAAAAGAGGAGAGAAGATTTCTGAAGTCATTTTATGACAGCAATATTATCCTGTCATAAATGAGTGATAGACTTATATGTAAGAGCTAAAACTACAATAATCTAGGAAGAGAATATGGGTTTAAATCTTCATCACCTTGGATTTTGGACAAGAATTTCTGAGATATAATAGCAAAAGCACAATAGACAAAAGAAAAATAGATAAATATCACCAAAATTAATAGTTGTTTGCATCAAAGAACACTATCAAGAAAGTGAAAAGACAACTCACAGAATGAGAGAAAATACTTGAAAATCTTATATCTAATAAGGATTTAATATCCAGAATATATAAATAACTCTTAAAAATTATCAATAAAAGGTGCCCCAATTTAAGAATGGACAAAGGATTTGAATAGATATTTCTCTAAAGAAAATATACAAATGGCTAATCAATGAAAAGATGCTCAACATCATTAATTGTTAGATAAATGCAAATCAAGACCACAGTGAGATGGCATTTTACTAGCACTAGGATGGTGATATGGTTTGTTTGCGTCCCCACCCAAATCTCATCTTAAATTGTAGTTCCCATAATCCCCACGTGTCGTGGGCTGCCGGGGGGCAGTGAGAGGTAATTGACTCATGAGGGGCAGTTACCCCTATGCTGCTATTCTCGTGATAGTGAGTTCTCATGAGATCTGATGGTTTTATAAGGGGCTTTTCCCCTTTTGCTGGGCACTTCTCCTTGCTGCCGCCATGTGAAGAACAATGCATTTGCTTCCCCTTCCTTTGTGATTATAAGTTTCCCGAGGCCTCCCCAGCCCTGCAGTACTGTGGGTTAATTACACCTCTTTCCTTTCTAAATCACCTAGTCTCAGGTATGTTTTTATTGGCAACATGAGAATGAACTAATATAGATGGCTATAATCATGAAAATGGATAATAATAAGTATTAACAAAGATATGGTGAAATTGGAGCCTCAAACATTGCTGGTGGAAGACAAATGATGCAGCCCTCTTGGAAAACAGTCTGGAAATTCCTCAATAACTTAAACATAGAGTTACCGTATGACCTGGCCATTCCACTTCTAGGCCTCTACCCAAGAGAACCGAAAATACATGTCCACACACATATTTGCACACAAATATTTAAAGAAATATTATTCATAATAGCTGAAAGTGGAAACAACCCAAATGCCCATCAATTGATAATAGATAAACAAAATGTGGTATTGTCATACAAAGAATTATTCAGCAATAAAGGAGGGATGAACCTCAAAATATTACGCTAAGTGAAAGAAACCAGTCACAAAAAGCCACATATTGTATGATTCCATTGATATGAAATATCCGGAATAGGTAAATCCATAGAGACAGGAAGCAGATCAGGGAACAGGGAAGGGGAAACATGAGGTGATTCTAATGTGTACAGATTTCTTTTGAAACTGATAAAAATGTTTGGGAATTAAGGATGATGACAGTTGTATGATTTGGGGAGTATACTAAAGATAACTAAATTATATACTTTATAAGAGTGAACTTTATGGTATGTGAATTATATCTCAGTTTTTAAAAATACTTCTTGATGGATGGCTTAGACCACCTATTACTAATTAATCCACTTCCAAATATGTGTCCTTGAATGTCCAAAGGCACCTTGAATGTCTCTGTTTCAATGGAAAAAGTGCCCTGGTGTATAGCCTGCCTTTAGAATATCTCTGAGATCAAAGCCTCCCTCCACTCTCTTTGTGAGTTTCAAGTCAGTGTCTGCCCAGATGTGCAACCAAGGTAAGCCCAAATTGAATACGGAGTAATTGGACTGGCTGTGATGGGAGCACTGATTGCTCAGGGTCAGATAAAGGTGGGGGAGAAACACATTAAGCATTTGGTTTGGGAGTGTGCTGCAAGTCCAGTACACACCTGTGGCTCCAGCAGTCAGGAAACCTTGTCCCAGAGGCACCTTCCTGTCAGAGCAGGGCAGGAGCAGTGGAGCCAAAACAAAGTCCAAAACATCACTTTATTAAGGAAGGCTAGAAGCCAGAACAAAATCAAAGAAAAAACACACTTAGGTAAATATAGAGCACAGGAGAAGGATCTGAAATGAGGGATGTGGACAGATGTACTAAAAACCAAATGTTATTTACCACGGGAAAGGTACAAAGAATACTAAGTTTGGAGTGGATACCTTTTTTACTGTTAACTTGGGGTCATCTTAGGCAGTACACACTGAGCCTCAGTTTTTTCATTCTGAATTGGAGAGATTGGACTAAATGATCCCTGAGAATTCTTTTAGCCTTTTGTTACTAAATTACAAGCCACAGACTTGAGAGCCAGACAGCTTGGGTTGAGGATGAGACTCTTCCATTTACCTACATGGGTGACCTTGGGAAAGTCACTTAAGTCCTCTGTGCCTTAGTTTCTTATCTACAAAATGGTAATGGTTACAACACCTGTAATTGTTGTGAAGAATAATTAAATAAATATAGGTAAAGCACTTAAAATAATGCCTGGCACACTGGGTACACCTTAGCTATTGTTACTTATCTTCTGCAGTTCCATACGATTCCCCTGCCAGAATTAAAGTAGCACTGAGGACAACTCGCCTTCTATTGTGTTCCTTTCTGAGACTTACTGCAAAGAAGGTATATGAAAGACAAGGAGGAAATCTGTTCCCAAAGCACCATGCTGAGAGAGTACCCTGCATGGAGGCAGAGAATTCAGGGTTCATTATTATTGACTTGGAGAAATATCTTAAATTGGTGTCATTTGCTAATAGTTCTATGATGTTGCCTAATTATTTTAAGAAGCCAATTACCAATAGATGCCAAATTTGGTTATAGTAGGAAACATGCTAAGTGAAATAAGGTATGAAAAAATGGTCTCATTTCGGGGCCTAAGAGTTAAGAGAGAGAAGGATGTCTTTGCGCATGGAAAATGAGGAACTCATATCCAGCCTTTCTGAACACAAAAATTTGTCTAGACTTATAGGGGTCATCCTGTCAGCATGATGAGGTTTGAGTTTGTCAACTAAAATTTTAATGAACTTTTAAAGTAGCAGACTTAAAAAAGCAGTTTATTTCTAAAATATTGCTGCATGTTGCCATTTTGAACAATGCCCAATGTTATTAAATGAACTTGCCAGCATGTGCTCGAGTCTCTTTCTCATACCATACTTTTGAACTATCTTAAAGAATGTAAACCACTCATATTTCCAGCCCTCACTTGTATTTTTTGATGTCTTTATTTCATGAGACTGAATGAATGAATATGCCAGGACATGAGAGTTAAGAGGAGTAGGAGAAACATTATAGTTCTGGTCAAAAACAAGAGCAGTAACAACCACAACAAAATGTATTTAAAATTTCCAAATCAACAGTAAAGAGTCCATGTCAGTTTCACATATGCACTTTCAAATTATTGTCTTTGACCAAGGCATTTTCATATACTTTCCTGGAAATTCCACCTCTGACCAAAGATGCTAAGCTTCTCAACTGTTTACGTGGGTCTTTCTTAAGTAACCATGGAAATATTGCTACCATTCAGGGAGACAGTTAGCTAAACTGAATAGAACTAATGTAAAGTCCCAAAACATTTTAATTTATGGCACAAATAAATTTTAAAAAACAAATAGAAAAACCTTTAAAATGGAACCAGGTTTGGACACTACACCAAAGGCTTGCGACATTTCTCCAGCATGAACTCAAAGAGAAGAAGAGGATGGAACTAGGGATTGACAAAATTAAAATACTTGCCTGGGGGAGATGACCTGGAAATGAGAAGAAGTGCAGGGAACTTCCCAGGTTTATTCTGGAGGAAAAAGAATAGAGTGTCATTGTCTTGAACTGTTTAAAAGGCTTTGATGTGGATGACAAAGTAGATGCATTTCCTATTGGTCCAGAGAGAGGACTAGAACCAATGGGTGGAATTTACAAGGAAGAATGTTTCAGCTCATTTTTAGGAATGTAACATTTTTTGGCCCATGCCATGCTTGCCTTCGATTTAGATGACAAAGATCTGTGACCCATCCATTTAGAAGGACTAGGAGCTCCGATCTTCCCAGTGGGTTTGGAGGTGGCTCGAGGCTGTCATCCTCATCCCCCACTTCTCTCACCATGTGCTCCAAAGTCTGCCCTTGCTGCTCCTGCTATCAATACAGGCACTTCTTTGCCATCACTTCCTTGAGAACTCTGCTTTTCCCAAGCTACAGTAGAATCATCTCATCTCCCCAGAGGAGTACAACTCTTTTGAGCAATCTTAGACTGCCAAGTCTAAACAACCTGGAGGGTTTACTGCTGTTTTCTACATGAGAAAATTCAAGGGTTGGTCCTTGCTTTAATCCAATCCTACATAAACTATGAGGGGCAGAAACTCCTCAAAAATATCTAGTGTTTGAATGTCACTGTCTTAATCTACAAGGGCTGCCATATCAAAATATCATAGACTGGATGGCTTTACCTGTGGGAAATTTATTTTCCCACAGTTTGGGACACTAGAAGCCCAAGATTAAGGCTCCAGCCAGTTCTGTCTCTGTTTCTGCTGAGGCCTCTCTTCATGGCTTGCAGACTTCTTGCTATGGTCCTCACATGGCCTTTCCTCCATGAGTGTGAGGAGACAGAGGGAGAGAGCTCTCTGGTGACTCTTCTTTTAAAAACATAAATCTGACGGAATCAAGATCTCACTCTTATAATGTCATTTAGCCTAATTACTTCCTTGGAGGCCCCATCTCTCAATACAGGCACACTAGGAGATAAGGCTTTAGCAAGTGGAGGCACACCCGGGAACACAAACATTCAGTCCCTAACATTCATCCTTTCCAAGTTTCTAGTGCTGATTCACATTCCCCTTTTAATGTTTACATCCCATTGTCATCAAAGATCTAATTATCATCTTACCTAGAGTTCATTTTACTTATCTTTGTAATTTTTTTGCCCAGTGTAAAACCAGAAGTTCTACGATGATCTTTCCTTCTCAAGATCTTTAACTTAATCACTTCAGCAAAGTCCACGTGAGTTACATTTTTCCCATGTAAGGTGAACTATTCACAGGTTTGGAGGTTAAAGTATAGATGTCTTCGGCGGCGGGGGGAAGGAGATAGTTGACTATATTTCATCTACCTTAACATGTAATGACATTTCAGTGGAGAGAGAGAGACAGGCCCCTGCAAGGCCTGCGTCAACCTCAGCCAAACTCTTTTTCATCCCGTCATCTAGGCTCTTGCAAAAAAAAGAAGAAAAAAACTGAACTAAAATCAAAAGCTCACTCTAAAACCATGAGGCTGGATAAAATGCACATAAAAAAGAAAATAAGTCTATAGCTTAACCTTGGCCATTTTAACATTTTAGGGGTCAAGAACATAGGCACAAATCTTTTTAGAAGAAAATACAGGCAAATGCAGAGAAGCTGACTCTCTATGAATGTGTGGGGCTATCAAAGAGCTTAGTAAAATTATGAATTCCATAAGACAAGCATTCAGAGAAGAAATTATTTTTTTAAAAAAGCAAAAGGAGATGCAAAGAGATATTAAAGAATTAAAGAACAAATTGAGAACAAACCAACATCTTTACAGATCTTATAAGAAAATTAGAAACAGCAAGGAACAAATAGGCATGATGAAAATTCTAATTGGTTGTGTGGATGAAAGTCTTGAGATATTCATAGTGAGCCAAAACCAACCAACCAATAAACACACCACAAAAACACCAGAGAGAGAAAAAGAGAGATTAAAGCAATTAGAAAGAAGGAACTAGAAAAGATAATCCAGCATTAGGGCAATTGCTATTTCTATTACGAAAAGCCTAAGAAATGAAATAGAAAAATTATTTTTCAGAGATAACATTTTTAAAAGTCCCTAAAGTAAATGAAAAGTGGTATCTTCAAATTGAAAAGACAAACAATATGCCAATAAAAATAAAGCAGAATGATAATAAGGTTATTTCTAATTAATGAGAGAATTCTTCAAGCAAACATGCAGAGAGAACAAACCTATATTTATATCTGTAATATAAACATACAGTTAATTACTTATATGAAATACATGTTTATGTTATAAATTTTATAAATATAATTGTGTCTATAAATGAATATTAAAATTACCATAAGTATATATTATAGCTGTTATTAATTTATGCATATATTTATATAAACAATCTTAACAGATTTATACATGAATATAGATATATATACATGATTATATAAATATAAATATTTAATTAAGCTACAATTGTATACATGTAAATTAAAGATTATACATAAACATGTTGTGGTTACATGTCACAGAGAAATACAACTGGCTGGGTGCATTGGCTCACACCTGTAATCCCAGCAGTTTGGGAGGCTGAGGTGGGAAAATTACTTGAGGCCAGGAGTTCGAGATCAGCCTAGACAACATAGTGAAACCCCATCTCTACTAAAAACATACAAAAATTAGCCGGGCATGTGGTGCACATCTGTAATACCAGCTACTTGGGTGGCTGAGGCACAAGGATCACTTAACCTGGGAGAAGGAGGTTGCAAGGAGTGTAGATTGTGCCATTGTACTCCAGCCTAGGTGACAGGGTGAGACCCTGTCACAAAGAAAAGAAAGGAGAGGAGAGGAGGAGAGGGGAAAGGGAAAAGGAAAGGAGAGAGAGGAGAGAGAGAAAGAAAAAGAAAGAGAAAGAAAGGAAGGCAAGAAGAAAGAAAGAAAGAAAAGAAAAACAGAGACAGGAAGGAAAGAAAAGAAAGACAACCATATCATATGATACAGACTAATAGGGCAGGGTTGCAGGGATAACTGACTTAGAACTCTCAAGGAAGCTTACATTTGAATTGAGGACTGAAAAATAGGAGGAAATCAGGATAGGGGAAGAGTGTTTCAGGAAGAGGGAATAGCATGTATGAAGGCCCTGGGGGTAGGAACAAGCTCAGTGTATTCCCAGAATTTAAAGGAGAAAAGCACAATGGCTGAGGCACAGACTTACAGAGCTTATTGAGCACCAGCAAAATTAATGAAAATAGTTCTACAATCATATGAGTTTTTTTTAAATCAGAGATTTTTTTTAAATCTAAAACATCAAAACAAAAAAATAAATAAATAAAAACAGGTTTCCCACAAAGAGAGATTAAGATGAGTTCAGATTTGCCCCCTGTAATGCTAAGCACAAGTGTATACAGTAATACAGTGTCTACATTTTTTTTTTTTTTGAGGAGAAGATGATTTCCAAAGAATTTTATATCCAACCAGATGTTGACAGAGGAGAATCCCCCACTGCCCCTTCTGTCCTGCTTCCATGCAGGAGCACCTGCTGGAGGACCATCCTGACACCTCCCAATCTCCTCACTCACTTCTTCCTCAGCCAGGAGAGGCATCTTACAGGTGAATGTGGGAGAAGGAGCTGGGCCCATATGGATAATCCCCTCCTGGAGTCTCTTTCAGAGCTGACTAAACATGGAGTGGAGCTTTTGGTCTGCTTTTATGTGAGAAGCTCAGGGATCTAGGCTGGGATCTACCATGGATGAGGCCTACAGTTTGGGGCCATTCAATTCAGAGGGTTCTATTAGGGCACCTACTGGCTGTAGATTCAAACTGCATTCTCCTGTTTGCCAAAGCTAAATTGTAAAAATTTCAGTGTGACTGATTTCTCCATTGGTTCTTAAGTCAGATCTGTGTTTCCAGCTTGGCCGAAAATGTTAAACAGACAAGGACTGACACCATGGAGACTGAAATACTATGTAGTGGTTGAGACTTCCTGGGACATCCTCTGAAGCACTTTAGGACTTTAGTTTTGAGGTCACTAATTAAACCTGACTACAAATCAAGGTTTTTATATTAGAAAATCTGAGCAGATTTGTATATTGTTGAAGTTTTACAGCTGTGTGGTTGTTAAGAACTGGGGAGGGCCAGCACAAGCTGAAGTAGATGGTTTTGAGGTCCTCTCTAGCGGACTGACCTGTCCAGATACCACTTTGGTCTATACTGATTCATTCAGCCTAGATGAAGCAGAGATTAAATCATTGGGAAATGTGTCTTGAAACCCCAGGAAAATTTCAGCTCAAAACTGGCAGAACTTCAAGATATAGGCATTTTAGGCATTGGTTTGTGGAACAATTTTAACTGCTTTTATTTGGTTTATCAGCAAGGTTAACAGTCTTGACTTAAAGTGTACTGATGGCTAGGTCAGTATTACTTGGGCTCCAAAACACTCATGTGTGAGTTTTTTGTCAGGCTTAGACAGGAAAAGCCAGATAAGCCTCTTTGTGTTTGGACTGTCATGAGGGTCAAGAGATGTAGCAGTGGATGGGCTAGCCTCTTGGGAATCACATAGTTTGTTCATAGCCTCAGTGGTCTTGAGTTGGCCCTGGTTTTGTTAGTTATGTCATTTTTGACCATGGTTTGAGATCTGAGACCTGTGTTCCAGCTTCTTCCACAAAATGGTAAACTGTTCTATTCAAGAAAAAATCAAAAGGAATAAAACCCTTGTTATAAAGAGACTATAATATCCTTCTCGGACTGAGAAACAGAAAGATCTCAGTGACATTATTACAAACCTAAAAGTTAGGAAGAAAATAGCAGAGGCTTAAGAAAGAAACAGAAATGTATTTTATGTCTAGAATACTGTCTTTAGGAATAAACTTTGCTTAGGAAGTAAAGAGTGTATTATTTGAAAGGACTAGACTCAGATTCAGGATTTTTGGGGACTGAAGTGATACAATTTGGGTACCTTCTTTAAGAAAAAGAAAACAAAATTAATGCCCCATAGTGTTTAACTTTGATGGGGTCCAACTGATCAATTGGTGTTTTACATCTTGTTTAAGAAATCCTTCTCAAACTCTGAGGTCATTCCTCTATACAATCTTCTTAGAGATTTATAATTTTGCTCTTTAGGTTTTTAATCATCTAGTATTGATTTTTATGTTTGGTGTAGGATAGGAGTTGAATTTCATTTTTCCCCATTTGGACAGCAATTGTTTCAGCTTCATTTGTTTTCCCGTTGTTTCTACTGCTCTGCAGTGCACCTCTGTCATTCTTCAAGTGGAGCTGTTTCTGGGCTCTGTAGTCAGTTCCAATGGTCTATTTCTTTATCCCCGACGAATAGCACACCGACTCAATTACTATGGCTTTATAATAAATCTTGACTTGTTATCAAGCAAGTCCTCCCATCTTGTTCATCTTTAAGAGTATCTTTGACTTCCTGGGTGCTTTGCATTTCCAGGTACCTTTTTAGAATCAGCCTCTCAAGTTCCGCAAAAAGACTGTTTGGGATTTTTATTGGAATTTCATGAATATGTTAACCATGTGGGGCAAATGAGCATCTTTACAACATTGTCTTTGAAAACATGAACATAAAATCTCTCTCATTTAAATGTCTCCTTTAAAATCCTTCAGTAAAGTCATAAATCTTTCTGAAGTGGTCCTACAGATTTTTTGCTTAAATTATTCCTAGGCATTTGATATTTTTAGATTACTAATGTTATCATTTTAAGCATTTTTAATTTTCTATTTGTTGCTAATCTATGGAAATATAATTGATTTTTGTGTAATTGATTTTCTATCTATCAACCTTATTAAGTCTAATATTTTAACAATAGGTTCTTTTGGATTTTATGTGCCCAAACATAGCACCTATGAATAAGCAACTTTCAAACTCTTGTACTTTCTGTTTCTTTTTTTTTATTGGCGTACTGCTAGACCCACGGAAGCCATCTTTTTCTTGTTAATGGCCTTAAAGAGAACGCTCTAACTATTTCACCATTAAGTATAATGTTGACTCTAGGTATTTTTTAGAAAATAGATACACTTTTAAGATTAAGAAAATTTCCTTTTATTCCCCATTTGCTAAATTTTTATGATGAATGGCTGTTAACATTTATCAAACACTTTTAGTGCAACTACTTAGATGGTCATATGATTTTTCTTCTTTAATCTGTTAAGATGATAACTTTCATTATGCCATTTACTGATTGTAAGTTAGCCTTATATTCCTGGGAAAGCTCAACTCAGAATCCTTTGAATATACTGCATTTTAGGTTTGCTAATATTGAATCTAAAATTTTTGGAACTATATTCATTAGGGAAGTTGGCCTATAATTTTGCACTTTTGTAATGTGGTTTCGGCATTAAAGTTACAAGCTCAGAAAATGAGAAAAACTCATTTTCTTTCTCATTTTCTAGAACAGTTTTTTTCCTTGAGTGTTATGTAGAATTAGCCATAGGCCTGGAGAATTTTTTGAAATAAGTTTAACTACTGATTTAATTTCTTTAGTGGTATAGCAACATTCAGATTTCTATTTCTTCTTAAGTCAGTTTTGGCAATTTTTGTGTGGTTTTTAAAAAGATATTTATCCACTTTACATTTTCAAATCTACTGCAATAAAGTCAGGTATAACATATTGTAACTCTTTAAAATCTGCAGCAACAGGAGAGATAATGTTTTTATTATTCCTGGAATTAGTTATTTGTATCTTCTCTCTTTTTTCTTAATTAATCTCATTAGCAGTTTGTCAATTTTATTAATCTTTTCAAAGATTGATCTTTTGTTTTTGTTGTCTCTATTGTATGTTTATTTTCTATTTCATTAATTTCTGCTCCAATCTTTATTATTTCTTTCCTTCTATTTAGTTTGGGTTTAATTTGTATAAGTTTTAAATATTTCTTCAGAAAGATGCTCTCTATATAATTCCAGAGCCTCTCTGTTTCCTTGTAGCTTCACTATGTGGGTTCCTCATATGGTCTTTCTAGCAGGAGAACTGAACATTTTAAATGAAATCTCAGAACTTCACAAGATGAAAAAGCAGTTTTCAGGCCTCGTTAAAACTTGCTCCCAGAACTGGCATAGCATCACTTCCACTGCATTTTCTTGAATATGGAATCACAAAGACAGGGCAGATGCAAGAGGAGGGAAATAGCTGTACCTCTCAATGAAATGACTGGTAACTCATTTGTGATGATGTTCAGGTCATCATATTTCTCATACATGTATTTTGCTGCACATGTGCATGCTATTCTCTTATATATATACCCATACTCAATATATCCAGTGATAAGGTATTTATTTCTTTAACTCTATTAAATTAGAGGATTTTCCAAAGTGTTGTATTAATTTACACCATTAAAAGTGTTTCAGATTCCTATTAATCAACATCCTCACCAACACTTGATAGAATCAGTCCTTTTTCATTTAAGCCATTTGGGTGAATATGTAATAGTTTGATGGTGGCTTATGTTTACATTTCCCTGATTACTAATGAGGCTGATTCTCTTCCCATATGTTAATTTGCTATTTGATTTTCTTTTTTGTGAAATGTCTTTTCAAGTCCATGACTCAATTTTTGTTAGATGGTCTGTCTTTACATTTATTTGTATAAGTTCTTGATATATCTGGATATGAGCTTTTGCCAGTTATGTATGTGTAAATATCCTCCCTTTATTTTGTGGCTTACCAAGGCATTTTCTTCATTGTGTCTCTCCCTGATAAAAAGTTCTTGATGCTAGTATATTTCCATTTATTCATCTTTATGTTATAATTAATGCTTTTTGCCCACATTTAGTCTTTCCCAACTGTAATATCATGAAAATATGATTTTTTATATTATCTTCTCAAACCTTATTGATTTAATTTACACATTTAAATCTGCAAACCACCTGCAGTTAATTTCATGTGTAATGTGAGATAGTTTTCATCCCATGTGGGTATCTATTTGACTTAGCACTCTATTGAAAAAAGTGTTGTTTCCTTCATTGCTTTGTTATAAATCAAAAAATGTCCCTACATGTATTGATCTGTTATGCATAGACCATTGTCTTACATTGATGTTTTTGCATATCCTTGTATCAAGACCACAATGTCTTCATCCTGTAGTTTTAAATAAGTCTTCATAACTGGTAGAATAAGCGTTTAATGTCATAAATTTATTCATAGGTACAGTTTTAGTTCATCCAAAATTTCTTATAACATGTATTTTCTTGTTATAGGTCAGTTCTATTAGTTTCTATTTTCCATTATGATTTTATTGGATCCATTAGTTGTCTAGAGGGGCATTTTAAATATAAAAATGTAGGGAATTTTTAAAGTTATTTTTGTGTTAATTACAGAAATTCATTACTCTCTAGTCAAAAAGCATAATCATAATATATCTCATTTAAATTTGTTAAAACATCAGTGTGTATTATCCACATAATCTACTGATTTTTTTTTTCTGGATCTATCAATCTGAGAAATTGAGAGTTGTAAGAGAGTTGTGTCAAAATCTCTCACCATGATAGTGGCTTTATCTGTTTCTCTTCATGGTTTTGTTATTCTTACTGCATATGCACTGAAGCCTTATTTGTACATATAATTTTGGAAATGTTATTTTCCTGATAAAATGAACTATTTGTTGGTTAAGCTATTCTACTCTGGCATTTTTTTTGAAAAGTCCATTTTGCATGACATTCTTCTCAGCTAAAAACCCAGCCTCCCTTTGATATTTCCCTGACCTTTTGTGACAATTTTAAAAATAATTATTGATTGTCTTTCTACAATTCTTGGAAAATTCTAAGCCATTATCTCTTCAAATATTGTCTCTTCCCAGTTCTCTCTATTATCCTGTTTTGAAATTCCAATAAAACATTTGTTAGTCCTTCACTCTCTAAGCTCCATCTTTTTACCTCTTCCACATACTTCGTCTTTTTGACTCTCTAAACTACAGTCAAAACATTTTCTTTGACTTTATCTTCAAGTTTACTAATTCTCTCTTGACCTATGTCTAATCTATTATTTAAATGTCAAATATTGAATTTTTATTTTTAATTATTATATTTTTCTTTTCTAAAATTTTATTTGATTTTTTTCCTTGGTTATATATATATATATATATATATATATATATATATAATGGTAGTATTTTTAATAGGTAGTATGTTTTAATTAGTATTTTATATATATATATATATATATATGTATATAAAACATCCTAAATATATAAATAAAACCAAGGTATGTATGTATGTGTGTGTGTGTGTGTGTGTATATATACATACCTATAGTTAGGTATGTGTGTATATACACACATATACACATGCACATATATACATACTCCCCTATTTCATGCAACTGGAATATGTGTGTGTGTATATGTATATATAGGCACACACACAAAATATCATAGATACAATATTATATATATGTCGTTCACTACATAGCAATGTTTTGGTCAACAATGAACCACCTATACAATGATAATCCCTTAAATTTTGGTATGTTTTCTTTCCATTTTCATTTGTTTAATTTCCATGTGTTTGTGTATTTTTTTAGGTTCCTCTTGTTATTGATTCTAGTTTTATTCCAAGGTGGTCAGAAAAGATACTTGATATAATTTGTACTTTTATGGTAATTTGTTGATCTTGTCTTGTGGCCTAAGATATGGTCTATTCTGGAGAACGTTCCATGTGCTGATGAGAAGAATACGTATTCTGCAGCAGTTGAGTGAAATGTTCTGTAAACATTTGTTAGAACTATTAGGTCTAGTGTGTAGTTTATCTCCAATATTTCTTTGTTGATTTTCTGTCTGGATGCTCTGTCCATTACTAAGAGTGGGGTGTTAAAGTCACCAATTACTATTGTATCATAGTCTATCTCTCTTTCTAGATTTATTAGCATTTGCTTTATACATTTGGGGCCTCCTGTGTTGAGGGCATATGCATTTATACTTACTGTATCCTCTTGCTGAATTGACACTTTATCATTATGTATTGATCTTCCTTTGTTTCTTTTTGTAGCCTTTGATTTGTAGCCTATTTGAACTGATATAAGTATAGCTACTTCTGCTCATTTTTTGATTTCCAGTTGCATGGAATATCTTCTTCTGCCCTGTCACTTTCAGTCTATGCATACCTTTCTAGGTGAAGTGAGTTTCCTGTGGACAGCATATAGTTGGGTTTTGTTTCCACATTCACTCTGTGCCTTTTAATTGGAAATTGATAAGAAAAGACTCAATATTGCCATTTTGTTGCTTGTTTTCTGGTGGTTTTGCAGCTCCTCTCTTTCTTCCTTTCTTACTGTCTTCCTCTGTGGTTAAGCAATTTTCTCTGGTAGTATGTTTTAATTTTTTGCTTTAATCTTTTCAGTGAATCTATTATAAGTTTTTGCATTGTGGTTACCATGATGGTTACAAACCCATTTAGTATTGCCTACACACAAGGACATCCTCCCACATGTACATATGATAACCATCAAAATTGGGACATTAACACCAATATATTACTACTGTCTAACTACTGTCTAATCCTCAGACCCCTTTAAAATTTCACCAATTGTCTCAATAATGTCATTTTTCTTTGAGACTGGGTCTCACTCTGTCGCCCAGGCTGGAGTGCAATGGTGTGATTCTCGGCTCACTGCAACCTCTGCCTCCTGGGTTCAAGGGATTCTCCTGCCTCAGCCCCTGGAGTAGCTGGGATTACAGGCATGCAGCACCATGCCCAGCTAATTTTGTTTATTTAGTAGAGACAGGATTTCACCATGTTAGCCAGGCTGATCTCAAACTCCCGACCTCTGGTGATCCGCCTGCATCAGCCTCCCAAAGTGCTGAGAATGACAGGCATGAGCCATTGTGCCTGGCCAATAATGTCTTTTATAACAGAAGAAGCCATTCTAGAATCACATGCTACATCTAATTGTCACGCTTTCTTAGTCTTCTTCAAATGAATGGTTTCTTGGTCCTTTCTGGCATTTCTTGATCTTGACACTTATAAACATTACAAGTCAATTATTTTCCAGAATGTCTCTCAATCTGTGTTTGTCTGATGTCTTTTCATGGTTCAGTTCAGTAAGGACACAATAATTGAGACAAGATTCTGAGGCTAAGGGTGGAAAGTAAGCTCAGGAACTTAGGTGGAAAGGCAAGCCCCAGTCCCAAAGAATGGTTTTCTTAGGAAATGAAAGCTATAAATAAAATTTTAAAAATAAATGTTGAGACTGATTACAGGGAAGTTAGAGGAGCTTGTGTCCTATGGCCTCATCCTTCATGACCAAACTTCTTGAAAGACAACTTTGCCTCCACTTCCTCTTCACCCTTGCACTTCTGTCCCCCACCAATTTAGAGAAGCAATTCCCTCTTTAAAGGTCAGCAAGGAATGTATAAGTGTAAAATTCTATAGCCTTTTCTCAGTATTCATCCTTCTTGACCTTCCTGCAATAACCACATTATTTTTTTTCTTTAAACAGCTACAATGAGATAAGATTCACATATCATACAATTTATCAAGTAAAGTATACAATTTAATACCTTTTAGTATACCTATAGAATTGTGCATTCATCACCACAATCCATTTTAGAACACTGCTCTCTTTAGCTTCCAATCCCCATTTCCTCCACCTTCTCCCCAGCCCTAGCCAACCACTAATCTACTTTCTGTGGATTTGTCTACTTGGAACATTTCATATAAAGGAATCATATAATATGTGGTCTTGAAACACAGAATTTGTTTCAAAAGAATATCTAGATAATTGGGGGGAAAGCTATTTGGGGATTCTGACTTATCCAGAATCTAAAACTTCAGTCACCTTTAAGTTAAGGCATGACCACAGAAAAGATGATTATTGTCTTCTGAATAATTCCTATTATATCCATTTGAGGTAATGACTCATTGTTTTAAATATACTGTGACTCAACACTAACTCTAAGTCAGTATTTACATATATGAAGCAAATGGTGAGTGACTTAAAAAATAATTGATTCACTAGCCTTAGGGACACATAATTTCCAAAACAGTACCTTTTTGAAAATAAGCAAACAAGAGCAACAAGAAAATAATACAGCTACATACAGCAGGCAATATAAAGTAAAAGAGTTCTATAGTCAACTGAATAGAACTATCACCAAGGTCAGGATATGCCTGGGTTTGTGGCAGAGAAAGATTTCTAAGACTGATTTAAAAATAGTTAAAAATACATCATTATTCATCCTCAGAAGATGCCAACTGTAACACCACTTATGAGATATTCTTGCCTATAAAATTTGAACATAAATCTAATCAAGACTCTGGATCAAACCCCCAGTTTACATGAAATACAGTAGAGGAACAATTGAAACAAAACTGTGAGTAAGTAATCAGCTGAATCCATAATGTAAACATCCCATAACACAAATAACATTTTTGGCTTTGAACAAATCAATGTCATAAAGAAAATAACAAGAGATTGAGGACTATTCAAAACAAAAAAACTTAACAGATATAACAATGAAAGCAATATGTGAACCTTGTTTGGATTCTAATTCCAAAAAATTGACTACAGAAAGACACCTTTAAGACAACAAAGAATATTTGCATATGGACTGGGTGATAGAGCATATTAAGGAATTCCTCTTAATTATGTTAGATAAAATAATGTTATGTTGGTAAGTTAGAGATACATACTAAAGTTTTAACATGTGACATAGCTTAATTTTTAGGATTTGCTTTAAAATACTGCAGAAAAAAGTGAAGAGAGGTAAAATGCATTTGGTAAATTGTTGACAAGTGTTAAAGATGGGTAATAGGTACACTGGGGCTTATTATAATTTCAGTCTCCTTTTGAGTATGTTTGAAATTTACCATAAGAGAAAGTTTTCTTTAAAAAAGTTTAGTAATATGAAAGGTTTGGGTTTAAGTGAAATACGCCAAGTACTTACTATGGTTGAGATCCTGTGCTAGGTATAACATTTTTATACATGATACTTTACATAATTCTCAGGATAATCCTGGGATATTTCTCTCCCCATTTTGTATATGAGGAAGCCAAAACTCAGAGAGATTATAAAATTTATGTGGGCTCACAGAGTTGGTCAACAGTGGAATTAGAATGCAGTCAGCCCCAATGACTCTAAATTCAAAGCTCACAGCTACATCACAGCTATTTCATAATCTTATCAATAATTTGAATGTGATTTTAGCCAGATAAATTAAACTCATTATTCTCTTATGTTATTACAGGGAGACAAATCAGAAAAGAAGAAATGAAAAAATTGAAAGATTCACTTTTTTCTGTAAGTGGATAAAAATCTTACAAAGAATAAAAAAGTGAAGAAGCAGCAAATATTGATCAAAAAGGACATCGACTTTAGAAACGAAAATGTTTAAGTTAGATAGTAGGACAAGAATGTATGAAGTCGGTGAATTCTGGAAAAACAGAGAAAATCAGACAAGATCATTTTGAAGCTTGCTGGTATTGAACTGCATCGTCCCATTGCCCTAGTTACTACACAGCCTCTCCTTACATTAATAATATGTTAGAGTAAAGCCATTTTCAAGTTAGGTAAAACTTTACTAGAGACCAACCAACATGTTATCTGGCTACCTCTGCCTTGGAGAAGGTCTAGGTAGGAGTTTTGGAAGATTTATGCAGTAGACAAAAGACGAGGTCAAAGGAAGATGCGCTTGGTTTGTAAATAAAACTAACAATACCATACCAGCAAGTCTGAGAATGACTTGGTTGTGCAGTTCTGCCAGACCTGCCACTAATGCAGTCATAATCACTTTAAATAAACTTAGTGTTTGTGAATCCTCCTTATCCCATAGGCTAAAAATAGATCACTGCTGCATGGGAAGCAGTTCCAGCACTGGAACACTTCCTCCTGATATGGCACCCTTTGAATTAATTCAGGTTATCAGTAACTGATAAAACTTCCTTTGTGTAACCTTAGGCCATTAATAACTAATAACCAGTGGTAGTCTGCTGCCTCAATTGCTAACCTGCTCATGGCTGCCACCAAGGAGAGTCAAGCACCCTCAAAGATGTTACAACAGGCAGAAGACTGAGTAATAGAATGATTAGAGGCAGTTGATTAAGTCCAGTGCAGGAGTTTGTACCATTATAGAAACGTTCTTGCACGTCGGAGTTGACATAGAAAAGATGTAAATCAGGGCTTTCCTTGCTCTGCCATCCCATTCTTAGCCACTCCTTCCAATCTTCTTCCTTTTCTTTCTGTTCAAATACTCTAATGAATGCCTTGAAAGAGTCAACTTAGAGCAATTTTCAACTTAAATGATCAGAACACTTTGAAGTAAAATCACCAGCTGGGTGTAGTGGCTCGTGCCTGTAATCCCAACACTTTAGGAAGCTGAGATGGGAGGATCGCTTGAGGCCAGGAGTTTGAGAATAGCTTGGAAACATAGCAATATCCTGTTTCTACAATTTTTTTTCTTAAATAAGCGGGACATGGTGGTGCATTCCTGTAGTGCCAGTCACTCAGGAGACTGAGATGGGAGGATCACTTGAGCCCAGGAGTTCAAGGTTACCAGGAGCTCTGATCGCACCACTCTACTCCAGCCTGAGCAACAGAGCAAGACTCTAAAAATAAAATAAATCCACAGAAAACATACTGATTACCCTTGGTATTTTCCAGCAGATACACTTTCTGAGTTCCATCTGGTTATATGTTGCATATATGCACGTGGGACAATGACAAGTCACACATGTGTCCCTCAGGGCTGGCTCTACTTCTTTCTTACTTTCCCCTAGAACTCAGCAATCCAGCCGAATTTTATTTTATAAGCCACCGTATTTCAACCAGGTATTTATGCAGGTCTTCTCCTGCCATGGACAATATCCCTGGGTGATCCTAGGAAATTATATAACACTAGTGAAAGATCACAGTTTCTACCCAGTGAATACATCAAGATAAAATAGGCTAAATAGACATGTATGGACTGAATTGTGCCCTTCCTTTCTCCTTAGTTCATATACTGAAATCCTAACCTCTCTATCTCAGAATGTAACTATGTTTGGAGACAAGACTTTTAAAGGAGTGATTGAGTTAAAACGAGGTCCTTAGGGTCGCTTTAATCCAATCTGACTGGTCTCCTTATAAGAAAAAGAATTCTGGGCACACAGAGAAATACCAGGGAGGTACATGCCCAGAGCAAAGATCATGTGAAGAGGCACAAGATGGCAGCCCAGCCATCTGCAAGCCAATGAGATAAGCCTCAAAAGAAGCCAACCTTGCCAATACCTTGATCTTGGACTTTCAGCATGCAGAATTATGAGAAAATAAGTTTCTGTTTTTTAAGCTGTCCCGACTATGGTATTTCATTATGGAAGCCCTAGCAAATTAGTACAAGTCATCACTATTTTGTCTAGCGACCATGATGATCAAAGAGAGAAATAGATTCTTCAAGTATTCAAGTATCAGACAATCGAAAACCTTAAATCTTGATTGGAAAATTTGGCTATAAAAAAAAGTTACATATACATATATCTACCCATACATATAGATATACATGCGTGGTATTAAATTGCCATACTGATTCCATAATTATTTATTTTATTTATTATTATTTTTTTGAGACAGAGTCTTGCTCTCTCACCCAGGCTAGAGTGCAGTGGCACAATCTCCACTCACTGCAACCTCCACCGCCTGGGTTCAAGTGATTCTCATGTCTCAGCCTCCTGAGTAGCTGGGATTACAGGCATGCATCACCATGCCCAGCTAATTTTTGTATTTTTAGTAGAGATGGGGTTTCCCCATGTTGGCCGGGCTGGTCTCCAACTCCTGACCACAGGTGATCTGCCTGCTTCGGCCTCCCAAAGTGCTGGGATTACAGGTGTGAGCCATGGCGCTCAGTCCATAATTATTTATTTATTTCTGTTAGCTCCTTGGAATTGTGGTAATAATGAGAACAACAATAATCATAATGCCTAATGCTTAACTAGCATTTACTGTGTTCCAGGCAGTGTTCCAAGTACTATGTCCATATTAACTCATTTAACCAAAAAAGAAAAAAGAGAGAGAGAGGCACTATTGTTATCCACATTTAAAAAGCAAAGGAACTAAAGCATAGGGAGGTTAAAAAATTGCTCCAGGTCGGCAGAAATAACAAGTGGCAGAGTTAGGATCTGAGCCCAGATAATTGGTTCCAGAATCTGGGTTGTTAAGCATCATGACACCCTGCCAAGTTTTCATGACCTAATAGAGAATGATTGAGATCTGGGGGTAGATCCTTGCACAGGACTAGCAAAAGGCCGCCCATATTAAAAGACTTAGCAGTGAAGATCTGAACAGTCATCCAGTCATTTGAATATGATCGGTCAGTGTGTCACTTTGTGGATAAAAACAAATTAAATGATTATGACTGTGCAGTTTGCCTTCAATTACTGCCATTGTAAAGCTATGGCCTAATCCACCACGTTTTCTGGCATGTAGTGAAAAGCATTCTGAATTGGAAAGTCAAAATATCTAGCCTCAAGACTCTGCCTTATCATTATGAGCTACTTAACCTTGAGCATGTCACTTAGCTTGGGAAAGGTTGTCTTAACTGTAAAATGAAAATTAAAAATAAGACTGTGGACTTGATGTGAGGATTGAGTAAGATAATGAGTACGACTCTGGTAGAAAGAAATTGCTCAATAAATTCTAGAAAAGTGGAATAAAACATCCTAGTAAGATGAAAAAGAATGCATGATGATGAATGTAAGATTTTACTGTCAACGATTCTTAAATTTAGAGATGAGTCTGTTATTTAGCAGGGAGAATAAAGCATGAATGAAGTAGAGAAAAAATTTTAATTCATTTTCTTTTTGGCCTGCTTCACTTTCCTAAATATCCCTTAGACGTTTGCACTCTACCATGTATACTAGACAATGGTAACAATTAAAGAGTCCTACTCTAGGTGGTGAAGGCTGTCATAGAATTAACACTACTTTATGCAACTAAATCACTTGTATTAATAAATACATGATTATTCCTTCAGTATTTACAATCATCTTTGGTGTCAAATAGTATGCAGTAATGTGAAAGGCATGTGAACCAAAACAACTCCATCTTGAATAGGAGCTGGGTAAAATAAGGCTGAAACCTACTGGGCTGCATTCCCAGACGGTTAAGGCATTCTAAGTCACAGGATAAGATAGGAGGTTAGTGCAAAACACAGGTCATAAAGACCTTGCTGATAAAACAGTTTGCAGTAAAGGAGCCGGCCAAAACCCACCAAAACCAAGATGGCCACAAGAGTGACCTCTGGTCATCCTCACTACTGCACTCCCACCAGTGTCACGAGTTTACAAATACCATCATGAGGTCAGGAAGTTACCCTATATGGTCTAAAAAGGGGAGGCATAAATAATCCACCCCTTGTTTAGCATATCAACAAAAAATAACCATTAAAATGGGAAACCAGCAGCCCTCGGAGGTACTCTGTCTGTAGAGTAGTGAGTCTTTTATTCCTTTACTTTCTTAATAAACTTGCTTTCACTTTGCACTGCAGATGCAGCCTCAATTCTTTCTTACGTGAGATCTAAGAACCTTCTCTTGGGGTCTGAATCGGGACCCCTGTCCTGTAACAGTATTAATCATGTAAGTCTCATAAATTTCGTTGTTATACTCTTCTATGTTAAAAAGGCTGGATCTACTTCCCGAACACTTGAGATTCTCTTTCACTCAAACACGTCCTGCCACACCCCTTATAGAACCCAGGAGCTAATGTTCCTTCTGAACCTAAATGACCTAGAGGCAAGCAGAAAGTCTAGGTGATGAGACTGACATCATGACCTTCAAACGTGGAGAGAAGAAAAGGAGAAAGAAATCAATTCAGAGGAGCAGGTTTGTTTTTTTTTGTTTGTTTGTTTGTTTGTTTTTGCCACTAGACAGCATCAGGGAGGAATGAGGGCATCGGGACAATAGACTCTAAAAGTCTAGGATCTGGATCTAAGGGAGCAGAGGAAAAGGATGATTCTTCACAGTGGGAAGTGGTAGAGAACCAGCTCAAGCATTTTGCTTCTCACTTTTTGGTTACATGAAAGTAAAAGAGTTAAAAACAAAACTAAAATTAAGAAAGTATTCCTTAAAAGTGGAAATCGCTTTCCGGCCCTGCCATCCCTTCTGCCCGGCCTGGATAACTCTGCTAGCCTCCTCACATTATCCCAGCCTCTGAGCAGCCCTTCCCCTACCACCTATTTCCATATTGCCACCAGGCCTGTCTTTCTCATTTGTAATTCTTAGGCCATTCCCTGATGAAAACACCTTCACTGGTTCCCCAGTGTTTGTTAGTTTTAATTTATAAAGAAAAAAAAAGTTATTTCTCCCAACAAGCAACTCCTTGACATGACTTGTATGTGTTATTTTATTGCTGTATAAAAACTTATTTAGTGGCTTCAAACAACGATAGTGATTTATTATCTCTCATGATTACCGTGGGTAGACATTTGGGCAGAATACAACAGGGGATGCCTTGTTACTGCTCTGTGATGTCTGGAGCCCTGCAAGAAGACCTCACCTCTGGATGAAGGAATGCAAGCTCCATGCTGTCGAATGGAATATATATTGATGAGGCCATCTTTGGAAAAGAAAGTCTGTTACATTACTTACTTACCAACCTACTTTATAAGCATCATTTCCATTTATTCCTTACCATTCATTCTTCTCTCTTTCTATACCTATCTTCTGTTTTGTTTTTTTTTTCTTTGAACATGACAAACTTTTCCAAGTAGCTGTTACCTTGTATATGCAGCTTCCTTTATCCTATGACGCCCAAGTGAAAACCACCTTATGCTTCAAGTTCAAATTCAACTGTAGCCTCTCTGTAAAGCCTTGTCCTGGACCAGAGGTTAACTAACCCCTCCTCTAGGCTTCTATCTATGTTATGGATGTCTCCATCATACCATGTTATCTCTTGGAATTTTTATCCTCACCAGACTGTGGGCAACTCAAAGGGAAGGACCAGGACTGGTTCATTTTTCTACAAATTCCCTTATTCTCTCCTGAATGCCAAATATTTAACACAGTGCTTTATACAGGTACTGCTTGGTAAATGTGTGTTGAATGGCTGAACAAAATTTTAAGACAATCTTAAAATTATAATTTCAAGGCAAGTTGGGATTCTTGGTCTCCTATTACAAATATTTTTTCACTGCTATTGTTATCTGAAATACTTTATTCTTTTAGGCCTTATATTAATACTTAAGACAGAGCAGGGAGAAAGGCTGGAGAGAATAAATACTAAGCCAAGCAGAACAGCTTTCAAAGTATGGATGAACGACCACAAGATTTTTCTATGGGTGTATGGAGGAAAGGGCTGAGCACAGGAGATGCTGGGGAAAGAAGAAGCAAGGGCACTCATGAGGGGGAGATAGGAAGCAAAAAAGGAAGGCTGGAAGCTCCAGGGATAAGCACTGCTGGGCTCACAGTTTTGCCCTTAGGCAGATCTTGCTCATCTTCAGCTGTCTCTGAACAAATAGAAGCTGGATGCAGAAGTACCCCATGCTCTGCCTGATCCTGGTTCCTCAGTGGCAACACAGTCCAGGATTTTCCTCTCCTCTTTCCTTTCTTCCTTTCTACTGCTCAAGAGTCACAGCTGTTGTGGTCCTATAGGGCTGAAGGAGTGAGAGGGAGGCTGTCCACTGCCAGGATCCCACACTCCCAGGAGCCCAAGGCGAATCTCAGATGGGGCTCTGGCACAGACACTAGTGAGATGATGATGAGGTCTACAGTTTCATCCACAGCTATTCTGCCTTCCATTCTCTCCATTCTGCTCCTGGCCCTCGTTTTCTGGATTTCTGCAACAGATGCGTCTCCCAGGATCTGAGTTTTTTCATCTGTGGTAAAGGTGGTGGGATCTATCAGTGCTTCCCCAAATTACCTGAGCATAGGGATCTGCTGGGGGGATTTCAGGTCATTAAAGACATGGAATCCTGGGCCCTTCCTTGGAGACTGATCCAGCAGGCCCAGGAGGGACCTGGGGGATCTGTTTGCTTTGCAAGTGATGACGTAAGTTTGGGAAAGCCAGGAAAGATGACCTCTAAGTGTCTGGTTGGACTTGATTGAATCACCTGCTTCCAGTTTTTCTCTTTGGCGGCATAAAAGGTGGACTGAAGTCAGTCAAGTCCAGAAGTAGTAGAACAAATTATTCCAATAGTCCAGACATCCTCTTCTCCCATCGGTGGCTCAGAGCATTCTTGTTCTCGTATCCCACAGGAACTGACCTGGCACCATT
This sequence comes from Ateles fusciceps, assembly GCA_036589455.1. Lineage (NCBI taxonomy): Eukaryota > Metazoa > Chordata > Mammalia > Primates > Atelidae > Ateles > Ateles fusciceps. The sequence continues at coordinate 8,230,918 of JAZHEH010003061.1, read as the reverse complement.
TAACTTTAACTGAAATTCATTCTCATCAGTGCAAAACTTTGCAGAGCTGCGTATGCTATTCAAGAGATCCAGAGGACCACGACCAAGGCAGTAGCATTAGATGTGCGAGAAGGGACCCCATAGGGGAATAATAGTGAAATAGAAGATGCAGGACTTGATAAGGAAAGGGTTAACAGAGACCACTTTGTATCTCGCAGGGTGTTGTAGCCACTGCAGTGTGAGTGAGCACCTTCGGGCATCTCACAACCCTTTGTTTTTCTTCAACTTCTAACTCTTCCTATAGTTCTAGGAATTTCTCCCATCCCTAAGGATCCTTTGATTCCATGCACAGACCTTTCGGACATGTTCTGCTTTTGCCCAGCTGTTTACAATGCTGAATGGCAGTGACTTACACATCACACTTCTCTAGGACTTGCTACCTTCTAACCCCTGTAATACTACAGTGTAAACAGAAGACCCAGAAAGCATGTGAGCTGATTTGCTCTAGCTCCCACTTCTGCCTAAACCAGTTTCTTAGCTTGTCATCTAGGCTGGCTTATGTCCTGGGTTTTCCTCCACAGGTGTGCTATGCTGTACTCAAACTTTTCTTTTCCAAAATTTGCCCCAGTCTTTCAACATAGGCAATAGTCTTATCTATGTCCCTTCCTCTCTATCATTCCGGTCCAGGTAAATTCCATCCTTCTGATCCCCATGTGGACATACCACTTTCTCTTTTGGCTCTCCACTGCACTGCACACCTATTCAGGGACAAGACCATCAATCACTATGCACAGAAAGCTCCTTGATGTGAAACAATGATTTATGCATCTTTGTGCTTTGTGGTCCCTAATGGTGCTCTGGGTTGTTTTTGTTGGGTTATGAAGCTGTAATAATCATTTCTCACTTATACTACAACTTGTTTAGCTCAACTATGCCCTAATTGTTTATTCCACAGTTCCGTGAATAGCTTTGCAACATAGTTATTTTCCTTTTGTAGTTAAAAAAAAAAGCAGATTCTCTAATACAAGCTTTTGCATGTTCTTACGGAAATATGCTGACATTACCATTGACATTTGCTATTGGGAAATGATAATTTCTATTGGGAAGTTGGGGACATTACAGTGGTTCAACATACCGAGTAAGAGAATAATCAGGAATCGAGTTTGGGTTTCCTGGGTCCTGGTCCAGTGTCCTTTCAATTATTTAACAAGGCAAACAAACACAAAATTATTGAGATATAGAAAACATCAACAATGTTGACACATTCTGTTAACAATACATAAAAACCACTTAAAAACAAAGAGCCAATTAATGTACTGAGTTTAAATTCAAACAAGTTTCTGGAACTACTTTGCATATCTTTTCAGAGAGAGCTTAAAAAATATTGTTGGCCCTCCCTATACGGATTCTGCATCCACGGAATCAACCAAACTTGAATGGAAAATACTCTGTAAAACAAAAATGATGGTTGTGTCTGTCCCCTCCCCTCCCTTCCCCTCTCCTCCCTTCCCCGTCCCTTTTTCCCTTTCCCTTTTCTTTTCTTTCTTCTTTTGTTTTTTCTTTTCTTCTTTTCTTTTCTCTTATCTTCTCTCTTCTCTTCTTTCTTTTCTTTTCTTTTCTTTTCTGACAGGGTCTCACTCGGTTGCCCAGGCTGGAGTGCAGTGGCACACTCAGAGCTCATTGCAGCTTCAACCTCCTGGACTCAAGCAATCCTCCCACCTCAGGCTCCCAGGTAGCTAGGCTACAGGCATATACCACTATACCTGGCTAATTTGTGTATTTTTGGTAGAGACAGGGTTTTGCCATGTTCCTCAGGCTGGTGTCTATTTTTTCTTGTCATTATTCCCTAAACAATATAGTAAAACAACTCTTTACATAACAGCTACATTGTGTTAGGTATTATAAGGAATCTAAAGATGATTTCAAGTATATAGGAGGATGTGCATATTTTATGCAAATACTATGCCAATTTCTATCAAGGACTTGAGCATCCATGAATTTTGGTATCACTGGTACTGGAACCAATCCCCTATGGATCCCTAGGGACAACTGTATGCAGAATGGTTATTATAGGACAGTCAACAAAGAAAACAGTGCAAACTGATTATCTCTGAAAAGGTACATGGAGTCAGGATACACAGAAACATCAATCTCTTGAGCCTACAGAAGAAGCAGCTCCTTGTATCTGGACTGACTCCTAATATTTGAGGGAGAAAAAAACCAGATGGAGACCCAGACACCAGACATTTCAGTATTTTACAATCTTAAACTAACAAACTGTTAAATATAATGTCCTCTTCTGCTTTGACAAATAGACCTTCATGATGGCAAAATGTTTAAATATGTAAAGCTATACTTTTTACTTGACTAAAAACAAACTATCAAGACTGCTTAATTTAATTATGACTGTGTATGTCCTGTTGTTCTGCTGGTGTGCCAGCAATGTTTGGGTACATAAAAAAAGATATACATAACTCACAAATTACATACTTATTCGATAAAATGCAATTGCTGCATTTATTTCATCAAATCACTATATTGTTTTAATCAAGGTTTTAACATAATTTGGTAATACTGACAGTAATAATTTAAAGGAAAAATGAATTATATTTGAAATATGCAAATAGGAAAATATTTTCATCAGTGATGTGGATTAAAAATAGAATATTATTTCTCTCATAGTTTTAAAAGTTTTTTCTATATTTTAATTTATCAAAATTAAAGAGGCAAAATAGAAATTAAAATTCATGAGTGCCAAACTTAAATACAATTACTGAAATATGTTATTTATTCAGTTTTTCTTTAATGTAAGTACTTCTTCCAAAACACTTTTTTAAGAATAATACTATTAGCAATTCTAGAGTTTAATGTGTACCTAGTTGCCAATGTAAAAGGTCAAATTCACACCTACATATATACAAATGTAAGAATATTTTATTGTTTAATATTGCGAAATATTCCTCAGTCACTACACAGAACTATTGAGATCATGTTAATTTGGGACTACCCCAGAAACCATCAACTAGAACACAGAGAGAAGCAAGGAAATCTAGACACTCAGCATGGCACCTCTGGGAAATAATTCTCACTTTGGAAGAATCGGGTGCATTCAGGCTCTCTGAGAGGAAGGATGTGATAAGTTCATTAATGTGTTTTTCTCTCACCTCCGTACTCGCGCTGCTCTCATGGTGATGCCCCACACTCTAATGATGACAGCTGCTCAACACACTGATCTTCCCAGTATTCCCTGCGAAGGATGCTGTCTTTCTTTTTCTGAACACAAGGCCAGAGATGAGGAAGAGCACTTCCTTGGGGCCTGAACAGTGTTAGTTCTGACAGTGATTGTTTAGGGTTAGAGATGATACACACGTCTGAACAGCCTGTATCAGATCACAAGTGACAGAGGGTCCATGTATTCCTTACTAAATTTGACTTTTGTGTATTTGTAACTGCAGAGCCCTCTCTAGCATGAGTATTAGGGCGGACACACTTCCTACTCAGGTACTACTTATACCTTCCCGGTCCAGTCCCTCTGAGCACACAAGGTGCCATGTTTTTTTGTTTTTGTTTTGATTTCCTGTTCTCTTTACTTCTGGTGAGAGCAGCATGGGACAGATTTACTCACCTGTGTACTGTTGTTCGATGATATCACATGCTTTGAAAATGATTTCTGATTATTTTCCCCATAGTTTTGCCATCTTTAAAAATAATTTTTCAAGTGAATTCTAGCTCTTACCCACCTTTCCTAAAAATGACTATTTCTTTATAATCAGATAAATAAAAATCCAGAATTTTAATAACTGATTATATTACATAAATTCATTTTAGATCTCTGAGTTATCTAGATTCCAAATATCACTGACCATAGAATATTAAATTATTGAAATTATGTCTGGAAATATCTTGAAATCTATGAAATCAAATGAGTTTTAGAGTGATCCTAAAGTATACTAAATTAAAGATTTTGTTTAATTTGTGATAATTTTCTCATTGAGTTTATTTTCTTAAGCATTTGTTTTGAGAGACACAAGTTAGAAAAACTCCATAATCTGGTGTGACCATCTAGATTTGTACATTTTTATATTGAAAAATGTCTTCAGATGTGTATTTTTTTTTTCAATTTTGAAGTTTAGATTCCTCTACAAGGGCATGTTTCTCTAGACAACAAATTGTCTTTCCTATGCTGGCAGGTCCATAAAAGTCCTTAAGAACAGTATAGTACTTAGAAATGTTAAAATGGAAAAATCAAGCTATTTAAATTATAGAACAGAGTCTTTCCTTTCTTCAGAGCAGAGAAGTTTCAGTCATTTCAACTGGCAGGCAGATGTTGCCCTAGTGCTCCCTCCATATTCATTAGCCCATAATGAATCTGTTAATTGAATATGTAAGTTTGGCTAATTAGATGTAAGACATTACTTCAGATTTAAAGGGTAATAATAAAAAATTTAAACTGCAACACCAGATCAAGCATTTAAGAGTTGATAAATGTGAACTGGAAAGTGCACAATTCCAATATAAATTAGCTAATTGCCTCTGTTAATTTAGGTGAAATACATTAGCAGAAAGGTCAATCCATTTGAGGCTGTATGTGTTTTTCAAATACTAAATTAAAAATAGCAAATCAAAGAGCACTACAGAGTGGGAAGGCACAGAATCCATTTGCCCAATCCAGAGCTTTAGAGTGGATTCAAGTAACCCCACATGGTTAACCTTCTGGGGTTTAAACAGTGGTTCTCAAATCAGGCTGTGCCTTAATAGACACCAGAAAGTTTTGTTTAAAATATCAATGCCTTGGGCCCCATCTTAAACTAGTGGAAGTCTCTGGAGGTAGGAACAGAGACCCATATTTTGTAAAGCTCCATAAATTACAATTGGAACCTGGTTTGAAAACCACTGTCTATTCCATGAATGTCAGACCCCCTGACTAAACAGGAGTAGGTGGCAACATCTCTCTACAGTAGGTGTGTACACTAGAAACATGACAGAGTGTCATATATAATGCTCTTTTCTTAAGTGGAAGAAATCAGGTGCCCTTGTTTTTACCTCTTTTATCTCTTCAGGCCTAGCCAGAAGAAAAAAAAATCTGTTCAGAACTAGCTCTTCTGGCTAGGTCTGTACCAAAGGGTATTATACTTGAGATCATATAACTTGAATTTGGGAAGTGGGAGATAATCTCACCTCCAAGTATTTGCTTTTGGAAATTCCAATTTTACACATTGCTAATTTGCTAGATAACATCAGTTACCTTTACACTAAAAAACATCAAAGAAGTTCTTTGTTGGGGTATGCTCTGGAAAATGTTTTCTTTGTCTTTTGTGTCATGTGTTTCCTGTAGCACTTAGAAGATTATAAATGCCCATGCGAGGCCCCTCCAAAAATATTTGTGCGTGGGTTGTGTGTGGGTTGTGAATGAGCTGTCCCCACTTAGACATCCTCTTTCACTCTCATTTTGCACTGGATATTCTGACTTCTTTCCTGTCTCATATGGCCTGTGAGTATTTTCACAGGTTTGGTTACTGTCATGCCAGCCTCACTGTGAATCTGAGGGTAGGGATGTGCCACAAATTTCCTTTGTGTTCTTCATAGACTCTTTGTTAATGCTTGGCACATAGTATATGCTCAATGAATATTTGTTCAATTGAACTTAGTTGATTGATAGAGGAAGCAAAAAAATCCAGCTTTAGGAACTGCAGTCTGAAAGACACAGATGCTCTGAAAGTGGGATTATACATGCCTGAAGCAAGACCTCTCCTTGCCTTTGGGTGCTAGATGTCCAAGTTGGGTACCTGCCCCAGCCCTAAATGCCTCCCAGTTTTGCCCTTTGCTTTTTGCACAACAAACTGTTTGTTTGAGACAAAAGAGTCTGGCATACCTCCTCTGTTGTCAGGACATCTAAAGTGTTCCTCATTATCTTTTCAGCGGCCCATTTCAGCCTGTAAAAGAGAGGGACAGTTCACTTGGACTTACTTTCCAGTGAATATAAATACAGATCCCTGCCCCGAATAGTGCCAAAGTTCATGTGAGAATTCCTCATGCCCAAAGACCCTGTGAGTTGAGTGTCTGTAAAAGCATAGATGGACTTGGGGAGGAAGCTTAGGAACGGGAGGGTCCAGTGATAAGTATTAGGCTGGTGCAAAAGTCATTGTGGCTTTTGCCATTACTTTTAAATGGCAAAAACCGTAATGACTTTTGCATCAACCTAATAGTAATAGGAGTTGTTTGTAGAAGTGAGGGATTTTAGAAGGGTAAAAGAAAAAGGAAAGCTAAGAAATGTGAAAGAAAGAAAAAAAGCAGACAACTTAGTTGCATGCCAAGTACTTATCTGGGCGAGAAGAGAAATAAATTTTGGAATCTGCCTATTAATAACTCTTCCCTCATCCACATGATAAAAACAGTAGCTTCCAATCTGAGACACACTAATGCGACTTCCTCGGTGACAGAGTGCTCAGAACACGATGTGAGTGGGACCACAGTGTTCTCAGTATCGCACTTTCTGTGGTAAATTTGGCTAAGAAACACTTTTGTTCTTTTCCTGTAAGTCAAAAGAAAGTCCTTCTCCTAAAAGAACTAAAATCTAAAATTTGTCTGACTCTAGGAGATTTTTTTAATCCTGACAAATTAAATTTAAATGATAACCTCTCTTAAAGATTTCTCACCAATATCAGATAAAAACACATTGAATCCAAGCTATTTCATTTGAATGGACAATACTCACTTGCACATACACACCATCAGCTGCAGGGGGAGCCAATGCCTTTTCCCTCAGGCCCTTCAGAAAAAGTTGTGTAGCTGCAATTTTAATTTCTTCCGGTGTCTGTTAGGTGTGATTATTGATGAAGTACTGAACTCATCCCAGTACACAAAGTGAAGCTTCTAGAACATATATGAAATGCAACAGGGCTTTACAACAAAGGCAAATCTAGTTCCCATTTTTAAAATGGTCTCCTGGGGTCCCTGAAAAGTGGAAGATATGTTTTAAAAGAAAAGAATTGTGTTTTGTATCAAAACATAGTTTTCTGACGCATAACCAATAAGGACTCTACTCTGTGCAACTCCAAACACCTCTTCTCATAGAATATAGTGACCAGAGGCCACATCAAGAAATGAGGAACTTAATATCTAGAGAATTTTTATGATTAATAAATGCCACAGTTTCAGCCTCTTTTCTTCTGGATGTTAGAAGGAAAAGGATAATTAAATGAGAGTTTAGATCTCACATAAAAAGTTAATATTCAAGTTAAATAAAAATATAAGTGGCTTTATTTTATAGAAGTTTTCATAATGGGTCCCAAATACTTCATTAAGCATTTCTGGATAAAAATATGTATAGCTCTTTATAAGCTTTTGTTAATAAATTAAATACCATTTTTCTATAAATATACCTTGCATTAAGCTTTCCTGTTAGAGTTTTCAGGAAACATTTCCAACAAAGTGGCCAGGCATATCTCATTTGAGATGAATGACATCATTAGGAAACACTTATATCTGAAATAAGCACTGAGATCATTCTGCACACAACCTAAGGGCCCTAATTTTTTAAATATTTCAAACAATGTGCCTCTTTCAAATCATTAGACACAGAGACATTTAAGGAACTGATTCAATTAGCCCAGAAGAGGGAAATGCTATAATGTGTGATTTATTTTTGAAGATAAATTAAAATGCAAGTGTATCAGTTAGGAAAGGTGGGCTGTCATCATGGTTAGTAATGGGAACAGGAAAGCAATTAAGCAGGACCACCTGAGGCTGAAATAGCCCCTAAACATAGAAGCTTGACGTTCAAGCAGGACATTCAGTTATTGTCAAAATCAAAAGTGTATCTTCTTTGAGAGGGATCTTTGAGCTGCATTTCGTTCCCTTCATTGATTTCTAAAGCATGGTTCTCAACTTAACAAATACTTTCCTCCCCTTAACTGCAACTAACAAGAAGGCCAAACTGTTACAGCTTCATACCTTAAAACCAAACTTCACATAAAGCTGATGCCTTAAAATTACAACTTTGCATTCTATTATTTAGGTGAGGAAATATGAGGCAAGAATTTATTTTCCTCCTCCGCAACTCCAGGATATTGGCTCCAACAGGCCTAATAAATTGCTTTCATAAGGAAATAAACAGAGCATGCTGCAGCTTAGGTTCCCTTATGCAAGGGGTTTCAAACAAGATGTATCCTAAACAATAAATAGTTACAGATGGGAGAGAGTGGAAGGAGAAACACTGTAAGGGTGGGAAAATCAGTTTCTTAACCAAATTGGGAAAAAGACTGAAATTCAAATTGTCAGAAATGTAAAGGTAGTTGACTATCTTTTTACTTTTAGAGACCCATTCTCACTCTGTCACCCAGGCTGGAGTGCAGTGGTGTGATCACAGCTCACTATAACCTCAAACTTGCTTCAAGGGCTCCTTCTCTGTCAGCCTCTGGAGTCACTAGGGCTATGGGAATGCACCACCATGCCTGGCTGCTTTTTTTTTTTTTTTTTTTGGTAGAGACAGGGTCTTGCTGTGTTGTCCAGACTGGTCTTGAACTTTTAGCCTCAAGCAATCTTCCCACTTTGGCCTGATTACAGGTGTAAGCCACGGCATCTGGACAAAGACTGTGTTCTTAACTGTTGTGAAATCCATGGAGGAAATGAGAAAATACTAAAACAAGATGACAAAAGAAAGAGAAGAAGAAATAATAAGAATGTGAGAAGAGATGTTAAGACAGCCTTGAAAGAAATACCCATGTAAATCTTACAAACTGAAACCAAGAAGATGAACACTGAAGAAGCATTTATAATTCATGGTTCTTTTCTGCGAAATCTTGTTCACGCGTTGATTTAAAAAGCTTGAACTATGGCCGGGCATGATGGCTCACGCCTATAATCCCAGCACTTTGGGAGGCCGAGGCGGGTGGATCACTTGAGGTCAGGAGTTGGAGACCAGCCTGGCCAACATGGTGAAACCCTGCCTCTACTAAAAATACAAAAATCAGTTGGGTGTGGTGGCAGGTGCCTGTAATCCCAGCTACTCAGGAGGCTGAGAGGAGAATGACTTGAACCTGGGAATCATGCCATTGCGCTCTAGCCTGGGGGAACAGAGTGAGACTCTGTCTTAAACAAAAAAAAAAAAAACTTGAACAAAGTATGGCTGAGCTGAATATAGAGCAAATTTATTTATTTTTCCAAGGATGATTTATATGAAGAAAAAACCTTAGAAATCTATGGACAGAAAAGTTCAGAGTAAAAGATGGGGAAAAGCAAAACAAAGCTTAAGATCAAGAAGAGAAAATGTTCCTTAATCAGAGTGAAAGAAGTTAATTTCACTTATGGTAGAAGTTGTCAGAAGTGCTGTGTCTTTTGCTCAAATTAACCAACAAAAATTATTATTAAATAGTTATGTGTTTCACACTGTTTTAGGAACTGAGGAAGGCACAAGTGAAACAAGACAGTCCCTGTGCTGATCATTTGACTGGCTATTTGGAAAATAAGTATCACACAAAAGGAGCCATAAAGGGACGATTCAAACCAGCCTGTCACCTGTTACTGCACTAGACCTTTTGGAGATGTTTACGAGAAGAAACAAAGACATACTCCCTTTCCTGCCTGAAGGAGATGAAAATCTATTTGCTCTACCTCACTGTGTAACAATGCTAGTAATTCCATCATTCTTGGATACTGACTGTTCCTTCCTCTGGGAGAGATTTCTGAGCCATGGTGATGGAACTGGAGTTAGCAAGCAAGAGGTGGGTTAAGGGTAAACAACCCCATCTTACGTTTTGAGAATATACACCCATGGTTTCCAGTTTGTGATAGTCCTTTCTGACAATAGTCATTTATCTGGTCAATCTATGCAGGTTTCCTTTTTCTTTTCCTTGGAATCTTTTGATGGCTTCTCCGTATCTCAAGCATTAAGGTCCTTATGACCTACACTTGACTGCCTTGACAGCTGCTCCTCCAACTACATTTGATGTCCCCAAAAGCATATTCTCACGTCTCTATACTTTTTCTTTTCTTTTTTTGAGATGGAGTTTCACTTTTGTCACCCAGGCTGGAGTGCAATGGCGAGATCTCGGCTCACCGCAACCTCCGCCTCCCGCGCTCAAGCGATTCTCTCCTGCTTCAGCCTCCTGAGTAGCTGGGATTACAGGCACCCGTCATCACACTCAGCTAATTTTTGTATTTAGTAGAGATGGGGTTTCACCATGTTACTTGGGCTGGTCTCGAACTGCTGACCTCAAGTGATCCACCCGCTCTGGCCTCCCAAAGTGCTGCGATTACAGGAGTGAGGCACCATGCCAAGCCTCTATACCTTTGCTATAGTGTTCTTTTTGCTCTTGTTGAAGGCTCCCTTCTCCCTCAAGATTCAGCCAAAGGTCAGCTTTCCCAGGCAGTAGGCCTCCTCCTTGGCGGAGCACCCAGGTCATGTTAAGGCTCTTTTTCATGTTTTCCCCATAGCCTCTCGTAAGTAAGTAGTGATGCATTTTCCACAGGTATCATTGTTCCCCCTTGCTGGAATGTCCTCCTTCTCCCCAACGAACTCTTAAGATTTTACTCTTATTTCTCAGTTGTATCTCTAACCTTCTAAGGCTTTGATAAAAGTATATCTCATGAGCATATACTGTCTTTAAGTCACAATTTTTGTCCATAGAAATTCCCTGTGAGTAGAGATCTCTCAACTCCCCAAACTAAGGTCTGTAGTTTCTCCATGAAAACAATTCACCTAGGTCATTTTGGGTTCTGAGAGGCTGGAGCTTATTTCTGTAAACCTAATACTGAAATGAAATATTTTTGTCTGTTTCCACTATTGCTTAGCATCTGAGCGCTGAGCGTTAGACAGTTTTAGTTACTGAAAGTATCAAAGGAAAGATGTTTTCTGGCTGATGTTTAATGTTTTCTTAACCCCTGAAGAAATGGGATTCAAGCGGCTCTGAAATGGCATTTAAGATTACAATAAGGCGGGGCGCGGTGGCTCACGCCTATAATCCCAGCACTTTGGAAGGCTGAGGTGGTAGGATCACCTGAGCCCAGTAGTTCAAGATTACAGTGAGCTATGATGACGTCACTGCACCCTAGCCTGAGTGACGGAGTGAGACCCGGTCTCTTAAAACAAAAAAGGATGACAAAGTCTGTTAAAACACAACAACAGCAAAAAATGTGAATCAAAGTGTTGCTCGGTAGTGTAGCAAAAGCATTTCTCAATAGACCCCTATCAAGCTTACATTTAGAACGAGGAGTAAGGAAGGGAAGGGACTTATACATACGGGTCTTTTCAATGCGGCACCGATTAATCCACAGGGTCCAGAGCCCATGCTGAGGCGGGGTCTCTAGGTTATTGGTTTACACCTGCAGGCTGACCCACAGATTAGAGGGCAGCTTGTTGGACTTCGGAAACACTTAAATCAGGGGGTAGGGAGATGGAAGCTCAACCCCAAATGGACAGTACAGTGAGGAGCCTAAGGTCTGGCGGGATGGTAGCTGTTAGCGTGTGAACAAGAGAAAAACAAAATAGTGTTTCTTTGAGTGTGCTGAGGTGAGGAGGGGAAAGAGCCGGAAGCGGGGATCAGAGAAGGACGAAAAGGAGCCCACGAAGCACGCAGCTCCTCGGAGGAGCCGGAACCAAGGCCCACATCCTGCCGCCACAGCGCAGGCCGCCCGGGCGGTCCCGGCCGGCAGAGGGCAGCAGCTGGGCGGGCGACGCCTGGCGAGGGCCGCCCCGCGCTGACCCGCTCGCCGGGATCCTCATTCTGCGCGCGGGGCGAGGGAGCTCGCACCCACCGCGGCTTCTCTTCTACCTTCTGGTCACCACGCACCTCTGCTCGGCTGAGGGCAGTCGGGGAGTCGTGGGAGAGGGCGTTGCTGCCGAGAGCCCGGCGCCACTGCCCGGAGGAGAACAGAGGGCGACCCCCGAGTCCCCGGAAGAGAAGAGGGACGGAGTTCGGTGGGCCCTGGGGCGGGAATGGGAGGGGACGTGGGCGACCTGGGAGCGGTTTTCCGCAGCCTGGATTTCCCGGCCGCTTTCCGCCCCGAGGCAGCCCGGGGTCGCTCCGGTCCCGCCAGCCCCTGCCAGCTCCGCTTCCGGGGGCCACGACCCCCGCTCGACTTCAACCGCGGTGCGCCTCCCGCCGACTCTGACTCCGGGACCAGGAGACTGGAGTCTGGTTGGCTGAGGCCCGCGGGCCGCGGCGCAAGTTCACGCTCCCGCCGTCGAGGACCGTGGAAGCGGCGTGGGCGCAGGCTGGTCCCCGCGGCTGGGGGGCGGGGACGCCGGGCGGACTTGACCGTGGGCGCCAAGCGTCCGGGCCGCGTGGCGCGGGCTTTATGTAAATGGAGGCTGCGCCGGGCGTCCTAGGTAGGATGGACCAGCCCCCCGCGCTTGGGCCCTCACGTCCAATAAGAAGAGCCCCAGCTTGACACCTGCCTATATACAGGCGAGCGCGCCCCCGGGCCGCGGACCGCGCGCACAGCCCGCACCGCCCCACGCCGCGGGCGAGCGACACCCGGCCCACCACCATGACTTCCAGCAAGATAGAGATGCCCGGGGAGGTGAAGGCCGATCCCGCCGCTCTCATGGCGTCCCTGCATCTCCTGCCGTCGCCTACACCCAACCTCGAAATCAAGTACACCAAGGTAAGCGGCTGCCGAGTGCCCGTCGTCTACGGAGACTTTCTAGAACCTTCTATGCTCTTCCCCTATCTCTAGCGAGTGAGGGTGGCGTGACGGGGCCGGGGTCGCCGGGGCCAGCTTGTCATCCCTGCACAGCAGAGGGACGCCGTGCCTGTTTTTCGGACTGGGGGCGTTTGAAGCCCCGTCGCAGTCTTGAGACGCCCTGGGGACTTGCCCTAACCTGAAGCGCAGCGCTGAGGGGGTCGCCGTCAACGGCTCCTGCCCCGGACCCTATGTGAGGCTGGTTTCTGTGCGATTTCCCCTGGTCCCGACTTCCGCGGGAAAGGCGTCGGAACCGCTTGGTGTTCTCAGAGGGAGGCCGGGGTTCCCCGCCAGGCTGGCCACGCAGCCGGGACGTCGCTTCTTCGTTCTCCCCGCTTCGGGGCCGCTCGGCTGCTGGTCCCAATCAGGTCCTCCGCAGCCCGGAGGGTGGCGAGGGGGCTTTCCCATAGGAAATTGTCAAGACATCAGCGGTCTGGCCGGTTTGACAAATTTCACGGAAACCTGACGGATAAGTACAGTAGATCCAACGTCAGCTTTTCACGTGAATTTTGTAGGGAATGGCAGTTTCCCTGGGAAACTTAAAAAGTTTTGAAATTTGTTAGCATGTTCGATTTTGAACTGAAGAACTTACTTTTTTATAACGAACTTTGACATCGGGTTTGCTAAGCAGGGTTTGTTGTTGTTGTTGCATCGCATAAAGGAAGAATATGCGTCTGCTACCTAAAGATAAATTGAATTTACTTTAGACAAGTTCGACATGGAAAAAATGATCGCTTACAAACACCGGGGAATTGTAATGTTATAACAGTTTGAGGGAGGTGGGGAGAGAGATGGGATTCAAAACCACATTTCTTGGAGTTCATTTTGTAGTTGTCTGGGTTGATTTTCTGTTCCTTTCTGTACATTTCTACACCAGACTTCTCTGAATTAACTCAAACATATAGACGCACACGCAGTATGGTTAAAGGCTGATAAAGATATATCCCATCATGCTTTTTACAAGATACATTTTGTAGAGAAGTAAATTGTTTGCTTCTGGCTTAATGGTTGAAAGAGATATACAAGAAACAACATCAGAATATTGAGATTTTACTTGCATTGAGTTTTAGATTACAAATCAGGGCGATTTGTGTTTTGAATGTCGATTTAGATAGATTTAATGTACCTGCTAGCTTTTTTAGATGGTGTGACAAATTTTTCAAAGCCGTTTTAATGAGAGGTCGTTAATGGTTATAGCCTTTTAGGCATTGTTTGCATAACAATAGTGCCAATGTGTGGCACTTCTCTGGGATTAGGAACTGGCCGGGAAAGCATGCAGTTTAAAAGTTTTGTTTTATGAGGGTCTCTAACCTCTTCAGGCTCTTTTTAAAGGTCTTAAAATGGAAGGTCTACACATGAGAAAAGACCTAACCCTCATATTTGGGAAGGTTTGATGTTAAGTCTTATTTTTGATGAAATTTACCTAACAACCTCTGAAAGAACTTTTAGGTATGCAAAAGGTACGTTTTTCAGAATTTAATAATTTGGAAGCTGTTCCAGTTCTCTTCTTCCCTAAATACCCCCCTCTCTCTTTCTCTCTTGTTCTCCCTCAGTAGGAAAGACAACTGATTTATAGCTAATTGGAGCCTTTAATGTGGAGTCTTTTTAGCTCAGGGGAGACTTTTATCCAGTATCCACTTTCCCACTTAATACAAAGAAAAACAATCAGAAATGAAATAATGGATTGTAACTTGATTCTTTAATTTGTGGGGAGGAGGTACCTTATTTTTGTCTTGACAAACAACCCTTATAAACACTGAGTAACGCTAATCAAAAGGCGAGCTCTTTCCACAAAAACTTGTAAAATCAGGTATCTGTGAACATTCCCAGCAGTTTTCCTCCTCAGCTCTTTAGTGAGACTTCTAAATTTTCTAAGACAAGCATGGTGGATAAGCAGTATTTTTTTTTTAACATGAAGAGCAGAATCTGCTTTTTCGGTAGCCCAGGGTAATGATTTTTACTTAAAGGAAAATAAGATTAATAGAGAGTTTTTAAAAAATTAACATGACCAGAAGTGAGGGAAATTATATTAGCAATTTCAAATAGAAGAATGAACAAGGTAGAATGGACAGTTAGTCCTTTAGAATGTTGATACCATATTCATTAGGAACGTTTAAAAGGGTAATGGCTACAAAAGTGTTTTTCTTTAGGGCCTGTTAAATATCACATTTGAAACAACAGAATATTTGCATCAGAAAATGATACCAGAAGACGATAATATGTTATTGTTCTTCATCTTGCTAAACATACATCTTTAGTGAAGGATACGACTTTTTGTAGATTTTTCAGTGTTATATTGGGACCCACATAAAGTCACTACTTAAAAATAAATGACTAGAGTGAGAATTTCAAGTAATGTGCGCTTAGAGGACTTTGTACTTGTGATCTTATATTTTTCTGTATTTTTGCTCCAACTTCCTCCTCTTTCTAAAAGTATTTTATATTTTTTAATAAAGGGAATTGTGGAGATGACCAGAATTAAAAGTTACTGCCTTTGCCTGCAAAGGTGCAGTGGAAATGCTCCAGAATTAAAGTTCAGTCCCTAAGGTTGTTGAAAGGGCTAAACTCATGTTTTGTATGGACTTTTAGGCAGTTACGTTAAAAAAAAAAATAAGCTTACCACTTTGAAGTTCCAGTATCCATATTAGACCGATGATGATCAGTGGCAATACCATTTTTGGAACGTGTCTATTTCTATTTCCCGAATGTACCAAGCTGGACCCCAAGTTTAAAAGCGATCCCTGATTAGGAAATGTGCTTTTTAAAACAGTGTTAGTCAAGAAGGAGTGAAAACTGACATGAAGTATTGAGGAGACCAATTTGGAACCATGAGGATGTGCTCTCCTTTGCTTGTTTGCTAAGAAGAGTGCATTCTGATTGCCTTGAGCAATGTGTTTATGAGTTTAGAGTTTTCTGAGTTACCTATTTATTAGTCTGGCTTTTATAATTTTGTATAGCTGGTATTATAGGAATAGGCACATTATAAAATCAAGGCTCGGCTGGTCCGAAGGTAGTGAGTTGTCTCAATTGATTGTTCACAGTCAGTTACAGATCGAACTCCTTGTTATACTCTTTCCCCCCTTCTCACTAGTGCACTTGACTAGTCTTTACAAAATAAAAAATAAAATAAATAAAAAATAAAATAAAATAAAATCAAGGCTCAGCACTTTACTGACGGCCCCTTACTGCAGGGGATATTTCTTAACAGATTCCCCAGGTCTCTGGGAAACTTGCCCTCTGTATTGTACTTCCACCTTCTTTATTGGCTCTGTCTTCTCTTCTGGCTCTACCAGTCTGTCCTTTCCTCACCCCCGAGCCCCGTCCCCCCACATCATTCTGTTGTCTTTCTGTGTGTCATTTTTCAGTGAGAGTTTATGCCCGTAACTAACAGTAACACCAGAGTTTTCTTTCTGCATCTGATATTATGGGGAGATAAAACAGGGAAGAAGGGGATATTTATCAGATGCTGACCTGCTAAAATAGAAAAGGCAAAAAGGCAGTCAACTTAAAACTCAGAGCTAATGTGCATTGTGAGTCTATTGTTCATCGTTTTATTTATTCATTTAAACTGCTGTTTTCTCGGGTCGATTTCAGTTCAATTCAAAAGGCACTTGAGTGGCCATGTTCCTAATAAGGGTGCTTTTCACTGTTTAGACTGGAAACATATACCTTCTAGGAGATTAGGGTCTTATTAGAAAGATTGTGTGCCAAAAATTGGTTGTTAATACAGCAGTAGTTGAGTGATCAGTGTAATAATGATGATGATGATAATAATATTTATAATGCCTCTTACATTTCTTTAAGGCCTAATGGTTTGCCTATCACTTTCATATATATCTTGTTTGATCCTTGCAAAACCTTCTGAAGGAGAGAGAGTAGAAAAAAATAGAAATAATTCATAAGGAAGACATTGGCCTTGACTTCTAAAAAGTTGATAGTTTTCCTCACCATACACTTTTCCTAATGGTCTGTGGCACATACTTTGTTTTTTTTTTGTCTTGTGTGTGTGTGTGTGTGTGTGTGTGTGTGTGTGTGTGTGTGTGTTGCTTCTCTTGAAACCATGGAGGGAATATGAACTACTCTACCCCCTCTTAAGAAGGAGCTGCTTTTTGTGACTTTTGGTTCCAGTACTTTAAATGACTATTTTTTATTTTTCTGTGAGACTTTTTTTGATCTAAGATTCTTGCCTATGCCAGGAATAATTTCTTAAAAGATAGGTGTAGATCTAGATCATTCCAAATCTTTACCCAAGATTGTCTGTTTTGATCATAAATTGTCAAACTACATGTTAATAGAGGACTTCAGGTTTTTAAAAAATATTTTTTCCTAACTATACACCTTTTTGACATTTGTGTCATTTCCATTTAACACAGGGAAGCTGAACAGCTTCATCGCAGGACTTGAATTAGATAATTCTCCTCAGGTCCTGCTCTGATTCCTTCCACTACACGGGCTTATATTACCATGTGGAATTATCATTTGCTGAGGCACTCCTCGTTCTTTATTTCTATCAAATGGTGAATGATAGTTTTTCTATTTCAGAATAGGGGATTCTCTGAAGAGCCTGTTTTGCGAGGTCTGACTTTCTCATAGCGAGGCTTAAGAAAGGCAAGTCATACATAGTTAGTTCTCTGTTGCATCAGTGAAGCAAGATGATCAAACCATGACCAAATCAGTAAATATCCCAAGTCCCAACACAGAGTTTTCAGTTCTGAGTCTTTCTTAATTGGATAATAAAATACAAATACTGATTGGTATTTTTGTCTTTTTAGTTATCTTAGTGACAGTTTCAAGGGTCAGCAAACTATGGACTGTCTGCCTGGTTTTATAAATAAAGTTTTATCATGACACAACTATCCTCATTCAGTTACATACTGTGTATGGCTGCTTTCTGACTATAAGGGCAGAGCAGAGCAATAGAGAACATATAACCCATATTTTAGAAAAAAGCTTGTATGCCCTTCCTTGATTTGGAAAAAGAGAAGACTCTGAGTTAAAATAGACCTTTGATCAAATCCTGGTCAGAAAGGCACTTATTACCTATGTGAACAGTTAACATTTATTTGACACATAGTGCCTCGTATGGTGCCAGGTCCTAGGAATGCAACAGCAAAAAAAAAAAATGTATGGCATCTTTTCTCAAGGAGTTTCTTCACTGAGTTTCAATTTCTACATCTGTCACCATTGCGATAATGGTATCTACTTTATGGGGTTAAAAGGACTAAATGAAAAATGTGTTAAAGTAAGTGGCATCTAATGACAGTTAACGAATACTAATTCTGTATTTTTGCAAAGTGATGAATATATATATTTAAAATACTTAGAGACTCAAATTAATGGAAGGCAATTTTAGGGAAGATCAGAATTATATAATCAGCTGGCCAGGTGCAGTGGCTCACACCTGTAATCCTAGCACTTTGGGAGTCTGAGTGGGTGGATCACCTGAGGTCAGGAGTTTGATACCAACCTGGCCAATCATGGTGGAACCCTGTCTCTACTAAAAATGTATAATTAGCTAGGTGTCATGGTGCACATGTGTAATCCCATTTACTTGGGAGGCTGAAGCAAGAAAATCATTTGAGCCTGGGAAGATGAGGTTGCAGTGAGCCCACATCACGCCATTGCAGTCCACCCTGGGCAGCAAGAATGAAACTCCATCTCAAAAAAAGAATTATATTATCAACAAAGTTTTATTAAACAGGCCATGTGTTATTCTTTTTATTACATTTGTTATTTTGATTACTGGTTAGAGTTTAATGTTCTAGGTAGCTGTGGAATCTTCCTCATGTATTTATACTGCATTTTTACCAAAAGGGATTCCTGGGAGGTTTTTATCACCAAGGTCTTGTCTTGTCTTTGCTAAAAAGTTACTAAAGCAAGATCTCAGACAGTATTTTAATGATAAAATTAGATATCTTAGAAAAAAAAAATTAGATATCTTGACATTTGTGCCAAAACTTAGCATTAATATGCCTTAGTATATCTGATTAGCTGAGCCTAAACTCCAGGTTGCAAATAGACATTTCTGGTATTTTAAGTAGCTTGGATAAAGATACTGACAAGATATTGGTACATAAATGGGGGAAGTATGTAGCATACAAGGACATTCTCAGAAGGTAGTGAGAACCTTTTGGCAGTGAGAATGTATCTTGGTTTATGTAATTTAAAAGCGAAGAAGCTTTTACTAGTCCTGACTGTCCAAGATAACACATGGAATTTTGAGAGCATTTCCCAGGAGCGGTCACCTTCCAGAAAGTAAAAGCACCAGGCAGTGGCTATTTTGAAAGCCCTCCTAGCATTTCCTTAATTTCTTTATTGGCTGTGACAGGTTATTTCAGAGCCATTCATTTTCCCCCAAATACCAAATCTAATTTACATAGAGGTGATTGCTGTAATGTCACTTGGGTTAATTTTTAATTGCTTTTTCAGAGGTATCTTTGAGATCTATTTCATTTAACCTTTTAAATATACGAGATTATCCACATTGGAAATTACTTATCTCAGGTATTTCTCTATTGTCTGCCTTTAAGATTGAGCTGTGTTTAAATTGTTCTCCTTCAGAATTTTAGAGCGTATTTACAGCAGGTTTATTTACAACAAGTCTCTGTTGGATCTCATGATTGAAAACACTTCCAGGCTTTGACAATTCCAGTTGGAATAATAATTGTGTGATTTCACTACCTAGACTTCTGCTGGGTTCTCAACAACACTTCCCTGGGGCTAAACATGGGGATTAATTGACCTCTGTAGAATGTGGTTAAAAATTAGTATGTCTGTGTGTGAACATTCTAATTTTTCTTATAGAAGGAAGCCTTTCTTTTACTCCAGTTCAGCTCTGTTACCTCCAGAAGTAGTTATCTGCTCTATTTCCTTTCCTCATCACTATCTGACCTTTGGAGAGCCAAAGTAGTGTTTCTTTATCACAGCAGCTCTGGAAAGAGAAAAACTTTTGTTTTGGTGAAACTGGAAACACCTGTCTCTTATCTAGAAGAATGTAGGATATCATGAATCTGAAAACCTTTTCCAATCTTGATTATAAAAGATAGAAAAACATTTTCAAAATAATTAAGTTATATTTTAATATATTTTATCTTACATAATTTTCATCCATCTATTCATTGGACTTCAAATTTCAAGTCCAGTGACTCATAGGTTTTTTTGGTGAACATCATTTCCAGGGATTTTTTTAAAGATTAAACAATCAGAAAGTGGTATAGGTTGTGTGACTCTTCCCACAAGAAGAATGGAATTACCTCCAAGTAAATGAACCTGGCAAAATATTGTGGGTTTAGGAAACCCACTAATTATTTAGCAACACCACAAAATGTGCAAAAATAACCTATTTCCCCTTTCCCCCACCTCTCACTCCTAACACTCATATACCAGATCTCCAGGTTGAGATGTGTGTGATAGTGGCACATTTTCACGTGGGAAGGAGGAGGGGAGGGCTTTGCCTGGGAAGATGAAATTATGAAATGCCTCTATGAATTTATGAAGAACAACTTAGTCTTATTTCCCTAGGTATGAAAATTGGACTTCTCACAGAATCCTTTTTGAGAGGAGATGAAAAATCAGTGTGAGACTATTTGGTTAAATTCCCCAACAAAACTGAAACTGGTGAATTCTGCCTCTTCTATGTTTCAGTGTTTGATAATATTATTGTCTTACTTAATTTTATTATTAAAAATTTAATTTTATTTTTTATTATCTGAGAGTCATTTTTATTTTTGGCTATAGCCAGAGCTACTATTTTGCTTCCCTGAATTTATTTATTTAACATTTATTAAGGCCTTTTTTGTACAAAGCATAGTTACTGTCTGGCAGAGAAAGATATATAGGTGTGGTCCCTGCTCTGAAGAGGCAGTGGAGGGTTCCCATTTGGGTGTGGAGTGGGGCCATGCACACAGTAACTATCATTCATGATAGAAGATGCTAAATGTTTGAGATGAATGAGGATTCAAAACATGAAGAGATGCTTCCAGCTCAGCAGGGGAACATCACACTATTGTTAGACATATTTGACAGAAAATGAATTGCTTTAATCATATAAAAAGTAAAGCAGCAATATAACCAATGTGTGTACCTCTACCTAGATTTGTTCTTAATGTTTTGCAATATTTGTTTCTAATTTTTTAAATATCTATGTACCATGTGTGTGTGTGTATCCTTCTGCAATTTGCTTACCTTGACTTGCTGAGCATCATATTTTCAATATTCATCCATGCTGTTGGATATACTTGTAATTAATTCGTTGTAATTGTTGTAGAGTATTCCATTCTTTGCATATATCCAAATTTTTAGTTCATTTACTAGTGACATTTAAAATAGGTTCAGCATTTTGTTATTGCAAAAATGCTGCATTGAACATTCCTGAACATGTCTCCTCATACGCTTGGTGAGAGATCATCTAGGATGTATACTTACAAGTGCTATTGCTGGCCCATGTTGTATATGTATCTACAACTTAATTAGGGATTGCCAAATTTCTCTCCAACATCGTTATACTAGTTTCCACCACCAGTATATTCCTGGTCTGTATGCTTCCATTATATTCCACCAGCAGTGCATCAGTTCACATTAGTCTATATTTTCACCTATACATGGGATTCTTATACTTACTAAATTTTGCCAACCTGGTAAGTGTGAAATGGCATCTCATTGCTATTTTAATTTGCGTTTTCATGATTTCTTGTGAGACTGAGCGTTGTTTTATCTTGGCCATTTGGCTTTCCTCCTTTGGCTAATTTATCACGTGCTCATTTTTCTATGTTGTATACTTACTGATTTGTTACCAGTTTTTATAAATGTATTTGGGATTATAATTTTTGTCAGTTACTTGCTATGCAAACATTTTCTTCCCTCTTGTAACTTTTTCTCCCTCTTGTTTGTTTCTGGAGTAATTGTCATACAGTTTTAAATGCAAATGAGGAAGGATTTTTCCTTAAAGTCTTGTTTCAGAAATCCATTGTTATTACAAAATTTTCAAGTTATTTTTGTAGTCTTCTGAAAGTTTATTATTTTTGCTTTTTGCATTTCTGTCTTTACCTCGTAGAACTGGCAATTGCTTATGCATGGGGTTAATAATAAATATTAAAGACAAATGATGTAGCATTGGAAAGTCAAGCAATATTGATGTTTAAATAATTTTTAAAAATTGTATTCCCTGAAGTCTTCGAATCTGATTAGGAGATCTAGAATGTGAGGTCTTCTCTATAATGGGAAAATATGAGAAACTGGTTCTCTTTTGATGGATGATTTTAATACGTATTAGTTTCCCTAAACTAAGAACAATAGTATATTCCATAAACCTACCTCTAAGCGGCCATTGTATAAAACTCTGGGATAACGTGATTATTATAACTTATTCATGTCAGGATTTAATTTGCCTTTCTTTTGTTATCTGAAGCAGAGTATGTGCTTAAATGTTAGCTGTGGTTGTCCTTTTGCTAATATGCATGCGCTCTGTCTCTCTCTCTCTCTCACTCACACTCACACACACACACACACACACACACACTCTACTCATTTTTGAAGTGTCAAGATAAATGGATGAATTCTTTGTGCTGCTTATAGATTTGTAGAAAACATGGATAGGTGGCAAATAATTTGAAAATGAATTTCTAAAAGAAAGACCTTTTCTTGAATAACTCTGCATTATTCACAAATACTATACTTCATCCTCTTAGTGAAGAGAATTTAAGTTATTCCTTAGCACCAGGTCTGAAGTTAACATATTAAAGTTAGTTTTTTCAGGCTTAGTAGCACTAGTAGGTGGCAATTCCAGGACTTAGTATTCTTCCTTCTCTACCTGTAATAATGATGACAAGCGTAAGAACCACTACAAGGACAATACAATTTGGACTATTAGCCTAAAGCCTTGCTGAGTGTTTTACAGGAAACCTCAAGCCTAGTTCTTCAACTACAAATTCCATTATTTCATTCAGATCCCAAATCTAACTCCATTTAGTATTTTGTGTAGGTGTCATAAGCAACAATTTCAACCAGACAAAAATAGGAGGTATGCATTCAAAAAAAAAAAAAAAAAAAAAAAGGAGAGGATTGATAGAATTTGACACTGTGGGTATAGGTCCCCTGGGAATGTGTGATTATTTAGGCTATGATAAAAAACTGTGTCTTTTGATTCTCACTGGTTGGGCAGTCACACTCTGCCCTTAATAACACCTGTTTATTTGTTCTGTTTTGTTTTCATTCAAAAAGTGTTTTCCTTTTTTATGACTGTTAACATTCACTTGAGAGTGAGGATATGTGAGGCTATTGAGGATAATATATTTTACATTCTTTCTAATGGTTTCTGCGCCCCAGTAGACCATCATTTTGTGTAACTGGGCTACAATTTCTGTGAGAGAGATGCTTGCCAGAAAGAGTTGGGTGGATATGTTCCATCTTGTCTGTTATGAGCAATCATCTTACTAAGGCTTAATTACTATCAGATTTCTCTGTTACCTGTAATTTCATTGGAGGGGGCAGAATAGAGGAATTCATGCAGTACTCAAACTTTGAGTTTCAGCAACAGAAAGGGGTGGTGTTTGGGGTGCACAATTAGTGTTTCACTGGAAATAATTCAAAAATCCTATGTAAAGAAACTGCTGATAGGTTGTCTCCTTTAAGCCAGATCTTGCAGTCTCCAGATTTATCTGACTTCACTTTTTTTTAAATAATTTATTTATTTTACTTTAGGTGCGTACTATGTCTGGCATTTCTCCCCATGCTGGCTTCACTTTTAGAGAGAACAGATCTCTTTTACTTCCCAAACTTAAGCCTTTTCTCTCCTTTTTTATTCCTCCCCCTTTTGTGCCTCTCTTCTGCTTCCCTAGGTGTTTCTTTCAGGACAGCCCCTTGATGACTCTTATTTCTCTGTTAGACTCATTTACCTGTTTTCATAAAATGGTTAGTTATGCCTGGCAACCTTTGTAGTTGGCTCTCCTAGCTGTTGGCCTAAACGGTCCTCTGGGAGACCAGAAGCAATGAACCTGGAATAACCACATTTGACTTCTGTGAGCCCTCTTGAGAATTCAGTAATTACTTAATGGATTGAATTGGCGACATAATACTATTCCAGATAACAGCCTGGGTTGCATTAAATTAACCTTCACAAATGGGTATTTATTGGTGTACTCTTAAAAGACTACACGCGTTGGCTGTAATTGCTCTTCCATGTTTCTCCATGCTGATAGGTATTTGTACTGAGTGAAAAATTTCTGAGCTTAAAGCCTGGGTGGTAGTTGTATCCATTTAGTGATGTGTGTCATTGTGTTCAGCACATTGAGCATAAATCCTGTCTTGTAAACAGCAGGGAGACTAATGAGGTTTGCCCACATTCTGGTATCATTACCAGGAATTCCAACAGAGAAAAACAGAAGGCTTAGAAAAGAAGTACACAAAACTGATTTTTGGAACTCTAGATGATCTGAATTAAGGAGAAAGATAATTGCTCAACATTTCATGTAGGCATGTATGCACAGATAGGAGTACATAAAGTACACCTAACAAAAAACAAACCAAACATTTTGCTTTTATGAACACTTGCGAAGTCACTAACTTATTTCTACAGAGGTGAGGGCCTTACCAATGAGTGTCTGTAATTCTGAGTGCTGTAAAGGGGACAACTATTGAAATAGTGCAGCTGTGAAAATGATAGCATGCCTTTTGCTTTCTTGGAACACCTCATAATTTCAGTAAACTAAAATTCTACAGTAATTTTAGTTTTACAGTTTTTGGAGTATTTCTGCTGTCATTTTCAGTGACAGGCACAGATGACTTTAGAACACAAAAAATGTCTCATAAGAAGCATTTTAAATGTGGTATTTAAGTTTATTTCAAACTTTATTTTTATCATTACTGTTAAGTAATGTGTGTTTTATAATGTCATGCCAAGGCATCCAATTATTGTTTAATGACTTAGACTAGTTTTTTTCTTGCACTTAAATTTTTATGAGAGCTGATATCATGGCTGACTTGACATAGAGTATGGTCCATACATCGTTGTGTTTCTATGAATGGGTAAATGAATACATACTAGACAATAAATTGATTTCATTTGCAGAGTTATTAATAATTAAAATGCCAGGACTAGAAAGTGAATTCCAAGGTAAAGTGTTTTGAAGCAACTTTATTTTTTTACATACTTCCTTTACAGACAGTATACACACACACACAGTTTAGAATGAAAAACTCTTCTGCTTCATTCCCACGCTTTTAACCCTTCCTTTGAAATAGAAACCGTTCAGAGTACCTTGCAGAGCAGTGTACAAGGCAGTGGACAGGGCATTAGAAGACCCGTGTTCTAGCCTCAGCTCTGCCGCTTATGTATGTTCATTTAACAGTTTCTTGTATATGTAGGTATTGAATAATTATTTATTAAATTAGTGAATGAACTGAATTACTTGATTATATATTATCTATTCTATAATGGGACCCGGAGATATGAAAATGCTTTGTGATACTGGGTATGCCACTTAAATTTCCTGGTAATAGGTGGCGGAGGTTGCAATAGACTAAGTTTGCACCACTGCACTCCAGCATGGGCAACAGAGTGAGACTCCCTCTCAAAGAGGCGAATTTCCTAGTAACAGTTTTATTACTTATAAAATGAGAGGCCAGAATGGGATGCTTATTAATTAATCCATCTACTTTTTGAAAGTGTTGGATTATAAGAGTTGTGAGATTCCTTTACCTCACCCTGACGAATTAGAACTCTTTACTTTCCTGGGCCCAGAACCTGGGATTAGAAGCATCCTGAACTGCCTGCATATTTAGTTGTAGTCGTTCTAGGGCCTAAGATTTGTACTCAAAACACTTTTGTTGAAAATATTATCTCAACAGTGTACTCATAGTTACCAAAGAGTGGTCCACAGAAATCCCTGTTAATGATTCTCATTATATAAGTTAATGGTTAGCAGTGTCATAAAGATCCAGCAGAAATGAAAATGTTTCATGTTTGCTAAAGACTTACCACACTAGAAATTAGAGCAATGACTCCCAAGAGACTTCCTTGAGTCTTGGTGAAAATTGACTTTAATACTTTGTAATAGTAGTAGGCAGAAAAGATTTGTGGTCATTTCTTCTCCAGACCATTTCAGCAGCTTTTCTGCCAAGCTAAGCTCATGAAAACCAGGGAGGGTGAGGGAGCATGGTGGCAAAGGAACTAACTTGTCAGAGCTTACGGCTTTTCACTTGAGTCTAATAGAGACTTAGCACTTTGCAGGTCAGTGCCACTGCTATTTGTCTCTGACCTAAGAGATCTGGAGTTCTTCACATCAAAACCACATCTTGCTGAGCAGAGATCAAACGTAGGAAGGTAAGGATTCTGCCAGTGATTTATCATGCCAGGGAGAGTGATCAGACCATATGGGGCCACTACAAATGAAGTTGACATTCCGGCAGTTTCTCATATAGGCCTCTCATGTAGTTATGCCTAGTTTTTCTTGTAGAGGAATTCCGGGTCAAGTGGCAGCTTTCAGTGGTATTTCTTAGCAGGACTGACCTCCAATATGAGGTTTATTTCAAAATGAAGTCATAGCAACAGTTTTCTAATATTATATTTAAATGGCGAATAGGGATTCCTTGACCAAGTATTTGATGGCTAATTTGAGCTTTTCATTTGTCTCCTTTCCTTCTTTTTTCTTTTCTGGGAAGTTGCCTATCTAAAAAAATAAATAAAAAGAAAGAGAAAATTAAGTTTATTTAAGATCTAGAAAAATTTCTCAAAATATTAGATGTGGCTTTAAAATGAACTCTATAAATTATGCACAATTAGCTTATTAGTTTATCATAGTTTATTAAGTCAGGGGCCTTTAGGAGTTAATTACTGCAAATAATACTATAATCCAATTCCTTGGGTAAGAGGAAGCATTACATTTAAGGAATAATTTAATCCTTGAAATACAAAATAGATATAATTATGTTGACATTATTTACTGAGATCTGAGCCAAGTGCAAACCTTTTTATTTGGTAGAAAGAAAAAAATTCAATAATCTTTAACTATTTATATCAACAGACATGTAAAAATGATTGTGCTGCGTAAAATTCAGCGTACTTTTTGTTTACTGTCACAAGCAAATGTTTAGTCTCCTGTGGAGAAATCACTCATTTATTAGTTCAAAGGCCTCTTCAACCTTAGGATACTCACTGGGGTGTTTGAGCCCCTCCTTGCACAGATGTTTGCTTTGCAGCATAATTGAAAGATGATATTCACGTTTAAACATAGTGATTCAAGACATTAACTTCCAATTCAACTGAAGATGCTAGTTGCTTCATTTGGTTTTACTTTCTTTGTGATGAGAAAAATACCCATAACTGAAATAGGCTTTAGTGACTAGAATAGGTCTTAACCTATGGTAATCAAAATGCACTTGATTTGTTGAATTATCACTTTATCTGTTTATAAACTGAAAATTAATATTTTGGCTGATGAAGTACTTCAGCTCTGCAGGGAGCAAGTTTAAGTGTAATAATGAAATGGAATTTGTCGTAGTTTTCACTTGCCATTCTTGGAACTTGTGTAACATCCATGAAAACGTGATAGGATTATCAGATAAAATATACCCTATGATTTCCTAGCGATTTGGGTCACAGTTAGACTGAAATTTTATTGACTGTTTTTCTGCAATTCATATTTAATTGTATTGTTACTTGCTGAAACTGGCAGCTCTAAACTATTAGAGAAAGAGTTTGTGATTTTTATCTGTGATCAGTTAATAAACATCATTTTAATGTAAAATTAGCATTAAAAGTGAAAACCAAGGAATTCTTTAAAACTGTTGCACAGGAATAATGAAGAGTGCAATAGAAAGACTTTTTTTTAACCCTAGCAATACTATTGAATAAATAGGGCAACTAGGCCCATTGTAAAAACACCTTAATCTCCTAAATGAATTGCTCCGACCTTCTAATTCAAAATCATACAAACAAAAACACTGAGATAAGCTGGGGTGCTTTTTCAAATGGGGACCCCCGTGGCTTTGAAAATAAACACTTCAGCCCCCTTCCCCCTCAGGACCCACACTCACACCCACTAGCCTTTCTGATGTCTTCCATTTGCAAATGAACGGGCTGAATTCTGAGAAAGACAGAAGACTAATTAAACCTAGGGAAGATAGGCAGAGGAACATTTGTTTCCAAGCAGAAAACGAAAGAAATCGTGTTACAGTCTCAGTTTGCAAAAATGACAGGAGGACATAAAAGCCATTTCTCTGACTTTTCTTCTCTCA
Organism: Ateles fusciceps; assembly: GCA_036589455.1. NCBI lineage: Eukaryota > Metazoa > Chordata > Mammalia > Primates > Atelidae > Ateles > Ateles fusciceps. The sequence continues at coordinate 8,203,024 of JAZHEH010003061.1, read as the reverse complement.
AAGTACATTTCCCACACCACTGATCAGACCCTCTCATGACCAGGCAGCCTTAGCATGTTTGAACCAGCCTGCATTAGTCTGTCTCCATGGCAGTGTCGGAAGGGTGTAGGGATCAGACATTTGGGAGACCAGTTAATGTGTTGGATGGCCTTCACTCTTTACCTTTATCCCCACTCTGTGTGTCTCTGCTGATTTGGCAAAGGGGTCCTAGTAGCAACAAAAAATAAGTAAATGAATACTCAAACAAAAGGAACAAGGAGTGCCTAGCTTTTTAAGAGTACTAATAAATTGCCTTGAATTCATTGCTTGTATTCAGAATCAGAATCAATAAAAAGTCTGAGTGCACAGTATGATAGGCTTTTCAGTAATCCTATACCTTATTTAATCCCTAAAACCACTCAGTAAGGTGGTTTTTATTATCTTATTGTACAGATGAGAAAATTAAGCCACAGAAAGTTTAAATGACACATCTAAGTCATACCATCTAGCAATCTTTGTACCCGTAGGAATTTGACCCATTAAGAAGTCGTGTGAGAGGAATAGAGGCAGAACTGGATCTTAGGACAGCTTCATCAATTTTTGTGGTTAAAGAAGATCTGGTATATTCCTAATGTGGAATACTCTTCAGCAATAAAAAGGAATAAACCACGGATACATTCAACAACATGGGTAAATTGTAAAATACGCTGAGTGACAGAGCCAGACAGAAAAGTTTACATACTATGTGATTCCATTCATATGAAATTCTAGAAAAAGCAAAATAATCTATAGTGACAGAAAGCAGAACAGTGGTTGTTTGGAATGTGAGGGTCAGGGCGGGTGAGAGGGGAAGGATTACAAAGGGAAACAAGGAATTTTGTGGTGTGGGGAATGGATATATTCATTATCTTGATTATGGTGATGGGTGTACATATGCTAAAACTCATCAGATACATACATATATCTTATTGTTTATTATACCTTAACAAAGTATTAAGACTGTAAACATTAAAAAAAATAGAGACCAAGAAGACCTCCATGAGACTCAGCTCAGGTGTTAGTCACACCTGTCATTTGATTAAGGGAGACTGGGAAAATTGGTCTTTTTAGATCTGTTGTGAGGATATCCTGCTGTAACCCATGGAATCTTGAGTCTACGTCTGCATGATAGGTCCTTGTAATTCCCCCAGGACCCTTTAATTTGAATGGTCCAAAATAGTACTGAGTATCTTAAGCAGCATCATTATGGGAAAGGGGCCAGATCCCTCCTTTATACCTCCTTTCCCAGTTCATTTGGATCCAGCATTGTCCATCAAAGGCTGACCAAACTGACTGTCCTCTGGGAAACAGACCTTTTGTTTCTGTACTCTTAGCAGTGTCCTTTCACTTTCAGAAACAGACCCTGAGGTTAGATGGATATGTGAGAGGCTAGGTGGATCTTTGCTACCTGTTAAAGTCCTAAGTTATTTACATTTACAACATTAACACGGTTTGTTTAATAATTACACATTAGTGTAATGTGTTGGGTGTGCAACACTGACTTTAAAATACCTAGCCCTTTACTCTGGCACAATCACTTTATATTGGTATTTTAAAGCTGTTTAAAACGTTACCTCTAGTTTACATTTCTTTTGACCTTGTACTGTCTGAAAACTTAGGCAGTCTAGTTAGCAGCCTTTTCTAGTGAGGACTTTTTCTTTTTCTTGACTTTCAACTTAGGATTCAGCATATGGGGGCTTCAGGGCCTACAATATTGGGTCCATTATTTAAAACTGTTCATTGATTTAAAATTATAATTGATAAATTAGTCCTTGTCAAAGCAAGCTTTCTAAAACCATGCTTTTTGCCAGTAAAAGATTACACTTACTGAACAAAGCCCATGTCTCTATAATATCAAAACATTGACTTTAAAGTGAAAAATGCAATCAATCATCTAGGTGTTTTTTCTATACAATGCCATTTGGGTGTTTTTTCACTTTTTAGCCAGATGTTTTGGCGTGAAGCAAAGCGAATGAATAATGGAAGTCAACAGAACCACTCTTGCTCTAACTATATAACCATTTCAGGAAGAAGTTTCCCCCGCCCCCTCCCGTCTTTGTAAATGAGTAAATGATCTGAGCACTTGCCTTACCATTTTACTCTATATAGGTAGACTCTTAATTAGAAGTAAAATAAGGTGGGACTTTTTTCTTCAAATTTAAAAATACCTTTTTATCTTTGATTATAATGTTCAAAGGCCACTAGCCTTACAGAGTACCATACTGAGATGATCATCAGTACAGTTTTTTAAATGTTCTATAGGTAAATGATAGTGCTGTCTTTTCTTGGTTGTTCATAAATCTCTTTAAAAAAAGTAGAAATAGTGGGACAATCACGTAAAATGAGATACCTACCGTAAGTCTTCAGACTACTTCTTTATATTGTTTAACTAAAACTAATTGAACTTTTTAATATAAATAAATCAATTTGGGTACTGATTTGCTATCTGGTACTCTCTTAACAATGAATGAAAAGCAGTTTAATGGCAAGTTGAGTAAAATTTAACTCTCCAAGGCACAATCTACTGCAAAGTTTAATACAAATCATTTGAAGCATTTACTATTAAAAAAACAAAACATTTTATTACTGAAATAAAACATGGCAGCTTTATGTCAAAGATTCATTGAGGATAGGGAATTATTTACACCTAACTCCTATTAATACCCACTGCTTTGAGAATTCCTTAGACTTTAGATTCCCCAATTAGAAAATCCATGGCAGCCTGTCTATGTAGTTATCGCGATTTTGCTGTGGGCTGACAAGTGTGATAAGTCTAGTTTGTCCTCTCTCATGTTCCTGTTACAAAAGTGGCCAAGCAATGCAGCCTGCATGGCTAGTAAGCTTCACTGTTTCGAATCTTTATCCAAGTAACTGCTGAGATTTATACAGCAACGTAATGCAACTTTTAGGAGAATCGGATCCTGTTGACAGCCGATCTTAATTCCTTATTCCATCTCTACTTCTTTTTCTAGAACCATGATTTATTATATCCTTTGAGCACCTACTGCATGTTAAGTGCTATGGGGAAAACCAGATGAATCCAGGAGACCTTTCAAGGAACTTACAGAAGAGAGAAGCTCCCATTTTAACCAGCTAAACCTTAGGCACATTTCATATTTTATCTTACTAATTGTGCAATAGCCCTGTAAGGTAGACAGATCTTATTTCTGTTTTTTCAGAGGAAGAAACAAAGCTCAGGGAGTTTAATAGCTTGCTCTGGATTTACACAACTGGCAAAAGGCAGGCTGGCACTAAAATGGAGATCTTTCAACTCTACTACCCCCATTCTAGGTTGTTCTACGAGGAAGATGAATACATACAAGATTATTCACCTGAATCTTTAATTTCATAATTTTTAACTTTGTTTTACGTACATAGACATGACCCTTGTAACATTTAACCATCAAGCTTGAATAAATTAAACAACTCTACACCTGTCTTTGGGGAACAGACTTGCTTGTTATGTGGCTATCCGGATGCTCTCTTTTGAAAAATAACATTGTATAAACTAGCGTAGTCACTTTTTAATTGGCTTTGAAAAAGCCCAACTTTATGATCTTTACTGTTTTAACACAATACAGCCATCTAGTCTGCACCATTCACACGTCAGACTACCTTCCTTGGAGACCGTGAGATATCTATTCCTTTGTGGTTTGGGAAGGCACATTTCTGATTGGCAGAAAACCTTTGTTTCAGGGAGTATTGTCTTTATTAGAGTTCTTAAAAGAATTCTATTAGGAAGGAGAAATTTCTGAGATAAGAATATATATAAATAAGTAAATAAAAATTAAAAAAAAAAAAGAATATATATGACATGTCCTGCCCAGGTGCCTAGAATCTAAGACGCTATGAAATATTGACAAAAGAAATTGTACTTACAGTTTTTTTTTTCAAATGCATGTGTAGAGTGTCTATAATAAAGTACCATTATGAATTTTTATTTTAATTCCCTTAGCTGGAAGAAGAAACCTGGCCACATGATGACCATTTTATAAAGACTTTGGCATTTGGTGTGCTTTTCTTTTTCAGTCTGGGACACCCAGATTCTACAGAGAAGGGAACATATGAAAAAGGACTCACTTTGTTGCCATGAAATTGTAACCAGGTCCTAAATCAGTTAGCTTGGCCATTCCCTTTTCCCTCTGCTCATCCAAAACCAGCCCTCCTGTGGGAAGTCATTGTGATAGGGATTGGTTTTGAGGTCCTCTTTCGGAATCCTCAAATACAGTCCTTTGGTTGTAAGAGCACAAAGCTATTCTTTAATATGCCCAGGAAAATAATTTTCTATTTGAGGATGGTAATAGTCTGGCTCTTGACTATCCTCTGGCAGAAGCTCCTTCTTCTGCACCTGGGAAGAGGGCAGGCAATGTCCTGGACCTCATCTTCAAGTGGTGTTTCATAAGGAATATAAATCAACAGTTTCCCTAAGACGTTTTCCTTTGAGGAGAGAAAACGAAAAATTATTTTACTGCCACCTGTGTTGACTGTGCTGAAGAAAAAGGTCTCAAACAGAATTTCTTGTGTTGAACAGTGTCTAAGGAATATTATGATAAAGGAACAGAAAACCAACCACTGCATGTTCTCATTCATAAGTGGGAGCTGAACAATGAGAACACATGGACACTGGGAGGGGAACATCACACACCGAGGCCTATTGAGGGGTGGAGGGCAAGGGGAGGGAGAGCATTAGGACAAATACCTAATGTATGCGGGCTTTAAACCTAGATGACGGGTTGATAGGTGCAGTGAACTAATGTGGCACATGTATACCTATGTAACAGACCCATACATTCTGCACATGTATCCCAGAACTTAAAAGAAAGAAGCATCATGATAGAGATGCAGCAAGGGTTGCTCATATTTCTGGTCATCCATTAAGTCGTCTTTTCAGATAAACATCAGCAAAAATGAAATTTAGAAAAAGCACTGAGGTGGGAATCAGGATATGGGGGTTCATTCTCTATTCTTCCACTAACCCGGGGTATGTGGCCTTGGTCAAGCTATTGGACTTGTTTTGACAAGTTTATTAATCTAATACTTGCATTTGCATAGATTGTATCTAAGACCCTGCACTGAATCTGTCTCTTCCTAACCAAAGCAGCCTCTACTATGTTTAGACCAAAAAAAAAAAAAAAAAAAAGATATTCATTCATTAGAGCATTTTAAAATAGTGTTTTCATAGGACTTGGCTGTTAAAGTATGATCTTGGTGTACTGAATAGTTTCACAACAGCAAACTGAAACCATTTTTTGGTGAGGAGGGAGGCTTTCCAGCTATTCTTGGTGATGACTTGGTATAGGTTTAAAAATGTTTGTTGTAGGACTCTTTTCCACCTGAATCTCACCATTTCAGATGATGTCTTTCTAGTATATTCATTGTGTGTTAAAATACTAGACGTAATTGGAAAAGAAGGCAGTCGCTTTTGAGAATGCAAAGTGTGTACTCTGCAAGTCATGGAGATACTGTTATTCAAACGGCTATGAAACGGTAACGTACACTTAAGAGAAGGAGCAAGTCAAACCTATGTTATCACAGAACTTCTGATAAACTTTCTTACTGAGCGCCCACTGGTGGCCACATGTGTTCTATATCCACTACCCCAGATGTACAGAATGCTAGAACTCAGAGGTTGTAAGGGATAGCAATAGATTTAATAATAAATGACATCTTTCATTTGATTGATAGTAACTTTCTGAAGTGCTGTATTGAAAAGCATTTCCATTTAGCTAGGAAGTGTCGTGATTCATTATTAATGTCCGTCAAGGGCCTGGAAAGAGGATTTGTATCCGAAGTGCCATGGGTTAGCCTTCTCAGTACCAAGTCTGATACCCTCATAGACAAAGAAACGGAGGGCTAGGGAAGCTGAATGACTTGCCAGATATTTAGCATGAAACCAGGACTAAAACACAAGCACTTCACCTCCTTCTTTTCCTCTTCCTCCTGTGCCATAGAAGAAAATAAGACTTTTAAAATGGTATCTCCTTATAAATAAGCCCCTAATGCACAGTCAACTTAAATAGCAAACTATGTAATGACCACACTGCATCTTTGGCGGTGGCCAGGTGAGAATACTTCAATTCCAGTTTGGCCTTCCAGCTTGCTGATCACTCAAGAGAACTCCAGTGTTATGATCCAGTGCCCCAGAGAAAAAACGGTTCCTTGTGAACCATCTTCATTAGCAAGGGCTTTAGCAGAATAGCAGTGGTAATACATCCTGTTCAGTAAATAACTCCATGGTCTTGGTGGCCACAGTGTCTTTATCCAAAATGATGTTCTGGATGAGAGACTATTTTCTTAACTTCAATTCAGTCAAGAAAAAAGTAGGAAGCTTACAGTATAAATGAAATGGTATTCAGTGTAGATTGAGAGACAGCTTTTCTGGGACACAAGATGAAAGTGATTCTAGGATTCCAAGAAACTTGACTCTTGGAATTCAAAACATACATTGTTTTGCTTTTAGCTGGAAGAAACAATGTATGTTTTAAATTCATACTTGCTTCTTACGTAATACCAATACCTAGCAAATACTTATTAAGCACCTACTATTTTACTGTTCCATTTGTAGATGCTGGTTATGCAAATGTAAAGATGACATAGTGGCATCCTATTTGTTCTTAAGGAGCAAGCAATCTAGTTGGGGGAGAGCATAGGTAAAGTATTATAGGGCAGTATCATAGGTAGGTATATATCAGAAGACCTGCAGATAGCTCTGTGTGAAGGGATTTGGGAAGGCTTTACCAAGAGGTTGTGTTTGAACTGAGTTTTGAATGATGACTAAGATTTTTACTGTTTTGTCAACTAAAGGAAGGAAACAGTATGTTCAAATATCCTGACTCATAAAAGTTCATGTCATGTTTAGAAATTGGTATAGTTTTAATACAGGATTTGAGAGAGGGTTGGGACTTCTGCAGTCTGAAATGTTTGTGTCTTGCCAAAATTCATATGTTCAGATCCTAATATAGTAGTCCCTCTACCTCATTCATGGTTTTGCTTTCCACAGTTTTGGTTACCCATGGTCAACTGCAGTTGGGAAATAGGTGAGTACAGTATAGTAAAACATTTTGAGAGACACTACATTTACATAATTTGTATTACAGTATAGTATTGCAGTTGTTCTACTTCATTATTAGTTGTTAAACTCTTACTCTTCCTATTTATAAATTAACTTTATCCTAGGTATGTATGTATAGCAAAAAGCCTAGTGTATATCACTACACCAGTAGTTTGTTACTATCTGCGGTTTCAGGCATCCACTGGAAGTCTTGGAATATATCCCACATGGATAAAGGAGGACTACTATACAAAGATGATAGTATTAGGACATGGGAACTTAGGGAATTGACTAGGTCATGAGGGCAGAGCCCTCATGAATGGGGTTAGTGTCCTTATAAAAGAGGCCTGAGAGAGCTAGCTTGTCCATTCTACCATGTGAGGACACAGCAAGAATGCACCATCTATGAACCAAAAAGTGGGCCCTCACCAGACACTGAATCTGCCAGTGCCTTGATCTAGAAATTCCTGGCTTTGAGGACTATGAGAAATAAGCTTCTGTTTGTGAGCCACAAAGTTTATGTTTTTTGTTTTTTTTTTTTTTAATAGAAGCTTGAATGAACTAAGACAAGGAGGAACTTAGATCCACAGATTTTAAGTTATCATGCTCCTCATTTTATGGCACATGTAAGACATTGGTCTATGCAAGTTTTCTGGTTTCCCTCACAGGTTTCCACTCCAATCTATATTTAGATGCAGACATATTATTGGTGGGAAATATAGTGTTAATTTTTTCTCTGTATGTTTTATTTACATAAATGGTGGTTTTCTATAAATGTTATGATACTTGGTGATAAATGTCTAGAGATGAGACTGGAGAGACTGGGAACAGATTATAAAGGAACCTAACCTTTGGAACGAAACACATTTCATTAATTTATTTGGAAATAGTACAGATGGCCACTTAAAGATCATCCAGCATGAAGGAAGTTGTACCAGGGTACCACTCTGTTTCAAATGCTAGTATCTAGGACTGAGGTTAAGGTGCCTGACTGTTTAGGTTTCAAATCCCAGCTCTACTGTATTCCTGAGTGGGGGGAAGTTCATTTTAGTTTTTGTCCCTCACTTTCCTAATCTGTAAACGGGAGCAATGAGATTGTTGCCTACTTCATATGGTGGATGTGAAGATTAAATGAATTAATATGTGTAAAAAGTGTCTAGAATAGAGCTTATGAATAGTAAGCACCCACATGTTAACATTTATTATTCTGTTGCTTCATTTGGTTTTCGATTCTGACTTTATAGTAAATTTCCTATTTATATTATTTCTACTGCCTTTGGCCCAATAGAACATAGATCTCTAATTTAAAGTTACATCTTAGCAGAGAAGAAGGGGAACAGCCACAGATGTTGAGAGAAAGGGTTCAAGTTTTTTGCCCTGTGAATTATTTATGGTGTGAACTTCAATTTATACCATAAACTTTAGTTTATTCCTCTAGACAGGAAATAATACTTACATCACAGATTTGTTACCTAGGTTAAATGAAATAGTGAAAGTTCACAGTACAAAGTGGGCACCGAATAACATTAGTGGTATCTGAATTATTTATTGAATGTGTGTTATCCATGTACTTTGGGTTGGAGCAAATTCCTCTCCCTAGATTATCTGTCTGCAGGTTGTTTTATGATTCATGGTATAGTTGGACCTGAGTAAATGTATTTTATTAGCACAGTTCTTGAGAAAAAATGCGGTTATCAAACAATCCTGCCTTTTCAGCTGTGGATTCAGAGAGCCAGCGCTTTCTTTGATGAAGGCCATACAACAGGATAGTCAGAATATTCAGAGAGGTGTTTGGTTGGCTTCTGTCAGGCAGGTGTGGCTGCTTTGGTTGGAATTCTTTAAGACACACAAATTTCTTCTCTGATATTTTATAAAATTAGAATGTGAAATAATTATCTTGGGAGCATATTCACAGTAGGTATTAAATAAATGCTTATGATTGTTGTTCCCACATCTTATTATTGGAACTGTGACTGTGTTGATATCCCCTACCACAGTGCTGAACACTTATTTCAAGGGCAAGTGCTGATTCTTATTTATTTATTTATTTTAATCTTTCAATGCCTAGCACAGTGCCTAACATATAATAGGTGACTAAGAAATGATTGCAAATAAAGGAAGAATTAATGACTTCTAGGGAGCTGGGACAAACATGCCAACTGCCTTTCCTTTTACATGTAACTCTCTTCCCTTTTGTTCTCTTCTCTCTTTTCAGCTCCTCCCTTCCTCTTAAGAATCTGTTTGTGAGTCACTTAACTAGCCCTAACTCACCTTTTCAGAAGATGGTATTTATTTCCTCTCTTCACAAAAATGAAAGGTGACATGTCTTTATTATAAAGAAATGGCCTCAGCAACTTCTGGAAAAACTCTAGTGGTTAATCAGTTACTTTTTATTTAAATATATATGCTTAATGCTGAATTACATTGTAAAACTCCCAGGCTGATTTATGGTCTCAGTCTGCCTTAATTAACATCGATTCCAGGGGGGATAGTAAATGGGAATGGTCTTCACAATTGAGGTTGAACAATGAACTCTCTGGGTGTTGTCTAATTTGTAACATGATTTACATGGAAGCAAGCCCTTCCTTTCCTGGGGTTATCCCTTTTTCATCTGGTGTTTAGGACGGGTTATATATAATCCATAGATAGGAACATTTGCTGTCAAATACTTTTGCTGATTTAGAGCTAGGCCACAAAATGGTCACTATTAATAAAGAAGGAGAAAAAAAAAACTAATCTGAGACTTTGCAGGGATTCCAGATTCTTGCTATGTGTCATCGCTTGTCCAGTCTGTGGCGGTTTTATGAAGTGGCCATAATGAAAGTCAGATTAAATGCACAGGATATATACATTTAATCAACAGTCATTGGAGTCTGTGGTGCTGGAAGAGTTATAAGAGCCCCATGAATGCAAATTTATTGCAAAAGAATTCAAGGGGTAGGGGAAATGAATGTCTGCTGAATGGTACTACCTGACACAGGACACCAAAAAACTTTCCAGAGTGAATGATTTAAGTGTAAGATTTGGCTTGTAAAGCTGCCAGCTGCTTGGTTTCAAAACTTGAAACATTTCCAAAACATTGGATGAGGCACTTTATATGTGCACTAGAGTAAATACTCTGGTTTTACTGCCAATTTAAATGTGCTCAGTTTACAGTAATGAGCTTGTATAGGCATTACCTTGTTTATAGAAAGTGGAACAGGAAGAAATGAACATTAACCATTACCAGTAGCAATTCCCATTGCCTTCTACCACAATATTGATGGCAAGTTTAGTTTCTTCCAATTTGGGACTATGTCACAACTGACATTGGTGTGTATTTGGCTTTAATGTCATGTTGCTTCAGCAGAGGAACACATGCTGTGATTCAGCTTGCCTCTGTCAAGGCTGCTCAGACTAGTTAGTTGTTACTTACTATTTTTCTTAAAACAGATGTCAAGAGCACAGATACAGGAATTCTGGGACAGTAGAATAGGTAGTTACCCTGATTAGACATAACTAGCTCTGTATTAGCCAAGTCTCTCTTCTACAAATGAATCACTCGTGGGAACCGTTTATTTTCTCTTAAAAATTATTTGGATGTGTTTTGATACTGTACATAAAAGCAGTGGCCTCTGTCTCTTGGGATGTAGAAATATCCTTGGCAAAGAAATATCCTTATCCCTGTTTGACTCCTTGGATCATCTACTAGAGATAGGAAGATACTTAGACTGAAAGACATAATTTACTTGGCCTGGAGAAGAAAGAAAACATAGAAATTTAAGGAGAGTCCAGCAAATACAATTCCTCAAAGAGAGCAAGCACTCAGTAAATACTGTTGAAGGAGACAAGGAAGTAGGGAGGGAGGGGAAGAAGGTGTCAGTTGGAAGAGATCAGGGAAACTCATATCTTAAGAGATATATCCTCATGAGTTCAGAGATTTAGATTTCAAGAGGCAGGAAGATGCAGGAAAAAAAGAAGGGAAAGGCCCCACAGGGGAAAACTGAGGTTAACAGATATAAGCAAACTTGGACAGAGAGATATTAATATCAAGGGAGATAGAGAGATTAGGATGTGCATTACTAAAATAAAACAAAAAACACTAAGTGTATCTGTTTGAGTTCAATTGATTTTAAAGTCCTTTTAATACATTGTCTAGGTGGATCAAAGACTGCCAGTTGCCAGGGACCACTTATCTTTATTTCTGCTTTAATTTGCCTGGGTTCTTAGAACATTTTGGCCTAAGTACACATACGAATATTGGGAAGATGCTACCCAAGGCATTCCACACTTCCACACAGTATATAATTTCTTCTCCTTTGTGTGGGATACTAGCTAACTGCAGAAATTGACCAAGCCAAAAGCATAATTTGTCTTCACATAGCAGAATTATGCACAAAAATATGAATATTACATTTCTTTCCTCATGTCACAGGCTGTCCATGTTTTCAGGCTCGTCTTGCTTTAATGGTTTTTCTAACAATGCTTTCAAGGTGGAAAAAACTAAAGAAAGCTAGTTATTGAACATTGAATAGTTTAAGTATTGAATGCTTACATTGTGAAGTTTCATGGGAGATGAGTTCCACTTCTTTCTCTTAGCCCTGTCAGTATTTATTTTCCTTGGCTTTTAAGTCGCCTCTTCCCATTTCTTCTACAGTATTTTTCACCCCATTTTATAACTGCTTTTCCTAAATGTGTGGTTAATTTATAACATATCTTAAAAATTCTTTCTCTCGTCTCATAATTCTCTTTTTCTCTTTCTCATGTATTCTTTGTGTGACTCTTTTGACTACCTTTATGAGTTTTCTGATTTATTTACTCTCATTCTTTTATGAGTTTTTGTGATTTGGGGCCCTTGCTTGCTTGAATACATTCTACTTACTTTGAAGACAGTGCTGTGGTACAGGCGGTTTTTAAGAATCCAAAGGGCACCTTTATCATTTGAGCTTTGGGTGGAAGGGGAGAGAAACTAAATGTCCATTTCTTTCTTCTCTGTCATACTTCTTAAACCAGGGAATCAGATAATCTTCTGAGAGGAGCTAAAGTAAAGAAGGGCTGATCAGGCCAGCTGAGTAACTCTATTGAGGATAGAGTTTCTTCTGCCTTCCCCATTCCCTACCCCAGGTCATAGTTCCTAGTTATTTCTGATTTTCCTGAAATGTTCTTCTAACATGTCAGCCACACATATTTCTCTTTTCTCTGAAGCAAACTCCTACACTGCTTATCTCTGCTATCCATCTTGGCACTAAATCACAGTGCCTTACGTTATTTAACATTCCTTAAAGTAACCTTGTCATTGAAACATTATTATAAGCTCCAGGACAGCAGAGTACATGTCTTCTGTGGATTTTCAGTCGTTCTTACAGTCAATTCCATGCTCAGAAGAGGCCTTTAATAAATATTTTGCAGTTTTTTCTGTGAAGTCAAATTTATGCTCAATTACTCTTTTCCTTCATAGTTCTAACTGGTGCTGTTCATGTTATATCAACCTGTTTCACAGGGGAGGATGTGGGAGGAGTTGTGCAGGTCTCTTAATGTTAAAAAGTGGTTGCATTGCATCTAAGAGCCATAATTCCTCTGTAGACATTTCTTTAGACTACTGTTTTTAAATTTATATATTTAAAAAGGTTAATAGTTGCTGCCAAATGTTGCTGCCCAGTGTCCTTCTGTCATAATGCAGCTAGATTGTGGATGAATATGTGTATAAACATGAATGTATGTTTGTGTGTGTATGTGTATGTGCTTAAATATATGTTTTAAATTTTCCAGTGATTTGTTGATAGTATATTGATTGTATATTGAGTTTGTATCCTGGAACTTTGTGCTAAATTTGTACTTCTAGCAATTTTTGTAGATTTCTTAGGAATTTCTACACAGACAATAATGTTAGCTAAAAATACAGTATTACTTCCTGTATTTTGAAGCTTTGTTCTATTTCTTTTTTATTTCATATATTAGCAAATGTTATTACAGTATTAAATAGAAGTAGTAAGAGCCATCCTTGCATATGTTATTTTTAATGTATTGATTAATTAAAAGAACGGTGATCTGGAAATGAATAGGGAGCTAAAGGAAAATGCAAAAGCTGGATTTTCTCTAGAGGTGAATGCCAATACCAGTTCTAGGACCAGTCAAATAAATCTGTGTCCAGCATCAGCAAAATGCACATTTTTCTCAAGTTCTCACAAAAGTATTCACCAAGATAGACCGCATTCTGGGCTGCAAATCATACTTTAACAAGTTTGAAAAAGTAGAAATCATACAAAAAAGATATGCTCAGATTACAGTGGAATTAAACTAAAACAGAAAGATAGCTGGAAAAACCCAAAATATTTGGAGATTAAAGAACATGCTTCTGAATAACACATGTTTAAAGGGTAAGTCTCAAGGTAAATTAAAAAGTATTTTGAACTAAATGAAAATGCAACTTACAAAAATTTGTGGGTTGCTGCTGAAGCAGTATTCAGATAGAAATGTATCACACTGAATGCATATATTTATGAAAAAAATCGTCTAAGCTTCTTTATTAGGAAACTAGAAAAAGGAGAGTAATAGAAACAGAAACAGAAAAAAATAACGAAAATTAATAGTGCAAATCAATTAGATTGAAAAGAAAAACAACAAAGACAATCCATAAAACTATAGACTGGTGCTTTGAAAAAAAGTAATAAAATTGCTAAACATTTAGCCTGGCTAACTAAAAAAGAGAAGACACAAATTACTACTATCAGAAGTGAAAGAGGGACTATTGCTACTACTGCCATGGACAGGAGAAGAAAAATAAAGAAATATTATACGCTGTTCTTTGCCCATAATCTTGATAACGTAGGTGAAATGGGCCAATTCTTTGAAAGATGCATTCTACCAAAACTCAGCCAGTATCTCTTCAAGAAATTGAATCAGTAATTAATCACCTTTCAAAAAGAAAGCACCAGTTCCAGATGGTTTTACTGGTAACTTTTACCAAGAAACATACCAGTTATCTACAGTCTCTTCCAGAGAGTTGAAGCAGAGGGAACACTTACTCATTTTATGAGGCGATAATTACCCTAATATCAAAACCAGATAAAGACATTGCAAGAATGGAAAACTACAAACCATTATCTCTCATGAACATAGATGCAAAAATCCACAAGATATTAGCAAATTGAATCCAACAATGTATGAAAAGAATTATACACCATAACCAAGCAGGAGTTATTTCAGGTACACAAGGCTGATTTGGCATTCAAAATTCATTTAATGTAGTCTATCTCATCAGTGGGTTAACAAATAACAAATCATGAGATGATATCTATACATGCAGAAAAAGTGTGTGACAAAATTCAACAGCTAGTCATGATATTACGAGAAAGCCTCTCACAAAACTATGAATAGAGGGGAATTTTCTCAACCTGACGAAAAACATCTACATAAAACCTATAGCTAACGTAAAATACTCTTAAGGGTGAGAAACTAGATGCTTTCCCCCTATCACTGGGATCAAGATAGGCTATCCCCCTCTTGCCACTCCTATTCAATATTATTCTAGAAGTCCTAGTTAATGCAATAAGAAAAGAAAATTTATACAGACTGGGAAGGAAGAAATAAAATTGTCTTTTTTCATAGATTATATAACTTTCTATGTAGAAAATTCCTAAGAATCAATCCGCCTCAAAAAATAAAAAAGAAAACTCCTAAAGCTAAAGAGACGACAGTAAGTTTGCAGGATTCAAGGTTAATATGCAAAAGTCATTTGATTTCTCATATACATTGTAATGAACATTTGGAATTTGAAATTAAAAGCACTGTCATTTATGTTACCACTGAAGTGCTTAAGTATAAATCTAATAAAATATGTATATTTATAAGGAAGACGACAAAACTCTGATGAAAGAAATCAAAGGAGATGTAAATAAATGGAGAGATATACTATCAATAGGAAGCCTTAATATTATTAAGATGTCATTTCTTCCCAAGTTGGTATGTAGATTCAGTGCAATTCCAATCAAAATTTTAGCAAGTTATTTTGTGGATATTAGCAAACTAATTATCAAGTTTATATGGAAAGGCAGAAGACCTACAATAGCCAACACAATGTTGAAGGAGAAGAACAAAGTAGGAGGACTGAGATTATCCAATTTCAAGAGTTACTGTAAAGCTACAGTAATTAAGACAGTATGGTACTGGTAAAAAAAAAAAAAAGAAAAGAAAGGAAAGAAAAGAAAAAGAAGTGAAATAGAGTAGAGAACCAAGAAATACATTCACGCAGATAAAGTCAACTGATCCCTGATAAAGGAGCACAAGCACATAGTGGAGGAATGATTGTCTTTTCAACAAATCATGCTGAAAAACTAAACATTCCCATGCAAAAAAAAAAAAAAAAGAGTCTAAACACTGAACTTACACCTTCCACAAACATTAACTCAAAATGTAATATTGAGTTAATTGAGAAATCATTTTTTTCATGTGTAAAATAATTTATGACAAACTTCTGGAGAAGAGTGATTAGATTTAATATTCTAAGGTAATTGTGTTGTTTTAGGAGGAGGATTAAGATACTGATTAACTTTGGAGGTCAGTTTGTTAAATATGCATGATAAAATACGATGAATAAACAAAGAATAAAAATAAAATATGCAACTTCCAAACCAGTAGAAGGGAGTAACTGCATTATAAAATGAGCAACAATAGCAGCATACTTTAATCAACTAGAAAAAAGTGGCAAGAAAGGAGAAAATAGAAGATAAAATAAAGCATGTCAGATAGAAAGCATCAAGTCCTAATATAACACAATATATAACACTAAATATAATCCCAATAAATACAGATGTATTTTTTATTTGTACATATTTATGGGGGTATGTGAGATGTTGTGTTACATGAATATAATGTGGTAATCAAGTCCAGATATTTAAGTGTCCGTCACTTAAATAACAATATGTTTTTGTTAAGTATAGTCACCCTACTCTGCTATCGATCAATGAATTTATTTCTTCTGTCTTACTGTGGGTACCCTTTAACCCACTTCTCTTCATCCTCTCCCCCTCAGCCCCACTCACCTGTCCCAACGTCTCTGATCTATTTTACACTACCTCCATGTGTTCATATTTTTTAGATGCCACATACGAGAATATGCAATATTTGTCTTTTTGTGCCTGGTTTATTTTACTTAGAATGACTTCCAGTTTCATCCATGTTGCCGCAAATGACATGATTCCTTTCTTTTCTATGACTAAATAATGTTCCATTAGGTATGTATGTATATGTGTGTATGTATGTGTGTGTGAGTGTGTGTGTGTGTGTGTGTGTGTGTGTGTGTGTCACATGTTTTCTTTAGTCATGTATCAACTGAGGGGCACTTTGGTTGATCTGTGTCTTTGTTCTTGTGAATAGTGCCACAATAAACATGGTAGTGCAAATATCCCTTTGATATATTGATTTCTTTTCCTTTGGATAGATAACATATAGTGGGATTGCTTAATCAAATGGTAATTCTATTTTTTGTCTTTTGAGAAATCCCCATATACTATTTTCCAAAGTGGTTGTATTAGTTTGCATTCCCCACCAACTGCGTACAAGAGTTTCGTTTTCTTCACATCCTTGCTAACATCTGTTACTTTTTTCTTTTTATCAGTAGCCATTCTGACTGGGGTAAGGTGACATCTTATTGTGGTTTTGATTTGCATTTCTCTGATGATTATGATGTTGAGCATTTTTAAATGTATCTGTTGGCTATCTTTCCTCTTTTGAGAAATATCTATTCATGTTCTTTGCCTACTTTTTAATGCAGTTATTTAGTTTTCTCCTGTTAAGTTGTTTGTATTCCTTGTATATTCTGGATACTAGTCCCCTTTGGGATGAATAGTTCGCACATATATCTGCCATTCATCAGGTTGTCTATTTACTCTGATGATTATTTCTTTTGCTGTGTAGAAGCCTTTAGCTTAATTAAGTCCAATTTGTCTGTTTTTATTGTCTATGCTTTTGAGGTCTTAGTCATAAATTCTTTGCCTTAACCAATGTCCAGGAAAGTTTACCTTAGATTTTCTTCTAGTATGTGTTCTTTTTTTTAAATATAGCTTTGGGTCTTACACTTAAGTCTGTAAACCATTTTGAGTTGACTTTTGTATATGGTGACAGAGAGGGGTCTACTTCTTCTTCACGTGGCTATCCAGTTTTTCCAGCACCATTTATTTACGAGATTGTCTTTCTCCGGTTAAGTTCTTGTCAGCTTTGTTGAAGATCAGTTGGTTGTAAATATGTGGCTTTATTCCTGGGTTCTCTGTTCTCTTTCATTGATTGGTCTATGTGTCTATTTTTATACCAATAGCATGCTTTTTGTTACTGTAGCCTTGTAACTGATTGTGAAGTCAGGTAATGTGATGCCTTCAGCTTTGTTCTCTTTGCTCAAGATTGCTTTGGCTATTCAGGCTCCATATGAATTTTAGGATTATTTTTTCTAATTCAGTGAAGAATGGCATCGGTATTTTGATAGGGATTACATTGAATCTGTAGATTGCTTTGGGCAGTAGGGTCATTTGAATCATATTTCTTCAATCCTTGAGCATGGGAAGCTTTTCCATTTGTGTCATCTTCAGTTATTTCTTTGATCAGTGTTTTGTAGTTTCTTTTTATATATGTTTCACCTACTTAATTTGAATTTATTCATTTGTATTTTTTATAGGTATTATAAATGGGATTGCCTTTATTAATTTCTTGCTCGGCTAGATCATCATTATATACAGAAATGGTAGTGATTTTTGTATGTTGATTTGTATTCTGCAATATTACTGAATTCATTAATCAAATCTTAAGTTTGTTGACATCATCTTTAGCTTTTTCTAGATATAAGATCATACCATTAGGACAATTTTACCTTCTCTTTTCTGATTTGGACACATTTTATTTATTTCTCTTGTTTGATTTCTTTATTTCTCCCGTCTGATTTCTTTCTTCACTATGTTGAATAGGAGTGGCAAAAGTGAACATTCTTGTCTTATTCCAGTTTTTAGAGGAAAGACTTTCAACTTTTCCCCCATTCGGTATAATGTTATCTATGCATTTGTCACATATGTCCTTTATTGATCTGAAATATGTTCCTTCTATATCTAGTTTGTGAATTTATCATGAAGGGATGTTGATTTTATCAAATGCTTTTTCTGCATCTATTCAGATGATTATATGGCTTTTGTCCTTCATTCTGTTGATTTTCGATGTATCATGTTTACTGATTTGTGTATGTTGAACCATCCTTACCTTCCTGGTAAAAATTTTACTTGATCATAGTGTATTATCTTTTCAATGTGCTGTTGATTTAGGTTTGTTAGTATTTTGTTGAAGATTTTTGTGTCTATGTTTATCAGGGATATTGGATTGAAGTTTTCTTATTTATTGTTGTGTCCTTGTCTGATTTTGGTAGTAGGGTGATGCTAGCCTTATAGAATGAATTAGAGAGAATTCCCTTGATACAGTTGGATGCATGTCCTCTCTAAATCTCATGTTGCAATGTGATCCCCAGTGTTGGAGGTGGACTTTGGTGGGAGGTGTTCATGTCATGGGACTGGATCTGTCCTGAGTGGCTTGGTGTCCCCTCTGAGGTAATGAGTGAGTTCTTGCTCTGTTAGTTCACATGACAGCTGGTTGTTTAAAGAAGCCTGGCATTTCCTCTTTCTCTCTTGCTCCCTCTGTCACCATGTAAGACACCTGCTTCCCCTTTACCTTCTGTCATGATGTAAGTTTCCTGAGGCCTCAGTAAGAGCAGATACTGAGACCTTATTTCTTATATGGCCTGCAGAACCATAAGCCAAGATAAATTTTTTTAAAATTACTCATCCTCAGCTATATCTTTATAGCAAAACAAAACAGACTAACACTTTCCTTCTCTTTTATTTTTTGGAATAGTTTCAGGAGGATTGATTTTAGTTACTCTTTGTGTGTTTGGTGGAATTTGGCTGGATTCTTGTCTTGGGCTTTTCTTTATGGAGAATCTTATTACTGATCAATCTTACTTCTTGTTATTGGGCTGTTCAGGTTTTCTGTTTCTTCCTGATTCAATCTTGGTAGCTTATATGTTTCCAGGAATTTATCCATTTCCCCTAGGTTTTCTAGTTTGTCAGTATATACTTCTTCAGAGATTACTGTGGTATCCATTGTGATGTCTCCATTTTCAGTTCTGATGTTTGATTCTTCTCACTTTTTGGTTAGTCTACCTAGCAGTTTATCAATTTTGTTTATCTCTTCAAAGAACCAGTTTTTGTTTTGTTGATCCTTTTTTATTCTTTTTAGTCTCTGTTTCATTTAGTTCTGTCTCATCTTTATTTTTCATTTTCTTCTGCTAATTTGGGATTTGTTTTCTTCTTGCTTTTCTTGTTTCTCAAGGTACATTGATAGATTATTAATTTATAATCTTTCTACTTTTTTAGATGTAGACATTAATTGCTGTAAAATTCCCTCTTAGCACTTTTGCTCTTTCCCAAGAGTTTTGGTATGTTGTTTCTCTTTTCATTTGTTTCAAGACATTTTAAAATTTCTATCTTGAATATATTTGTTGACACAGTGGTCATTTAGGAGCATGTTATTTAATTTCCATGTATTTGTATAGTTTCCAGAGTTGTTCTTGGTATTGATTTCTAGTTTTATTCCATTGTGGTCTAAGGAGATGCTTCATATGATTTTTAAAACATTACTGAAATTTATTTTGTGGTCCAACATATGGTCTGTCCTGGAGAATATTCCATGTGCTGATGAAAAGGATGTATAGTCTGTAGTTGTTGAATAGAATGTTAGGTCTAGTTGGTGTAAAATCTAGTCTAGTTGGTGTAAAATCTAGCTTAAATCCAGGGTTTCTGGTTGATTTTCTGCCTAGATGATCTGTCTCGTGCTGACATTGGGGATGTTGAAGTCCCCCACGATTGTTGTATTGCAGTCTATCTCTTTATATCTAGTAGTATTTGCATTAAGAATCTGGGTCCTCCAGTGTTTGATACAGATATATTTAGATTTTGTATTGTATTGTTGAATTGATTCTTTAATATTATATAATGACCTGCTTTGCCTGTGTTTTAAACTGGGCTTGGCTTAAAGTCTATTTTTATCTGATATAAATATAGTTACTCCTGCTTACATTTGGTTTCCATGTGAGTGGAATACCTTTTTTCATTTTTTTCGTCCCTTAACGTTCAGTCTGTATGTGCCGTTATTGGTAAGGTGAATTTCTTCTAAGCAGTATGTAACTGGACCATTTTTTTAAAAGTCCATTCAGCCATTATTTATCTTTTCTGGTTGTTTTATGTATTCTTTGCCTCTTTTTTTCTTCTCATTGTTTATCATTGTAGTTTGTTGGATTCCTGTAGTGGTACCATTTGAGTCATTTATCTTCCTCCTTTATGTGATTGATTTACAAATGAGTTTGATACTTTCTTATTTCAAAGTTAATATTTTGAGCATTTCTTGTAGGGCCAGTCTTGTGGTAACAAATTCCCTCAGTCTTTGCTTATCTGGGAATCAGTCTATTTCTCCTTCATTTGTGAAGGATAATTTTGGTAAAGATAGTATTCTGGGTTGGCAGTTCATTTTTTTTTTTTTTTTTTTTTTTCCAGCGCTTTGAATATACCATCTCATTCTCTTCTGGACTGTAAGGTTTCTGCTGAGAAATCTGCTGTTAGTTTGATAGGGTTTCCTTCATAGGTGACTAGATGCTTTTTTGTTGCTGTTTTTAGGATTTTTCTCTTTATCTTTGACTTTAGACAGTCTGATTATAGTGTACTATGTAGGAGACCTTTTCATATTGTATCTGCCTGAGAACTGTTAAGCATCATATATCTGAGTGTGTAAATCTGTTGCTAGACTTGGCAAGTTTTCATCTTTGTTTCTTCTCTTCTGGTAATACTGGTAATTTGTAAATTTTGTCAGTTTAACATTGTCCCAAATGTCACAAAACCTTTGCTTATATTTTAAATTCTTTGTTCTTTATTTTGTTTTACTGGATTATTTAAAAGATCTGTCTTCAAGATTTGAAATGCTTTTATTTTGCTGATTCTAAGATTTTAAATGGATTTTGTTTCCTTCTGTTCCAGATTTCTTTTTGGTTCTTTAAAAAATATTTATCTCTTTGGTAATTTCTCATTTATTTCCTGAATTATTTTTTTTTTTTTTTTTTTTTTTTGTATTCTTCAGAGTTCACTTGTATCTCAGTAAGATTCTTTGAAGTCAATATTTTGAATTCCTTATCTGGGATTTTGAAATTTTCTGATTAAGATCTATTGATGTGTTCCTTTGGAGGTGTCATATTTCCTTGCTTTTTCATGTTTTCTCTGTCCTTATGTTGATATCTGCACATCTGGTTAACAGCTGGTTCCTATTTTTGAAGTTACTTTCATAGGGGGAGGAATTTTCCTGAAGGTGTATCTATGGTGTTGGTTGGAAAGGGCACTTTGGCTTTGGTTCTGGGTGGATGCAATGGTGTAGTCTCTATATTATTTCTTTGGTGGTAAATAAAATCAGTGATATATGATTTCCTTGGTAAGTTAGAGTGTGGTTATTAGCAGAGGCTGTGGTGAAGTTGTGCTAGGGACTGGGATGCCAGATAGGCCAGTCTTTTCACCCTACTGGTTGCAGTGGTAGGTTGAGTGTGCCTATCTTGGTGCCCCAGTGTGAAATACCTGGGCGCTTGTGTTAGAAGTTACCAGCAGGCTGATTCTTGGCCTTTAGGTGGCTTTCTCACCTGGAGGTAGTGGCAGCAGTGGACCAGGTGGTTGGGATGTGTTCCCAGGCCTCTAGGCAGCTTATGTGGCATGGCAATGGCAGTAGCAGTAGTAAGAAGATCCTCTGCGTCCTGAGTAGTGTGTATGGATATTGGGAGTGGTTGTGATGGGCTGAACAGGCAAGTCTCCAGGCCTGAGGTAGCACTTACAGGTAGAAGTCAGCTTATGTGGTAGTGCCTAGGAAGTTAGGCCCAACCTCAGTACCCTGTGAGGAATGTTCAGGTACCCAACGTGGTAGATTGGGTTGGGAAATCTCCAGGACTTCAATCTATGTGCTCTCTCTTGGGAATGCGGAGCAATGCAAGGCCAGGTAGGCTTTTGTTCAGGCCCCCCAGTGGTGAGAGGAGGCACCAGCTGTGATGGGCAGGGGCAGGGAGATTCTTAGGCCCGAGGTAGAGTGCTTAAGTGAGGGGCATTAGCAGCTGCATTGAGGCCTTGCCATTGGAGAGGATGTGGCCATCATCAGAGGCCATAGCCTGAACTGGCAGGTGGGGGAATGTGTGTTTTTTTCATGCCCCAGTTTCAGTGAGGCTTGATCCCCTGCCCTGGTGGTGGTAGCCTGCACCTAACTCATCCCTCTGCACCAGCTGGAGCAACCCCTGCCCAGCTCACATCCAATTCCAGCAGCAACTTGTGTCTCCATCTCAGATCTCAGCAACACTTGCCTACCAGCACTAGGTGCTTCAGCTCATCTCTCACTGACTTCTTAGCCTTGGCTGCAGTAGCACTCTCATCTCGCCTTACTATCCCAGTAGTAATAGCCTGAGTTTCCTTAATGCCTCAGTCCTGGCACTGCTGGGCCTCAGGACAGCACACAGTTTGTCAAAGGCTAGGTTTGGAAGTGACCCCTTGCTGTAGCTGCTTAGGTCTCAGAAAGGATGTGGGACTCAGTGTGAGTTCTCTCCTAGGAGCAGTTCATCCCATGGTCTCCTGGCAGCTCCCTGAATTAGTTTCAGGGCTTGGGAGGGTTGAGGGCTTCTCTAGTGGCCAGGATTGCACAATTCCATGGTGAGGAAGTCTCTCTCTGACGCATTCTCTACTTTGGGAAATCACTCCTGGCTCCCAACTGATCCATCAGGGAGGATTCAAGAGGCAACCTTCTTTCCTGCTTTTGGTGCTTCCTGTCCCTTCTTTTGTTGAATTCCAGTGTTCTTTTGAATAATGTATTTGGAGTGTGACTGTCTATATGCTATTCTGTTTTTCTAAGTGGAGGAGGCAGGCATAAAATGCTTCTAGTGAACCCTCCCCCACCTGAAAAATTAATACAAATGATTAAACTTGCTAGTTAAAAGATAGATTTTCATATTAAATAAAATCTAACCATGTATCACTTACAGAGACACATCAAAGTAATAAAGACATAGTTGAGAGCAAAAGGATAGAAAAAGATAAATGAGACAAAACACTGGAGAAAGGCTTAAGTAGCTATGCTAATATTAAGCAAAATAGACTCTAAAATACAAAGTTTTCTTAGTAATAAAGAGCATCACTTCATATTAATAAATGGTTTACCAGAGAGATCTAAGAGTTACAAACTTATATATGCTAATAAAATTTCAGGCTTCTATTCATCTGAAAATGATAAAGGTAATAATACGGAGTTAACGAATATGTTGATAAATCCACCACGAAAGTGGGAAATTTCAGCATGGCTTTCTCAGTGATCATAGCACAAATATAAATGTCAATAACAATCAAGATGATCTTAATTCATTTCACAAAATTGATACAATAGACACATGCAGAAACCTGCATCCAATAATTACTACATTTGGGCAAGAAAAAGAAAATATCTAAGAATAAATAAATTAAAAATACAGATTAGTGGTTAACTCTAGTGGTGGCAGAGTTGGTCAAGCTGGAGGATGGGATTAGGAAGAAACACACGAGTAGCATCAGGAATACTAATAACATTTCAGTGCTTTAATGATGTGTTCATGGTATATTAGATCTTAACTTGCATTTCTATTACATATATTTTTACAGTACATATTAAATATAACATAAGAAAATTTTGTTCCTCAAATATTCTCTTCATTCTTCAGTGTGTTTGGATTTGTTCTTGGTGTGGGAGGTACTGTATTGCTGACCATATCAGGAAAGATGTTACAAACCAATTAATGTCAATACCATTTTACCTGGCAATCCCATTACTGGGTATATACCCAAAGGAATATAAATCATTCTGTTATAAAGACACATGCACACATATGTTCATTGCAGCACTATACACAATAGCAAAGACATGGAATCAACCCAAATGCCCATCAATGATAGACTGGATAAAGAAAATGTGGTACATATACACCATGGACTACTATGCAGCCATAAAAAGGAATGAGATCATATCCTTTGCAGGGACATGGAGGGAGCTGGAAGCCATTATCCTCAGAAAACTAATATAGGAACAGAAAACAAAACACCACATGTTCTCACTTATAAGTGGGAGCTGCACAATGAGAACACATGGATGCAAGGAAGGGAATAACACAATGGGGCCTGTCAGAGGGGGCAGGTGGAGAGAGCACCAGGATAAAATAGCTAACGCACATGGGGCTTAATACCTAGGTGATGGAATGATAGGTGCAGCAAACCACCATAGCACATGTTTACCTAACAAACTTGCAAGTCCTGCACGTGTATCCCAGAACTTAAAATAACATTTAAAAAGTAATAATAATAAAATGATTCATGTCCTCTCTCAGCAGACATTCTATTCCAGTTAATGTTAACTAAGTGCCCACCATTCTGTCTTCTTAATATCAACAACAACCCATAATACGTCAGGGACAGTTAGTTCTTTATAGCCACAATGGAAAGAAAGTTAGGTATATGAACTAATCCCTCCAACCTCTGGGAAACGTGGAGTAGGTAAGTGCCTTCTTTTATGGACCATCTGTTCCTTTTTACCTTCAGTTACAGCATCACAGAATTACATGATTTTAATAAGTCAATATTTTGTATATTTTCCAAATGATGAAACTGAACAACAGTCAAGTAACTTAGAGTTAGATATATTTTCTACTTTCAATGACCTCTGTACTACAAAAGCCCACAAAATTTATCCTCATACTGATTCTGAAATTCAGTAGACTGCAAAGCAACATTTTCTGGTCTCTTATACTGACATTAACAAGGCTTTCAGTTAAACTGATTTTTAAATTTTAAAATGAGTAATTTTGGGCATCTTAGGCCATGTTTTAAGACAGAACTCAAATGGCTTATTTTTATTTTCCACAAACTCACATTTAAATAAACTTTTGTGAAGATGTTGAATCCTCATTTCTTCACTTAACAAATTTGTTTGGGGCATTTAAAATCTGAAAGGAAGGCACCGAAAGATGACACTGGCTTTTAAACTTTTGGGTTTTTTTTTTTTACTTCCCATTTTGAAATAATTTCAGATTTACAAAAGTAAAGTTCAAAAATAGTGCAAAAAATTTCCATATACTCTTCATACACTTTCCCCAAGTGATCTTAAAATTATAAAAATCAGGAAATTAACATTGATACAATATTATCATCTGATCTAAAAATCTTACTCAAATTTCACCAATTGTTCCATTAATATGTATTTATTTCCTGGCCCAGCAGAAAATCCATGGTTACATGATGCATTTGATTTTTATGTCTTATTAGTGACCTTTAATTTGGAACAGTTTTTAGTCTTTGTCTCTCATGACGTTGGCAGTTTAAGGAAGTATGGGACAATTATTTTGTAGGATATGCTTTAGTTTGGATTTACCTGTTGTACCCTAAAGATTGAATTTAGATTATGCCTCTTGAGTAAGTCTACCACAGAAGGGATCTTGTATCTTTCTCAGCATATCATACCAGCTGCACATGATATCACTTTGTGCCATTGCTGGTGATATCAGCTTTAATCATTTGATTAAGGTGGTGTCTGCCAAGTTTCTCCAACATAAAGTTACTATTTTTTCCTTTGTAACTAATAAATATCTTGAGAGGACATATTTTGAAACTACATGAACATGCATCATACATTTTTCATTGTATATTTGCCCAATAATTTTACTATGTAGTGATTATTTTGCCTGAAGCAGTTATTACTATGATATTTGACAAATAATCATCTAATCCTATCATTTCTTTACATCTAGTAGTTGGAATTCTGTGAAGAAGAGCTCTTTCTTATCCCCACGATTACTTATTTATTCATTAAAAATTTATGTCATTATGAACTTTTAGGATGTCTTTTCATTCCATGGGCAATAATCTATTTCCAGCATTATTTATTTTTTGTTTATATTATTTCAGTATTGACCATTGGGAGCTCCTTCATGCTGACATCTGTATCTTTTTATTAGGTTTCTATCGATTTTTAAGTATTTACTTGATCTCAGGCACCACAGTGTTCCAGGCTCACCTTGTACTTTCCCTGCTACAGTTCTGAAATAAACCATTTCTCCAAAGAGCCCTGGTCAGAGAAGAACGCTATAGACAGAATTCAAAGCTTTTGAAATTCCCTAGAGAGCTGCAAACATTCAAGTAGTGACCTTGGAGATATTTGTTATTCCATGTACCAACAACGTTGTCCATATAATTTTTTAAATGTCATTTTATAATACTAGGTCTCCAAAAATAATAATGTAGTCAAATTAAAATTTTAGCATTGGCACACCAGGAAAAATAGCCATCACATTTACCATCTAGTTCCAATGTATTCATTTTATTTTTATTATTTTATGAATAATTTACAGAAGAATAAAGAGTTGATAAAAAAACAGCAAAATAAGAATTTAAATATGGCAAACCATATTTTTATTTCATGTTTTCCTGATTTAGGAGGTAATGTAGCCTGAATTTGGCAGTGCCTTTGCATGCAGATAACTGCTCATGGGCTGTCATATATGAACCCAGAACATAAGCATCTCATAAATACTGGCTCCAGATTTCAAACGATCTCTAGTAGGTGATAGCTCATCATTATCTCTGGTTCTTCTGTCATATGCATTATCACAGTATAATGCTACTGAAAAATTTGGGAGCTCATGGTTCTGTAGAAAAAAAGGTGGCCATATTTTTGTTTCACAATTACAAAAATCTTTTTATTTTCACTTTTATAAGTGTCAATCAGCTTGATCAACCCAATGAACTTTTAAGATTTCTACATAATCTCTGTTTTTCCAGTCACCTTTACATATATACCTACCTTCAGCATTTGTCCATTTATGAATATCAAGTAATTTTTATTTTTTGAGATGAAATCTCACTCTGTTGCCCAAGTTGCAGTGCAGTGGTGCGATTTTGGGTCACTGCAACCTCCACCTCCCAGATTCAAGTGATTCTCCTGCCTCAGCCTCCTGAATAGCTGGGATTACAAGCATGTGCCACTACGCCCGACTAATTTCTTGTAGAGATTCACTATTTTGGCCAAGCTGGTCTTGAACTACTGACCTCATCATCCGCCTGCCTTGGCGTCCCAAAGTGCTGATATTACAGGCGTGAGCCACCATGCCTGGCAGTACATTTTTACCAACAAATAATAGAAAAGATAAAAGAATTGTCATATGCCCTTTTACCAAAGCGGGATGGTCCAGGTTCTTGTTGCAAAATATTAAATGATGAAGTCATTTTAATCTCATCATTAGAATCTCAAGTGTTCTGTCTCTGCCTTCATTTTTTCACTCATCTAATAATTGTGAAATACCTTTGTCTTAATTTTACTCCTTATCCCATTATGGGCAGAAAATTAAGATTCCAAATTTTTAACTGTGTTCAATGGAAGCTGAACAGAATATGGCAAAGATGGCATCTCTAGACTTGTTTTATACCTTCTTGAAAGGTGATGTATTGGACAACACAATTAGAAAACTGAAGGATGATAAAGTGGTGACATTCCTTTCTAGGCAATTTTACAATTCTTTGTTTCCTTATTTTAGTTTTTCAGCACAGTTAGAAATAATTAATGACTGATGATGAAATAATACCTAGCATGATGAAACACCAAAATGTTTTAAGATGTAGGAAATGTAAGATCACTAAAATCTCATAATGTATCTTAGATCCTATACTGCATCTTAGATTTATAAAATGATCAATAGATTAAATGATAAGAGTAAGCAAATGAGTTTAAATTATTAAGTAGTTTTCTTTTTGATTTTCAGAAAACCTGTAGGAAACAATAAAAGTCCTGAAGTATCAATCTTGACAAATAATTTAAATTGCCGCACAGATAAACTTAAAAAAAGTAAACTTGGGGCCAAGTACAGTGGTTACCAGGCGTGGTGGCAGGCGCCTGTGATCCCTGCTACTTGGTAGGCTGGGGCAGCAGAATCACTCGAACCAGAAAAACGGATATTGCGGTGAGCTGAGATTGAGCCACTGCACTCCAGCCTGGGCAGCAGAGCAAGGCTCTGTCTCAAAAAAAAAAACCCCAAAAACAAAACAAAACAAAAAATTAAACTTGGATCAGTGGACCCTGGTGATATTCCAGAGGTTAAAAAGTTTGATTCAGTCACATGGTGAATAAAAGGATAGCGACATTGGTAAGACTGCTTTTTCCTTAAACCTGATAATATCCCAGAAGTGGATTCTTAATGAAACTAACTTTTTAATTTTCTCCTTTTGTTACCTGAACATCATACTGTGTTTCAAAGGAGCATGCAAATGTAATGAGCTATGAGCTGTGAGAAAATTTGTTAAGTAGACTGAATGAAAAGAGAACCAGACCAATAATTCAAGAATTTTAACTCCTAGCTCAGGCTTGGACATTAACTAGTTCTGTTTCTTTGGGCTGGCTAATCTTGGAAATTATGTATATTGGAAAAACATAGTAGCCTTTGAGTCAGTCACAATATGAACCTGCTTCTTCAGACTCAAGCTCCCCTGTCTCTCAATTTTTTCATGTTTAATAGAGATAATAAAATCCTGCTTCACAGGATTATTAAGTACTAAATAAACTATAGAGACTGTCAGACTCTGGAGTGCTGGAACTCTCTTAATCATCTTTGTCTTTCCTGTGACTAGAAGTTATCTGAGGTTTTATTGGGTAAATTATGTTAAGCATGTTTATGAACTGTATATTATAAACTGTAAAATGTACTGTTACAAGGTCATTTTGTTTGTGTCAGTATAGCTGTATTAAGTACTCTGCAAATTTAAGGTATTTTCTTCTCCTTTATCTTAAAAATCTTTTGGGAAAGAAAGTTCTAGTTTAATCAATGCCTCTTTCTACATGGGCTCATTGTCCTTATCAAATCAAGGAAAAAATGTAAAAGAAAAGCTTTGGGACATTTTCTAGAATTTGGTATTTACCACTGGTAGATTTGTATTTATTAAGCCTTATCTCTGATTATTTTTTAAATGGCAGGCAATAAATAAATCAGTTTACCATTGTGTTTATCCTAAATTGGACAATTGACTGGTTCATAAGTTCAGAAATTTCACTGTGGTGCCATAAATTTTATAGAGTAAAACATCTTTGTATGTCCTCTAAGATAACATGGTCTAAAAATATTAGTTTAGGTTTCTCACTCACTGTCAATAGCAATTTAAATTTTTTCTTGCTTTATCTTTTCTCTTGTCCTTTAACTTATTTATTACAAATCTTATGAGAAGTTGACATGAATAATTTCTCAAATCTTTCGTCTCTTTGCCATTTTAATATAATCTCAATTTCATGTCTAAGGAGACCAAGCCTTTTAGGAAATACTGGGGTGATCGTTTGAAACTTATACCCCACCTGCCGACTCCCCATCCCCCTCTCTTTGGCTATGTGATGTAGCCTATTCAGCAAAGGGAAGTAAATCTAACTTGGATTTACACATATCACTTGTTTAACTCACTAGTTTGGTCAGAGTCATTGTTCAGGACCTGACTATAAATTAGGTGAGTGCTTATTGCAGTACCATTCAGGTTTCCTTGAGAAGTCACTTAGGCCTCTGGCAGAGAAAGTAGGATCTAAGACTCGATGACTGTCAGTTTGATCTACTATTTAACCCTTAAGGATATTGGCCAGATCTTGGACTATCCGTAACTGTTACCTTGGCTTCAGTGTATGATTAGTATGTACGTGGGACTTCTGTCCTTATTTGTATCTTTCATTAATTGACAGGTTCATGAAAGATAAGAACAGTAGTTAGCCTTCAGATGATGTTAAAAGAAAAACAGAGGAAATTTCTAAACTGGGGTTGAGTCTAGAAAGGTCTCTTAGAACACTTCAAATTCTGTACTTTTATTATACAACAAGTGTTACTACTATAGTAGTTCCATAACACTTGGCCATTGACTGGCTCTTTATCACCTGTGTCACAGATCCCATTCTGTTATCTACTCCCTTAGATCTTTATAAACAACGAGTGGCAGAACTCAGAGAGTGGGAGAGTGTTCCCTGTCTATAATCCAGCCACAGGAGAACAGGTGTGTGAAGTTCAAGAAGCAGACAAGGTATGTCTTTTGTAGAAAAAGATTCCTTATGAAATAACTGCTTTCAAACAGCAGAGCAGTAAACATATGCTCTCCATACACCAGTACATGCTCATGCTTCACTTTTTTCATGAGAGCAGATGGTTCTTCCTTTATTTAGAGTGTTTATCTTTCTTCAGTTGTGCCTCTTCCTCTCTAACAGGCAGATATAGACAAAGCAGTGCAGGCAGCCCGCCTGGCTTTCTCTCTTGGTTCAGTGTGGAGAAGGATGGATGCTTCAGAAAGAGGACGTCTGTTGGATAAGCTTGCAGACTTGGTGGAACGGGGACAGGGCAGTTCTTGCAGTAAGTAACCTTAGAAAACATTAAGTCTTTACCCCAAATTTGCCATTCTGCTAAAATTTGCATTCCTCGGTCTTTCTAAAAGGATACTTTAAAGCAGACCTGGGAAAAAAGCTAAAGAGTACATAATACATATGAAAAATTAGACATGTTTGGATTTGGGGGATCAGATGGGGAAGTGGAGGATCAGCTGAATGTCTCTTATCACTGAATTTAGAAGAGAAAACTAGAGCTTTCCCCAACTGGTAAGGACCTTCCTTTATAAACTCTCCCTCCCCATGACGAATTAAAAACAGTCAAGCAACAAGATAGTCACCATGCTGCTTACAGAAAACCAACATCAGATGATTCTTTTCAGGATGAAATAGAACAAGTTTACAAGTTTTACCTCCCCCAGAGTTAACCTCTCTTGACTGAAGAGAATCCTTCAGAAGCAGAGGGCATAGTATGCACTTCTCATACACTTCTGTTCCATTTGCCCTGTGATTCTGTGAGCCAGTAGAAAGGAGAGACAGCAGGAGATAGCAACTTTCTTTCACTAAAACAATTAATTTCCTCAAATATGGAACTTCTCCTGTACTAATGGGTTTTGTTGTTGCTACTGTTTTTAAAATGAAAGTCAATTTCTTAGAGAATATAAAATTTTTGAAAACTGGAACCCTTTAGGAATATATGCACTATATACTTGGGATCTGTACCTGGGATCAGTGAATATTTAGGGTTTCCTTGTCGGTCAGGGCGTTCAAGCCATGAGTATGATATCGTTCCCTCTGCTTGGGAAAATAGGTCACTATTGGTCTTGCTTCGGGGAAAGCAAGCATTCCTTCCCTTTCTCAGTGTCCCTCCTACCATAGTTCTTCCCTTTCTACCATCCCCCCTCAGAAATCTGTTCATAGGATGGGAACAAAATGATTCCTTTATGGAAATGGTTTGGGATTCTAGCTATATATAACATTTATTTGTGAATGAAAACATTTTCTAATCTGGCATCCTAGAGAATACTGTTCGAATGAAGTATTTATACATATTGTGAAAACAGTGTTTCATGGTAAAGAAGCTCCTTCTTGGAGATTCACAAGATACTGGGCATATTAAAGGCTCAGGAAAAGCCTACTAAATGCTTCTCAAGCTTATTTGAGGCTCATTACCATTTTTCTGGCTAACATATGAATATCTTGCAAAACCAAGTTTTTTGGGACACATTGGAGAAGGCTGCTTTTTATACGTACCTCTTCCCTGGATTATGATTTTCTTGAGAATTAAACTTGTATTTTACCTTTTTTTGGTAATCCTAGCATGATTCTTAGCATGTAAGTGGTAAATGAGGGCACCTAGGTGGTCAATAAATGACTGTTTAATTGAGCTAAAGATATTCTATAGCACTGGATTAACACTGTACTAGAAGATGATTAGTTAATTTCTGCAGTTATATTTTCATAAAGTAACACTCAAATATCTTTGTTTTTCTTCTGTGTGTCTCACTGATCAAGTGTCTTTTCCTACCACACCTAAATGAGATTCATGCATTTAAACACTCTCAAGCTATGAGAAAAATGAATTTTAGTAAGAGGTAGCCTGTGGATGAAAGGGGAGCTCCTGACTGGAAAACTGAAATTAATACTGCATCCAAAGTAAACACAATTGAAAATAAATCTACAACTGGCAATTCTCAATGAATGTGACTGGTATCAGCAGCTCACAGGGACTATTTAGGCAGCCCAGATTCTGGTTATTGACACTGTTCACTCTATGTTGTGTAGATTTTGGTGCTGTGCCAGCTGCATAGAGAATGCAATCCCTATCGTATAAACATACATGTTCTAAAAAGTACTAGGAAATAGTTTGATTCCCTTTTTAAAGGGTGAGCCAGTATACAGTAATAAGTAACATGATGTTTTTAAATAAGGTTCATTTCATTCACATAGCAAGTACATAAATTGTACTGGAAGTCAGAGTATTTTCATCTCATTGATTGGAGAATATTTTAATTTTAGCCTTGTCAGAGATCAAATACTTTTCATACCAGTGTGTCTTATAACATATAGGGGAAAAAAGGAAATTACAAACATATTTTTTATTTCATTTGTCAAACTTGTAACACCTTTAATATTTCTGAAGTCCAAATACTCTTCTATTTCAGCCTGTTCATTTTTCATTGTTTTTGTTACAGACTTAGCCAGTTTAGGAACATGTCATTAAAATAATAACGTTTATAATGTAAAGCAGTTCAATATTGCTGTTTTTATTAAATGGAGCAGATATTTCACTCTTCATAGATAATGGTTGTTAACATAAATGTTTACTAAAAACCAGCCTTTAAGTTGTTAACATCTGGGCTTCCCTAGAGGAGATCTTGTTTATTTGGTGGTAATAAATAAACTCGCTGTGCACTGTGGATATTCCATTTCTCAGCAGGGGTCTTGGCAGCTGTGGAGAACACTTTCTGTTCTCATCAGTTGCATAAAGAGCCCATGTTCCTGCTCCTCTTTAGATGGATTCAGATTACTGATGTAGACACCAAAGAATTCCCAATGAGCTCTGATCATTAATGTAATGGAAGCTGTTTTGACAAGCAGAACGTTTCTTTATCATTAGTTAAAGAAATATTGTGTTAATGTATTTGGATAGTGGTTACTGGAAGCACACAGGCACAGGAACATGAACCTATATACTCACTGTGGTTTTTAGTAGGAACTAAACCAAACTGACAGTACTAGAAATCTTTTTATTTGAGAATTCATAGTTGACCAAGTATGCATCTCCATTCATACTCATTTGTATTCTCTCTGTTCCTTTTTTTTTCTGCTCCAGAAATTAGTTAGTGTATTGCTGGAAAGTTCTGGGAACTTAATATCTCTCCATTTCTTTTCCAACAGACCATGGAATCCCTAAATGGTGGCAAACCATTCCTGCAAGCTTTTTATGTGGATTTGCAGGGTGTCATCAAAACCCTTCGGTATTATGCAGGCTGGGCTGATAAAATTCATGGGATGACCATTCCTGTAGGTATGTGCAATCTGAGTATGTTGAAAAGGAAAATGTGAGACTACCAGAAATGCAGTTTTACCACCAAACACAAGCAGCAGTCACGTAGAATACAGATATGGGCACACTTACAGCAGTTAGAACTGAGTGAAGAACCAACCGAATTATGTCACTGACTCTGACAACTTCCCTTTTTCTGTAGATAGTCTGTGTATCATATCTACAGGGACAAGCCTGTAGGGGTCTTACAGATACAGATAGGGACCAGCCACTTAAATCAATACATCATTCATCTAAGGAACAGGTATGTATTTGTCCACTGGCAAATGCTCAGCGTTGAGCTAGGTTAGCTGCTGGGGTAGGTAGGAAGGGGCATTATTGGATGAAGGGAAGTCATGGGAAATTCCAAGAAGGTTAAGACTTTTGCTCCTTGCCCTCCGGAAACATAAGATCTACTCTCTGGAAGGAAATACTCTAAATGTTAACAGTTGTCTCTGAGTGGTGAGATTATGGCTGATTTTCAGTTTCTTTTTTTATATTTTTCTCTACTTTCTATAAATTTCTCCAATGGCCATGAATGACTTTCACAATCTGTAAAAACAACAGTAATCTTAACCCCTTTTTATTATTAAGATCTGGGTTAGATGACAAAATCAACAATATGAAAAACTTAAAGGCCCCTATAGGAGTGTTATAATTGGCTGCTAAGTTGTGTGCTTCACCTGTTAGTGCGTAGCCCTTTAAATGAGAGGAAAAGTATCCAAGACTAAAGCAACTAAAGCAGTCAGTGAAGAGACATTGATCTGAGCTTGAATACTAGTCATAGGTAATACCAATTGAATGCTTTCACAGCATCCTCAGGAGAAAGGCACTATTATAAACATCTTCAGTTCACAAAGGTGGAAAGGGGTCTGGCAAAGTAAAATTAGTTTTCCTAATTCATAGAGTAAGTTTTAGAGCTAAAACTTTGATGTTAGAACCTAGACTTATAACCACTTCACTAGAGAATTCCAAATAGATCCCAGGAGGAAGACATATCCTTAGTATCCACTAAGCACTGTGCCAGGTGCTCAACCTGTGTTCTCCCGAAGGCAGTCTCCTTTCCTTGGAGAGTGCATGGTAGCAGGAGTGGAAAGTAATGCTGAGGACTTCGAAGTGTCTCTTTTGGGCCTTCCTAGCCAGGCTGAGCAGTAGTGATTTACTAAAAAAGGGAGTGGTTTGGCTGATAGTGTGGATGGCTCAGAACAGTGCTTCTCAAACTTAATGTGTACATGAATCACCGAGGGTCTTTTTCAAGTGCAGTTTTTGATGGAATAGGTCTGGGGTGGGGCCTGAGACTCTGCATGTCCACTCAGCTGCTGGTCTTCTGGATTGAGTAGCAAGGATAGGACACAGCAGAACCAAGTTAGGTGGCTATTGTGATGTCTCATGTAGGCGTGGTATGACAAGGGAAGAATAATTTACAGTGAGAATGGAGAAGGTTTAGAGATATGACTTCCAAGGATTATTTTTTAAATTGCTCCCGCAAATGATGAGGACATGTGGAATGTTAGTCTTTAGAAAAGGCATTTCTGATTGTAGGGGCTCTTTCCCCTCCATCCAGGTTCTTCCCTTGTTCAACTGACTGAGAAGGGTATAGAAGATTGCTCTTGGGGAAAGTCAGAATCTTAGTTCATTTCTGGTTCTAAGGATATTACAGAACAGCTATTCTCCAGCGTCGCTTGCAGGTTGTGGGGGATGGCCTAAGTGAAGCAGAAAGTCACTGTTTGTTATGAGCATACCTTTTAGAGGGCTTGAGAGTTAAAACCTTTGTCAACAGTGGGAAACAATGTCAGTCTTTTTAGGTAGGGAGGCCTGTCCTATATCAGTAGAGAAAAGTAAATTAACAAGCTCAAAGGCCCTAGTTGTTTTGTTTTTTTATTTTTGTTTCTTTTTTGTTCCCACACCACCTGCCATTTCATTATTAAAACAACAGATATATTTTAGGCATTTAAATATCTTTTCAAATAATTTAAAAAGCTCTGAGGAATACCGTGAAACAAGGCAGTGCACATAGATCTCTATTTGGCCCAACAGTATCCTGGTTTTCTTGTATTTCTTCAGGAGGGAAGACCTTGATTAGATAAAGATAAATATTGACTGGTATCCCTGGTAATGTTTGATGCTTTAATGTAACTTGATCTGGTAGTAGAGGTGGTTGGCTCATAAGCCTCACTGTTTTCATCTAATGCTTTTTGGAGATTCTGTGGATGCTTACCTACGAGTTAGAAATTCAGGGCATAGAAAAGGCTCTCACAGTAGTCTTTCCCAACTTTACAACTTTACTCATTAACTGGTATTCAGCCAATGAAGGAAAAAATGAGGAATTCTCTTAAACTCTCAGTAACTTTTTGTTTCCCAAAAAACAAAAAGTTTTTCTGAAAGTGCATTCAGAGGTATACTGGGATGAGGGAGTCCCCCTGCCATCAGGCCTTTAGGCAGAACTCTTAGGAGGCTGAAGAATAAGTCATAAGAGCTCTCTCCACGGTGTCTCAAACAAATGAGGGAAGGATGGAGACAGAGGTTAACCTGGCAGCTTTCCTCTCTGTTCCAGTTTTAGATACATTTGGGCTTGCCTTGAGGCTGCTTATAATTCAGCCAGCAATGTCTTTGGTTAGTCCATTGCCTAGTGAATGTAGCTGTACTAAATTAGAGGAGACATAGGAGAAGATCACAGAAAGGAGCTTCATAATTATTCACTTACTTATTCTCAGATTTGTCCAGTAAATTAATACATTTGTCGTTGTCATTTGTAACTCCATAATTTAACATCAGCTTCATTTTGTCTCTGCATATTTGGCTGTTTTTCCACAGTGAAGTCTGTAATATAGAAAGTCCATTAGTCTTTAACCATGAGATCTTTATTGTGCTACATGCATTTTCCTGGAAAACAACCTAATTTTATGTTTGGAATTATAAAGAAATAATGTAGTTTATATTTGCATAGAATTTAAAAGTATAAAATATTCTTTCATGTATAATATCTATGTGATTCTGTGTGTGATCTGATGAGATAGTCTGGATTTTAAGCGGTATTTTACCCATTTTACCTCTAAGACAATAAGACTGTAAGGGTTTAGTGTCTAGAAGAAGGTCACATGGCTAGTAAGTGGGAGACCTGAGATTAAAACTCAAGCCTTTTTCTGCATAAGCCATGGTAAAGTGTGTTTTCTTATGGAGATTGGTTCAGCAAGGCAGGAAGGTGGCCCTGGTGAAGTCATTACCCCTGTGCTGATTTTTCTTTTTACTAATATGCAGTTTATTCTCATTATTTATGGTAGCTATGTTTTATAAAGTTGTCATCAACACTGAATTAGCAAATACTGAACTATTGCTTCTAGGGGAAATACAAGGTTAGGTTTCTGCGAGCTTCTGATAACAACATTCTTGTCCACTGATCAAAACGTGGCCTTGTTTTATGTGCATTTCTTTTGAAAGAGCCTTTCTTTAATATATATATATATAAGTTGATTTATGAACACTGAACTCATGGCCAACCAGACAAAAGTACTGTAACTCATACCTGAATGAAGCTTGTCTGATGCATGTAATTTCTTTGTAATGCACTTCACAGACTTCTTGCACTTAGGAACACTAGACAGCACTGAAAACTATGCTTAGGGGCCATTTTAAACAGCAAAATCATGGACAAAAGGCACAAAAATGAGAAAAATGTGGCACTGAACAGACCACAAAAAAGACACTTCTCCTTTTTTTTTTTTTTTTTTTTTTTAAACAACATGAGAGCTGAAGCAATAAGTCATAGTGTCACCTTGTTCAACCTCAGCTAAGAATATGTATATCAGGTGACTCAAAATTTTCCTGGGGAAATGCAAATTAAAACCACAATTTAATCACCTCACTCCTGCAAAAAGAAAGGCCATAATTTAAAAAAAATAGATGTTGGCATGGATGTGGTAAAAGGCAACACTTTTACACTGCTGGTGGGAATGTAAATTAGTACAACCACTATAGAAAACAGTATAGTGAGTCCTTATGGAAGTTAAAGTACAACTACTGTTTGTTCCAGCAGTCCCACCACTGGGTACCTACCCAAGGAAAATAAGTCATTATATGGAAAAGGCACATGCACATGCATGTTTATAGCAGTACATTATACAACTGCAAAAATACGGTACCAACCAAAATGCCCATCAGCCAACGAGTGGATAAGAAGGTGTGGTGTATGTACACCATAGAATACTACTCCACAATAAAACACAATGAAATAATGGCCTTTGCAACAACTTGGATGGAGCTAGAGGCCATTATCTATGTGAAGTAACTCAGGAAAGGAAAACCAAATATCGTATGTCCTCACTTATAAGTAAGTGCTAAGCTGTGAGGATTCAAAGGCCTAAGAATGATATCATGGACTTTTGGGAAGGCTAGGAGGGAGGTGAGTGTTAGAAGACTACATATTGGGTATAGTGTACACTCCTCAGTGACAGATGCACCAAAATCTTGGAAATCACCGCTAAAGAACTTACCTATGTAAGAAAACGCCACCTGTGCCTCCAAAACTATTGAAATAAAAAAATTCTCAGTTTTGGATATATATGCCTATAAATGACTCAGAACAATCAGGACTTATTTTTGGGTTACAAATAAATTTTAAGAAATAGGCAAGTTCTGAAATATGGATTTCACAAATAACAGCGATTGTATCTAGAGCCTTCTTTTCTCTAGAAGTTTATGAGGTTTAAATGTTCTGGAACACTTATGGTGTGGCTCTCCCCTGCCTAGATCCTAAACATATGAGTGAAGGGGGCTTTCATAGTGAGTGTCAGAGGTAAGCACACAGTTCTGTTTGGTCACCCATAAAAAAGAACCTGAAATGAGTTTTTTTGTTTTTAAATTTTTTAAATGCGAGACTGCTTTGCAACATTGAATTATACTCCATGGTTCATCCAGCATAGCATCTCTAACACTAAAGGACAATAACCAAAAAGAATGGGAAGATAAATGCCATTATCTCTTTATTCATTCCCATTTGGGAAGGCTAGAGAAAGGTATCATGTAATTGGAAGAGTTCTTCTTTTACCTGCTTTGTGTGGCATCAACTTTGATCTCTTACTCATTCACCCATTTCTTCATTCATTCAACAGATTTTTTTTTTTAGCACCTGCTGTATTTCAGCTGCTTTATAAGGCATCGGGGTTACAAAGGCACATAACTAAGATGTTTGAAGGACGGTAAGAAAAACAAGTAGATATGGAACTGGAATACAGTGTGGTCTATTTAGATATGGAAGAATTAAATTTGGTGGGACACCATAGGAGAGACATCTTATAGTATTACGGCCTCCTGGAGAAAGTGGTGGGATGTCTAAGTGATAACCTGAAGGGGACAGGTAAGTGAAGGTGGAGTCAGGGACATTACAGGCAGTGGGAATAGCTAGCACAAAGCATTAAGGGAGGAGAGTACCATGTGTTAGTGGATTTGAAAGTATAGGCAGATGTAGAAGACAGTACGTCCCTGAGTCTTGGTCAGCCATGCTGCAAGTTTTATTCTGTAGGCAATAGTGAATCACCAAATTATTTTAAATAGGTGAGTGCATTGATCAAAATTACATTTTAGGAATTGCACTGAATGTGTATATTGCTTTGGACAGTACGGTCATTTGAACAATATTGAGTCTTCCATGAGCATGGGTTGTTTTTCTGTTTGTTCGTGTCATCTGTGATTTTTTTCATCAGTGTTATAGTTCTCCTTGGGGAGATCTTTCACCTCCTTGATTAAAAATTCTTTGGTATTTTGGGGGGCTGTTGTAAATAAAATGAACCTAAGTGTCCATCAGTGGATGATTGGATAAAAAGATACAGATATATACACATCATGGGGTACTACACAGCCCTAAAAAAGAATGAAGTCATGCTTTTTGCAGCAACGTGGATGGGGCTGGAGGCCATTAGACTAAGTGAAATCACTAAGAAAGAGAAAATCAAATAACACATGCTCTCACCTATAAGTGAGAGCTAAACATACAGAGGGACATAATAGACACTGGGGTCTTCAGTAGGAGGGAGAGGAGAGAGGGCTGAAGGCTGAAAACTAGCTCTTGAGTACCATGTTGACTATTCTGGTGATGTGCACACTAGAAGTCCATATCTCATAGTTATGCAATATATCCATGTAACAAATCTGTACATGAACCCCTTGAATCTGTTTGAAAACTAGAGCATTTTGACTACAAATGGATAATCAGTTGGATAGAACAAATACTTGCTTAATTTCTCCCCATAAAGGCTAGCCTTCGCTTTGACTACAAATAAATAATCAGGTGGAGGGAGCAAATATCTACCTAATTTCTCCCTGTAAAGAATAGCCTTTAACTAGAATATTTGGGAAGGAGAGAAAAGGGTTACCTCATGACCATATTGAGCAATGAGCTGGAAGCTGCTTCTGTCTCTGAATTGGGAATTTCTCCCACCAATCTTCATTCTGTGCCACCTAAGGTCCACAGCTGGATGTTATTGCACAATTATGCAATACTAGTTAGATTCACAAGAGTCTTGATGTTGTTTCCTTTACAACACTATCCATTATTTCCTGCCATGGTACCCAATGGAGCCATTCTCTGTGACCATAAATCCTATGCCTTGACCCTTTTACAATGGCAATGCCTAATTATGATGATAAATAATCATTACTACGACCTATGGAACACTTTGTACCTGTTATATTATTGCTAATCTTATAGCAGCCCTAAAGAAACGTATTTTTCCTCATTTTAATTATTTTTAGCCTGTATTCAAATCCTTTTCTCCTCTCATGTCCACAACCTCTTTGTGATGAAGGAAGAATCAAAGCTTGTTTTTAGTTTACTTAGGGAGAAATGCAAGTTAATTTGTATTGCCTTAGATTTTTCTCTGTAACAAGTTGGTTTTACTGATTTTGTGTATGTAAGCAGAAAAAAATGTAGTCTATGTTGTAAGCTGAATTCTGACGTCAAAATGGACTTAGGATATTTTAGCATACAGAAAAGGTAAAAAACTACTCCAGTCATATATAATTATTTATCTGCTTCACCCTTTTCCAGTTTTACCTGTTAAACTAAGAATATGATACAAATACACAAAGATGTTGATTCACATCCTAAGGTTTTGTCTTGAATTAGCTTGATGTGGTTTATTGTCATTAACAACAGATGCATAGAGTGAAATCTGAAATCTTGTTCTGTCAGAGTAAGAGTGAGGAGCGATTTGCTCTGCCCACCTAAGAACAACCGGGGCTTGTTAGTGGGACCTGAATTGATGGTGACAGGAGGTCATGAAGTCAGCTTCACAAGGAACCTCTTTAAGAGGTTGAAGCTGAAAAGGACCTCAGGGATCCCTAAGGCCAATCTCCTCATTTTACAGAGAAGGTCCAGGGAAGTAAATTCACTTCTGTCAAGACTATGTAGTGGAATAGTCATAGAATAAGCTATCTTCATGACAGACTCAGGAACATAATCTAACTTCTTAGAAATTACCAGCAGACTCCTGGGAAGAAAAACATCCATACACTTCATACTAACATACAGTTTCAGTGTTTGTGTAGGTATTTATAGAGTTTATCATAGTTATAAAATGTTCAGTGAGGTCTGTTCAGTGTCAACATGATAGGAATCTGCTACAGTACATACATAATGGAATAGTTCAATGTAATAATCTTATTAATACTGTGCTCATAAAAAGGATTGCCAGCTCCTTAAAAGATGATTCTGTATGCAATAGAGATTGGAAGATCACCTTCATTCACTGAATTGTGTTACAGATTTTTATGCTGTTGTATAAATTTTTTTTGTTACTAGGTATACAAAATTTGCTACAGTTCTCCTAGTGTTCTTAGTGTCATAATTGGAAGCTATCTCTTGAGGTCTGTATTTGACAAATTTCTCAATTTCTGGCACATTTCAGATTGTTCTGATTTTATCACTATTTACAGATTGCTTCATCTTACCCTACTTTATATTAATATATAGGATGTGCCAATGCTAGATATTTTTATGAGAATAAAAGTTCCATCAAAATTTCTTTCAGGCATCTATACAATCTGATTTAAGAAGTAATGTTTGCCTTGAAGGCATTATCCAAGTAGTTAAATTGTTCTAGTTTACAAAATATTGCTGTCTTTTCTGTGTAGTGTGATAAGCCCCCATCAAAAAACATAGAACAGTGGCTCAGTAGTTCATAAATATAGTAGAGGCTTATTCTACTGTTATCTCTGGGGAGAAAGTCTTTTCTTAATATAATTATAGAAATGGCTCAATACACACATATTCAGTAAAATTTAATTCACAGTTCAGCCAAATTCATAGTATAATGAAGTATTTAATTGTAAGGTTTTTATATTTTTTGTAAGTTGTAAACTACTCTTTGGTCATTAAAAGCACCCAGGTATTAAAAGTCATCAGGAAAGTTAGCTCTGAATGGGTCTTAAAATAATCCTTTTTAAGAGCAATATGTGTTACTCTGCATTTTACCTTCTGAGTGGAAGGGAAAAGATACTGAGAGATAAAAAGTCTTAGACATGTGATACAGTATTTCTATTCTGATCTCTCATCTCTTCTTTTTTTATTTTTATTTTTATTTTTTTGAAAGAAAAAGAAAAGGAAAAAAGAGAATGAAAGAAAGGGAAAAAGAAGAAGAAAAGAGGGTCTCATCTCTTCTTTAGTTTTCTCCACCATAGTGATGTTCTAACCTATTGACCTAGAATATTGTATTCATAACATTTTCTGGTATCCTTATCAAATGCAGTCATTTTTTATGCAGAGTCTGAGTTCTGTCTGTAGTCCCTCATATTTGGCAAGAAGACCCAAAACTATTCAGAGCCTACAATGGAGTATCTGAATTTGGGTGGAGACTATTTTGTATCAGGCTGTTGAGCTTACAGCACAAAGCTAAAGAAATGAAACAACCTTTTAAGTCATCCTGCCATATTGAGAGAGCATCGTTAGCATAAAAGATGGAAAATGGGCTTTAATATTTTTCTAGGAAAATAAGAGTACTCCTTAGGTATCATCTGAGGTATAGACGAGAGAGTGAATTAACACTCTGTGTCCCCTTTGAGTTGGCTCTGCCTAGATGAAAGGGAGAGAGGTGCTCAGTCCTGGGCTCACCCATTCCAGGGAATGTTTCTCTGTAGTGTTCCCTTCATAACCTTGTAACAAGTTTCCATGTGTTCTGTGTTCATATTCATAAAAGTGTTATTGGGGTTTTTTATTTTTACCCTATTTGTGATCCTTCTTGACATTATACTGTAATCCTGTGATTTATGATTATCCACCCAAGTCCAACACCTTCCTCTCAAGAGTCATTAATATGTTTTTATGGGTAAAGAACGTGAATTCTGAAGACCCAGATCCAAATCCAGGAGCCTTAACTTAACCAATGGTACTACTTTGGACTTAACCTCTCTGTGCCATATTTTCTCTGTTTATAAAATGCTGATAATGATAGTTGGTTTTTTTTCCATAGAGTTTTCAGTGTAAAATAAGCATGTGAAAATTACAAGACTCTACAGAAATTCTGATATAGTGTTTTAATTTTTTTTGATTTTACCGTTCTAAGGTATTAAAAATACAGATAAGATTCTTCTACAGTTTACACTCCTTTCAGGCAAATTGGTACAGTTATTAGACAAAAAATAAATAAAAATGAAGTCAGCTTCAGAACAACTGTAGGGCATCATAATACACATGGACTCCCCTTACCCTCCTTATCTTGCTACTCAGAGTGTGGTCCATAGATCAGAAGCACCAGCCTCATTTGGGAGTGTGTAGAAATGCAGACTCTCCAGTTTTATCCTAGACCTGTTGATTCAGAATCTGCATTTTCACAAGATCTTCATATGCTTTGTGTGCACATTGAAGTTTGAGAAGCACGGTATAGCATCCCGTGTAGCACTGGCAGCATTCAAGATGATTCTATATAGGAAACAAGTAAACATTTTTTAAAATTTTAATTTGAAGAATATTAGAAGAAAATATTAGCCCATGAAACCTGTTATTTTACAGATTTTCCTTAAGGTAAGCCTAACAGGTAGCTATTTACAT
Source organism: Ateles fusciceps (assembly GCA_036589455.1). Classification (NCBI taxonomy): domain Eukaryota; kingdom Metazoa; phylum Chordata; class Mammalia; order Primates; family Atelidae; genus Ateles; species Ateles fusciceps. Next base: position 8,159,440 of record JAZHEH010003061.1, on the reverse strand, counting down.
ATTTTTAGCAGGTAAGTTGATTTAACAGAAATTAAGTAAATGAAAGAGCAAATGATACTTGGAAATGGCAAAAATTAGGAAAGTGGCTTTTATGACTAGTCTTAAGGCAACCCTGATCTAGAAGCTTGGTAGGATTCATAGCGGGGTCTTAATATCTGTGAATGACCTTTGGGATGCTGTCAGCCCTAGCTGAAGGTGCCCATAGAAAGCTTAGCTCTTGGGTTTGTCAGGCACCCTAGGTCAGACTAGGGGTGTCATCTTTCACCATTCACGTGAAAATACAAACTGAGATTACAAGATCTAGGGCCCTTTATTTTATTTTAGTTCTGGCTGGGATACATGTGCAGGATGTAGAAGTTTGTTACATAGGTAAATGTGTGCCGTGGTGGTTTGCTGCACCTATCAACCCATCACCTAGGTATTAAGCCCAGCATGCATTGGCTATTTATCCTGATGTTGTGCCTTCCCCACCCCGTCCCCAGACAGGCTCCAGTGTGTTGTTCCCCTTCCTGTGTCCATGTGTTCTCATTGTTCAGCTCCCCCTTGTAAATGAAAACATGCGGTGTTTGGGTTTCTGTTACTGTGTAAGTTTGCTGAGGATAATGACTTCAAGCTCTATCCATTGTTTCTGTAAAGGACATGATCTTGTTCCTTTCTATGGCTGCATAGTATTCCATGATGTATATATACCACATTTTCTTTATCCAGTCTATATTTGATAGGTATTTGGGTTGATTCCAACTCTTCACTATTGTGAACCGTGCTGCAGTGAACATGTGCATGCGTTTATTTTTATAATGGAATGATTTATATTCCTTTGGGTATATACTCAGTAATGGGATTGCTGGGTAAAAAGGTATTTCTGGTTGTAGGTGTTGGAGGAATTGCCACACTGTCTTCCACAATAATTGAACTAATTTACATTCCCGCCAACAGTATAAAAGTGTTCTTGTTTTTCTACAGCTTTGCCAGCATCGGTTGTTTCTTTACTTTTTAATAATTCCTATTCTGACTGGTGTGAGATAGTATCTCATTGTGGTTTAGACTGCATGTCTCTGATGATCAGTGATGAGCTTTTTTTTTTTTTCCATGTTTGTTGTCACGTGACTGTCTTCTGTTGCGAGATGTCTGTGTCCTTTTGCCCACTTTTTTATGGGGTTATTTTTTTTCTTGTAAATTAAGTTCCTTGTAGGTTCTGGATGTTAGACCTTTGTCAGATGCATAGATTGCAAACAATTTCTCTCATTCTCTAGGCTGTCTGTACACTCTGATGATAGTTTCTTTTGCTGTGCACAACCTTTTTTGTTTAATTATATCCATTTTGTCACTTTTTGCTTTTGTTGCAGTTGCTTTTGACATTTTCATCATTAAATCTCTGCCTGTGCCCATGTCCTGAATATTTCCTGGATTTTCTTCTAAGGTTTTTGTAGTTTTGGGTTTTACACTTAAGTCTGTAATCCATCTTGAGTTAATTTTTGTATAAGATGTAAGGAAGGGGCCAGTTTCAATTTTCTGCATATGGCTAATCAGTTCTCCCAGCACCATTTATTAAATAGGGAATCCTTTCTCCATTGTTTGTCTTTGTCAGGTTTGTTGAATATCAGATGGTTGTAAATGCATGGTTTTATTTCCAATTTCTCTCTTCTGTTCCATTGGTCTATGTGTCTGTTTTTGTACCAGTACAATGCTGTTTTGGTTACTTAGCCTTACAGTAGAGTTTGAAGTCAGGTAGCATGATGTCTACAGCTTTGTTCTTTTTGCTTAGCATTGTCTTGGCTATATGAGCTCTTTTTGGTTCAACATGAATTTTAAAGCAGTTTGTTCTTATTCTGTGAAGAATGTCAGTGGTAGTTTAATGAGAATAGCATTACTTTGGGCATTATGGCCATTTCCATGATACTGATTCTTCCTATCCATGAGTATGGAATGTTTTTCCATTTGTTTGTGTCCGCTCTGATTTCCCTGAGCAGTGCTTTGTGGTTCTCCTTGAAGAAGGCCTTCACTTCCTTCATTAGCTTTTGTCTTAGGTATTTTATTCTCTTTGCAGCGTGAATGGGAGTTTATTCATGATTTAGCTCTATGCTTGTCTGTTGTTGGTGTATAGGAATGTTTGTGATTTTTTGCACACTGATTTTGTATCCTGAGACTTTGTTGAAGTTGCTTACCAGCCTAAGAAGCTTTTGTGTTGAGAGAGTGGGGTTTTCTAGATATAGGATCATGTCATCTGCAAACAGACAGTTTTATTTCCTCTTTTCTTATGTGAATACACTTTAAATCTTTCTCTTGCCCGAGTGCTCTGGTGAGGACTTCAAATATTGTGTTGAATAGCAGTGGTAAGAGAGGGCATCCTTGTCTTGTGCTGGTTTTCTGGCTTTTGACTATTCAGCACGATATTGGCTGTGAGTTTGTCATACATGACTCTTACTATTTTGAGGTATGGTCCATCAATACCTAGCTTATTGAAAGTTTTTAATGTGAAGGATTGTTGAATTTTATTGAAAGGTAGTCCCCCTTTCTGTGTCCCTTCCACTTAGTGCTCTTTTGGGAAGAGCTCAAGCACAAAAACAGCCTTTTTTTTTTTTTTAATTTACTACTTAGACTAAATGTAGAGACTAGAAGAATCAGTCTAATTCCCTGTGTTGCCCTGTAGCTAAATGTTTATCAAATCTGTGAACAGTTTATCCAAGAGAGTTTTAATTCCTCATAACTCAGTTTCTCTTGAGACGCAATTTTGGAGTCAAACTCAATTTCTCAAGAGGCCAGATTTTTAACTACATTTTTCCCCTGTAACTTTCATTTTTTTCAGTTACTTAGGACATTGTATAAGTAAAACAACTAAATTTGTAAGCATCTAGAATGTGTAGGGGGAAATGGTTTATTTATGAATTGCCATGCCAAGCCATGCTGCTTGTGAGTTTTTTTTCCAAACCATTCCAGGTTCCTATGTGTGCTGCTAAAATAAATACCTGTGTTCTTCTGTTCATTTTCCCCACTTTTTTTCCCTCAGCCCCTTGTGCACTCCATCTTGACATTACTCTTGGATTCTGTGGTCTGTGACTATCCACCTAAACCCGTCACCTTAACCAACTTAGAGAATTTAGTTGCAGAAGATTTTCTTGCAGTGAAACTATAGGTTATTGATCAGTGGTGGTGCTCCTCATGAAAAACCTTTCCAGAGATTTATAAATTGAAGAAGCATGGTAACATATAGTTGTATAAAGAATGATATCCAGAAGATTCTTTAGTTGTCTGCATACAAAGCTAAATAGTTAATTTCATTTTTAAAGTATTACTTAGACTTCATATTGTCATCCTATGGCCAGTTGGAACATCTTCGCTATTTTTTGTTGTAATAGGAGATATTATAAAATAATTTTATACAATTGCATAACCCAGCCTACTTCCTAATTTCTTCCACTTAAAATAACATACATAAAACAAAGTCAAGAGACAAGTAGCAGATTGTGGAAAAATCTTTGCAATATTATGACAGAGGCCTAATTTCCTTAATATCCATAGAGCTCTTCAGATGGCTAAAAATAACTCAGTAGAAAAAAAGCCAAGAAATAAGCATGAAAAGAGATTCACTCCCATGTATCATCAAACAAAAATCAAAACAATTTGCTGTTCTCCAACTGTTAGATTGGCTGAAATGAAAATGTTTGAAAAACCTCAGTATTAAAGAGTAGGAAAAATAGCATGTTGTTGGAATTATGAATTGTTAAACTTTTCCAAAGGGTGATTTGGCATTATTTATGAAAATGTGAAATGTACATAGACTTGGATCAAGAAATTCCACAGATACGAAAGACATGTATGTAATGACAGTCTTTGCAGCATTGTTTATAATAGCCTAAAGTGAAAGTAACTTCTGTGTCCCCTAGGAGGATTTACAGTAGTACTATTGTTTATTGCGCCCATGGAATAACCTGAAGCAACTAAAAGATGTCCTAGCTTTATGGGGGGGGGAAAAAAAAAGGAAGGGAAAAACAAAATATAGAAGACTTAATAATATGATCCCATTTGTATTAAAAAAAAAAAAAGATGAAAGGATGCTATATATACTCTACTTATATGTGAATAAATGTTCCTTGAAAAGATGAAACAGATAGTTAATTATGGAAAGAGGGGGTAGAGATCAGAGATCCAGAGGATAGAGAGCGACAGTGGGAGAGTAAGAGAGAAGGTAAGGCCTTTAATTATTTAAAAAAATAATTTTGAATTTGTCAAAACAATTTTGTGTGATAAATGTTAGTGATTTAGGTGTGTTGAGAGACAGTGATAAACAATCTAATTCATATCATTTCTCTTTTCCCAACCCACACCCTCCTCCTGTCCCCCAGCTTCATTCCCACCCCTAATAGTTACGCTTTCATGAATATTAGCTGAGTGTTTTCACTTCCCTTGGGGGACTGCTTTTGAGAGAGAAAACAAATGTCAGTAAAGTGGCCAAAGGCCTCGCCATGGAAGGAAAAATGAAGACTTGTCCCAGTATTGAAAATGAAAAGCTGTCTGCTAAAAATGAACCATTCTTTGGTAATTTCAATTAACCATTTAAAATAATTCAGATAAAAGCAATGACATCTTCCTGAAGAATTTGGTTTGGACTTCTTCTATAATTATTTTAGTTGCCTATTACTCCTATAAGGAAAACAAGATTTTTTCTCAAGCCCTTTTTCTTTTAACCCCTAGGGATACAAGGACATTGTCATTTCTATGTCTAGTTTGGGGCAGACACTTTGCATTATTGATGGAGTTCTTTTCAGCAACGGACTTTTGCCTTCTTTAAATAGCCCTGGACATGCCTATGTCTCACCACTACCCAGGAAGTACATTTTGACACCTGGATTGAGTTATGAAATACATCTTTTACTCCTCACTTTTTCCAGTTGCCCAGCATTTTAAATTCACCCAATAGCATTTTACTTAGTTTATTTTAGTACTTCAGAAAGTTATTTAAAAGTTTGTTGTTTTTTTTTTTAAAAAAAAGTTTGTTGACTCAGTTTTTAAATCAAAAACTGTTGTACATGTTATTTTAATATTTCATATAAAATTCAGTTTTTAAATATTTTTCATTTTTCAGCTCCACCCTCTGCTACCCTGAGGACTTCTCATGTCATGAATTTGTCCTTCATTTTGCCTTAGAGGTCGTTTTCTCAGTACTGCATTTGGGTGTCTGTGAGCTATAGCCAGAGATGTTCTATGCCTAGTGATAGGCTCCTACCGGCTTTCATGGACGGTTGAATAGGATGTTTTTTCAATTTCATTTCTAGTTTTTTTTTTTTCCAGACACCAAAGTTCTCCCTCTGCATTTTTTTTCCCAATCTAAACTTTCTGGGCGTGATCATGCTTTTTTCTTTCAGATGGAGACTATTTTACCTTTACAAGACATGAACCCATTGGAGTGTGTGGACAGATCATCCCAGTGAGTGTATCTCCTCGCACCTTGTATTTATTTTCATTTGACCCAGTTCTCTTAAAGACATATAAAACATGGTCCTCAGCGATGTGTGTTTTCCATTACTGGGGGGAAAAAAAACTGAGCTCATGTTGTTGACATATCTTTAACAGCCTCCCTGAAAATGCTTATTTGAACAGGTTAATAGGGTTTCAGCTCTGTTACCAGGAGTTGAAGTCTCAAGTCATGGAATTTTCATGATTAAAATAAGCAAAGCACAGTGTATTAATAACCTTCCCCCTGGTTATTATGTCCATTTTACTTACGGAAAATTAATGCTTTGTTATATTTGCTTGTGACTCACCATCCTTCGAGGCATATTATTTTATATGACCTTTTAATCTCATTCTTTCCCACTGTTTCTTTTCACAAGAATCTAGATAGAAGATGCTACAGAAGACACAGCATTACAATTCACATCACAGTCATAGTTGAAATCATGCAGGGCTGTCGTGTGTCTTGTAAAGAGAAATAGATGTAGTGCTTAGTGTTTGGATTTGGAACATTAAACATTGTCCTTTTATTCCTCTCTGTCTCTCAGACACACCCTTGGTATAATACAAAACATCACCAAAGGTTCTGACAGTATTAGCTAATAGTTCCGGCAGGGATTTCAAGAGGAGGCTCAAATGAAACTCTTACACTATAGACAAGAAGTTTTCTTTTTTCAAAACGCGGTAGTATAACTCAAGATAATCTTTGGCATTGGAAACCAAAGATCTGGGGAAGGTATATTTGTTCAAATAATTGATACATCCCAGGTTATGTGAAATTTATTACAGAATGCAAAAGGAAAAAAGGAGCAAAACAACTTAAACCAAACCTCTTACAGTCTCTAGGGAAATCCTACTTGGATCAGCTCTGGGATGAGATGTGTCACCTTCCTTGTAGTTTTCAAACTTACTTTTCTTGCCCCTTACCCAGACTCTCAAAGCTGCAGCTTCACTGACAGGACAAGAGCTGTTTTTCAGCCAGCTCTGGCTCAATTACTGCACTTCAAGATTTATACACTGTAGATGGAATTAAAACATTACTGTGGACTCCCAAGTTTATAAACAACTAAGGAGAAAAGAAATTGGGTGTTTGGTGAAGGCCAGACACTTGTATATTTTTGCAAGCTTGCCAGAGCCAGTGAGAAGCCTTCGAGGATGGCAGCTGAGATGCTTCAGGCAGAAACACATTGTGGTCAAGGGCTGAAGCCAGGGGGATGAGGATTTCTGTTTTCTTTCTTAATGAAATTATCAATGACACCTGATAGTACTGAGGCTCATGCCTGAGCCTATGACAATACAAACTTAATATCCTTTTAAAATCAGTTTAAACCATTTAAGATCCCAACTTCATCTACTCATATAAATGTAGTTTAGTTTCCAATAGCTTCTTTTACAGTGGAAAAGAGACAAATGAAAATTTTGCATAGTCATTAGTATATGCACTTTATTTTTTGTGGTCATATGTTTATGACAATGAATGTATCTAAAGTACTACCTTGAAATACACATTGACTTAACTATAACTCATAGTTAGAATTTTCTTTTCTAGTTCTTCCAGTTGAAGAGTTTTCATACCAGTGTGAAAATGTTCATGTAAAATTCTCAGATGCAAGAAAAAGTCTTCATACATGAGAACTTACTGGAACCAAAGCCAAATTTTAAAAAAACAGGAAACAAAAGTGACAAAAAACAAACCAAAACACAGAAATTACAAAATTGCCTGTTCACCATGGGATTTCTTTTGGTGGGTAGTTGGAATATAGTAATTTGTTGGTCGGAGTGAAAGGGGGAGATTTCCAAGGTCAGTGCTATTCTGTTCTTAATGAAGTATTTGAAAATCCAAACATCTATACTTTATAGTGGACAAGATTTATGTTGAGGACTGGTTTGAGAAATATGAGAAGTCACAGCGTGAAAACAAAGTCATGGGGAAATAGTTTTCCATCGATCAACTTTGATTTTTTTCCTTTCAGTGGAACTTCCCCCTGCTGATGTTTGCCTGGAAAATTGCTCCAGCCTTGTGTTGTGGCAATACAGTAGTGATTAAACCAGCAGAGCAGACACCACTCAGTGCACTCTACATGGGAGCCCTCATCAAGGAGGTAAGAGAAGCTCACTTCAGGAATGCTGCTGACTCCGTTTGCAACTGGAATCTACTAGAGCGTATCTCATTTAACACGATGCATCAACTCTCATCAGCCACATTTCCTCCTGTTGTGTTTTCTTAGGCTGGCTTTCCTCCCGGAGTCATCAATATTTTGCCAGGATACGGGCCAACAGCTGGAGCAGCAATAGCTTCTCACATTGGCATAGACAAGATTGCGTTCACAGGATCTACTGAGGTATGTATCTGAAAAAGCAGGGATTGAGGAACAGACCTGCAATTGAGTTGAGGGGTTAAAAAACAGTAAAAATAGTCTGGGCGTGGTGGCTCACGCCTGCAGTGCCCACACTTTGAGAGGCCGAGGCGGGCAGATCACGAGGTCAGGAGATGGAGATCATCCTGCCTAATACGGTGAAATCCAGTCTCTACTAAAAATACAAAAAATTAGCGGGGCATGGTGACACGCACCTGTAGTCCCAGCTACTCGGGAGGTTGAGGCAAGAGAGTTGCTTGAACCCGGGAGGCAGAGGTTGCAATGAGCCGAGATCGCACCACTGCACTACATCCTGGCTGACAGAGCAACACTCCATCTCAAAAACAACAAAAAACAATAAAAATAGTACCCATAGGCTAGACAGCAAAAGGGCAGTGAGTACCCAAGCCCACAAAGAGTAACATTGGTGTCACAGATAGAACACTGGTGGATGTGAAAGCAAAGGCACACAAGGACTGTTTGACACCACAGATCTCAGAGCGTTTTTGTGATACCATCTGTGTCGGAACTATCCCAGAAGCTAGCGTTCTAGATATTTTGTTGAGTGAAGAACAGTAGTGACAGAAGCAAGTTAAGAAGTTGGAAAGGTAGTCTCTGGTAAGGATCAGAATGGAGACCCAAGCTTTCCCTTTCCACTGTTTTGACAGGTCAGATAGATATAATTGGCAACTTCCTAGCCCCGTGAGCCATAAGAGATGATATAGAGCAGGGCTCAGCACATTTTTTCTGTAAAAGGCCAGACAGTAAATGTGGTAGATTTTGCGGGCAATGTGGTCTCTGTTGCAGCTACTCAGCTATGCCGTAGTATCACCAAACAGTCATAGATAATACATAAACTAATGAGTGTGGCTATGTGCCTATTAAACTTTATATATAGGCATGGAAATTGGAATTTTCACCTAATTTTTATAAATTACAAAATCCTTGGCTCTTATTTCCAGACATTTAAAAATGCAGGCTGGGCATGGTGGCTCATGCCTGTAATCCCAGCACTTTGGGAGGCCGAGGCGGGCAGATCACGAGGTCAGGGGAGCGTTACTATCCTGGCTACCATGGTGAAACCCTGTCTCTACTAAAAATATTAAAAAAAATAGGCAGGTGTGGTGGCACACGCCTGTAGTCCCACCTACTTGGGAGGCTGTGGTCGGAGATTCGCTTGAACCCAGGAGGCAAAGGTTGCAGTGAGCCGAGATTGCACCACTGCACTCCTGCCGGAGGGACAGAGTGAGATTATGTCTCTAATCATAACAATAATGGAAAAACTGTTTTTAGCTTGTAGGTCATACCAAAACAGCAGGTTAAATTTGAGCCATGGGCCACAGTTTACAGATCCCTCTTACAGAGTCAGAAGTCAGCTTAGGAAGATTTATGAACGGTACTCAAATATGTTTGATTCAGATAACAGATGATAAGGGACTCTGATTCATTGTTTCAAGCGGAACCTTACAGATGATATCATCATTGAACAAGGGATGTCGGCAGGTTTAGAACAGTGCTGTCTAATTGGCAACATTTGTCATTTGAAATTGGCTAGTAGCGGCCAGGCGCAGTGGTTCATGCCTGTAATCCCGACACTTTGGGAGGCCGAGGCTGGTGGATCATGAGGTTAGGAGATTGAGACGATTCTGGCCAACGTGATGAAACCCTGTCTCTACTAAAAATACAAAAACTAGCTGGGCACAGTGGCCTGTAATCCCAGCACTTTGGGAGGCTGAGGTGGGCAGATCATGAGGTCAGGAGTTCGAGAGCAGCCTGGCCAACATGATGAAATCCCATCTCTACCGACAATATAAATTAGCCAGGTGTGGTGGCACGCATCTGCAGTCCCAGCTACTTGGGAGGCGGAGGTTGCAGTAAACTGAGGTCGCGCCACTGCATTCCAGCCTGCAAAAGAGCGAGACTCCATCTGAAAAAAAAATTGATGAGTAGCCACATTAAAAAGAAGTCAATTTTAACATTTAATCCAGTATTTTCACAATTTTTCAACATACAATCAGTATAAGTTATTAACACAATAGTCTATATTCTCTTTTTCACAGGAATTCTTTGAAATAATGGTGTTTTACATTTACAGCACGTTTCAGTTCTCACTAGCCACATTTCAAGTTCCCCATTGCCATGTGTGCTACCATATTGGACAGCACAGATCTGTAAACATTTTATCGGTTGATACAGAGTTAATTAAACTGACTCAAAATACTAAATTTAATAAACCATTAATATTAATTCAGTTAGATTACTGAGTTTTGTGTGTGTCAAGCGTTAACCTGTTTCCAAACATTTTATCCTAGTTGTACTTGTTATCATTATTTTGCAGTTTAATGAAATATTTAAACCAAAATGTGAGTATGAAAGGGAATTATTATTCCTACATAAATAAGTTTAATGCTTTGAACGTATTTGCTAAAGGCTAGATGCTAACAAAAACTAAAGATGCAATCAATTAGGAATGAGCAAGACAACTGTAAAAGACTGGGGAAAAATATAAATCTAGATAAAATGTCCACCTGGAATGGCTTTGCAACTGTTTTTAAGTTCCTACGTCACTTTAAAGAAATTGAAGACAGAAATCATAAATAATATTTTAGAGTTGTGGTTTAATCAGAAGAGACAGGTGGACCCATAATTAAAGTTCTTGGTTCTATATCAAAAGCCTGGAGAATGAATATACGTATTTTAAAAAGTAAAATGAAATATTTAAAGTATCTTTTTTCTGGTGTAACCTTTTTCTGTTGCCCAACTAATGGTCCTGATTGAGTCAATCAAGAGGCTTCTATAGTGTAATTTCTTTTTTTTTTTTTTTTTTTTTGAGACAGAGTTTCACTCTTTCACCCAGGCTGGAGTGAAGTGGCACAATGTCGGCTCACTGCAACCACCACCCCACTGGGTTCAAGTGATTCTCTTGCTTCAGCCTCCCAAGTAGCTGGGATTGTAGGCACCCACCACCACGCCTCGCTGTTTTCCTTATCTGTAAAGATCTTTAACATGCCTTTTTTTTTTGTTATTATAGTTTAAGTTCTGGGGTACACGTGCAGAATGTGCAGGTTTGTTGCCTGGTTATACACATGCCATGGTGGTGTGCTGCACCCATCACCTACGTTAGGTATTTCTTCTAATGCTATCACTCCCCTAGGCCCCCAAGCCTGGCAAGCCCCAGTGTGTGATGTTCCCCTCCCTGTGTCCATGTGTTGTCATTGTTCAGCTCTCACTTAGGAGAGAGAACATCCAGTGTTTGCTTTTCTACTCTCGTGTTAGTTTGCTGAGTATGATGGTTTCCAGCTTCATCCATGTCACTGCAAAGGACATGAACTCATCATTTTTGATGGCTGCATAGTATTCCATGGTATATATGTGCATTTTCTTTATCCAGTGTGTCACTGATGGGCATTTGGGTTGGTTTGAAGTCTTTGCTATTGTGAACAGTGCTGCAATAAACATACATGTGCATGTGTCTTTATAATCAAATGATTTATAATCCTTTGGGTATATACTCAGTAATGGGATTGCTGGGTAAAAATAGTATTTCTAGTTGTAGATCCTTGAGGAATCACCACACTGTCTTCCACAATGGTTGAACTAATTTACACTCCCGCCAACAGTGTAAAAGCGTTCCTATTTCTTCACATCCTCTCCAGCATCTGTTGTCGCCTGACTTTTTAATGATCGCCATTCTAACTGGTGTGAGATGGTATCTCACTGTGGTTCTGATTTGCATGTCTCTAATGACCGGGTGATGATCTTTTTTTCATGTTTGTTAGCTACATAAATGTCTTCTTTTGAGAAGTATCTGTTCCTATCCTTCACCCACTTTTTGATGGGGTTGTTTTTTTTTGTCATAAATTTAAGTTCCTGGTAGATTCTGGATATTAGCCCTTTGTCAGATGGCTAGATAGCAAAAATTTTCTCCCATTCTGTAGGTTGCCTGTTCATTCTGATGATAGTTTCTTTTGCTGTACAGAAGCTCTTTAGTTTAATTACATTGCATTTGTATATTTTGGCTTTTGTTGCCATTGTTTTTGGAGTTTTGGTCACTAAGTCCTTGGCCATGCTTATGTCCTGAATGATATTGCCTAGGTTTTCTTCTCGGGTTTTTATGGTGTTAGGTCTCACGTTTAAATCATTAATCAATTTTGAGTTAATTTTTGTATAAGGTGTAAGGAAAGGATCCAGTTTAAGCTTTCTGCATATGGCTGTCCAGTGTTCTCAGCACCATTTATTAAACAGGGAATCTGTTCCCCATTGCTGCTTTTTGTCAGATTTGTCAAATAGCAGATGGTTGTAGATGTGTGGCATTATTTCTGAGGCCTCTGTTCTTGTTCCATTGGTCTAAATCTCTGTTTTGGTACCAGAACCAAGCTGTTTTGATTACTGAAGCCTTGGAGGATAGATGGAAGTCAGGTACCATGACGTCTCCAGATTTGTGTGTGTGCGTGCGTGCGCACACGCTTATCATTGCCTTGGCTACGTGGGCTCTTTTTTAGTTGCATATGAAATTTAAACTGCTTTTTCCAGTTCTGTGAAGAAAGTCAGTGGTAGCTTGATGAAGATAGCATTGAATCTATAAATTACTTTGGCAGTATGGCCATTTTCTCGATATTGATTCCCCTTATCCATGAGCATGGAATGTTTTCCATCTGTTTGTGTCCTCTCTTATGTCCTTGAGCAGTGGTTTGTAGTTCTCCTTGAAGAGGTCCTTCATATCCTTTGTTAGTTGTATTCCTAGGTATTTTACACTCTGTGTAGCAATTGTGAGTTCACTCATGATTTGGCTGTTTGTTATTGGTGTATAGGAATGCTTGTGCTTTTTGCACATGGATTTTGTATCCTGATACTTTGCTGAAGTTGCTTATCAACTTCAGGAGATGATGGGCTGAGACAATGGGGTTTTCCAAATATACAGTCATGTCATCTGCAAATAAAACAGTTTGACTTCCTTCTTTCCTTATCAAATACGCTTTATTCCTTTTTCTTGCCCGATTGTGCTGGCCACAGCTTCCAATAGTATGTTCAATAGGAGTGGTGAGAGAGGGCATCCTTGTCTTGTGCCGGTTTTCAAAGGGACTGCTTCCAGTTTTTGCCCATTCAGTATAATATTGGCTGTGGGTTTGTCATAAATAATTATTATTTTGAGATATGTTCCATCAATACCTAGTTTATTGAGAGAGTTTTGCATAAAGGGCTGTTGAATTTTGTTGAAGGCCACCTCTGCATCTATTGAGATAATGTGGTTTTCATCTTTGGTTCTGTGTATGTGATAGATTATGTTTATTGATTTGCGTATGTTGAACCAGCCATGCATCCCAGGCATGAAGCTGACCTGATCATGATGGGTAAGCTTTTGGATGTACTGTTGGATTTGGTTTGCCAGTATTTTTTTCAGGATATTCACATCAATGTTCATCAGGGATTTTGGCCTGAAATTTTCTTTTCACTTGTGTCTCTGCCAGGTGTTGGTATCAGGATGATACTAGCCTCATAAAATGAGTTAGGGAGCAGTCCCTCTTTTGCTGCTGTTTGGATCGTTTCAGAAGGAATGGTACCAGCTCCTCTTTGTACCTCTGGTAGAATTATGCTGTGAATCTGTCTGGTTCTGGACTTATTTGGTTGGTAGGCTATTAATTGCTGCCTCAATTTCAAAACTTTTTATTGGTCTATTCAGGGATTTGACTTCTTCCTGGTTTAGTCTTGGGAGGGTGTATGTGTCTAGGAATTTATCCATTTCTTCTAGTTTTTCTGGTTTATTTGCAAAGAGGTGTTCATAGTATTTCTGTGGGATCAGTGGTGATATCCCCTTTATCATTTTTTATTGCATCTATTTGGTTCTTCTTTCCTCCTTATTACTCTGGCTGGCGGTCTGTTTTGTTCATCTTTTCACAAAAACACCTCCTGGATTTATTGATTTTTTTGAAGGGTTTTTGTGGGTGTGTGTCTATCTCCTTCAGTTCTCCGATCTTAGTTATTTCTTGTCTTCTGCTAGCTTTTGCATTGTCCTTTAGTTTTTTTAATTGTGATGTTAGGGTGTCAATTTTATATTTTTGCCCCTTTCTCTTATGGGCATTTAGTGCTATAAATTTCCCTCTACACATTCCTTTAAATGTGTCCCAGAGATTCTGTTACATTGTGTCTTTGTTCTTATTGCTTTCAAAGAACATCTTTATATCTATCTGTCTTCATTTCATTATTTATCCGGTAGTCATTCAGGAGCAGGTTGTTCAGCTTCTATGTAGTAGTGCAGTTTTGAGAGAGTTTCTTAATGCTGAGTTCTAATTGGATTGCACTATGGTCTCAGAGACTATTATCATTTCCATTTTTTTGCATTTGCTAAGGAGTATTTTGCTTCCATTTATGTGGACAATTTTAGACTAAGTGCAGTGTGGTCCTGAGAAGAAGGTATATTCTGTGGATTTCGGGTGGAGAGTTCCGTAGATGTCTGTTAGGTCTGCTTGGTCCAGAGCCGAGTTCAAAACCTGGATATCCTTGTGAATTTTGTGGCTCATTGATCTAATATTGACAGTGGGGTGTTAAAGTCTCTCTGTAATATTGTGTGGGAGTGTAAGTCTCTTTGTAGCTCTGTAAGAACTTGCTTTATGTATCTGGGTGCTCCTTTATGGGGGGCATATAGATTTAGGATAGTTACCTCTTCATGTTGCATTGACAGCTTTACCTTTATGTAATGCCCTTCTTTGTCTCTTTTGATTTTTGTTGGTTTAAAGTCTGTTTTATCAGTGACTAGGATTGCAACCCCTGCTATTTTTGCTTTCCATTTGCTTGATAAATATTCCTCCATCCCTTTCCTTTGATCCTGTGTGTGTCTTTGCACATTAGATGGGTCTCCTGAATATAGCACACTGATGGGTCTTGACTCTTAATCCAGTTTGCCCCAATTAAAAGACACAGACTGGCATTTACCCCATTGACATTTAAAGTTAATACTGTGTGTGTGAATTTGATCCTGCCCTTATGATGCTAGCTGGTTATTTTGCCTGCTAGTTGATGCAGTTTCTTCCTAGCATTGATGTTCCTTACAATTTGATACTGTTTTTGCAGTGGCTGGTACTGGTTGTTCCTTCCATGTTTAGTGTTTCCTTTAGCAGCTCTTGTAAGGCAGGCCTGGTGGTGACAGAATGTCTCAGCAGTTGCTTGTCTTAAAAGGATTTTATTTCTCCTGCATTTATGAAGCTTAGTGTGGCTGGATATGAAATTCTGGGTTGCAAATTCTTTTAAGAATGTTGAATATTGGCCCCCCCATTCTCTTCTGGGTTTTTGCTAAGCGATCCGCTGTGACTCTGAGGGGCTTCCCTTTGCGGATGACCGGACCTTTCTCTCTGGCTGCCCTTAGCATTTTTTTTAACTTCATTTCAACCCTGGTGAATCTGACGATTGTGTGTCTTGGGGTTGCTCTTCTCAAGGAGTATCTCTGTGTTGTTCTCTGTATTTCCTGTATTTGAATGTTGGCTTACCTTGCTAGGTTGAGGAAGTTCTCCTGGATAATACCCTGAAGAGTGTTTTCCAACTTAATTCCATTCTCCCCGTCACTTTCACGTACACTAATCAAACGTCGATTTGTTCTTTTCACGTGGTCTTTTCATGTAATGTCACATTTCTTGGAGGCTTTGCTCATTGCTTTTCACTATTCTCTAATCTTGTCTTGCTTTATTTCACTGAGTTGATCTTCAGTCTCTGATACCCTTTTGACTTCATCAATTTGGCTATTGAAATCTGTGTATGCTTCAGGAAGTTGTTGTGCTGTGATTTTCAACTTCATCAGTTGTTTATGGTTTTCTCTATACTGGTTACTTTAGTTAGCATTTCATCTAACCTTTTTCAAGGATCTTAGCTTGCTTGCATTGGGTTAGAACATGCTCGTTTAGCTTGAAGTTTGTGATTACCCATCTTCTGAAGCCTGCTTCTGTCCAGTTTCGTTCTCTTTCTGGCAAGGAGTTGTGATCCCTTGGAGGAAAAGGTGCGTTCTGGATTTAGAAATTTTCAGCCTTGTTGCGCTGGTTTCTTGTCATCTTCATGGATTTATCTACCTTTGGTCAGTGACTTTTGGATGAGGTCTCTGAGTGGAAGTCAGTTTTCCTTCTAATAGTAGGCCCCTCTGCTGCAGGTCTGTTGGAGTTTGCTAGAGGTCCACTGCAGCCTCTGCTTGCCTGGGAATTAACAGTTGGGGCCAAGAACAGCAAAGACTGCTGCCTGTTCCTTCATCTGGTAGCTTCTTCCCAGAAGGGTACCTGCCAGATGCCAGCCAGAGCTCTCTTGTATGAGGTATCTGTCGGCCCCTACTGGGAGGTGTCTTCCAGTCAGGATACCCAGGCATCAGGGAGCAACTTGACCAGGCAGTCTGTCCCTTATCAGAGCTTGAACGCTGTGCTGGGAGATCTGCTCTCTTCAGAGCTGCCAGGCAAGAATGTTTAAATCTGATGAAGCTCTGCCTACAACCTCCTCTCTTCCCAGGTGCTCTGTCCCAGGAAGGTGGGGGCTTTATTTATAAAAGTCCCTGACAGACTGCTACCTTTTTCAAAGATGCCCTGCCCAGGGAGGAAGGAATCTAGTGACACTGTCTGTCTGCAGAGGCCTTGCGGGGCTGCTGTGGGCTCTACCCACTTCAAACTTCCTGGAAGGTTTGTTTACACTGTGATGTTAAAAGCACCTACTTGAACCTCACCAATGGCAGACGCCCCCTCCCCACACCGAACTCTCCGGTTGAGCTCAGACTGCTATGCTGGCTGGGAGAATCTCAAACCAGTGGATCTTAGCTTGCTGGTCTTCATGGGGTAGGACCTGCCAAGCCAAATCACTTCACTCCCTGCTTCAGTCCCCTTTCCATGGGAGTGAACGATTCTGTCTTGCTGGTGTTCCAGGTGCCACTGGGGTGTAAAAAAAAACTGCTCTGGCTAGCTCCATATCTTCCCAAATAGCTGCCCAGTTTTGTGCTGGAAACCCAGGGCCCTGGTGTTGTAGGCTCAGAGGGAATCTCCTGGTCTGCAGGTTGAGAAGACCATGGGAAAAGCACAGTATCTGGGCTGGAGGGCAGGGACAGTCCCTAATGGCTTCCCTCGGAGATGGAGTTTCCCAGCCCCTCACACTTCCCAGGTGAGGCAATGCCCCACCCTACTGTGGCTCACCCTCCTTGTGCTGTACCCACTGTCCAACCAGCCCCAGTGAGATGAACAAGGTACCTCAGTTGGAAATACGGAGATCACCTGCCTTCTGCATCGATCTTGCTGGGAGCTGCACGCCTGGGCTGTTCCTGTTTGGCCATCTTGCCAGCAATCCCTGATCTTTAACATTTCTTGTAGTGCAGGTCTACTAGTGATGAATTCTCTCATCTTTTATGTGTCTGAAAAATGGCTTCATTTTGTCTTCACTTTTTAGGAACTTTTTTTCTGGACATAAAATTCTAATGTGACAATTTTTGCTTTGTTTTATTTTACCTTCAAGACTTTAAGACACAATTCTGGCTTGTTGCTGGCTTTACTGTTTCGGCTGAGATACCAGCAGTCATTCTTATCTTTAATGTTTCTTTTTTCCCTGATTGATTTTAAGAGAGTTTCTTTTACCAGTTTTCTGCAATTTGATTGTGATGTGTTTCTGTTTAATTTTTTTTTGTTTTGGTCTTAATTGGGCTTCATTAAAATTTCTGCATCTGTGAGTCTATAGTCTTCATCAAATTGAGAAACATTTTGACCATTATTTCTTTTTTTGCTTCCTGCTTTTCCCTTCTAATTACAGATATGTTAGATCATTTGACATCATCCCATAGGTCACTGGTAGTCTTATTTCCAGCGTCGTTTTCCTTTGTGCTTCAGGCTAGGTAGCTTTCATTGGCATCTTGGAAGTTCACATATCTTCTCTAATGCTTAATCTGCTTCAGAGATTATATTTTAAATTTCTAGAAATTCCATGATTTTAAAAGTCTCTTGTATTTTCTTCCTTACTATACCCCTTTATTCCTTTAAATTTGTGTAGGCGTATCTGTTTTAAAATCCTTGTCTGTGACCGGGTGTGGTGGCTCACACCTGTAATCCCAGGACTCTGGGAGGCCTAGGTGGGCAAATCATCCGAGGCCAGGCATCCAGGCATTCAAGACCAGCCTGGCAACATTGTGAAACCCCATCTCTACTAAAAATAGAAAAATAGGCAGATGTGGTGGAGCCTACCTGTAGTCCCAGCTGCTCAGGAGGCTGAAGCAGGAGAATTGCTTGAACCTGGGAGGTGGAGATTGCAGTGAATTGAGATTGTGCCACTCCACTGCAGCCTGAGTGACAGAATTAGACTCCATCTAAATAAGAAGAAGAAGAAGAAGAAATCAAATCCTTGTCTATTACTTTTAACATCTCTGTCATTTCTGGATTTATTTATTTTGACTGGCATTTTTCCTGTTTATGGGGTCAATTTTTTTTTGGCTTCTTTTCTGTTAATTTCTAAAGGATATTGGACATTGTGACCATTATATTGTTGAACATGTAGGTTTTGTTATTTTTCTTTAAAGAATATCAAGGTTTTTTCTTAAAAAAAAAAAAAAAAAGTTACTTGACGTTCAGCTTATGTCCTTTGGAACTTACTTTTAAGCTTTGCTAGGACTAGTTTATTCTTACTAATAAGTTGAAATCCTTTTGAGGTTTCTACTGAATATCCCCAACAAGATCTTTCTGTCTATTCAGACTCAGTGAGACCGGCATATTCTGCTTTGGTCTCCTCATCCCTAGAAAGTTTTGGCAAAAAGGATTTCCTTTATCTGCTTTCCTTGTCTCTGGATTCACAGTCCCATACTGCCTGATGTCCAGTGTTTGAATACAACAGTTTCATATACTTTTCTACTTGTTTATCTCTGATTAGAAGCAGAAGTATCTGTGGCACCTTTTGATTTTCATATTGTTCTTTGATTTTCTTTAGGTTTCATGCAGATCACCTTTGTTGTCATAGTTTATCACCTCACATTGGCTATATTATAGTTAAGGAGGTTGCTGTTTTATTTACTTCACTTAGTCAAAGTACAGTCTTAAGACTATACAACTGTAAAGACATTTGGATTTCAAAAAGCCCTTGATTTAATTAGTAATGAATATTTACAAAGTCTTTTAGTCTCATAAGTAACTCCTTTTTTAATCTCTGAGTGAGCTGATTTGCTTGTCACCTTAGTCTTGATTTTATAAGTTTCCGTTTAAGAAGATGGTAGTTTGTGGTCATATATGTTTATAGGGAGGATATTCTCTTTGGAGTCTATCCCTTAGATACTCTCAAGTAGTATCTTCTGTACTAAACATACATTATAAGTATTTGTTGTTACATTAAGGAGGAAAGACTGCATTTGGTTAATAAACAATCTATCTCAGAGCTAGAAGGTGGGATATCCATAGATCCCTTCCCTTCTTTAAAATGCCACCATAAAACATAGTTTACTTCATAGCTATAAAATTATGGTCCAGCTACTTGGTTTTGTACAAAATTGCTTTAATAATAGTGAGCATACATACCTGTTTCTCTGGGTCATTAGATTGAAATGCAATATGAGTTTCGGAAATTTTAAGCAGCAAGCAAATGTTAGTTTGTAACATGACATCAGCATCTCAAGGAAGAGATCTCTAGGGGATGGGTAGTCTATCAAGGTTTCAAGCGAAAGAGGAATTTGATACAGGTGTGTAGGATATGGATAAGTAGAGTGAATTGGGAAGAAGGGGCAGTGTGAGTCAACAACTAGAATCAGGAGGATACAGAAAGTTTTAATGGAATAGCGTGGGAATTGGGAAGGGACTGGGGAGAAAGGTTGGGAGTCAGGTGAACTGAAAACTAATAATGTGCAAATCAAGGCACTGGCCACAATTTTTTGACCCAGAATTCTTTGCAACATGTAGAAGATATCACAAGAATCCTATATACCAGCATTTTATGTATCGATGCAAAAATCATCAACAAAATACTAGCAAGCAAAATCCAGCAACATATAAAAATGATTATATTCCATGACCAAGTGGAGTTTATCTCAGGAATGCAAGATTTGTTTTACATGTATCTATATATTTATTTCAATGTAATGGTCCACAGTAATAAAGGACAAAAACCATGTGATCATGTTAGTAGACACAGAAGAAACATATGAGAAAATCTAACACCACATAGAAACATGTACAAAAATGTTCACAGCACCATTATTCCTTATTGCCAAAAAGTGGAAACAACTCAAATGTCCATCAGATAAGCTGATTCACCAAAAGTGGTCTATCCACACAGTGGAATATTATTCACCCATAAGAAGGAATGACATATTTATACATGCTACAGCCTGGAGGAACCTTGAAAACACTATACTAAATGAAAGAAGCCAGTTACAAAAGGCCATATCATGTGACTATTACATAAAATATCCAGAATAGGCAATTCTGTAAACAGAAAGTTGAATAGTAGTTGCAAATGACTAGGAGAAGGAGAGAATGGAAAATGACTGCTAATGGAGTATGATGTATCTTTTTGGGATATTTATGTCCTGAAATCATATAGAAGTAATAAGTGTGATGAATACACAACTCTGTTTATATACTAAAATCCACTGAATTGTACACATCAAAAGAGTAGATTTTATGGTATATGAGTTATCTCAATAAAGGTGTGAAAAAATGAATTTTAAAGGCTTTACATTTTGCATATTAATAGCCAACATCGATTTAGCACTTACATTGTGTCAAATACCTGCTAAATGCTTTGAATATATTATTACAACAACCCTACCCCAGTGAGCAAAGTGTGGCTAAGAGGGGTTAAATTGCCTGCCCAGGGTTACATGCTAGTAAGTTATAGGGCTGAGAGTCACACCTGGAGCTTATATTCCACATTACAGTGGTACACTGCCTTTGCCTATGGGACTATACACCATCATCCCATAGCAGGAGAGAGCGATTAAAATTCGGAATGCCATATTAATGGGGGTACTTAGGAATGATCATTTCTCAGTGGAACATGCTTTGTTGAAAGAATGGTCCAAAAAGAAAAGTCAGGCACTTTATAACTGCATTTTTCTCCTTAAATATTTCCTTTAAAACTGCATCTTTAGCCTCTTTAAGTTTCATTTGTAACAAATACAGGGTTTCCATTTGACACTGTCTGATATAGGACTTGAAAGTTTTAAACTATTTCAGGTCAATTCCACACACATTTATTGAGCATTTATGTGTCCAGCACATGCTAGAATGTGTAGAGGCAAAGGTGTTGTTTGGTGTGATTCAGTCTAGCCCAGGCGATAATTGTGAATATGTAACTATTATAGTATGGTGTGTTATGGGAGCACAGAGGAAGAGGAGAATCTCTGTGCCATTACCTAAAACTGTCACGATTGTGTTGATGCTAACATTGACGATACAACTAAAATTCTGTTACTTAATATAATTTTCAAATGGATCTGTATCTAGGAGAAATGTCATTAGTTGAAGGTATTTACATTTGAATGAAAACCTACTTTATTCAAAGATAAAAGTATTTTTCAAAAAAGATAATTCTGCATAATTCCACAGTTGTTAATATTCACAACTGGGAATAATTTAGGTGTGTCTTCCCTTTCTCTTACCACTTACCTCTTTGGAGAAAATGAAATGGTAGTGGTATGGGAACCAGAATACGGAAAGAACTTTGAGGAAAGGAATGCTAGCTGTGAGGACCCTTGTGAATAATGTGTTGTTTGATATTGGCAGATAATTAACAAATACTGGTGTCATTTATTCTCAAAATCATTTCTATGCCAGATACATACATATTTCGCTGGAAGGTAGGATGGGATATTAGGTTTCACTGTTTCCTCTCCATAGCAAGTGCAGTTTTTTGTCATTCCCACAGTTCTACTTTTAACAGGCATTTAAATACCAGACCTGCAGATTTTATGTGAATTCAGTGTCCTTAAAAATCTCTTTAATTGGATGTGAAAAACCTTATAGAGATGCGGAAATAAAAACAAACAACACAGACTTAAGAACCTAAATCATACCACATGGAACATGTTCAGAAGGGATAGTATGTGTCTGATTTCCTAGGATCCTTAACACTTGGTAGGTGAGCCACCACTGAATACCACATGCTCAATGACTGCTAAACACATAGCTTCAGTGTTCTAGTGAGAATATTTAATAGTCAGGTGGCGCAAAAGTGTGTAAAAGCTGGAGGAAATACTGGGTTTTCCTCAACAATGATTTCTCATAAATCGTCTTTTTACACTTCAGATTGTATTATTCTCAACCACATTCAGGGCAAGTTAATGTTCATCTACAGCGCTATGCAAATGGCTTGTCATAAGCAAAGATCATTCCCAAGCTGAACAGTAAATGATTAATCTGATTACGCTAATGATCAACAAAGACCAGCTCATACAATTTAACATTACTTTAGGGTATTTACAGCTTTAATGTAGTTCAGCCTGAGTTGATTTCTCTGCACCCTTTATTTAGAGTCTCTTAAGAGAAAAAAAAGGTACTCCCCAGTGGTTTCCTAAAATGAAAGCTTGACAGAACAGTGTATCACAACTCTCTACTTTGCCTCTCTCTAAACCAGCTAAAGGAAATCATTGCTTTTTCATTAAGAAGTTCTGAACAGTCTTCAAATTATACTAAAGGAATCAAGATTAAATATGTCAGAGTCATATCAGAAAATTAGACAACTTAAACGTCTATTATAGTTGAATGGATTCATTCACAGTACACATTATTATTTAATCCTTCTAGGCCTCAGATATCCCAACTGTAGATTAGAGATTATTGTACCTACCTCACCAGTTGTGAGGATGAAAGAGATTTGAACGTGTTCCCCAGAAAGCATGTGTTGGAAATTTAATCTACAGTACAATAGTGTTGAGATGTGGGTACTAGTGAGAGGTTGTTTAGGTGGGTAGTAATAGAGCTGGGTACTCATCTGTTAACCCACATTAACAGATTAACGCCTTTATAAAAGGGCTTGGGGTTACACATTGTGTCGTGTTCTCTTGTGCTCTCTTGCTCTTCTATCTTTCACTATGGGATGACACCACAAAAAGTTCCTCACCATATGTGCGTCTCTCAACTTTGGACTTCCTAGCCTTTGGAAGTATAAGAAGTATCTTTTCTCTATTAGATATCCAGTCTGGGATATTATGGCAAAACTATAAATGGACTAAGAAAAGTTAGCATATCTCAAGTGTTTCGAACAGGTTCTAATTCTAAGTGTCATTAAATATTAACTGTCATTGTCTTATATTTATTTTTAAAATAAAGTTTATGGGACAGTTAATGCTTGGGAAAGTGTGGTGTAATAGACGAGGCACTGGATTCAACCAATCGTGGATCAGATACCAGCTTTCCTGCCTTGTGACTTTTGGCAAATTGTTTAGTCTGTTATTTCATGTCTTCTTCCATGAATAAGGCCTATGAATCACTCACTACAGGCTTATTTGAAGATTGAAAGTTCCAAGCATTTTGCTTGGCATATTGTAAGAACTCAGTAAATAGTAGTTGAATCTGAAACTTCCATTTGCAAATAATACGTTTGTCAATAACTGAATTCTGCTCTCCTGTGGCAACTTTACTCTCCTTTTGTTTATTTTGTAGCTTTTGTAAGTATTTTACAAATATTTTTGGCCACCAGTAAGTGTTTATTTTTTGCGTTTGCTCTTCTTTTTCACTTCTTGAAAGATTGCCTGAGTACTTGCTTGGATAAACTGATTATGAATCCTTTTTCTTTTCTGGTAAAATAATGTAATAGATGTAGAATATAGTGCTGGAATCCAGGAGCTTTTTTGAAAAGATTAACAAAATAGACCAGTAGCCAGACTAATAAAGAAAGAGAGAGAGAAGAATCAAATAGACACAGTAACGGGAATATCACCACTGATCCCACAGAAATACAAACTACCATACTATAAACACCTCTATGCAAATAAACCAGAAAATCCAGAAAGAAATGGATAAATTCCTGGACACATACACCCTCCCAACAGTAAACCAGGAAGAAGTCGAATCCCTTAATAAACCAATAAAAAGTTTTGAAATTGAGGCAACAATTAATAGCCTACCAACCAAAAACAGTCCAGGACCAGACAGATTCACAGCAGAATTCTACCAGAGGTACAGGAGGTGCTGGTGCTGGTAATACCTTATGAAACTATTCCAAACAATAGGAGAAGAGGGACTCCTCCCTAACTCATTTTATAAGGCCAGTATCATCCTGGCTCCAAAAGCTGGCAGAGAGACAACAAAAAAAGAAAATTTCATGCCAATATCCCTAATGAACATCGATGTCAAAATCCACAATAAAATACTGGCAAACTGAATCCAGCAGCACATCAAAAAGCTTATACACCACAAACAAGTCGGCTTCATCCCTGGGATTCAAGGCTCGTTCAGCATATGCAAATCAATAACACAATCCATCACTTACAGAGAACCAATGACAGAAACGACATGATTATCTCAAGAGACTCAGAGAAGGCCTCTGATAAAATTCAACACCCCTTCATGCTAAAAACTCTCAGTAAACTGGGCACTGATGGAATGTATCTCAAAATAGTAAGCTATTTATGACAGAACCAAAGCCATTATCATACTGAATGGGCAAAAGCTGGGAGCATTCCCTTTGAAAACTGGCACAAGACAAGCATGCCCTCTGTCACCACTCCTATTCAACACAGTACTGGAAGTTCTGGCCAGGGCAATCAGGCAAGTGAAAGAAATACAGGGTATTCACATCAGAAGAGAGGATTTATTTATTTAGAAGACCCCATCATCTCAGCCCAAAATCTCCCTAAGCTGATAAACAAGTTCAGCAGAGTCTCAGGATACAAAATCAATGTGCAAAAATCGCAGACATTCTTACACACCAGTAACAGACAAACAGCCAAATCAGGAGTGAACTCCCATTCACAATTGCTACAAAGAGAATAAAATTCCTGGGAATACAGCCTATAAGGGATGTGAAGGACTTCTTCAAGGGGTACTCCAAGCCACTGCTCAAGGAAATAAAGGGAGGACACCAACAGATGGAAAAACATTCCATGCTCATGGTTAGGAAGAATCAGTATGAAGAAAATGGCCATACTGCCAAAAGTAGTTTATAAATTCTGTGCTGTCCCCATCAAGCTACCATTGACTTTCTTCACAGATTTAGGAAAAAAAACATTAAATTTGATATGAATCCAAAAAAGAGCCCATGTAGCCAAGACAATCCTAAGCAAAAGGAACAAAGCTGGAGGCATCACGCTACCTGACTTCCAACTATGCTACAATGCTACAGTAACCAAAACAGCATGGTAACAAAACACAGACCAGTGGAACAGAACAGAGTCCTCAGAAATAATATTACACATCTACAACTTTCTGATCTTTGACAGACCTGACAAAAACAGGCAATGGGGGAAAGGATTCCCTATTTAATAAACGGTGTTGGGAAAACTGCCTAACCATATGCAGAAAACTAAAAGTGGACCCCTTCCGTACACCTTATTCAAAAATTAAGATGGATTAAAGACTTAAACCCAAGACGTAAAACCATGAAAACCCTAGAAGAAAACTTGGGCAATACCATTCAGGACATAAGCATGGGCAAAGACTTCATGACTAAAACACCACAAGCAATGGCAACAAAAGCCAAAATTGACAAATGATATCTAATTAAAGAGATTCTGCACTGCAAAAGAAACTATCATTAAACAGGCAACCTACAGAATGGGAGAAAATGTTTGCAATCTCTACCTCTGAAAAATGGCTGATATCCAAAATCTACCAGGAACTTAAACAAATTTACCTGAAAAAAAAATTTCATCAAAAAGCGGGCAAAGGAAATGAACAGACACTTCTCAAAAGAAGACATTTATGTGGCCAACAAACATTTGAAAAAAGCTTATCATCACGGGTCATTAGAGAAGTGCAAATCAAAACCCCAATGAGACACCATCTCAACACCAGTTAGAGCAGTGATCACTAAAAAGTCAGGAAATAACACATGTTGGAAAGGATGTGGAGAAACAGGAGGGCTTTCACACTGTGGGTGGGAGTGTAAATTATTTCAACCATTGTGGAAGACAGTGTGGCAATTCCTCAAGGATCTAGAACCAGAAATACCATTTGACCCAGCAATCCCATTATTGAGTATATACCCAAAGGACTATAAAACATTCTATAGATACACATGCACATGTATGTTTGTTGCAGCACTGTTCACAATAGCAGAGACTTGGAACCAACCCAAATGCCCATCAATAACACACTAGATAAAGTGTGGCACATATGTACCATGGAATACTATGCAGCCATAAAAAAGAGTGAGTTTATGTCCTTTGCAGCGACATGGATGAGGCTGGAAACCATCATTCTCATCCAACTACCACACAAATAGAAAACCAAACACTGCATGTTCTCAAAAGTGGGAGATGAACAAGGAGAACACATGGATACAGGAGAATATCACACACTGGGGCCTGTTGGGGGGGTGGGGGACCTAGGGGAGGAGTAGCATTAGGAGAAATACCTAATGTAGATGACAGGTTGATGGGGGCAGCAAACCACCGTGGCACATGTATTGCTGTGTAACAAACCTGCATGTTCTGCACCTGTATCCCAGAATTTAAAGTATAATAATAATAATAATAAAAAGAATACAGTGTTAGAAGAAGATCCTTGATGCCTATTAAGGAACTCACTTATGATTCCTTGCTGTGGCCTAGAGTGGTGGCAACTCCTTCAAACTGAGTTTGCTGGAATGGAGTTCTGATCTAGGGAGAAATTTCTTTGCAGAAAAATGTTACATAGTTTCCTTTGTTTTTCAATAGTTGTGCAAAGACCACCTCACCTACAGTGGTGAGGTTAGGGTACTTATTAAAACGCAGATTTCAGGGATCCACTTAAGATTTTCCAAGTTAGAATTTTGGAAATAAGTCCTGGATTTCTCATTTTAAGAAGCTTACTCAGTGATTCTTACACTGATGGACATTGAAGAATCACAAATTTGCCCATGCCTATGTCCTGAATGGTATTGCCTAGGTTTTCATCTAGGGTTTTTATGGTGTTCGTTATGTTTAAATCTTTAATCCATATGGAGTTAATTTTTGTATAAGGCATAAGGAAGGGATCCAGTTTCAGCTTTGTACATATGGCTAGCCAGTTTTCCCAACACCATTTATTAAATAGGGAATCCTTTTCCCATTGCTTTTGTCCGGTTTGTTGAAGATTGGATGGTTGTAGATAAGTGGCGTTATTTCTGAGGCCTCTGTACTGTTTCATTGGTCTGTAGCTCTGTTTTGGCACCAGTATCATGCTATTTTGATTACTGTAGCCTTGTAGGATAGTTTGAAGTCAGGTAGGGTGATGCCTCCAGTTTTGTTTTTTTCACTTATGATTGTCTTGGCAATGTGGGCTGTTTTTGGTTCCATATGAAATTTAAGGTGTTTTTTCCAATTCTGTGAAGAAAGTCAATGGTAGCTTGATGGGGATAGCACTGAATCTGTAAATTACTTTTGGCAGTATGACCATTTTTCCGATACTGCTTCTTCCCAACCATGAGCATGGAATGTTTTCCCATCTGTTTGTGTCTTCTCTTATTTCCTTGAGCAATGGTTTGTAGTTCTCCTTGAAGAGGTCATTCACATCTCTTGTTAGTTGTATTCCTAGGTATTTTACACTCTTTGTAACAGTTGTGAATGAGAGTTCACTCATGATTTGACTCTATTACTGGTGTATAGCCATGCTTGTGATTTTTCACTCATGATTTGACTCTGTTACTGGTGTATAGCCATGCTTGTGATTTTTGCACATGGATTTTGTATCCTGAGACTTTGCAGAACTTGCGTATCAGCTTAGGGAGATTTTGGGCTAAGATGATGGGGTCTTCTAAATACACAATCATGTCTTCTGCAAATAGAGGTAAGGTGACTTCCTCCTCTTTTCCTAATTGAATACCCTTTATTTCTTTTTCTTGCCTGGGTGCCCTGGCCAGAACTTCCAGTACTATGTTGAATAGGAGTGGTGAGAGAAGGCATGCTTGTCTTGTGCCCATTTTCAAAGGGAATGCTTCCAGTTTTGGGTCATTCAGTTTGATATTGGCTTTGAGTTTGTCATTCATAGTTGTTATTATTTTGAGATACATTCCATTGATACCTAGTTTATTGAGAGTTTTTAGCATGAAGGGCTGTTGAATATGGTCAAAGGCCTTCACTGCATCTGTTCAGATAATCATGTGGTTTCTGTCTTTGGTTCTGTTTACATGATGGATTAGGTTTATAAATTTGTGGACTTCATGACTAAATCACCAAAAGCAATGGCAACAAAAGCCAAAATAGACAAGTGGGATCTAATTATACTAAGGAACTTCTGCACAGCAAAAGAAACTATCATTAGAGTGAACCAGCAACCAGCAGAATGGGAAAAAATTGTTGCAATCTACCCATCTGACAAAGGGCTAATTGTTTGTAAAATTATTAATTTACAAACAAAAAACAACCCTATCAAAAAGTGGGCAATGGATATGAGCAGACATCTCTCAAAAGAAGACATTTATGCGGCCAACAAACGTAAGCAAAGAAGCTCATCATCACTGGTCATTAGAGAAATGCAAATCAAAACCACACTGAGATACCATCTTATGCCAGTTACGATGACAATCATTTAAAAAATCAGTAGACAACAGATGCTGGAGAAGATGTGGAGAAATAGGAACGCTTTTACACTGTTGATGGGAATGTAAATTGTTCAACCATCATGGAAGACTGGTGATTTCTCAAGGATCTAGAACTAAAAATATCGTTTAACCCAGCAATCCCTTTACTGAGTATATAACCAAGGGACTATAAATCATTCTGTTATAAAGACACATGCACACGTTTATTGCGGTACCGTTCAATACCAGTATTAAATGTTTGCAAACATTTCTACAAGTTCATATGTACTATAAAACTATACAGAATTGGCAATGTAGTAAATATCTGACTGAAGACAGGAACTTACTGGCTTGTGAACAAAGTTCTACTTTGATTGTATTTCTCAGAAGAAGCTCTAGCTCAAAGTACAGCTATTAAGTAAGAAGACATTTCCATAAGCCACACTACATAAACAAGTAGTACCATAGCTACTCCTGGGCCACTTTAATCTATTTGTAGTTAATTACATTTCTCCCTCACTCTTACTCTTCATATATTGGAGCAGCCCTTGAACCCAGACAGCCACTAACCAACTTTCTGGCTGTAAAGAGAGATGACTTTGACAATCTTAGAACTAAGGTTTGTCTTTCATTCCATAAACATTTTTAAATCCCCATTGTGTGCCAAGCATTGGTATTTATAAAGATTCTCTTGAGTCCATCCATCCATCCATCTTTCTAGCACTTGGATGCTTACTTCACAGTACACACAAAAGTTAATTCAAAGTAGATCATAGGTGTAAATGTAAAACACAAAACTATAAAATTTCTAGAAAAGAAAATAGGAGAAAGTCTTTGTAATCTTACATTAGGCAAAGATTTCTTAGACACAATACCAAAAGCTTGATACGTAAAAGAAAATATGAATAAACTGGACATCATCCAAATTAAGAATTTCTCCTTAAAAGACACTGACTGGGAGAATTTGCAAAGCACAAAGGACTTTTATCCAGAATATACAAACAATTTTCTAATTCAACAATAAGAAAAACAAACAACCCTTGTCCCCAAAATGTGCAAAGATTTAAAGATACTTACTTCACCAGAGAAGATACACAGTGCCGAATATGCAAATCAAAAGACACTCAAAGGTATAGAATTTGAAATTAAAACCACAGTGAGACAACGCTATATACCTATGTGAATGGCTGAAATGTAGAAGACTAACCACATCAAATGTTGGTGAGGATATGAAGGAGTTCAAAGTCTTACACAATACTGGCAGGAATGTAAGATGGTACCACCACTTTGGGAAACAGTTTTTCAGTTTCCGATCCTACCACATAATCTAGCCATTCCATTCCTAGGTATTTACCTAAGAGAAAAGGACATATATGTCCATACAAATATTTGTATGTGAATGTTCATAGATACTTTTATTTGTAGTAGTTCCAAATGTTCAACAGCTGAATGGATAAACAAATTGTGATACAGGTAGAATATCTCTTGATCAACGTGTAGAACCAGAAATTTTGGATTTGGGATATTTTTTAGATTTTGGAATATTTGCATTATACTTTCCAATTGAGCATCAGTGATCTGGAAATACAATATGCTCCAATGAGCATTTCCTTTTAGAATCATGTTGCTCCTCAAAAAGTTTCAGATTTTGGAGCATTCCAGATTTTCTGAATTCAGAATACTACTCAGCAATGAAAAGGAGTGAACTGATATAACATGGATATATCTCAAAATAATTGTGCTGAGTAAAAACAGCCAGACAAAAGAGTATAGATGTTGCCATTTATATGAAAGTCTAGAAAATGCAAATAATCTATAGTGCCAGAAAGCCTGGCAATGTGGGGGGTGGGAGTAGAGGGAGAGATGAGAAAGAGATTACAAAGGGGCACCAGGAAACTTGTGAAGGTGATGGACATATATTTGCCATGAACTGTACTGATGGTTTCATGAGTAGATGGATACATATGCCAAGACCTATCAAATTGTGCACTTTAAATATGTGAAATCTATGTATCAATTATACCTCAATAAAGCTGTTAATAAAGATACATTAAATAATACAGATATTAATTCGTTAGAAAAATTATGCCATATATCTCTTTGTTGTCCTTTTCAGACTACTGGCAGGAAAATTGTATTCAGTCTACCTGATGACTTAACATATGATACAATGGTTATAATCAAAGTAAAATGTATTAGAAATAAATCTCTTACATTTTGAAATAATTAGAGCCCAACAGGGAAAAAAATAAGTGAATTTTTAAAAAGCTTTAAGGAAAGCAAAAGACAGTGAAAAATACATCAGAGGCCAAAAAAATAAACTCTGACAACTGGTATGAAGAAAGGAGGCAGTATTTCAAATTATAAATCTAAATAAGAATAAAGTTTCATAGTCACTGTAAAGTTTATCAGTTCTTATTTATATGCATAAAAGGTAGAAGAAAAAATACTGAGCTAAGGCCTGCCTGGGTAGGTAAGGGAGGAAAGTTCATTTCAGGTTGAAAAAATGGCATGTGCAAAGTCACAGAAATGTCAAAGCCATGTCTCATTTAGGGTTTTGCAAGCAGTCTAGTGAGGCAAGTATAAAATGAGCAGTCATAGGAAATGAAGGTGGTGAGAAAGGGAGGGGTCAGGTCGTGAATCAATCTGTCTGTTACCCTAAGGAGTTCAGACTTTGGTATATATGGATACCCAAGTAGAGATGTCCACTCTACAGTTAGACGTCTAGAGCTCAAAAGAGAGGTTGACAATTTAAAGCAAGCTATTTCAGGGAAATCTCTTGACATACTGTGTTGATTCATTCATGGATGGGTGGATGGATGGATGGTTAGATAGACAATGACAATAGTTCCTGGATCATGTTTTGAAGACTGCCCTGCCTCCAATTGAACTGCCTTTGCGATGCTTGCCTGTTTCAAGCATAAGTTTTCCATATTTGTATGCGTCTATTTCTATACTCTGTTGTGTTTACTGATCTGTGTGACTATTGCATCACAAATGCCACATTATTTTGAGTAGTGTAGCTTTATAACAACAGGAAATTTTTTATCTTCACAAATACAACATTTAGCTTTTAGAAATACTTAAAACCCTAAGTAGCCTATTGCAGTGTAGAGAGAGCAAGTTTCAGCTGTTTTTCTTGACAGAATCTACATTTGATGATACTTTATCTCTAGAGAGGCTTGCATTTATTTGGAGGGGAAATAATAACCTGACTTCTAGTTACCTCTTAGTTTCTTCTCTGGAAGGACATTATTTGCAGACACTAGAGGACTTAAGGGAGAAAAGCATTTGTCCAGAGTAGAAAGCCGACTTGTAATTTCCATATTAGTAGTGGTGGATGGAAAATTTTCACAGGCTTATTCAATGATCATATAATCCTCAAACCCCTTTTCAGCTGTAGTTATTTACTGCTTTATCAATCTTTTCTAACTTTGCAGGCTACTTGAGAAGTTGTATAGATTCTTCCAGAGTGAACATGTCACTTAAATGTGGATTTGAACATGGCTTCTGCCATGATTACTCTTGGGAGATGGGACCTACTGGTACATCACAAAGTATCTGGAACAGTTAACATCAAAAACCTTATTTGAGGTGGCTGCTTTCCATTTTACTAAAGCAACAGGGCTTCAGAAAGCAAACAAGTTTACTCAGATTAAAGATGGGATTAATTTCTCCGTATGCAGCTAAATACATAAGCAGTGCATGTAAATATTTAATAAATGAATATAAAATAGTTCTTATAAACACAAGTCTATAAACCACATCAATAAAGTACAGGAAAACAGTTTGCATTTTGCTTGGTATAGTGTTTTCTTTACTCAGATTAACAAATGATGACCTCAACATTAGTCAACAAGATAGTAGAGAGGTCATCAAAGCAAACTACAGGAGAGTCCAGATTGATTCATGCCAAACAAATGTTTGTCGCTAACAGCTGTATTATCACTCATTCTAATTTACGCAGCTGGGGTTCCCCTTTCATATCCTAAGTGAGCTAAATGTCATGTTGCATGATACAAGCCCCATCTCTGCTGCTTAAGTCATGAATCAGGTCAGCTCTTTTAGTTAGCTTCACCCCTCACTGTACACGGGGGAAGTGGCTTGCTACAGTTTTAGCTATTTTTTAAAACAGCTAATAGGCCTTTTTCTAAGGTTGTGTGAGTCCATTATTGAATCATTCAGCATTTTAATAAAAACTACCAGTTAGATTGAATGTCATGAAGATATTGAAAAAATCAGTTTCATGTGGAAAAATCTTTGGTTATGTAAGTTTTAAACTAGTAGCGTAAAACTTCTCTTTTAAAAAAATTCTTAAAACCTGAGGACTGAAGAGTAAGAAGAAGTATGGTATAGTCTCTGCCTGCTGGATGAGATTCCATGATTTATTCTCTGACTATGCTAAGTCAAAGATTCTGCAGTTAGATAACTCCTCAGAACTCAGGCTGAGTTTGAACAGGTCCTAAAGGTGTTTATCCCTTTAGTTCACCTAGTTAATGGGGCTTAGAGTACTCTTGACTACTCCATGCTTCTTCCTATCAAAGCAGGACAAGACAAGCAAAACCTTGAGTTTTAAAATTTGTCTGAAATAGAAATGGAAGAGTCTCATGTGACAAAAGGATGGCTAAATGTACAGGGCAGTTGATCTAATTGGTACATGTTAGTGATAGATGATGTGTTTAACTGTCAGAAACCTGCTCACAGCAAAGGGGAGCCAATCCCCAGGAGAAGGTCTAGAGAAGAGGCAGGAAAAGAGCCTGAGGCTCTGTGTGCACATTCTGAGACCAGTCTTCTGGCTCTGCCACTCAGTGGGTGCCTGTTTTGCAAGTCATTTCTTGACCTCTATGACTCTTACCTTTTTTTTTCCGATTATAAATAGGATAATAATTCTTGCCTTCCAGGATTGTCATAAAGATTAAATAATGTTTGTAAAAACAAGTAGACAGAATAGGTGCTCAATCAACAATAACATTAGCTGGACACGATGGCTCACGCGCATAATTCTAGCACTTTGGGAGGTCGAGGAAGATTGTGTGAGCTCAGGAGTTCGAGACCAACCTGGGCAAGATGGTGAGCCCTGGTCTTTGCAAAAAATAAAATAAAATAAATTAGCCAGGCTTGGTAGTGTGCACCTGTAGCCCCAGCTTTTCTAGAGGCTACAGTGGCAGGATTGCTTGAGCCCAGGAGTTTGAGGATGCAATGAGCCGTGACCACAACACTGTTTTCGAGCAATTTTCATATTCTGGCTCATTGACTTGACAAATTATTGAAAGTTTGGCCCTGGTGGCTCATGCCTGTAATCCCAGTGCTTGGAGTCCTCCTCCCTAGGCCTTCATTGAGGCCAGGAGTTCAAGACCAGCCTGGGCAACGTAGTGAGACCCTGTCTGTACCAAATATTTTTTCTACTTAGCTAGGCACGGTGGCAAGTGCCTGTGGTCCTAGCTGCGCAGGCCGAGTTGGGAAGATTGCTTCAACTCAGAATTTCAAGGCTGCAGTGAGCCATAATCACACTACAGTTCAGCCTTGACAAGAGAGAGAGAGACCCTGTCTTAAAGAAAATCTTCTGTGTGTACATACACATATTTTTAAAAGTGAGTCATTGTAGCGGGGAGGACAGCTATTAAACAAGCACAGTGTGAGAGTTATGTACAAAGCATTGTGAGATCAGAGAAGAAGGAACACCAAACCCTGCAGGGAGGGTAGGGAAGGAAGCTAGCTTCTCAGAGAAGTCAAAGAGTTCTCTCTGTAAAAATGAGTTTATCAAGTAAGCAAGGGTGGAAAGGCATTGCACGTAGGTGGAGCAGCTTATACAAAGACACAGAGGCATGTTCCAGGAAGGACAAGGGGTTTTGTGTGGTTAGAGTCATGAGTGTGTTGTGTTGAGAATTGTAGGAAACAAGGTTTAAACTGCTGTTGCCACATAAACGAATTGCTTAGATGCCTTGATCCTGTTTCTTTCTGGTGGAAATCTAGACAGATTAATTTGGCCTGTTATTTCTGAGTACTTCAGAAAGACAAATACCCAATCCCCATATTTTTGGAATTTCTATTCCCAACACAGTTGGAACCAGGAAGCATAACAATGAAACATTAAGAATGGAGAAGAGGGAAGAAGCAGAGAGTAAATCTATTTGGGATTTATGAAAAGGTATTACAGAAAGCAGGCATCTTTAACTAGTTTACTGGGATCTCTAGTAAAGATTTATTTTTCTATTTTTAAAAAGGTATTAATATCTCTGAGATGAAAGTTACCTTCATATGTGTAATAAAATAGCTCTGAGTAGGAACTCACTCTAATATGAGTAATTAATAAAAAGAAAAATTTTACCCAACTTTAGAAACTGTGTTCAGGGAGCAACTGCCTTGAATAAAGAAGGCATGAAAAGCCTTTTGTATTCCTTTTTGTCCTGTATAACAAATTATTTTTCTTGCAAAGCCCCAAATTGCTTTCCCCTACATTGCTGCATTTCTGTGAACATGATTCCAGTACACTGTGGCTCTTCCAGGGATACTCCTGATATCAATCTTGAAGCCTATTCAAACGAGGATGGGAGTCAGAGTTGAACTGTGCCAACATTCCTGCTGAGAATTAGCCCAGTTTCATTATGTGTGAAGGAGCCCCCAGTTCAATGCCCTTGCATGTTTAGGGTACACAGAGCTGAGAGGCTCTGCAGGGAGTGCAAAGTTAAAAAACTGCATGATAGGAACGCTATCTCTTACTCTTTCATAATGAGCTCTGTGCAGAGAAGCTAAAAAAAGATCAGGTTTTTATTCTGTGCAGCTGTGGTGTTCTTGTAAGAAGCTACTTCTGCTTCGTAAGTCAAGAAAAACACAAGAATTGTGGACAGACTCTCAGAATGAGCAGGGTCTCCAGGAGTCCCATCTGTCTTTTTTTAACTCCTTCAATTAACTGGAGTACTAAGGGAGAGATTTGTTGCTTCGCCTGTGCCTTCATTCTACAGATGAAGAAACTGAGATGCAGGGGAAGGTGAAGTGGCTTTTCCAAATTGAAGATTCATTACAAGTCAAGCCAGAGTTTGTAGTACCAGGTCTTCTGACTTCTGTGGGCCAAACTGTAGTCCTTAAGTCTTAATATGGCTATAATTAGCCAGGTTGTCAGCAACCGGGCCAGGGGTATCACACAAGTACACTGTAAAATCTTTTTTGCTTGGAAGAAAAGATGATGGTGAACTACAAATTTGATGTCTATGCCTTTATCCTATTTAATTTATATTTACATCATTTACAGAAATTTCTCAAACTGTATGTTTACCGTTTTATCTTACAAATTGCCAATTTTATCAGAATAGGACTTGGTGTCGTCAAGTACGTCTCTGTCAACCTGGCTTTTAACCACTTGGAAGACCTATGCGCCCTTGCAGCCTCCTTTATCTTACCATGCACTCCCACCTTCTGGACATATCAGGAGGGGGCACGTACCCCTGAGGAACCACACTTAAACTTTTCCATTTTATAAGGATTGGTCAATCCTAGGCCTTTATGTGTAATTCATTCTTTTTTAGCCTTTCTAATCCCACAGTTTGACTTTGGAAACGTATGGGTTATAATAAAGTACTGAAGAACTATAATCTGTTCAGATCTAATATTAAATGAGACCCAGATTTTCTTTTTAGTGTACTGCAAAGACATATTTATTTAACACCTAGTAGGTTTACATGGGAGTCCTTTTAGCTGTGAATTCCTTTTTGGTAAGGGACTATGCCCAGTCCTGCACCTGGCACACAGTAGGAGAACTATGAATATGTGTTGAACGAGGGACATTGGCAAAAGCCAGGGTTTTTTAGGAGTGTTCAGTCCTGAGGCCACTTTAGATGGAAGTGGTTCTCCCATAACCTAACACATCCAGTTCTTTCTTGAAGTGCAACTCGACCTCTTCCACAGATGAAGTGGAAAGGCGTTATTCATCTGAGACTTGTCTTGTGGTGTTTACCACAAATTTGGTTTCTGAGGAAAGGCTGGCAAAGCATTGATGCAGGAAAAATTATTCTTAGGTATTCTGCTCTGATGATCATAGACTGAGTGAAACTTTTACTTACGTATAGTTACTGTCACCATGAAAATAATCACTTGCCGACACTTCCAGTGGCAAAAAATAACAACCCCTAGAATGGTCTGATGAATATTCGGGAGTACGGCTAACAGAAATGTAATGCCAGCTGCGCCAGCAGTGTCTGCCAACCCCAGATATTGATTCAGCATCTTACTATGTGTAAAACCGATGATTTTTTTTGTTGCTTTTACTTATTTCTTTAATGTAAATCTGAAGGCAAAATTAAGTTTTATAACTGATGATTTATGAACATTATGTATACAGGAGGTGCTGTTCCTACTTACTTTGGAATCAGCTTGGAGTGCAGGGTTAAGATTTTGGTGGTATGTGACACACATTAGTGTTCAGTAAATGTAGAAAGAGAACAGAAGACAGACAGAATGCTGAGAGGAAGGAAGGGAAGGAGAGGGAGTAATCCCAGGCCTGGGCCCTGGCATTAGCCGGCAGATAGTCGTACAGCTTCTGTCATGAACCTGCTGGGGTGCCTCGCGACGTTCATTACCTACTAACTTTTAAGTTTGCTCATCTCTAAAATGAGATAAAACATACTTTGTAGGGTTTTTGAGAGGCTTAAATGACAATGCATGTAAATATCTAACGTAGACTACTCAGTAAATAGTAGTTTAATTTAATGAATAATATGTTTGTGATTTCCCCTAATTGTCTTGTTGAGAAAGCACTTACCTGTTTATCTTCCTGGACTTTAAAATGAGTCCACATGTGTTAATTTGGATTCCCCCAGAGTAGAGCAAGCAAGCACAATGACATTCCTCAGAAGACCAAGCAGTCACAGATGATGGCATCCTCAGGCAACACCCCTCCCTGGGTACTGGCATTGAGTCAGGGGATTGCTATTTCCCAAACTGCCCTTCAGTGGGAGTTCCCCCTCTTACCAGGCATCTCAGGCTCCAGTCATAATTTTCACCGTTCCCAGAATAGAGGGCCAGATTCTCCTTCCTTTTGTGTCTGCCTGTTTTATTCTCAGAGGAGCATGTTTGTGTGAGAACAGGGCCTTCACTGAGCCCAGGTCTTCCTGAGGCCCTTGCCTGGAAATGGAAGAAACACAAGCTATCAAGGGTCGGGGAGGGGCCAGTCTGGCAGGTTAGCCACAGCTCACCCATCAGTTTTCAGGGCCAGGTGTTAGCATTTTACAACACCTTGGTAAGTAAGATTTTCAGCAAATCGAGAAACTCTAGTTCTGCATCTTTCATAGACATCACTTTTTCCCTCCAAGGTTAGCTTTTCTCAGGATGGGGATACATTTTCAAAAATTTTTTACAAGGAGGCAGAGTTACAGCTAATTAGTAATCTGGAGACCAAGGGAGAAGTTGGAGTTTCTCCAGTGTTTTTCTGAAGGAGTTAACAGCATAGGCAGGCTGGGAGATCAAGGGAAGACCTGCTTAGGAAGGTCCAGAAATCTCCTTACCATCACCACCATTTATTTCCATTGAACATGGAAGAAAAGGGAGGCCCTGGCTTCTCACATTTGCTCATGGTTAGCATGTCTGCACACTTACTGTGTGGAAGGCTGCTTTCTAAGTGCCACATATGGTAGGTAGACCACTTCTCAGGACAATGGAATTCTGAACTACATAGTATTTTTATTCCCATTTACAGAGGAGGAACCAAGGCTCAGAGACAATAAATACATTTCCTAAGCTCAAACAGTTGGAAAGTGATAGAACTGGTTAAAAAACAAAACAAAACAAAACAAAAAACTGCGGGCAGCCTGGCTCCAGTCTTTTCTCCTACCCAGGGTCCTCTACTGTCTGAGAAGTCCTTAGTCCTACTAGAGGATCTCAACAAGGGACTGCAGGAGTGGAAAGTAAATTTAGTGTTTCTCTTCCACAGGCTTTTAAAATATTTAATTTGCAGGAAAATTTCAGAAACAAGTAGCATGTTTTCATCTCAACAAGACCAAATTGCCTGTATGGTGACTCTGCTCTGCATTTTCCATAAAGTGACCTGTGCTCTCCTGCAGAGTCCCACACTTTTGCAGGTTAGGTTGCCAGGGAGCATTCACGGAGTTGGAGTTGAGCTTGTAGGATTTTACCAGGGATCCCTGCTGAAGGGGGAGCGGCCATGGGGAAGTGGAACTGACACCACCTCTGCCAGCCCGTTGGGTTATCATGGAGTATATATCGTTCCTCAGAGCCCAGTCCTGTGCTGGGCTGAAAGGGTAGGGCCTTTTTACCCCTGCCATCACCAGTGGGTGGATATGGGCCACTTGGAAGGGGGCATCCCCCTTGGGCAAGGGAGCTCTTTTCAGCTGAGGTAGAGCCTGAAGGAACTGACAGCTTCAGGCTCTCTCCCAACAGTACTCCCCATCACTAAGGTAGAGTTCTGCCTTGAGCAGGGGCTCTAGGTAGTGGGTCTTTGTTTCCATTCTGACACTTTCATTGCCAAGGTGAGTCTACTCATTGGCAATTGCTTTCTCCTAACTCAGCCTCTTGTTTACTTGGATTCAAGATAAAAGGCATTTACAAGACTGCACAAAAAGAGACAGATTCTCAACTGTCTTGTATCCTTTTACTGTAGCCCTAGGCAGAGGCAAAGGTTTAATACTGATAGTCTCTTTGAAGCATGTAATAAAAATCAAGGCTGGCATTTTGGGAGATACACGAACAATTTGTTTTACACTCATATCTTTCAAGTGGCACCAGTTGGCTTTTTTCTGGAGCCGGAGTCCACAGCTAAAGGCCACAATGCACTGACGGAAATCTCTAGTTACATTTTGCTTGCCAGTTGCCTTTAGTGAAATCTCTCAGTGATTAGGATTCCAGATAAAACTCCCTTTTCCTTACTCCTTCCGTCATGAAACTAAAGCCGTCTTCCAGTTCACTCCTGCATGGACATTAAACTACCCCCTGCTAACTTACATCTAGTCTACCCAAGTTAATGCCAAGAGCTGTCCCTGCGTCTTTCAATGGGTCGTTTTGCCTTTTAGGGTTTGTTACTGTTGAATCCCGTTGTTGCCCCCACACTGGCATTGGCCAATGACTATCTCAGCTACAGGGTGTGTAAAACCTGTCTCCATTTCCATTCTTTCAGGTTGGAAAGCTTATCCAGGAAGCAGCTGGAAGAAGTAATTTGAAGAGAGTAACTCTGGAACTTGGAGGGAAAAGTCCTAATATTATCTTTGCTGATGCTGACTGTAAGTCAACCACAGGTCCCATGCATGAACCAGCACACACCCTTTGGTGCCCTCTTTTGATAGCTTCAAAGATCTTTTGCTAGTGTCCTAAGAGCAGTCAAGAAGATCTCCTCTCTCCATGCTCAGAGCTGTTATAAATAATATATATATATGTATAAAAGAAGATTTCCTCTAAGGAGAAAATAGTTTAATATTGAGGAAAGAGCACTTACCAACTGATGACTGAACAATTTGTTTTCTAGACACTAATGAGCCATTTTGATTCTGTGATGTTGTAGAATAGGGTGGATGACCTGAAGGCTTGGTCAGTGGTGTATAGCTAAAAGATAAATGGTCTCAGCTGCCGAGCATCTGAAAGATGGTCTCTCTGCCTACATTCAAGAAATCTGTAACTTTTCAACTGTGCCTGGTGGCTGGTAGATCATTATAAATAAATATTAATTCACCATCCCTACCAGCATTTTCCAAACCCACAGCCCCTTCTCTGTTTAGTCAATTCCAACCCCTTTGTGCTACTCCCATGACTTTAATTTGCGATGACAGCACACATAGGTCACTTCAGTATGAGTAATCCTAAAACTGAGATGATGCCACCTTGCCAGTAGGACCTTACAGAGGCTTTGAGCAGTAACCTGAGAAACCCCATGTCTCCAGGAAGGATGCCACCTCAGCCATTCTGCACAGATGTGACCTTTCTGTTTTTGAAAAGCCCTCCAGGCAAGGAGAGCTTTACCTGGTGAAGTTGTGCTGCTCCCATGACTTTCAGTTATGACGACAGCACAGGTAGATGAGTTCAGTGTGAGTAGTCGTAAAGCTGAGATGATTCCACCTTGCCAGAAGGACCTTACAGAGGCTTAGAGCAGTAACCTCAGAAACGCCATGTCTCTAGGAAGGATGCCATCTAGGCCATTCTGCACAGGTGTGACCTTTCTGTTTTGAAAAGCTCTCCAGGTAAGGAAATCCCAAAATCTCATTCATTGATTCTTTTTTTTTTTTTTGCTTCACATTTTGCCAGGCAGAGCTGCTTTCCCAATTTTACCATCAGAGAGATCAGAATACGGAAAGCAGATCACTTGAATTTCAGCCCCAGCTTGGAATTTGCAGAGTTCAGCTTTAGCTTTATATTAGTTGTCAAGAGAATCAGAATTCTTATGCCTGTTCCTCTTGAGGACTAAGTACTCCATCGGCATAACATTGATTGATTCGTTTTTCAGTCAGTCAGTCATTTAGCAACTAATGCACATCGGATTAAGCTATTTTGAAGTGTAAGATATGAGAGATGAAAATGGAAGAGAGAGCGTATGATTTTACACAATCCTATGTCAGCCTAGAGGAAATTTAGTGTCTTCAAAGAAGACCCATCGGTGGTACAGTTTAATCTCCCAAATACTAAACATTACAGCTACAAGGCCCTATAGATTAGGAGTTGTAAATTGGCCAAATACAAAATATAGACATGTTTACCTGTATAAACATCACACTGTGTTTAAAACACAAAAGCTGCACATTAACATATTGATCTCTCTGAAAACTGGAAAGATCTGGCAACCTGGGCCTCATAATTATGCATGACAACGATAAAATGTGGCGGCTTTCTTAGACTCTCCATTACATTGCTTTACCACGTGGCAGATTCATACCTTTACCTTATATGCCTAGCCCTGTGGTATATTGGGGTTTGAGACTCCTGTTACAGATGAGGTTCAGTCCTTCTATTTGCAGAATAAGAAAGAGACCCAAAAAAGTGAAGTTGTTCAAGTTCACATAGCATGTCAGGGTGTACTTAGAACTAGAACTAAGTTTCATTCCCAGTCCAGTGCTATTCATGGTTATGGCCTGCAGAGAACACATTAGACTTGGGGCTTTGGAGCGGAGAGGGAGGTGGCTTCATAGACAGGCCCCTCCCCAGGCAAAGCAGTGAGAACATGGCTGTTTCCTCTTGCAGTGGACTACGCTGTGGAGCAGGCTCACCAGGGTGTGTTCTTCAATCAAGGCCAGTGCTGCACTGCAGGGTCTCGAATCTTCGTGGAGGAGTCCATCTATGAGGAGTTTGTGAGGAGAAGCGTGGAGCGGGCCAAGAGGCGCATAGTGGGGAGTCCCTTTGACCCCACTACTGAGCAGGGTCCCCAGGTAGAAAAATCATAACCATTCCCTTTGTTTACTTAGTCCTTGACTGGCACAGAACTGGACACTCTAGTGGGACCCAACAAAGCAACATCTTCCTTTTCTGCTGCCTCCTTTATTCTCCACCATGTCTTCCTGGCTGGAAATGTAGCCAGAGAGGGATTGCTCATCTCCTATGCTTCTCTTTCCCCTTTCTAAATTTTCTCTCTGTATTTTGTGGGATTACTGTTACTTTAAGGATATTCTGACCTTTGGGACTAAGTTGGAGTCTCTTCGTTCTAAACAAAGCCCTGAGTATGAGAAGATGGCTCCTGACACTAGAAACCAGTCTCAGTCCTTCTAATCACTGAACTTTAAGACATCCCTACAAATGCCACAGTCAAGGAGGGTAGATAGCTTTCTTTCCTAGAGCCAGGCATCATTTTACAAGCTGCCAAGGAGTCTCTCCAGCGGCATGAACCACTCTGTACAGATGACGTGCAGATTATGAATGTGTAGGAAAAGAAGGGCTAGCTCACTTCCCTTTTGTTGTTATTTCTTACTCTTAATGCCTCATGTACTGTAGTGGGGTGGGGAGGGCCACAAAGTCTCTCCCAAGCTGCCAGAGTACACTTTTCACCTCTGCAGATTCACCATAATCATCAAGGCATGTTTCTAAAGCTAATTCTGGTTTTAATCTGTAGACAGGGTGTGAGAATTTTTAGAATGATTCTGTACCAGCTCTTATCTGGGTCTCTAAAGCATAAGTTTTCCTGGTAAGGGACAACATCTCCTCAGTTTAGGGACTGTTCAAGAGAAGATTGATGTTCTGGCTGAGCAATTCAAACTTGGGTGAATGTAGGTTTTTGTATTATTTACCATAGTAAGTGAATAGCTCTGTCAGTTTTTTGGGGGAAGACTGACCTTATTATTATTATTATTTGGACTAGGAAGCTAGTCCTTCACTCTTTACTGTTAATATTTTCCTCCCAGAGTTCCTCTAAAAGTGAATAGGAATTCCTTTAAAAACAAACCGGAATAAGTTTGGATGTGTACCACTATCTAAAGAGGATATTTCCTAATTTTTTGTCTCTTACTATCCATACAACTTGCTAAGTTACTCATTTCATGATAAAAGTCAATTTTTCCTCATATGAACAATAAATAATAAATCAGCCAGTGTCTCCATTTTGAAACATTTTCTAAATGTTTAGCTGGTACTTCTGATTAGGCAGTATCATCAGAGAGTACATTTACTGCAATCCTCGATATATTAGGATTAACCATACAAAACTGCCCATTTTTTCTAGGTCAAAAATTGGTAAGTAACAGCAGTTTTATATGATTTGACTGGGTGTAGTGAAACTTTGAAAGATTCTCAAGAACCTACTTATTTCCATTTTCATAGAAGGTTGTATTTGGAGTTACTAAGTCATGTCTCCCATAGATCGATAAGAAACAGTACAACAAGATCTTGGAACTCATCCAGAGTGGTGTGGCTGAGGGCGCCAAGCTGGAATGTGGAGGCAAAGGACTGGGCCGAAGGGGTTTTTCATTGAGCCCACAGTGTTTTCCAACGTCACTGATGATATGCGGATTGCCAAGGAGGAGGTATCAAATATGGTGGTCTTATGAAAGCCACATCTTTCTTGAGATAGTTTCTAGAGGATTTTTAGTAGATGATATTAGAGTTTTAGCTCTTTATATTTTATATATATATTCATTTTGCAATAATAATAAACATGGCTATGAAAATTCCAGTTTCAAGAAGAAAATTAAACCAAAGACAAGCAAGCTGGATGGAGGCCAGGTGACATGCTATGTGCTTGTGATTATTATTAGCCAACACAACAATCAGAATAGCCTACCACTGGCCTCAACAATACACTGGCAATAGTTGAGCCCTCCTAAATGTGGGTCATTAGGATGTTGACCAGGACAGAGGAAACACTGAAGCATCTTCACATCTGTGCAAGAGAGGGATCACGAGCAAGTCAGTCAGCACTCCAGAGCATTCAGTTCTGGAGCAGTGTCTGCAGGATCATGGAGGATGCCACTTTCTCTTCTGTACCTAAAGAAGACACCACTAGTATACATAGTGGAATCAAGTGATGCCGGAGAGGTTGGGGACGTGGGGGATTTTAAACAAACACTAATGTTAGACTCTTTGTGCATAATCTTATCCTAGGAAAGGTTGGGAGATTTTACAGTTTTGCACTGCTAAACTTAAATGTCATTTAAATAAACAAGGCAGAGTAAATTTGCTTTGAAATGTGGAAAACAGTTAAAGGAATGACAGAGCAGCCATGTTGAGTCATACTATCTTTTTGCAGATCTTTGGCCCTGTTCAGGAAATTTTAAGATTTAAGACAATGGATGAAGTTATTGAAAGAGCCAATAACTCAGACTTTGGACTCGTAGCAGC
This sequence comes from Ateles fusciceps, assembly GCA_036589455.1. NCBI lineage: Eukaryota > Metazoa > Chordata > Mammalia > Primates > Atelidae > Ateles > Ateles fusciceps. The sequence goes on along the minus strand of JAZHEH010003061.1, from coordinate 8,115,257 downwards.
TGTCTTTACTAACGACATCAACAAGGCCCTCACAGTGTCTTCTGCAATGCAAGCTGGGACTGTTTGGTAAGATCAGAGTCAGTCTTGTAACACATTCCACTGGTGGCATAGGGACCAGAGTGAAATAAACAGGTATCTTCTTGGAAGGATGGGGAATACCAAAAGCAACCAAACTTCACCAGAAAAGGGATACACTCCTTACTGCTTAGATCCAGAAATCAAAAGCAGATTTTAAATTCCAAATTTTTCCTCTGGAACAAAGGAATTTAAAAACAAAAACAAAACTTCTAAAAGAAATACCATGCCAGTCAGATTATTTCTGTGTGGGCAGAATTTACATGAACTCACATTACTATGTCTTCTTCTTTCAGGATCAATTGTTACAATGCCTTAAATGCCCAGAGCCCCTTTGGGGGATTCAAGATGTCTGGAAATGGGAGAGAAATGTAAGTCTCAAAGTTGCTGATCCTTGCAGAGAAATAGATTGCAAATATCAGCACAAAGCAGTACTTAAAAAATACTTTAATTATCTTACACTCATCCATTCATTCAACAAACATTTTGTTGAACACATGCTACTATAAGCTAAGTACTGCTACATATTATAGAGATGAGTAAGACACAATTTCCTTTTCCAAAGTGAGAATGGAAAAATTAACGTACCATTAATTCCCTGTATTAAAGGCTGTGATAGAAGTATATTAACATTTTGTTAGTACAGAGACAAATTAGTTAATTTTGACTGGTGGGGTCAGAGAAGACTTTAGACAGGAAGTAACATCCAGGAAAAAAAAAACAACAACAACCCACTTTTCCTCCCTTTGAAAGAAGCTGATCCATATTTTCCAAATCCTGTGACTCACAGAGGAAATATGTTCATGCCCATTCTCTCAGCCATTAGTGAATGCATATTTTCTTGAGCAAATGCTTAGTTCACAATCTAAGAATTATTGAGCATAAACTATGTACAAAGCACTACACTTGCTCTGTGGAGGAAGATGCAGGCCCTTAAGGCATTTAATGTGTTTTTAGGTAAATAAAATGAGTAACATGGAAAAAATCAGAGGAATCACAGAAAAGACTGTCCAGAGATGGAGGAGCTCAGGGATAGGGAAGATCGTTGTACGCTGGAGAAGTCAGGGCAATTTTTAGATATGATGTGCTACAGGGATTTGAATCAGCCTTTCAAGAAGAGGAACACTTGGATAGAGGGGGAATATATTTTCAAGGTTGGTGGGCAAACCAAGGTAGCAGTGGGGGAGAGTGATTATTATGGGAAAAATAGCTGTGGTGTTTGTGGGAGAAATGCAGTGAACCCACAAGGCTAGAGCAGAGGTTTACATATTTCAGATAGTTTACTAGTAATTTCAGGCTCCCAAGCATGAAGCTATAAAGTGGTTATAGGTTGGAGAATAGAACAGTTTCTAGAATCGCACTCCTTGGATTTGAATCCTGCCTCTATTACTACCCTGTGCAACCCTGGACAAATTACTTCATCTTGCTAAGCCTCAGTTACTTCATCTATAAGATGGGAATAATTATAGTACCTACCTTAGGGTTGTTGTGAGGATTAAGTGTAAGGATTAAGTATGCAAACATCCAACAGAATGTCTGGCAAGCCTTCAGAAAATGTTATCTGCAATCATCATTATTCATCAAGTAGATGAGTGTTATATAGGTGATCCCTCTTTTTCTTAACAAACCTGTAACTCTGGCAGAAGGTTCCCTAAATTTCAGCTGGTGTTACAAACTTACGTTTTGTATCTGGTATGGCAGGGGGGAGGTTGTTATCTCTTGAACCTTTTCTTCCAGTCTCCAGTGCTCCTCACTTATTTAACAGTCTGAACCTATAACCGATCTACATTTTATTTGTTCACTTCTTAGTATTCCTTCAGCTTTTACGGAGTCTTCATGTACTCCAGGTATCTCTTCATTTGCATTGGACCTTAACTTTCTGCTTCCACTTTTCAAGATGGATTCTGCTGCTCATTTCATTTCCTTCCTCTATGTCTGTGCTCTCCCAACTCTGAAGTGCTGGGGGCTGTCACTGCCTCTGAGAATGCTGCTGGCATTGATTGCGTTGTTTTAGATTGTTAACAGGGTGGATTATTAGCATAAAATATACTTTCAGTAAATGATCGCTCGTTGATGGAGCCTAATCCCAGGCTAACCCATGGTCCCTCATTGTGGACAGGATTGTGGTATCAACTGATTCTAGTTTATTCCCATCAAAAAGACTCTCCTTGCCCAGAAAGATGGTCCGTTTGGCTCTGTCTGAACTTCATGTAACAGTGCCCAAGATATTGAACAACCATTTTTCTCTGCTTGTTTTGCAGGCACTATGGTGATTTGACTTTCACAGTGCAGTTAAAGAATAATTAGGAGAGCGTGTTCTTTGATGAGACCCACTACATCTTGTCTAGATTGCATGGTTCTTTGTCTCTACTTACTCCCAAAACATGTTTTCTCTTTCTTAAATCACCCAGAGTGACAGGAAATGTGTCAAATAAAATAATCTGCTCTGTGTTGGTTCCCAACTCTTCCACCTCATTTGATACAGCCCCAGAAACTCCACATAACCCTCCATGTAGACAGAATTGTTTATCTCATGGCGTGCAAACTCCATGCAGCTTTGGTCCCTGACACCTCCCTGTCCACCCCTAAGAGGAGCAGAGACTTTAAGTGGCACTTCCCCTGGAAACTCCAAGGAGGAGCCCATGAGCTCTTCCCACAGAGAGCTGCAGGGAGGGCTGCCCTCTACAGGTTATCTGATGGGCTGCCCTCTTAATTTCCAGGCTCAGAGACTTGAGTTGAGCTTGTCTCAGGTCCTCCTGCTCAGCTAATTCTGTCTGTTTCACTTTTCCTGTCCTTTTCCTCACTTCCTCATCAAACTCCCCTGAGATGAGAGGTGGCAAAGTGCAAGCCATAAAATGTCACAAACTGAGGGGATGGAAACAATGCTGTGAACCTCAGCATTTTAAAAACTCAGGACGCTGGCTTTGAAGACGAGAAGCATTGTTAGATACTCTAAATCAGGGCTTGTCAAGTTTGTGTGTGTGCGCGCGCACACGTGCATGCATACATACAAAGAAGTCATCTGCAGTCTGGGTGATGTTTTTGTTAAGCATGCGTATCTAGGGACTCACTCTCAGAGATTCTGAGTTAATGGATCTGTGATAGGACTCAGCACCTGCGCTTTAACAAGCTTCCAGAATGACTCCAGTATAGATCACTGCCCAGGACCCAGAGAGAAGCACCCCTAGTCTAGCAGAGCTTTCCACTGTATCACACACCCAAACACTGGGATCCTACAGTCACATTTGAAAACAACCTGCCTTCTAGTGACTCATTCCCACCCTCCTTCTCAGTCCCCACCACCTGCAAGCTCCTCTGATGCAGGTGGTCTGGGGACCTTCCTCTGAGAAATGCTGCTGCAAGTCAAGTAAAAGAGGAGGAAAAAATATATATATAAAACCCTAAACAGAAACTCTTTTTTATGGGTAGTCTGAGTGATTCCTACAACGGCTGGCCAAGAGCCATCAAAACTGACAGGTTACCTTATGTCTAGGCGTGCCAAGTTGGATTTATCTTAGGGACTAGAACCTAGTCTGCTGAGGAGCACGAATCTAGGCTTCTAAATGTGACTGTGCCTTGACGTATCATCTGGCTGTGAAGGTGACCATGCCACGAGATTGGGATGCATCAGTAATGACATGCATAGCTTTTGTACATCAGTGGGCTTCTTCCCTGTTAACTGAGTGTGCCACAAAATTTGACTGGAGTAAACAAATTTGAGACAGCAATCCTGAAACAAGATAGTGAAATTGCTTAGAAACCAAACTTCAGGGCTCAGTGACCTTTGAGCAGTGTGTACCAGAGTGTGACCCAAATGACCATCTGTCTTATAGTCTCCTGGTCCTTCCCCCAGAGCTTCTGAAACCAAATTATGGGGTGGGAGTAGCGTTCAAGAATCAACAGATGAAGTAAGCCCCTTGGGTGATACTTATGTGTGCTGAAGTTCAGGAACTACTGCTGGAGAGATGACTGGGCACCAAGAGGATGGCCGACACTCAGCTGGCATCCTTCAGATGAATGGGCACTCCTGTCTCTGACCCTAGCTGCAGTGATCTTTTTCTCCTCCATGCCTCCTCAGTCGTGCTGCTCTGAGACTTCTCCCTGGCTTTCCTTCATGTCCTGGGTCCATAGCAATTCTTTTGATAGCAGATTTGAGTCCACTTCTCTGTCTCGAAACACAGTGCGCATAGATCGCTGCCCATGACCCAGAGAGGAGCACGTGCAGTTTAGTAGGGTTTTCCATTGCATTACACACCCAACACTGGGATCCAGTGGTCACACTTGAAAGCAACCATAATCGCAAGGTTTCTGATTCTGTAGACTTCCTTACATTTCTTACAACCTAGTTAGAGAGCCACATGGGAGTGAAGTGTGGCTCGGGGCCTGACCCTAATAAGTGCGTGCACAAGCCGCAAAACAAGAAGGGAGTAAACTCACTTCAGACGGGACACACATGGTGTCCGTGATGAAGAGACACATTCAGAATTGCCCAAGGACAGGAAAATGACCAGAGAGAGCCAGAGCTGAGCTGGTAATAAAGAGACTTCAAGCCTGGATGGAGTTAATGAGAGAGACACGCAAAGAGTGGGGCAATTTCAGCTGGTTTCTCTCATTCCTCTAAGTGAAATGAACTATACCGACAAGAAAACAGCATGCTTGCCCTAGTCTCGCCTTGGTTGCTGTCTTGTCTCTGTCAGCTCCGGTGCCCATGGTGCTCAGAGGAGCTGCTGGCAAAACCATTGGAGCCTTATGTAGGCCATGGTGGCTCCTGAAAGGAACCCAGAATCATTAACACCAGGACTCTCTGGTAAAGGCCAGTCACAGTAACTCTGTACCCTTTAAAACTGACTGTCTTTCTTATTTAATCCTTTCCTATTCAAGTATATCTCCTAAATGTTCTTTTATTTTTTCCTGGTCTAGAAGATATGACAAAGATGACAACAGGGTAGAACTAGAGAAAGGGGAATAGGAAGCTCTTCCTTTCTCCTTTCCTTCCTTCGTTGGTCATCAGGTACCTCCTTTGTGCCTGCTCTTGTAGGCTATGCTATACCCTATGTTTGGTGGAAGGCTAAAAGCAAAACCAGTAGGATACAACTGATCCTACTGATTTGGTGGGGGAGACAGAGATATTCAAGCTTCTCATCCTCCCAGTGTGGCAAGTGTGGTGGCTGAGGTGTGAACGAGGGACTCTGTGAACAGAGAGAAGGAAAGAGGAGTTCCTCCTGAGGCTGTTGGGGAAAGCATCACCAAAGAGTGACTTTCGAAAGAATAGAAGAAAACAAGTTGTTATTTTAAAGAAACAGATTTAGGAGAACATGCTTGATTTTATAATGAAATAGATAAAAGAAAAAAGGCACTTAAACAAGGTGAAAAGAACAAGAGAATGGAGGAGAGATGTGGAAGAGAAGGAGCACTGTGGTAAGCATCCAGAGGGACAGAACAAATGTGACCCGCTCCCACCCTCCCTGTCAGTCCCCACCACCTGCAAGCTCCTCAGAGGCTGAGACCAGCTATTTAGTTTTGCTTGCCCCAGTTTTGCTTGCCCCAACCCCAGCACCATGCTGCCTGCAGTAATAGCTCAATAAATGTTTGTTGACTGAATGAATGGCAATCTTTGATCCATGACCAGGATCCCAGAAGGGAAGTAGCTGAAGGAAAATCTGGGGGAGGTGGGGAAGATTGCTAACACTTCCCGATTCTTTTTAATCAGTAATTCTTATTTCCGACGTATATCCCCTGACCTGGTATGGGCTGTGGACCATAATTATTCAGGATTAGATTTTTAAGGTGTTGCAGATGACTTCTGCTTTTTATGGTAGGCCATTAGGTGTTCATTCCTGTTTATTAAATCTTAGGAACAATGAAAAGGAATCTAGAGCCTTTTCTTTCAGTTAAAGTGGACTAGATCTCTAAGTAAGCGATCAGAACACAGACATCCAGAGAGTAGCCAGTAGCAGAAAAAGGGTTCTGTGGGGAGGAAATCACACCACTGTCCCAAAGAACTAATACTGAACCAGTGCTGCCTTGTGGGGGAGAGGCATGGCCAAGACGTTCAGAGACCTGGGCCTGGTCCCACTGCTGGCCACAGCACTTGGCTTCTGAGCACAGCCCCGGGTTGTCTTGTGTGCCCTCCGGCCAAGGCCGACATTAATTCTCTGAGTAGGTGAGAGTCACTGCTTTTCTGTGCAGTATTCTGAAAACAAATCACCTTTTAACTTTAAAATCTGGTGACTACTCATGACATGACAGTTTCTCGGACCCTCAGAGGAAGGCTGGGCTGCCCATATATGAAGAATTTTTACATGAACACCCCAGGACCTGCCGTTCGCAGGTGATAAACTGCAGTTCCCCAGGACTCCCGCTGCACTCACATACAGCTCCCTGGACTTCTGGTATCTAACATGGCCCATTTCTGTGTTGCAGGGGGGAATTTGGCTTGCGGGAGTACTCAGAAGTAAAGACTGTGACGGTAAAGATCCCCCAGAAGAACTCCTAAGAAGGCCCAGAAGGAAGGTGAAGCCCAGCCTGCACGTCTGTCCCTCTCTGCTTTCTCTGTAGGATCCAGCTCTCAGGAATACAAAGTTGAGCCACGGTCTTTATTTAAAGATTGAAAGAACATGTAGGCCAGGCACGTCACTGCACAACTAAAGCAAACCAGCTGGGTACAGTTTCTTGGCACTCTGTAAGGGGTCACCTTAATGATACCAAATATTGGGCAAAGTGGGATAAAGGTAAGAGGAGGAGCTAGCAGACACAGCCAGTATCTCTTTCTTGAGCACAGGATGAAATAAGGGAGCTGTATTATTTGATGCCTTTGTCACAGAGAACTTTCCTCTTAAGGAAAGGTGACCTTTCTGCTGTCTTCATTTTTTTCCTTCCATTCCCTCCCCGCTCACCCACCCCTCCTTCTCTTCCAATGAGATCTCAGCTGAGCTAATTTTGGGGCAGATGTTTGGGCCGTGAACAATTTTCCAAGGTTTTAAAGCCAAATTACCATTTCATGTTACCCATTTCTTCAAAGCAAAACATGAAATGGTTTTAGTTAGAGTCAGTCGAGAATGAAAATGCTAGGAGCTGGTCCACTACAGATGTAATAAGAACCTAGGATATTACTGACCCAATCTGGTTTTCTTACATCCATAAATAACATGAATGAAAAAAGATTGGGACAATAGAGACTGGAAGTCATCACGTGTAGTTCATAGCTTCTGAGCTTGCTACACAGTTTTGGGGGTGGGGGGTGTGCGCGTGTGTGTTTGTGTGGGTATTGGATTCCTTCTTGGCTATTCTGGATAAGGCAAGGGGTGAGTTGCTTTTTATAGCTAGATAAGATCTTTTCTAAATTTTATCTTAGAACCAACCAATAAACAATCCGAGTAGGCTCAAGAATTTGATAATGCTGGCTGCCTTGCAGACATAATTCAGTTGCTAATAGTGGGCAACAATTATTATTAAATGAGTTATTTCTGTAGTTGGAATCTGTAGCTTCTTTTGAACCCCAGCTCCCTACACCAATACCTGCTACTCCAATGCTGTGGGTGTGATTTTCATCTATCACACTTTACCAACGTGCCCTACATCTACTGGCAGAGACCTTGGAAAATCTGGCCAAGTCTAGGGGTTCCTTTTCCATTTGCTGAGTTCCATTGTTCCAGGACTGCCTTGCTCCACTGAGCTCCTCTGTCACACCCAGTGGCTCATCCACATGCCATTCTTGCCCCTCACTGAGCAGGCGGTGGCCTACAGCATGGGGGGGAGTAAAGCAGGCCCGCCTCCCTTTCTTACCAACTGCATACTCCTCTTCTGCTTTCCAGTGACTCCACCAGTTTGATGTGGGAAGTATTAGCTTCCTTTCCTTCTTCTTCCACCTGCCAAATCCAATCCAGATTCTAACCTAGATGCAGATCATTTATTTCAAAGTACCAAACATAACCTAGAGTATGTGGAATATGGGCAACATATATATAGCCTTCGTATTTAACGATTTTCTGCTTCCTAACCATACCAATGTTCTAACTCTTAACCTATCCATGATGTTTTCAAGTCTCCACCTGCTGTTACTTACAAACGACAGTGCATTCCGCAGCCCGATGCTTTGAGCCCTGACCAATGTCACGTTTCTGAGTTCTTCCATGTGAATGCCACCCTCCTCCTCCAGCATGTGTCCAAGTGGACATATCCACTAACCAACTAGTTACCTTTAGACTGCAATATAAAATGTGAAAATGAAGATTTATTTCTTTTAATTTACTTAAAGAGAAACCTCTGTGCTAGCAATAAAGCATTTATATTGTGTACTCCTTGGGATTGTTTGGCTGTGTTTCCAAGTCTTTGTGTCATACTGAGTGTAGCTGAGTCCCTCCCTCAGCTGCTGGGCTTTTCAGTTATGTTGCTCCCTTGGGTTACTGAGCAGAAGCCTGCAATATTTTTATAGAATTTGCTAAGGTAAACAAAAACCTTATTGTTCGATACTATTTAAAAATCTGTGTGCACTATAGTTTGCTTGGCATGTATGTAAGTATAACCATGTTTGAAATATATGAAATGACAAGTTTGCTTTAGAATAGCCTCCATGAAAACCAGAACACAGAGGAGTCTGTAGGATCTGTTTTCACAAACGTGGACTACACACCACAAGCTCACATTGGTGACAGCATTTCACAGTAGCTTTATTATTTACCAAAGTGAAATGAAGTCAAAGGCTGCTAACCTGATGAAATATTTTTGCAGCTGTAAAAAGCAATCTGTAAATGGTGACTATCCTACTACCAAGACCAAGCTTGTTTTCTCTCAGTGTGTTGTCAGAGTTAAGCTTTTGAGGAGTGGATCCTGCCCTTTAGAACTGCACATCACCCCACCTTTCCTTCCAACCCTTGGAATCTCCACCCAAGTTCTGATCAAGTGAGATAAAAACTAAACGTAATGACTTAGCCCCAGAGCAAATCTCTTGTGAGGGAAGAGCTGCATTGCCGTGGACTGGGGTTCACTGCTCTGTTTTGCCGGTAGCTTATCTTTCAGAAGAACAGATAGAGTATGGGAGATTTGCAGCCCCTGTGGCACCAAATGGAACTTTGAAATACAAGATGTGGGACTCCCTGAGAATCCACCTCATGTTCTGTCCATTGAGCCACCAGGAAGAAAATGAGCAAGGCCTGGACATGAAGTTATCATTTGAAAGTCTTTTAGAAAGGTACCATTGTTGCATGTATAGATAGCAGGAATCTGGAATCAGATAGACATGTGAAAGCATTTCTGATAAAAGGAATCACCTACAAAGACACAGACAAGGCCAAGCTCAGCTGACTTATGTGATAGTGAGGAGATGGGCCGGCAAGAAAAGGCATTGCATGCTGGGAACTGGTGAGGGTCTTGGGTTAGCCAGGGGCATGCCCTAGTAATGTAATAAAAAACAGACACTCGTGGGCTTTGAGTTGGAATGTAATGGAAGCAGTTATTGGAGTATACTGGTCTGGAGCAAAGTAGATGAAGAGGGAGACTGATTACAGTTTGCCATAAAACTGTGGGTGGCATAATACTATGGGGGATGGAAGAGGAGGGAAACAAATGAATAGAGAAGTCACCAGAACTTGAGAAATGAACATGAAAGAATGAAAGGATTGTATTTATTGACCAGGGCAAGTAGGAAAATGGTAATTCCACTGCCACAGAAGCTAAAAATGAAATGCAGTTTTGGGGGAGAGATCTTGACTTCAGGCTTTGGAGATGTAAACTGTGGGGTGATGAAGGGACATCCAGATAGAAATCTCAAGCAGGCAACTGGAGATAAGAAATTCGGACTTGGCTCAGGTGGACCAGACTCTCATGAACATAAAAGTGATTGCTGTAGATCCAGAGAGAGTGATGATAAAACCAAAACCAGGGCCAGGGAGAAAAAGCCCAGCAAAAGAATGGGAGGCTGTAGACAGAATAGAAGGGAAGCTCTGCAGATGTTAACACCCCAGAAACAAGGGAGAGAAGTCAAGGAGCACAGGCAGCAAAGGGTTGAGAAGACAAGGGTGGCGTGTGGAGCCCATGTGTTAGGGGCTTTGGATCTCTGTCTTGATGAAGTAGAAGCTGATGGTGTGTGTTAGCTAGGAGGGGTGATGGCAGTGCCCTACTCTTCAGCTGTGAGCCATGTGGCCTCCCCCATGCTCAAGTACAGCCCCTGCAGTAGCAGGCCCTGAGCCTTCCCAGAGATTCCCCCACCACCTGCCAGGACGTATGGAACACCTGCTCTCTTTGCTCTCCACCTGATACTCTTGCCCACTCAGAACGGGACAGGGAGGAGAGGAGCTCAGGGTTGTTTGTGGCCTCATGAATTAGAAGTAGTGAGAGCTTCGAGCAGCTGGGGCAGGAGATAACTGGTCTCAGAATATATGTTAAAGAGTGAGTAGATTTAGGAAGGTGTGAAAAGGATGCATACAAGATGGCTAGGGAAAAAATCTCGATGCAGACTCTGCTAGTTCTGAATTGGTGACATTCTTGGCAGGGGAGTGGGGAAAGAGGGAAGGTGCAGCCAAAACAGATATGCCCATTCAATGCCAGCTGTATGTTTTTACATAGTCATTTAGTTTGGTTTTTCTGTTGGTTGACTAATAATTCAGAAATATTAACATCAGTCATAAGAATGCTTACAAGGTAAGAAAAATAATAAAAACAAATTCCCATGAAATCAAAGTGAGCATTAAAAAGAAAAAAATGAAGATGGGAAACTAATGACATCAGAAGGGCTGTAAAATACAGATGACACGGTCTTACCACGCTGCTTCTGCAGCCCTGCTGCCTGATGAGGGAATGCCGACACTGCATACCTGGTGACCCCAAGAAACAAACCTCCCCTCCCACCTTCCATCTCCCGCTTCTTCCTTCCTTCCGTCCCTCCACAAATGTTCATTCTGCTAGTCCCTGGCACAGGTGCTGGGAATACAAAGCAGGACATACATGGCTATCACCCTTGTAAATCGCATAGTCTAAGGCCATTTACAGGCAATAATCAGCAGCTTCCCAGGTCAGCTGAGTGGGTAATCCAGAGTGACAACTTTGCCCCTGGCGTCAGCCGACTAGCAGTGTGCCAGAGCGAAAAGCACACTGACAGTGAGAAGCATCATCAGAGGTCCTCACTTAGTGTCTCTTAGCGACCATTTACAAGATGTATGTCTTAACTTCCACTGCTTCCTCTGTAAGATCAAAATGGTCATGCCTGTGCTACCTGCTTCACAGAGCTGTGTGGGGATTAAGCGACATAGTAGATGACAGTTCTTCAGTTGGTCTGAGACATGTATGTACACACACAACTGCAAACAACTATAGAAAGCAAAAGCAGGATGGTCTTTGACGTTTTGCAGTCAGTCTGCAGGACATCCAGATTCACTTCTCACATGACGTTGAGGCCTTCACGTAGACCCAGACTCTAGGATAGTTTCCTGTGGGTTTCCAGAGAGCCTGCCTTGCCTGGCGGCCAGACTTCATATGAATACCTCAAGCCAGCTAGGGGCCAGAGGGGTGCATGCAGCTGTGACTTTCTTCCAAGCTTCAGTCCTGTACATTCAGCACATCGTTCAGACCCTCTGTAGAGCAATAATCTGGCCTGGAGCCCTGGCCACGCTGTCTGTGCCACCCAGAATGCCTTATACAGCAACTGCTCATCCGTGGGACCAGCTGGGAGTGAGAGCATGGGAAAGTCCACTCTGGAACGGCGTGAAGCCCTCTTCCTAAACATGTACACTAATTTTCACTTGGTTATTGGCCAGCTTAAAAGGAAGACCAGCTTGCCATTTAGCCTTTGATGTGAAACCACTGGGATAATGTTTCCTTTGGCCATTTATCTATGTAGCAAGGAGGAACCTGAAACCAGCAGAGCCTGCCCCCGCTCCTGATGGAGCATGCACACCTCTTAATGGTTGCAAGGTCTTTTGGCCTTGCTCTTTTTGTTTGTTTCTCTAGAGCAGTCCCTGTCCTTATCCTGGTGAAATAGACATTATCAAGTCTATTGAGTTGCCCGATTTCTTCTACAACAAGGTTTCCCCAGTGTGTTTTCAGAAAGCTGCCTATGCTTTCCTATTTTAGAGTCTGGGCAGGATAAAATCAAACCAACTCAAGCAATCCTAAGCTGGAAAGAGGAGGGACCCCTCTTACCCCACCTGCAGCCACATGTGGGATTTCTAGGACCCTGGGAAGACCTCCTTGTAATTCCCAGCAGACACATCCAATTTATGAACCAATAATGTAGTACCTTTCCCCCAGTTTCTCTTGGCTGGAAATTTAAAGTGACAGCTTTCAAGACTGCCACTGTGGGTAGCTTAGTAGCAAGGAACAAGAACCTATAGTGCTCTCTCGCATGCCAGAGCTTGGCACATCCAAGGGGAAGGTCTATTTGTTAACAGTGGAGGGCCCCGTCTCCATTTCCCAAGTTAGGTTCATTCATAAACAACACAGGATTCGTGTAAAATGGAATAAAATCCAGATGCCACTTGTTAATACAATTAGCTCATGCTCCCTGGTGGCCTTGGGGAGGTGTGATGCCCACAAACATTCTCAGAGCCTGCAACAATGTCCACTCCCAGCCCTGAGCTGTGTGTACCAAGGCGGGTGGGAATAGGGGCTTGTCAGGCCAAGGCTGGAGAACGGGTGTGTTTGGAGGGGATGGCCACCCCTTGTCACATGTCTACTCTTTGACGAACTTCGATCTGACATGCTCTAATTCCAGAAAGGGAAGCTTGTTGGTAACATCAAGACCTCCTCCAATGGGCAAACGAACAGAATTCCAAAGTGCTCCATCACTTACCAGCTGTATGCCCTTGGAAAATTAATTAGCCTCAATTTTCTCACCTATAAAATGGGGCGATAAAATTACCTGCCTTCACTGTTATCATGAGGGCAGAACAAGAATGTGCATAAAACCCTCAATTTTCTCACCTATAAAATGGGGCGATAAAATTACCTACCTTCACTGTTACCATGAGGGCAGAACAAGAATGTGCATAAAACCCTCAATTTTCTCACCTATAAAATGGGGCGATAAAATTACCTACCTTCACTGTTACCATGAGGGCAGAACAAGAATGTGCATAAAGCCCTTAACAGGCCCCATTGTAAGAGCTTGAACAAATGGGAGCAATTAATGAAAATGAATAAATAAATCCGTATTTACTAGAGGCTGTAGTCCCAAAGAGGTTGTATATCTCAACCTCTGGGGTCAGTTTCTATATGGAAGCCAGGCAGGAAGACACCTACATGAAGGTAGACTTCGAGACGGTAGGACTGGAGCCAGTAACTAGGTGAATGCTAGGAGGCTGGAAAAATAATGACCATTTAAAAATTACATGTCTGTGCCCAGGGAGTTCTGCTCCACCTGCTGAGTTACTGAGATCCAGAGAATTTTTTGACAGAATGTGTTGGGCTGGCCCCTGTCTGTTTAAATGAACAGATAGATAGCAAGAATGGGCAAGGGATAAATTGGTGAGGCTAGCAAATACTAACTTACAGGGGGGCTTCGCCAATTCGTGCTGAGTAAATGTTAGCTGTAATAAGATGATGATGATGATGATGATGACGATGATTGTTGTTGCCTTTATCCTGATCACCAAGCTCAAGGAACGTGGTGGCTTTTGGCCTGGGAGGGGAATGACTTGCCCGATTTGACTATTTAAATGGAACCACAGCAGTCCTCTCAGTGACAAGAATGCCTCTGGAAGAACAACATTATGCAAAGGCCTCTCAGCTCCCCCAAAGCTGCAAGAGGAGCAGGGGCTGCCCTGGCCAGATGCTGAAAGCAGGAGCCCTCTGCCAAACAGGGGCTGAACTAAAGTCCTCTCTGCCTCAAGGACAGCAGAGAGAAAAACGGGAAAATGCTCAGAACAATTCTTCTGTTGCTTGTTTGTTCTGTTCCATTCCCACAAGAAACTGTTATTCTTGCAAACTAGATACAAGCCTTGCCCACAAGACCAACTGATAACCTTTTACAAACTGAGGAAAATAAACTCGCGCTGGAAACCCACTCAATCTTGAGGTCTCAGCTTGGGGCGTGATGACCCAGGATTCCGATTTGGCTTTTTTTTTTTTCCTTTTCTTCTCTCTCAAAGATAACAAGTAAAGTAATGTGAAACGCCACATACATATTGGAAACACTTGTCATTTTTTTCCACTTACCCTCAGCGATATCAAGGACTCTAATAAATAAGCCTGTCAGTAATTCTTGTCAGGAAACTAAACCACAGTTTTTAGTCTTGCCTATTCAACACATTGTTCAGAAATGTTTTGGTAACCTTTAAAAGCTCTACTCCAAGAGAGAGGTTCCCATACCCTCCAGTGCAATTCTTTCCTATTTCGAAGGTCACTGACAGTTTGGGAGATGTGCTTATTTACATGGGTTTGACTCATGCATCCAGGTCCTCAGCTGAGGAGGCAGGAAGGCACAATGCTTGTGAGGAAAAAGTGCTCCACAGAGCCATCAAATGGGGTGGTCCCAGCCCTCCCGAGAGCAACGGAAAGCCTGCATGGTGTTGGCCACAGCTGCCCACTAGGGAGGGCTCACCAGTGTGTGGGGCTCAACTCACAGTGCATCCGGGGTGAGACGATCTAAAGTGATGAGCGCAGGGGCCCAGCTCCATGGAAAGGCTGTGTACAACCAGGAAAGAGCCAAGTTTGTCCCCAGTGCCCCAGCCTGCCAGATAGGGTCCTCTCAACCCTTTCTAAACCTGCTCATAGCTGGGACTTCAATGGATATTTGTACACTCATGTTCACAATAGCCAAAACTGTCCATCAACAGATGAATGACTAAACAAAATGTGATATGTGTGTGTGTATATATATTTGCATATATATACATAATTTCTTGTGTATTCCTTTTCTTTTAGTGAGTCCCAAGCTACTCTTCTTTCTTCTATCAAAACTGAAATTGCACTTAATGGTCCCCTTGGCCACCCACCTAATGCTGACATGGCTAAAACCATGCTTTTGGTGCTCAGAGCTACACACACCAGACACACTCTCCCCCCCCCACCACACACACCACCAAATACCATACACACACACCACAACCCACACACACACCCCCAAACACCACACACCCTCCCCAAACACCACACACACACCCCCAAACACTACACACACACACCACACACACACCCCCAAACACCACACACACCCAAACACCACACAACCCAGATACACCGCACAAACACCACATGCACATGCAATACACACACACCATACACACAATTGTTTTTATATATGTATATATACACAATTATGTATTATGTATATATTATTATATAACATATACTAACATATAAAGGTTTTCAGCCTTAAAAATGAAGGAAATCCTGTCACATGCTACCACATGAGTGAACTTTTAAGACATGCTACATGAAACAAGCCTGTCACAAAAAGACAAATATTGTATAATTTCACTTATATAAGGCGCCACTTCTATAACATGCCACTTAGATCAAGGGCCTAGTGTAGTCAAATTCATACAGACAGAAAACAGAATGGTGGCAGCCAGTGACGAGTGGGAGAGGGAATAGGTGTTACTGTTATTAATGGATGTGGAGTTTCACATGGGGAAGATGAAAAAGTTCTAGAGATGATGGTGACATCAACAGTGTGAATGTGCTAAATGCCATAGAACTGTGCACCTAACAATCGTTAAAATGGAAAATTTTATGTTATATGTATTGTACCACAATAAAATTTTTTAAACCTGCTCATAAAAAGATTTGAAAAAGTTATATACACTCAGAGTATATGGCTGATAAGACTTAAAGTAACATCTCTGTCTTGCATTTTAGTAGGAGAGAAACCTTAAATCAAGGCTCTTTGTCCTAGTTGGTATAGTAGGGACTGCAATAAAATGAAAAATAGAGAATGTCTTATTGATCATCCCTTTCTTTGACACGTATCTTGCTTTCCTGCCTTTACAAGAGCAGAAATCACGAGGGATCAGGCATATCCGTGCTACAATACAGCTTTCCATGGTGGGTTCTCTCCAATTCTGACAGGCCATTTTCTCTTATTTAACTTATGTTTGGTCACTGCTACTCTTCTTTCTTCTGATCAAAACTGAAATTTCCCTGAATAATTCCTTTCGTTGCTCACCCAGTCCTAAAATGGCTAAAATCATACTCCTGGTGCTCAGAGTCACAAGATTTTCAGTGTTACCAGGAACTGTTTTCCAAAAGGATGAATGTATCTTCCTATCATTTAAAATACAGATTCAAATGGAAAAGAAATATTTAGGTAGGGATTATATATAGAATTTTGAGAAGTAAAGGAAGCCTTGGAGGTTTGTCTTAGTCCATTTTGTGTTGCTATAACAGAATACCAAAAACTGGGTGAGTTACAAACATTAGAAGTTGGCCCACTGTTCTGGAGGCTGGGAAGTCCAAGAACACGGCACTGGCATCTGGTGAGGGCCTCCATGCTGCATCATCTCATGGCAGAAGGCAGAGGGCAAGAAAGGCCAAGAGCAAGCAAGCAAGAGAGGCAAGAGAGGGTCAAAGTTGCTGCTGTAACAAACCCATTCCCAAGATAACATTAATGCATTCATGAGGGCAGAGCCCTCACGACTTAATTGCCTCTTGAATATCGCACTTAACACTGTTGCTTTGGGCTTCCATTTTCAACACATGAACTTTGAGGGACACATTCAAACCATACCTGGGGACCTTTCAGATTATTCAGTCTAATATCCTCATTTTACAGATGTAGAAAATGAGCCAAAATGAATTCCACAGGATAAACCTTTAAACCCAGGTCTTGGGACTTAAGTCCAATGCTTTCTCTCCTCTGCCCCCTGGGGTAGAATTTTGGGGAAACTGCTATCCTACTGAATTGCCTATATTACTTGACAGAAGTAAAACACAGTTGCTAATTGTACATGGATCCAGAAAGCTTCATGAAGTGTCTTTTAATAAAGTACGTTAGCTCATTAGTACCCACTAACATCATCATCACTCTGTTTACCAGATTAGCTTGAAGAAAGCAGGGTTTGAAGGCTGAGAGACCTGGGGCAGGAAGTAGAATTAAAATACAAAGATAGTGGGGGCTGCAGTGACATGAGGGTGAGGGTTTTCATAGTTTGGAAATCTGGCATTGAAAACCTAGATTTTACTTGCTATTCTGTTTCTCAGAAACTCTATGACTTGGCTTAGTCAGTGTTCCTCTCACAGCTCAGTCTTATCTGTAAAATACAGGGGTCCTGAGCAGGGAGGGAATAGCTGTCTTTAAGGGCAGTGGTTCTTGAACCTGGCATCAGAATCACTTTGGATAATTGATTAAATATGGTTGTCCCATTTCCTCTCTGAATAGTCTGATTCAACTAGACTGCAGTAAGCCCAGAAATCTGTATTTGTTCTTCACCTTATTTTAAATGTGAATTGTTTTAGTTATTTTAAAGTTGTTAACTGCATGCATTAGGTTGAAAATTCTAAAAAAAAAAAAAAAAAAAGTTTATGTATACTGCAAAATTTCCTTCCAATCCCTTATCCTCATGTCTCAGTCCTCAGAAACAAATAAGCTTATCTATTTCTTGGTATCTTTCCAAACACGTCATGTACATGTTTAACATATCACACCAATGCTGGTGTGACAGCTGGTTTCAAAACAGGCATTTTGGGGTCCTCTAGGGTCTCCTTATCTTAGGGATGGGAGAGCTGAGGCTTTGGGTTTTGGGAAATGACAGCAGATCATGTACGCTGTGCTCTTAGTTCTGTGCTTGGTGTGCCCTAGGGGCCCAGCTTATGTTGGCTGTTGTCATCTTGCTGAAGGCCTGTGCCATTCCGGGGCTGGAGGGCTGTGGTTCCATTCACCCCCAGACCCTCTCTCCTCCTGCAGGGAAAAAGCAGAATTCTTTTTCTGGCATTGAACCGTGCCAGGAAGGGCTTCTCCCAAGCCCTGAACCTGCCCACAGAGGTTCGGGGTTGCTGGGTGAATGGCCCTGGGGACCCCCAGGTGCTGCCTCAGAAGGGGAACCTGTGCCTCTCTGCTGGTCCCTCTGGGAAGACGCAAGCTCTGCCCCTGTTTATTGCCTCTTTCCTTACTTCCTCTGTCCTTTACAGCATCAAACAAAAAGACAGTTTTCCAAAGTTGACTGATTTCATACCTGAAAGACTGCCCCAGAAAAGGAGCTGGGGATTCTAGAGAGCAAAGGCCCTTCATTCCTGATACTTAAGTCAGTAATGGCCATAAAGATCTTCTATTAATGGTCCCAGCAACCCTTCATTTCCACATACTCCTACCCTTAGCTAATAAATAACACAATGAAGCTTCACCAGGGGTCTGGTTTTGAACAAATTATCTTTTCAACACTTGGATCAGTTTTCTTCATAGCTTGGTTGTTTCCCTGTTTCATAGCATCCAATTGGCTTGCTTTGGAGCTGAACATGAGTGCGGGCTTTGTGTGCAAGCGTATGAAGAATTCCTTTGCATTTCTTAAGATTCGGTGTTCTTCACTCTAGTGCTCCCAGAGGGGCAGCTTGATGTGGTGGGAGGGCCCTTGACTAGGAGTCCAGGCATCTGGGTTCTGGTCCCAGCTGTGTGCTGACTCCACACCCTTGAAAAAGTGACTTAAACTTCAGAATTAACTTCCTCTTCTCAACATCCTTTGCATTTGTGACGTTTCTTTATGTTACATGGTCCTACTGAGAGCTCAGCACTGTCCTGGGTGAAAGATATGATTAATCCTTGTTTTGCTGATGGAAGCTGAGATCTGAGAGGCTATCAGAACTGGCAGTGCAGAAACTAGACTCCAGTCTTCTTTCAGACCTTCGGGTAGGACAGCAGTAGAGGTGATGGACCCCCACTCCGCAGCCCCTGCTGAAACACTCCTCACTGTCCACTCCTCTCCTTGTCAACTCCAGCTAACCCATTTGGTATGATGCCCACTCTGCTCACCAGTGTGTACATCCACACTTCTCCAGCTTCCTTTTGTTATTCTTTCTTTCATACTTTCAGCAAGGATGAATGCTCAGTGTTGGGCATTGCACTAAGTCACAGACTACCTAGTGAACAGGAAGTACTTGTGCTTGAAGCTCCCAGCCTATGTGGGAGACAGAGAAATAAATACATCACTATAATATCAACTCTAATATAATATCGCTATAATATCATATGATAAGTACAGGAAGAAGAGAACCTGGAGTAGAAAGACAGGGGAAGAAAGTGATACATTTTGATGGTGAGAAGGGGCTGGGGGGATTTTTAAGGGAACTTTCATAGAGACTGTGACATTTAAGTTTCTTAATACCTCTCTGCTTCCAAAAAGTACATTAGAAGGGTGGATGGAGAGAAGCAGTCAGGAAAAGAGAGCATTATAATTATGTAGCCTACAATATATCCGGCACTTTTAATTTGCTCAGTGGCATACAGCTAGGAGATTCAAACGTATGTCCAAAGCCCAGAATCTTACTTAACCCTGTGCTGACTCCCTCTATGATGATAGCTTCTAGAAAACAATGTAGGTAGAAGTAACAAAAGACAACAGAAAGTATATGGAATAGACTTCAAGGGGAAGAAATCTATCCATCAACCAAAGTAGATCCATGACCATGGGTAAGAAAAGTAGTGAGGTACTTGTAGGGCCTTGAAGAGTGACTGAGAAAGGGAGAAAAGGGGAACAGTGGTCTTTTCTGACAACAAATGGAAAAGACGACTGTACTGCTCTCCTCTGAACTTCTGAATGGAATTTGCAAGGAGATGGCTGGGGCATGATCTGGAAGAGAGGCTCCTGAAGATTACTCAGTACTAGGATTTACTTTTTTTTTGCTCCATGACCTTAAACACTGATTTCTAACGTGGCTTCTCTAGTGTAGCAGGCTGGTCAGTGGACTCAAAGCTGCTCTGCTGGAATCTACAAGGAGCAGTAATGGTAAGGAACAGGAAACCCATTACAGGGCAGGGTAGGTGTGCAGGATCCAGCCAGACAGCTCTGAACCCAGGATCAGGGTGGGGCAAGAATAGTGGTGGAAAGACATCCCCAAGGATACTGAAGACAACAGATTCTTGACAGCCACTGACAACAGACAAGTATAAGTCTGCCTGCTAGAGACAGGACCTTGCATCTCATCAATTCCTAGCACCTCCATGTGATACAGCACTCGGAACAAGACTTGGCTCCTGTCTTCCAGCGGCTTGTGGCTTGACTTGTTCTGCCTGGGCTTGCTTGCATAGTGCCACACCAAATAGCATTGATGGAAAGTAGATGAGAACTTATTGGTTGAATTAAAGAGTTTATATTCTTAGTCTATTATAAAATGATCTGAGGTTTGAAACGTAATCCTTGCATTTGGTCAAGTGGGATCATTATACTAGACAAAGGTCAAGAGTGGTAGTAAGACTGGGACTGGAGTCAGACAGGCAAGCTTCAGATTCTGGCTCCGCCATTTATGTGGGACTTGGGTTAAGGTGCTTATCTTTTGCCTCTCATTTTCCTCTGCTATAAAACTGAGAGGGAGAATAATATGTAGTTTGCAGTGCTATTTTAACAACGTATTCCAACACCTAGAACACGGTATTCAGTTCATAAGTAGTATTTTTTTTTTTTTTTGAGACAGCGTCTCATTCTGTCACCCAGGCTGGACTACAATGGCGTGGTCTTGGCTCACTGCAACCTCCACCTCCTGGGTTCAAGTGATTCTCCTGCCTCACCATCCCGAATAACCGAGACTACAGGCGCCCACCACCACACCCGGCTAATTTTTGTATTTTTTTTAGTAGAGACGGGGTTTCACCATGGTATTTTTTAAAAATATGCACATAACAGATATGAGAAAATATTTGCAATGCATTAACAAATTATCAGGATCCAGAGTATATAAAGAGCTCCTAAAAATTAAGAAGAAAAAGACAAGCCAAAAGAAAACTGGGCAAAGAATATGAATAGATAATTCAAAGAAAAAAATGAACATAAGCAACCAGTAAACATAATAAAAGTTTCTTAACCTTACTAGTAGTCACAGCAGTACAGATTCACACTCATGAGATGCCACTCATACTTTTAAAATAAAATATAAAGCTCTACTATCAACTAAACTACATATATTGACTCTTTTCCATGTACCAGGAAGAGTGAGAATGATTAGTTTCAAACATAACTGTTAGATGAAGATGACCTGTTACAGAAAAATATTTAAAGCATGATACCATGTAGGTGAAAAATGGACACAAACAGCGGGTGGCCAAGATGGCCGACTAGAAGCGGCTAGTGTGCACAGCTCTCATGGAGAGGAACGAGACAGGAGAATAAGTACAGCACCTTCAACTGAAACATCCAGGTGCACACACTGGGACTAATCAAGGAAAGAAACTGACCTATGGAGAATAGACAAAAGCAAGGCAGGATGACGGCCCACCCAGAAGCAACACAGAGCCAGAGGAACTTCACCTGCCCAGGGAGGCAGTAAGTTCATGTGTGACCCCAGGAATCCTTGATTTTCTCACGGATCTTTACAACCCTCAGGTCAGGAGATCCCCTGGTGAACACACTCCACCAGGGCCTTCAGTCTGATACACAGAGCTATGTGGAGTCTTGGGAGAGCATCTTCCCAGGCACGCACAAAGACCCAGAAGCCTTAGATACCTGAGCTTTCCAGGCTTCCCAGCAAAAGTAGCTAGCTGCGTCTCCAGCAAAGTGAGAGGTTAGACCCTGGTATATATCCCTAGGAAAGGGGCTGAATCCAGGGAACTGAGCAGCAACAGTCTGCAGGCCTCACTTCCACAGCGCCTCAAGGGATAAGACCCACTGGTTTGGAATTCTAGCCAGCCACTGGCAACAGTGTTGAACCTCCCTGAGACAGAGCTCTCAGGGGGAGAAGTGGGCCACCATCTTCACTGTTTGGGTGACTTAGCCATCCAGCCTTCAGGCTTTGGAGAGTCCAAGCCAACTGGGGGTGGAAGGAGGCTACCACCACAGCACAGCTGCTCTACAAAAACATGACCAGACTGCTTTTATAAGCGGGTCCCTCCGCACTGGGCAAGACCTTCCAACCAGGTCTCCAGCCACCTCCTACAGGTGTGCTCAAGCCAGCAACAGGGTCGTACCTCCCTGGGACAGAGCTCTCAGAGTGGGGCAGGCTACTATTTTTGCTGTTTCATAGCCTTTACTTTTGATACCTGCAGGTACTAGAAAATCCAAGGTGACTAGGGACTGGGGCAGGCTCCCAGTATACTGCAGCAGCCCTATGGAAAAGTAGCCAGACTGTTGCGTCAATTGGTAATAAATAGTCTATCAACCAAAAACAGCTCAGGACATGATGGATTCACAGATGAATTCTACCAGATGCATAAAGAAGAGCTGGTGTCATTCCTACTGAAACTATTCCAAAAATTCGAGGAGGATAGACTCTTCCATAACTCATTCCATGAGACCAGAATCATCCTGATATCAAAACCTGGCAAAGACAAAACAAAAATAAACAAACGAAGGAAACTTCAGACCGATATCCTTGATGAACATCTAGGTAAAAATACTTAACAAAATACTTACAAACCGAATCCAGCAGCACATGAAAAAGCTAAGCAACCATGATCAAGTAGGCTTTATCCCTGGGATGCAAGATTGGTTTAACATATGCAAATTAATAAATGTACTTCATCACATAAACAGAACTAAAGACAAAAATCACATGGCTATTTCAATAGATGCAGAAAAATCTTGCGATAAAATTCAACCCCTCTTTGTGTTAGAAACTCTGAATAAACTAGGTATTGAAAGAACATATATCAAAATATTAAGAGCTGTCTATGACAAATCCACAGCCAACATCATACTGAGTGGGAAAAAGCTGGAAGCATTATCCTTGAACACTGGCACAAGAGAAGAGAGCCTCTCTCACCACTCCTATTCAACATAGTATTGGAAGTCCTAGCCTGAACAATCAGGCAAGAGAAAAAAATAAAGGATATCCAAATAGGAAGAAAGGAATTCAAACTATCCCTGATTTCAGATGACATGATTCTATAGGTAGAAGACCCCATAGTCTTGGCCTTTGGCTGATAAACAAATTGGCTGATAAACAAGCTCCTTCAGCTGCTAAACAACTTCAGCAAATTTTCAGAATACAAAATCAATGTACAAAAATCACTAACATTCCTATACACCAAAAACTGCCAAGCCAAGAGTCAAATCAGATAGGCAATCCCATTCACAATTGCCACAAAAATAATAAAATACTTAGGAATACAGCTAACAGAGAGGTGAAAAATCTTTACAACGAGAATTACCGAACACTGCTCAAAGAAATCAGATGAGAAGACACAAACAAATGGAAAACATCCCATGCTCATGGATAGGAAGAATCAATATTATTAAATGGCCATACTGCCCAAAGCAATCTATAAATTCAATGTTATTTTTATCAATCTACCATTGGCATTCTTCACAGAACTGGAAAAAAGCTATTTTAAAATTCATATGGAACCAAAAAGAGCCCAAAATAGCCAAGGCAGTCCTAAGCAAAAAGAACAAAAATGGAGGCATCCCAATACCCAACTTAAAACTATAATGCAGGGCGATAGTAACCAAAACAGCATGGTATTGGTAAAAAAATAATAATAAAAATAAAAAAATAGCCCAAAAATAAGGTCACACATGCACAACTATCTGATTTTTGACAAAGCTGACCAAAACAAGCAATGGGGAAAATACTCCCTGTTCAACAAATGGTGCTGGGATAACTCGCTAACCATATACAGAAGATTGAAGTTTCCTTATACTATGTATAAAAATCAACTCAAGATGGATTAAAGACTTACATGTAAAACTCAAATCTATAAAATCCCCGTCAAAAACCTAAGCAATGCCATCCTGGACATAGGAATGGGCAAAGATGCCATGACAAAGGCACCAAAAGCAATCGCAACAAAAACGAAAATTGACAAATGGGATCTAATTACATTTTAGAGTTTCTATACAGAAAAAGAAACTATCAACAGAGTAAACAACCTACGGAATGGAAGAAAGTATTTACAAACTATACATCTGACAAAGGTCTAATATCCAGCATCTATAAGGGACTGAAACAAATTTACAAGCAAAAAGCAATCGACCCCATAAAAGGAAGCAAAGGACATGAACAGATACTTTTCATAAGAAGGCATGCATGCAGCCAACACGTGAAAAAAGCTCAGTATCACTGATCATTAGAGAAATGGATATCAATTATCGTTTTAAGTCAGGTAATGTGATGCCTCCAGCTTTGGTCTAGAGATACCACAATGAAATACTATTTTGCACCAGTCAGACTGACCATTATTAAAAAGACAAAACATAACAGATGCTGGCAAGGTTGCAGAGAAAAGGAATGCTCATACACTCTTGGTGGGAATGTAAATTAGCTGGATACAAAAATACAAGCATTGTGGAAAGCAGTGTGGCAATTCCTCAAAGAGTTAAAAGCAGAACTACCATCAAACCCAGCCATCCTATTACTTGGTATATCCTCAGAAAAATATAAATTATTCTACCATAAAGACACATGCATGTGAATGTTCACTGCAGCACTATTCACGATAGCAAGGACATGCAATCAAATGCCCATCAATGACAGATGAGATAAAGAAAATGTGGTACATATACCATGGAATGCTACACAGGCATAAAAAGAACAAGATAATGTCTTTTGTGGGAACACAGTTGGAGCTCGAGGTTATTATCCTCAGCAGACTAACACAGGAACAGAAAATCAAATACCAAATATTCTCACTTGTAAGTGGGAGTTAAACGATGAGAACTTATAAACACAAAGAAGGAAACAACAGACACTGAGGCCCATTAGAGAGCAGAGGGTGGAAGGAAGGAGAGGAGCAGAAGAGAGAACTCTTGGGTAATGGGCTTAATACCCGGGTGATAAAATAATCTGTGCAACAACCCCCCATGACATGCATTCACCTCTGTAACAAACCTTCACATGTACCCCTGAAATGGAAATAAATTTTTAAAAAAATGCCACAAACATACGAGATATGTTTATGATGTTCATGTGGTTTAAGAGAAAGACTTGGAAGAATTCATAGGAAAGTAAGTATCATGTTAGCTTTATCCAGAAAACTTCAATTTCTTATGAGAATGTATTCACAGATTAGTTTAAATGCGTAAGTTAAATGGTAAAGTATATATTATAATGTATCTTAACATGGGGTGTGGTTTAAAGTTCCAGCTCTAAACTCAGACTCCCTGGGTGAATACCATGGCTCTACCACTTACTCTCTGCATGAGCTTAGCCAAGTCATCTAAGCTCTCTTAACCTTACTTTCCTCACCCTTAAAATGAACATAATATTAGTACAAGCCAAGGGGAGTTGTTGTGAGGAGTCAGGACATGTACACAACTTAGTGCCTCAGTAATGTAGGTTTTACTGTCATTATCCTCCTTCCTACCATGGATCAGCAAATACCATCCCGTACATGAGCTTGAAAGGTCCACACAACACAGCATCATTCTACGGATAGGGAAACGAAGGTCAGAGAGATTCAATGACTTGTCCAAGGGACACAGTTAGTAAGCTTCAGACTTCAAGTCCAGAGTCCAGTTCCCACGTCTTAATGCTGTGGTAATACAAAATCAAGCTTTCCAAGGCATAAAAACATTCAGACAAGGCTTCGTTTCTGTAAAAAAGTTAACAGTTCTTTCTTTACACACATCTCACCAGACTTCCTTAGGAGAAGCGCAACTGCAATAAAAGCCTTACTCATAGCCTGAGTATTTTGCTTGAGGGCAGACGGAAAATCAGTTCTTGTTATAGAGACTCTCTTATTTCCAATAATGCTCCGAGGAAATACATCACTAACAACTAACATTTGTATTTCAGAGTATTTTCACATATTGTCTCATTTGTTCCCTGAAACTTGGCGAGGCAGGACTCATGATTATACCCAAACTACAGAGGAATACACTGAGACTCTAAGAGTTTAAAGTAGTTTGCCCAAAAGTTTTAGAGAAGATTTATCTTTCTATTAATTTTTAAGTAGCAACTCTAAAATTAAAACCAAATAGGCAACTTTAAAAGTTTGGCCTATTGTTTCTGCTGCTTTTTTGCAGAACTGGGATAAAGCAGGTTTAAACGTGCCTTTTGAGCACATGTATGTGTACGGTAACCACACACATCTCAGATATTCTGTAATAGAACCATCAGTTACTTTACCTTGTTGACTTAGTATCAATCCTGATGTTTGTGTCAGAAAAAAATAGTTACTCTTCCTATGTAAAAATGTTTTCAATCAAAACATACTAAAGGTGAAAAGCATCATGATGAAACTGATGATAATTTCCAACTGTTATAATTTTATAATACTTTTGAATGGCAAATAAATATAGCTTGATAAATATAGCAAAGTTTCCTTTTAAGAAGAGTTTCAAAAACTCATCCAAACAGAGAGAGAGCTATGTGAGGGGCCCCCTTCATGGGGTGCCCATCTGTAGATAGGTCCAGAAGTAGCTGAAGATGACATAGAAATATTAAAGAAAAATACTCCTCTCCGTGGGAGTCGGTGCTCATTCCCTCCAGAAAGAGGTCCTTGGGAACAAAAATGCTCAGCTCTCAAACGCTGAGTGTGTATGTGCAGAAATGTGGTGGTATGTCACACTCCCTCCCGTTAGACCCATGCCCATCTGCAAGTCAGTGTGAATTAGAGGCAAGCCCTTAACTCTCTCTACCCAACAAAGGCAAATCAACGGAGGTTAGTTAGAGTTGATAGGGGTGCCCGATGAGGCATAAGCTACTAGATATAAATGAGAAGAAGGGACTCCAAAAACAAAGGAGAAGATTCAGAGTGGAAAGTCCCACATCTTGAATAAAAAGTTCCTCCTTGAGATTCCCCGACAAGGAATACCTTGGCCTGGGAAAAGGGTCATGTGGGAAAAGGGGACTGAAGAGGAGGACTGCCTTGGCTGAAGAGTATTTTAATCAACTTCTACTTTTGGCTACAGGTGCTAGAGGTGAAGTACAGAATGCAAACAGCACAACAAAGACATGCAAACGGTCTGCGTGCTGTGCCAGAAGCGCCCTGCTCAAGATGCTGCTTGGAAGGGGGATGGGTGGAGCCCGGGCTCCCCATCTCAGCCAGCTTTAGACTCCCCAGTGCTTCCTGGCAGACTTCGGGTAATCAAATTCTCACAACAGTGTCTGAGCATTTTTGCTATCTGGTACAAACGTATCATCTTTTAAATGCAGCTAGGAAAATGCTCGTGGCCTATCTTCCTTTCACAATATCTGAGGGTCCGTAGTAATAGTAAGCACACTCACCAGGACACAGGATTGACATTTCACGTCTCTCCCCTAACTTTGAAGCTCTTTATTGACGAGTCCAGCAGATGTCAGCAAGACATTTTTGTATGCTGAAAGATTATTTTAAATCTCTACTGTAAGAAATAACCTGGATAAATTTGTCGTCATAACCAGCGAGTGCCACCAACAAGAAGATTCATGCTTGTTCATGACATGAAGGTTTTGAGGGGCTGCTGGAGAACCCACACTTTGTCATGGCTTGAACCCCAGTACGAGAATGATGCCTGTTCGTCAGAGCAGCCATCACAGGTATACTGTTAAGAAAAAAAGGGAAAGAATATGGTACAGAGGGCCTAGAGGAAAAATTGTTCTTATGAGGCCACTGAAGGATTCTCAATTCCTTTAAGAGGCAGTAAATACGGTGTTAGCAGAATGCTTACCAAGTTAGCAGTGAAAGCTAAAACATCTCCAGCAAAGAGACTGGCCAGGTGTTCTGTTGATGGTAGACTGTGCTACCGATGTACCCAATATGAGGGGAAGTGGAGAGGAATGTGAGGGAGCCCCCCAGCTGCTAACATGTGGGACGAGACTATTTCATACACCTTAGGTTTCAGACACCTGAGACTGGTATTAACTTGAAAGAAAGAAAGAACACAAGAATGAAAGAAAGAGAAGAGGAAGGGAAGAAAAGAAGAGTGGAGGAAGATGAATAAAAGGAAGAAAGAAACAGAGAGAGTAAGGGACCGAGGGAGTCAGTCCGTGGAGTCTTCTCAAAGACAAGGGAGAGAACCGTGAGCTCTTCTCAGTGGCAGAAGGAACTGGTATGATCCTATGGGCAGGCTGAGCTCAGGGTGGTGACCAAATAAAGGGAATGAATCCTCATAAACACCATTCTTGACATCTGCCAAGAGAAAGGTGCAATGTGAGCTGGCCACCTGCCCACTGCCTTAGCCTGGAAAATGGCACAGGTAAGAGCTTCTTTTAAAAATTGCTGAACTTTTGAGACTGAGGAGGAAATGGACCTCTAAAAAGAGAAAATACAGTCACAGTGTTCATCATCAGGATTACGGAAACATGTGTAAGACGCACAACTGTGTCTTGTCGTTCTAGGTTCAACCGTGCGTGGTTGAAACAGGGGGAGGTCCCAGCATGGCTGTGTTATTTCCATCCCCAGTTTTAGAGCCAGCATGGCTAACATCTCGATGGCAGGAGACAATACACAATCCCTCTTGGCTTTGTTGACTCATCTGTAAACAAAGGATTAGATGAGGAACTTGCCAAGGTAACTTTTCATTTTGAAGAACCAACGATTCCAAAATTCATCTATATACAATTCCAGATACAGTGAATATCTGCGTTAAAGATAAATTTTTGATTTGTTGAGGTTTTGAAATGATTTCCACCACCAGGTGTAACCCTTTTACCTTAGTATTCCATTTCTCAATAGCAGCAATCTGTCTGCTGTTATGTAGTTAATGGTAACATAGTTACACAGTTAATTGTTTATTGTGTTTTCCATAGGAGCAATTTATTTTATCACAAGAAATCAAGAAACTAAAAAAAAAAGGAGACACACAAATCTCTAACTCTATCTATTCTAACTTAACACTAAAATAAAGATGAAGATTTCAGGCATGTTTCCAAAACCTCTTCATCTAGATGGAAATCATACATTCAGTTTGAAAGATTTTAAAAACCTTTTTCCCATTTTTGAGGATGAAAGAATTTAAATATTTAAAATGCTTTTTAAAATTATATAATTGATGACAAAGAATGAAGTCCAAAATGCTTAATGATTCATATTACAGCAAGCAATTTGCCATCCAGTGGTCACCTGCTGCCTGGGACAGGAGCCATCCCCCATTTCTGCTTGATCCAGCTTTCGAAATAAGAGTACACAGCCATCACTGGATGTCCCACAGTAATTGTACTGCATTCACATTGAGTTTTCCCTGTGACTTTATCCATCAGTCAGGCTCTGACCTACAGCTCAGCGAACAGGCTAAGGTATCTAGTTCCTACTGACCTTGTGAAAAGAGGCCTTCCATTGAGATGCATGGGGCCCAATCGTACCAGATGAAGAGGACAGTCTACCTTGAAACTCTCAGTACTCCCCACCCTGATCTGAGGAAAGCTTCAGGATTCGTGAGAGCAGAGCCTGATGAGGAGTGGTTTCACTTAGGCCATTCCACTTCTCTTGCACAATAGAATAACTCCAGAGTAATCTGTGACAAATCACTTACATATGAAGAGGCTGTTAAGTGCCCACAAAAGCCAAACTCTGGCTCTCTGATTGGCACACATTTTTATTTAGCCATAGAACACCAGCAGGAAGGGCACTGCCACACACATTTTAGGTCCCTGTACAGAGCTGCCACTTCAGGGCTTACCAATGTGCTACCCTAAGTTATACCAGTGCAAGGTGAAGGGTAAGATGGAGGTAGACCTCAAACCCATTGTATATCAGAACCACGTGGGGCTCTGCAAAAGTGCAGATTTCCAGGCTCTTCCCAGAGCCACTAAATCAGACTATCTATGGGCTGGGGTCTGGGGCTAACACTTTTGAAAATCTGTATGTCGATTGCCCTACACTGATCCTTGGGTTTGTATTTGGGAACCACGACTAGGTAACTGTTCCCAGTACAGAAACTTCCCAGAAAATACACTGGTTTCATCTAGAACTCTAGCTAAGCCTAATTATTATTTCAAAGGAGAGACTTTCTGTGGAAGTGCTTAATTTTAACGTCACTGCAGTTGTTGCTGTTACTTTTAACCACATACAATTAACCCTCATTTGTAATCAGACTAGTAAAAAACTAACGTTACATAAAATTATATTTTTTAGTTATTACACATGTTGGGTAATGGGGAAAATCAGAATAGAATATATATATCAGTGAATATTAGAATCAACCGGAACAATTAAAACATCTATAACGTTTGTGATCCATATGCCTAATACAGTGTACCCCCAAAATAGCTCTGGTTAACCCACTGAACTGGAGTAGGTTTTCATGAAAAAACGATGGAAACATGCCTGTGCACGCAATTTATATTGTTTCTTTTTGATGGAAAAAAATAGCGCCAAGTCTTACTGCTTTAAATAATATGGTGTCACCAACGACGTTCCAATTCTTTTCGTTAAGCCAGTGAGAAGAGCAGAGTAAGGGCGGGTGTGGAGGCCCCTTCCCCTGGATTAATGCGCTGACAGAGATTTTGTTCGACCCTTGTGCTGAACCAAAATCTTTTCCAAGGTTCTTAAGGGTTCACTAAAAGTGTTTGTTTGAATAAAAACTTCAACTAAAAAAATATATATAAAAACATTGTTTGCTTGCTTTGAGATATGTTGCATGCCACACAGTTCCTCAGCTCAGGAAAAATCGGAAATAACCACCTCACATCATGAGGTGGAGAGTATGTTTCTACGGTTGCTGGAAAACGCATGAAAATTTTTAGGAGGACACAGCCAGTGAACTGAAAGAAAAGGAGAGCTATCTTCTAAACAGCCTAGTTCCAAACTGAGAGATTCACTCATTCTTTCAGACAACCCCCAACAAGTGACTTCTGTGCACCAGACAGGAATACTAGAGATTTGTAAATGACTAACACATACCTAAGAAACCTGAGGGAAAATGACAGGTAATAAATAAGATTACTGGGAAATTCAAATACAGTATACTCTTACAGTACAGAATGTATGAGGATGGATGATTTGTGAGTTGGACTTTGCAGGATGCATAGGAGTTCACTAGGTAAGAAAGGGAAGGGCATCCTCTCCATCTCCCAGATATGAAAAGAGCAGAGATGGGGGAGGATCCAAGATGGCAGATTAGACACAACTCCAGCACACAACACCCAGCGAGAGAGACACAGAAACCCAGAGATCTCCTAGCTCCAATCGAGGTACCAGGTGCATTTCAACGGGTCTGGTCCCAGGGTAAGCAAAGGCCACTCAGGGCAGACCGAGGCGGGGAGGGGTGCTGCTTCACCCAGAAAGTGCATCTGACCAGCGAGTCTGAGGCTCCACCTCTGGCGCTCAGGTCCAGATACAGCGCTTCCCCCAAAGCCTCAGCAATACACAGAACAGGGGATCTTTGCCAGTCAAGCGCTGGGAATTACAAGTGTGGAATTGAATAAGAGTCTACAGACTGAGCTATCACCCACTCCCCCACGCCTGGACAGAGAGGAGCCTTAAGCGGGAGCAGCTGGGTGGCCCCTTCCCCAGGACCGGAAAGAGAGAAAGCTGAAAGGGGGAGACTGCCAGGTGTGGCTGGGCGGGTCCCTACCCTCCCCCACAAACCCCAGAGGGCTGAAGCTCTGACTCTAGTGGGTTGCGTAGCCAGTGCCACAGTCTGAGAGGAACCCTGAATGATCCAGCCCAGTGGAGGAAGGGCACAACCCACCACTAGAGGGGTGGGACTGGACTACATGTTTTAACAAAAAACACAGGAAGCCTACGTAGCAACAGGAGGGCGTTCTCCACAACCCAGCAGCACCTACAGGTCAGCAGAAGAGGCGGGCCTAATCTCCCAGCATAAACAAAGACACAGGAAGCTTCCCTAGTAACCTGAAGGAGTCCCTAGAAACCCAGTAGCGCCCCCCACAGGCAGACAAGTGACCTCATCAAGCAGCTCTCTGACACCACAGCCAGGTAAATCCACAAAGATGGGAAAAAAACAGCGCAAAAAAGGTGAAACCATCAAAGACCAGAACACCTCTTCTCCTTCAAGGGATCACAACTCCTCAACAACACAGGATCACAACTTGACCGAGAAGGAGTGTGAAGAATTGACGGAAACAGGATTCAGAAGGTGGATAATAACAAACTTTTCGGAGCTAAAGGAACACGTTCTAACTCAATGCAAAGAAACCAAAAATCTTGAAAAAAGGTTAGATGAAATGCTAACTAGAATAAACAGCTTAGAGAAGAACATAAACGACTTGATGGAGTTGAAGAACACAGCATGAGAACTACATGAATCAAACACAAGTTTTAATAGCCAAATCGATCAAGCAGAAGAAAGGATATCAGAGATTGAAGATCAACTCAATGAAGTAAAAAGAGAAGGCAATACAAGAGAAAAAAGAGTGAAAAGAAATGAGCAAAGCCTCCAAGAAATATGGGATTAGGTGAAAAAACCTAATCTACGCTTGATCGGTGTACCTGAATATGACAACGAGAATGAATCCAAACTGGAAAACACACTCCAGGATATTATCCAGGAGAACTTCCCAAGCCTAGCATGGCAGTCCAAATTTCAAATTCAAGAAATACAGAGAACTACATAAAGATATTCCTCAAGAAGAGCAACCCCAAGGCACATAATTGTCAGATTCACCACGGTCGAAAGGAGGAAAAAATGCTAAGGGCAGCCAAAGAGAAAGGTCAGGTCACCCACAGAGGGAAGCCAATCAGACTCACAGCAGATCTCTCAGCAGAAACTCTACAAGCCAGAAGAGAGTGGGGGCCAATATTCAACATCCTTAAAGAAAAGAACTTTCAACCCAGAATCTCATATCCAGCCAAACTAAGCTTCATAAGTGAAAGAGAAATAAAATCCTTTATGGACAAGCAATTATTGAGAGATTTTGTCACCACCAGACCTGCCCTACAAGAGCTCCTGAAAGAAACACTAAGCATGGAAAGGAACAAGTACCAGTCACTGCAAAAGCAAACCAGTTGGCAAAGACCAAAAATGCAATGAAGGAAATGAGTCAACTAACGAGAAAGAAAACCAGCCAGTAACAAAATGGCAGGATCAAATTCACACATAACAATATTAACATTGAATGTGAATGGCCTAAATGCCCCAATCAAAAGACAAAGACTGACACACTGGATAAAAAGTCAGAACCCATCGGTGCACTGTATTCAAGAAACCCATCTCACATACAAAGACACACATAGACTCAAAATAAAGGGATGGAAGAAGATTTACCAAGCAAATGGAGAACAAATAAAAGCAGGGGTTGCAATCCTAGTCTCTGATAAAATGGACTTCAAACCAACAAAGATCAAAAGAGACAAAGAAGGACATTACATAATGGTAAAAGGATCAATCCAACAAGAAGAGCTAACTATCCTAAATATATACGCCCCCAACGCAGGATCACCCAGATACATAAAGCAAGTTCTTAACAATCTAAAATGAGATTTAGACTCCCACACAATAATAGTGGGAGACTTCAATACTCCACTGTCAATATTAGACAGATCAATGAGACAGAAAATTTACAAGGATATCCAGGACTTGAATGCAGAGCTGGACCAAGCAGATCTAATAGACATATACAGAACACTCCACCCCAAATCCACAAAATATACATTTTTCTCAGCACCACATTGCACTTACTCTAAAATTGACCACATCATTGGAAACAAAATTACTCCTCAGCAAATGCAAAAGAACAGAAATCATAACAAACAGTCTATCAGACCACAGCACAATCAGACTAGAACTCAGGATCAAGAAACACACTCAAACCTGCACAACCACTTGGAAACTGAACAACTTGCTTCTGAATGTTGACTGGATAAACAATGAAATGAAGGCAGAAATAAAGATGTTCTTTGAAACCAACCAGAATGAAGACAGAACTTACCAGAATCTCTGGGACACCTTTAAAGCAGTATTGAAAGGGAAATTTATAGCAATAAATGCCCACCAGAGAAGAGAGGAAAGATCTAAAATCCACACCCTATCATCAAAGTTGAAAGAACTAGAGGAGCAAGATCAAAAAAACTCAAAAGCTAGCAGAAGACAAGAGATAACTAAGATGACAGCAGAACTGAAGGAGATAGAGACACAAAAAACCCTTCAAAAAATCAATAAATCCAGGAGCTGGTTTTTTGAAAAGATCAACAAAACAGACCACTAGCCAGATTAATAAAAAGAGGGAGAAGAATCAAATAGATGCAATAAAAAACAATAGAGGGGGATATCATCACTGATCCCACAGAAATACAAACTACCATCAGAGATTATTACAAACAGCTCTACTCACATAGACCAGTAAACCAGGAAGAAATGGATAAATTCCTAGACACTTGTACTCTACCAAAACTAAACCAGGAGGAAGCTGAAACCGGAATAGACCAATAACAAGGGCTGAAGTAGAGGCAGCAATCAATAGCCTACCAACCAAAAAAAGTCCAGGTCCAGACGGGTTCACAGCCAAATTCTACCAGAGGTACAAAGAGGAGCTGGTTCCATTCCTTCTGAAACTGTATCAAACAACACAAAAGGAGGGAATCTTCCCTAACTCGTTTTATGAGACCAACATAATCCTGGTACCAAAACCAGGCAGAGACTCAACTAAAAAAGAAAACTTCAGGCCAATATCCATGATGAATATCAACGCAAAAATCTTCAATAAAATACTGGCAAACAGATTGCAACAGCACATCAAGAAGCTTATCCATCACAATCAAGTAGGCTTCATCCCAGGGATGCAAGGCTGGTTCAATATATGCAAATCCATAAATGTAATCCATCATATAAACGGAACCAAAGACAAAAACCACATGATTATCTCAATAGATGCAGAGAAGGCCTTCGATAAAATTCAACAGCCCTTCATGCTAAAAACTCTCAATAAACTAGGTATTGATGGAACATATAAAATGATAAAAGCTATATATGACAAACCTACAGCCAGTATCATACTGAATGGGCAAAAGCTGGAAGAATTCCCTTTGAAATCAGGCACTAGACAAGGATGCCCTCTCTCACCACTCCTATTCAACATAGTATTGGAAGTTCTAGCCAGAGCAATCAGGCAAGAAAAATAAATAAAGTGTATTCAATTAGGAAAGGAGGAAGTCAAACTGTCTCTATTTGCAGATGACATGATTGTGTAACTAGAAGACCCCATCGTCTCAGCCCAAAATCTTCTCAAACTGATAAGCAACTTCAGCAAAGTCTCAGGATACAAAATCAATGTGCAAAAATCACAAGCATTCCTATATACCAATAACAGACAAACAGAGAGCCAAATCAAGAGCGAACTCCCATTCACAATTGCTATAAAGAGAATAAAATACCTAGGAATACAACTAACAAATGATGTAAAGGACCTCTTCAAGGAGAACTACAAACCACTGCTCAATGAAATAAGAGAGGACACAAACAGATGGAGACACATTCCATGCTCATGGTTAGGAAGAATCAATATCGTGAAAATGGCCATACTGCCCAAAGTAATCTATAGATTCAATGCTATCCCCCATCAAGCTACCAATGACCTTCTTCACAGAACTGGAAAAGACCACTTTAAACTTCATATGGAATCACAAAAGACCCTGCATAGCCAAGACAATCCTAAGCAAAAAGAACAAAGCTGGAGGCATCACACTGCCAGACTTCAAACTATACTACAAGGCTACAGTAATCAAAACAGCATGGTGCTGGTACCAAAACAGAGACATAGACCAATTGAGCAGAACAGAGTCCCCAGAACAAACACCACACATCTACAACCATCTGATCTTTGACAAACCCAGCAAAAACAAGCAATGGGGAAAGGACTCCATGTTCAATAAATGGTGTTGGGAAAACTGGCTAGCAATGTGCAGAAAGCAGAAACTGGACCCCTACCTGTCACCTTACACTAAAATTAACTCCAGATGGATCAAAGATTTAAACATAAAACCTGACACTATAAAAACACTAGAAGAAAACGTAGGCAAAACCACCCAGGACACAGGCATAAGCAAGGACTTCATGATTAAAACACCAAAAGCAATGGCAATAAAAGCCAGGATAGACAAATGGGATCTAATTAAACTCCAGAGCTTCGGTACAGCAAAGAAATCATCATTAGAGTGAATCGGCAACCAACAGAATGGGAAAAAGTTTTTGCAATCTACCCATCTGACAAAGGGCTAATATCCAGAATCTACAAAGAACTAAAACAGATATACAAGAAAAAAACAAACAACCCCATTCAAAAGTGGGCAAATGATATGAACAGACACTTTTCAAAAGAGGACATATATGAGGCCAACAAACATATGAAAAAATGCTCATCGTCACTGGTCATTAGAGAAATGCAAATCAAAACCACACTGAGATATCATCTCACGCCAGTTAGAATGGTGATCATTAAAAAATCAGGAGACAACAGATGCTGGAGAGGATGTGGAGAAATAGGAACACTCTTACACAGTTGATGGGAGTGTAAATTGGTTCAACCATTGTGGAAGACAGTGTGGCGATTCCTCAAGGATCTAAAAATAGAAATTCCATTTGACCCAGCAATCCCACTACTGCGTATATACCCAAAGAACTATAAATCATTCTACTATAAAGACACATGCACACGTATGTTCATTGTAGTCCTGTGTACAACAGCAAAGACCTGGAACCAACCCAAATGCCCATCAGTGATAGACTGGACAAAGAAAATGTGGTACATATACACCATGGAATACTACGCAGCCATAAAAAACGATGAGTTCGTGTCCTTTGTAGGGACTTCGATGAATCTGGAAACCATCATTCTCAGCAAACTCACCCAAGAACAAAAAGCCAAGCACCGTATGTTCTCACTCATAGGTGTGTGTTGAACAATGAGAACACGTGGACTCAGGGAGAGGAGCATCACACACGGGACAGTTGAGGGGGGGTAGGGGGAGAGACAACAGGGGGTGGGGAGGGATAACATGGGGGAGAAATGCCAGATATAGTAGGCACCAAAAGTACAATAAATTTAAAAAAGAAAAAGAAAAAGAAAAGCACAGAGATGAGAGAGAAAATATCCTGTGTGGAGAATGGCCAGTGGTTCAGTGTGGCTGGAATACAGAAATGTGAGAGGTAACCCACCTATAGCTGTAAATCTTAGCAGGGCCCAGGCCATGAAAGTTAGTTATTCGTACTCAGAAATTAAATGTTCATCTTCAAGGGGTAGGGTAGTCTTTGGGAGTAAGATTTCTGACGACAAGATGGAAAATGAGCTGGAAAAAGATGAGACTGGAGTCATCTATGACAAAGACATGTATGACAAAGCCCAAGTAAGTGGTGATGTATACCTGAACCAAGACAGCCACAGAGGGGGAAGAGAGAAGTGAGATGTGAGAGCTACTTGCAGAATGCATTTGACAGAACGAATGTGACTGGATGAAGGTATCCAAATAGACATCAATCTAGGAGGTAATAAGAAAAATTGTAACCCAAAGATTGCTATTTCATCATCCTATTTCTTCTTTCTCCTTGCCACCATATGCCCTGGTTTTCTTAGATCCTTTCCCTGTTCTCTTGTTGCTACTTCTTTTTACATTTTATCCACTGAGACTTGAAATGTCACCATTACCATTTATGTGAGCCCCCGCCACCATTACCCCATGAATTACAAGAGCTGAGGCCACAAACGGAAGCTCAGGAGGCAGCAGGTGAGTCCCTGCTGTGCAGCATTTCTCAGTCTAAGAATAACAGAAACACTTGCATATTGCTTCACAGTAGCCACAGTTTTGCTTTTTTTTTTTTTTTTTTTACATCTGTGCTTCACTTTCCAACTTGTCTGTAGGAAAGACAAATTTTATGATTCCCATTTCAAGGAAGAAGGAACTGAGGCTGGGTTCACAGTGCACTCTCAGGCAAGCAGTGTCAAGTAGCCCATATACTGCTGTCACAATAACCCCAGACTGGTTTCCTCCCTCTGCTTCTGGGAGCCGAGGTGGTTACCCAGACATGTGAAGAGTCAATTTCCTTCTCTGAAAATGAGGACAATAAAAGTATCTGCCTCCTGGGATCATTGCACATGCTGAAAGAAATCATGCCCATAAAATGCTTAGCATAGGCTTGATGAAGTCTCTATAAATGTTAGCCATCGCTTTTATAGGTCTTCTAGCTCCAAAGTCCCAGCTCATTCTACTGTATCACAATGTTCCTTGCTCCTGGGAGAGAAGACATTTTTTTCAGAAGGCTGTAGTTTGCCCTACAGGCCACTGAATGGATTTCTGTATGCTGACAAAAAAAAAAAAAAAGCAAGCCAAAAATGAAACACTAGTATTTCCCTGGCCTGGTATGTCATTCAATAGCCACAACTTATGCCCTGAAGTTATTTAAAATGCAAAGTGGGCCAGGTGCAGTGGCTCACGCCTGTAATCCCAGCACTTTGGGAGGCCGAGGCGGGCAGATCATGAGGTCAGGAGATCGAGACCATCCTGGCTAACATGGTGAAACTCCACCTCTACTGAAAATACAAAAAATTAGCTGGGCGTGGTGGCAGA
Organism: Ateles fusciceps; assembly: GCA_036589455.1. Classification (NCBI taxonomy): domain Eukaryota; kingdom Metazoa; phylum Chordata; class Mammalia; order Primates; family Atelidae; genus Ateles; species Ateles fusciceps. Next base: position 8,076,730 of record JAZHEH010003061.1, on the reverse strand, counting down.
CACCTGTAGTCCCAGCTACTCGGGAGGCTGACGCAGTAGAATCACTTGAACCCAGGAGGCAGAGGTTGCACTGAGCTTAGATCGCCTGAAATAATCTTCAGGACTGGGCTAATTTCTAACTCTTCTGTCACAAAGGCAAAGATGTCAGGATGGCAGCCATGTCATCCATGCAAAGAATCTCAATGCCAGGTCAGATGAGCAAGCAGAAAAGATTCATGTTTTTCTCTTGGGAACAGAGAAAGTGGTTTGGGCTCTGTTCGAATGAGGGGCTAGGGGTTAGTTGCTGGAGAAGAGGGAGCAAACTCATTAACACATAGAAGGCAGATGAGCCATTGGAAGGGAATGTTGAAGCTTGGGAACCACTGCTGCCATGCATCCGTCTATCCACTAAGTCATTCAACAGACCTCCATTTAATCTGTGCCTGGTGAGCACTATGCTAAGGTCTATTCATACAGAATGAGCATTTGATAAAGCTTATAGACTTTCTACACACTCCTCTTCAGTGCTGACGCTCCATAATGAATAACGTGGAGGTGGTGGGGTGTGGGGTGGAGGGCAAAAGGATTGGCACACTAACTGAGGGCATGATGGGGATGGATATCTTAGGGAAAACAATTAAAGAAGAAATCAAGAGGGCTTCCACTCTGCCTAGCTGGATGGAATAAATGTTTGAGCAGCGTTCTGTCCAGCTGGGGAAAGGCCAAGACTAATTTAACCTTTGGTCAAATGGTTGGGAGTTAGCTAGTTTCCTTTTTCCTCTTACATCACTCCCAGAGATTCAGGCAAAAATAACATGGTCCCGATTACATGACATTATGGGCTCTGAAAATACACCAGGGAGGATAGTGTTGAAACCCCTCAGAGGCAAATTAATCCTAGCAAGCAACAGCTGTAAGATTGATACAAACACGAGAAACAACAGCATATTGGTTCCAGGTTTGCTTGAAAGTTTCCTTAACCCGAGCAATTTTTTTGAAAGGGTTAACATCGCTAATTGGGAATGTTTCTGTTCCTTGAAGATGGCGCTTTATGAAATACTCGTCAATCCTCTATATGCTGTGGTCCACTGTTTGGCATGCTTTTGGATTTAATTCCAAATTCTCTTTGATATCCTTATTGTTTAAAGCTGAAATAAATGCAATGGTGAGAAAGAATTTACCTCTGCTGAATCAGAGCTTTGACACCAGGCCTGTGTCGGGGAACTGAAGGTGTGGGAGTCGCCTCTATCCTGGGCTGCTTGCCCAAATCTGGCAGGCAGGAGTTGGGCACCTGCCCCTACTCCCCGAGCTGATCCTGTCCAGAGCAGACACTTGAGTGTTTCCTGAAAGCAGCCTGCATCCCCTGGAGGACAATCTGCAGAACTTGTATGCACCATTTACACTCAAAAATAAAAATATTTCCTCTCCCAGGGACACAGCAGCCCCTCCACACCCACCCACTTTGCAACTGGGCATTACTTGGAGACCCAATATGAACCCTAGAATAGAAATCTCACAGCTGGAGCAGAACTTAACCTAAAGGAATACACTTTTAGGGCAGGAGGAAATGGATCATAATGGTTACAGGGATGGTCTCTGTACTCAGGCTGCCTGAATCCAAAGCCAGCTCAGCCTATTGATGTTTGTGTGACCTTGGGCAAGTGCCCCTCTGGGCTCAGTACCTTCACATGGGAAATAGAGATAAGACAGCATCCACAGCACAGGGTAGTTGGGAGGATGAATGATACTATTTGGAAAGTACACAGGCCTAACAAATAACGAGAACAAAACAGTCAAGCCGCCCCTCATTGTCAGAACCACAGCGGTCTTGGAGGTCTTAGCAAACTTACTGTAGAAACTGGGTGGTGGCTGGTGGCCTCAAGTTATCTTCAGGACTGGGCTAATTTCTAACTCTTCTATCACAAAGGCAAAGACTGTCAGGACGGCAGCCATGTAATCCATGAAAAGAGTCCCAACGCCAAGTCCGACGAGCAAGCAGAAAAGATTCATGTTTTTCTCTTGGGAACAGAGAAAGTGGTTTGGGCTCTGCTCGAATGAGGGGCTAGGGGTTAGTTGCTGGGGAAGAGGGAACAAACTCATTAACACATAGAAGGCAGACGAGCCACTGGAAGGGAATGTTGAGGCTTGGGAACCACTGCTGCCATGCATCCGTCTATCCATTAAGTCATTCAACAGACCTCCATTTAATCTGTGCCTGGTGAGCACTGTGCTAAGGTCTGTTCAACAGAATGAGCATTTGATAAAGCTTATAGACTAGCAGCAGAGACACATTTAAAATTTAATCACATGAATAAATATTTAACTTAAAACTGTGTCATTTTTATGGCTTTTTTAAAAAAATAGAGCACTACAGTAGGAAATAATGAGGGGCCACAAAATGATCCCAGGGAACTAAAAAGCTGGAGGTTTGAATCAGTTCTTCACAGTGCCTCCTGGACAGGTCAACAGCTTCATTTCACCAACTCTGGTCCTTCTGGACTTTGGCCTTATAAACCATCACCCCTTCTGCCTCTGCAACAACTGCCCCCAACCCCACCCATGCCCACTTCCACCTTGGGAATAGGCGTTAGATTAGCACAAAAGTTTTATTAATATGCTCTCCATGCAGAAACAAAGGCATGGGCGGGAGGTAGTTGTCTGTCCACAGTCACACTGCAGGTTGAGCCTAGAACCAGGACTCCTGAGTCTGGGTTAGTTCCTGTTCCCCTACACCCTATGACTCAGAGCTCACACGCCGACCCCTCTGGCTCTGACTTCTTCCCCAAGAAATAATGAGAGGAAATGTCTCTTACACAAACGTCTCCTAGAGAAATTCCTTTTGGAGCAGCCCTACTGTTAGGGGAAAACTTGGTCCTTTCTTGGAGACCCCTGATGTGTTCTGAGGTTCCTCTAGGATCCCACCATTTAAAAATAATAACAATAGAATAAAATAAAATTAAAGTGAAAGAAGCCATTATAGGGCATACAGGAAATACCGCCTTCAGAAGGGTCACCGCTGTGGCTTAGTTTGCTATGGTTTGTATTCTCACTGACCTGCCTTTCAGGTCACTGTCAATGAAGGAACGTATTTCTGGGTATTTCTGACTCATCTGCAGACCTTTTGCTAGCACAGTACATAACTAGTGGGACTTCGTCCTGGGTCTTTTGACTCCAAGCCCGGTGCTTTTCAACTCCAGCATGTGCAGTTAGTAACAAATTCTGTTTGGGATGCATGGAGGTTGCAGAAATGGTGATTTCCCATGGGTGGACAGAGCAAGGCAGATGGTCACTAATGTATTCAACAAACATTCACTGAATGCCAGCAAGTCAGGCCTTGTGGATTTCCTGGTAAACAAGAGAAATTCAAGTCCCACCCTCATGGACCAAATAATTGTTCAGGAAATTCACATAATAAATGCGTAACTACTCAGATAATGATTAATTACAGCAGTGCTGCATGCTGTAAGGGTTTATGCAGAGAGTTCTGGCCTAGATAAGAGGGAAGACGTAATAAAACTCATGGTCTGTCCTTCTAAATCAGGCCCTATTTCAGTCCTGACAGAACAGCACTGCCCCCTCCCCCATCATCCAAAGTAGAAACCAGTGACAGGGGAATTCTCACACCTGCTCATTCCTTATTGCCAGTCTCCATCAGATCCCCTTAGCTTTGCTCCCAAGTACCTTTGGAATTTTGCTCCGCTCTTCATCTTCGTTGCCCCTGTCTCCACCAGCACATGTCTCAAATGCACCACTGTAGTACTGTGGTACCCACTACTAGCTTGGCTGCCACACACTGTGTACTCCATTCTACAAAATACAGGGCAGTGATATTCTGAAAGGAAAACCTTTACCCCTCACCCTCTACTCCCCTACTCTTTGACAGCCTCATCCCCATCCCACACTTAAAACCTCCATGTCTTCTCTTTGTTCTTAGAACCAAGGCAACGTTCTAGAGAACAGCTACAAAGTCCTGGGTATCCCCGCCCTTTCCTCTCTCTGACTCTGAACACAGCCTGCCCCGCTCTCTCTGTTCCAGTCACCCCAGCCCTCTTTCCAGCTCGAAGGTATGTATGTTTTGTGACCCTTCCTTGGGCTGTTCCTGTGCTTGGGATGCTCATATGTGTCCCTGGATGCCTAAAGCAGCTTTCCCAGACCTCGCTGACTAGGTCCAGTTCCCCCAATTATGGTTCTTTATAACACAAGTATCTCGCATACTGGGAGCTTATCACAGCTGCATTCTTATGTTACCAACTTGATTCTCTGCTTCCCCCTCCCCCAGACATAAGCTCCATAAGGACAGGGACATGTTTCTTTTGACTCATCTTTAATCCTCAACATCTGGCTCAGGGTCTGGTACACAGTAAATAAGGAAAGAAAGAGAAAGAAAGAGAACTCCCTGATGAAGTTTGAGCTGAGAGGTAAAAGGCAAGAGGCATCCAGTGAGACACAGTCTGGGGAAGCGGGAATGTTCCAGCCTAAAAGAAAAGCACGCCCATGGAGAGAACTGACATGAACGGGAACCCTCTCTCATTCTTTAGGGAAAACAGGAGGCATCAGAGAAAAACTATGTGAAGGCAGTGCCTTCCATCCTGAACAGGTGAGACAGATGCAGTTTCAGTGAATGTGGGGATGGGAGTCGAGGTGAGGGGCTGTTTATAATGAACACTTTGAGTGGATGGTCCCTACCCCTCCAACCCTTGCTCCCTCCCCAAGCTTCTTCATGACCACTTTCAGGCGCGTCTTTCAACTCCCAACATCCTGATGCTGAGGATGGTATAAATTGCTCGTCAAACAGAACTCCTGGTTGTGGAACCGTCCATCATCATGGAACAGAGCCCCCTCACTTGTGCCCACTCACCACAAACTATTTTGTGTCTACTCCAGCGCCAGTTTCAATGCCACAAGACCAGTACCCACCGCTGCACCCAGGGTGTCATCATGAACTAGACTCAGCACTGGGTTAAAAGGATTCTGCCATCTCAGCCCCTCAAGTAGCTGGGACACGGTCAGGAAGGAGGCTAACATATATACATTGTATGCCATATATATAACATATTTTATATAACATTGAAAGGCCAGAGCTACTTCACAAGGCCAGGGTCATGTAAATTTTTTAAAGGCTTCTTCATGGACTAGACTATGGCATTCTCAGAAAAAGATTAAATCTGCACAGTGGCACATTCCCCTAGGTAAGTCAAGAGGAAACTAGTAACAGGCATCTCCCGGAGAACAGAGACCAAATTACAGATGAAGCAGACATAGTGACTGCCTGTGAGGCAGAGCTGCCCGCTGCCCCTCTGAGGGGGAAGCAGCAGAGAAATAGCCCATTAGCATCTGCTGATATCCAGGGAGGCACAGTGGGCAGGACCAGGGCTCTGGTTTGCAGTTAAGGGGGTAAGGGTCCTGAGGAGTGGGGGCTGGGCCTTGGATGTTAGGAGTTGAAATAGGGGCCGGAAAGTGGTCATGAAGAAGCTTGGGGAGGGAGCAAGGGTTGGAGGAGTGGGGACCCTCCACTATAAGACCAATGTGAAACCTTAGAGCCCAACCCTCACTTCTGCCCAAGGGGCAGGTTAGCCTGAGAAGTTAGAACTCCTTGTTCTCCCATTGGGTACAGTTTGGGATGTTTCCTTGAACCTTCAGGAAAACTACTGCTTATAACGAACTTGCAGGTAGCATGTGAACTGTCTGTGGGAAGCAGACATGGTGATCAGGAGGTATTGCAGCTACTAGGAGATTTCCAAGGACCGCTGATTCCCCAATAGAATCACCTTGGGTTACTTCCTGCAATTACTATGGAGGGTGAAGACTGCAGACCAGCAAAGGAGCCCAGAAGCTGAGGAGACCATACAGCCCCTTACTTCGATATTTCCCTTTCCTCGGCCAGTTCTAAGGAAGAACTGCTGAGCCACAGAAGGAGGGACCTGTTACAGGTTACAGGTGCTAAGGCCATGTAGCAGAAGGGAATTTGGGTTCATAAGCTAGAAAGATGACCAGGTGGCTCATACAGAGTAACTGGGGGAATTCCAGGGTGGGGCCCCAGAGGTGTGGACATCGATCAGGTGGCTGTTTCAGTCCTTGCTCAATCCAATGGACTCCATTCAAGGGTAATGAAAGGCCATGAGCAGGCTGTAAGCAGTGAAAGCCACAATCTGATCTGCATTTTCAGATCATCGTGGCTCTGACTGAAGAGTGGATGATATTGAGCACGAACTGGTGCAGGGAGGTCAACAGGAAGCTACCACTCTTCCCAGGTGAGAGGAGATGATGCCTGAACTGGAAGGCGGCAGAGGCATGTGGAGAGAGGAAGTGGCCTCCTCTTCCATCACCCAGCAGTGGTAAATCATCATGGCAGCTGGGAGGAGCAGGTTTCTGACTTGCACAAACTGGATAGTGGGTGGCACCATTGTCTGGTCTCTGGGACACCGGAGGAGGATCAGATTCAGGGTAAGGGGGAGCTGTCAGGTCCTATACTCTTTGAAGGAAACCATTTATGTGGCTAATTCCTCAAGGGAATCCCCACAAGCAGATTCCCGGTGGCAGCTGTCCCTGTTGATCTTAGTGACTCCCCCTCCTCTGCACCGTTGGTGTGGAAGTGGGTACCGGTGGGACCTGGGGCTGCTCTTTTGCTTGTGAAAGGCCTGGTTCTCATTTCCTCCTTGGCAGGCCCTCTGAAGTGTCGTGTTTGGGAATGTGGCATAATGGTCTTTCTTCATCCCTCCCATATTTCTCTTTGCCTGTGGATCACCCTCCCCAACAGGATGGTGACCACATCAGTTTCAGCAAAATAAATTTGCCAAGTACCTGGCTTGGGGGTCAGGGCTGAGCTTAGTTTTCTAGCCTTGTTCAAAGCCAAGAGAAGACCCAGTCCTCCTTCCTTAAAAAGTTTATGTCTCTGTGACCTCAGGTACATTCTGGGGGTGGGCCTTCTGGTTAGTATGATAAAGAACAGGATGAATAGTTATGGACATCACATTAAAAATGTCTGACAAATGCCAAAGAAGAGCCAACTTACTTTGTTGTTTTTTTTTTTTGGAGATGGAGTCTCACTCTGTCACCCAGGCTGGAGTGCAGTGGTGTGATCTCGGCTCACTGCAACCTCCACCTCCTGGGTTCAAGCAATTCTCCTGCCTCAGCCTCACAAGTAGCTGGGATTACAGGCATGAGCCACCGTGCCCTACCGGTTGTACTTTTTGGACTCGGAGTCCAAGCACCTTGTCTTTTGCTGTTTCACATTTCCAAGGCAGGGTCCACCTTCTCTCCGAGGCCTCCCCATTCTACTTTAACAGTTTCATCCATGTCCTTCCTCCATCTTTCCTTGGCATCTTTCGGGTTTCAGGTCTCAGTGGCCGCCTCCCTGACTTCCAGATATATCCATCCCTCCCCCAGTCCACCCCTCCCCACCCCCTCCCCTCCCCTCCATGCTTTCCTTCTCCCCTGTCACCATTTGTTCTCTATCACCCTCCTTTCTGGCTGGCTGATGTTGGAAACATTTCAGGAATTTTTAATTGAAAATACCATGAGAACTGTTATCACCTCAGTTTCACCAGGGAGAGAACCCACGGCTCGGGGATGATGATGGGTCCCTCCCGGGGCTGGTGGAGTTTAATATCTCACCCAGGTTAACCAGGCAGCTGGGCTCTGCAAACCTGGGCCCCGGGTGGAATGTGAGAATGAGGTACAGTGTGACAGGAAAGAGGGTGTGCTGAACAACCAAAAATTCCTATACGGTCTGAGTGGGTGGAGAGAAGTCCAGGAAGAGGAATCCGTTAAAAGGAATAAAACAAAGAATTCTACCACTGCCCCCCTCCAACTGTCCCCCACAAAAATGACTGTGAGAGGAAGCAGGTGCCACTTGAAATTGGCAGAAGGCTCTGGAGGCTCCGTCCTCCCTGCCTGGAGCTGTCTGTGCCCTCCCTCTGTTCTTGCTATCCCAGCCCCTGACTCTATGCAGCCTGGGTCAGATGAGCTCAGCCTCCTTTGATCTCCTCCCCTGTGAGGTCACCAGCTCCCCTCACCACCACCCCAGGTCCCAGGTCAGCCTTCACATCTGTCAGGGCCTCAAAAACAAGGAGGCCAAGGACGATGAAGGCAACAGCGGCTGCGGCAGGGAATGGGCTGGCCCAGTTCTTACATCACTCTATGCCAGAGTCAGAGAATCCTATTTGCAATGCCTGTTGAACAGGGCAAGATGGCTGGGATGCTGGGACTGCAGGGAGAGCTGGCGATGCCCTGGCTCCTCAGTCCTCCCTGGCATCCTCAATTAGTCAAGGCTATGGCTCGACAATCCTAGACTCCCAGAACTGGAAGGAACCACAGAGGGCCTCTCCTCCTCAGGTCCTCAGCCTGTGCCCTGGATTCGGAGGAGGTGTGGACAAGCAAGCCCTCTGACCAACCCCCTTCAACCACTTTTATCTTTCTCCTACAATGAGTTCTTGTGAAAGATGTTGAGAAAGGATTCCACTGCTAAAAAAAGTAGGAAAAATTTGCAATCTATCAATCCAGTCCAAGCCTTTCATATCTATGCATACACTTAGGTTCAGAGAAGTTCAGTGACGAGCCAACATAACACAGCAGTTAACTGTGTAGCCAGCCCAGCCTTGGGTCTCCTGCCGTCAGCTGATCTCTGCTGTGACTGCAAATCACGGAGGAGGAGCAAGGTCACACAGCCTGGGCAAGGCTGATGGGAGGAAATTTGCTCACTGCCAGCCTCCCAGATGGCCCCTCTGAGCTGCAGTGACTTGAGGTAGGAATAAAGGGCCAGAAGGCCTGTTTCATTTTCCAGAGGCTTAAAGCTATGACTTTTCAGGTCTAGAACAGTCAGTATCACTTTTGAGATAAAGCATCATTGCTATTTCCCTCTGAGCTGCTGGGATTGACAAAGCTACTTCTACCACCACATAGATTATCTATACCTACAAGCTGAGCAACCTTATTCCCAGAGCCAGGCATCCTGGAAATCATTTAAAAACAAAGAAAGAAGGAGAAAAAGAGAGAGAGATAGGGAGGGAGAGAAATAAGAAGAGGGAGTGAGAGAGGAGGGAAGGAAAAAAACACATTTGCCTAACGGGCCATATGACCCCCTTATTCTTGAAGGATCATCTAAAAAACTGGGGAGGTAACCAGACGCGTTTAGCTGGCTCTCACTGTAGGCCAAAGCTCAATTCTGAGCTCTCGTTCGGTATTTTCATCTGATAATTTTCTAAAAGGAGATAAAAACAGAGAAAATGAAAACCCAGTTAGAAGACATTCAGCTGAAAGGGTGCTGTGGAAGGAGATGTCAGGAAAGGCCAAACATCTGGGAAGGGAGATGGCAGGACCCAGGGTGTCGGTGAAGACACTGCCAGCGTGTGACCGGAAAGGGTGAATGCGCCTCCCCCAGGGCTGGGGCCGAGCCAGGGCTCCCCTCCCCTCCCCTCCCCTCCCCTCCCCTCCCGCCCCCACAGTCAGTCCTCACCCAGCCCAAGCATGAGCAACTCTGCTAGCAATGGTGTTTTCTTTTTCCTGAAATAAAATATCATCACCTGATCTTAGCTAAGTAACTGTGAACTTGTAAAAGTCTGTTTGTTGTTCCCCAGAGACCTATTCAAGTGGTTTTTCAGATGAATTTGTTCATGCAAACACTTTGCAATGTTTCTCTGAATTGTTTCTCACAACTCCCTTACACAATCCTGTCACAGGTGAGGAAACCATGGCTCATAAAAGGAGGGACATGAGTGGCAGAAACCTCCGCTGGTCCTTCCTTCCAACCTGGGACATTTGTGGGCATTTTCCAAATCTAGAACGCTTGCAGAACTCAGAGACTGGATGCTTCCAGCTCAACCCAGAACGACAAACCCAGGTGTCTATTTGGTTTGGCCAGGAAACAGCATCCTGTTGATAAGCATTAAGTACTTTTACAGCTTGTTAGGAGCTAGTACATTTCAGTTCAGAAAACTGGGAGTTCAGGAGACTGAAACCCATGAGACTGAGAGTTTAGGATTTGCAAGTATTTTGAGAAATAATACATTTGGGATTTAGTTTTCATTCCGCTAACTAATGAAGTACACGTCGTGGGCTCCTTCCTCTGCCTCCCTTGAGGTTTGGTTTTACGCATGTATACCCAGAGATGTGTTAATTATGTAATTACTCAACTAATATTAATTATAATAACACACTATATAGAATCACACATTACATAATACCATGCAATAATATCTTATATAACCACAATATATCTCTAGAATATGTAATTGTAAATATGTTAAATATGTAAATAAACACAGATGTCATTAATAACCCTTTTATTCCTGAAGAATCATCTCTAAAATGGGGAGGGAACCAGATGCATTTAGCTGCCTCTCACTGCAGGTCAAAGCTCAATTCTGAGCTCTTGTGGGGTATTTTCATCTGATAGTTTTCGAAAAGGTGTTAAAAACAGGGACAATGAAAACCCAGGAAAAAGACATAAAGCTGAAAGGGTGCTGTGGGAGACAATGTCAGGAAAGCCCAAACATCTGGGAAGGGAGATGATTAAATATTCATTGCAATAAATATTAAGAAAATATCTAGCACTATGTGCAAAGCAGGGTTCCTGGTGCTGTAGATACGTGTTGGGGTGGGGAGTCGCCAGGCTGAATGAGACCCTATAAGACGGGTATTGGCTGAGGGGCAAAGGCAGGAGGAAACCATGCACCCACCACTGCCCTCTCTTAATGACTGAGCTGGAACTGCCCCCAGGAGACTGCTTCCAAGTTCTGTGCCACCAATGTGATGATGTGAAGCACTCTTGGGGAGAAACGGTAAACATTTTTTAGAGTCAGGAAACTGACCAGAAGGAAACCACCCTTCCTCACCTCCACCCACTCCCTGCCCATTTCTACTCTGTGATAGATTATAATCCTTTTCCTTTTCGACACAGACAGTCTTACATATGGTGACTTTCGATCAAGTGCTGGAGAAGGAACAGAAACGGTAAAATACTGCCTCTGAGAACCACGTGGATTAGAAAGGAGGCTACTTGCTTCTAAGAGATGTGCTGTCCCAGGACAAGGGAGGAGGTAACTGGATGTCAGTGAGCAAAGAGTCAGGAATTTCTCGAGGTAGGAAGTTAGGACCAGCCTAGGCTGGAGGCTGACCTGAGGAGGACAGTTCAAGGAGCTGAGGAGGGGAACATACAATAGAATGGAACACTGCAGCCCTGGAAATCCAGGGCCTCTGGGGGCATCCTATGTCTGCTTCTAACTTGCCCTTTAGTGCAGGAATAGTCACTTCTCCCTGGCCTCTTCTTCCTCGGTGAAATGTAAAACTTTATTCTTTGGACTCGGCTTCCTGCTCTAAATTCTGAGATCTTTTTTAGACCCTAGCAAGAAAGGATACTAATGTCCTGGCTTAGGAAGGAGGAAAGACACTGCAAAACTCTGGCTCAGAAACAGATTTGGGAAATCAAGAGAGAGCTCATCTGGAAGCAGGAGAAATGGCTTCTGGGCCCACCATGGCTCTGTACTCGGTCTGAACTCTGAGCAGATCAACTCACCTCTTTGAGTCTCTGTTTACTCATCTGAAAAATTAGAGTACTGATCTCTAAACATTTTATGGCTATTTTCAACAATTTTTTAAAGCAATTTTTTTTTTTTTTTTTTTTTTTACTAATTACCCATATATGACAGAAGAAATAGAACTTTCCTGGTTGAAGTGATGGAGAAGGTTCAGGAATCCTCTCCACTGATAGTGCTGCCTCAACCCAAAGACAAAGCCAAGGTACCTTCGAGCAGTTTGGAAACACAGACCGAACCTGGGTGTAACCCTATGACTTTGGTGAGTCCTTTCATTTTTCTTGGGTCTCCCTTCCTCCATTGCACATGGAGATAAGAATTCCTGTTCTAATGAGTGCCTGGTGACTAGGATGAAGAGAGACAAGCATGTGAAAGGGTTTTTCAAACTCTCAAGTGCTGTATCAAGGTACACAGTCAACTCGGCCTGTTTTCAACCCCTTCATCATTTCTGCGGGTCTAGAAACCAAGTCCTCTCAAGAGCAGTCCCAAAGTACATGGCTCCGAAATAAAAAAGTTGAAAAATACAAGCAGCATTTCGCTTCTTGTCCATTCTGCTCCAACCCAAAGCATGGGATAAGGCAGACAGCCCAGAAACTAGAGGCAGCACCTGCCAGGTCAGGACATGAGGCCTCGAGCAGCCATGGTTAGAGCTGCACAAAGATGGAAGTCAGGGCCCTGCTGGCCCGCACGCTTACCCCTGCAGGGGTCAATGAACAGTGCAGATAAAAGAGACCCTCCTGCAGGAGGAAAAGGCTTATCTGGGCTGAGGCAAGTAAGTAAACCTTCCAAAAAGAGGCCAGGCACGGTGGTTCACACCTGTAATCTCAGCACTTCGGAGGCCGAGGTGGATCACCTGAGGTTAGCAGTTTGACACCAGCATGGCCAACAGGGTGAAACCCCATCTCTACCAAAATGTAAAAATTGTGCCAGGCACAGTGGCCCAAGCCTGTAATCCCAGCACTATGGGGGGGCTGAGGTGGACGAATCACAAGGTCAAGAGATCGAGACCATCCTGGCCAACATGGTAAAACCCCATCTCTACTAAAAATACAAAAATTAGGCTGGGCATAGTGGCATACACCTGTAGTCCCAGCTACTCAGGAGGCTGAGGCAGGAGAATTGCTTGAACGCGGGAGGCAAAGGCTGCAGTGAGCCGAGATCATGCCACTGCATCCAGCCTGGTGACAGAGTGAAACTCAGTCTCAAAATATATATATATATTTTTTGAGCTACTTGGCTGAGGCAGGAGAATTGCTTGAACCCAGGAGTTGGAGGTTGCAGTGAGCTGAGATTGCCCCACTGCACTGCAGCCCGGGCGACAAAGCGAAACTCTGTCTCAAAAAAAAAGGAGGGGGGTAGCTGTGCCTCGCTTTAAAATATTTCCCAGTTCCTTTGATGAGCACTTTTGTTTGGGATTCCTCTGTCCCCTGACTCATATACCCCAGCTGGTTGCCCAGATGACTACTAGCAGCCCTGCCCTGGAAACAGTTTCCAAAAAAAGAGTTGAGATTCCCCCAGGGTCTACCTCCTTACTTTCCTGCCCAGACCCTCGCATTTGCCTTCCCTGGTCTTTACCCACTATGTTCCTTGTGCTACCCCTCATTCATCATGTGTATTGGTTATGACTGAGCTCAAGCTTGTAAGACTCCCAGGATGGGAGGAGGTGGGTTTTGCTTACCCTGCTCTTTGCCGCCCTCACTGTTTTACTCCTCTTGCTTCAAACAGGCTCCTGCTGGCTTTAATTAAGCCTGTGGAGCCTCCCCTCAGGGCTGGCCCTCATGAAATGAGGTGACCCAGCTCACCAGGGCTGCTCCCCCAGAGGCCCCTCAGCTCCAGGCTTATCACAACAATTTCTGCTTCACATTTTCCACAGAACATTGCAACCTGAACAGGAAAACATTGTCTGCAAGTGCAGGAGCCAGCCAGGGCACTGGGTCTCAAACAAGAAGGCTCCACATGCTCTTGTTGCCCAAAGGGCTTAGCTGTTGGAGAGATCGCCAGTGAGGAACTTAGCTTTTCAATACCAAGGAAAACGGCCACTGGGCAGAATCATAAAAAGCCAAGTTCCACAGTCAGCAGAGCTTTGCAACTGGGCCACTGCTTTTTCATGGGTATTTAAGAATGAATCCATGGTGTCCAGCTATATGGGAGTCCCAATCACCTACTCAGTGAAGCCTCTACTTGAAAATCAGGAATTTAAGACCCTCCACAATTTTCCTCCCTCTTCTCTTCCAGAGTTTTGACCTAGAACTCTTGTGCAGATCCTCAGATCTTGCAAAAAGAAGTCACTGGGGAGTGCAGTTTAATGGTTCTATCAATCAGAACAGGATACATTATGCTGTAGTAACAAATAGCCCCACAATCTAAGTGGCTTAACAGGCAAAAGTTTATGTTCCACACATGCTATTTGTCCCAAATGGGTTGGCGAGGCCACTGTTTCACATGAACAGTCAGGAACTCCTGCTGACAGAAGCTCCGCTCTTTGTGACGGGACCACGTGGAATACACACAGTCTCTTTAGTCATCGTAACAGGCGAGAGACTGGGGGACTGGGCATATGAATGCCACCGCCTCTGCCGTAGTATTTAAGAATACCAACGCTGGAGTCAGACACAATTTCACCACTCACTAGTTGTTGACCTTGGTCAACTTAACCTGATTTTTTTTTTCATTTTAAAAATAAGGTATAATACACATACTTTAACCCTCTTCAGTGCACACTTTTGTGAGTTTTGACAAATACATACAGTGCTGTAACTACCATCACAATTCAGATACAGAAATGTCCTATCCCCCTCAATGATCCTTCATGCCCTATCGTAGTGGACTTGTCCCCACTCTTCAGCTCCTGGCAACCACTGATTTGTTTCCTGTCCTTAAACCACTAATCTATGTCCATAAATGGAATCATATAATACGTATCATTGAAGTCTGGCTCAGCATACTACACCTGAGCCATCCATTTTGTTGTGTTGCTAGTGTATTCCTATGTACTGCTCAGGAAGAAGTGTTCCTTTGCATGGATGTACCACAATTTGCTTTACTCATTGATTAGCTGAAGAAAATTCAGTTTCAGTTTTTGCCAATTAACTATAAAGCTGCTATAAACATTTGTGTACAGGCTATTGTCTGAACATTATCATTTCACTTGGGTAAATATCTTGAAGATTTCTGGGTAGCATAAATATACATTTAACATTTTAAGAAATTGCCAAACTCTTTTCCAAAGTGGCTGGACCATTTTACATTCTGTGAGAAACGTATGAGAATTTCAGTTACTCGGCATCTTTGCCAAAAGTAGTTATTTAGGGTTTTGTCATTGTTATTAGCCTCTCTAACAGTGGGTAATTGTATCACATTGTGGTTTTAACTTCTACTGGTTTTTAAGTTTCTGTAGCATCTTCTAAATTACCACACCTTCTGAAAATACAGTTTTCTATCTGTTTAACTTCTTATCCTATTCCATTTCCCAAATGATTTATAATGTTGAGGATCTTTTTATGTACTTACTGCCACCTGTATGTCAGGTAAGTAAAATATTTGTCAAATCTTTCCCCTAATTTTTTTATTGTTTTCTAAATTATTAACTTTTGAGAGTTCTTTGTGTGGATTTAAGTCCTTCAATGAGACATAGGACTTGCAAATATTCCCCTCCCAATTCATGACTTGACACAATCTTCTTGACAGCGTCTTTCAGAGAGCAAAATTTTTAAAATTTTGATTAAGTCCAATTTATTATTTTTTTGTCTTAACTGGATCATGTTTCTCGGTGTTATATCTAGAAAATTCAAATTGGCAAAGCTTTTCTCCCAATTTTTCTTCTAAAACTTTTACGGTTTTAGCTGTCACACTGTCCACCGTCAATTCTAAGTTAATTTTTATGTCACAAGATATGGACCTAGCTTCAGTTTTTTCATATGGTTATCAGTTTGTACAGTACCATTTATGGGAAACATTAAGTTGCCTTTTCCCCTTTCAGCTGCCTTTGCACGTTTAAAAAATCAATTTATGTAAATGTATGGGTCTATTTTGTTCTATTGGTCTATATGTCTGTTCTTCCATAAGTAACATACTGTTCTGATTATTGTAGCTTTATGAAATCTCTTGAAATCAGTTTATCGTGAGTATTCAACTTTATTTCTCTTTAAAAAAATGTTTTGGCTATTCTAGTTCCTTTGCCTTTCCATAAAAAAAATGAATAAACTTGTTTATTTCCATACATACAAAAATTCACTGATACAGATTTTGACGAAAATTACTTTAAGCTTATAGATCTATGTGGAGTAAATGAACATCTTAACAATAGTGACTTTTCTAATCCATGGACATGATTTATCTCTCTGTTTATCTGGGCACTCTTTGATTTATCAGCATTTTGTAGTTTTTAGTGTGTTTTATAGCTTTTTGTATGCTTGTACATACAGATATTACACATATTTTGTAAGACTTACATTTATATACTGTGTGTATTTTAGTGATATTATACACTCACTTATTAGTCTACTGGTTTTTTAAAGTTTCTGTAGCATCTTCTAAATTACCACGCCTTCTGAAAATACAGTTTTCTATGTGTTTAACTTCTTATCCTATTGCATCTCTGGTAGAATTTGAGTAACAGTGTTCAAAGCAGACATATCTACCCTGTTTTTAATCTTAGGGGGAAAGCATTCAATCTTTCACCCTTAAGTCAGATGTTAGCTGTTGGTTTTCCATAGATGGCTTTTATTAGGAGGAGGAAGTCACCTTCCATTCTAGTTTAATGGTAGTTTTTATCATAAATTGATGTATATGTAAATTTTTTGTGTCTATGGAGATGATTATATAGTCTTCATTCTTCACTCTGTTAATAAAATTAATTACATTGATTTTTGGATTACCTTGCATTCCTCAAATAAATCTCAGTTTTAAAATATTAAGGTTTTTACATCCATGTTAATGAGAGTATTGGTCTGTAGTTTTGTGATGTCATTTTTTAGTTTTCTTATCAGAGTAATCTTGGTATCATAGATGGAATTGGAAAATGCTCCCTCCTCTTCAATTTCCTCAAAAAAAGTTATATAGAATTTGTATTACCTTTTTCTTAAATGTTTAGTGGAACTCCACAGTAAATCCATCTGGGCTTTAAGGTGTTTGTTTTTGTGGTAGGAAGGTTTAGAACTACAAATTCCATTTCTTTTACTTATGTAGATTTTCAAGTTTTCTATTTCTTATTAATTGAGCTTTGGTTATTGTGTTCTTCAAGGAATTTTTCCATTTTATCAATGTTGTCAAATACATTCATATAATTTTGTTCAAAATATTTTATTATTATTTAATGTCATTAAACCTTGAAGTTATTATGCCATATTTATTCCTGATAATATTGTGTTATCATTTTTTTCTTTTAATTAGTCTGGGTAAAGGTTTGTTACTTTCATTGAACATCTCAAAGAATCAACTTTTGTTTCATTGATTTCCTCTATGTTTTTTCCCTTTTTTATTTCATTGATTTCTGCTCTTATCTTTATTATTGTTTGTTCTTCTTTTCCCTGGTTTTCTAATATGGAAGCTTAAACCATTTATTTGAGGTCTTTGTTTCTAATATATGAATAATAGTTTGTAATACTGGCATACAAACTTCCCTCTAAGCACCGATTTAGCTACATCCCACAAATTTTGATATGCTGTTTCCATTTTCATATAGTTGAAATTCTAATTTCTCTTTCAATTTCTTCTTTCATCTGTAGACCCATGGATAATTCAGAAGTGTGTTATAGTTTCCAAATAGTTAGGGATTTTTTTTCACATATTTATTATTTCTCATTAATTTCACTGGGGTCTGAGAACAAACTACGTAGAATTATAGTCCTTTTAAATTTATTGAAATTTGTTTAACGGCCCAGAATGTGGTCTCTCTCAGTACATGTTCCACATGCATTTAGGAAGAATGTATTTTCTGCTGTTGTCAGGCTATTGTAGTGACACGTGAGCAGGCAGAAAGTGTACAAAGGAGCCTAAGCCTGTCAAAGTATTAAGCAATGGAAGAAAGGAAGAATTTTCCAAACTCTAATTATAAATTATGAATGTCAAAGTCTCTGTTATAATTCAGTAAAATGACCAAGAATTTTGTTTTTGTTTTCTTAAGAAAGGCATAGAGGACTTGGAATTGCAGCTATGATAGACTGAGCATTCCTAGATATCTCATTTAATCCACATAAGCCTTTCAAGGATACAAATTTCTCTCCCAATTTTATTGATGAGGATATTCAGACTTGTAGAAATTAAATCATGTTTCCAAGTTTATAGGAAGTGGTAGGGTAGAAATTTGAACTTCGGACCAAGAAAAGTTGTACTCCTAAATACAGTGCTATAGTACTTCAGGTACAGGAAAAGTAAAGAACTTTCAGTCATAAGTACATTCTTGGGCAAGTCACTGCACTCTCTCTGATATGTACAATGAGAATGATGCTCCTCCTAACTCTGAGGATTACAGTGGGGCTCAAATAATATGAGTTATAAGAAAGCAATTTGAAAACTGTAAAGTGCATTACATAGTCATTGTCTTCTCTATCCTAACAACCACCTCAGAGAAGGACATATGATGAAGGAAGTAGGCCTGGATGTGAACACACAAAATTATTGGTTCTCAACTCTGCAAAGCTGAAGGCTAGGGAAAAACAGTCTCTAAAATCATGAAATGTGTGAATCCAAAATTTTAAAACTATGAGTATCTTTTGAAGCTTGAATGACACAAATCTGTGCAAGTAAAACAAACTATTACTTTACATAGATGATAAAAATTTATGTAATATATCACCCCAGAGGTATAGAGTCCCTGCTGAAAATACAAGTGGGTTCAAAAAGTTTAATTTACATGTAATACTTAAATAATTATTAGGAGATGCTATGATTCTTTGAAACAAACTTTATGATTTCAAGATTAGAATCAAATAAACCACCGGCCCCTTCCCAAAAAATACCATCTTAATATCTTTGCAAGAAATAGGAATCTGGGCTGGATGGGTAGGGCTTTCTCTGGAAGGGTTGGATTAGGCCTGAGTCAAGCCACCATTGTAGAGTAGGTCCAAGAAAAGCATATTTGCAAAGGCTGTATTGACTGTCAGTATCTGTCATAGGACCCCCAGGACAACATTAATGATAGAAATTTAAATTTTAATTGTGATCAGAAGAGAAGAGTAAGAGATAGGACCACTATACTCTCCACACTAAGTGGGATCTGGGTAGAACACCCAGTTTCCCAAAGAATAATCTGTGGGTAAATCACTGGTCACATATTACACTCCTCTTTGGCCACCCACTTATGAGGCCACACTGGAGACTTCGTCATCTCCCAGAACTGCTCCACCTCTAAAGTGTCAAAGCAATGTATCTCAGTGTCTGAACACAGCATGCTCACTTTGGACCTTCAGTCCCTCACCTTCTACCTGACATCAATTTCCTCACTCCTCCATTTCTCCCTGTCTGTCAGTCTCCTCCTGGCTCTGTTTCTTCCTCTCTCAGTCTAGATTCTTCTAACCAGCAACTTCAACATTTTTTACCTCCTCCTTATGTACTCCTTCCTGAAAACTTCCAAGTTTGGGTTACCCCAACCAGCCTGGGTCCCCATTCCTGAACCTGTGTTTCTCAGTGACGCTAGAAAAAAATCCATTACCTTGGATGGAAATCACTCCTCACTGGCTGCCTCTAAGTAGCATGAGTCTTCCATTCTGCTCAGCAAAACTTCTCATCTCCCAGGCAAGACTCTCTCCCATTCCCACAGCAACCACTAAAAATCTTCACTGCTCTCCTCCAACCTTACCCCTCTTGCTTGGTGAATGACTTTGACCCTACTCTCAGGTAGGCTCCCTTGACTGCCACCTAGAAGCTGTCTGCATCCAATACTGCCTTCACCTCTTTCTTGTTGATCTCAAAGGAGGCAATGTCCCTCTGGCATCCGAGGCTAATTCCTCTGCCTCAGTCCCACACCACAAACCCTCCTATTTTCTCCAGGTACGTGCTCCACTAATTCGTCCCCCATTTTTTCTTTCCTGCCTCCTATTTTTTCAACCTCGCCTTCTCACTGTCTCCATTCTCTTACCAGATAAACAACTTTCTATCTTAAGATTAAAAAGGTAAGCCTCTCTTCATTCGCAGGTGTCTTTTAACTACTGTGGTAATTCACATCTCTTCACAGCAAATGTTTTGCTCTCGTTCGCCACACTCACTGTTTCTGCATTTTAACCTTTTCACTTCTCAGTGCTTTGATGACCTAGAAAGATGACTGTTTGGGGAGTCACAAGATCTGGTCCCTTTTATCACTGAGGCTAGTCCACAGTTATGGGACCTTAAGAAGTCATCTCAAGACCTGGTGTTCTGCTTTCTCATCCGTGAAATCGAGCATTTACTTTACACTAGGCATTGATCAAAGGGCTTTGATACATATCAATTCATGTAATCCTCCCAACAAGTCTACGTGGAAGCTGCTCATTATTCCCATTTTACTCTGAGGCACAAAGAGGTTGAATAACTTGCCCAAGGTCACACAGCTAGTAAGTGCAGAAACATATTTTAAATCTGTGAACCTAGCTCCTCCAGCATCCATGCAATTTGTGTGTGTGTGTTGGGGAGGGGGGTAGGGTCTTGCTCTGTCACCCAGGCTGGAGTACATTGGTGCTGTCATGGCTCACTGCAGCCTCAACCTCCCAGCTCAAGTGATCCTCCCACCTCAGCCTCCTGAGTAGCTGGGACTACAGGTGCACACCATCACACCCAGCTAATTTTATGTACTTTCTGTAGAGACTGGGTTTTGCTATGTTGCCCAGGCTGGTCTTGAGCTTACAGGCTCAAGTCAAGCTCCTCCTGCTTTGGCCTCCCAGGGTAATGGGATTACAGGCATGAGCCACCGCCCCCTATCTATTCATGCTCTTAACCTCTCTCTCCTCGATGGTCACTGTCCACCTCCTTTTCTGCTCTCTGCAATTCCAGACTGAATCCCGGGAAGTACCACCTCAGCTGGCATTCAAGTTTCCTGCTGCTTCACTGCAAAGTAGTGGACTTAGTTACTCTTCTCTTGAAGCTCCTCACTCCAGGTAAGAAGCTCCTGGGAAGGTATTATCAGTTTTGAAGCTCTGCTCTCTTTCAGCTAAAAAGAGACCCCACATTCTCTCTCATGAGAATCCTGGAGGTCAGGGACAGTACTACAATGAGGAGGAACTGAGCTAAGTCATCATCAAGCGGGTGAGACCTATGCAGCAAGGCTCAGTGACTTAGACCAACTGTTTAATCCCCTAATCCCCAAGTAACAAAGATAATCTACTTGCCCTGGATGTCTCTTAGGGCTGGGAGAAATCCAGGAGGAACAGACAGAAGAGCATAGGGAAGCAATAGAAACCAGTATTTGTTGTTTTTTTCATAAAGTTCTCTCTCTTCTTTCTTGATCCTGAGTGGAAAACATTTTGGAAATGAACCACCAACAGGGTTTTCATAAAATTCATGCCTAGAATATTTCAAAACAAAGTTTGCAATCTTCAGGCATCATGCTGCCTGAAGGCAGAGGGATCAACCGGACGATCTTTTGGGGTCCTTTGCAGTATGTAGCCCCTCTGAACTAGAGGATCAACGGCTGGGGAACAGGACAGTGTGAAGGAAATCTTGTTCACACTTGTCTGGTCTGGGTACAGTGTGCTAAAAGGTGAGGCCACACTGGAGAAGTCAGGAAATGGCTTGAAGTTTTCTTCGTTTCCATCCATTTTGCATCCTGGCTCCATGTGTTGGGGGAGCAGGAGACTCAGATTTCACAAACAGGGTCTGGGGAGGCAGGAAGCTCACTGGCTGTGTGCCCCACTTTCTTCCCTCGCTTGCCCACATCTTACAAATCTCTTTCATCCTTTTCCTTTCTGGTTTCTTACCCCCTTGCCTCTGGCACTGTAAAATCTTGGCAGGCCCTAAAGCCAAGTTTATTTGGGTTGAATAAACAGTGAGATGAGGTTTTATTTTCTTGTTTCTGCATTGAACTGGAGGAAGGGGAGCTACAATGTGAAGCTGGCCACTTGGGAAGCCATTACATAATTCTGCTATTCCTCCAGGAAGAGTTCTTATTAATAACCCTTATTTATAATAAATCAGCAAGATGTTGAGGTAAACCTGAAGGTCACTTCATACAAGAAAATAGAGTTTCCAAGCACAGTGGCTCACACGTGTAATTCCAACACTTTGCGAGGCCGAGGTGGGAGGATTGTTTGAGCTCAGAAGTTAACTACTACCCTGGCAACATAGGAGACCCCATCTCTACAAAAAAATTTAAAAATTAGCCAGGCATGGTGGTGCCTGCCTGTAGTCCCAGCTCCTTGGGAAACTGAGGTGGAAAAACCACCTGGAGAACCACCAGGAGTTTGAGGCTGCAGAGAGCCATGATTCAGCCATAGCACTCCAACCTGGGCAAACAGCGAGCCCCTATGTCCAAAAACAAAGAAACCAAAAATAAAGAAAAGTAAGCAAATTGAATGAAATGAGCCCAGGATCCAAATTTGGAGCTGAACTCTTCTATCCTTTTGCCCAGCCAGTTACTTGGAGCAGCCACCCCGGACTACCTCCTTTGTCCCTTTTCTGAACAGAAAAACTGCCTTTGAAATGGATCACTTTGACCTGCTTGATCATTGCAACTACGAGATAACATGCTTATTTCTTTCAAAGCGCTCACTGAAGAAGTGACTTGGGAGGTGCCTCTGAGTACATAACTGCTTATTAGTCATATGTGGTTAAAAATCATCGTTTAAATAATTTTACAATTAACAGTCATTATTAATCAAAGACTCAACAGGTTAAGGATACATCCTGCAATGATCCCATCTGCAGGTTTCCCACTGTGCCTTGGAACACCAGAGACTGTTGTGAGTATGTAGATCCTAGGCGGTTTTGTTTCTGTTCGCACATTTGTGATGATGGAATAAAAAGCAAAGAAGTTGAAGGAAGCCTGAAAGAGATGAAGTGTGTGTATCAGGATGGATGTACCAGGTAGCTGCACTGAACTGACTTATCTGCTGCTCAGAGAAAAACTTCCAAAAACACAGCAGATCACAGGTGAGATATCATACAAAATACTAGAGAAGACAGAATAATCGGCATGCCTCGCTCCATCCCCATCCCCTTACTCCCCCCTGAGCTTCTTCATCTCATGACAGGGAAATCATCCAAGAAACAGTAGATTGGATGAAATACCCAATATATAGACTTTTCAGACAGGAAAACCTCTCCAAAATTCTTGCCATACTACCTGAAGAATTTTCAGTAGAACTGATCTGCTATAAAGTTCACTAGTCCCCATTCTTTACCCCATGCAGGGTAAAGGCTGAGTATCTGTTTTCTGAATATTTATGTTACATCAGATCATTGACTGTAGACAGAAGGCCTACGAGCCAAAGTGAAGAGTTTTGAGCCATTTTAAAAAGTATAATTCCAGTTAGGAAACTGCCTTTTA
Source organism: Ateles fusciceps (assembly GCA_036589455.1). Taxonomy (NCBI): domain Eukaryota; kingdom Metazoa; phylum Chordata; class Mammalia; order Primates; family Atelidae; genus Ateles; species Ateles fusciceps. Next base: position 8,053,765 of record JAZHEH010003061.1, on the reverse strand, counting down.
AGGGTGAGGGTGGCCTGGTTAAAGTCTTCTTAACCAGAGAGGAAGTGGGAAGGCCAAGGCCAGAGCTCTAGTTTGAGCTCTTCTACAGGCTAACATATCAGCAAGTCCCTGGGGCCTGAATTGATTTCCTCAACAGCAACGAGACACAAAGGGGGTTGGACTTGAGCGTCTGTAGGTCTCCTCCTCTTCTAACATTCTATGCTTCCAGAAAACCTAGAAGGCCTAGAGATCTTGTTATTTTTGTGTGGAAAAAACAATGAGAGCAATTGATTGCTATTGTATTGGTTCAATCTCCACAGCTTTTTGAGAGCCGTTCAAAAGTTCTGTCATCTACTCGGCTAAAGAAATAGACAAATGGCATGCCCTGAGCCTCTGCTCCAATTTAGTCCCATGTGTCCCAAGAGTCTTCTGCAGAGACCTCTATTAATGGCTCCTCCATTTGTCCAATACTAATGATGGTAATGGTAATGATAATGTAATTATCCCAGTTTATTGATGTCAAGTGCATGTTGATTACAAATGGAACAGGAAGTATTTACTTGCCTCCTGCTTTTCCAAGCTGGTTGTGAAATCAGAGCCCAGCTTTGGAGCAAGCATGAAGCCTGCATCTTTCATAATTGTGATGGGATCCAGATGTGGCTCTGTCCCATGAAGGCAAGTGATGAAAGCAGTAAATGGGTCCCATGCACATATGCTCTGCCCAGGTGGGGTCCACCCCCAGCTCCCTCTCTGTGAGACAATCCTGTTCTGCATTTCCTCCAATTAACTCAGATGATGTAAAAGGTTGAAATACATTCCCCGCTGGCAGCTTGCACACAGTAGGTGCTTTTATATTCATTTATATTCCATTGATGGCAGAGCATCCCACTGAAAGCAATCTGAAGGCAGATGAATATGTGGTACTCTTGGAGTGATACTAGGTGAGGCAAAAATATATTGATATAAGAATGAGCCATTAGCAGGAAGCCAATACTACAGTGAAGGAGGGGTTTTTTGGAAGAACCATTGCAGTGCTGAGGATTGATCCACAGGAAGGGTGAAAAGAACAGGAGAGTCAAAGAATACCTCGTCCTGGAAGCCAGGAGGTCAGAGTATCAGGAAGGGAAAGATGTTCTTGTCACAGTGCTCAAAGGTGTTTCTTGCTATCCAAAGTCCTGCAGTTCTTACTCTCCCATTATATCCATTTAGGGGGTAGGGTGGGATGGGCTTTCTGTTTTTTATTTTTCTCACCATTCCCTGTCCCTTTCTCTTTACCCCCACAACCCTCCAAAACTATGAAGTATATTTATGCAATGTTAAGCTCATTGTTTAAAAAAATATTTTTGTTTCCTCACCTGAATAGAGTAAGAAAAAGTTGTGTTTTTGTGAGGTTTATGGACAGACAGATCTTCATTACATTTTTATGAGCACACAACCTTCACGATAATGGAGACAAGTGGCATCCTTAACATAGGGTAGGAACAAGCACTCCTACAGAGTAATTAACAAAAAAATTATTTTTTAAGCCTATAAAAGTAAGACATTTAAACAGCCTCTTACCAATCACAGAGGCCCAATTTTTATATAATTTTAAAGTGGCCTAATTTGAAAACCATACTCTATTGGGATCTGAATTTTTTTTAATTGTGATTTTCATTTTTGCTCGAATGTCCTAGGGTATTTTAACCTCATATGTGTAAACTGCATATGGTTTTCATTTTTTAATAAAAATCTATGGTGTTTATTTGTTTGTTTTAGAGACAGAGTCTTCCTCTGTCACCCAGGCTGAACTACAGTGGTGCAATCAGAGCCTACTACAACCTCAAGCTCCTGGACTAAAGTGATCTTCCTGGCTTAGCCTCCTGAGTAGCTACAACTACAGGTGCACACCACCAACCTGGTTAATTGCTTTATTTTTGTAGAGACAGGGTTTCAATATGCTGCTTAAGCTGGTCCTGAGCTGCTGGCCTCGAGCAATTTTCCCGTTATGGTCTCCCAAAGCACTGAGATTACAAGCATGAGCCATCACGCCCAGGCTTTAATGTAAAACTATATGTTTTGAAGGTTAATTGCAATGTGTAGGTTATTAGCAGGAAATGGAATGATTCATATATAGTAACTGAATATCCTGAACAATTATAGCTGATTTGGTCAAGAGGCAATTGAAAAAATTTTTAAGCTTAAAAATAAAAAGACAAACTTTTTTTCCCTATTACACAAATACACATGTTCGTTGTACAAAATTTAGAAGATGCGGACAAATTTTAAAAATCCCTAACCTCATCTTTTATAAATGAAAACCATATTTAATAATATGACGACACATTGGAGAATGAAAAAGAGCGCTAAGTGATAAGTCTCCTGGACAACAGGCATAAATGGGGCTGTTCTGGGAAAACTGGCAATCTGTGTATCCTATTCATTAAACGCCTACTATTCCCCAAATTGTTGTCGGTGTGAGAAAAACTTCAGTAAGAAAAAAAAAAAATTCCTGTTCTCATGGAGCTTACATTCTAGACTTAACAATGACCACAGTTAACTCTGGGGCTAGTATTGTTCTAGTCATACAAATGTACATATTATTTTCTTTTTCTTTCTTCAAGTAAAGACATTGTGCTGTTATCACTTTATGAGAACCTTTCAAATGCACTATATGCCTTCCTGACTTCTTATATAGAGACCTTCTATCTCATTTTGCATTTTCTAAGGAGGTGAACTGATACGTTGGAAAGGAGAGTAAACCAAGAGATGGTGCCCAGAATTCATGTCCATTCTTCCACCATCTGGCCATGAGATTTTGGCCTGATAAGTCTTCCTCTCACCACAGCTTCTTCATCTGCAAAACTAGGTCCGGATGATCTCCAAAATACCTTAAAGTTTTAAATCTGTGACTGTTTACTTCAGCAATGTCTTTCTAATTAATATATGCCAAATTTGGACAAGTGGGTAAAATCCTGTGATTTTTCTGAGAAAAATAAGAAAATATGTCTGCATTAAGTTATACTTTATAATGATGAATACAATACTTGTATGATGGACATGTTAATATTTTGAATGTATCTATGTGATAAATACATGTTAGGGAAGCTTTGTTTCCCCAAATGTTTGTTGAATGCTTGAATGAAAATATATTTATTAAATTATCCAATAGGATAATTTTTTAAGTAAAATGATCAACCGTTTCACATAATTGCAGCTCCTGAACTCTGAGGACAGGCAGTTCTATTCTCAAAAACAAGCACAAGGTGTTTTTCTGCCTCTGGGAGCATTGCAAAGATCTGATATTGTCTTTGCTTATAGTGTTTTAATCTCAGCTCTAGCAAACATGTTCCTTTCTTCTGAGTCCTCACAGAGGGGACATAAAATTCCACATGCTGTTTACTCCTTTGTCCATGTTTTTGGCCTATTACTCATATGCTGCAAAAATGAAGAGACGCTGGATTCCATGCAGTTCAGCACGTTGTGGCTCCATGAGTTACATTACAAATATCTCAGAAATTGAAAATAAATTCAAAAATAGCAAATTTACAGCTATTTATCAATAAGCTTTCCTTTACAGTTAATGAAACATACTTTTACAATAAGACAATATTTTATAGTACTAAATTAAATTGATTTTAAACCTCTAAAGATCAAACTAAATATATGTGTATATCTTAATCTTCCTCAAATTCATATTTCCAGTCAACAATGAAAATAAATGGTTTCCTGTAGAATTGTTGTAAATACTCATTTTTTAAAATGCTATAATTTTGCCTTGTTCTCAGCCTGTTGTATAATGTGTTTATCAGGATTTCATTGATAGTCTGCCATTCAGGGTGCTGGAGGCCTGGAATTCTCCAGTGAAGGGCTGAGTGTCAGTATCTACAGGGGCCTGGCAGGTAACCGGAGGAGGGAGGGGGAAATCCAGGGAATTTAAGGTACCATGTAATACAGACACTCTCACCTTGCAGGAATGAGGGCCCAGGAGCACCAGGTCTTCTGAAAAGCCAGAGACATGGGTTATAATCTCGTAAAAATTTTAAATGTCAACTCATCTTTAAAATATACTGTACAATCTACTCCCCCACCCAGTGACCCCTAAAAATCATGGTCCAGGATCAGCCAGTGGGTGCCAGGGGGATGACCATTATCCTCAGGTGCCCAGCAAAGGGTAAAACCAGGCCAGCAGACGTCAACAGAAATGGAAGGTCATAATACTATTTAATACCTGTGTGGGGAGGTTTGATGGTTAATACCGAATGTCAACTTGGTTGGATCAAAGGATGTAAAGTGTCGTTCCTAGGTGTGTTTGTGAGGGTGCTGCCAAAAGAGATTAACATTTGAGTCAGTGGACTGGGAGAGGCAGACCCACCCTCAGTCTCGGTGGGCGTCACCTAATCAGCTGCCAGTTTGGCTAGAATAAAGCAGGCAGAAGAACATGGAGTGAGACTTGCTGAGTCTTCTGGCCTCCGTCTTTCTCCTGTGCTGGATGCTTCCTGCTCTCAAACATCAGATGCTGTATGTTTTAGATTTTGGACTCTTGGATTTACACCAGTGGTTTGCCAGGGGCTCTCAGGCCTGCAGCCACAGACTGAAGGCTGCACTGTCAGTTTCCCTACTCTTGAGGTTCTGGGACTCGGACTAGCTTCCTGGCTCCTCAACTTGCAGACAGTCTGTTGTGGGACTTCACCTTGTGATCGTGTGAGTCAATTCTCCTAATAAACTAATAAACCTAATAAACCTAATAAACTCCACTTCATATATACGTCTATCCTATTAGTTCTATCCATTTAGAGAACCCTGACTAGTACAGCAGGGCTCTAGCCTGTACTAGTACTAGTACAGGCTCACAGATGGTACATGGAGAATTGAGAGAGGGTTAGAGGCAGAATCATGTTTGTAGTTACCCTGGACTTGGGACTTAAAGAGGAGAAGGACTCTAAATGGTGGTGAGACAAGGGCACTTGCTTTGTTTTCTGAGATGAATGATACTCTAATTCACAGGTGGGTCACTGCAGAAAGGACATCCCTCCTCTGGCAACAGCTTTAAGCAGGGCAGTGGTGTGGGGCAAAGGCAGAATTTGGCCTTTTTTCAGTTAAAGGGGAGGAGGAGGGAGATGATTGATGAATGAGCCTCACTCTTGGAATGAAAGGATGTAGCCTGCAGCCTGTGAGACTGAGGGGCTGCTGGCACCACCCTAGGGAGACTTCTAGAACCAGTTAAGAAATACTTGGGATGGAGGTGGGGGGAGGTGTGGGGGTGGAGGTGGGGTGCCAAGAAATCAGGAAATAAATACCAAGAGAACTTTGTAATCATTTTGGAAGCTTTGTGATTTTTCCATGCTTATTACTCCTGTTACCACCTCTGTTCATGTACTTGAAAAACCCATAAAAAGAAGCAAGCATGTATGTTTATTTTGAAGGCCAAAAAAAGGAAGCCGAGAGCTGTGAGGACTCTGGGCAGCCCTCTACCGGGCTTGGGAAGTGGCATCAACGAAGACAGAGTCTGGAGATTGGAGAAATTTGGGAATGAGTTGGGGGGCGGGGTGAAGAGCGAACCTGGGAGGGAGGGTAGAGTCCCAGCCCTGAGATGGCACAAGGTGGGGGATGGAGGCCCCTACAGGAGACCACTACTCCCCTCTCGTGGTGCCAGACAAAATACAGGATGCCCAGGTAAGTTTCAGCTTCAGACAAACAGCAGCAATTTTTGGTTTAATTATGCTCCACATAATATTTGGCATCTACTAAGAAGCAATCTGTTGTTTCTCTGAAATTCAAATATAATTAGGCATTCTGTAAGTTTATTTGCTAACTCTGGCATGCTTGTTCCCATTTTTTTGCCAGTCCTTCAAGCTCATTGCACCACAGTGTGATCAGGGGCTGCATCAGCCCCATTCAGGAGAGGAGGATGGTCCAGAAAGCAGCCAGCTGTTTTTGAAATGAACTACTACCAGAGGTCCACAGACTCCAGGACAGAATCCTCACCTACGCTAAGAGGTGCTATATGGGAGAAGAATGCTTCCAACCTTGGAGTCAGACACTCATTGACTCAATTCCTAGACCTGTAATCCTCAGCAAGTTGTACAATACCACTGAGACACCGTTTTCTCATCTATAAAATGGAGAAAATGACACCTCCTACTTTGAAAATGTTAAATGGCATTCCTGGCACAGTGCCAAGATAAATTCCTTGCTAACATGATAGGGATGGTTTCTACTCATCTGTTCATAGCGTACACTTCTTTTTAGGACACATTCCCTTGGGTAATGCTCAACAACGACAGTAATAAAACAGCCCCAGTGTCTTCCACTGGACATTCCGAGGTGTGTTTTCAACTAATCTTCTTCCCTTGAAGTTCCCGGAGTTTGTCAGCAGATATAAGTGGTATGGAGTAAGCCCATACCTCCCAAAAAGCACTCTAATGTAGGACCTGCTTGGTCGCTTCCCTAAAACAGAGCCAAGAAAGCACCTAACTCCTCACCCACATAGACCAGAGACAGACTCAAAGCATCACTGAGTCTCATAGTTGTAACACCTCCCACAAAGAAGTGCAGACATTATTCTGGCTAAACCGAAATCTAAGCTGGGTGGGCAGGTAGCCTGCTTCCTCCTTACATTCCTCTCATAAACTCAGATTCCCCAAGATGAAGTGTGTTGCCCAAAGAATTTCAAGGCACACAAAGGTGAAGCTTGGCATTTGCAAAGGAGAAATTACTTTTAGCTTGTTTTACTAAAATCTGGTTTTGCTTAAATCTGTTCATCTTTATCTGGACCACTGTGCTACAAAAACACACAAATTATCAGATTTTTAGCTGCATTTCCTTGGCTCTAATTTTAGTGGTAACCAAGAGAAGCTCATCGGAAGACAGAGGGCAGTCAACTGCAGGCGGGTGATGATGGGAGTCTCTAAGATGCTCAGACTTGTGTTCCTGTGTTCCACCCGCAGCGTACTAAGGAAACCCAAGCTGTTGCCAACTTTTCTTCCACTCTCATATGTTAAGAGGGAGTTGCCAGACTGATCATCAAAAATGCAGAAAGAACAGAAGCCCCATAATACCAGTACTTTATTTCTTTCTAGAAGACCATGTCACAGAGGAGTGGTGTTGCAGAAAGACACCCCATGAGGCCTATTCCTGACTTTGTTCTGTGAGACCTCAGGAAAACCCCAGTTTCATCACTCATCTGTAAAATGAGACTCCAATAATCTCTGTTGTGCCTACTGCAACGGTTGTGGTGAGGATCGAATGAGATAACATATGTGAAATGTTGATGTGCCCCAGAACTCCACCCTCAACCTGCTTTTTTAATCTGCAGTCTCTGTACGTCAACTTGTCACCATTATGAATGATAGGCTGCTACATGACTGATTGATCAATTGTATTTCCCACTGCCTAATGGATTTCCAGTATCTTATGGCCAATAAATTAAAAATGAACCCATTCAGACCTGCGTCTCATGCTCATGATGCATCCGGACTGAGCAAGGATCTTGAATAGTCCCCCCCCACACCAATAGCACTGCATTTCCCACACCAGATTTCTCCAGGCTCTCAAGAAAGAACATGGACAATTGTTACCTTAAAAATATTCAGTATCTTGGATGGTTCAGGGACATCATCCATCAGCTCTTGTAAGTGTGCCGACCGTGAATTTGAACATACACCAACCACACGGCGCTCATTCTCAGCAAGGCTCCTTACAACAATGACCAAACCCACCCCAGAATCCTGTGAAAGTAATACCTGGACTTGGAGGATGGACCAGAATTTTGTCTCTTGCTTTGTGAAAGAAAAAAGGTTCTGGATTTAAGGACAACCAATAAAACAAAAAACTGACAGGGTGAGTAAAACTGCATATGTTTTCCTACTCCAACATCTTGCATTCCTTGTGATGAGGAACAAACACCTAGTGCTGAACACAAAAACCTTGTAGGTGTTTGGATTCTGACTCTCTAAGTGGAAAAGCAGGAGTAGCCAGAAAGTCACGCTATTTGAGGAGAGTATGTAAGATGTACAATGAGGCAAGGATTCTGTTTAATCCCCTGCAGAATTCCCAGTATCGATAGCAATGTCAAGAACATAGTAGGTGGTGAGAAATTTTTGAATGAATAAATGAGGGTCATGTGTTCAAACTGGACCACTAGGTTCATGAAACACTGCAGATTTCATGTCCACAAATGTTACATTCCATCTTGAGATTCATAGCTGGGCTGGTGGTATTCTCATGGACTGCGTAACTATCCTGCCCAGTTTGCAAATTACTTCTCAAGCTCCTAATAAACTCATAACTCTACTGTTGAACAGTTTTCAAGATTCAAATTCCCCCCACTGTCAGCCTTGTAGCTTTCATGTCTTAATGTTTATTTTCTGTGGCTTATGAGGAGCCATTTCAAAGATAATGGTAACCAGTTATTCTTTGCCTCCTCAAAAGATAATTAAGAGCCAACAGACAAATTGAGTCCTGGCATTTGAATTGACAGCAGTAGATAAATATTTCCCTAAATGTTTGCATGTTAAATTGTAAGGTAAGTTGTCTTATCTGGAGCCCTTGACAAAATATAGACTCTGTTATCATTGTTACAGGGTAACCAGGATATAAACTGTTGCCTGAAGAAAGGATGCAGAGATACAGCAAGGAAGGCAAATACATAGCAAGCATAATGCTACTGCTTCTTCCACACCCACAGCAGTCATCACTAATTGATTACAGCACTCTTCTCACTATTCTCAAGCAATTCTTATTAACACAGTGTTTCCAGTAGCCATTACCAATCGATCACAGAGTTGCATGTAAGAATTAGCCATTTAACAGATATTTATTTAGTGCTGGCAATGTGCCTGGTACTGGGGATTTACAATGAATAAAACAAGCAAAAATGTCTATCCTCCTAGAGCTTTTATTACTGTAGCGGGCAGGGTCAGTAATGAAGATAATTAAGTTAAATAGTAGTATATTAGATGGTAACAAGTGCAGTAGAGAAAAGTAAATCAGGAAAGGGGGATAGAGACTGTTGGGAAGAGAGAGGTTATACTGTGAAATAAGTAGCTAAGGGTATTATCTTTTTCTGAGTAATGAATTATCCCAGAGTTTAGTGGTTTAAAACAGCAGCACTGTGATTTCTGTGGATCGTGAATTAAGGAACAGCTTAGCTGGATGGTTCTGGGTTGAGTGCTTCCTAAGTTTGCAGTCAAGATGTCAGCTGGGGCTACAGTCATCTGAAGGTCTGAATGTGGCTGAAGAATCAACTTCTAAGACATCTTACTCTCATCGTCATTGGGAGGAGACCTCAGTTCCTTATCACATGGGCCTGTCCAAGGAACTGCTTGTATCTCCTCACAACATAGCAGCTGGCTCCCCCCCCACCAACAGTGGGTGCCCCAAGAGGGCAAAGAGGAAGCAATGGCATACTTTGTGGCCTAGCACTGGAAGTCACTTTCTGTCATATCTGCCACTTCTCACTGGCTACACAAATCAATCCTGTTCAGGGAGGGTACTGTCAAAGCATGATGCCAGGAGGCAGCTATCATTGAAGCCATCTTGGAGATTGGCAGTTACACCAGGGAAGGAGATGAAAGATCGTGTTTGAAGGTAACTGGGGCCACAACCTCTTAACAGTGAGAATTACAAATGTAAAGACCCTGAAGCCAGTATTTGCTTGGCTAGCAAATAAGAACTAGCAGAGCAGTCACATGAGCTGACTCACATTTAAACAGGACCTTTCTGATTGCTACATTGAGAATAGACTGAAAGGGAACAAGAGCAGAAGCAGGAAGACAAATTAAGAAACTACTATAACAATCCAGACAAGAGGTGATGAGAGCTTGAATGAAGGAGTAGCAATGAGTGTGGTGAAGGTGAAATAGGCAAAATGGAAGTCAAATTAAGCTTTTTTTGCAAGGTGTTGTTGAGTTGCAAACAGGAGCTCAGTTTGACACGTGAAGTTTGGATGCCAGTTGATAATAGAATTTAGAGCTAAAGAAAGAGTAACAGGTTGGAGATATAAATGCTAGAACATACAGATATTGAGAACTATGAAATTGAATGAAATCACTGAGAGTGTACCTACACAAGAGAGGAATTCCAGAAATTGAGCTTTAAAACACCCAACATTGGGATGTTAGGGAGATGAGAAGGTACTGGCTCGGAGACTAAAGCAGGATGGCCAGGAGGTGAGGGAATGTGGTATACTGGCAGCCAGTAAAGAGAGATTTACTGTGAGATAGGAGTATTCAACTTGTCAGCTATTGACTCACCAAGGAAGAGAAGAACTAAATTCCCCATTGGATCTACCAACACGGAGGCCATTGATTATTTTGACAGTACAATTTTAATGGACTAATGGGGTGAATGCTTGGTTGGAGGAAATTCAAGAGAGGCGGGAGGAGGGAAATTGAAGGTAGCAAGTATACTCATGCTGTTTGAGAAACATGAGGAATTGGCTGTAAAGGGAAGGAGAGAAGTAGCCAGAGAGGGAAATGGTGTCAGGCAAAATGCCTCTTTGCCATCCAGGTTGTCATACATATGAGAGTGGTGGTATAAAAAAAAAAAAAAAAAAAAAAAGAGAGTGGTGGTATAGAAGGGTCAGGGGCACAGGCTCTGGCATGTGCTCATTTTTAACCCTGGCCTCACGTCTTACTACTTGTGTGAACCTGGGCAAGTCCCTTAACCTCTATGTGCTTGGTTTCTTTATCTGCCACATGGAGATAACAACAGTACCTCTTCATAAGGTAAAGAGTGGGTAAGTTGTCATATGTAGTATGCGAAACAGTTTTTGGAATACGGTGGACACTCAAATAAGTGGTGGTTAAGTTTGTTCATGAGGAAAACGATGATGATGGTGATGTGATGGACCCAGACACATTTCCATACTCCTGGAAGCACCCGGCACAGCGAAGGAGACAAGTTTCCCTACTAATATGTAAGCTGCTGCCATAGTCATCATTCCTCACACTGGAGGGTTTGACCTAGAAATGTGCTAGAAACTGAGCCCAGTGAGGACCCAACAAGGAGGATGAGGCTAGATGGCAGGTTTCAGCAGCTCTGCAGGTCCTGCTCAATGCTGACATACACAACATTTTTGGATCAGGCACTGCTTGAGGGACAATAGTTTTGTGGCAGAACATTTTGTTTATATCTCCTCATTTCCTGAGGATCCTCCAAGGAACAAGGGATTTGACTTTCTTCTCTTTTGTCCTAGGTGGCATAGTAGATGCTCATTGGAAGATTCAAAAACAGTTTCAGCTTACAGAAAATGTCCAGTTTACAATTTTATCTGATGGCCTTTAGAAAGCATAGATTCCTTAAGTGAAAAGGCACTGAGTCAGAGAAGAGTCAACAATTTTCATCAAAAGGTTTTTAAAATTGCCTGAAGGATTCTTAAAATTTTTACTGGATTCCTATTGAATTCCTATTAGAAAACTCTAAATTTTGTAATACTTATTTTTAAAACAAATTCTTTCCCACATTCATTTCCTCACCTGATTTTCTCACTTCACTAAAGACAAACATTTTTAAAAGATGAAATGTACATTCACTGATTTACTAACTTTTTATTTTTTTTGAGATGGAGTCTCACTCTGTCTCCCAGGCTGGAGTGCAGTGGTATGATCTCGGCTCACTGTAACCTCCGCCTCTCGGGTTCAAGCGATTCTCGTGCCTCGGCCTCCCAAGGAGCTGCGACTACCGGTACCCGCCACCACGCCCAGTGAATTTTTGAATTTTTAGTAGAGATGGGGTTTCACCATATTGGCCAGGCTGGTCTCAAACTCCTGACAAGGCTGTCATGAGTTCCACCTTTGTGATCCACCCACCTTGGCCTCCCAAAATGCTGCGATTGCAAGTGTGAGCCACCATGCCCAGCCGATTTACTGATTTTTAAAAATCTCCATGGATATGGAGTAACCATACAATTTGCTACTCAAACTCAGACCCTTTTAATTAAAAGGAGACATTTTTAATAATATGTAGGGACAATAGACATAAACTGAGTTTGTCCTGAGTAAACCAGAGCCTATATGTGGCAAGTCGGGATACTTAAAACTTCCTAATTATACAAAGCTTTCATGAGAAAGAAGGGCTTCCCATAGAGAGAAATTAAATATGGAATTTAAGAGAATTATACTAAGGCTTAGTTGATTTAGGACCTCAGGACCATTAGAAATTCCTTTCAGAAATCATTGAAAAGACCTTTTCCTAATACTCACCACTCTGATATTGTTTCAAGAGGCCTTAACATGTAGTCAGACATCAGATGTTTTAAATTAGGAGGAGTAGCCCACCATCCAGTAGTGGGACCTCCCCACAGAACTGGTCCTCAGGGCCCTGTCCCCCTAAACATGAACAACATTCTCATTCTAAGCCTGAATTCCGAGTCACCCCTAACCACATAGGAACTCACCTAAGAAGAATGGATGACCAGGACTTTGTCCCCTTCTGGGATTTAAGTGCTGTTTATCAGAAAGAAGGAGGTAGGGAGAAATGGATGCCTCCATTTCGCGACTACTTTGACTGCAGTGCGTTTACTGCTGGGATTATTTGCGTGCTCCTGGACCAAATGGGCAAAGCCTGAATCACAATGTAAACCTTTGGAGGTATGAACAACCTCATCCTGATCAAAGATGGCCTTCCCCTAGTCACCATTATGATGTTATTCAAATACTGACATGGCTCCACTGTGTACAGAGGCTGATGTGGGGAAGTCTGCTGCACCATAATGTCACTGTGATTTACTCACTGCTTCTGGCCACACCTAAGCCTGGTCTATGCTGGCTTGGGGTCATTGAGTTTAGCATTTCGATTCAGGCCAATGCAGAGGAACTTAGCTTGCAAACTCAGAGACAGAGATGTCAATGTGAAATAGGAAATAGGACAGAATACTAGTACTACAGGATCAGGAAGCTCCCAGACAATTAAAGCTGTCCACTGATTCCTGAAGTCCACTGGACCCTAATCACACCTCATTCCTCACTTCTCTACTGTGACAGCCCAACATAGTTGAGATCCCCAGGAAAGAAAACAAAATCACTTGATCCTTGCTGAGGCTTCAACATTTCAACCACTGAAAAGTTTCCTCAAATCTTTTCTTCTTTGGGTTTACCATGTAACTTCTCCAGACAACCATCTAAAACAGCATTCTTCAAAGCTCTGATTCATAAACCACGTACATTAGCGTTTCCCGAGCTACTTGTTGAAAAATGCAAAGTCTAAGATCCTTCTGAATGAGAGTCTCTGGCAGTAGTGGTCAGAAATATATTTCAAGCAAACTTTCTGAATGATTCTGACATACGGTAACATTGAAAGACCACTAATCTGGAGCTAGTGCAGTGATTCTCAACCTTGGCTGCACAGTCACCTGAAGAACTTCTAAAAGTCCCAAATGCCTCGGACCAATCAAATCAAAATGCCTGGGGACAGAATTCATCTTTCAAAAGCTTTCCAGGTGATTCCGACGTACGGTCAAGGTCAAACCTCTCCAATAGAACGATCATTCTCAGAAGATGATGAGGCTACTCGGTCACAGGAGGATGGCATTTAGGAACCAGACTGCATTCAAGGACAACTCCCCTGCATGACTGGGGGAACTGGGGAGGTCTAGGCCAGTGTCACTTCAAGTGTGGTCTGCATACCACTGCCAGTCATGAGATTTTTCTTCAATAACCCACAAGGAGCTTTTCCCATCATGTAAAACAATCATTTGTTAAAGAGTTTTTTGTCGTACCAAGACTTCCTTATAAAGTCCACAGTGTATTGATATATGTTCTGATCCAAGTTCCTTATCTCATCATGGATCAACAACAAACAGTTGTGGCTGGGCACTTTGAGCAGCACTGGTTTAGACCAAATGCCCAGGCATGATGATAGCACCTCAAGGGTTCCCACGGCAAAGAACTCCAGCCACTTAGTCCTGGAGCAGCTGAGGCCAATATGGAAACAAAGCCCTGACAGGGGACAGCATGCCCATTCTAAATGCTGATACACTGTTCATAAGGACAATGTGCTGGGCACCAAGAAGGGCTCAGAGAGACCTTTGATGAAGCCCAAACATGAAGTGACAGTCTTGGCGGAAGCCCCTTGGCCCCAAACTCAGTGCCCCTTAATTCATCATCCAGTGCAGACAACAGAGAGGTGAAAAACTCCTGACCAAGGGCCAGAGTAACCCATGAATTGGTTCAGGGTCCAGAGCATAGAGAACCTGCTATAGTAATGAGTCTCTCAGCTATGAGAGAGAGAGAGAGAGAGAGAGAGAGAGAGAGAAAGAGATTGTCTCTGGCTTTTCTCATGTAGTGGCAATTACAGCCACTGGCAGCCACGGGCTGACACTCTCCCAGCTTAGCAGCTATAGCAGAATGATAGCCATGCCCCTTTTCCCTTAGTTACAACAAAAGTGCAGGGACTGTCCCCTTCCTGAGCCAGACTGGGTTATGCCCTCGTCTTTAAGATCTTAGCAATAGAAGGCAGAAGGGATTCTGGGCAGGCAAAGATAATAGCTGCCCCCTACAAAAGCCTCTCACAATGGCCAGCTGTGTATTCTATAATACAAACAAGCCTGACCCATACCTGCCAGCACCACCATGCCTCCAGCCCGGCCAGCACATCTGTCTTTACAAACAGGTGAAGGCACCCAGGTCAATAACCAACCCAAAAAAATCACAGCACCTACTTCTTACTTATTTTGGAGACATCATCCAAAATAGACTTTCTAAGGGATTTATTCCACTGACTGCTTTTCCAAAACCCAGCGAAATAATCTAATTTATTCTCATCTGTTCATTTTCTCATTTATTCATGTCTCATTCAACAAACATTTACTGAGTGTTGATGATGCTGATAGTTGGAGACACCCAGACAGGTAAGGCATACTGCCCTCTTTTAAAACTTGGCTGCATTAGTTATGTCCCTATGGATGCAATTTTGTTTTCGAATTTCTCTCTTCTTTCAGGCCTGGAACAGAAACTGGGAGAAAAAAGTGAAAGCTTCACAGGGAGTCTCTATCCTGAAAATGAGGAAGATCTTGTCACTAGATTCTCTTCAGCCAAAAATGAGATAATCCACCTCTATGCGGTTAAGGAAAATCCCTTCCTATAACCTTTCCAGGGAAATGTAAGCTGGATCTAGATATGAGGATTCCTCCGCAGTACTGCTTAGCCAAATGTGATTTTTACAACTCCTTCCTAAAAAATGTTTTAGAAATTGTGCTGAAAAAGGTTCACATTCCTGGACAAAATACAGCCTTTTAGAGTGTAGATTCATGAAAGATTTAGGGACAAAGATTCCATCTATGACCTTTGAATTTCTGTATTGGAGTTGATCTGCCACAAAAAATGGCAGTAGAGTTACTTAGTGAGCAGGGAGCCTGTAAAGATGGTCCCACCTCCTACCCATCTGCAGTGGATGATGGTATGAAAAGTTGGGGTGAGGTATTGCTGGGACCAGAACTTGCCTTATTTTTTATTGTACTTTGGGCTCTGGGGTACATGTGCACATCCTGCAACTTGCAGGATGGTTGCATAGGTACATACATGCCAGGGTGGTTTGCTGTCTCCTTTCTATTTATGAATTTGGCCACAGATAGGGAACTGCATCAGAAAAGGGATCCCTAGGAATCCTGGGAGAGTTAGCACCTCCGTTACCACAGTGACTCAACTGGATATGACTTTAGTTAAAGCCAGTGCCCTTGGCTATATGCGCAAGATGCTCACCCCTGCAGATAGAGTGCCTGTTTGTGCCCATTTGCCCAGGGCAGTTTTGGTTCATGCCTGCCATCCCAGCTTAATTGTTAATGGCAACTTTCACTGTTAGAGGAGTTCCAATTTAGACAATATATCATATGACCACATAGAAGGCTTTGCTCCAAGTCCTAAACCCCCTTTATGACCAGCCTCCAGCATGAACTTCCCCCAAGGCACACAATGTGGCAAGGATATGTCTGCATCTACCCCAGCATTCTAGCACCAAGCCTGCCATATGGAAAGTAGGCACTCAGAAGCTGCAGACTGGATAAATGAATGAACGTATGAGTTTAATTTGGAATACGGTAATTACAAAGAAATGCATTCATTTACAGCATGCCTTTCACTGAACTTGCATATTTAGGAGTTCTTGTCACTTCTGCCTACCCTCCAAACCTCTCATAGAGAGAGATTATAATGCCAGAGGGCCAGGATGTCACCTGGGGTGAGATGTGCCAGACTCACAGGACGCAGCAGCGACCTGGCCAGAAAGTGTGCAAGGCAGAGGTGAAAACGCTGCTCTGCTGGCTTCGCACCTCAGAGGTGGAGCCACTTCTTTTGGGTGGATACCAATTACAGGCAGCTGAGGAAAACACATTCTCTGGATGCTAGAGCAAGTAGTTTTGTAAAGGGTGTGTATGTGTGGAGAGTGGGAGGCGGGAGGTTATACAGATGTAAGGGAAAACCAGAGAGAAAATTAGTGGGAAAAAAAATCTTTGTTAAGTAGCAAAACCAGCAGCTGGACCAGATTAGCTGTTCCCTTCTTTCCTATTTTTGGACTTGGAAAGAAAATGTGCAAAATAATGCCCGTTTTGGAGAAAAGTAGAGAAGAAGGTTGGGGGGGTGGGCTGGGGGGGGGAGATGAGGCTGTGGACCAGGACACAGAAGCTCAGGGCACTGAGGGGCTACATGGTTGGGGGCTCCACTCTTCCCCCTGGAAATTAGGGACATCAACACTGCTCTCTCTTCCTCCCCAGGGAATGTGTGGGACTGAGTCTCTGCTCAGTGGCCAAGCAAAGCCTTAGAGACAAGTGCCAAACCTGTGATTCTCACAGGGTGACAGCTGAGGTCAGAAACAGACCAGAGAGCAGGAGGGACTTAACCTCCAGGCCACAGTTGGGCTGCTGGCTGGCAAGGGAAACCCCCCAGCCCACCTACCATCCCAGTCTCTTTCCTGCCAGCAGGTGTGCCCTGTTCTGCTCTGATCCTGACCGTTAGGCAACTCTCTCAGGAAAAGCTCCAAGGGAATTCACTCCAGCTTGGTGTAAATGACTAAGAGAAGGGGCAGGGGCTTACATGACAGGGAGGCATCTCTAATGGCCATAATGCATATGTTATGTGGCAAATGTAAAAAGCATTTTGGAGGTTATAAAGCCTCGAAACTCCTACACTTCTGGTGGGAATACAAATTGGTATAGGCATTGGAAAGCTGTTGGCAATATTTACTAAAATTCGATGTATGCACACCCTGTGATGCAGCAATTCCACTCCTAGGTATAAGACAAACAGAAATAAGTGTGTATACACTCACCAATTACAGCAGAGTGTTGATAATAGCTCCAAATCAAACACCACCCAAATGCCCATCAGTAGTACACTGGATACATAATCACTGCTATATTCACATAACGAGAATGAATCACCTTTAGATACCAGCAGCAATGTGGCTGAATCTCGCATGCACAAGTGAGCCAAGAAAGCCGATAGAAACAAGGATCAACGATCTCACTCCATTTCTATAAAGTACAGAACAGGTGAAGTCAGAAGTTAGAATAAGGGTTGCCCTTGGAAGGGGATCTCTACTGGAAGAAAGCACAGTGACCTGCCAAGGAGCTGCTTGTAATCTTGGTGCTGGTTACAAAGGTGTGCAGTTTGTATAGTTTCAAAGGGCTACTCTCCTATATGTACACTTTGTGAATATTGGGTATATTTTGATTTAAAAAGTCTGAATGCCACCAAACAGGCCTACACTTGTACCATATGAACAGATGGGCTTCAACTGGGCCCTAAATTGCTCTCTACGTTGAGCTGAAACTCAGTCCCTGGTTCTACCCTCTGTAGGCCACATATATGTGGGTCCCCTTTGTACCACATCCCCTCATGCTGAGTTCTGGGCTGAGCATACCCCATTCTCAATTCCCCTCAATGGCACAATTAGACTTTGTTCTAGAACTGCCAGATGTAGAGATGACTACCCTCTGTAGGAGAGGCCTCAGATGGATTCTTGTCAGTTGTATAAGGCCGGTTGCCTCGCCGGGAGCTTGGACACACCCATCCCTCTCCGCACCTGGAAACTACGTCACCACTCCGGGCTCGACATCAAGCCCTGCACTCAGCATCTAGCTCTGTCACGTGGCTTCCCCAATGCCCGCTTCTGCACTCTGCACCAGAATCTGCACTCAGCACTAAACTCTGCACCCGGCACCTAGCCCACCATTGAAAAACCCCCGCCAAAGTTTAAAAGAAGCCCCGCCAAAACCTGCCCAATAGCATTTTGCTCCGTCCAGGTCCCACTCCCTCTGGGCAGCCCCCTCACCGGAAATCCCGCCTACCTACCAGTAGCAGCTTGTGCCGTCCTGCATCCTGTTTCTCCACAGTCAATCAAAACGCCTTCACTCCCTATAAAACCCCACGCCCAGGAGGAGTCAAGCGTGACTTCTCTGGCCCCCCTTTCCAGGACCACAGAACCTCGCCCGGGAGCTTAATAAATTGGCATTTAATTTTCCTAGGCTGGTCTCCGTTTCCTCATTTTAAACTCGGCAATAACCCTTACAAGCTGGTTGCAGATTTGTTTGTGTTTATTCTCCTTCATTTCCCATTTGAGACCCTGCTTCAATTTCCAGCCCTCTGCCAAAGGTGGGGATGCTTTGACTAGCCAAGAAGATGTGGACTTCAGTGCTGTCTCAATTCTTTTGAGCAAAGAGGAGACCCAGAGGGGCTGGACAAGCTCCAAGACAGGGCCTGGAAACTAACTCATGGGGGAGGAGTTCTGACCACTTTGAGTACATCCCCCTGGGGCACACACTGTCTTACCTCATTGAAACCATTAATGGGCCAATGCCTCTTCAGTTTCTCAAAGATTCAAGGAAGCAAAATTCCTGGACCAGAAGTGTCTTTTCACAGGAATGTTATAAACATGGCACATGAAAGGACTCACAGAGCTTAATGTGACTGCCCTGAGGACTGTGACGGCAGCCACACTTGGTTAAGGCATTTGCTTCCCAGCAAAGGGAAAACTAACTAATTCCCTGGGAAGTGTCAGAGAGTTCTGTCTCTTGTAATGGTTTCCATGCTCACCATCTTGGGTGTCCTCTCATGATAATCTGAATGACTTTATTTCTGAAGTATTAAGAAAAACTGAGTTCTCATGGCCACTGTGTTAGGCTCAGCCACAAAGTCACTTAAAACATTTTTGCTGACAAACGTGGACCTCTCTTTTTTAAAAAACAAAAGACAGAACGGTCTATTTATATAGAAGTCTTCTTAGCAAGAAGAATGAAAATATAGCTCTGGCATGTCAATAAAAAAGACACTTTCCTAGCCATTTAAGGCAAGGCCTCTGAGAAGGAATTCCACTTTGCTGACTCTTGATTGTTATAGGTTGTCTTTTACACCAACACTGACTGTTCTAGATGGAACCAGCTATTTAAGTTGCAGTGCCCAATGCACACTGAAAATGCACAACGTTTTCTTTAAACATTTTTATGATCATAATACAGTAACAGCAAAACATTAAACCAAGCTGGGGCACTGTGTGTTTGTACAGGTTGTATGCAGTTCGTGAAGCTGGCCCTGGGTCCAGGAAGCCTGTGAGAACATTCCTTTAAGAGTGGGAAGAAGTCAAGAATGTTGATAATGATTGAGGGCCTGGCCAGTGTGTAAGAGAAGAAAAAAAGTAAGAAGATTGGAAGTGAAGAGTTAGTGTCATTTTTTGCAGATATTATGGCACAGATGGAAAAATTCTACAGAACCAACAAAAGACTGCTACTACTAGAGCTAATATGAAAGTTCGGCAAATTTGCCAGATACACTATCAAACCAAGAAGAACATAAAGAAGGTGAAACGGTGGAGATGGAGCATGGACGGATAAGGAGGATCTCCATGGGGCAGCTGCCATCTTGTTAACCGGAGTGGTAGTGGTAAACCAGAGTTCTACCTCTTTGCTTTCCACCAACAGAGAGCTTCAGTGTAATCCGTGGATGCTTTGTATACCCTGGAGTTTGGGATACTCATACACGGGGTCTACACAGGTGTGATGGATCCCTAGACAAAGGACTGAACACCTGAGGCTGCCGGGCCAAGAGGGAGCCGGAGGCTCACTACCCTCCTTTCTGACGTCAGGTTCAAGCCACTAAGTGGTGGGAGACAGATGGAAATGTGGATAGGAGCGTTTTGCTTGGGGTAATTTAAAAGCGATTCAGCTCAAGACCACTAGGACAAAAGGGTACTTTACAAACAAGAGTTCTGTATAGAGTGGATCCTGATGCAGAGCCGGAGGAGATATGATGCTCATTTAAGTCTAGAGTTTTGAGTGTTCTGTTAAACAAGTAAGGCTGTGGAGTCAGAAAGCCAGGACTTCACCCCTCGCTGTGCCACTTGTCTGCTCTGTAAATTTGTACAAATCCCTTAACTGTTTTAAGAGTTTCTCTCTCTGTGGATTTAATATTATTCTCACAATACTGTCTATCTACCAGGATTATGGTGACAAATAATGATGTAATGATTACCTCCAATAATCACTGCATGTGTTTCGCAATCACAAAGCCTCTTTATTTTGGGGTCCTACCCCTTCTTCAAATTTGTTCTGCGGGGCTAATTATTTTCTGCTCCTGGATCATATTTAGGGCAAATCTCAGGGGCTTTATGGTTCCTTTCAGGTAATAAAAGCAGTCTCAGCTCAATAATTTATATTTTCAGTCCAGTGAAAAACTTGAATTTCACATTTGGTCCACAGCTTCAGCTTCTGCACATTCACTCACAGCTTGGGCCTGGAGTTGGGTGGCTGCTGCAGTGGCCCAGGTGGTGACTTTGACTTCCTGAGCTCTGATTCTGTCTCCCCAATATTGTTAATGATGGTTTCCGACCCCCCCTAGAATCACAGTGTGGAAGACAGCAGACAAAGGTGGCATGAAAATTCTTTCTTGGCTGACATCATGGTGGACTGGAAGTGGGGCTCTTTGGTCTTAGCAGTTCTCATGGGGACAATTTGGGGGATCTTTAAAGACATCCCCTGTCTCCTGCCTCGTCACTGTGAAAAGCATTAAAGTCTCTCCATTAAGTATAACACATGCTACAAGGTTTTTATGTGTGTCTAAATAACCTGTATTAAATTAAGGCATCTCACCTTCTACTCTGGGTTGTAAGCACTTATTTAGTAAAAATTCAAAAATAAAGGGTTTTGGGGGGGTGGGGGAGTTGGGGAGGGATAGCATGGGGAGAAATACCAGATATAGGTGATGGGGAGGAAGGCAGCAAATCACACTGCCATGTGTGTACCTATGCAACAATCTTCCATGTTCTTCACATGTACCCCCAAACCTAAAATGCAATAAAAATAAAATAAATAAAAAAATAAAAAAAATTAAAGGGTTTTTCTAGTAGCTTGAGATATCATGTGTCTTCTGTTGCTTAGTCTATTAATGAGGCAAATTACAATTATAGAATTCTGATATTAAACCAGCCTCAGAGTTTTGGATAAGATACATAATCATAATGCATTTTTCAAAATTCAACATCTGATTTAGTAAGCTAAAATTTTTGATTTGCACATTTATGTTAATATATGAAATATGCCTATAAGTTCCTTATTTTTTATCTGATTTTGTAATCAATCTTATGTTAACTTCATTAAATAAGTGGCACAAATTTTTCTTTGTTCCCGTTTTCTAGCATAATTTGTATTTTTTTAAACATTTAAAATTAGTATTTTGACATATGCATACATTGTATAATAATTATCACAATTAAGTTAATATAATTGATCTTAATTTATTTAATATATTTTCTTTTTTGCATATCCTCTTCAATTTCTTGTATCAGTGTTTTATCATTTTTCTGATAGCCATCTTTCACTTCTTTGGTTGAATTGATTCCTAGGTCTTTTATCTTTTTCATAGCTATTGTAAATAAAATTCCTTTTTAATTGCTTTTTCAAACTGTTTGATGCCGGTGCATATAAATGCCACTAATTTTTAATACTGATTTTATATTCCACAACTTTACCAAATTCATTTATCAGTTCTAGCAGTATTTTAGTATAGTCTTTAGATTTTTCAAAATATAAGATTATATAGTCTGTGAACAAGGATAATTTGACTTCTTCCTTTCCAACTTGGATGCCCTTTCTTTCTTTCTCTTGTCTAATTGCTCTGGCCAAAACTTTGAGTACTATGTTAAATAACAGTGGTGAAAGTGGTCACCTTTCCAGGTCTTAGAGGAAAGGCCTTCAATTTTTTCCCATTCAGTATGATATTAGCTGTGGGTCTGTCACAGATGGCCTTTATTACTTTAAGCTACATTTCTTCTATACCCAGTTTGATGAAGGAACAATGAATTTTATTGACTGCTTTTATAATACTTACTGAAATGATTCATGGTTTTTCTTCTTGGTTCTGTTCATGTGATGAATCATGTTTATTGGTTTTCCTATGTTGAACCATCCTTAAAGCCCTGTGATAAATCCCATTCGACCATGGTGAGTGAACTTTTTAATGTGTTGTTGAATTTGATTTGCTAGTATTTTGGTGAGGCTTTTTGCATCTATGTTCATCAGTGATACTGGCCTGTAGTTTTCTTTTCTGTGTCCTTGTGTGATTTGGGTGTTTCTCAGGGTAATGCTGGCCACTTAGGATGAGTTTGGAAGTATTTCTTCCTCTTGAACATTTTTTGAAGAGTCTGAGTAGAATTGGCATTAGCTCTTTATTAAATATTTAGTAGAAGCCAGCAGTGAAGTCACAAGGTCCCAGGCTTTTCTTTGATGGGAGACTTTTTATTATGGCTTCAGTCTTGTTACTGGTTATTAGTTTGTTATATTTTTGTATGTATTCATGATTCAACCTTGGTAGGTTATATGTTTCTATGAATTTATCCATTTCTTCTGAGTTTTCTAATTTTTTGGCATCTAGTTGTTAATAATAGTGTCTAATGATTCTTTGTATTGCTGTGGTCTTAGCTGTCTGTCTCCTTTTTTTGTTTCTGATTTCATTTGGGTCTTTGCTCTTTTTCTTTCTTAGTCTAGCCAAGTTTCTCAATTTTTTTTTTATCATCTTTAAAAATAAACTTGTTTTATTGATCTTCTGTATTATTTTTCATCTCAATTTCATTTATTTCTGCTCTGATTATTATCTTTCCCTCTACTAATTTTGAGTCTGGTTTATTCTTGCTTTTCTAGTTTCTTGAGGTGCATCATTAAGTTCTTTATTTGAAGTCTTTCTACTTTTTTTCATGTAAGCATTTATTGCTATAAACTTCCCACTTAGCACTGCTTTTGCTGTATCCCATAGGTTTTGGAGTGTTGTATGCCCGTTTTTATTTGTTTCAAGAAATGTTTAAATTTCCTTCTTAATTTCTTCACTGACCCATTGGTTGTGCAGGAGCATGGTGCTTAATTTCCATGTGTTCGTGCAGTTTCCAAGATTCCTCTTGTTATTGATTTCTAGTTGTATTTCGTCATGGTCCAAAAAGATACTTGATATGATTTCTGTTTTTTTGAATTTGTTGAGATTTGTTTTGTGGCTTAAAGTGTGGCCTATTCTGAAGAATATTCCATGTGGTTATGAAAAGAATGTATATTCTGCACCTGTTGGGGGAAATGTTCTACAAATGTCAGTTTGGCCTACTAGTTCTAGTATATAGTTTAACTTCAATCCTTCTCTGTTGATTTTCTCTCTTAATAATCTGTTCATTACTGAGAGGGGGATATTAAAGTCCCCTACTATTATTGTACTGTAGCCTCTCCCCTCTCTTTAGATCTATTAATATTTTCTTCCTATACTTGGGAGCTCTGGTGTTAGATGAATGGAGATATTTATAATTGTTATATCCTTTTGCTGAACTGACCTCTTTATCATTATATAGTGACTGTCTCTTTTTACAGACTTTGACTTGCAGTCTTATTTTATCTAATATAGGTATAGCTACTTCCGCCTTTTTTTTTTTGGATTCCACTTGCAAGAAATACCCTTTTCCATGCCTTCACTTTTAGTGAAGTGGATTTGTGTATGTCCATGTGAAGTGGATCTATGTGTGTGTTCATAGGTAAAGTGGATTTCTTGTAGGCAGCACATAGTTGGGTCTCCTTTTTTTTATCCATTCAGCCACTGTTGCCTTTTACTTAGAGAACTGAATTAATTTACATTCAGAGTTATTATCAGTAAGTAAGAACTTACTACTGCCATTTTGTTGCTTGTTTTCTGGTTACTTTCTAACCCCTCTCTTCATTTCTTACTTTCTTGCTTACTTTCTTCTTTACTTTCTTAAATGATTTTTTCTGATAGTATGTTTTAATTATTTGCTTTTTATTTCTAGTGAATCTATGATAGGTTTCTGCACTGTGGTTCCCATGAGGCTTACGAAAAACTTTTTATATATATAAAAAACCACTTTAAAGAAATGACAGCCTATCTTAGATCACAGTTGAAAGAATAGACACAAAGAAAAATACTTTTAAGAATACATTTTTGACAGCTGGCAAGATGGCTAAATAGGAACCACTCTCATGTGCAGCTCCCAGTGAGATTCATGCAGAAAGTGGGTGATCTCTGCACCTCCAACTGATGTACCTGGTTCATCTCATTGGGATTGGTTGAACAGTGGGTGTGGCCCAAGTAGGGCAAACCAAAGCAGGGTGGGGTGTCGCCTCACCCAGAAAGTGCAAGTGGCTGGGAAACTCACTCTCCTAACCAAGCGAAGCCATTAGGGACCGTCCCCCTGCACTCCAGCCCAGATACTGCACTTTTCCCATGGTCTTCACAACCCACAGACCAGGAGATTCCCTTCAGTGCCTACAACACCAGGGGCCTGGGTTTCCAACACAAAACTGGACAGCCTTTCAGGAAGACTCCAAGCTAGCCACAGCATTTTTTTTCCATGCCCCAGTGGCGCCTGGAGTGCCAGCAAAACAGAACCATCCACTCCCCCTGTTAAGGGGGCTGAGGTCAAGAAGCCAAGTGATCTGGCTTGGCAGGTCCCACTCCCACAAAAACCAGCAAGCTAAGATGCAATGGCTTGAAATTGTCACAGCCATCATCGCAGTGTGAGCTCAACCTGGGATGGTCAAGTTTGACACGGGAAGGGGTGTCTGCCATTGCTGAGGCTGGAAGAGGTGGTTTTAACATCACAGTGTAAACAAAGTTGCCAGAAAGCTCAAACTGGATGGAGCCCATGGCAGCTCAGCAAGGCCTCTTCAGGCAGACTGTGTCACTAGACTCCCTCCTCTCTGTGCAGCACATCTCTGAAAAAAGGCAGCATCTCATTAGGGATTTACAAATAAAGCCCCAACCTTCCTGGGACAGAGCACCTGGGAAAAGGAGTGGTTGTGGATACAGCTTCAGCAGACTTAAATGTCCCTACCTGGCAGCTCTGAAGAGAGTAGCAGATCTCCCAGCACAGTGTTCGAGCTCTGACAAGGGACAGACTGCCTCCTCAAGTGGCTCCCTGACCCACATGTATCCAGACTGGGAGACACCTCCCAGCAGGGGCTGACAGACGCATCATACAGGAGTGCTCTGGCTGGTACCTGGCGGGTATCCTTCTGGGACAAAGCTACCAGAAGAAGAAACAGGCAGCAATGCAGGCTGTTCTGAAAACCCCACTGGTGATTCCAGGCAAGCAGGGTCTGGAGTGGACCTCCAGCAAACTGCAACAGATCTGCAGCAGAGAAATGTGTTAGAAGGAAAACCAATAAACGGAAAGAAATAGTTTCAACATCAACAGAAAGGTCGTATACTCAGAGACCCCATCCAAAGGTCACCAACATCAAAAACCAAAGGTAGATAAATCCACGAAGATGGCAAGAAACCAACACAAAAAGGCTGAAAATTCCAAAAACCAGAATGCCTTTTCCCCTCCCAGGGATCTCAACTCCTCAACAGCAAGAGAACAAAACTGGACACAGAATCAGTTTGACAAATTGACAGAAGCAGGCTTCAGAAGGTGAGTAATCACAAACTTCTCTGAGCTAAAGGAGCATGTTCTAACCCAATGCAAGGAAGCTAAGAACCTTGAAAAAAGGTTAGACAAAATGCTAACTAGAATAACCAGCATAGAGAAGAACATAAACGACCTGATGGAGCTGAAAAACACAGCACAAGAACTTCATGAAGCATACATCAGTTTGAATAGCTGAATCAATCAAGAGGAAAAAAATATATCAGAGATTGAAGATCATCTCAATGAAATGAAGCAAGAAGACAAGACGAGAGAAAAAAACTGAAAATAAACAAACAAAACCTCCAAGAAATATGAGATTACATGAAAAGATCAAATCTATGCTTGACTGGTGTGCCTGAAAGTGATGGGGAGAATGAAACCAAGTTGGAAAACAGTCTTCACGATGTTATATAGGAGAACTTTCCCAAACTAGCGAGGCAGGCCAACATCCAAATTCAGGAAATACATAGAAAACCACAAAGATACTCCTCGAGAAGAGCAACCCCAAGACACATAATCATGAGATTCACCAGGGTTGAAACAAAGAAAAAAATGCTGAGGGAAACCAGAGAGAAAGTTCTGATTACCCACAAAGGGCAGCCCATCAGACTCACAACTGATCTCTCTGCAGAAACCCTACCAGTCAGAAGAGAGTGGGGACCAATACTCAACATTCTTAAAGAAAAGAATTTTCAACCCAGAATTTCATATCCAGCCAAACTAATCTTCACAAGCAAAGGAGAAATAAAATCCTTTATGGACAAGCAAATGCTGAGAGATTTTTGTCACCATCAGGCCTGCCTTACTAGAGCTGCTAAACATGGAAGGAAGCACTAAACATGGAAAGGAACAACCAGTACCAGCCACTGCAAAAACATACCAAATTTTAAAGACCATCAACACTATGAAGAAACTGCATCAACTATCGGGCAAAATAACCAACTAGAATCATAATGCCCCAATCAAAAGACACAGACTGGCAAATTCGATTAAGAATCAAGACCCATCAGTGTGCTGTATTCAGGAGACCCATCTAATGTGCAAAGACACACATAGGTTCAAAATAAAGGGATGGAGAAATATTTACCAGGCAAATGGAAAGCAAAAAAAAAAAAAAAAAAGCAGGGATTGCAATCCTAGTCTCTGATAAAACAGACTTTAAACCAGCGAAGATCTAAAGGGACAAAGAAGGGCATTACATATTGGTAAAGCAATCAACACAACAAGAAGAGCTAACTATCCTAAATACATATACACCCTATGCAGGAGCATCCAGATTCATAAAGCAAATTCTTGGAGACCTACAAAGAGACTTAGACTTCCACACAATAATAGTGGGAGACTTTAACATCCCATGTTAATATTAGACAGATCAACAAGACAGAAATTAACAAGGTTATCCAGGATTTGAACACAGATCTGGACCAAGTGAACCTAACAGGCATCTACAGAACTCTCCACCCCAAATCCACAGAATATACATTCTTCTCAGCACCACTCACACTTATTCTAAAATTGACTACATAATTGTAAGCAAAACACTCCTAAGCAAATGAAAAAGAATGGAAATCATAATAAATGGTCTCTCAGACCACAGTGCCATCAAATTAGAACTCAGGATTAAGAACCTGCTCAAAACCACACAACTACATGGAAACTGAACAACCTGCTCCTGAATGACTACTGGATAATAATGAAATGAAGGCACAAATAAAGATGGTCTTTGAAACTAAAGAGAATAAAGACACAATGTGCCAGAATCTCTGGGACACATTTACAGCAGTGTGTAGTGGGAAATTTATAGCACTAAATGCCCACAAGAGAAAGAAGGAAAGATCTAAAATTGACACCCTAATATCACAGTTAAAACAACTACAGGAGGAAGAACAAACAAATTCAAAAGCTAGCAGAAGACAAGAAGTAGCTAAGAGCAGAAATGAAGGAGATGGAGACATAAAAACCCTTCAAAAATATCAATGACTCCAGGAGCTGGTTTTTTGAAAAGATCAACAAAATAGACACACAGCTAATGAGACTAACAAAGTAGGGAGAAGAATCAAATAGATGCAATAAAAAAAATGATAAAGGGGATCCTACCACTGATCCCACAGAAATACAAACTACCATCAGACAATATTATAAACACCTCAATGCAATTAAACCAGAAAACCTAGGAGAAATTGATAAATTTCTGGCCACTTACACCCTCACAAGACTAAACCAGGAAGAAATTGAATCCCTGAATAGACCAACAACAAGGCCTGAAATTGAGGCAGCAATTATTAGCGTACCAATAAAAAAAAAGGCCAGGACCAGATGAGTTCACAGCAGAATTCTACCAGAGGTACAAAGAGGAGCTGGTACCATTCCTTCTGAAACTATTCCAAACAACAGAAAAAGAGAGAATCCTCCCTAACTCATTTTATGAGGCTAACATTATCCTGAGAGCAACACCTGCAGAGACACAACTAAAAAAGAAAATTTCAGGCCAATATCCCTGATGACCATTGAGGCAAAAATCCTCAAAAAAATACTGTCAAACCAAATCCAACAGCACATCAAAAAGCTTATCCATCACAATCAAGTCAGCTTAATCCCTGGGATGCAAGGCTGGTTCAACTTATGCAAATAAATAAACATAATCCATCACATAAACAGAACCAAAGACAAAAACCACATGATTATCTCAACAAATGCAGACACGGCCTTCTACAAAATTCAACACCCTTTCATGCTAAAAACTCTCAATAAACTAGGTATTGATGGAATGTGTCTCAAAATAATAGGAGCCATTTATGACAAACCCAATATCATACTGAATGGGCAAAAACAGGAAGCATTCCCTTTGAAAACTGGCACAAAGATGCACTGTCTCACCACTCCTATTCAACGTAGTACCAGAAGTTCTGGCGATGGCAATCAGACAAGAAAAAGAAATAAAGGGTATTCAATTAGGAAAACAGGAAGTCAAATTGTCTGTGTTTGCAACAACATGATTGTGTATTTAGAAGACCCCATAGTCTCAGCCCAAAATCTCCTTAAGCTGATAAGCAACTTCAGCAAAGTATCAGGATACAAAATCAATGTGCAAAAATCACAAGCATTCCTATATACCAGTAACACACACAAAGCCAAATCATGAGTGAACTCCCATTCACAAGTGCTACAAAGAAAATAAAATACCTAGGAATACAACTAACAAGGGATATGAAGGATCTCTTCAAAGAGAACTACAAACCACTGCTCAAGGAAATAAGAGAAGACACAACCAAATGGAGAAACATTCCATGCTCATGGTTAGGAAGAATCACTATCGTGAAAATGGCCATACTGTCCAAAGTAATTTATAGATTCAATGCTATCCCCATCAAGCTATCATTGACTTTCTTCACAGAATTGGAAAAAACAAACAAACAAACACAACTTAAATTTCGTATGGAACCATCAAGGAGCCCACATAGCCAAGACAATCTTAAGCAAAAAAAAAAAGAAAAAAACAAAAATAAAAAATAACAAAGCTGGAGGCATCACACTACCTGACTTCAAAGTATACTACAAGGCTAGAATAATCAAAACAGTATGATACTGGTGCCAAAACAGAGATATAGACAAATGGAACAGAACAAAGTCCTCAGAAATAATGCCACACATCTACAACCATCTGATCTTGGATAAACCTGACAAAAACAAGCGATGGGGGACAGGATTCCCTATTTAATAAATGGTGTTGGTAAAACTGGCTAGCCAGATGCAGAAAGCTGAAACTGGATCCCTTCCTTAGACCTTAAACAAAAATTAACTCCAGATGGATTAAAGATTTAAACATAAGACCTACCACCATAAAAACCCTGGAAGAAAAACCTGGGCAATACCATTCAGGACATAGGGATGGGCAAGGACTTCATGACTAAAACACCCAAAGCAATGGCAACAAAAGCCAAAATAGACAAATAGAATCTAATTAAACTAAAGACCTTCTGTACAGCAAAAGAAACTATCATTAGCATAAACAAGCAACCAACAGAATGGGAAAAAATTTTTGTAATCTACCCATCTGACAAAGGGCTAATATCCAGAATCTACGAAGAACTTAAACAAATGTACAAGAAAAAAAAAAAACAACCTCATCAAAAAGTGGGCAAAGGATATGAACAGACACTTCTCAAAAGAAGACATTTATGTAGCCAACAAACATAGAAAAAAAAATACTTATTATCACTGGTCATTAGAGAAATGCAAATCAAAACCACAGTGATACACTATCTCATGCCAGTTAGAATGGCAATCATTAAAAAATCAGGAGACAGCAGATGTTAGAGACGAGGTGGAGAAATAGAAATGCTTTTACATTGTTGGTGGGAGTGTAAATTAGTTCAACCATTGTGGAAGACAGTGTGGCGATTCCTCCAGGATCCAGAACCAGAAATACCATTTGACCCAGCAGTCCCATTGCTGTGGATATACCCAAAGGATTCATTCTATTATAAAGACACATGCACACGTATGTTTATTGCGGCACTGTTGACAATAGCAAAGACTTGGAACCAACCCAAATGCCCATCAATGATAGGCTAGAAAGAAAATGTGGCCCATATACACCATGAATTACTGTGCAGCCATAAAAAGGATAAGTTCATGTCCTTTGTAGGGATATGGATAACCATCATTCTCAGCAAATTGACACAAGAACCAAAAACCAAACGCACTGTGTTCTCACTTATAAGTGGGAGCTGAACAATGAGAATATATGGACACAGGGAGAGGAACATCACACACCAGGCCCTGTCGGGGACTGGGGGGGTTAGGGGAGGGATAGCATTAGGAGAAATACCTAATGTAGATGACAGGGTGATGGATGCAGCAAAACACCATGGCATGTGTGTAACTATGTAAAAAACCCGCATATTCTGTACATGTACCTCAGAACTTAAAAATACATTATACTTCCATCTTCTCCACACTTTGACTTTATGATTACTTTATATATTTTGATATTACCTATCTCTTAACAGGTTGTTGTAATTATTATTGTTTTTGATAGATTTGCCTTTTTAGCTTCATACTGAAGTTATGAGTGCACTGTACAGCACGATTACAGCATTTGAGTATTCTGGGATTGTCTGTGTACTTAATTTTACACGTTAGTTTTATGCCTTCAAATGTCTTCCTTTGCACATTAGAAGAAGAACTCTGTTTAGCATTTCTTATAAGATGGGTCTGATGGTGAATTCTCTCAGTTTTTGTTCATCTGGGAAAGAGTTTCTCTCTCCTTCATATTTTAAATATAACTTTGCTGGACACAGTCTTCTTGGATGGCAATTATTTTTCCTTTCATCGCTCTGAACATGTCATTCTAATCCCTCCTGGGCTGTATAGTTTCTTTGCTTTTTTTCTGAGACTGAATTTCACTCGTGTTGCCCAAACTGGAATACAATGGCACAATCTCAGCTCACTGCAACCTTCACCTCCTGGGTTCAAGCCATTCTCCTACCTCACCCTCCTGAGTAGCTGGAATTACAGGTACCTGCCACAATGCCTGGCTAATTTTTTTTATTTTTAGTAGAGACAGGGTTTTACCATGTAGGCCAGGCTGGTCTTGAACTCCTACCCTCAGCTCATCAACCCACCTCTGCCTCCCAAAGTGCTGGAATTACAGGCATGAGCCACCGCACCTGGCTGAGTTTCTTTTGAGGAGTCTCACCAGATGAATTGCAGCCTGTTTATATGTTATTCGCATCTTTCCTCTTGCTGCTTTTAGGATCCTCTCTTTGTCCTTGACCTTTAAGAGTTTGATTATTATGTTCTTTGGGGTAGTCTTGGTTGGGTCAAATCTGTTTGATGTTCTCTGACCTTCCATACCTGAATATTTATCTCTGTCTCAAATTTTGGAAAGTTTATTTCCTGAAATCAGCTTTTTACCCCTTGCCCTTGCTCAGCTGCCTCTTGAACACCAAAAATTATTAAATTTGGTCTTTTGGGGTAATTTTCTTTATCTTGTAGGCATTCTTTTATGATTTTTTTCATTTTTCTCCTCCAACTATGTATTTCAGAGCTCACTGATTCTTTCCTCTACTTCATCTGTTCTGCTGCTGAGAGACTCTAAGTTTTTAGTTCTGCAAATGCATTTATCAGTTCTAGGACTTCTGTTTGATTTTTTTAAAATTATTTCAATCTCTTTGTTAAATTCTCTGGTAAATTTCTGAATTGCCTTCCTGTGTTATCTTGGAAATCACTTAGTTCTTTTAAAACTGTGATTTTGAATTCTTGGTCAGAGAGCTCATATATCATTATCTTGTGAGGGTCAGTTCCTGGTTACTTGCATTGTCAATGTGGGGGAGATAATGGTTCCCCCTGTTTGCTTTTGTTTCTTGTGGATGGACATCTGTGTATTTGCTTGAAAGATAAGTTATTTATTACAGTCTTCTCTGTGTTGCTTTTTATTGAATATATTTGCTTTGTTGCTATGTTACTTTACTGATATGTTACTATCTCCTTTTCAGCTCTAAGAAGCACCTTAAACCCAGGTTGGCCTCAGCTCTAGGAAACCACTGGAGTGTTGCCCATCCTGAATGGAAGAGGTGCCAAAGAAGGTATCTTAGCAGTGTGGGAAGGCTGGCTAGGGGTTCATTCCCAGGACACCTGTGGAATGTACCTTGTACAGCATGGTGTTGTACAACCACATAAATTTGGCATCATACTTGGCTGAGTTACAGGGCAGAGTTTCAAGGGCTAGGCATCGTAGTCGCACCCCTCCCCTTTGTCTCTGTCTGTCCTCTGGAATATTTTTCCCCTTCCGGCACTTGTTATGTGTCCTGTGGATTAGGGCAGGACAGGTCTCCTGCTGTCCTGCCAAGGAACTCAAGATGATAGGGGAGCTACTTGTTCATCCAGATCTCACTTTCTCCAGTGTAAAAAGCATGAGTTGGGGGAGAAATTTCCTGCATGGTACTGGGCAGAGTAGGGGGAGTGGCATCACAGATGGGGAAATCCCATTCCCTTACCATGTGCTTGAGGTTTTTTCACTTCTGTGTGGCTCTGGAGACTGTCTCACCCTCCTATTTGAGTTCTAAGATATTGCTGGTGATAATCTTGCTACTGTGTATTTATTTTTGGTTTTCTGGGTGCAGAGGAGGGGGCTGGGAAGTAAAGTAAGCTTGTTTCTACACCACCATTGTAGAACTCTCCAAAAATTTTATTTAAGATTAGAATTAGCTCTCTCTTGAGAATTTGGTAAAATTTGCCTGTAAGACCATCTGCTCCTAGGATTTGTGGGAAGAAAGATATTTAAATCCTATATTAATCTGTATAATCCTTAACCATTAATTCAATTTCTCTATTTTTCCAGGGTTGATTTTGGTATTTTGTACTGTTATTTATTAGGTATTTATTAAGTTTTCAAATATATAAGCACATAACTTTTCATAATATCTTTTTAAATAACAGCTTTCTTGAAATGTAATTTACATGCCATAATATTCACTCTTTTAAAGTGTACATTTTCAGTTGCTATTCACAAAGGCGTGCATCCATCACCATTGTCTAATTTGAGAACATTCTTTATCATTCCAGAAAGAAATCGTATGCTTATTAGTGGTCACTCTCCATTTTCTCCTACCCACCCCATAACTCAGCCCCCCTGAAAACTACTCATCTACTTTCTTGATAGATTTGCCTATTTCAGACATTTCATATAAATGGAATCATGCAGTATGTGACCTTTTGTGTGTCTTTTTATTTACCATAATGTTTTCAGGTTTCATCCATGTTGTACATGCATTATGACTTCATTCCTTTATGTGGTGTGTAATAGCCCATCATATGGATATACTATATTTTGTTTATGGACTCATCAATTGATAGACATTTGGTTTACTTCCATTTTTGGTTATTATAAGTAATACTGCTACCAACATAATTATGACTAAACAGTTGCTGAGCTTCCTGGGTGCACCCTCCTGCCTCAGCCACGCGCACACACACACACTTTCCTATAATCACGGAATCAAAGGGTAAAAATGGGAGGCAGACCAGAGAACTCCTAGGTCTCCGACATAGGGCTAATGGCAATGTGTGTTCTGATTAGAGAGGAACCAACCACTCCTGGTTTTTTCAGCCTTGGGTCTTTTCATGCAAGATTTCATTTGAATAAAGGGTTCCAGAGTGCTGAGAATTTGGAAACATCAATTATCCAATTCCATTATATTTGGGAAGGTTGAGATCCATGAGTTTAAGTCATTTGTTCAAAATCATACATATAATTTGTTCAAAGTTACACACTTCATGAATGACAAACACAGGATTGGAAATTATTTCTTGTTCCTCAGTCTAACGGGCTGCACGCTCCACTGAAATAAACCAAATCAAAATTAAAGACTGTCAATACAACCCAATAGTTATTTCTGATTTATGCCAAAATTTGGGCATGTTAGAGTCTGTGGGGATTTCTTTCACAGAAAGATAAACCATAAAAAGGACTGGAAATATGAATACTAACAAAGTTGTAACAGTGCCAGAAGCAGGTAAAACAAAACAAAAACCACCACAGTTTCTCTATCCTATAATGTTGGCCGTCTTTATTCCAAAGAAAGCCTGATAGATGCATTTAGTGCTGACGGCTGCATCCTGTGAGAGCCTGGAAGTCCATCTGAAGCAAATGATGATTTCTGCAGTGTTTGTTATGAGTATAGCTATTGTCTCTCTCCACATCTGTGGCTGCGCTCCTGCATCTGCTGAACTGGGGCCAGGGTCTGTGGTCTTGACTATAAGATCCTCTTTGGGCTGCTGCACCTCCTGCAGATTGTATTTTTATTGTGCTTTTTCATGCGGATGGCCCAGTGCCAGCCATACCCAAGGAAGTCTTGGGGAGCACAAAGTAGGCAGGGGTGCTCTGGGAAGCCCGGAGGTGAAAGATGAGAAGTCCCCAAGGGACACTGCCTCTGCAGAGGCGCTTCCTCCCCCTCCCCTCTGCCATACGCCTTCCTTTCCCCTTTTTGCAGCTTCTCTTTCTCAGAGACTATACCTTCTCCCAGCTGTTGTACTGCCCTGAAAAGGGTGCATTCATTCTCCTAAAGCACTCTTCTTCTCCCCTGCTCAAGCAGGTGGTGCCTTGGGCTCTAAGCAAGCAGCTGGAGCTGCAGCCCCCCATCACTGGGCAGCAGGACTTGCTTCCCCTCATTCATACCTCGGTTGCTAGTTTGAGTAAATGGGGGCATTTGGGGAGGCATGTGTAAAAGCCTAAAATTGTGTTTGGGGCAAATGGCACAAATCAGCAACAATTTTCTTCTAAACACAGACAGGCTTCAAGGAACTAAGAGTCTAGTTAAATCAACCATAGCTGTTCCATTCAACAAGCTATTATACCACTAATAAGGATTGCATTTTCGAAGAATTTTAATGATGTGGGAAAATACAATAAAATACCAAGTGAAAAAGACAGATATAGAATTGTACGGGGACTATGACTCCAGTGTGTAAAAATATGTGTGTATAATGGGTATAATTTTTTCTCTCTATGCATATATGCTCAGGAAAAAAGCTGTATGTAAAAAGCAACAAAATATTTAACATTGAGATCCTTTTTTTTCTGAGTTATAAATAAGACTATGGGTTTTTTTATCCTCATGTCTTTAGGTATGCCTCCATCTAATAAAGAACATTCATTTCTTCTTTTTTTTTTTTTTTAACTGTATTTTAGGTTCTGGAGTACATGTGCAGATCATGCCGGATTGTTGCATAGGTACATACACGGCAAGGTGGTTTGTTGCCTCCATCCCCCCCATCACGTATATCTGGTATTTCTCCTCACGTGTTCCCTCTCCACCCTCCCCACCTCCCATTGCTCCCTCCCCTAGCACCCCGCAACTCACCGCAGTGTGTGATGCTCCCCTGTGTCCACGTGTTCTAATTGTTCAACAACCACCTAAGAGTGAGAACATGTGTGTTGGGTTTTCTGCTCTTGTGTCAGTTTGCTGAGAATGATGGTTTCCAGATTCATCCATGTCCCTATGAAGGACACGAACTCATCATTTTTTATGACTGTGTAGTATTCCATAGTGTGTATGTGCCACATTTTCTTTATCCAGTCTATCATTGGTGGACATTGATTTCTTGTAATCATAAAATTACTTTAAAATGAAATTAGAAGATAATATTAGAATTGAAATTATTACAGAGATTATGAGTCTAATCTCTTCATATCCAAAAAGTGAAAACAGGAAAACCAAGCTAAGTGAATTGACCAAAGTTCATTTTGTAACTTAAGCTGAGTCCTAGAATTTCCAGCTCTCGAGTCAGTGTTTGTCCTCCAAATTGTTGCTTGAACGTCATTTTCTTATTATGTTCTTGATGAACATGTTCATTGCTACTATACAAAAGTGCAGTTCATTCTTGTACAGATTGTCCTACAAAGTAGTTGAACTCACTTATTAGTTCTAGGAGCCTTTATTCTTTAGGAGATTCATTGGAATTACCTAAAAAGGCAACCATGTCATCTGCAAATAGGGACAATTTTGTTTCTTAAGGTTTGAATGCTTTTTCTTGCCTTAGTGCACTGGCTAGAACTTCTAGTATTACGTTAAACAAGAATGGTGAGAGTTAACATTTTTGTCTTGATCTGATCTTAGAGGGTAATCCTTCAGCCTTTCATTATTAAATCTAACAGTCACTGCAGGTTCTTGCAGGTGCTCTTTATTTGGTTGAGGACACTACTTCCATTCATATTTTTCTGAGAGTTTATCATGAATGGGGGTTGAATTTTATCAAAAGCTTTCTCTGCATCAATTGACACAATCATGGGATTTTTCTTTGATAGCCTGTAATTATACCAGATCACACAGAATGATTTTCCAGTATTGAGCCAGGCTTGCATCTTTAGAATAAACCCCACTTAGACATGTTGTATAATTCTTATTATATATATTGTTCAATTCTATTTGCTAAAATCTTATTAAGGATTTTTGAGTCTATAGTCATGAAAATAATGGTCTGTTTCATTTTTTAGAACTATCTTTGTCTGGTTTTGATACTGGAACAATCCTGGATGTACAGAATGAATTGGGAAGCATTACTTCCCCTTGTTTTTTTTGGAAGGGATTGTGCAAAACTCGTAGTTTATTCTCCAGCTGTTTGGTAGAATTCTCTAGTGAAATTATTTGAACCTGGAGACTTCTTTTTGGAGAAGCTTTAAAATTATGAACTCAATTTCCTTAATAGTTTTAGAGCTATTCACATTATCTGTCTACTATTGGTTGAGCTGTGGTAGGTTTGTGCTTAAATTGGCCAATTTCATCTAATTTGTCAAATTTATGTGTATAGAGTTTTTGTAGTATTCTCTTTTGTTGTCTTTGAGGTCTATAGTGATAACCCGTTTCATTCCTGATATTAGTAATTTGTGTTTTCTTTCATCTTTAATTTTGCTAGAGGTTGGTCAATGTTATTATCTTTTCAAATAACTCATTCTTTGATTTTTCTCTGTTGTTTTCCCTCTTCAGTTTTATTGATTTCTGCTTTTTATAATTTCTTTTCTTTTACTTGTTTTGGGTTTATTTTGCCCTTTTACAGATTTTAAAGAACCAGGTTTTGATTATTGAGACTTTTTTTCAAAGTTGCTTATTTAGTGCTATAAATTTCTCTCCCAGCATTGCTTTAGCTTTGTCCCACAAATTTGCTATGTTCCATTTTCATTTTTATTTAGTTCAACATATTTTTATTTCCCTTAAGACTTCCTCTTTGACCCATGGATTATTTAGCAGTGTGTTATTTAACATCCAGGGATTTGGAGATTTTTAAATTATCTTTTTGTTATTGATTTCTACCTCAGTGCCATTGTGGTTAGAGAAAATATACTATATGATTTTTCTTTATTTTAAATTTGTTGAGGTTTGTCTTACTGCCTAAGACGTGATCTATCATGGTATATCATAATGTTGTACGCTAAAGTGTTTTACATTTTAGTTGAGTAGAGTGTTCTATAAATGTTGATTAGATCCTGTCAGCAATTATGTTGTTGAGGTTTTCTATGTTCTTGCTAATTTTATGTCTAGTTGTTCTATTAATTCCTGAGAGAGGAGTACTCAAGTATTGAACAGCAACTGTGAATCTGTCAACTTCTCCGTTCAGTTCCATCATTTTACAGCTCTATGTTTGGTGCATACACACTTAAGACCGCTGTATTTTCTTGGTGAATTGTGTTTTTATTATTAAATAATGTTCCTCTTTCCTCTGGTAATTTTGTTTTTAAGTCTATCCAACATTTATATAGCCACCCCTGTTTTCTTTTGATTAGAATTTTCATTATATATCTTTCTCTAGCCTTTTACTTTCAATCTACCTAGCTTTACAGCTTCTTATAGATGGCCTATAGTTTGGTCATATTTTTTATTCACTCTTGCAAGTATTATAAAAGAATATTTAGAACCACAACAGGCAGCATTAGACTTTTTGGTTCAGCTGTCAAATATAATTTAGAAAATTCAAAAAGAAATGAAATACTGTATTCACCTATATTTTTACTCTTTTGGATGTTTCAGATTTTTGTTTATTTTCTATTTAGAAAACTTCATTAAACCATTCTTTTAGAGTATGTCCGATGGTGAGAAATGTTTACTGCCAATTTTTAAATCTTTCATTCTTTTTTTCACCATATGTCCAGAAAGATCCAAGTCAGAAATTCTGAAGATCCCAGTTAGATGTTAACACCGTAATTGGGCTTTCATGATTCTGTACTGCTCCTGAGTACCTTAGACATGCCCATATGTCCTTTAGAACTTTCTGTAATCACTTTCATTCTAGAATTCCAATTTTAATCAAATGCATTTAATCAGAAACATCTTGTGAAAAGTTTGGATTCTAAACTAGATCTTAATGTGTATAATAGTTATTTGAATAAATTAACTGTCTATGAAGCATTCTCTGAAAATGATCCTCCCTTTGGAATTCCTGGGGTCCTCTTACATCTTCCCTGGGACACCCATTAATCCTGAGTCCATACATGCAACGCATTTCAAAGAGGACCTTACAACTAGTAGGCACCCACAGAGTCAGCAATTATTAGAGGGACAGTGAGCCATACTGAGTAGGAACGTGAGTTTTTGAGTCAGACTTTCTGGGTGTGAGGGCTGACTCTTGCTTTTTAGTTCCACATAACTCCTGGTCCCACTATTGAGTTGTAGGAACTTGGAAGAGTCACAATCTCTCTGTGTCTTGGTTTTCTCCTTTTCAAAATGTTACACAGTAAAAGTCTACTAAGTGTGAGGTTTCACTATTGTACTAGCCATTCACAGTTTCCCTCCCCAGCCAGACTGTAGGCTCTCAGGGCGGGAGCCACAGCTTCCTGCGATAGGAGCCTTCCAGCCTGCAGTGGGTGTATTTCCGACAGCACACACTCCATCATTATTTGTAGGATAACTGAGTGTACCATGGAGCCAACCCAACAACCCTCCAGAGGACAGGCCTACAATCCCAAACCTTCATCCTGAGAGCCACAGCTTGAAAACCATATCTGCAGTGGAATCTGAGAGCATCGCTTAGGTGCCACAAACTCATTTTAAGGTGAAGTAACCAAATACACCAGTGTCTAGGTGAGATCCCATTCCAGGTGTGGATGAAAGGAAGCTACCTGTTTCTAGAACAGCTTGTGGTGGGAGTGACTGCCCATAGCTCCGTCTTCCACAGTCTGAGGAGGCAGCACCACCCTTTGCCCCTGCTGAGGCATGGAGACCACCTGCCAGACATGGAGGCAGTGAAACGGCAAGAAGACTGCAATGTTTCCTGGAGGAATTATTCCTGGCACTGGGATTCCCACCCTAGGGTTCATTTGTTCCCCTTGCTGGGTAGCAGAGAAGGGAGAAGTAAAGAAGGAGACTTCCCATATTCTCCCTACAGACCCACCCCACCATCTAATCTCTCCCTCACTGCCTCTGGAGGTGAAAATAACAAGAACACAGGGAGTAAGTAGAGGACGTCACAGGATGTGCCCATCAGAGAGACGGGCTTTGGAGGCTTCCAAGCAAGTGGGCTTTGAATAGGGTCATGGGGCCCTGGGCTGGGAACCCAGCATCTCAGAACAGGCTTTACTTACACATTGGGCCCCCACCCAGTAAGGTTGTTTAGGAGCTGTTTATCACCAGTGCATGAGGAGGTAAGTTCAGGAATTAAAAATGTATATTTAGAAAATTTAATGGCAATTTGACAAAGTAATGTGGTTCTTGTTGAATAATAAAAACACAGGACTTGTGGTTAGACCGTTGTGGAAACTGCCTGGTAAGATGCACAAGAGAACTTTCTGGATAATGGAAAAGCTCTACATCATGTTACAGTTTGAGCTCACACAAGTATATGCATTTCTGAAGATTGTTTTTGAATATACTATTAAGATCTGTGCATTTCACGGTATATAACTTATATCTCAAAAAACATCATAAAAAATACTGAAAACTGGCTGGGTGTGGCAGCTCACCCCTGTTATCCCAGCACTTTGGAAGGTCGAGGTGGGCAGATCAGTCAAGGCCAGGAGTTCCAGACCAAGTTTGGCCAATAAGACAAAAGCCTGTCTCTACTAAAGAAAAAAAAAGTGAAACACTGTTCATGATATGTGTACTCAACTGTCCTGGGGTAAAGTGCACTAATGTCAGCAGCTTACTTTGAGGTCATCAATAAAATAACTTCGATTAATGAATAAAAATATGGATAGAAAAGTAATAAAGCAAGTATAACAAAATGGTAACGGTAGGATCTAGGTGGTGGGTATGTTCATGTTCACTATACAAAGGAATTCTTGCGACTTTTTTATATATTTGAAAATGTAACATCGTTGGAGAAACTTAGGCCTTGTATTTTCTATGCCTTCATTGTGTCTTTCTAATAACTTTTATTATATTTTACAAAAGTATTGACCTGTGAAGTCTTGGAGAAAAAACCTGGTTCTTGGACATGGATAGTTTGAGAAACAGTCCAGAACCCAACAAAAAAGCCTGAAGCCCAAAGTCTCCACAGAGCCCCCTGGAGTCCAGGGGCCTTGCTGCAACCTTTTTGATCTAATAGGTGATGTAAAAACGTTCTGTGAAAGTCAGTGAGGTTGGAGTCCCTTTCTCCACTGGCCTCAGGAGGAAAGGAGGGACAGGACATAGGTTAATGGTCTGGGTCAAGTCCTGTCGTGATCGGAGATGAAATTCCAGAGAGCATCCCCACCAGGTCTAGAGTGGTTCCCAAATTTGCAAATTTGGCTGCACATCAAAACTATCTCAGAGCTTTGAAACAAGCACGGATTGTGAATAATCTAGTCCGGTTATTCACAATCAGAATTCCTAGGGGGTAGAACTCAGGGAGGGGGTGGGAGAGAGAGAGCGGGAGAGGGGGGGAGAGAGAGAGATTGTGTGTGTGTGTGTGTGTGTGTGTGTGTGTGTGTAACAAACTGGCCTGGGGATTCTTTCTATGCAGCTAGGCTATGCTGTGGAGGTCTGAAAACCACTGCCAGAGAAAAGGTGACCAGTGTAGGTCAGAACCCCATTTTGTTTTATTTTAAATTAGATCAGAGGTTCTCAAACAGGAGGGTGCATCAGAAACACAAAAGACTTGTAAAAATACAGAGTGCTTGGCCTCATCCCCAGAGTTTCTGTTTCAGAAGGTGTAGAGTGAGATCCAAAAGCCTGCAAGTCTAATAAAGTTCTCAGGCAATGCTGATGCCGCTGGCTTGAGATCATTGCTTTTGTTCAATGGATCCAAATGAAATGGGCCTTTTTGCCAGATTCTCAACTGGAGGTCTAGGCCTGTGCTGTCCAGTATAGGAGCCACTAGCCACATGTGGCTCTGTAACTTTGAAGTGTAATTAATTAAAACTGGATAAACCTTAACATTTAATACTTCAGCCATAGTGGCCACATTCCAAGGGCTCGGCAGTCACTGGT
Source organism: Ateles fusciceps (assembly GCA_036589455.1). NCBI lineage: Eukaryota > Metazoa > Chordata > Mammalia > Primates > Atelidae > Ateles > Ateles fusciceps. The sequence continues at coordinate 8,012,024 of JAZHEH010003061.1, read as the reverse complement.
GGCTGGTGGCTCCCCTAGTGGACAACACAGGTCAGAACATTTCCATCATGATGGAAGGTTCTGTTAGATGGCATCTGTCCAGACACCACTGCTCACTTCTTCAGGTATCACCCCTTCCGTGTAGATCGGCCATTGCTTAGATATAAGATTTCACAAAACCATCATAGCACATCTGTGGCTTTACATGCAGAGCTTTAATTTTACTATTTTAAAAGTTTCTTGGAGACCTACTGTGGAAAAGTACTGTGCTACATGGTATGTAAGCCACAAAGATGAATGAGACAGTATCTCTACCTCCAAGTAAGCTTAGAAACAAGATACAAAGACACCTGTACACTTTATACGTATAGAGATCTTACTACAAAACTCTGCCCATTCAAAGCCGCATTAAAACATAGGCCAGCAATTACCAACCAATTAGAAATGGTTTTATTCCCAAGCAGAAGGTCTAGTTACTCCCAGAAATTGAAAGTAATAGTGGTTACATAAACTGAGCCCTCACCGTGAGACTGAATAGTGCTAAGTCTTTGACACGAATGGGGATCACATCAGAGCCCACCTCACAGCCCTGCACTTAAACATGATGCCAGATTAGAAGGCACTGGAAATATGCCCAGTATCAACTTGATCACCTTTTCTAAACAATGACCAGCATGCAGGTCTCGTGGGGAAAAGTAGAAAATAACAGGGAGGATCTATATTGTTATTCAGTTCCGAGAAAACTTTGAAATATTCCGATTTTCCTTTGTCAATTTTACAAAAGTTTTCCTAATTTGCACTTAATCATCCACTCTTTTATTTATCAATACTCTCCTGAAGCTTTGGCTTGAGGGCCACACAGGAGATTCAATGTGAAAACCCCCATAGTGCTCCTGCCTCTCGGCTATTACCTTAAGGAGTTTGGGTTTGTTGTCATTCAAAACTAATTAAACCAAGGTTAATTTTCAGAATTGGCAGCTCTTAGGTAATTTTAGAAGCTCAATTTTACTGAAAAAAAAAAAAAACAACGCTATGTGTGGGCTTCACATTACAAAACTACGTGCAGGGGGGATCATTGGTTGCAGTAACAGAAACTCAGAGGGGAAGCAGGCATCAAAGGAATATAAATACATTAAATCTCTTTCTCATAGACACACAAAACAATTTTCTTTTCAAATGCCAAGAGAAGTAATGTAATGATCTAGATACTGTGGGTTCCAAATTCCTGCTCTTGAAGAAAGGGATGGAACATTTTTGTCTGAAAAGTGACCACGAGGATCAAATGCCCTAGATAATTCCTCCTCTTCATTTCCCTTAGCCATATCATTTCCATCCTGTTCTGAGTTTGCCAGGGAAAGCTTGAGTTTAAGAAAAAGCCTCTGCAAGGAGAAGACTAAATTAAGAGCAAGTCCACCGGGCCTGGCCATTCATTTTGATGAAAGACAGCCATAGAGGCCTCTCATTACCCCAAGCAGGGCACATAACGGCTACACCTTGGTTCAGTTTCCCAGCACATGAACCCCACTTTCTCAGTGTGCTGAGGGTAGTCAGGTTCCAGTAGATGGACCTGCACTGGCTAAACACCTGGACACTTAGAAATAAACCCAAAGGCCAATTTATTGCTTTCTACAGAAAAATGGCCTGGTGAGTTACCTGTAACTGCTCCCTGGCTCTGGATACCCCTTCCCGATAAATGAGTCCACTTAGGAGAACAAGTCATGGGTTAGTGGGTGGCTCAGTGAAGATGGGAAAAAGTGACAAAAGTCCAGGGTTTCGAAACTCTTAACTTTACTTGCGGAACTGTTTGTTCTATTCACAACTTACCCTGAAATGGCAGATTTTTGCCTGCCTGCCTCTACTTCCCCTCCCATTCCTGTGCTAGACTTGGACCTCAAGCACTTCTTCCTGCTGGGCCCAGACCTAGTCTTAGAACCCTCCTCAAGGAGAGGGTGAGAAGGGAAATGGGAATTCCAAGACTTCTTGGAGAAGGGGCACCTGAGCAGGGTCTGAGAGCACTAGCTACGTGGTCCACGGATTTCAGGCTATGGTAACAGCACACACAGAACTGAATTGGAAAGAGAGACCTTAAGGGCTGGAGTATTGGTGCGTGCAGGATGGTGAGCAAGGTGGCAGCCAGGTGAGCAAGGTCCACAGGGCTACTCAACCTGATTACAAGTCATAAGGTGGGTTACCCCCAGAGTGATCCTTCTCATTCTACCACGTTGCTTTTCAGATGGTTTAATCACAGAACGTAACTTCTCCAGGACCTTGTCTGTAGGCTCCACATGGCTGTACACTGGAGACACTTCTCCTATGCTCCCCAGGCTTCCGTGGGATAGGAAAGGATTGGCATGGTCACTGTGTTTCCTGCTGCATAGAATGGGCTGGAAATGAAGTTTTCTTCATTCCCTGTGTCATTCTGGGGATTGTGCCCTTGGATGCAATGGACCAGAACTCAGGGCACACCCAGTCCCTTCCCAGCATAACCTTCGTTCAGTTTTGCCATGTGGCGTGCAGACCTCACATGGCAGCACCTGTGTGTGGGAGGAGAGCATTCATGCTCATGCCTACACACTAGCCAGATGTTGACATGAGCCCGTTCTCAGTCTCCTCAATGGCCAGCTAAGGATGAGGAAGAAAAAACAATGAGAAGAATGTTATAGAACCTGTGGGTTCCTTTAATAGCCTCGACCTCAAAGACTATCAGCTGCTTATGTTTTCACAGGTTTTATTTTTGTTTGTTTATTCTCCCAACTTGTTTTGGAAATTCTGTTTCACAGCATATTTCACTCATTTTGATTGTCTAAGCCATGTTTAGCAAGTATATTTCACATTTCATCAGACAGAAATGGTTCCAACTGAACTTCACGCAAACCCCCAACTCTCTCAGGTCCAAGTAATGCAACTCCACTTGGAATTCTGTCCATCGCCATGGGCAGGGAGGGGGAATCTTTTTGTGTAGCTTCTGCATTGTTATCTGGATAAAAATGACACATCTCAAAGCTTATATATGCATCATTTTGACAGGTAACCCAACACCAACTTTTATTTGTGAAACATTTGTGATTTTACCTTTCTAGAATCCATTCACCAAATGGACTTCCTGAGGATTTAAAATTGACACCTTTCTTTTCTTTCATATTATCCAGTCAGCACTTTTCAAATAGAAAAGCGGGAAGTACCAGTAGAGAAAAGATTAGGGCCCTCACTTTAAATAAACGACACAGCTTTATTACTTCCCATGGTTATCTTTGTAATAACCTTGAGAGACCAGAAGCTTTTAGAGATTCACATTGTGTGTGCCATACATCATCCTCAAGGCCATTTTGGCCTCTCATATGATTGCAAAAAGATGAGTGTATTGATCAATCTCGTCCCTATTTTCAAATCTGTCTAAATGAAAATGAGAAACTGCATCCTTTTAGTTAAGAGTAGATTTATGGTGATACGTCTATTCAGCCAAAGCCCAAGTAACACTACAAAGACCTGTGATCACATGGAGTCAGATTGTTAGATGACTCATCTACGACTCTCAGAAGGTTTATGGTGGCCAACTTCCCAGACTGAAGTGTATCTCAGTCCACATCTGGTAGTAGGAAGTTTGTGGAGAGTCTGCATTTTGTATTTATATGGCTTCCATTACCTGTTTTAACTAGGTGTTAACTTGATAAAACAAAAAACTTCAGAGATAGGATTGTCTTTTTCTCACTTTTATGAACTTTTAAAAATATTTCCAAGAGCCAAAATGTAGGAAACATTTTTCTTTCTTCATTTGTTTCCTTTTTAAATTATGAGTCTGATTTTCGGGAGTTAAGGTTTGACAATTTTCTTCCACTGTAATTAAATGTTTAATGTATTTTAAAGTTCTTCAGCAGAAAGAGCAGAGGGTTAACAATGACAAAACAGACCAACGTTTTCTTACCCCACAAGTTCCAGCTGTAGTTCCCAAGAAATTATATTAACTCAAGAAAATTATTTGGCTTCTTTGAAACTAGTTCTTTATTAGTAAAGTGGGGATAAGAAAAACTTGCCTTGCAAGATTTCTGTGAGTATCCAAAGGGAAGATCTATGGAACAAACACCTTTTGTAAAATGTTGGTTATATTATGATCTCAAGCAACTCAGACAAGCATTAGCTATAAATTACCCCCTTTATGTTCATTTATGCTACAGGACAGTCACAAGCTACTTCTATTGGATTACATATTTTACCCTATAGGTCAGTGCCACTTTATTTTCTCATTCATACATTCAACTCTTGTTCACCCATGAAATACCAGTTACTCAGTTTGACCACAAGAGGGAGCAAAGCCTTTTCATTTCCTTTTTCTCAAGCAGTTGAGCCATTAGAATTCTTACCCTATGGTACCTACTAAAGCAACAAGTGAAAATGTAGAAATAAAAGCTGATGGTTATGGTCTGTGTCCCTTTTAAAAATGGCTTAGAAAAGGACAGAAAATGTATCTTTTAACACAAAAGAAAATGTATAAAAATATGCTTGTACATATGTGAGTATATATACGTATCTTTTCTAACTCTGTCCACTAAGGAGACCTAGAAGTAATGACAACCCAATAGCAACAAGCACACCTGGCACCCAGACCTTGGTTTCTAAATACCATTTCCAATGAAATAAGCCAGAATTCACTGGAGAAGTGGTTGATTCCAGGGCTGGGGCAGGTACAACATAAGGTGAGCTTGAAAATATGTAAATGCTTCAAAAAATGATGTCTTACATGTCAGAAGAACACAGTAACCAACTTGAAGGAACTCCCAATGACCAAAACTGGAACAATGTGAGCAACAAAAGACATAATAACAGTAATAAAATCATCATGAATCCAACTGGTACAAATACACATTTGAATAAATAAAGAAAGGAGAAGAAACAGCTCTTCTAACAGTGTAATTCCAATGAATAACTGCAGAAAGAATAATGGAAATGAAAAATCACTTCTAGACAAACACAACAACAGTCATAATCATTGTCGGCAAGAACTATCAATGGATCCTCAAATTAGTGGGTGAGAGTTTGATTAAAAAGTAGGACACTGGCAAAGTCTCAAAACATCTCCCCCTAAGACACTTATTAATCATAAAGGAAAAATAGTAGCTTCCTAGTGGAAAAACATGGATGCCACCTTAACCAAGTCATCACAGGTAACATCACCAGTTGCAAAGCACACTAACATTATATACCTCCTCAAATGATACACGGAGAAGGACCCAGCAACGCTTCCATGGTATTTTGGCAAATATAAATAACCTCAGCCTAAATCTGAATCAATCATAGGAGTAATCCAAATTGAGGAAGACTGTGAAAATAACTCACCACTATTTTTCAAAGTAAGAGAGACTGAGGAACTGTTACACATTAGAGGAGATTAAGGAGACATGACAACTAACAGCAATCTCAGGTTCTGGACTGAAACAGAAAAAGGATGTTAGCTGGGACACTGGTAAAACCTGAAGCTCTGAGACTAAATCAGTCAACCAAGAGACTGTGCCTCAAACCAAGTAGTATTCAACTACTCCACCAACATACAACTATGGCCTGTTGGTAGCAAGCTAGGTTTGATGTTCAGCAGGTTTGCCCCTAGCAGGTTTGAAACAGCACAGATTACTAGGTTTCCATTCTGACGGGGTGGACCTCTGTTCTGACTGCTTGAGCCCTTGCCGTGATGATTGCTGAGCAGTTGAGCTACTGCTCCTGGGCTTATCAAATAGGCTATAGTAATTGTAAAATACCAAAGAGATGTTGTGTTAAATCTAATACATCATGGCGATGGCATCTTTTCAAGTACGGTCATGTTAGTTGATTGATGTTACGTGGCTCAGAAGTATTCCCAGAAGTGAGAGGGAAAAGCAGAATTACCAATTCCACAAAATTGACTGTCTTTAAATTAAAAGTAGAATGACTGCGTGGTACCTGAAATAATTCATTCTAGGAAATGATCTTGAAATGTACTCTTAAATCAGGTGTAAACCTTGGACTCTTGAGAGCTTCATCTACTGTGATTTTGACGGGAATACCAGAAATGCGTACTTTTTAAGTATACAGTAACTAGAAATTCCTATTTGATAAAAATTGTTTAGAAGTCTATGACTCTTCAATTAACCTAACGCTTCTGAAGGCCAAGATGGCTGTAACTATGTTTTAGTATTTATTTAATATTTTATTTAATATCTCATTTTCATGAGACTTGAGATCAGTCTCATTAAAACCTGTCTTTTTTCCCCCAGAAGCCACAATTCCTAGAAAAGGACTTCTTACAAACTTTAAAACACTAAATAAATTAAAGGAAAAACCCCAATCATTTCACGATTCCCAAATAACTAGGTACCAGAAAAATGGAAATTCCCTCCTCTTATACAACAATAAATGGTGGAGCCTAATTTCTTGTTTTAATATGCAGTGGATGTTGAATTTTACCAAGTGCCTATTCAATATTGATTGAAAGCATCAGTTTTTCTTACTCTAAACAATTAATGTAACAGAGATTTGCTCATGTTGGAGCATCTTTGCATTTCTGGGGTGAAATCTGCTTGGTCATAATATATTATTCCCTTAACATTCGACTGCATTAAATTTGCTAAAAATTTACTTAGGATTTTTAAAATTGTTCACATGTAAAGTTGTTTATATGATCTACTTTTTTGATATAATAGTGGCACAGTCTGAGTTGGAAGCAGTGTGAGTGTGTGTGTGTGTGTGTGTGTGTGTGACGTGTGTGCTTGTGCGTTTTAATGCAATGAAATAGTTAATTGACCTGGCAGTCACCTATTCTTTAAAGCCTTTGTAAATCACTCTCAAAGCTAAGTCTGTGAACATTCAGGGGGAGTAGAGCTACCCTTATTTCAAAATCTTGTCAAATCAGTTCTGATTTTCTTGGTCATAGATTACTTGCTTTATCAAGATTTCAACAAGTTGAATAAAAATTATACATAATTATCACATCTTTTAAAACAATTCCCTTGATGTCCACACTAAAGTATACAGTATACAATTATTAAGGTGTGTTTGCTGCTGTTATTCATTGCTTTCCAGCAGGATGTATTTTCTGGCTTGGTCCAAGACCTTGCTTCATTTACATTTCCTATTATATTCAGTCTAGCTTCCATTTTAGATCGTATTTAACCCAGTAGTTGTCCAGAGTTTTAAAATTCAACTATATTTCCTGTTTTCCCCCTCCATTCTTTCATTTATTTCAGCTTTTAGTGCATTGTGGTCAATATGACCCGTGTCTTCATATCCTGATTTGGAGCCTTTTAAATTTTTTCTATGTTTTGCTTTTTTTTCTTTTTTCTTCTTTTAGCCTTTCTTTCACTTCTAAGACATCTTCTTTCCGAAAGCATTTAGGAGTTTCCCTTTAATCCTTGGAGTTCTGACATCATGATCTCAGGATTTTTGTTCTCTGTTCCAGGAGACATCTTTGATTTTATCTTTCAAATCACTAATTCTTTCTGCATTACACACTCCTCTTGACTCAGCCTGGCTCTGCTCCTCTGCCTGGCGTTACCTCTGTTGCTTTGCCCACACTAGGAAGCACCCCTTCACTCCTCACTGGGCAGACACACAAAGGTTCTCGTAGAAAGAGCCGTTTTCTCCAAAGGCTCAGCCAACCACTCTGAGGAATGGGAGAGTAAGGAGAGAGTTGGGTGAAGGCAGGGCATGAGTAGACTGTGAGTGGAAACCTCCTGTCTTTGGGTCTTGCCACTCATGTTGCTGATCTGGGTAACTGCTGACTCTGTGCTTGTTTCTTTAGGCTGGGAAAAGCCACCCTTACCTGTACAGGAGTTTTCTCCTGTAAATGTTTTAAGACACTGTTGGGTTTTTTTCCCTGCCACTAATATTAGTGCATCTTCATTATTGCCTAAAAATTCAGTATCTGAGTGTATTAATTTCTGTCTTCTAGCACTATTTATGTTTTATTTTTTCTGTCACTTCAGGAGGGTTTTGGGAGGAAAAAAACTCATCTTGAACTACAAATCCAAGGTTCTATACTTGCTCACCTCAAATAGCTTTATCTCTTTTTTCTTTTCTTCGTATCCCATTAAAAGCATTTATGTCAAAGAATTTTGTATTTACCTTTCCTTCTCTCTTTTTTTTTTTTTTTTTTTTTTTTTACTACTACAGAATATTATCCAGAAAACAGACTCTCATCTGTGCCAACTAACCCTTTGGTATGTTTATTTCTTATAAAACCCTAGCTGACTCATTCTGCAAACATTTCCTGATGACCTATGTGACAGACATCCTACTTGAGGTCATTAACCCAGCAAAAAGACATGGCTTATAGCCAATCATACCGTTCCTCTGTGATTAAGTAACAAGAAAGCCTTGAATATCAATACACAGTATTTCCTCCATGTTGAAGCCTATCTTAGACTCCTAAGGTCTTTTCAAGGTAAAATCCTCTCAAACTCCAGATCACATATGACTGTCACATCTGCAGCAAAGTGAGAGGCTGCCACAGATACCTGGGTAGAAATTATTATAAACATTGGGTAGCTGCCTAAGCAACTAGAAAACTAGGATTGACTGATACACATCTGTGAATTTTTCCCCTGGACAATGAAAAAATACAAAGGCTACTCCAATCTTGGGGGTTGCCCCAGAAGAGAAGGGCCTTTGATCAGGTAGAAAACAGATGAAACATATCCCTGATCTTGGATCTTAATTAGTTGTCTCTAAACAAGGAGTTAATAGTTCCCGCTGACACCAACAGCTGTCTCAGGCATGGGAAGTTGTCCCAGGGTTAGTGGGTAAGGGAGTCTAAAATCTTGGGGAAACTGTGGGCCTGAGGACATCTCTGGTTTGTTAGTGGGGTAGCCATTTCTATTTTGCTCAGAGAGCTGAAGTCACTTGGAGAAGCTTCATGTTTGGCAGAACATCTTGGGTAGGAGAAAGGAGGGCGCAGTATAAACAGCTGTGGGGGACATTGCACCAGAGAAGGAGAAAATGTTTTGAAACCGCAAGTATCCTACTAACACTTCAAAGACTTTCTTCATGACAATAATAACCCTCAGAGATAGAGTGGAACAACAGCTGCGCACTCCAGGGTTCAAGTTTCTTGCAAATTTAGAATTGGTGTATAGAGAAGGGATTCCGCATCATCCTTCATTCATCCTTATTTGACTCATCCTTCCCTGTCTCTTAGAGCTTACAGTTGCAATTATCACGCTGTCCTTCACCAAAACCTTAATTATTTTAGATGAACCTTAGCAAAGAAAGCCTAGGAAACACTAACAAAGTTCAGCCTGAAAGTGGAATAGAAAATGTGGACAACTAACTTCATTGGAATGCCATCCCCCAAAATAAAGTCTTCAGTGTATTTTCAACTGAGTGCATTGTTGTAACCCCATCAAACTTGTGATTCATTATCCAAGATGCAAGGTAATGCAACTCTGTCACTTAGAGAGGGTCATGGAGGCTTCGGTAAGACCACACTAGGCTCCCTAACTGGCATAAGCAAGAATGCTGTCATAAATGAAATAGAACCAATACAGACTCTACTTCATATGTACTCGTGCAGAACTGGGCAACTATAATCCCAGAAATCAAGGCACAAAAAGAATTACCACAAATGAAACGAAAGATCGAGCACTAAAAGGAAACCACTTTGAAAAAAACAATGGGGGGATGATAGTTGTCCAGACTTGAAGAAATCCAGGCATGATTGCTTCATTCCCCTTCCAGGTGAAGAAGGATTGAACACAGGGAGCATTAATGCTCAAATTTAAAGCTCCTCTGCTTAAAGGTAATACAGAACCATTAACTTTCTAAAGAGAGCAACTTTTTTCAGTATTTCTAATATTGCTCTTTCATAAAATGCAGGCATTTAAAACACAAAATCATTTGTCTTTAGTATTTCATAATACTAAGAAATACTTTAATATTTTGATAATACCAAGAATGGGAAGTAGGGAGGGGTATGGAGCTTAACTGACACAGCGGATAAGAACTATTTGCATAGTCTCTGTGTAGCCTTCCACCACAGACTCCCCGTGCCAGGTGAAGGCAGCTGACTACATTTTTCAGCTCATCTTCTTTGCATGCTGGATAGGTACGCCATGTCAGAGTGCAGCAGCATCCTCCAAAGCCAGACCAAGGCATTCCCTCCCCCACCTATCCCTAATCAGTGCATTAAACATTCCTGTATGAAGTCAATAGGCCCCTTTTCCCCAACGCACAAAATTATACTTAGAGCCATGGCCCCAGGAAAGACAGTGCAGTGGCGTTAGACATGAAGGTAAAATCAGCATACTCTATTCAAGATTGCCAACTTCGGCCCCATGCCTGGATGGGGAGGTCAGCCACTTACAAGCTGTGTAACTTTGGACCAGTTACTTAGCCCCCTGTGAGTCTCTGTTTTCTATATGAAAATGGGAAATAGAAGATTAAAAGAGCAGGGATGTAAAACAAAAATCAAGACACTGCCTCATGGTAAATGCCTAAAGTTTAGACTGCCCTTTGTGTCCCCATACTTAATCTCTCTCCCTATCTGGCTGTCACTCAATGCAGTATACCCTCCTCCACCCCACCACATCCCACAGACGTGCCTCTGTGGGACTGGTAGTATTCTGTCCCCTAGTACCACTGGCAATATTAGAGGGCTCAGACCACCTCATCAGTAAGCATCCTGATGCCATTTCTTCAACACCTCACTCCAAAAACCTTCTGCCTTCAATGTGTGGATGAAAACTCACTTGTAAAGAAAAGTGTTGCAATACTGAGCCCCATATATGTAGGACAGTGAACACATGTGCATGAAGCAGGAAACTTTGCATCACAATTCCCAACCCAGCAAAAAGACGAGGACATGCATGTGTGTGATGTGTAGCCCAGGGGTGAAGACCACAGGCTCCAGACAGACTGGCTGGGATGGTGCTTGGCTCTGCCACTTGCTTGGTGTGCGAATTTCGGCTACTTAGTAACATCTTTGAACATTAATGTCCTCCTCTGAAAAATAGGGCAAAATCAAATTATATTTAAATGACCTAATATAACTCCTTAGCTCCATTTCTGGAATCTAGTATTAGGTTCATGCAAAACTTATTGCGGTCTTGGCCATTAAAAGTGATGGCCGGCCAGGCATGGTGGTTCATTCCTGTAATTCCAGCACTTTGGGAGGCCAAGGTGGGTGGATCACAAGGTAAAGAGTTCGAGATCAGCCTGGCCAAGATGGTGAAACCCTGTCTCTACTGAAAATACAAAAAATTAGCCAGGCACAGTGGTGGGCGCCTGTAATTGTAGCTATTCTGGAGGCTGAGACAGCAGAATCACTTGAAGCTAGGTGGTGGAGGTTGTACTGAACTGAGATCGCGCCACTGCACTCTAGCCTGGGTGACAGAGAAAGATTTCATCTCAAAAAAGAGAAAAAAATAGTAATGGCCAAAACCATGATGACTTTTGCACCAACCTAATAATTGAAGGTAGATGTTTTTATTATTATTATTACTATTATTATTGCTATTACAGATAACTAACATTACATGGTGTCTCAGTTCGGGCTGCTACAAGAAAATACCTTAGACTGAGTAATTTATCAACAATAGAAATGTACTGCTCACAGTTGGAGGCTGGGAAATCCAAGATCAAGGTGCCGAGAGATTCGGTATCTGGTGAGGGCTCACTTTCTGCCCCAACTTGTTTCTGTATCCTCACGGGGTGGAGGAGGCAAACAAAATCCCTCAAGCTACTTTTATAAGGGTACTAAGAGTGTCCTTAAAAAATCTACAAGGGTGATTAGGTCACCTCCCATAGGCCCCATCTCTTAATACCATTGCCTTGGGGGTTGGGTTTCAACATATGAATTTGGGGGTATGAACGTTCAGACCATAGTACACTGTAAATGTGGTAAGAGCATAAACAAAGTGCCACCTAACTGCGGAGGCTTAATACTACCCTAGACAGGGCAAGAGCCAGAAGTGGCCAAAACAAATTTTAGAAAGAGCCTGGGCCTTGATCTAGGTTTGGAAGGAGGAGGAGAGCTTGGACAGGTGGAGAAGGTAACAGCACTGGAGGCAGAGGAGGCTCAATGACTATGACCCTGTGAACGTGCATGTTGGCTCAGGTTTCCCCAGTGTCATGAATGAGACTGGAGGGCAGACAGGCAGATTCAGAAAGACCCAAGGACCTGCAGAGCCATGCTAAGAAGCCAGCAATTAAAACACTGCCCCAAACTAGGGTGTTTGCTTACTATTTGCTAGAACAGAGGCCAGCAATTACACAGACTGAAGGGAAGGCCAAGGTTGCACATGCTAAGCACAAACATTGAGGCAGACTCTGGAAAGCACTTTGTCATCATCAATATTAATGTTGCCTGTTGGCCCACATGGGGATAACCCCTAAGAAAACAAGCCGTCTTTGGGGGCTCAGTCAGGGATACACAGCCTCAGAAGCCAAGGAATGCAACACTTAATCCTGAATCAAAGGAGCCACTCATTTGCAAGGAAAAAAAAAACAGATCTCTACGTTTTTAAATTCCAAAAAAATTGTAAAGCCCTCAACAGATTATCAAGAGGTTTCAGCATGTGTAAGCAGAAATGTGTAATGTGAAAGTTCTTTTATTTAAATAAATAGTTGAAGAATTTTGCCAAAATGGTCTCTGGTTGGGGGGACGTTGAATTTTTTTTTTTTTTTTTTCTTTTTCTATTTTGCAACTGCAGCAAAATAACTTAAGAAAAAAAAAAGATACTGTGGCCGGCCAACTTCCTTTCCAAACATTTGGTCCTGAGTAGCTCCTGCAAAGAATAGTCAAGTGTAATGGACATGTAGGAATGTGGCAATCCATTTGCTTTATTTCTCCAAAATTATTGCTGATTGCAGGTTTGGGGGAAGGGATGTGTGGGAGAAATTAGCTGCTCTCTTACCTTTGCTCTAGGAATGCATTTCTAGAAGGTTGTATCTTTCTCTTCTGAGCAGTTCATTTAGGGTCTTCCTCTTGCCCTGAAGGTTTAATGGTCAGAAGAAATACTCAAGGCATATTTCTGCCCTTTTGTAACAAAAGCAATCATATATCATGTGCAGCAGATCAGGGGATCTTTATCTAGAATCAAAACTCAAACTCGCCAGAGGTGGAATCACCATTATTTTTAAATCATCATTATTTTTTAAATTTCTTTAGTGAATGATTCAGAAATTAAGCAGCAATGTGCTGATAAAACATCGTTATATAGGTACAAATCAAAGAGTAGTAAGATGTGCATATACTGACATAACAGGATGTCAAAGATAGATTATGAAAAGAGGAAAGCGCCAAAAAATATGTTTAATGTAATCCTGATTTTATGATTCACAAGAGAAACAAAAAACTGTCTATGTTTGGTTAGGAAGGAGGCGATGCCTAGAATGCAAGATGGTATACTGTAGATCAGTCTCCACTGTGCTTATTCTTCTAAAGAATAAAAAGGGTTATCAAGGAAAGGAATCTGCTTTTGCTTTTTTTTTAAACACTAAGAAATATTCTTTTAGAAGTTAAAAAATAACACAATGGAATAAAAAAATAGATTTCAAGGTATTTTTATTAAATTTTGGGGGATCCTCTGCGAAGTGTCTGTAAGTATCACGGTATTATCTTCCTCAGTCAATAGTCATTTTGTTCCACATGACTAATTAAAATGGTTTCCCAGAATACAAGTAGGAAGGGATGTGGGATACTTTAAGTTGTACTTTTTCAGTTCCTTCAATGCTTTGTCAGGTTTGTTTTTCTTAGCCAATGACCTCTTTAGTTAGCATTTTTAGCAAATCTACCTGGTCATGGGAACAGATGCTTCCAGACTACTGTGAACTTACATAAATCATTCTTCCATGTACACTAAACAACTCGGCATCAGAGGTGCAGACTGGGCTGGGAGTTTACAGTTAATTCCTTTATCAATCTCTAGAATGTAGACACTTACAAAGTAGCTGACAAGTCTGATATTCATATCCATAATATCACCCAGCATCCAGAACAGTGAGCAAGAAGCATTTGGCTATTTGTTTGAAGTCAGTTCTCACTAGTTGAAACAAATAAACAACAACAAAAATTATCCTAGTCACTTGTAACAGCAATAACAAATTATTAGGTGACTTAAACAACAAACATTTATGTCTCACAATTCTGGAGGCTGAGAAGCTCGAGACCAAGGTGCTAGCAGACTTGGTGTCTGGTGAGGGCTTTCTTCCTCATTTGCAGATGGCCACCTTCTTGCTATGTCCTCATATGGTGTAGAAGGAGATCATCTCTCTTGTGTCTCTTCTTATAAGGGCACTAATCCCATTCATTAGGGCTCCATCCTCATGACCTAATCACCTGCCAAAGGCACCACCTCCTAATACATCACATTAGGAAATAGGGCTTTAACATACATTTTGGGGGAATCCAAGCATTTGGTCCATAGCAGAAATTTACTGGAAAGGTAACAGGATAAAACAAAACCGAGCTACCAGGCATTGAAGAGGTATTTGCAGTACTTTTTCTGGGTAGTAATGTACTGCATCACGAGGACTGTTTCTTCAGGAACAAATTGGCTTAGCCAATTGCCATCTTTATGTCATCTCTTCTGCAATAGACTTGGAGTAGCCCAGATTAGGCTACATGTTCACTCTCTGGCTAAAGGAAGGGTAACCCCTCGAAGGAAATCAAGGTGCTATCCCCAGATGGAAAAGGGATGAACATTGGACAGGCAAAAAAAAACAGGTATCTGCTAGAGGAGCACACGTTGACAGTTAAGGATGCATTCTCACTGAGGGGAAGAAGAAATCCATGAAAGACTCATCACCCTTCCAGATGCCAGTTTCCTTCTGACTGTCTGGAATATCAGCTTCTTCATATAGGACAAGTTTTAGAATTTAATGCCATAGTTAAGGTATCCCCACATACAATGATATCCCTTCCTACTGATCAATAGTTATTTTACCCTAGGGTTTCTCAGTCTTGACACTACTGATATTTGAGCTGGATACCTTTTGTTGTCGGGGGCTATTCTGTGATTTATAGGATGATTAACAGCATCCCTAGCCACTACCTACCCACTCTATGCCAGTAGCGTCCCCATCCATACCCCAGTGTGGACAATCAAAAGTATCTCTGGACACTGTCAAATGTCCTCTGGGGGACAAAGTTGCCCTTTGCTGAGAATCACCATTCTATACCAAGATAAGATGTTTCATCCAACATTGCCAGCCCTGAGGACCTCAAATTCCTCCAAGATCTGCAGTGCTACCTTGAACTTGCAATGTCATCTCTCTCTAGATTTAGAACCTCAATCAACCTCTGACTGAAGTCATAATAAGTGATCGCAAGTCTTGTAATCTGAGCATGCATGATGCACAAAGCATACCTGATATTATTAGCACCCCAAGAGCTGACTGGAACAAAAAAGTCAACTGCGTATAAAAGCTAAGTACCAGAACAAGGAATGTGGACCAAATTAAGAAGTGAGGGGTGCCCTGTTCTGTTGTACTATGAACTTAAGAGTCAAGGACCCGGCACCGCCTCTCTGTGTAGCCCAGTGACATCGTGTCTCCTTGCATTTTTCTGTCTTCCTCATTGTTACTCTTTGCCTTTAAAACCTGCCTCTAGACACCAGCTTAAGGAGATATATTTGGGTGTTGCCCCTTATCTCCTTGCTGCTAGAGCTTGCAATAAAGCTTCTTCTTTTCTCAAAAGATGGTGCCGTGGTATTGGCTTCTAAGGACATCAGGAGGGAGCCAGGTGCTCGGTGACAGATGTTCATTCCTTGGCATTGGCATGCCCTTTTTAAGCCTAGAGTGTCTGTCTGCTAGAGCACTGAGCAATCCTCCCACCAGAAGTCCACCTCTGTGGAAAGGGCTGATGGCCCTACAAGAGCTTGCAGCCATGCCCTTGTGGATGAAGAGATCAGAGCCACCAGACTGTCCTTGAACACAAGAGAAAGGAAATAATATAATGTAATAACAGGCTTCAGAGAGACAAAGGTACTGAGTCATGTACAGTATCTTTGGAATCAGAATTTGTTGTAAGAAATGTTTTTAAAACCTGTATCAGGCATATTGCCCTTGTTTAAAGTTAAGAATGAAGTATTTTGAAACTTCTCCTCAAAGCCAAGGTAAAATATTTGCTTCTGTCAAAAAAACAAATTTTTATGTTGAAACGTATCTGGCCCTCAGACCTTGGTAAGCATTTGGAGACTCTAGGGAAGACCCAAGCATAGCATTTGATGACTGTGCATCCCCTTTGGACCCTTCTCATTGTCAAGGAACATTCCTAACAAGGTGTGAACTGGAAAACCCTGCCTATCTTCTCCCTTAGATATGTCTTGTTGGATGCAATAAATAAATACGGATATGGCTTTTTGTCATCTAGGATCAGGAATTAGATCGGGGCCAATCTAAACTTTACCTGCTTAGCTAACACCCAGCTCACCGGGACCAAACTCTGCCTCTGTGAGCTGCCGTATGTGTGTATTCACAGGCTCACCTCCAAAAGTTTGATAACACTAGTCCAAGACAGAGCTTAATCCTTTAATTCCCCTAAAGGAGGTTTTCAGTTAGATTTTTGTTTCACCCTCACTACATCATTTCCATGTGGCCTGAAATAGACAAAAGAAACTTATTTAGGGTAGAAAACTTTTCAACCTCATTTGCATCAGGTGTGGTTTTCTAATATAATTACCAGGCGTTGGGAAGTTCGCATTGCTTTCAAGGACAGCAGCACTGAGAGTCGTAAGGACTTTGGGTATAGCTTGTAAGTTGATTGACAGCCTTAAGCTTCAAAAGTAAATTTCTAAAACCCAACTAATTTTTTTGCAGACATGTGAAACTTCAGAATTCCAATGGGAAAAGAAAACTTCATGTTCAAAATAAACTTTTAAGTTTAAAAACAAAACCAGACAAGCACTGCAGAAAGAACTGCTCTAAATTGAATTTCAAAGTGTGTCTTTGTGTCAGGGCCCCTCCTCCTTGCTCCCAGACACAGCCCTAACTCACTGGTGTGTGGTCATGACCTGTAGCCCATCTCTCCCCATTCATCAGTGCTGTCTTCCCTGGCCCACTTTGTAAGCTGCTACTGGTGTCCTCTCCCTTAAGCCCACCCCAGTTCGTGTCACTATTCTACTCAAAATCTCCACTGTCACCAACTGTATCATAGACTACATTTTTTATTTCTCATGCAAAAGAAAGCCCAAACTCCTGGCCATGGCACTTAAGGCTCTCTCTCTTGGTCCAAATTACATCTCTTTCATTTTTCTGTTTTAATGCTTATGTTCAACATAAACAAGACTAATCAAACTGTTTCCAAGCCGAAAATATACTTTCCTATTCCACGCTTTGCTAGAGCTGTCTTCATGAGCATTCAACCTGTGCGGCCACACAGGCCCCACACTCAGAATACCTTGAGCTTGGTTGGTTTAATGCTCCTCTCTTGCTGTCTTTAAAATAATAAATTTACCCTTGCATTGTGATACAGTTTGGACATTTGTCCAGCCTGAATCTCGTGTTGAAATGTAATCACCAATGTCGGATGTGAGGCCTGCTGGGAGGTGTCTGGCTTATACAGGCAAATCCCTCATGGCTCGATACTATCCTCACGATATTCAGTGAGTTTTCAAAAGATCTGGTTGTCTGTAAGTGCATGGCACCTACCCCACCCTTATTCTTGTTCTGGTCGCGTGATGTGCCTGCTCCCTTTGCGCCTTCTACCGTGATTGAAAGCTTGCTGAGGCCTCACCAGTAGATGTCAGCACCATGCTTTCTGTAAAACCTGTGGAACCATGGCTAAATAAACCTCTTATCTTTATAATACCCAGCCTCAGGTATTTCTTTACAGCAACTCAAGAACGGCCTAATACACCTTACGTTTAGCAAGTAAAGTCTGGTGGCGGACAATGCAGCCTGTGCACGAACATAGGAGATGCACTTCCTATGCCAGTCTGCGGCCTCTGATTCCCACCCCATGTGCCCAGAGTGTTTGTCATACCCATGGCCACTGGATCCTGGGGGTCCCCCAATGAGTAGGTGTTCAGCAAAACCCAAAGCCAGTGCAAACGATACTTCTGTAACTGAGTAAACGGTCAGCCCCAACAGCTCATGTTTTTCGTTTGAGCCAGAACTTGCTTCAAATACAGATGACAATGGTGTTCTCAGAAACACAAATGACCAAGGAACACTAGCATATTCTTTTTTGCTTACTTCCCGTTTAAGCCAGGTACTTATGCTGAAAATGATGACAGAGAAAGAGATGAAAAGATGGGGCAATGCATAGTTCCTTTTCCTTTCAGTCTTTCTTTACTCATCAGTAAGCCACTGTCAAAAATAGTGTTGGTAGAATGTACACTTATCAAGAGGTGAAATAAAAACAGCTGAGGTTTTGTGCAGCGTTTCCATTGTTCTGGTAAGAACATGATGCATACACATGTGTAAGGCATGAAAATAAAACTGCGTAATTTTGACACTGCTTATGACTTAAATGCTATTATATTTGCATTTAAAACTGGCATTGCACAATATAAAGATGAATGGTAAAATTCATGCTAATCATTTAACTTTTTAGTTTTTCTTTTAGAATGACATTAAATAGCAAATGTAATGAGCACCATGATAATGGAGAAGAAACACATAAAGGCACCATGACGAGTCAAGAGGGAAACGGCAGAAGAAAAGCAGCAGCTTTCTATTTTAATACAATCCACAGCACTTTTATTCTGCCTTTTTAACAAGAGGCACCCTCATTTTTACTCTGCACTGGGGCCCATGAATTATGTAGCCAGCCGGGGCCTTTGTTAAAATTTTACTTCTCCAGAAAGGCTCTCTCCTTTCCCTTTTCTTTGCCACTTCTCAATCTCTGCCTGTCCAAATTCAACTCTTATTCTTCAAATCTCCATTTAAACATCTCTTCTAGAGCTTTCCCTGGTCCTTCCAGAAGTGATTGCTTCCATAGCATTGGGTAGCTATGAGGTTACTTAGCAAGGTAATTTGGTATATATTCCCATTTCCCCATAATAGGTGCAAATCACGCTTTCTTGGGGGCAGCGATAGTCAGGTTCTTCTTGCCTGCCCTACACCTCTTTGCACATCTTGTCCTCCACTGGCCCTCTGTGAGCGTCTGAATTGAGAAGGCAGCAACACGGGCATAGAGACAAGGCAGGCCAAGAAGTCTGTCTCAATTTATTGCAGCTTTCACAATCAGTGGGCTTCCCTCCCATCACTCCTAGACTGCTTTCAAAATAACAAATTGTGGCTTTGTTTTTCAGTACTAGGGGAAATCTTTGTCAGGTAACTCCAAAATACAAAGGTTTTATTTCCAAAAATATTCAAGGTGGTCTACTTCTATAGACTGAATTGCATCCTCCCAAAATCCTATGTTGAAGCCAGAATGCCCTGTGTGATTGTATTTGGAGATAGAGTCTTTAGGAGATAATTCAAGTTAGACAAGTTCATAAGGGAAGGGGCCTTGCTGTGATATGATTAGTGACCTTGTAAGAAAAGACGCAAGAGAGTTCACCTCTCTCCCTCCACCACACAAGGACACAGTGAGGGCAGCCATCTGCAAGCCAGGAGGCAGGTCATTACTAGGAACCAGATTGGCATGCACGTTGATCTTGGACTTTCCAGCCTCCAGAACTGTGAGAAATAACTTTCTGTTGTTTAAGTCACCCAGTGTGTGGTGCTTTGTTATGGCAGCCTGAGCTGAGGAATACACCTATCACTATTCCATCATTTATAGTAGAAACAAACTGACATGGAGAAAGCATTTTCCCAGGTAAAGGTAGCTGTGGCAGGAAATTTCCTCAGAGGATACATACAGGGAAGGGACCGTTGACATTGTGTCACTGCATAGATAATTGTATTTATAAGTTAGGAACAGCTATAGGTAGAGCGGTGTTTCTCAAAGTGAAATTCACAGATCACCTACACAAACATAGTAAATTAGAGTTTCTGAATTCAGGACCCCCAAATATGCACTTTGAACCAACACCTTAATAGGTGAAAAGCACCAAGTCAGAGTCATAGAGGGAAATACAGGCAGTGAAGACACTGATGGATGTTGAGGTGATGACTAGCTTGTAAGTGATTCAGAAACTCTAATACCAGAGGCAACTGACATGTAAACAAAAGGGGTGTGGAAAAGCAAATCATAAAGATATCAGCAAAAAAGGAAGAGAAGAATGGAGACAGAGCAGGGAGGACTGCCCTCCCAGCCATGCTTTGATAAGGGCTTCACTAATAATATAATGGGAGAGGGTCAAGGTAACATTAGATTCATATTGTAATCAGGGCTGTATACACTGCTCTATATAGACACTAAGTGACTAATGAGTAGATTTTATATAATACAAGCAGAGTATGACTATACGTTCTGCGTTTGTGTTTTTTGTTTGTTTGTTTGTTTTTGTTTTTGAGACAGAATTTCACTCTCGTTGCCCAGGCTGGAGGGCAATGTCAAGATCTCATCTCACTGCAGCCTCCACCTGCTGGGTTCAAGTGATTCTCCTGCCGAAACCTCCCACATAGGTGGGATTACAGGCATGCACCACCACGCCCAGCCCATTTTGTATCTTTAGTAGAGACAAGGTTTCTCCATGTTGGTCAGGCTGGTCTCAAACTTCCTTGCTCAGGTGATCTACTTGCCTTGGCTTCCCAAAGTACTGGGATTATAGGCGTGAGCCACTGTGCCTGGCCTGTGTCTATTTTTAAACTTATGAAGACCAGACATAGAATACTTATTTGTGATATTCAAAAAAAATTGCTGTGCACTGGGTGGCCCTAGCTTTCTACTGTGATCTTGACCCTGGACCTTGGAATGAATAGACCAAATGCATCTTGCCTCATGGTCATATTCCTTTTATTGTGTATCACAGGGGACCCTAGGCCAGGCACCATACTAGGCACTGGGGACACATAGGCAAATTAGATGTAGTCCTTGACTTGGACCATGGAGAAAGGGAACAGAATGGAAATGTAACACCCATGGAGAAGGATATTCCCACTCAATGTCCGGTGTGGGATAGACAGACAATCCCCAGCTTAACGATGGTCTAATACATGATTTTTTTTACTTTGCCATCCTGCTAAAGTGATATTCAGTGGAAACCATACCTTTGAGTACTCATACAACCGTTCTGTTTTTCACTTTCAGTACAGTTTTCAATAAATAATATGACCTATTCAATACTTTATTATAATCAGGTTTTGTGTTAGATGGTTTTGCCCAACTGTAGGCCAATGTTAGTTTTCTGAGCGTGTTTAAGATAGGCTAGGTTTAGGTGTAGTAAGTACATTTTCAACTGGTGATATTTTCAGCTACAGTGGGTTTATCAGGATGAAATCCTATCATAAGTCAAGGAACATCTGTACAGCTACAATGACCCTCCAGCATGGACCATATACATCCATCTGCCATTGTTAATTAAAACACACATGTGTTGAGACTTGTTATAACTGAACACAAGGCAAGGACCTGGAGTCGGAGAGGAGGGCAGGCACAGTTTCTCATCTCAGCAGCCTATCCCAGAGCTCAGAGGTAAACCAACCAAATTACAGACTCCCAAAGAAGCAGCTCCTAAACTACGCAACCAACCCATCATTTCAATTTCTCAAATTCAGACATTACTAGATTTTGGAGGGAACGATCAGAAGCAACTTGCACTATTGTAGTACTTGTGTTCAATTAACTTAGTTAACTTAATAACAGCCCCAAGTAGAGCAATGCTGGCAATTCAAATATGCCAAAAAGAAATGCTTCCTTTAAGCGGAAAGGTAAAAGCTCTCAACTAATGGAAAGAACAACAACAACAAAATCATAGACTGAGTTTGCTAAGATCCACAGTAAGAATGGAGCCTCTATCCATGAAATTGTGAAAGAAGAAGAAATTCATGGTGGTTTTGCCATTGCACATCAGACTACAAAAGTTAGAGCCACAGTGCATGGCAAATGCAGAAAGATGGAAAATACATTACACTTGTTGATGGAAAACATGAACCAAAAATGTACTCCAACTGATGGCAATGTGTTGCACCAGAAAGCATTGAACCTACATGAAGATTTCAGCAAGGGATAGGTATCCCCTGAAGTGAGCGATACCAAGACATTAACTGCAACTAAGGCATGGTTACACAGATTCAGGAATAGTTTTCGACTGAAAAATATAAAAATTACTTGAGAGGTTCTATGTGCAACGGAAGAAGTTGCCGCCACATTTCTGGTGGAATTGAAGAAATTGATCACGGGGAAGGGATACCATCATCCAAAGCAAATCTCTGATTGTGATGAAACCAGACCCTTCAGGAAGAAAATGCCCAATAAAACCCACATTCATAAAGTGCAAAGGAGGCACCAGGGGATAAAACAAGGAAAGACAGATTAACTCTGGTGCTATGTGACAATGCTGCAGGGCAAATGATAAAGGCAGCAGGCATGGTGTACAAAGCGGAAAACACACATGCTCTCAAGCACAAAAACAAACATCTGCCTGTATTCTGGCAACATGATCAGAAACTATGGGTGACAGCCATTGTATTTATGGAACGTCTTCACCATCTAGGAAGTAAAAAAAATGTTCCATCTAAGAAGTAAAAAAAAATACTTAGAAAAGATAGAGTTAAAATTTAAAGTTCTATCAGCAATTGACATTGCATGTGGCCATTCTGAATGAAAATGACAATGTCGAGGCTGTATTTTTAACTCCGAATGCAACCTCACAGCTTCTGCCTCTTGACCAGGGCATCATTCGGTTTGTCAAGGACACACACACCTCCCTTGCATTTGGTCACGTTTGACCAGCAATTGACGCAGACTCTAATATGGACGTAATGCAGTGAAGGAAGTCATTTACTGTTGCTCATGCAGTAACATTCATCAAAGCTGCAATGGATTAATTAAAAACAGAAACAGTAAATGCCTGCTGGAGGAACTTAGAGAATGAAGTTGTGAATGATTTTAAACGCTTCCCAGGGATCAACGGAGAAGTTAGGAAAATCATGCAGCAACACAATTTGGTGGAGGAAAATTTGCCAACATGCTTGAAGTGGAAAGCGGAGAAGAATATATTGAGGGTCATCAAGATGTATTAACAAAGAAGGAAGTGGAAGAACCTGTTGAATCATCTTTGGAGGAAAAGAAAGATGGAGAAGAAGAAACTGGATCCCAATCAGCAACGTGGGCATTAATTCAATCTGCCATAGTGCTTCCAATTGCACAGACATTAAGGGACAAAATGGAATGTCATCCTTGGAGGAAGCACAGCATCAAGTCACCCGTATGATCAGGATTACAACCTCTGCAACAACACTGTGATGAGTTCAAAAGAAAGAAACCACAACCTCCAATTATACTGCACTTCCAAAAATTTTCAGGAAAAAAAAAAACCTTCAACTATTAAGGATCCCCAACTATTGACATTCTCTGCTCCTCACAAGCAACCTTCAACATCAGCATAACTCGATGACCCAGAATCACCTGAAGCAGCTGATCCTCCTCCTGACATACCCAGAAGGCCAACAGTAGCCTAACACTGTGTCACCATGTCTGTGTCATCCTCCTCAGTTCCTCCCGTCACATAGGTGACATCACAAGAAGGGTGAGTACAGTACAGTGAGATATTTTGAGAGAGGGAGGCCGCATTCACATAACTTTCACTACAGTATACTATGATTATTCTATTAATGTTGCTTTTAATCTCTTACTGTGCTTAACTTATAAATTAAACTTGATCTATCCCCGGCTACACTGGGGGTCTTAGAATGTATCCCCTGCAGATAAAGGAGTACTCCTGTACATTTCAGAGATTTGGGGAGACTTCTAACTCTGAGAGAGCTAAGTTAGAATGATGGCAAATCACGTGAGATATAAAAACAGCTTCGATTCAAACCTGGGCTTTGACATTATTAGCTGCACGTTCCTACTTACCCTTTTTGTGCATAGTCCTCTCATTGGTAAAATGTGTCTGTTATTATCTACCTCAGAGAGTCATTTTGTAAATTAAATCAGGAAATAGATGAACTACATATGGAATTAAATCAGAAGTTATATAAAGCACAGAAGCTGGCAAGGAAGCTTTTAGCCTGCTATCTGTTACCTCCATTAGTGTTGTTATCTGTGTCTCCATACTCCTTTCGTATTCCATACAACTCTGAAAGTTTCATTTTCATGTACTTGCCTCATCAGCCTGTGTAACCATTTTCAAAATATAAATAATGCTCATGCAGTGTAGAGGGGGCAGATTGGGCAAAGCGAATACCCCAAAATCTAAGCTGTTGATCAGGTTCATGGACTACAAGTGAAAGGATCTCATTTACTGGGGCCATAGCTATCCAGCCATTGCAGAGATCAGAAAACACACAACCTATGGAGAGAAGTACATGAATTCAAATTGGAACAAGGAAAAAAGCTCTCAAAGTAAAAATGAGTATTTAAATGAAGATAGAATATTGTCAGAGAGGTTCTCTGAAGGAATCTATTCAACACTGCCTAACAAGAAACGGCTCAGACATTTTTACACACAATTATTTATCGATTTGCTATAGAAATATTGCATAACTGCTACAACAGTAATTTAAAATGAAAATGGAATATTCTTACATTTTTACTTTCAAGGGGTATTTTTTACGCCACAAAATTCCTGGTGGTGTGACGAAGCCCATAGAACTACATCTTAAAATAACTTTACTAAATATATAAAATAAAAGATGTAGCATGATAAAATCAATTACCTTGAAGTACAATTATTAAATTTAACCCAAAAGAAATATATTTGTGATACATTATTTCATATGCATCCTGCATGTGTTCAGAAAAAACAGTCTAGTGGCACATGTAATCCCCAAGAACTACCTGAAGAACTAATGTGCATAAACAATGTTTAGCAATATCTGCAACTGGACCCGTTTCTTACACCATATACAAATATCAACTCAAGATGGATTAAAGACTTGAATGTAAAACCCAAAACTATAAAAACCCTGGACAATAACCTAGGAAATACCATTCTGGACCTAGGACTTGGCAAAAATTTCATGAAAAAGATGCCAAAAGCAATCACAACACAAAGATTGGCATATGGGACCTATGTAAACTAAAGAGCTCCTGCACAGAAAATATCTATCAAGAGAGCAAAAGACAACCTACAGAGTAGTAGAAAGTATTTACAAACTATGCATCCAACAAAGGTCTGATGTAAAGAATCTATAAGGAAGTTAAATAAATTTACAAGCAAAAAACAGACAACCCCATTAAAAAGTGGGTAAAGGGCATGAACAGACAATATTCAAAAGAAGACATACAAGAGGCCAACAAGCTTATTAAAAAATGTTCAATATCACTAATAGAGAAATGCAAATCGAAATCACAACAAGATACCATCTCATAGCAGTCAGAATGGCAATTATTAACAAGTCAAAAAATAACAGATGCTGACAAGGTTACAGAGAAAAGGGAGCGCTTATACACTGCTGGTGGAAATGTAAATTAGTTCCACCATGGTGGAAAGCAGTGTGATGATTCCTCAAAGAGCTAAAAACAGAATTACCGTTCAATCCAGCAATCCTATTACCGAATATATATTGTTCTATCATAAAGACATACGCACCCATATTTATTGCAGCATATTCACAATAGCAAAGACACAGACTTGACCTAAATGCCCATCAACTGCAGACTAAAGAAAATATGTACATATGCACCATGGAATACCACACAGCCATAGAAAAACAAAACCATTTCCTTTGCGGCAACATGGATGGAGCTGGAGATCATTATCCTAAGCAAACTAACACTAGCACAGAAAAACCAAATACGGCATGTTCTTAACTTATAAGTCGGAGCTAAATGATGAGAACGCATGGACATAAAGAGGGGAACAACAGACATCAGGGCCTTCTTGAGGGTGGTGGGTGAGACGAGGGAGAGGATCCAAAAACTATCTATCCGGTACTATGCTTAATGCCTGGGTGACAAAATAATTTGTACACCAAGCCCCCATGACATGCAGTTTACCTACATAACAAATTTGCACATGCACCTTCGAACCTGAAAGTTTTTTTAAAAAAAGAAATACCTGCAATCACTGGAATATTCTATGAAAATATTTATTATTTTGATTGGTAACAAAGTCACAGGTAGTGTTCCTAATGCTATGGGGCTATTTACCCATATTCATAATGAAAGTAAGTGGTAACTTTTAGAAGAGGTTGATTAACATAGTTTTTTTTTTTTTTTCATCATTTTGAGTCCATGGATCCCAGGTCAAGAAGCCTCGCTTTGGGTAAATTACACCAGAGGGAAGGAGGAACATTTCTTTGCCATATGCTTCTCCCCTGTGATCTTCTCCAGCCTCAATCTTCTCCTTCTCATTAATATCCTTGATGATTTCTCTCAATTTCCTTTGGGCTTTCAGAACGACCAAAAAAGCAAAAACCAGCAACTTACCCACAGAAGTCCTAAGGAAGTAGAGGCCTTGGCAATGGTCACCATTCCTTCCTCTGGAATCAGTATCTAATGTGTCCCTAATGCTTTGCCTAATGTGGACAAATGGTGCCTGCTCCACCATACCTCCTTGAAGTCTTTGTTCTCTGTGACTACCGCTGATATTTAGCATTTTCTCTGCATTTGAGAAGAGAGCTGTGAGGAACAAGATGTTTATCTGCCCTGTTCTTCTGTGGTAATCTCAGCAGCCATATGTCTGGGAGACTCCATCCCAAGAGGAAAGGTTGGACGATCTGTCTCCAATGCAGCAAGTGTGAGGATTCTCATGTTAGTTCTCCAGGAACCAGCTCTCTCCTTCTCATGCTGCAGACTCCCTCCCACTATAATAGACTGTGGCCCTGGCTTTTGTGTTTGCTTAGATACCTTTCTCTTAAAGAGACAACTCTGAGGGCAGACCACATGTGGCCACAGAGGTATCTTCTACTGGTTGACCTCCTCTCAGAACTGTATTACTTTGCTCTATGACTCCAGGACCCACTTTCTCTTAACCCCCACCCAAGCATGCAGAGTCCCAACTGCAGGGAGTTTGTGGGTCCCGACCAGAGGCTTCGTGCATGCCCAAGACTTCCCCTTTATCCACCCGAAACTTACACACAACCTGCTGTTCAATTTTCTCAGGGCTCTGCTTTCAACTTGCCAATGTGAAACCTGATGACATGATACAAGATGAGGTGTGAGTTGATGACAGATGGTCAGGCAGTGGGTAATTTCCCTCCCCCACACTAAATTGGGGGGAGAAAATGATCCATTTTGGTTGCTTTACTTAAAGACACACCAGTGGTAACATTCAACGGGAGACCAGCAGGGTTGGGGTAAAAGAAAAGAATATGCATGGCCTGTAATTAAAGATAATCATGTAATTTATCATCCAAGCCAGAACAACTTCGAGAGTGAAAAATGGCTCTATCGATTTTCCAAGACGACAGCCATAAACCAGGGTTTATAATGACCTTACCTTTGGAAGGTGGTGAATACACAAATTTCTGTGTGTTCTTGTGAGTTTTTCTGGGAAAGGTTAGTATTTTTATCATACGGAGAGAGTCTACGACACATAAAGGCTGGTAGCCAGTAACGTATATACGTTTAGAGTCAGGTGGTATAGTGGAGTCAGAAGAGGAATTAAATTTTCACTCTAGAACTTAAAACTATGTTACCTCAAGCAAGTGACTTGCCTCTTCAGGCTACTGTTTACTCATTTAAGAAAATGAGGATAATACCTGCTTTGCAGCTATACATATAAAAGGTCTCTGTCTTCCATTGATGTTCAAATGTATACGTAACGTATAAATATTGTTTTCCCCTTTGTTCCCTTCCCTCTAATACTTTCCCCTCTGATTTTTGTGCATTGTTAAAACAATTATATGTAATTATATCTAACATATAATTTATATATATAATTTATAATTATAACTACAATATTGTATAATTTAATTACATATAATTGCTACATAATTATATATACAATTAAATTACATAAAGGAGATGTATTCATAGTTTTACCATCCTAACACATTCTTGCCCTTCTTCCTAGTTTCTGTTTTTAATGTCCTAATCAGTCTGCTATCATTTTCCCTTCTGCATTTATTCCCCACTCGAGATAGAAACCATACATTTTTCTTCATTTTCATAGCACTCACAAGAGTCTACAGTGTTGATGTACCATGATGTATCCTGTTTACACAATATATGTCAATGTAACAATTTAATTAAAAGTAGACGTCTTTATCCTTCTTTTCTCTTTTGAATAATTCCCTTAGACTCATATCCCAATATTAAATTAGAGTTTTCAAAGGATATGAACATGATTACTATTCCTGATGTGTAGAACTGAGTTGCCTTCATAGAGCAGCTGAATTAATTTACACTGCCCTAGCTTTTTATGAGTGTAATTTAACTTTAGTCATGAACTAGTCCTTTGACTTCCTTTAACTTGCATTTCTTTCTTTTTTTTTTTTTTCTTTTTTCAAGACAGAATCTCACTCTGTTGCCCAGACTAGAGTGCAGTGGCAGCATGTGGCTCACTGCCATCTCCACCTCCGAGGTTCAAGCCATTTTCCTGACTTGGCCTCCCAACTAGCTGGGATTACAGGTGCTCGCCACCACGCCCGGCTTTTTTCTCTTTTTTAGTAGAGATGGGGTGTCACCATGTTGGCCAGACTGGTCTCCAACTCCTGGCCTCAAACAATCTCCCTGCTCTAGCCTCCCGAAGTGCTGGAATTGCAGACGTGATCCACCACGCCTGGCCTAACTTTTATTTCTTATTATTACCAGCACAGTTGAATATGAATAGCTTTTAATGTATACAATGTTAACTTTGCTTTATTGAGTTTATTTGTCCTTTTCCCATTTATCTATTGATCCTGATGTTTTTATAAATATGAGTTTTTACAGCTATTAGTCATTTGTCTTATTTTTTATTTCTTTTCAATTTCTTCTTTTTATTCCTAATTATAAAACAATTGTTGATTTTAAAAACAAATGTTTATATTAAAAATAATTTAAGGCTGGGAGCAGTGGCTCAAGCCTACAATCCCAGCACTTTGGAGGCCAAGGGGGGTGGATCACCTGAGGTCAGGAGTTCAATATCAGCCTGGTCAACATGATGCAACCCCATCTCTACTAAAAATACAAAAAATAAGCTGGGTGTGGTGACAGCTACTCAGGAGGCTGAAATGGGAGAATCACCTGAACCCAGGAGGCAGAGGTTGCAGTGAGCCGAGATCACCACACCACTGCATTCCAACCTGGGCAGCAAGAGCGAAACTCCATCTCAAAAAAAATAGATAATAATTTAAAATAGAAAACAGTCTACTACCCATCGCTACTTAAGTTTTAACATCTTTTTGCCTTTTTTTTTTTTTTTTTTTTTTTTGACATGGAGTCTTGCTCTGTTGCTCAGGAGGCTGGAGCACAGTGATGCAATCTCCGCTCAACTGCAACTTCTGCCCCCTGGATTCAAGCAATTCTTCTGCCTCAGCCACTCGAGTAGCTGGGACTGCAGGTGTGCACCACCTTGTGTGGCTAATTTTTGTATTTTTTAGTAGAGATGGGGTTTCACCATACTGGCTAGGCTGGTTTCAAACACCTGAGCTCATGATCCACCCACCTTGGCCTCCTAAAGTGCTGGTATTACAGGGGTAAGCCACTGTGCCTGGCCGCCTTCTTTTTTAAAGTTGATACACGTTTTCAACAATATTTTTATTTCATTGCAAAACTAACATATATGTTGCACACGATTCCACCATATTAATGTACCTTGTCTGTTCCTTTTCTTCTGTCCCCAGATTTGGGGTTGATCCTATTTTATTATTACAAATAATACCATTCAGACCATTCTGGATGTAAATTCTTTTATTCCTATTTGCACAGGATAGAGTCTTAGAATGGGGAGTATGTGTCAGAGAAAAGAAACATTTTAAGATTCTTGGTCTATGTTGCCACTTTGCCATTTTTACTTTTCAAAAAATAAAAATCAACCTAAGGTGCCATCAGTGCTTATCTGGCTATCACAATACTTTCCCCTTCAGTGAGTATATATATTTGTAATCTTGCTAATTTGATAAATAAACAATGGTACCTCATTGTTTGTATTTCTTGGATTACTAGGAAGGCTAAAATATTTTCATGATCTCTCTGTGTGTGTGTGTGTGTGTGTGTGTGTGTGTGTGTGTGTGTGTGTGTGTGTGTGTGTTTTAGATGGAGTTTAACTCTTGTTCCCAGTCTGGAGTGAGCAGTGCTATCTCAGCTCTCCGAAACCTCTGCCTTCCAGGTTGAAACGAGTCTCCTGCCTCAGCCTCCCAAGTAACTGGGATTACAGGCCTGCGCCACAGTGCCTGGCTCATTTTGTATATTTAGTAGAGACAGGGTTTCTCCATGTTGGTCAGGCTGGTCTCGAAGTCTTGACCTCAGGTGATCCACCCTCCTTGGCCTCCCAAAGTGCTGGGATTACAGGCGTGAGCCACTGTGCCCAGCCGATCTGTATATATTTTAAAAGTTGTTTTTCATGTCTTTTGATCTGTTTTCTTTTGTGACTTTGATTTCTTTGAAACTTTCGATTTCTTTCTTTTGAAAGGTTTTCATGTATTAAGAATATTAACGCTTTGTCTTTTGCTGCAAATGTTTTCTTCCAGTTTGCCTTATTTTCTCTACAGAGTTTTGAATTTTTGTGCAATAAATTATTTCTAATTTTTAGATTAGTTTTTTTCTGTCACTTTTGGGCTTAAAAATCTTCTCCCAACTACATACCAATATATTTTTATGTGTTTTTTCTGCTTTTGTTCTCTGGCTTTATTTTCAAATATTTATCTCTTTAATTTAGTAAGTGTTTATTTTTGGTTAAAGTGAAAAATTCAGAAATTTAAAATTTTCCAGTAGTTCAGTTTGTATGACACCCGTTACTGAATACTTCCTCCAGCGACTTGTCATATCGTCTTCAGAATCAATAAACTCCTCAGTATTTTAAGACCTCTTCCTAAACTATTTATTCTGTTCCATTAGTCTTATTCTTGGACCAGAATTATACTATTTATAAATCCACTTTAACACCTAGTAAGGCAAATACTCTTCATTCTTATTTTTACCAAGCATTTGTGGTGGTGGTGTTGTTTTTAATTCATTTATCCAAATTTGAAATTAATTTCTTAGGATTTCACTTCTTATCCCCTTCTCTCCAATCCTCCTGGGATATTGTTTGTATCTTCATCGTATCTATAAACATACCATATCCCTCCATTTAATTAAGACTTTCCTAAAAGTCCCCTAATAAAATGTTGCAATTTACTTTGCACAAGAATCACACTTTTCTTGCTAAAACCATTCTTGGGTATATGTTTGTTACTAGCACAAATTTTTTTTTTTTGCCTTAGGAAAGTCACCTTTTTTTGCATACTTGCCTTAGATACAATCAATTTATTGAGCTTGCTTATCAATTATAAAGCAATAGTTACCAAACTTGTCTATACATTAGACACACTTAGGGATCTTTAAAAATTCCAAAGCCCAGGATACCAGAAAGATGGTCGAATATCAACAGCTTTGGTGTGCAGCTCCCAGCGAGATCAACACAGAAGGTGGGTGATTTCTACATTTCCAACTGAGGTACCTGGTTCATCTTATTGGGACTGGCTGGACAGGGGGTGCAGCCCAAGGAGGGTGAGCTGAAGCAGGGTGGGTCGTCACCTCACCCGGGAAGTACAAGGGGCTGGGGGAACTACCCCTCCTAGCCAAGGGCAGCCATTAGGGAATGCTCCCTGCACTCTGGCCCAGATGCTGCACTTTTCTCACAGTCTTCACAACCCACAGACCCGGAGATTCCCTCATGTACCTACACAACCACCAGAGCCCTGGGATTCCAGCACAAAACTGGGTGGCCATTTGGGCAGAAACTGAGCTAGCCAGAGTTTTTTTTTTTCTTCAAACCCCAGTGGTGCCAGGAAATCCAGTGAGACAGAACCATTCACTACCCTGGAAAGGGGGCTGAAGCCAGGCAGCCAAGTGATCTGGCTCAGTGGGTCCCACCCCCAAGGAGACCAGCAAGCTAAGATCCACTGGCTTGAAATTCTCACAGCCAGCACAGCAGTCTCAGCTGGACCTGGGATGTTTGAGCTCAGTGCGAGGAGAGGCATCCGCCATTGCTGAGGCTCCACTAGGTGGTTTCAACCTCACAGTGTAAGCAAAGCCGCCCAGAAGTTCAAACTGGGCATAGGCCAACACAGCTCAGCAGCTGCAGGCAGACTCTCTCACTAGATGGCCTTGCTGGGCAGGGCATTTCTGAAAAAAGGAGGAGCCCATCAGGGACTTATAAATAAAGCCCCCACCTTCCTAGGACAGAGCACCTGGGAAAAGTGGCACTTGTGAGTCCAGCTTTAGCAGACCTAACTGTCCCTGCCTGGCAGCTCTGAAGAGAAGAGTGAATCTCCCAACACAGTGTTTGCGCTCTGATAAGGGACAGACTGCCTCCTCAAGAGCCTCCCTGACCCCCGTGTATCCTAACTGGGAGATACCTCCCAGTAGGGGCTGACAGACACCCTCATATGGAAAAGCTCTGGCTGGCATTTGGCAGGTACCCTTCAGGGACAAAGCTACCAGAGGAAGGACAGGCAGCAATCTTTGCTGTTCAAATTAATTTTATTTCATCAAAACTTAGGAAGCTGCTAGGCTTCCAACCATCACATATTCTTTTATCTCCAACTTTTAAATTTTAAATCTGACTCTTTAATCAATCAAATTGTAAGATGAATATTTAGATTACAAACCAGTTCTAATTGTGTGACTTACATGGCTGCACTGATCAGTTATGCAGTTAGCCTACAGGATCACACGATCACTGATTTGTAGACAATTTCCTGTGTCACGTGCAGGTTGAAAAATCCTCAGATGTGTATGGTACCCCCAGATCCTCACTAATCTCTCTAAGGTGCTCCCCACCAACCCCGTCCTGCCTGACCACTGCTTATATTGTGGGCATAGTAAGGGCTGTGGCTGCTGTCTCTGGTGGCTTGGTTAGTGTCTGGTGACCCAATAATCCTCAGCTTCTAGACCAGTGGTGTGTAATCTTTTGGCTTCCCT
Source organism: Ateles fusciceps (assembly GCA_036589455.1). Classification (NCBI taxonomy): domain Eukaryota; kingdom Metazoa; phylum Chordata; class Mammalia; order Primates; family Atelidae; genus Ateles; species Ateles fusciceps. Next base: position 7,979,032 of record JAZHEH010003061.1, on the reverse strand, counting down.
GGGCCACATTGGAAGAAAATTGTCATGGGTCACACATAAAATACACTATATTATGTGCTTTATCTAGCTCAGCTACAGGTTACCGGGCTCCTCCCCATGAGAGGTTCATCTCAGGATCACTGTTCCCAATTCCACTCCCTCCCTTCCAGCTCCTTCTCTAAGGAGACATAAGAGTTTTTGAGGTTTCTGAGGGTCTCCCAGGAGCCCGGGAGAGAGATCCCTCCTGTCTCTGATGCATCTCTAATCATTTCATGCCAGTTAGAATGGCGACCATTAAAAAATCTGGAGACAACAGATGCTAGAGAGGATGTGGAGAAATAAGAACCCTTTTACACTGTTGCTGGGAGTGTAGATTAGTTCAACCATTGTGGAAGACAGTGTGGCGATTCCTCAAGGACCTAAAAATAGAGATTCCATTTGACCCAGCAATCCAATTACTGGGTATATACCCAAAGGGCTATAAATCGTTCTATAATAAACATACATGCACACGTATGTTCATTGCAGCACTGTTTACAATAGCAAAGACCTAAACCAACCCAAATGCCCATCAATGATACAATGGACAAAGAAAATGTGGCACATATACACTATGGAATACTATGCAGCCATAAAAAATGATGACTTCATGTCCTTTGTAGGGACATGGATGAATCTGGAAACCATCTTTCTCAGCAACTGACACAAGAACAGAAAACCAAACACTGCAAGTTCTCATAGGCAGGTGTTGAACAGTGAGAACACATGGACACAGGGAGGGGGAACATCCACATAGGGGTATGTTGAGGGGGAGGGGGTTCAGGGGAGGAAAAGTAGGGGGCAGGGAGGCTGAGGAGGGATAACACTGCTAGAAATGGCTGATATAGGTGACGGGGGGGATGAAGACAGCAAACCACCATGGCATGTGTGTACCTATGCAAAAATGCAACAATCCTGCAAGATCTGCACCTGTCCGCCAGAACTTAAAGTACAATTAAAAAAAAGGAATCAGTATGCCTCATGCCACCCAATGCCTCTCTTGTCTCAGGCTTTAAAAAGCAAGGAGACAAGTAGGAGCACATGTCCCTCATCTTACATGCTTTGAAGCTATCTTTCCTCTTCTTTCCCACTGCTTCCTTCCACACACTTGCACTGGTAACCACAATCTTTTCCTCTGTCATATTCTTCCTCCACTGAAGAGCATCTACTCCTTGGCCAACATGTCAATCTGGGCGATCTCTGGTAACAGTCATTCACGTGGGGTTTTCATTTTGAGTGGAAAAAAAAAAAAGAATTTGAAACTTACATCTAGGTGTAGAAGTCAAGTAGCTGCCTTCTGGTTTGGGAAATGGTGGGCTACCAGGGGAATAAGACTCGAAAGGGAAATAAAATTTGTTAATTTAATATTTCCAAAAATATTTGCTCTACATCTAACAGCATTTAACTAAATCTTTGGAATAGCTACTCTTCACCTTCTTAGGGAAACAGTTTTCTAGTCTTATTTCAACTGTTCTGAATTTTGAATGGTGTTTAATCAATTAAGGGGCGTGTTTTAAAGTTAGCATGCTATATTATAACACTTTTCATGTGGAATCTTCTTGTATTCCTGGAATAACTCAACTAGATTGTGATATATTCACCCCAAAATGTATTAGTTAATTCTATCTGCTATTTTGTTAATTGGAGAGAGGTTGGTCTTTAATTTTCTTTGTTCTTAATGGTTTGAAATTTACTATGTTCTTCACTAGCTTCACCAGGTTTGGAATGAGGCCATAGAAATTAGGAAGCTCCCCATATTTCCTTTCTCTGGAAGGCTTTACATAACACGGGAATTATCTATTGCTTAAATGTCTAGAAGAAATGTCTAGAAGCAATACTTCTAGAATGTCTTTTATTGCTTGGAAGTCTAGCAGTGAATCCCTGGTCTGAGTTCCTTTTAAGGAAGGTCCTTTGACATCCTCTATTACTCCACAGTTATTAGTTCTTTCACTGGATTTCTGCTTTTGGTTAGTACCTTGTTTAGAAAAACCATTTATGTGAAGTATTTACATTTATTAAAATAGTACTCACTTCTAGGATGGTTCTATATTCTTTAGGTGAATTATTCCTTGTCTAATTTTGTGTTTTCTTTTTAGGTTTCCTGAAGTTTCTTTTTGCTAGAGTTCGCAAGTAAGTAAATGTGGTATTTGCTTATTAACTACTGTTTTTCTGTTTATCTAGTTCATTTTCACATTTAGCTCATTTCTTTTCTAAATTGAATGCATCCTCTCATGTCTTCAGTATCATTTTTCTATTTCTCTCAAAGGAATAAAATGGCAGAGTTTCACCTGTGGCTAACCAGGTTAGAGTCCAAGGCTTGAATTAAAATTGCAAAGTAGGGGATTTCAATTTAATTTCCAGTATGCTTCGGGGACCATGCCAGAGAAGGGGAAGCTGGGGAGAGCAGGCTGATGCACACTCAGAGAGTGGCTGCAAGCAGCTCAGAGACACACAGAGGGAGTGGTGGGCAGCAGTAGTGCTATTCACAGTTAATTAATTCCCCAGTTAACATATCTTTTAATGAAGACTTTGGAACTCAAATTCAATAAACCAAGCATGAGTCTATCATAGTCTATACTCATAAAAAAATGTTTTACAAATCTAAATCTGAAGCTTATTTGTACAATTTTAATTTTAATTCTATCATAAGATACACATATATAGAATGGTAAGATGGAAATGGGAACTCAGACAACATAGTGTAGTAAAAAGAGGTGGGAACTTAGCTCCAAAAAAGCCAGTTCTGTCACTGCCTAGCTGTGATCTCAGGCAGCTTCCCTCCAAGTTATGGATTTGTTTCCTGCTTAGGAAGGAAGATCAGACCAAGATAATTCCTAGTGACTCTTGCAGCTCAAAAATCATGTGACTACAGGAGCTCCCTTGCTCTCCTGATCCCATCTGTCTCTTCGCTGGCCAGACGCACAGGACCTTGGAAGGCAGGTAGTCCTCTCACTGGCTGATCACACTCTTCTCGTGTGGTCATCTTGTATGTGTCTTTTCAGTCAATCTACCACATAAGCATCTTGTGGGTTAAAACTGTATCATGGTCGTAATTGTATCTTCTACTGCGTTTGGTATTGTGAGATGGTAAGTAAACGGCAATCAATGAACAGATTAATAAATTTTATTTGGGATAGAGCTGCAAGATGATTGCATCAGTGTATCTAAATTTCAGCAAGATTGGTAAAAGATTGCTTGATAAGTATGTGGACTAACTGGAGAAAAAATCAACTGGATTCGAGGGTGATTAGGAGAATTCATAAAGGGTTGAATGTCTATAGTAAATGGATAGAAGTCAAACTGGGAGAAATTTTGTTTCTGTTACTGTTTTAGGCCAATATCGAGCATGAAAATACAAAAGACACAAAATGGGAGAAGCAAGCAAATATGAAAGATAGTAGAAACAAGTTCTTAATCAACTGACCTTGAGAGGCCCTAAAAAGGGGCATATTTAAAATTAGTTTTACCAGGGTGAAGTGTGAAGTTCTATATTTGAGTTAAAAAAAAAAAACAAAACTGTTGCCCAAGGTCAGGATGCAGGAACCACAGCTTAGTATTGGCGCATGTGAAATAGACAGGGGTTTTATTAACAGAGGAAAACTCACATTTAGTTGTGTTATATATAGTGCTGTCAAGCCACACCTACAGTATTATGTTTTATTTTGTGTCCCTTATTTTCACAAAGACATAGCTGGCAAAAATGCAAAGAAGAAAGCCAGGCATAGTGGCCCATGCCTGTAGTCCCAGCTACTTGGGAGGCTGATGGGAGGACTGCTTGAGCCAGGAGTTCAAGTCTGTAGTGCACAGTGAGTGTGCCTGTGAATGGCCACTGCGCTTCAGCCTAGGCAACATAGCAAGATTCTGTCTCAAAAAAAGAGAGGGCAGGGAGAAAGATAAAGAGAGAGAGGAGAGAAGGAGAGAAAGAGAGAGAGAGAGAGAGAGAGGGGAAGGGAAAGAGGAAGGGAGGGAGGAAAAGAGAAAAAGGGAAAGAAATAGAGAAAGAGAAAGATAGAAAAAAGATGCAAAAAAGAGCAACTGGAGCGTTGGAGAGGGAATCTGAAATTGTGTAAGGGCTGGTAATTTCTGGCCTGAGATTAGGAGGTTCTAAGAAAGCAAAGCAGCTGCCCGTTGCCTGTCAATACTTACAGTACTCTCATACAAGAAAAACTTTATGCTATTTTTGAGGGGCACCAAGAAACAAAGCCAACTATTAAAAACCATAGGAAGTCTGGTTTGTGCTAAATATAATATGGTGGGGAGTCGAACAAACAGGGTTTGAATCCCAATATTGTGATTAACTTGCTGTATGACTGTAAATAAGATACTTAACCTTTCTCTGTCTCAAGATCTTCCTCTGCAAAGCTGTCACAAGGAGTTACTTTTAATTTGTAAAACACTGAGCATAGTACTTGACGTGAAGAATTCTATAGAAAAAGTTTGGATTTATTCAAGTTGCTAAAAGTTGAAAAAGGATATAATAAGCGACCCGTCTCTGGGCATGGTGACCAGGAGGGGGGTGACAAGGTGTATATGCTGAGAAGGGGGCAGTGTGGGAGAAGAGCCGAGGGGATTCGAAACCTAGATGGACTCGTGACTCCGCATGTGTTATCGTGTATCACTGTGGTTTATCATAAAGGCCCTATGATATAACAAAAGAACAGAGGATTTGCAGTTGATTTCACCCTGGATCTTGCACTAATTACATGTGGGACTGTGAGCCAATTAACTTAACCTCTCTAAACCCTGACATCCTTATCTCCAAAAACATTTGGCATCCAAGCAGGGTTTGTACCATGCACAGCTCAGAGCATTGGTTGTGAGTCAAATATGGCATAGTTCTGAAAGCATTTTGTCAACTCTAAGCCCTATAGAAATATAATGAACTATAACTGTTATAATAACTATAAATTTACCTCTTCTATCTTTCCCACCTGGATGTTGTATCATGAGTCAATCCTGAAGTTAAGCAGGAAATCAAACTTAGATGATCACTGTGTATTCCACGAAGACACTCTGAATCTGGGAAATGCTCACATTTCCCTTTTTGCTCTAGGGATGAGTCGTATCAGAACCAACTTCTAACAAGTGTTCAGGACTGCGTGTTTGTTGACTATGGGCGTGCCTGCCAGTGTGTGGGGTAGGGTCAGAGCAGGTGTCATTTGGCAGATGATGCCTGGGCTGAGTCTTGACGGATGAGTAAAGTGTTAGCTAGGGGGACACAGGAGCAAGAGGCCTCCATGCAGAACAACACGGGCAAGGGCACAGAAGAGAGAGCTCAAGGGAGCCAGAGATGGGCAGCAGCCACAGCCTGGAGTTGCACACGCGGCTCACAGGTGGACAGACCAGTGAAGACAGGAGCCAGGGAGGGAGGGTCTTGTTATCAAGGACAAACACAGACTTTATTCTAAGGGCAAAGAAATATGTCACAGGATTTCTTTTAGAATACATTTAAGGTTAAGGTCTTTTTCTACATTTTAAAAATATGCCAAAAATGTGGGGGGGCAGGGAAAAGTAGACGGAAGAAAGGGAACAAATCATCCAGGGCTCTACTGCTAAAGAAAACCTCCAGCTGACATTCCACTCCACTGAAGGGTTCTCATCAAAGTCACACCCGCAGTGTATGGCTTGCTTCTGGTAGCAGTGACGAAAAAGAGGCTGAAGGGGAACCGAACACAAAGCAATTGTTGCCAACACTTATTTTTTAAATACTGAAAGTTTGAATACTGCTTGTTTTCAACAGAATTCATGGTTGGGCCTTCCTGGGTCTCTAAGACATCACTCCCTTTATCTCTTATAAAGCTGTTCCGCCTCAGTCTCCCCAACTAATCACAACCATCAACCATGAAGCCATGCCTCAGAAACAATCTGGCCCTCTGGCCCTGCATCCCCAGATATCATTCCCATCCCTCCCAAGCAGCTGAACCAACATCTCTTGAAGCAACCAAATGGTGGACACATCACTGGCACACACAGAGTCCACAATGGGATTTCAGCAACCTTCTCCTGACAGATTTCTTCAGAGTATCCACACAGGGGTCTTCACTCACAGGAGAGCCTGAAAGCCTTCAGGGTGACAAGCCCACCGCCCACATAGGAGAGCATCTGGAGGAATGGGACAAAGGGCATTCGTGACCCTCCTCTAAGATCCAGACCACCAAGGGGCTGGGAAGAGCATCCAGTCTTGTTCAGTGCAGTCCGACTCCTAGGTGAAGAGAGGGTGAGCCTCCCAAAGTGACCTAGGCATATTAGTTACCTTCACATGGGGAAAATGATTTCTACCCCTCTAGCTTATAGGGTCTTAATGAAGATTCAGTGACCTTTGTGTCTTAGAAAGATACAAACTGCTATCAATACGGAGAAAACTGGCTCCTTTTGCCCCAGCACTTAAGTAGCTGTGAAAAATTTAAAAATGTAACTTATACACCCTATGCTCTCAGATATAAAAGGAGATGATATGGATGGTTAGAACGGAGAGAGATCTATATAAATTTATATATTAATGTATATGTATAAAATATGTATTTATTTATGTTCATACTTACCTATAAAATCCTAACTTGGAATAGCCAAAAAAAATTATTCTTTTAGCCCCAAGCAAGCCTGTTCTTTTACCTTTTTAAAATCGTATGGACTTATCCCCCACCTATGTTGCATACTTTGTTGTTCATCTCCTAGCTCTCTGGGTGGTATTTCCTTGGGGAAAAAAATGTGAGATGGAAGAAGCCCCTTGAATTAGGACTCGAGATAAACAACAACAGAGGGGCTGGAGGGACTTTATCCAAACATCTGACTCTTTGGGGCTCTCAGATGGACCATTTGGTAGCTGGCATATGCAACATCCATTTGAAATCCCATGAGTGACTATCAGAGAGAGGATGAGGTCGAGGGTATGTGTTACTTGCATCAGTCTCAAGACAAAATATTTGATCCAAGTTTCTTAGAGTTATCTGACACGTCCAGTTTTTCTGATGCTTCTAGACAACCCATTTCCTCCCAGATGGAGAAAGTCTTTTAGATTCAATTTATAATATACATATTTTTAGTGTACTCACAATGTAAGCCAAATATTTGTGTGGATGGGGGCAGGAGTGAGTGTACAGAGAACATGCCACATTTCCTCATTAACTGAGTTCAACTAATATTTTATGCCTAGACCTGTGCTAGGGACTGGAGATACCAAAATACATGATGCATCCAGTATAAATATTCTAGGGGTGCTTGCTGTGTTGCAGAGAGGTTTTTTTGAGCATACGGGAGCTGCCTACTGCACACTTATTTACTACCCAGTCACTGTAACTAGCAGAATCGGCCGAGGCTCAGCCTATCTCAGGGATGGAGTTTCTCTTATGTACCAAGACATCTGTCTGTTAGGATTCAGTTTTTAAGTCTTACCTAATTTGGGGTTCTAGGCACATGTTCTCTCAGAAAATGTTGGGGTTTTCAATGGTTTTGCTTAAGAAATTCTTCAGCAGGAATTAGTACAGGCAGGTGGGTAAGAATAACCGTGAAGAGACTTGCCAGAGATGACCCTGCTTCATAAGGGCAGCTGGGATTTGAGCCAGGTCTTCTAACTCCAAGTCTCAGCCTGCATTACCTCCACCATCAGCAGTTACCTGTAAACACCAACTCTGACCGGATGATCACGAGAATTCAAGACACTTGAAATTAACTCAGTAACTGCTTTTGGACCCTGCTGGGCCCCACTTTATCCTTCAGAAATGTTCTGGTGACAGGGACAAGTTGAAGAGATAGGCTGGCCCCAGCTCACGCATTACAGTCAAAACCATTTGTTTTGTTAACCTCATGTGAACATTACAAATGTGTGATGGAGCAGAGGCCACATCCTTCTACAGATCAGCAATTTCTTTAGTCAGCACGGCCCCTCTACCTTGACCTTCAGAGGAAATACTTCAAAGCAAAAAGCCAAGGTCTCTTCAGATGGTGTAAACTCTGAGGTGGCTCTGGCTTTGAACTCAGAGGGCTTGGGTGTCAATGCCAACTAGTCTGACATGCTGTTTGTAGCGTCTGTGTGAGGCGCGTTGGTAGGTGGCTATCTTTCTCCCCTCTCTAAATGCATTATGTGTTGTTGGTCTCCTTCTTTCAAATGATTCTTTACATCAAAAGAGCTGCAGAACAACGTCATATGGGAAAATCTCCTACAGATAGATTTTAGCAAATGAATTTGTGTTTTTATAGAGATTGACCATGGGTACTCAGAGAAACATGTTTTAAACAAGGGCAGTCAACTTTAAATAAGAGTTTAATCCCTGGTGCTTTCAAACTCTGAGTTGGGGGAACAAACAGCTCTATTTTGCTACCTTTAAGTCAGAAAACTCTGGTACAGCCAACACTGGCCTACCTGCAGCCCACCCCGCCCCGTGCCCACTCCCATGCAATCACGAGAATTCTCAGAGCGCCACGGCTGTCATCTGGAGGTAGAGCCGTGCCTCCTAGTTCACTGTGCACTCAATTTGTATACCAGAGCGTTCTTTAAAAAGTTAAAAGCACGATACAAACTTAGCTAGTTTTATCATATTCAGTAAACTACCAGATAGGAGAGAGGCAATTAGGCTAAATGATAGCACATCTAGTTACAGTTGAGGGCCCCTCCCTATGGAAAGCAAGGCTTTTGGGAAACAACAAACCTCCATTTTGATCTCTTTCTGCTCTTATTTAATGAAATAGGAGAATGAAGAGGTTTTGACAACCTTGAGCTCCAGGAGTTTTTATCAGCTGGTGGCAAGACCCCTTTCCCCATCAGCTAACACATACAGAAGAGTTGCTTGGCACTCATCAAAAGGGGATGTGCTCCAGTTTGCTCAGCTACTACTTTAACTATTATCAGTTCCTAAAAATTTAATGGGGGTGCCTCCTCTCTTTCCTTTTTTTTTTTTTTTTAAGAACATTTGTTGGTATTCTCCCTTGCTCATTCTTCCAGACAACTTTTAGAATCATTTAGGAAAATTCTAAGAAAATCCCTGTGGGCATTGTATTACATTTTGGAAGGAACTGACAGCTTCATGTTATATATTCATCCTATTCAAGTTCAAGATGCGTCTCTTCATTTATTCAAAGTAATCACAACTCACAATAACATTTTGTCACACATATAACATATGTGTGACACATATATCTCATCTGAATTACAGTCATTCCTCAGTATCCCTGGGGTGTTAGTTCCAGGACTCCCACGGATATCAAAATCCGTGGATGCTCAAGTCTCCGATATAAAATAGCGTTGTATTAACATATAACCTATGCACACACGTGAACTCCCCTGTACTTCAAATCATCTCTAGCTCACTTACGTGGCCTAATACAATGTAAATGCTATGTAAATAGTTGTTGCAGAACTTGCAGATAAGGAGGTAGGTAATATTGGTAGATGAAAGTAAAAGAGTACTGAAAATGACCCTCTACACTACTGGTAGGAGTATAAATTAGTGCAAATATTCTAGAAAAGTATTTTGCCAAGATACATAAAAAATTTTGGAACTCTTGGCCAGGTGTGGTAGCTCATGGCTGTAATCCCAGCACTATGAGAGGCTGAGGTGGGCAGATCATGAGGTCAGGAGTTCAAGACCAGTCTGAATAATATTGCGAAACTCTATCTCTACCAAAAATACAAAAATTGACCAGGCATGGTGGTGCGTGCCTGCAGTCCCAGCTACTCGGAGGCTGAGGCAGAAGAATCACTTCAACCCGGGAGACTTCATCTCAAAAATTAAATAAATAAATAAATAAATTTGGAACTCTTTTCTAAAAACCTAGCCTAACAGGGACAAGAATATTAGTTGCATTGTTATTTATAACAGCCAAAGAATGGAAACCTCCCAAGTGTTCAACATTGGAGGTTAAAACCTGATACGTCATTTTGATGGAATACTACAGTGCCATTAAAATTCACATGTGACGGTATTTAATGACAAGATACTTTTCAAAGTATATGTTTAACTGAAAAGAGACTGAATTTCCAAGTAGTATAGTTATATAATCCTAATTCAGTAAGGAAAAAAAATTTTTTATGTATAAAAATGTTAAGGAATTATCTCACAACAGAGGCTTATGGGAGATTTTTATTTTCATTATGATTTTCTAGACTTCCCATCCAAATTTTCATACAATGAACAATTATTAATTTTTTGGAATAGAGAAAACTCTTTTATGTCCCATAAAACATTCCTAGGTGATTTATATTTTGGTTGCTGGTAAGTGGAAATGAGGTATCTATGCTTTGAACCTGATTTTTAACAGAATGCATTAGTTTGAAAAATATACTTCTTAGTATAAGCAAATATTCTTCTGCTCCTTTTTTTTTGGTATTATTTTCATTAAAAAGAGGCATTGTCTTCAAGCATTCGAGTCTATCACTATGATCTTGTTTCCCTTGTTGAACTATTTGTGTAGTATATTGTATCTGTAGATTTCCTTGAAATGATCTATCCATGCTTTGCTGGAATCAAAGCCCGATGTTGTCTTTGTGTGCAATTACTAGTAATGTAAACTTGCACAAGTTACCCTCTCTGTACCTCAGTTTCTTCATCTGTACAATGGTACTTTACAGTGTATGTAAAGCACTCAGACCTGTGGCTGGCACACAGAAAGATCTCTACAAATGTGAGCTTACATTATTATTTTAATTATTAATTTATTCAATATTATCTTAATTTTTTTCTTGTATTTAAGATCAACATTCCTAAGTGATCTTGATCTGTAGTTTTTCTTTATTTTGCCAACTGATATGATTTAGCTGCGTTCCCCACCCAAATCCCACCTCGAATTATAGCTTCCATAATTCCCATGTGTCATGGGAGGGACCCAATGGGAGATAATTGAATCATGGGGGGTGGGTCTTTTCCATGCTATTCTTGTGATAGGGAATAAGTCTCATGAGATCTGATGGTGACTAAATCTCATGAGATCTCAGCAGGGGAGTTCCCCTGCTCACGGTCTCTTGCCTGCTGCCATGTAAGACATGACTTTGCTCCTTTTTAATCTTCTACCATGATTGTGAGGCCTCCTCTGCCATGTGGAACTGTGAGTCAGTTAAATCCCTTTCCTTTATTAATTACCCAGTCTTGGCTATGTCTTTATTGGCACCATGAGAACAGACTAATACACTAATGATGTCTTGATCAGTTATGGACACCAAGCATGCGTTTGCTTCATGTAATTAACTGGGTAGCTGCCTATCTTTTGTTATGTTCTGGAACAATTTATGTCCCATGCATTTACTTCGAAATGGAAACACAGCCATTCAATTATACAAAATGGTTAGCATGCCAAGTTATAGAACATGATACAGCTGCTAATCATACCAGCATTCCCAGGTATATTACAATTTGGGCTCAATAAATCCAAGTCATTTAGTTATATCATTTTCAATTTAATGCTACAGACATTTATGAGATGTATTGTTCAATTAGAAAAAGAACTTACAGAACAACCTGTGAAATATGATCTAGTTTTTCTTTATAATTCCCATATATTCTATTCCGAGGTATGTGTTATGTGAGTATGTGTATACACCAAAAGCAAAATGGTAATTTCTAAAAAGGGCTACTAATTAAGGTAATTCTAAAAACTGATTTCTCTTCTTGCTCACCTGTTTTTACACTAAATATATATTACTCATGTAATCAAAAAAAAACAAAATGACATTTAAAACCTATCCCTACATTTGTGGTTATCTACTTTATACACACAATATTCTTGACCTGGGAAGGGATGACAAAGATCCCTGTGATCCAGTCCCTGCTTCCTGGAAGTTCATAATCTAGATCCAGATGAAGTGGAAACAGACAACTGTCAAACGGTTGTACAGAATTACCACCAAGGACTGGAGGTAACCAACATTTTCTGTCTGCCCAGGACTGATGGTTTTCCTAGGACATGGGACTCTTCAGTACTGACACCCAGATGGTCCTGGGCAAACTGTAGCAGCTGGTGATGTTGCTGGAGGAGCCACTGGCAAAGCAGCATGAACCAAATGTCCATGTGCTTCCCCCACATTTTCTAGCCTCCCCAGTAGTTTGTCTGGGACCCTATTACTGTGCTCTCACCAATGGAAATATGAATATAAATGGTAGCTCCTGGCTTGAGGCCATTAAAAGCGGGGATGCCTTCTTCCAGGCCTTCCCCTCTCCTCCTCACCCATGGAACTGGATAATCCTGAGATGGAAGAGTTGATTGAGGGAAGCAGCTGAGATTCCCCACTCACCACTGGAAAAGACCAACCAAGGAGAGCTGCTTGACTCATACCAGCCTCTGATGTGAGCGGTAAGTACTAGATTGAGCCCTGAGATTTTAGGATTTATTTTTTAAGGCACCAAAGCCTAACAATGCCTGAATAAAACCAAGCCCAGAGCCCAAAAATCAGGGAAGACTTCATGAGAGAAGTGACTTTATAGGAATGAGGGTTGGTAAGAGTTCTACATAAAGAAATCAAGTAATGGGGAAGAGCAGCCCAGGTGGAAGCAGAGGCAGGTAGGCAAGAAAGGATAGGCAATAGTTGACGTACAAGAAGTCATGTGTTAGAAGACAGGCTGGAAATGTTGGTCATGCCAGATTGAGGAGGATCTTGAACTCTTCCAAAGACAACAGACACCAATTGGACATTTTAAGCAATGGTGTATCATGGCCAGAACAGTGTAAAGGAAAGGCTACATTGGAGACACTGGAGTGGGGCCAGAGGTAGGACCAATTTAGGTGTCATGACAGTCATCAATAACCCAAACAAAGGCCACATACAGTGGCTCACACCTGTAATCCCAACACTTTGGGAGACTGAGGGAAGAGATCACTTGAGTCCAGAAGTTTGAGATCAGCATGGGCAACATAGCAAGACCCCATCATTTTTTTTTTTTTTTTTTTTTTGAGACAGAGTCTCATGGTGTCACGCAGGCTGGAGTACAGTGGCACAATCTCAGCTCACTGCAACCTCCATCTCCCGGGTTCAAATGATCCTCCCAACCTCAGCTTCCTAAGGAGCTAGGCCTACGTGGTACACGGCTAATGTCTGTATTTTCAGTAGAGACAGAGTTTCACCATGTTGGCCAGGCTAGTCTCAAACTCCTGACCTCAAATGATCTGCCCACCTTGGCCTCCCAAAGTGCCGGGTTTACAGGCATGAGCCACTGCACCCGGTGCAAAAAAAAAAAAAAAGTTTAATTAGCTGGACATTGTGGCACATGCCTGTAGTCCTAACTACTTGGGAGGCTGAGGCAGAAGGATCACTTGAGGCCAGGAGTTTGAGGCTCCAGTGAGCCACGATGGTACCACTGCGCCAAGCTGGGGCAATAGAGCAACACTCTGTCTCTAAAAGACAAAAAAAAAAAAAAAAAAAAAAAAAAAAACCCAAGCAAGAAGGGGTGAAGGCCTCAACTAGAGCAAAGGTTAGAGGTGTGTAGTGATATTTAGGAAGCAGAACGTGCTAGGTAGACACTTTCATTGGTGGAGAGGGAAGTAAAAGAGGGTGCTGTTGTTGTTCCAGCCTTCATGCCACAAAAGATGTGGATGCTCTTCACAGACACAGGGAGCCAAGGAAGAGAAGCACCAGACAGAAGATGGCAGGGGTGACTTGGGACCTGCTAAAATAGGGGACAAAAGAAATTGATAGATTCTGAGAGAGAAGTCACAGAGGTGAGGGGCTGGGAGGAGAAAACAATATTCCAAGAATCAAAGGAGGAGACAATTGTAAGAAAAACGAACTGGACAAGAGTATCAGAGGCTTCAGAGAGACTGAATAGGCCAAGACTGAGAAAGGCCCAGTGGACGTTACACTGAGGAACTGATCTGGAAGAGCATGTCACAACACAGCTGATACAGAAGGTAGACAGAAGGTTGAGCCGAGCACAGTGGCTCACACCTGTAATCCCAGCACTCTGGGAGGCCAAGGTGGATGGATCACTTGAGCCCAGGAGTTTGAGACCAGCCTGGACAACATGGTAAAACCGCATTTCTACAAAAAGTACAAAAATTAGCCAGATATGGTGGCAAACACCTGTAGTCCCACCTACTCAGGAGGCTGCGGTGGGAGAATCACCTGAGCCTGGAAGGTAGAGGCTACAGTGTGAGCTTAGATTGTGCTATTCCACTCCAGCCTGGGTGACGGAGTAAGACCCTGTCTCAAAAAGTAAGTTTGGGGTATGGATGATCGAGTGTAACAGACAGGAACTCAAGAGTTTCTGTCCAAGATGAACTGTTTTTTTAACTCAACAGATGTCTACTCGGCTCCAGTTATCTGTCAGGTCCACCATCTGGTGAATGTACTAACAGGCAAGATGTGCTTGGCCCCATCAAGGGGCTTATAATCCAGTGGGAGATAAAACCAAGATGGAAACATGCAGTTTTCATGCTGTGAGGTAAGTGCTAAGACAGGGTGCACAGGTGCACTGAGAGAACACAGAGAGGCCCTGTTTTTGTTTTCTGGAAGTCAAGGAAGCTTTCTTGGAGGAACTGCTTTGAAAGCCAGGTCTGCTAGAATGGGAGTCAGGAAGCCAGGGAGTCGGCCAGGCAACGAGGCAGGGTGCAAGATAGCAGGGAGATACCGTATTTCAGGTGGTGGAGACAGCCGGTTTAGAGGCCCAGAAAGAAGAGGGGAGCCTGACACTGTCTGGGAACTACAAATGGTTTGGTTGGGTTAGGGCTTAGAGGTAAGAAGTGCAGCAACGTGGATGGCCGGGTTGTAAGGATCAGATCATTAACAGTCTTGGCGATTCCTCTTTCACACAGATTTAAATTGCTGCTGGAGAAGGCACAAGTTTGGGGAGAAGTGACTTCAGCTAGGGCATGATGAGCTGAGCAGAGGAGGCAGTGTAAACGGTCGAGATTAAAGATGAATGTACCTGCGAGGTTGGTCAGAATTGCAGGGATCGGCCTTCATCCCTGACAATGGACAGAAGGGAGAAGCGAGGACATAGGGAGATGCTGAGGTGTAGCCAGGACGCTGAGGACCCCTGGCTTTCATCCTCCAAAAAATACGGGAGGCAAACAGTTACCTGGGATAAGATGATTGCATGGGATATGGGTGAGGGTGGATGAAAGCTGACAAAGTTTTGAAATAGCAGTTGCAGAGTCTGTGACAGAGAATCAGTTAAGACACATCAAAGGATTACTGCAAATAGCAAGGGCTCAAATATTTCCTTGGCCTCTATCAGCTACAAGAAACATTTTTCTTTTCTTTAAATATTAACATAAATGTTAGTGCTCCCAAGATCTCCCTCCCCACTGCTTGGGAAAGGAGGCGGAGGCTGCAGGTTTTAACTAGTGTGTTTCCTTTGAGCCCCAGGAACTGTCCCTAGTCCCTAGAGGTTTTCCATTTCCTACTGGAAGCACAAGGAAAGTAGAATCAGCTGCTCAGGACGCCACCAAGTCCCAGTTCCTCCTCTGATGGAGACTTGCAAAAACGGAGCCACAGACTGAGCCAGGCCTTTCTAAAAATCGAAGAGTCCAGGGTGCTCCAGGTGTCACAGCTCACCCAACTGGAGATGACTCCTACCCTCGCTGACAGTCACTCCTGTGGAATCTGAGAATTGGAGCGCCTAGAAAAACAACTTTTAAAGTGTAACTTCCCAGGTGCACTTTGACCGTGGTACGTCCTGTTGATGTGGGGTCCCTTCATACATTAAGATAAAGGGCACTCTGCTTCGGTAACTTTCCTCCCAAGAATGTGTAACCCTAGTCCAATCACAAGAAAAACATCACACTAATCCCAACAGAGGGGCATCCTGCAATAACGTGACCAGTACTCATAAAAACCACCAAGTCAACAAAACAAGGAAAGTCTGAGCAACTGTCACAACCCAGAAGACCCTTAGGGGAGGAAGGTGTGATGTCGTGTCCTAGATGGGATTCGGAAACACAAAAAGGACATACAAAACTAAGGAAATCCGAAGACACTGTGGCCTTTATAGTATTGTCTAAATATTGGTTTACTAATCTTCACAAATGTGCCACACATATATACAACGTTAATAGGTGAAATTGGGTGGGGAAGATATGGAAACTATGAACTATCTTCACCGTTTTTCTGTCAGTTGAAAACTGTTGTGAAATACAAAGTTGATCTTTTAAGTCCAGAGAAGTGAGCACCCATCAAGGCATTAGTAGTTGCTATCACATCAGCGTAGCGTTCTCAGAGTTGGAAATATCTGAAACATCCAGTACTGGGGCTCATAAATATCTAAAGATGTGAATAAACGTGGAATCTTGAGGCTTCTTATAAGAGAACTTGAAGCACACACACAGCAGCTCAGTGCTGTTCATTTGGTTGCACTGAAGCTGTCACTAGAACAAAAAGGGGCGTACTGTAGGAATAGGGACTGAAATGGGAACCAGGTGAAGAACGGAGAACATGCCAGGCCTAACCACACCATCCCCCTCTCCTTTGGGCTTCGTCTTCTCTTCCTTTCAGCCCTGGGTCAGGCCCTGCCCTCCGCAGCTTCCTCTGTCCACCTCCAGGCTTCCGCTGCTCACTCCACCCTGTGTCTCCAACAGGACTGAAGATGACCTCCAGCAGTCCGGCCTCTTCTCCACCACAGGAGAGTCTTCTCACCGGCACACCTGGTACCAACTATTCAGCCTCTGTGTTTCCTGGCTCTGGAAGATTCCCTCAAGAGAAGTCCCCTTTCTTTTTCATTTGGAAGGTTAATTTGTGAAAACAATGAATACTATAACATGCCGATTTTCTTTCCATATAAAATTAACAGTTATTAGCACTGTGTCATATTTGTTTCCTTTTTCCCCATATGTACGCTTTTTCAAAATTACTCAATATATGCCGACATTCTTTTAAAAAGCAAAATACTACAGAGAAAATTCTCTCGACCAACAAAATCCCATTTCCCACCTCTCTCTCTCTCTCCCTCTCTCTCTCTCTCCCTCCTGAACAGATCACCATCCCTCACTGTCACCGTGTTGATGCAGGGACTTTTCAGTTCTCTCTCTCATACACAATGTATGCTATTCTCCTGTAAGTGGGTGTTTTCATTTTTATAAACATTATCACATGGATGGCTTTTTTCACTCAACATAATGACTTGTATGTACATCCATATTGACACATATCAATCTAGTTCATCCCTATTAACCACTATATATTCCATCAAATAAGAAGGTAACATATCATTTACCCACCCCCAATTCATAAACATGTAGCTCATTTCCAAATTCCTCAATGCTGCTATGAATATGCCTGTCCATGTCCCATCTGCACATGTGGGAGAGTTTTCTGTTGGGGATTTACCTAAAAGCACTGCCAAGTTCAGTGTATATATGTCTGAGACATTATCTGATGGGCCCGGCTGCTTTTTCTCCCATGTTAGGTATGTTGGAACCATAAAGGCAACCTTCAATAAGGACCACTTGTCTTCTCCACTCAAATTCTGAATAAACTGAAAAATAAAACAAGGAGCTCATGAAAGCCAAAAGATCACCTTCACGGTGATGGAATCCAGGTTGGAAAATCAATTAGCGGAGAGCCAATGACTAAAAATACAAAATTAGCCAGGCATAGTGGCACATGCCTGTCATTCTAGCTACTCGGGAGGCTGAGGCAGGAGAATTGCTTAAACCCGGGAGGCAGAGGCTGCGGTGAACCGAGATCATGCCATTGCACTCCAGCCTTTCTAGCCTGGGAAACAAGAGCGAAGAAGGAAGAGAAGAAGAAAAGGAAGACAGGAGACGAAGAAAGGTGACAGAAGACGACAGAAGAACATGATGATGATCCTGTGTGGGCATACTACCACCTGTCATAGGCAGTAGGAAGTGAAATGGGAACATTTACCCTGTCCTGAAAACAGTACCCTCCCAAGATGATCAGGTAAGTCACTCCCTGGGGCAGAGGAAAGCCAGGAGAGTATTTCCAGAATAACAGGAGTAAAAAGTTTCCCCTGACATCATCATGGGACACAGACATGACATAGTCAGCCATAGCTCTTGCGGTGGCCCTTGTGTCAGGTGTGCTCAGGAAAGGCAGTGGCTCTCCTGAGATAATACATGGCCATCTATGCCTATGGCAGGGGCTTTGGGGGAGGGACCGTGAGTAGGGAGTTGCTGCGATAGGCACACTACCCCATGTGACCTGATGATACGCTCTTGATTGGTTCATTTCAGGGACAAGCTGTAATACAGGTTTGGTGAACACTTGTTTAATTGAAGTTATTTACAAGTAACCTATCCAGATGTGGGCAAAGGTGAACTTCATCTCAACCCCAGAGCGTGTTCTCTACTTCCTACACCAGAAACAAGAAAAAGTGAATATGAATACATCATTCTGTATGTTGACATTTGAAGAGTGAGCACAAGAATGAAAACATCCATTTAATAAATGCCTGCTATGTGTCAGGCATTGTGCTAAGTGTCTGCAAAGCAATACCTTGAGGAAGGCATCATTTACCCCATTTTGCAGAAGAGGAGACTGAAACTCAGGTTTAGTAACTTTCCCACAAAATAGGATCAGTGGGCGAGGGGAAAGACCACAGGGGAAAATGGGAGATAACAAAGGGAATTGGTTGAGGAGCAGAACCAGGATACAGTGCCTGGAAACAGCACCAGAATTACAACGAGCAAGGTGCCCCCCACATCAGCAGTCCCTGCTCCACAGATGTACACCTAATGCATCAGTCGCAACCCAGTTTTACCAAAGTGCTTCAATTAGCATTCTAAATCCTTTCTGGGTAATACATTCACACAATTTTGACAAGCAAAAAAGAGATTCTGCCGTTGGGCTAGAACTGAAACAAAGCATTTGGAGATTTTTCTATGCTCTGGATGGAGGTTTTGAAGATGGAATCTGGCTTCACAAACAAATCAGCCCCAGGCAAACTTAAGAAACTGTTTGGGTCCATTCAAAAATTAATCCAAGATGAGCACTATATCGTGAGTTTTTTAATTGATGTATCAATACATATTACAGTAAAAATTTTAGAAAGTGTAGAAGTGTAGAAAATAACAATTATTCCTAAGGCCACAACCAAAACACAACTTCTAAAGTATTAGTGTGTTTCCTTCATTGTGCACGTGTGTGTGCACACCTGAGTGGTGTTTTAATAAAATGACATCATACTACACGTACATTTTGAATATGTTAACTTAAAAACACACCATGAATACTTTGAATAATAAAAACAGCAATGGCTATTATTTGTGGCATGTTTATTGCTATCTTTACAAGGATTTTCTCATTTAATCCTACCCGAACCTCAACAGGTACGTTTCATGTTTATTCTAGATCATAGAAGGAGAAACAGACTCATAAAGAACTTACAGGTCATACCACTTCTAAGCCATCCTTGATTGTTACAGAAATTTAATTTTTTACATGTTTAATAGCCACTTCCATCTTATTTCTTATTTTGCAATTGAAGAAATCTTTTTCTCATTGGTAGAGGAACTTTTGTGTTTTAAGGAGATTAATCTTCTGGCTGTACATAGAAAATATTTGTATCCTTTTGACAGTTACCTTTTTGATTTTTTGCTAATTTTGACATGCAAAAATGCTTAATGTTTAGATACTCAAATTATCAATTTCCTTTCACGGTTCCTTCCTTTTATTGAGATGGAGTTCGGCTCTTACCACCTAGGCTGGAGTGCAGTGGCAGGATCCCAGCTTACTGCAACCTCCACCACCCCTTGGATTCAAGCAGTTCTCCTGTCTCAGCCTCCCAAGTAGCTGAGATTACAGGCATGAACCACCAGGCCTGGCTCATTTTTCTACTTTTAGTAGAGACGAGGTTTGACCATGTTGGCCAGGCTGGTCTTGAACTCCTGACCTCAGGTGATCCACCCTCCTCGGCCTCCCAAAGTGCTGGGATTACAGGCATAAGCCACTGTGCCCAGCCTGGTTCCTTCCTTTTTTTATACTTAGAAAAATCTTTCCCACCAAACTACCAAAAAGCTATTCATCAGTATAATTACTATAACACAGTGAATATATTCTAGTTAACATAAGTATTTCTAGGGTTTACTTTTTAATATATACTTAAATGTAGTACATCTTGGTTTTATTGTATAGCATAAGGGTAAAAATACAACGGATATTTGTCCTAGGTCTGTTAATTGACTACAATTTCCTTACTGATTTGAAATGCTGTATTTATAGCATTATCAATTCTGAATATGCTGCAGTCTGCTTCCAGACCTTTTCTTCCGGTGCTACGGCAGACTTTGCAGGCTGTTCCCTAAACCCCTTTTAACTCCTCCTGGGCAAGCAACTAGAACACATTTCCCAGACTCCCTTGCAGTTGGTTGCATAATAGTTATATGGCTGAAGGGGTAAGGAGGAGTGATGTGTGCCATCTCCAGAACAGCTTCAAAAAGCAAAACCTCACAGGAGCAGCTCTCCGCACCTTTCCCTTCTCAGCTACCTGGAATTTGGATCCTACAGACAGCCTTGGAAACCAAGGTTGAGATTGAGGATCTATAAAGTAGAAGGAGTATGAGTTCATCAATCTTTCTCTTTGGGAGAGAGTTGCTTGCCTACCTGAAATACTCATCTCAGAGTTACGTAAATAAGAAATAAACTTCTATTACTTCTGGTATTATATATTTGAGGGTCCATTTATCTGTTAGTCAATTTCTTTTTACAGTCCTTGAACTTTAAAAATCATTTTGACTCCCCCAAAACTCCAATTTTTAATTAAAATTTCTTTAAACTTACAAAATGATATGGGAAGAATTATCATTTATATGATAGTCTAAAACACATTATATTCTGGATTCACTTAAACACTCGTTTATATTCTTCATTAAAATTGGTTGCTCTTCTTCATATAGGCCTGTCTGTTCCTTTTATGTTTACATATATTAACTTCATGTTTTAAAAAATATACAGGGCCAGGTGCAGTGGTTCACACCTGTAATCCCAGCACTTTGGGAGGTTAATGCAGGTGGATCGCCTGATGTCAGGAGTTCAAGATCAGCTTGGCCAACCCCATCTCTATTAAAAACAAACACAAAAATTAGCCAGGCATGATGGCAGGGGCCTGTAATTACAGCTACTCAGGAGGCTGAGGCAGGAGAATCGCTTGAACCTGAAAGGCAGAGGTTGCAGTGAGCCGAGATTGCCCCACTGCACTCCAGCCTGAGTGACAAGAGGAAAACTGTGTCTCAAAAAAATATGTATGTGTATATACACATATATATACGTATATATATCAACACATATATGTATATACACATATATATAGACATGTATACATATATACACACATATATATACACGAACACATACAATTTATTTTTGTGTGTATATTATAGAACTACCTTTGTGCTCTAGATCAGAGGTCAACTATTTTTTTTTCTGTAAAGAACAAAGGACCTTTGGACAATTACATCGTCCTTTTGATTATGTAAGCCACATGGTGGTCTCTGCCACAGCTATTCAACTCTGCTGCTGTAGTGCAAAAACAGCCATGGAAAATACATGAACAGAAAGGCGTGGCTGTGCTTCAAAATACTGTATTTACAAAAGCAGCCCATTGGCTGCACTTGGGCCACAGTTTTTCAATCCTTGCCCTAAATAAATAATCGTATTACTTGCAAATAGAAATATCTACTCTTCTCTGTTTTAAGACTTGGAGTGGTGTCTTTAACTTTCAGAATATGAAAATAGTGATGATGGTATCGTATCTTAGTTCTTCGCTTAGTTAGACTACCTCTAGTGTTTCATAATTAAGAATAACATTGTGTGGCTATTGGTTTGGAAGAGCAGGGTGTGTGTGTTGTGTGTAGTGTGTGTGTGTGTGTAATTTTAAGGTTGCATTGTGTGTCATTCTATATCAAGTTAATTGAAAGTTTAAAGTAGAAAGGATGTTGAATTTTAAGACTTTTGATCATATATTGATATATTGAGATAACAACATGACTTTGTCCTTTGACCTTTTAACATACACATTCCTGGATTCTCCAAATGATCCATGAATTCCTGCATCGCACAGTAAGTTTTCTATTATTTTAATACTACTAGGGAGGATTTTTGCATTTTGCATGTTTATTAACACATGAGATTGGGCGATAGGTTTTTAAATGTTATTTTTGTCAAACGTTGGTATTGGAATTATGGTGATTTTAAAATGGATTATCATAACTTTTTTACATTTCCCTTTTCTGAAAGAATGTTATAACATATAAATTGCTCCAGTACTTAGAAATCTGAGAAATTATCTGAGTGTGGTACACTCTGAAGAAGTACTTACTAGACAATATTTTTCCATTTTTTCCACTGTTTTTGACATATTTAGGATCCTTAAAGGCTCCAAATATTTTGAAAGATTATCAGCATGCAAATAAAAAGCTAAAAGCAAACAATACAGTAACAAACTTGTAGTATGGAAAGCTTTTTGTGAATGCAAGACATAAGAAACTAGTATCTTCTTGCAAATAGTTCTGTTTCCTTAATTCTGTTTGTCTCAAATCAAGACTATCACAGTTCCATTTGTTTAGAATGACCCTAAATAATTCTTAGCTGTAAAAGACCCTATTTCCATAAATAGACCCCAACAGCCATAGCAGTTAAGATGGATTATTATAAAACCACATCTTTGTTATGGGCAAAGAGACCAATTAAAGAAAGAAAATTCTGGGATGGAAACAGGAAAGCAACAAATAAAAATAAACAAATTACTTAAAGTAACAAAGTATTGATGACTCAGTTATTTGACCAGCTGCTTAAATCACTATGTAAAAACAGTACCTGGATTTTTCTTCTACAAGTCTCCAAATTATGCTATTTGCTTGATCAAACTTTTCTGCATTGACAGCATAATGCTACCCTGATTTAGCCCAACTTCTGACTAACCTATCAAAGTTCTAAAATTATGTCCTTCTAATTCTTAGCAATGTAATGCATTCTTGACTCCATTTGTTGATCTACTTGGAGAACTTTCAGACAAACGAGGGATACAAGGGTTAATTTTAGACAAGGTAACCATGTATCCAGGTCGCCGGGGACAATTCCAATGTGTGCTGTTTTCCTAGCATAACTAGTAGTAGTACCTCCTTTTATTGTCAAAGTACTCTATTTTAGACAGTAACTTCTATGGTCAAATGTGGTCAGAAAAATGAAACTCTTCCAAACTGAAGGTTAACAGGCCTTGTGTGTAACCTATAAACTAAGAAATTAAACTGAAAATTAAACTGTAAGTTAAGCTGCCCCAGAAGAGGAAGACAAAGGAGAACTTTCTACTCTTCTGACTCTTCCAGCTTATCCTCCGAGAGGCAACCACACTGCCTTATATTGGTGGACTTTTGCCAACGCCTAAATGTAGATCCCAAATGGAGTCTAATCTTTCATCTCCTTGGTTAAATTTATTCCTAAGTATTTTATTCTTTTTGAAGCTTCTGTATATGGGTTTTCTTAATTTCTTCTTTGGACAATTTGTTGTTAGTGTATAGAAATGCAACTGATTTTTGTATATTGGTTTTGTATCCTGCAGCTTTGCTGATTTTATTAGTTCTAACAGTGTTTTCGTGGAGTCTTTTGAGATTTCTATACATGTAATGTCACACGTAAGTTCACATATGATAATGTCACTTATGATAACTTCTTTCCCTCTAATTTGGATGCCTTTTATTTCTTTTTCTTGTTAATTGTTCTGGCTAGGAATTCCAGAACTATATTGAACAGAAGTGGCGACAATATGCATCCTTCTCTTGTTTCTGACCTAGAAGACAAGCTTTCAGCTTTTCACCATTGAATATGTTAACTGCAGGTTTGTCATATACGGCCTCTATTATGTTGAGAACCATTCCTTCTATACCTAATTGGTGGAGAATTGTTATCATAAAAGGATGGTAAACTCTGTCAAATGCTTTTTCTGCATCTGTTAAATGATGCATGTGAGTTTCATTCCTCATTTTGTTAATGTGGTATATCACATTTAGCGATTGGCATATGTTGAACCATTCTTACATCCCAGGGATAAATCCCACTTGAACATGGTATCTGATCCTTTTAATGTGCTGTTAAATTTGGTTTCCTAATATTTGCTAGAGGATTTTTGCATTTATGTCCATCAGGGATACGGACTTTTAATTTTCTTTTCTTCCGTATCCTTATCTGGCCTTGTTACAGTGATAATCCTGGCCTTGAAAAGTTTGGAAGTTTTCCCTCCTGTTTGAATTTTTGAAAAGGTTTAAGAACGACTGGCATTAATTCTTCTTTAAGTTGTTAGTACAATTTACCCATAAAGCCATCCGGTCCTGGGCTTTTCTTTGTTGGGAGGTTTTTGATTACTGACTGAATTTCATTACTGGTCTGTTCAGATTTTCTGTTTCGTCATGATTCAGTCTTAGTAGGTTGTACAGTTCTAGGAATTTATCCATTCCTTATAGGCTATCAAATTTGCTGACATATATTGTACACACTGTTATCTTATAAACCTTTGCATGCCTGTGCTATCAAAAACAACGGAAGGGGAAAGATCTATATGCCAATATCTACAAGGTATTGATAAAAGAAATTGAAAAAGAAACACAAATAAGTGGAAAAATATCCCATGTCCATGGATTGGAAACATATTGTTAAAATGTCCTTACTACCCAAAGTAACCTGCAGATTCAATGCAATCCCTATCAAAAGTCATATGGCATTTTTCACAGAAAGTAAACACCATTGTAAAATGTGTATGGAGCCACAAAGATCCTGAATAGCCAAAGCAATCCAGAGAATGAGAACAAAGCTGGAGGCATCACACATCCACACATCACATATTCAAATTATATTATACAGCTATAGTCATCAAAATAATATGGTACTGGTTAAATACACAGAGACATACACACACTACATACAGAGACTAATGGAAAAGAACAGAGAATCTAGAAATAAACCTATGCAGATATACTAACCTTTGACAATAGTGCCAATAATACATAATAGGAAAAGAATAGTCTTCTCAGTAACTGGTGTTGGGGAAACTGAATATCCATATGCAAAAGAATGAACTCTTATCTGACACTATATACAAAAATTAAATTGAAATGGATTGAATACTTAAAGGTAAGACCTGAAACGATAAAACTCCTAGGAGGAGAAAACACAGAGAGAAGACATTGACATCGGTCTTGGCAATGGTTTTTTGGATTCTCTACCAAAAGCACAGGCAGCAAAAGCAAAAACAAGTGGGTCTACATCAAACTAAAAGGCTTCTTCACAGCAAAGGAAGCAATTAGCAAAATAAAAAAGCAACCTACAGAACAGTAGAAAATATTTGCAAACCATATACCTTATAAGAGGCTAATATCCAAAATATACAGGGATCTCATAGCTCAAGAGCAAAAACAACCACAAAAAAAACCCAACTAAAAAATGGGCAAAGGACCTGAATAGACTTTTTTTAAAAGACAGTAAATGGCCAATAGGTATAAGAAAAGGTGCCCAGTATCACTATCCATTAGGAAAATATAAATTAAAACCACAATAAGATATCATCCACACCTGTTAGAATGGCTATTATCAAAAAGACAAGTGTCAACAAGGGTTTGGGGAAATGGGAAACTTTGTATACTGTTGATGGAAATTTAAACTGGTGCAGCCGTTATGGAAAACAGTATGGAAGGGCATCAAGAGACTAAAAATAAAACTACCATATGATCCCGCAATCTTACTTCTTGATATATATCCAAAAGAATTAAAATTAGTATCTCAGAAGATGTATGTACCCCCCATTTTCACTGCAGCATTATTCACAATAGCCAGTATATGGAAACAACCTAAGTATCCATCAACAGAAAATTTAATGAACGTAATGTGCTATACACAATGGAACATTATTCAGCTATAAAATACAAGAAAATCCTGTGATTTGTGGCAAAATTGATGAACCTGCAGGACATTATGCTAACTAAAATAAGCCTGACATAGAAAGACAATTATCATATCATCACACTTGTATTTGGAATCTTAACAAGTCAAAATCGTAGAAGCAGAGAGTAGAACAATGGTTTTCAAGGGCTGGGGTTGTGGGGGATGGAGAAAATGGGGAGATGGTGGTCAAAGAGTACAAACTTTCCTTTGCAAGATGAATGCATCTGGGGACCAAATGTACACCATGGTGACTACAGTTAATTACCCACATTGCATTGTTTACTTGAAATTTGATACCAGATTTGAAGCATCTTCACCACACATATATACGCAAGCAAATGGTAACTATAAATGCTGATGGATGTATTAATTTGGGCAATCATTACACAGTGTATATGTATTTCAAGTCATCACAGGGATACACCTTGAATATCCACAATTTTTAAATTATATCTCAATAAAGCTGGAAAAAAATGGAATCTGAAAGTGGTAAGCAAACGAGACGGGAAAATCCAGAACAAAACTATCGAGTTTAAGGCATTTGATCAAATAAAGCTGCATTTTCTTACAGCTAAGCATAAAGATTTATGTCTAAAAAATTTATCACTGCATTGTTTATTAAGGTTTAAAATGATGGAAACAACCTAAATGTGTAACACGCTGAGGCGATTGGTTAAATGTACATAGAACAGACATGAGATCAAATATTATAGTTACTAAAAATCAGGATTTAAAACTATCTGATTTATATCAGATTATAAAATGGGATATGTGCCAAAATGATCACAGTAGAATACTGGCTAAGTTTGCTTCTGAGTGTTGCTGTACTTTAAATGTTTACCAGAAAAAACAAGCATTTGTTACTTTCACGTTCAAAAACATGAGCACATTTCTTTTATTCATTTGGATAAAAAGTTTTCAAGAGAAACCAGTAAACCTAATTCTCTGGTGGTCTGTAAAAATCACACTGATTGGCAGAAACACTCTATTTAAATAAATCAAAAAATATTAAGTGGCATAGGTATACAAGTCAAAGAATTCTCGGTTTAAGCTGGTCCAGACGCAAGAGAAGGTAAGAGAATTGTGCCTTCATTCTTAGTCCTGCCTCTCCAGATTCCTTTCAACTTATGTCACTCATCAACCTGGGCATACTGAAACAGGTGGATGGAGAGAAAGGATCTGCTCGAAGGACTAAATTGCTGGCAGATAAACTGAAAGTAAAGTTGCAGCTAAAACTGCAACCAGGTCCTTGCCCTCTTTGGTCATTGCCCCTAAACTGTGTCTGAAGGTATCCACAGGACCATCTGCCCATTTTATTAGGCTCTAATAGTCATTAGGGCAGTTTCATAAACACCCAAACATACTATTGTAAGCCAGTGTTTACTAAGCAGTGGACTTCAGAGCCCTAGGACTAAGGATCAGAGCTTTAACAAGGAAGAAATATGCAGCCATGTGCAAACCTTATCTGAAACACTGACTGAATGAGTACTACGTCTTCGACCTATTTGTACTCCTTTCCAAATGCTTGTAAATGTTGCTATGGTGAGAAATGCAAACATATTTTAATGTACATGAATTCATGCTAGCTTTTCATTAAGTATTCCTCAATTACTGGATTCTAAATATAAGTATCCATTGAATATTGTGTCTCTTCATACTAGAATGTTGGAATCACTGCCTCAATTGCTTCCATTTTCAACTCACACTCCTAGTTATTCAGTGAGTTTTATTTTACTACTCCCATTAGCAGTGATCATCTCTTCCCTGAGATTCTTTTTATTGTACGTGTTTTTACCTGTTTTCCTTTTATTACGCAAACCAAGATCTTCTCCTCCCCCTCAAACAGACTAGAAGCTCCATGAGGGCAGGGACTCTGCCCTGCTGCTTCTTCTCTCACGAAGCACTCAGCCCAGCTGGGACTCACTAAGTAGTGATCAATTGCTGTTTCTGTAGACTCCTTTCAGTTTTATCATTACAGAAGCTCCTCAACTTACAGAAAGTTTCCATTCAGGGCTTTTCCTAAGGCAATTTTCACAAGTCCAAAATTAGTGCATTTTCTAAAATACATCTAGGTAATTTGTTCATCTACAAGCCACTGTAAATTCCAACTGTTGTGTTGGGAAAATTCCCATACTTTTGCTCCGGCTCAAGACTTTGTTCTTTTCCGTGCAAGTCGGTACATTTGTAAGTAAACCTTCTGAACACAGCACACCTTGGCCAGATTGTAGGCAAATACCCTCGTCTACATTTTGCTTTGTGTCTAAATCAATATTGTGCTTTCAGTATTTCATTTCAAACTCCTCTCTCCTGCCATATGCTCTCTGGAAGTTATTTTTCTCATTGTTCGTAAGTTCCACATTTGTTTACTCTAGAATACAGGAAAAGCAAAAATAGAATGTTATGCTGGGAGGAGCAGTGTCCGCCTGAGCTCAGTTTGTTTCTGGGGAGTGATAAATGATGCTGGGTTCCCTGTGGGTTAGAGGGCACCCAACTTCAAATAACTACAACATCCGATAACAAAGTTTTTCTCCATCATTTGCAATCCAAACACTAAGAACACAGCCCTGTGGACCCCTCATCCTTCATGTTCAATTGTAAATCCTGATTAAATAGCTTGCAGGTGTCAGGATTAAAGTATATGCAGTGGAGCCTAAACAGAGGGCCAGCTGGGTTCCTCATTTGCCAGTCGCAGTTTCTTCTTTGTTTTGAAACTGTTGACAGCACAACTGAAAATGTTCCTTAGGGCCCAGACTGAGTTAAATAACAAGCAGGATGAGTAAGAGAACAGCTGTAGATATTTTTCTGTGTTTAACATACCTGCCTTGTTGATTTATAGGAAGACCCCCATATAATGTACATTTTGTAATCCAAAACATTTAACCTTTGCAGCCAAGTCTGTGATAGAGACATCAGAAACAGGAAAGGTCTTGATGGGCCTTGTGCTCCAAATGCTTTCCCCCCATCAAAGGAAAAGTGAAATGATGGAGTAACTTGATTTTATTATTCAAATGACCATGGTCATACTGTCTAGGCCTCATGTGATACTCACAGTTAATCAGTGGGCAAGTGAAGCCACAGAAACCAGAAAGGCCAGCTCAGAGCAACGCACCTTGGGAATGCCTCCCCTCTCTGCATGAGCTGAATGGAGGAAGCCAGCTCTGCAGGGAGGGATGCGGACAAGAGCCTTCGGTGGGCTTGCCAAACCACCAAGTGGGGCTTTTGGCCACTCTCCAGTTTCTGCTTTTGTGCTACAGCACAGATAAACATCACAAGTTTAGAGACCACGTGGAGGCCTTACAGACTGTCTAAGCTAGAAGGCGGCATTAGGGAGCCTCAACGCAACAGTAGAATTAAACAAGTTTGAATGGCAAAACCTCAATCTTTGATACCATCTTGGTCAACTATGGGCTAAAAGCCTATTGCATTCATGGCACTAGAGTGTGCACCAATCTGAAACTGCAAACTTAAAATACGGTCTGTGATCACCACAGGGGTCATGGCCTCTCAACCCAACACCATTCCAAGCCCAAATTATGGTCATCCCTTTCCCTTTGCGAGGGATAGGCATGGGACAGAATCCTGGCCAATAAAATGTGAGAGGAACACGCCAGATCCTCAGATCCAAAAATATAGACGCAAGAAAGGTATCACCTTATTCTTCCTCTGAACACTGTCTTGTCTGGATAAGGAATGCCAGGGTGAGGGCAAAAGCTGGCACACAGAGCATGTGGGAGCTAAGAGGACCAGAGAACTGGAACACTCAATGACATCACTGAGCAGGTGAATCAGCCCTGGAGCCCATTCTACTTCTGAGCTTCTTGTTATATGACATGGTAAATTCCTAAATTGTTTCAGCCAGCATTAAAAGAAACTTTTCTGTTACTTTCAATAAAACACTTAAGTAATGTATCTTCCCTTTAAACATGCTACCCTGTAAAAACAATAAAGTATGTCAGTGAAGAGAGGACAAAAAAACAAAAAAAAGAATTTTACAAAAAAAAAAAAAAAAAAGAAAAATCTACTTTACTTCTAGTAAAGCAGAACAACTGAATGGACATATGTGCATTTGAGACATGCTTTTCATTCATTGGCTCCCTCAAGGCATCCCAGATGTCTGGGGGGCTGATGAGGTGGATAGAGGCCCCCGCTCAGTTCATGCATAGCCCAAGCACAGCTTGGACAGGAAGAGCCACAGAGAACAGAACTTACTAGAGGAATTAGGAAAGTTAACATCTGCACAAATCCCTTTAGAGTCAGGATGTTGGTTTCTGCTAGGTCAGATTGTTGTGCACTCTAGCAACAGTGGAGAACTCCCCCTCACACTCAGAGCAGCCCCTGGGGATAGCTGCGCAGACCACCTTCCTGACATGTGTCTTTGCAGTGTCAAAGCGCTAAAAAAAAAAAAAAGAAAAGAAAAAGAAAGAAAAAAAGGACTCCTAAGAAACTGTGATATTGAAGAGGCATGTGGCTTTCTCCACCAGTAACTTACCTCTCGTTGGTACTACACACTCCTAAGAAGTCATTTACTAATACTGTATTACTATTCTGCTAGGCACTGGGAAATGCAAACTAAGAAAACCTAGAGATGGTCTATGAGGGCCCTAAAACTTTCAGAAGACACAGTCATTGGCCTACTGATGTATTCAATTACTCAGCTTACGAATCTAATGCTTAAGTTCACTCTGCACTGAGTCTTCCAAGTGATCATCTGCCATCTGACTCCATCTTTAGAAATCTCTGATGGATAAAGAAAAATGGCTAATAGCCATTGCTGTGTCTCACGCTTGATGAGCACCTTATAGATATTATCTGATGGAATACAGCAATCCTATGAGACATGTATTATTATTCCCAATTTACAGATGAGGAATTTGCTCAGAGTCACATAGACATAAAGCCTGCTTTGGAACTTAAATTCAGGACTGCTGAAGACACTGGGGCTTTAACTACTTCTTTCTGCTGCCAAGACCCATTAAGAGTATTTGTGTCATCACACAGGCTGATGCTGGGAAGGTAGCATAGCATTCGCCTCACTGCAAATAAAGCTGAAGAAGGCTATAAGTCTCCTGCCCCAGACTCAAGTGCCTCACCCAAGACACCCTTACTCTAGACCTCAGGAACTCCCTGACACATTTAAGGGATGGGAAAAAAATTGCTTTTATTTACTTGGGCATATTATTTAATTATAATATGGTGTAGTACAAAGATCAAGAGTTAGGTGCATCTAACCTTTGTAAGTTAACAAATATACCTCATTTCTCTGTGTCTCAGTCATCTCTGCTGCAAAACGGGAAGATGCTGTTTCTCAGAAGACTGGGAAACTAGGGGCTTAAAATACTACGTGTAAAACACGTAAGCACTAAATCTTAACTATTAATTTTTCTTCCATTCGGCATATAGACAGATTTCATATCCAGGCTATTTCATTGCTAGCCCAAAAGAATTTTCTTTCCACAATTATTGAAAATCAACAAAACAATTAGTATGTGAGCAATTACTACTATTGTAATTGCCTTTTCATTTGTCTCTCTCACTGGGCTATGTCCTTCTTGAGGGAAAGGTCTGTGTCTTGTTCATGATCTAATCTCATTCCCTAGTATAATGCCTGGCACACAGCAGGTACAGCATTGCTACTGTGCTAAGCATGGAGCGGCAATGAAAGGAAGTGCAAGGCAGTGCTGTCAAGAACACAGGATTTGCACAGGCCTCACTTAGGATAGCAAAAGCTGCAAAATGCCTTAGGACATAAATGATGTGAAATAAGCTTGAATATTGCCTTCATGATGGAGGAAGCTGCTAATGAGCATGAATCTCAGCATCTTTATAATACACAGGGTCACTGAGTGGACTTTCAATATTCTAGATAAAACCCTGAAAACAAAAAAATATATCCTAAGTTTTAATATTATTTGCCTCTTTTCCCAAAAAATTAATAAACTGAAGAAGTAAAAATAAATTTGAAGAATCAATTTTCATGCTAAATTAAGATACAGTTTGGAGTCTTTTTTCCTGGTTGGTTAAGCATCATGAAAATGGCATCGCTTATCAGATTTTCAGCCTGGCTGACATCTGCCTCAGTTTCCATGTTCACTTTCTCTTATTTCCTCCAAGTGTCAACTCTGATTATTATTGTCATAGATTTTAATCTGTAAAGTATTATCTGTGTCACAGTGAATCATAAACTTCTGCAGTAAGTATTATCCACATTTTACAAATAAAGAAAAATGGAACCTCAGGTTCCAGGTTTCAAGTGGCAGAGCAAAGAACAAGGCTTAGTTTCTCCCCTCCTTCCATCCTTGCTCTCCTTCCTTCCTTCCTCTTTCATTAAGCATGCATTTATTTAGCCCCAGCTGAATGACACTCAGTACTTGGGACACAACATCAAATTACAGAGTCCTAGCCCAATCTGACTCCAAGTCCAGCACCTTTCCACTGTACCACCACTACCTACCATTCTAAATAAGCCTTTGAACTGCTGTCACCCTGCCCCTGACCACACCTCTGGACCCGAGACCTTCACCTGGGCCACAATGGAGCTGCTTCAGGAAACCCTGCCTTTAGGCTACGTCCTTCAGCTTCACCTATTGCTGAACATGGGGTTTCCCCCAGAAAAATATAATGCTTTGTCTAGAGAGGTTGTGCACACCACAGCAATGATCCCAGTAAGCCCCTATCAGAATAGATTCAACATCCTTTGTAGGGTCCTCAGTGAACCCACCCAGGCTTGCTAACCCCACGAGCAATGCTGCTCTACAAAGATAAAGAATATGGCCTGAGCCAGCACCCACAGCCATGATCTCACTGAATTCTCCCAACCACTGGGGAAGTAGGTGGTATCTCATTTTGTAGATGAGTAAATCGAGGCTCAAAGAGAACCAACACATATCCAGGGTCACAGTTATCCACAACCAAGCTGACATTGAACTTAAATCTACTCTGATGCCAAAGTCAAATTCCCAGCCCTAAGTAAATTATACTCTTATCTGAAGAAAAATGGAAATCAAGGAATAAGTTAAACGTAAGGAGTCCATGAAGGCATTTCCAAGACTGCCCCTTAGATTCCACTACTTCTGCAAAGCTAACTTCGTATCTTTGAGCTGGAAGGTAACTTCTAGACCAAGTGCCCCAATGTCCTTATGTTCCAGGTTAGGAAATGAAGACAAGGAGAGCAAGTAATGTGGTCACCCAGTCAGGTGGGGAAGGAATCCAGGGTTAATTCCCAGGTCTCATGACTCTCTTGGTTAAGTTCTCTGCTCAGCAAATCAAACAGCCTTGACTCACCTGAGTCTGCGAGAATTGAACCATCATAGGCAAAATACTACTTGGTTGGTCGAGTATTTACCTCTTTGAATCAACTACGTAGAAAGGGCATGTCTCCTAGACCTCCCCAGTTCTCAGTCAGTTGGCCCGAGATTCTCCCGAGTTCCAACAGGTCTTGAAGCCTCCAGGAGCCAGAAGAGTCCCATCTTGGTGCCCTGGGTGATGAATACTGAGTCACAGGAAGCCCCAGCACCTCAGAGCCTGCCTCTCCTGTCTGACCAGCATTCCCAGAATCACTTTACAGCAGGGGCCGAGATCAAAAATTTTATGGGTGCCTGGGGAATTATTCCTCCCTATTCCATCTGCCCTTTCATCTGCACACCCACTGCCCCAGAATAGCAAACAGCTCATCGCTCCTAAGCTGTTTCTCGAAAGACTTCACAGCAGGAAAACAGAGGCTAGAAATATTTCAAAAGCTTGGCCACAGCTGTCTGCAGGAGCCCATTTGAAAGCCTTCGTGCAGAAAATCTCCTCCTTTCTTTAAAGCGCCAGCCACTGGTTTTGCTCAGCTCAGAAAATCACTGCATCACTGTCAGCCTTCAGGCCTCCTGCCCACCTGGGTCTGTCCAAGGCAATGTTGCAGCCCCCTGCTTAATGGCAGAAATCCCATGAAGGAACAGGGGCTTCTAGACCTTTGTGCCCAAGCACATTTGGTCTGAGAGGGCTTTCCCTGCCACATCTCATCCTTTCAGGGGTGGTCATGGCAGAAGCTCAGGCTTCGTTCTCACCCACGTGTCCCAGTGCCCTATTACTCTGGCTCTTTCTGGGCTTCTGATGCATTTGTAGCCCCCGAGGATAAACCAGAGTAGAAGCAACCTCTACATAGAGGGGTAAGGGAGGGTGTTTCTGTTTGATTCCTTGAGGGGTAAATTTCCAAGTTAAAGTATAAAGTCATGGGAGATGGGTAATGAATGAAAAAACCACCTATTGGGGGCAGGTGCCCAGCTACTTAGGAGGCTGAGGCAGAAGAACTGCCTAAACCCAGGAGGTGGAGGCTGCAGTGAGCTGAGATCATGCCACTGCACTCCAGCCTGGGCAACAGAGCAAGACTCTGCCTGAAAAAAAAGAAAAAAAATCACCTATTGTGTACAATGTACATTATATGGGTGATAGGCACAGTAAAAGCCTAGAGTTCACCACTATGTAATTCAACTGTGTAACCAAAAACCACTTATATTCCTAAACATATTAAAATAAAACATTGTTTAAAAATGAACAAAGTCAGAGCAGTCCCTTCCTTACATCTGGCATAAAGGGTCCCTGCCCTGGATCCACTCTGGCTTTCCTCCAGCCTTTCTTCCTCCCACGAAGTGAGGAGTGTGCAGGCTGGGGGGACTCACACACTTGGAGCCCACCCCTCCCTTTCTGGACTATGCTATGGCACACAGGATCCCAGAAATCCCTTCTCAAGTGTTCCTGAGCCTGCTTTCCACCCTGTGTGGGCCTCATCCTGGGTCTATCCTCCCCCAGGCCATGTAGTTCCAACAATATGGCATCCCTAGGTCAAAGGCGTAGCCAAGGAATGGTCGTGGGCAGCCATTTTGTGAGGTAGCATGGCCATACCTTGGTGTGTGAGGCCTGACAAGGTGTAAGGCACAGCCAGGGGAGGAAGAGGAGTAAGCCGACCAGGGCCCCCGGATATAGAGTCAGCCTTTGCTAGGCCACCTGGTGCCAGTGCAGGGTGAAGAAATCCAAGTTATGAAGGCATCCTTCTCAGCTAAGAGGATAAAAACTGTTCATCAAACAGTTTTGGTTTTTTTGTTTTTGAGAGAGTCTCACTCTGTCGCCCAGGCTGGAAAGTAGCGGCGCAATCTCTGCTCACTGCAACCTTCGCCTCCCGGGTTCACGCGATTCTCCTGCCTCAGCCTCCGGAGTAGGTGGGATTACAGACTCACACAAACACACCCAGGTAATTTTTCTATTTTTAGTAGCAATGAGTTTCACCATGTTGCCCAGGCTGATCTCAAACGTGTGACCTCAGGTGATCCACCGCCTCGGCCGCCCAAAGTGCTGTGATTACAGGCATGGGCATAGAAAGGTTTTTTAGCTTGCTTTGTAACTTTCCAGTATGCAGGCATATGGTATGTGGGATTTTTTTCTTCTTGTTCGCTGTTCTCACTAATATTAGGGGTGGGTTTGAGGCAGGATCCATCCCAGAGTCAACAAGCATCAAGCTCATTTATTTATTCATCCATTCACTTAGAACTTAACCCCTGGCATGTGCCAACCATCATGCCAGGGACTAGGTACCCCATGGTGAACTAGGTGGTTATAGTCTGGCTAGGCAGAGAGGCAGTGGCCATTGAATGAGAAAAGCCAGAGGGAGGGGGACAGGATAGCAGCCAGTCAGTGCCAGGGATGAGACTGCAGGAGGGAGCACTGATGTTCCAGTGGGCAGCCAAAGCCTGACTCTCATCTTCAGTTCAATTTCAACCAGTAATAATTCTTAGAGGCCTATAATTAGCAATTACAGTAAATTAATTCAACAATCCCATACTGCCTATTCAGCCTGGCACTGTACTAATTTTTGGGAGACCAGAGACACAAACCCTGCCTTGATGGTGTTCATGTGGATACATGAACGTGGATACAATTTAGGCAGGGTCAAAAGGGGAGAAGCAGCAGCAGTACAAGCTAGGGATTGTGAGAAGACAGAGGGAGGCGTGATTATTCCCTCTAAGCATTCAGGAGTGGCTTACTATCAGAGAGAACACTACAACTGAGTTTTTCAGGATACAGCAGAATTCTCAAGGAACACAGGAACATGGAAAGACATCCCTGGCTGAGGAAAGGGCTGTGCAAAGGCACTGAGACAAGCCACTTTTTTGAGTACTAGGGAATGACAAGGGGCCCACAAGCCTCAGCATTGGATATGTAAGGATGTTAGGACAAGCTACAGAGGCAGGCTGGGACCCAATTATGGCAGGCCTTGACTACCAGCCCAGAGATTCTGATGGTTCTTCAGAAACAGGGAAACGTTTCACAATTACCATTTTGTTTGGCTTTTATGGCTAGCAAGTATCATGGCATTTACGGTACAAATACCTCTCTACAGACTCCACCTATGGCTCTCTGAAGCCCACACTCCCGTTGCCAGCTTCCAGTTACCAGAGGCACTGGAAGAAATTGACAACAAAGAGACCAGGAAAGGGCTATGTTAATAAATTAGCCAAGAGAATATAAATAGAAAAACAAGATTTTATGCTTGGCAATTCTGAGTTTTGATCTCAACTGCAAAGACAATCATTTGTGTCCCACTCCCTCCTGGCCACCTTGTAATACTCAAGGATCGCTGGTTGCAGGCAGCAAACACTAACACTGGCTATCTCAAACAGAACTGGCATTTATCACACAGCTACACAGCAGCTCGCACAATTTAGGGGAAGGCTGAAGAGGCAGCTTTGATAGACTCCTAATTGAAATTTCAGGACAAGTGTATCTGATGATCTAGCTTGGGTCACTTTCTTGGCCCTTAGCTAGGGGAGGGCAAGTCACTCTGATAAAGAGACTTACGAAATTCTCCAATTAGGAAGCAACACATTCTTAAAGAGAGGGCAGGGACTCAGGCTGTCTTGTTCGCTAAGTATCCCCAGTGCCTAGAAGGGTGCCAGACATCTAGAATGTGCCCCGTAAATATCTACTGCTGGCAGGAAGTCATGTAGCAAAAATGATAGCTGACCATACCACCTTCTGTGCACCCCTCCTGCATACCACTGATATATCTGCCCTCCTAGGATACTTGGAGAGTGTCAGGACACTGAGCACGCCCCCAGACGTTTGGGGAACTTGTAAATCCATCCTCAGCTCCTCCTCAGCCCAACTGATAGCCTCGTGCCAAATTTTCAACAGTCCCAGGGTACTTTCCCTGGAATTTCTTAAAGCTGATTATAATTTCCTGTTGGATGCGATGTTTGACATTTTTGGCTTTCATTTCTTCCAGAAGTTATTTTTCAAGATCTTTTCTCTCCCCCATGTTCTGGCACCATGAGCCTTCTTGCCTTCCTGTTGTTGGCCTTGCTGGGGAGGTGGGGGAAGGAGTGGTGATTACTTGTTGGTGATTTTTGCAGTCTTTTCCCATCCAAGGGCACTCTGCAACACATCCACAATGGGCAGTGTTCCCTTCATTGTGAAGTGCCTTCCCAGAGGTCAAGGCCACTGCCAAAGCAGAGTCTGTCCCCAGATTTCAGGACATGGGCTCCAAAGGACATGTGAAAGCTGCTGTCATCCAAGGAAGAACCAGCTCCTTTGTCCCAGACATTAGATTTAAGTACACTTGCGGAGTGAGATAGAGGGAAGGAGGGAGGGTTGCTGGGGAGAGAGAGAAGAGAGAAAGGAAAACAAAGAGAGGGAAGAAAGAGAGGGATAAAGAGAGAAAGAGAAGAGAAGAAATTACCTATTTGGCATGAACTTGCTACTTTTCTAATCAAACTGGCCCTGCTCTGTTTATGATTCACCATCAATATTCATTCCTCATAAAACCAAAGGTTTATGGGTCCCTAAAAGAAACATTGAAAAATGCATGCATCCTATAACTCCTCAAGTATGTTGACTAGATGTTTTCCATATGGGTAATAGGAGTATTTTGTGGATGCACTAGGCCAGGCTGCGTCAATGGGCTGAGCAGCTATGGGGAACTTCTCCCTTTTTCCTCTGTGAGGTTTAAGTTGCAGGAGTTTCAGCGGTAGAAACTCCTTCCCACACATAGGCTTAAAACTCTTTAAAAATTCTCAGGTCTCTCAGAATAAAATCCCAACTCTGGACCATGACCTTCCAGGCTCCCTCAACCCTGGCCACATTGCCCTCTCTGTATACCTGTCCCTCACTTTGCCTGCCCACACTGGCCTCCTCCCCTTCCCCAGACTCTGCCCAGTTGGAGGACACCTGTGCTTGCTACACCTGCCTGGTGTGTTTTGCCCCTTGCTTGCCATCTGTGGTCTCTTCTTCTCCCTTCAGGTCACAACTAAAACAGCCTGTCCTCAAAGACCAATTCCTTCTCCTCAGTTACTCCCTGTTAGATCACCCTATTTGTTTCCCTTGCTGTACTTAACCTGAAGACGTCATGTGCGTGCATTTGTCTTTGTGTCTTCTCAGTGAGATGTGAGCACCACGGCAGAGCCACCTGCCCCATCCATTTCCTCATTCTCAGTGGCTAGCACTTTTTAGCAGCTCAATGGATGTTTCCTACTAAGACAGCATGTTGGGTCAAGTGAGTCATCTTGTCCATCCAGAGAGAAATTCCGTTGATTTGGCTCTCCTGCTCAGCCTTTTAGCACCAGTGCATGGAGCATTTTAACGCCAGGGCTCCCATTTTTGGAGGCGGTGACAGGCGGAGACTAACTCACAGTCCTCCACTATAGCCCAACCTCACTCCCTGGTGGTGTGATCCTGCTTGCCCTAGGATCCACATTTTCCTTTCTCTCAAAAATGACGTATTATTGCTTCTCTACTAGCTCTTGTAGGTACGCTGCTGAGCATGGTGTCAGTGACATCTTAGAAAGCTCTCCTTAAGGTTTCCAAGGAGTAATCGAGTAATGGGGGGAGGCTTGACTAAGCCCTGTGTGTCCATGTATTAACTCAATGCCCCAGAAAAGGCATCGAAACCCAAGCCTCAGTTTCTTCATCTGTCACATGGGCACAATAACACAAGGCTCCCATGAGACCAAGCATCTGAACACCAACTGTCCTTCCTGTGACGAGCTGGAAGATGGAAGGCACTGTGGTCAGGAATGGAAGGGCCAGTCCTCTGTTTCATATGGGCACCTGTATCCTCCAAACCCCCTTCCCAAATGCACAGTGGAAACATCAAACTTTAGAGCAGAAGAGACTTTAGCAGTCATCTAAAGATGACTTTTTTAAAGCTTTTTTCCATTTTTAATTGTGGTAACCTTAACATAAAATTTACGATGTGAAATTTTTAAGTGAACAGTTCAATGGCATTAAGTACACTCACGTTGGCTGTACAACCATCACCACCATCCACCTCCAGAACTCTTCAGTTTACAAAACTGAAAGTCTAAAACCCATTAAATACCAACTCTCCATTCTCCTTCTCCCCATTCCTTGGCAGCCACCATTCCACTTTCCGTCTCTGTGAATTTTACTACTCTAAAAACCTCATGTAAGTGGAATCATAACAGTATTTGTCTCTTTTTTTTTTTTTTTTTTTTTTTAAAGAAATGGGGTTTCACCATGTTGGCCAGGATGATCTCGATCTCCCGACCTCATGATCCACCCACCTCAGCCTTCCAAAGTGCTGGAATTATAGGCGGGAGCCACTGCGCCCGGCCAAACAGTATTTGTCTTTATATGACTGGCTTATTTCACTTTGCGTAGTATCCTCAGGTCCATTTATATTGTAATATGTGTCAACTTTTTAAGACTGAATATTCCATTGTACGTATATATACCACATTTTGTTTATCCATTCATTTGACTGTGAACACGAGTTGCATTTACCATTTGTCTATTGTGAATAATGCCATGAAAAAGGGTATAGAGATATCTCTGTGAAAACACCCTGCTTTCAATTTCTTGGAGTACACGCCCAGTAACTGAATTTCTGGATTACAATTCTGTTTTTAATTTTTGGAGGAACCACCACACTGGTTTACACAGCAACTGTACTTTACCTTCCCAACAACGCAAAGTTCCAGTTTCTCCACATCCTCGCCAATGCTTGCTGTTTTCTGGTTTTGATAGTAGCCATCCTAATGGAAATGTGGTGATACCTATTGTGATTTTCAATTGCATTTCCCTATTATTAGTGCTGTATTACACATTTTTTCATGTGCTTACTGGACATTTATATATCCTCTTTGGAGAAATATATATTAATTTCATTGCCCATTTTTTTTCTTAGTTTTTTGGTGGGTTTCTTAAGGAATTATAGTTCTTTATTCTGGATATTAACCTTTTTCTAAACATATGGCTTGCAAATAGTTTTTTGTATTCCACTGGTTGCCTTTTCACTCTGTTGCATTATTAGATGTACAGAAATCTTTAATTTTTACGAAGTTCAGCGTATCTATTTTTTCTTTTGTTACCTATGCTTTTAGAGTCATACCCAACGTCATGAAGATTTTCCCCTATGTTTTCTTCTAACAGTTTGATAGTTTTGGCTCTTGTGTGTAGGTCTTTGATCCATTTTGAACTCATTTTTGTATATGCTGAAAGGTGAGGGTACAACTTCATTCTTTTACACACGGTAAAGATGACTTCTGACAGAAAACTGAGCCCACAACAGGGAAGCGGTCTGCTCAAAGTAAAGGAGCTAGAGACACAGCAGGGGGGAAACCCAAGCTTCCTGTGTCTTTGTCACAAGTATTCTCTACTCTTCTAGGAAGTAGACACTCTAGGAGAATGTGACCCAGGGCTTTACTGTTCTGTCTCATCAGAAACAACTGGAGAAACAAAATGGGATACTGGAACTGATGGGTTTCCCCTCCAGGTGGGGTCAGCCAGTCCCAAACTCAGACCTCTGTGCTAGGAGCAGGGGATGGGCTTCTTTTCTCTTAGGTAAGAGAGTTCTTCAGGACACCTGTAACCACCAAATGTGAACAGCTTCCACAGAAAAGATAATGTAAAAATGCTGGCTCTGTGTTCAGTCACAGGGCAATTTGGTAGAATGCAGCTTTAATTCACTGACAGGAACAGGGAAATGTTAATGGCCTTCCATGTGTACACCTTTTGTCCCCAGTGACCAATAATCTTGAGACAGCATGTATTCTGTAGCTTTATCTTGAGAAAGAAAAGGAAGGTTTTGGGGTTTTGATAAACCTATTGGGCTAAGGCAGGGACTGGCATATCATAGCCCATAGCTAAAAAGTTGTGTGTTTTTGTTGTTGTTTTTGTTTTTCTTTTTGAGACAGAATCTCATTCTGATGCCCAGACTGTCATGCAAAGGCATGATCTCAGCTCACTGTAACCTCTGCCTCCCAGGTTCAAGTGATTCTCATGCCTTAGCCTCCCGATTAGCTGAGATTACAGGCGCACACCACCACAACCTGCTAATTCTTTGTATTTTTAGTACAGATAGGGTTTAGTCACATCGCCCAGGTTGGTCTTGATCTCCTGAGCTCAGGCAGTCCACCTGCCTCAGCCTCCCCCAAGGTGCTAGGACTACAGGCGTTAAGCATCGTGCCTGGTCAAACAGTTTTATTGGAACAGAGCCATGCCCGTTTACATATTGTTTATGGCTTCTTTCTTGCTTCAGTGACAGAGCTGGGTCATTGTGACAGACGTATGACCCAGAAAGCCTAAACCAATTACTGTCTGACCCTCTTCAAAAACTGGTTTGCCAATCTCTAAACTAGGGTAACAAGAAGTTGAGTGGGCACAGCAGAGACTTTGTGACCACTGAGGCTGGCTGAAGTGTGATCTTTAGCCACAGCTGGAAAAGCACTAGTGTCAACTTAAGGGACATTCTAGCTATTCTGTTCTCTCGCACTCCTTCCCTAGTCTCAGCCCAGAGGAGATCTTACTTCTAAGCTCTTCTTGTAAACTCTCTGGGCAGAGAGAAGAGGGTAAGAGCCCCGTGGAAACCAGATCCCAACCTGTAACATATTCATTGACCACACTCTCAAGACACATGATAAGGCTAACGGTTAAAAGGCCAAATGGCAACTTAGAAGTAAGGATCTAGGCTAGACGTGGTGGCTCATGCCTATCATCTCAGCACTTTGGGAACCTGAGGCTGGTAGATCACCTGAGGTCAGGAGTTCGAGACCAGTCTAGCCAACATGGTAAAACCCCATCTCTACTAAAAATAAAAAAATTAACCAGGCACCGGTGGCATGGGCCTGTAATCCCAGCTACTCAGGAGGCTGAGGCAGGAGAATTACTCAAACCCAGGAGGCGGAGTTGCAGTGAGCTTAGATCATGCCACTGCACTCCAGCCTGGGCAATGGAGTGAGACTGTCGGGAAGAAAAAAGAAGTAAGGGTCTAACTACAAGGAATGGATGGAATCTAAGTTGGTGGCTAACATTGTCATTATGTTCAGCTTTCTTACACATGTAATAACTCTCTTAAAATGGATGATTTTCACTTTAATGGAGTTGTGGGCAATTCTCAAACTTCTCAGCCTGATTTAACAGAATGTGCCAGAAAGACAAAGGTCCAAATAAATCTCGGCTCTGCCACTGTGAGCCAGCCTTAGAAAAGTGACCAGATTCTGCTCACTTTGATTTCTTCATCTGTGAAGAGGAGAACGATTCCAAGAGACACTCTGAGAATTCAATGTGAGAAGGGACGTGAAACTTCTGGGACCTTCCACAAATGCTAGTTTCCTTTCCTTAGTCTGTCCGACATCACCCACCAACAGCAGCTTTGCCTCTGGAGCCCGAGCCTCCAAAGCTGCATCTCTTGGTGTTTCCTTCTCCCCCTCCCCCTCACACTCATTGGCTGCACCACAAGCAGCAATCTTCTAGTGGGCGCCACCCATGAACAGACAATTGTCTAACGTGTAACCGATTTTCAAAATACAACTAGGCATTTTTTCTTTGGGTAAAATGTCTATTCTTTGGAAGTTGCTGTAGGTTTAGCCTACTGGAGATGCCCAGCTCTGGGAATTACGTCCTGAAGCTTTAGGTCATTCCCACTCCTAAGGATCCCTGGTGATGATATAAAGGAAATTTTGAAATACAAGTCTGGCATAGTTAAGATGAGGCCAGTTCCAGCACTAACCAGCTCCTCTCCAATGCTGACTCAAACTTGTAGTTTGGTCTCAGAACTGACTGCTTTCCCAAGGATCACAGATAGCATCTGAGAGCACCAGAATGCCATAGATCCCAGCTTCTATTTCCCGATCCCGCCTTCAGATGCTGGGGCCTTCAGATGAGTTCATGAGACTACTTACCACGGTGTTATTATAGCAAAATATTACTGGACGTTTAGATGCTAGGCACTGGACAAATCAATCATGCCCCTATGCAGACATTAAGGTGTGTGCTAGACCTGCATTCATTAAAATGAAGATATATGCCATACATTTCAGTAAAAGCAGCAGCCTTCAAAATCATGTAAGTTTATTTTCATAAAATACAAGTATTTACTCACATGTGTATATGGGCATAGGGAAAAATGTGGAAATGTAAGAATAGTAGTTTCCTAATGTTATAGATGGCTTCTTTTATGTATTTGTGTGTATTTTCTTAACTATGCAAAACTTGTATTTCAAAATTTCTTTTTTAATAGGAAAAAGGTATAATGCTACTTCCCATTTGAGAAAAAAAAAAAATGACCAGTATGTCTCCTTCAATGTAGACACATAAATACCAAGAAAAAATAGACCCTGCCCTCCAGGGGGTATGCTTTGTCACACAAGTAGAGTGACAGCAAAAGAGCTAGATTATGAAACTCCAAGTTTTGGTTCATTCTTTTCATTACGTTCAAGAATGGTGAGTTTATAGAATTAGACTTGTGAAATATACAAGCTAGAAGGCCCTGCGGAGACCAACAGTGCTCAGGTTTTTGGATGGCTGGAGCAGTTGCATGGCTTGCTGGGGTCACACAGCTAACCCAGGACTCTTCTTCTCACTCTTTGTGGTCTCCTGTCCCGGTCCTTCAACCATCATCTTTCAAGGACTCTTTGGCCCAACCTCCTGCACCCCTAGCTTCTACTTGGCCTCTTTTGTGCAGTCATCCACACCCCACGGTAACAAATTTGAGTCAATGCTGGGCCAAAGGGGACCTGCTGTTACCAAAAGGAAAGGAACCCTGACTGGGACCTAGAAGATCCATCTTCTGCTTTATGGGCTGAGCCCTGCCTGGTGACCTAAGCTTGCATGAACCCCAGCTTGTTCCTAACAGCAGTTAACCAAAGCCATTTGACCCAACAAGACCATGGTGAGGA
Organism: Ateles fusciceps; assembly: GCA_036589455.1. NCBI lineage: Eukaryota > Metazoa > Chordata > Mammalia > Primates > Atelidae > Ateles > Ateles fusciceps. The sequence continues at coordinate 7,935,037 of JAZHEH010003061.1, read as the reverse complement.
TCCAAGCAAATGTTATCACTGTGCTTCAGACCAAGTCACGTGCTATGACTGTCAGGTATGTTGAGTGTCGTTATTCAATGGATCTGCTCAAAATGGTCTAACATACTTTTAGCCAAAAAAAAAAAAAAAGCACCCCACTCAAGCCAGATGATGAAGACTTTAATGCTATAAAAATAACAATGAGCTTTAAGAGTAGAAATTGTAACTGATGGCAAGAAAAGCAATTATCAATACAAATTTTATGGCATTTTGAGTCTGAGATCACTCTAAGAGCAATCTCTTCCTTGATGAACGCTGTGTGTGTATACATATATATTACGTATGTGTGTGTATATATATATTTATGTATTTACGTGAACTACCCTTCTCAGAGCTCCTAGAGTGGTTTTTCTGGTTCTCTGTTACAACCTTCATCACATTCTCTTGTGTTGTACTGGTGTAGAGCAATGTAAACAAGACCTGGCCCTTGCCCTCAAGTGAGGAAGCAGAGATCAAACACACAGTTCCGATACAGACATCTCAGGTAAGATTACGTTACTGTGGAAGCTCAGCGTGGATCAATTAATGTAAAATTGGGGGCATCAAGGAAGGCTTCCTAGAACACATGGTGTCTGAGTCTCAAACTGCAGATTTGACTGAGCCACACATGGAAAGAAGTTAGAGGTCCCAGAATTTAGGTATTTCCCTATTCAAATTGAGGCTTTCAACTAATGGAAAGGTTGGGATACATTCTCGAAGCAGGAAGCAGCATTAATTATAACCTGCAGAACTTGGCTACCCTTGAGCGCTATATTTCATGGGCTTTTCAACACAGCTGCTTTCATTTCAGATCCCTCCTAACTCACACTCTGCCACACCTTTGAGGTCTAGCATGTACTAGGATAACGTGGAAGCATTTTCTCTTACGGAAACAAGTGCAGCTCAGGTGGTAGTGCACACTGTCAGTTCCTGCCATCCTGTCTGGACATGAAGAAAGGTCCCTGGGGTTCCACATGACAGAAGGCGTGTCAGAGGGCGTATCAGAAGCAGCCAGGCAGGCACTGACATCCAGGGTGCCTGGCCTGCCTGGAGCTGGCACCTCAGTCCTCCTTTCTCCATCACACTTCTGAGCCATAGTGGGAAAGTGTGTCAGCCATTGCCCATCCATCATGGGGCATTTGTCCAGCATCAAAGCCCCACTGCCTTTCATTGACACTACTTGAGGCATTCCTGGGTTACCAGGGATTTGCTAGCCTATCAGAGCCAGGGAATGGGCAGGCTCTCTGGGGATGATGTGCCATCCAGGAGGGATGCCATTTTGATGAACCTGGAAAGATGAGACTCAACTGCCAGGTCTTCAGGAGGGCACTCCCATCCCCACCCCACCCCATCACACACAAGGACCCATTTCAAAAAAAAAGCAGTGGGACAGAGGGGAGCTAAGAAGTGAAATTCATATTCACAACCTAAAACTCTTGACAGCTCCAGACCCTCACCAAATCTGCCAATACTGCCTCCTCACCAATTCCTTCGACAGCCGTGAGGTGGCGTGTGAACTTCCAGGATGGGCAACCACAATATTTTGGGTCATGTGACCCTGGGCTGGGGTCCTGCTCAGCAACCAATCTGTGCCTGTTTCCAAATGAGAGAAATAGTACCTACCTCCGGGGACTGTCACTAAGTTAAGGCAGATAAGGCATTTAAGGCCATCTAACACAGGGTCTGGCACACAGCAAGCCTGCCACATATGGTAGTTATTATTATTCTCATAAAATTATAAGTTGCTGGGGAATTCTGCTAATAAATTATTGACTACTAAGATTAGGGATTTTTTAAATTATAGTTGTACCTTCTGTTCTTTAAAACTACCTTTGATGTAAACAGGAATTCTAACAATTTAGAAGTTCAGGGAAAGAGTTAAATCAGTAACATATGCATTTGTGCACATTCTTGTTTTGATTTTATTTTCTAAGCCCTCCAAACAACCCCAACAAACCTCTCTTTCTAAGCTACTATTATGTCCTCCCTCGAAAATAAAACACGAAAATTTTTATTAAAAAAGAGATTCATTTTCCTTCGGGCCACAGAGAGACCCAGCTAGCATCACTGCAAGAGATCACATTTGCAGTAACTGAAATGACAGATGCTGTCAGTGAAACTGAAGAGGCCTCATGAGTATTGTTGTGGTTTGGCTAAATGATGATCAGATGAAATATCGTTGGTTGAGTCTTACCGAGGATGTCTTCACATTAGAGCTATTTGCAAAAAAGCGACATGAAGTCAGCATGGGCTTGCTGTTCTTCTCGCTCATGTTTTTCATTTTGATATTATATCATGAACAGCTGTAAGGATAATGTTAATCGTCCCTTCTGGAAACATTCATCACAAGGGTTTATTTATTATTTGGTTTACGTATTTAAAAGTTAAAGCATTTCCAAGCTGTCACCATTAAAGTATTTCTGATATTGCAAAACAGCAATTATTTCTGAGAGGCTCTTCTTCTGATTTCCACGTAGGAAAGAAAATAATGACCAATGTTCTATGGGTTTGGTTAATGAGACTGAAGGGTTCATTGGGAATGGTACTTGTTTTCACTGAGAACCAAAATTTAGGGCATATAAAAATGGAGCTACAGATTCGGAGACGGTTTGGACAATTGACTTGGGAGTTATTGGTAAGACAGAAGTTCTGTAGGTTTCGAAACACTAAAAGAATAATATCTTAGTCATATAGGACTTTGCAAAGCATATTCTATTTTTAATCTTAACTTTCCAGTTGTCCTGTAAATTAAGCATTTGTAAATACTACAAACTCAGCTGATAAAGAAACTGACAGTTTTTATGGCTTGTACAAGATCAGACAGGTTTTTGTCTGTTTCTTTGTTTTGAGACAGAGTTTCACTCTTATTGCCCAGGCTGGAGTGCAATGGTGTGTGGTCTCAGCTCACTGCAACCTCCACCTCTTGGGTCCAAGCAATTCTCCTGCCTCAGCCTCCCTAGTAGCTGGGATTACAGCCTTGCGCCACCACACCCGCCTCATCTTTGTATTTTTAGTAGAGACAGGTTTCATCATGTTGGCCAGGCTGATCTCAAACTTCTGACCTCAGGTGATCCACTCGACTCAGCCTCCCAAAGTGCTAGATTACAGGCATGAGCCACCGCACCTAGCCTAGCCAGTTAATTTTTAAAAATAATAATTGATATACCAGACATTGTGCTATATTACGCAGAGCTTCCACTAAGCCAGACTGTGCGAGTTAGGAAGGAGAAGGCAGCTCCAGGCCTCTTGGCTCGACAAGCTGAGAATAGGCTGCATTTCAGCACCCTCACCCCCAACAGCGAGGCAGCTCAGCACAGGGCATAGGCAGTCCAACCACACAAGGAAAACCCAGTGCTAGACCTTGGGAATACAGCAATAGACCAAAAAGAGCAGAGTCTTAGACTTTAGCGATTCATACTCATCCAACTTTAAAAAAAAAAAAGTCACACCGAACAGATACACCTATTTTGGATACCATGGCCAATGTGTTCTCTTCTATGTCTTTTTTTCTGATTATGTGTATTTGGGCGAGGTGGGGGGATCATTGTGTATGCATGTTTGTGGCTTACACAACTGCAATTTATTTTCTTACTCTAGAGGCTGAAAAGTCCAAGACCACGGTGATGGCTGGTTGTGTTCTTCTGAGAACCTCTCTCCTTGGCCTGTAGATAGCTGTCTTCTAGTGTCTTCATATCATCTTTCCTCTGTGCGTGTCTTGCCCTAATTTGCTCTTTATTTTTGAATTTTTAACCTTTGTTTTATAACTGAGACATAATTTTATGTGCTTTGAGTCTGCAGTGTGAAATTTCAATACACATGGACACCGTATAATCATTCACATCAGGGTAGTGTGGCCATCACCTCAACCCTTGATCATCTCTTTATGGTGGTAACTTTCAAGACCCTCTCCTTCTAGCTCTCAGTCTAGGCTTCTCTTGATTCTGTGGGCTGGGAGAGATTCTCTGCTTCCCCTCAAGTTCTAGTTAATTTAGGGTGGTATTCCGCTCTTTGAATACGTTCTAGCGGTACTTTTGTTGGGGATGGGGGAGTAATGGTCGTCCACCATGTTGCTGACATCATCCTCTGATTGTATGTTGAAATTTAACTTTCTCAGTTATAGTTTAATGAATAAAACCCAACCGGACTGTGAATGTGCAGCAAAGTCTCATTACCACTGCCCAGCCTCTTCTTGGTACTCCATGCCAAGTATTGCCTTTGCTACTTGAAAATGCACCAGAAGAGGCAGTTCTACATTTCTCAGTTCCAAAGAAAACCTCACCAAATCTTCCTTTCCTCCACAGTAAACTGTAACATGTATAAAGCGTGAAAAAAACAATCTTCCCATCCCATATGGACTTCAAAAGAAATTTTATTGTGCAAATTTTAAGAGACATGGTAAACAGCACATTATGAAATTTGTTACTACAGAGCAGTACTTTTAAGAAAATCGATTCTTTTTAAAGACCCATTTGACTGAACTTCCTAATTTTATCTTTAAAAATGAGATTCATGGGTGTTGAGAGTCTAGGATTTTCCCCAAGACACAATAAGGAAATGTAAGAATGCTGAAGGAATTCAAGGCATGACTTTGTGGAAACTGGGTTGGGATCATCTCAAAGGAACAATAAAGGATGTTCTATCCCCCATGACTCTGCTTCTCCTAGTTTGGGTTCCTTTGAAGTTCTAATGGTGGGGGTTGTCCTTGGAGGGGCTCCACTGCATGTGCCATTGTTCCCCACTCCCTGATCACAGTGATGGAGTTATTTGCTTCCCTAGAGCCTGGAAAGAAAGCCATCCCTCCTTTCAATAGTACCCTGATGCTTTGATCTGGGGCAGGGCCAGAGGAAACCTCCCATGAGACAGGGTGGCCAGCAAAGCTGGGTTTCCAAATTCCAGAGACCCTATTTAGAAGGCATTTCCATGCTGCTGCTACCTGAAGCACCTCCTCCTCATTTGCTCTGGGAGACCTGATCTGCCTCATGTGTGGCCTTAAAGTGAAACCAAGCGATGGAGGTGAACGGTTCTCCAGTCCAATACACATGTGTCCAAATGCACAATAACCTGTTTGGTCACTGACTAATTGGCCCATGCACAGGCTGGAGGGTAGCAAGGTGTGAAGAAAAGAGCTGGAGCTTTAGAGCCAACCTGACTCATCATCTCCCAGAGTCAAGACCTTGGACGAGACACCCAGCTCTCGTGAGGCTTGGTTTCCTCCAAGGTAGAAGAGAGAGGATAGCACCTGCTTCAGATAAAGTAAAATGGAACAGTAACAAAAGCTTGCCCTGCATGGTTCTTAGAAGGTTTAAGTTCGTAACTGTCAAGTCCCAGCCAGTTCCCAGCTAAACAATTCGTAACTATGGTTATCACCGTCTCAGCTCTTGCTCTGGGATTTCTCTGACAATTTTCTAGTATCTAGGGCTGGTTTCTATCAAGAAACAAAGGATTTCCTGTCTACCTCTTCGTTCTCACCACTCTGAGCTTCCCACCGAGAGGAGACCTCAGAAACAGGCCCTTTCATGGTGCTTCTTTGTCCCGTCATAGGGTCAGACAGCATGGGCACCATTGCAGAGGCAGGTGTCGCACGCAAGAGCAGCGACACAATTCACTTTTCTTGTGTCTGGAAACTTTTTCTGCAAGTCACCTCCTTGATATAACAGTACTCCTCCCGATCCCCCCACCCCACCCTTTTCCACCCTTTTCTCTTGGTTTGTTTGTTTATCCCTAAAGCAGTGAGCAGGTTGATTGGTTTGTCTGTTTTTCTAAAGGGAGAGTCTTCACAGTTGCAGTGGCTGAAAAGGTCTGTTAAAGAGTTTGTGTGGCCTTAGAGAGGCTGCCCCTCTCTGCAGCTGGGCATGGTCTACACGGGCAGCCTGAGCCCCACCGAGAGCCCTGCGCATGCACGCATACACACACACACTGCACGCACACACACATGCACCTGCACACGAGCTGAGGCTCACTTGTAACTCTTTCACCTCAGTCTTCACCCCGTCTCACATTCTGCTGCCGGGGTCTGGGCCCTTCTGTAGGACCCCACCTCTCCCTCTCTCTGCTTCACACTGACTCATGCACACTCCCCTCCTTGGTTCGTCCTCTCCTTTTCCTCCTCACAGCTCTCTGCCTTCTGCTTTTCCCTGGGTCCTTTCTAGGCTCTGTGTCCTCGCTGGGCCTCAGTTTTGCCCTGGCCAAGCCTTTTCCCTGCCCCCAACCCCTTATTCTCCTACACAATCAAAATTCCAAACCCCTCAAGCTTGGGGCAGTGAGGAAGGGAATGCAGTCCTGAGATCCAAAGCAATTAGGGGGCTCGTTTTGCCGTCCAAGAAAGTGCCAATGGCTCAGCTTAAAGCAGGCCTTGGTCTGCAGGCTCCCCCTTCCCCCCGCAACCCTCCCCCAACCCCTCTCCTTCTCCCCCTCTCCCCCCACACTATCAATTAGCAGCAATGCAGAGCTAAACACCACTGTTCAGGGGAGAAGCCTTTCTAACTGGAAATCATTAGCTTTTTACCTTATTTTTTTTTTTTAATAAATCATGGTCCAAATAACCAAATAATGAATCTCTCATTAAGCTGCGTAATCAATCTTCATAACCCATGGAAATACACCCTGGAAAGATTGCCTTTTACTGCTGTTGAAAACCTCAGTTTCATCAAATAAAGGAACAAATTGCCATTCAGGAAATTATTCTTGGGCTAAAATATGCAATCAACACTTAGCTTCCCACCTGCACAGTCCTAGAATGCACGTGGGGTAATGACATTTGACACGGGGCCTGTTACACTCCTGACCCAGGAGAAGGGTTTTCTTATTTTTAATTTGTAATGTCTGGCAAGATTCCCAAAGTAATTTTCAATTAAAGTTCCTGGTACTTGTCAAGCTCAAAGACATTGCCCAAAAGATGGAATAACTTCATTAGAGGGAGACACATTCACTTTGTCAAGTATTTCAGCAGAGTGTGCAAATACTATGCTTTTTCCTTGTCCACACTCTATGAGTCGACAAAACAAAGTCATTTTCTGTCTCCTTTCCTCTAAATGGACACAAACTTAGGGGGAAAGGACTGTCTACTTCATAATCCGTCAGTGTCATCCCTGTCATTTTGAGGGGTGTCTCCTTCTTCCCTATTTTAGCTGTATTTGTTCATTCCCTTAGCTGACTCTACTTCCCCAGATGGTTTACAGGCAGGCATTTGAACCCAAATTCAGCCCATCAGAGTCCTCCAAAATGATTCACACTGGATTTAGGAAAAAAGGTCTTTATTCTCTGTCATGTTGCTGTTAATATTGTTTCAGAACTTCTCTGGAAGAAATCCATGGACGGAATCAAGCCAGTATGCAGGGTAGAATCTGGAGTAGAGAGCTCTGAGCATATTTGAGTCCTTGTTTTCAGCTGTCCAGTAAGTCAGCTGTTACCGTGTGCTTTTCACGGCAAGTTATGTGAACAGATACTTGTCTCTTATTTGACTTAAGTTTATGCAGATAGAATTTCTGTAGTTGCTACAAGTACTCTGACTTCTATTGATAAGCAATGCCAAAGTAAGGATTTGTCAGAGTAAAGCAATTTAAATGTTAAAAACACGTTGCAGATATTTTTATGTTTTATTGATTCAGACCGTAACAATATGTCTTCTGTGGGCCAGACAACTGAGGTACAAAGAAAATATGTGTTACAGACTCAAGGGGCTCACAGATTGGTAAGAAATACAGAAACATTACTCCCATTGTTATAGCAAAGGTTAACAGAATCATATAAAATGCAATGAGTGATTAGCTGCACCTAGGGCATTCTGGAGGGCTTTGTGTAGGAGGCAGCATTTGCTGACTCTGAAAGGGAAAATATAATTCCAATGGGTAGAAATGGTGTAAGGACATTCCAGGTGTTCAGAGCATGTGCTAAGCATCAGAGGCCCAGACACACGTGTCATTTCTTAGGAGCATCCAATATTTCAATGTGAATATTGCCCTGGTGCCTGGAGGAGAGGAGAGAGGTGCTAAGAGATGAACAAGAGAAGGTGGATTGGGACTGATGGTTGAGAACATCAGGATAAATAGCTAATGCATGCTGGGCTTAATACCTAGGTGATGGGTTGATAGGTGCAGCAAACCACCATGGCACACGTTTACCTAAGTAACAAACCTGCACATCCTGCACATGGACCCTGGAACTCTAAAAAAGTGACAGCATCATTTCTTGTCAAGCAGCCACAACCAGGTCTGTGTTTGAGAATTTACATTTTAAGAATAGTCAAGCAAGTGAATGAATTATTAGAAATAAATGACTAGAAACAAGATGGCCCATAGAGTCCTGTTGTAATCGTATCAAGCACTTACATGGGCATAAAGTAGGGTCGTGGACATGGGAACAAATGAGAAAGAATACAACTGAAAAAAGTTGTCAGAGGCAGAATCACTGGAATGTGGCCATAATACAAAGTGCATAGTGGCAAGTAGGGAACTTGCTAACAGCTAAGAGAGCCTCCGAAATTCTAGCTGGAGTGGCTGAGTAGGTAGTGATGCTGAGAACTGGAAAGAGAAACACAGGAGGGAAAACAAACCTGAGTGTAGAATTAGGAGTCAAGAAATTGGGTCTGATCTGAACTCTTCCATCAACCAAGTATCTGGCCTTGGATACACTGGTTAACTCAAGTTTTCTTAACTGTCAATTGGAAGGCTAGGAAACTTCATCCCTATGTTCTTTTGTAACAAATAGTGTGTGGTTCAAAAGACAGTATGAGCAGGACAGGTCTGACAAAGTACAAGAATCAAAAGCACAAAGTCAAGCAGGGCATGACTGAAAGTCCTGAAATGAGCTGCAAACTCATGGATAAAAGGTCTCATTGATCTTGCTGCACCCAGAGGCAATACCCCAGAGTAAAGGGCACCTGGGTTTCGGACGCATGTACTATGTCTTCGGAGGAGCACTCTTCACAGAATTTCATCTTTGTGTTCATTATACCTTGAAGGTCTGCAAGGAACCACCCTCCTCTGTAGATCTGATCTACGCCTAAGATGGTGATGCAAAGAACTGGGCAAACAAGATCATACTTGGTAAAGGACGGTGGAACAACTGATGATCTGTGGAGGATAGGCAGAATTAAATTCACACTTTACACTAGACACAAAACTAGTTCCAGATGGACCAAGGACCGGAATGTGAAAAGCAAGACTTGTAGGATCAAATACATGAAAGTATCTTTATAACCCTAGGACAGGGATGGACTTCAACATTTTAAAAGATAGTTTTAGACTTACAGAGAGATTGCAAAAATGGTACAAAGAGTTCCTTTATATTCTTCACCCAGTTTCCTTTCAATCTAACATCTGATTTGGTGCCATGGTATAATTAACAAAATTAAAAATTGGTATTGGTACAATACTATAACTATAGGTTTTATTAAAGAATTTTAAGACATACAAAAAATCCCCTAAGCATAAAGACTGGTAAATTCAACCACATTAAAACTAAGAATTTCCTCACAAATGATACCACAAAGAAAGGTAAAGGAGAGGCAGGAAGACCACTCGCGCCCGGGAGTTTGAGACCAGCCTAGGCAACACAGCAGGACTCTGTCACTACAAAAAGTTATGAAAAAATATATGTGTGTGTGTGCGTGCACGCGTGTGTATGTGTGTGTGCGCGCGCGTGTGTGTATGTACTTAGCCAGACATGGCGTCTTGCTCCTGTCGTCCTATCTCCTTTAGATGCTAAGGCACCAGAATCACATGATCGCAGGAGTTTGAGGATGTACTTAACTGTGATCGCACCACTGCACTCAAGCCTCAGCAACAGAATGAGAGCCTGTCTCAAAAAAAAAAAAAAGTTTTAAGGTAAAAGAGAAAAAACAAATTGGATATGAGTATTTGCAACATATATAAAAAATGAAGGATTTGAATTAAAACAGAAGAAGGGTAATAAAATTCCTACAAATTATTTTTTTTTTTTTTTTTTTGAGACAAGTCTCACTCAGTCACCAGGCGCCAGGCTGGAGTGCAGTGGCGCGACCTTGGCTCACTGCAACCTCCGCTGCCCAGGTTCAAGCATTCTCCTGCCTTAGCCTCCCGAGTAGCTGGGACTACAGGCGCGCGCCACCACGCCCAGCTAATTTTTTTGTATTTTTAGTAGAGACGGGGTTTCACCATGTTGACCAGGACGGTCTCGATCTCTTGACCTCGTGATCCGCCCGCCTCGGCCTCCCAAAGTGCTGGGATTACAACAAATTATTAAGAGAAAGACAACCCACAAGAAAAATAGGCAGAAGATATAAACAGGCATTTCACAGAAAAAAGGGAAACATGTGAAGGGCCAACAAACATAAAAGACTGCTTAATAATGATGGTCAGGGAAGTGCAAATTAAGACCTGGAGACTAACAGCAGCAAGTTATGGAGAAGATGTGTATCCAAATACATAGCTGGTTAGAGTGTAAATCGATACCATCCAATTAGAAGGATGAGACATCAGCAGGTAGAGTTGGCCAATACCGTGCCAGAGCCTTGTCACTCAAAGTGAGGTCTGTGGATTCACAGCATTGCTATCCCTTCCAGGACTCCTCCCAAACTAACTGAACCAGAATCTGCATTGTAATGAGATCCCAGCTGATCCACATACACACTAAAGTTTGAGAAGCCCTGGTCTAGAGAAATGCTTGCTCACATATGGCAGGAGATGTGTCAGAGGATGTTCGTGGCCCTGTTCACAATGATTAAAAAGCAAAAATAACACCAATGCCCGCTGACAGTAAACAGATGAATAAATTGTGTATAGTTACACAATGGAATATCATCCAGCTCTGAAAATGAGTCAACTCCTCTTTAGTGTGATAAGGATGAACCTTAGCAACAAAATATCACTGGAAAATAAAAAGTCAGCCATGAAGGAGCACACGCAGCATGGTACCATGCAGTACAGCACAAACTCAAGCAAAACCAAGTAATACATTGTCCAGGAATCCATCTCTACTTCCAAAAACTTCTTCTCTCAAATGGGAAGACAGTTATAAACAAAACACCTGACACTGCTGACTCTGGTGGCAAAGCGCAGGGATGAAGAGGTGCTACGTGCACCGGGTATGGGCAGTAATGGAGCCCTTCGGTGGAGGCAGGCAAGCTCACCGGTGTTTGATTATTGTGATTTTCAATTTATCTACTAATATTATTTCTATTCTCATTATATAGTATTACTTAATTTAAAAATCATTAAAAAAAAAAAAACTCCCAATGTTCAAGCATTCACAGCAGCCAGAATTATTGATTTGAGCATGAAAGAGTTGGAGTCTAATGCAAAGGGGAAGAAGAAGATACGAAAGAAAGAGTACACCAGAGGCGGTAACAGTGAAAGCAGAGACACATTATTAGAGACACAGAACTGCTGTCAAAGGGCTGAGAGCCCAGGCTATCGACACAAGGACAGGGGGAAGAGGGCCACCGACAGAGGAAAAGCCAGTGTGATGCTCAGAATGATGTCTCTACATTTGGAATTAATTAGATGACAAAGCGTGAAGGACTCACTCAATGACACAGCAGAAAAGTCAGTCATGTGTAGTGAGAACAGAGATTCTCAAACTTGGTAGCCCACAGGAATCATCTGGGGAGTTTTTAAAAATCCAGCCTCCTAGGTTCCACCACAGAGATGCAGAATCAATTGTCATGGGATGCAGCTGTTATATTGGAAGCTTTAAAAGCTCCCTCAGATGATTCTACTGTGCAACACTTTCTTTCATTATTTTTAAAACAACTTTCAAAAGCACCTACGTTGGGTTACACAGTTACCAGTTCATAACGCCTGAGGCAAAAAGTAAGTGTGTGTGAATCCCTGAAAGTGTGGGATACAACCCGAACAGATTGCCTAAGAATACATGAAAACACACAACAGAATAGCAGGAGGTGTGCCAGCCCAGGACATGAGGACACAATGCAGTTATTAGCGTGTCCCAGGAGTGACAATATCCCTTCCTTTTTGATCAACAGCTATTTCACAAAAGGATTTCTCAGCACTGGCACTATTGACATTTTGGGCCAAGTGATTCTTTGTTGTGGGGGAGAAGCCTATGCACAGTCAGATGTTTCGAAGTACCCCTGGGCCCTTACCCACTGGTCACCTGTAACCTTCCCAGCTGCGACAACCCAAAATGTCTGCACACATTGACAGATCTGTTGCCCACAGAGCCATCCAGCTGGATAATGATGCCATCTCCCCTTGCAGGCTGAGCTCATCTTCAGATGTGATTTTTTCTTGCATCCCCCTCATACTTTGGAGGCCAGGAGAACAGGAGAAGGGGATAAAAACCATAGCATCCCCCCTAAACCACAGAATCACAATTACAATGAGCCTTCTCCTTTCCAGCCCCATCTCTCCTTGGGGGTTGGGTGAAAAGGGACTGGTTGGTTGTGACAGGCTGGCCCAGGCCCTTCTCAGTAAGACCTAGTGGGTGGTTTGACTGCAGTTTTGGGGGGCTTTGATTGGGAGGTAGTAATGGCTCTTTGCCTCCAGTCTGGGGCCTCGGTGACCATTTCTACAGAAACAAGGAAAGTACATCTACATATCCTGTTACCAAGGTAGTTTTTAAAGTGTGTTCAAGGTCCTTGCACCAGGCATGTTTGAGTACAGGCGTTGCACAAGTTAGCCTGATATATTAACCTGTCTGCGAAGGAGCCTGTGTGCTTCTAATTGTTGTAAAATAAACACAAGTCTCTGAATTTGGGGGTGGCTGGGCTTTGTCAGGACCCAGGCTGGTCTTGCCCATGTTACCCTCAGCTCTGAAAAATTAACAGAAGGCCTAAAATATGAAACTTTCCTCTCAGTAGAAAGAAACACAGTAAATTTGAACTTGAAGACTTTTCTCAAATTCAATAGCAAAACTATTTATTGCGTTGCCTGTGAAAAGTAGAGAAGCCGAGTCCCTTGCCCTCTACCTGCTTCCACTTTCACATATGTGCACAGATAAAGCAATCCCCCATTGATAGGAAGGCCCTAGGCAATTGCAAATGTGAACAGAGTTCAGAAGTAGTGAGATGCACTGGCCAAGGGCGGGAGAAGTCAGCCCAAGCCAGAGAGGCTGGGGTTGTGGGGACTATCGTGGTGAAGCTATGAGCTGGGCCTTGGAGGGCCAGTGACAGTTGGAAGAGATGAGGAGAGGAAAGAAGGCATTTTGGGGCAGGCTGGCAGAGCTTCGTTTCAAAACTTCTATTGTTCCAAAAATGTCCACTGTAGGTAGTTGGGTTTTTTTTTTTTAATCCAAGATCCAATTAAGATGCACACATTGTATTAGGTTCTCACATGTCTTAACTCTCCCTTAATCTAGACAGCCTCCCTATCTGGCAGGCATTTTTAAGAGGAATTAAGTTTAACAGGAAGAAGTCTGGGCCCACCGGGTGAATAGGGTTAAGAGATAGCAAGTGACTAGGTGGCTATTCAGATATGCTGCAGAACCTGCTAGGATTTAGAGCCCTGCAAATATCCCAAGTCAGCATCCACCTTGCAGCAAAGTTTTAGAACCCATAAGACAAAAAGAACATAGAAATCATCTGGTTTAAATCCTTGATTTCACAGAAGAGCTGCCTGAAATCCTTTCTTGAACAAGATGGGAAGTCAACCAATCACTTTACAGATGAGAAAACTGAAGACAACATGACTTGCCTATTAGCACTTCCCTGAAAGGAGGCAGAGCCTGTATTAAAACCTCTTGTCTCCTTGGTCAGCTCTGTGTCTCCCGACTCCCATCTAGGACTCTCTTCAGGCACCATGCAGGGAGAGAAGGAGATGCGTCCCTGCCCCCTGCTTCACAGCATGACCAGGATGGCAGATGTGACTCAGAAGACACTCATTCCCTTCAGGGCCAAGCTGGGTGGATTAACAGCTGAGGAGGCTGCTGCAGCTGCCTGAAGGCTCCCATGAGGACAGAGGACTGCGCCAGAAACGCTTCTGAGGCGTCCCATGTACCAGGCCACATACACGTGGCCTGCAGTTTCCATTGGCAGGCTGCACTACTCCAAAATCTCAGATAATTGACTTTGGACAGAGATTTATGTGGATTTTTTTTTTCCTTGCCCAGAAAGGCAATCGGGTCCCAGAGAAAGAAGAACTCCAGTCAGCTGCAGACCATACAATCCTTATCGGCCTCAAACAACAGAACATTTCTCAGAAATATCACTGGGGGCTCAGGCCACAGCAGTATTACGAAGCAGCCTCTTCCACCGTCTTTCATACCTTCTCTCTGGCCTCTCTGTACAGATCCCTGCCACCGCCCAAGACATCCAGAATTTCTTTTCTGCACATGGCCTCTCCAAGGTAGCGTCAAAGCTACTAAATGATCTTTTGCTTTCTCCCATCTGACTCCCATCAGCTCCATTTTTTGCTCTCTCCAAATTGTTTGAGAGAGGGTGTTGGGAACGAACTGAGATATAAGTAAGTCACTGGTAGAGTGATTTGTGTTCTTGAAGAAAACCTCAGGGGAACAAGTTCTTTGAGCCTAAAGGCACTAGAGAGATGAGCCAGCACAGTCAGTCAACCTGTGTTCAGTAAAGCCCTCAGGTCCCGCAGATGTGTTCCCAAGGCTGCCACCAGGCTGAGAGGGCTCTCAGGTGGTCAGAGAGTTCTGCCTTACTTCTATCCCATCACCTCTGCTTTTATCAAAGTTATGTAGCAAGGTTCCAACCATGATTTCTCTTCAGAGCATTTTACTTTTCAAACAAAACTTTTAAAACCAGTGATCAATGCTATTATATGAATGAACCTGGAAGAAGCCACACCCAACAGACCACAGGTCATGATTCCATTTTTACAAAATGTCTGGGATAGACAAATTCATCGACACAGAAAGTAGATGGGTGGTTACCACGGGTCAGGGGCAATGGGGAATTCAGAGTGACTAGTCATGGATACAGAGTTGCTTTTAGAGTTCATCAAAATGCCTTAGATTTGGACAGTACTGATAGTTGCAGAACCCTGAAAACATACTAAAAAACTATAAATTGTATACTTTAAATGGCTGAATTTTATAGTATGTGAATTACATCTCAATTTATTTTAAGAAAATCATTTTATTGTAGGATTTAAGAAAAAAAAAATAAACAGTGACCTAATCCAATCCTACCCCTTTTCAGCTGAGAAAACAGGTCTCAGAAACATGAGAAAGATGAAGAGACCTACTTTAGACATGCACCTCTGAAAGGAACAAAGCCCAAAGTCATCTGGGCCACTAATCACATCCCAGGCTTCATGGGAGATTTCAAGAAGCAGCGAAAGAAGATGCCTGTATCCCCTCAAAGCACATGAAAGAACCAACAGCTTGTACTGCCTCCATGGAAGGCCAGCCCTGAACGGGCAGAACAATGGCTCCACCCATGTCCCTCCTGTATGGTAGCTCCATCTGACAAAGGCAACTTGACTAGAGCATACCCTGAGAATGACCCTGTATGACAGATACACCTGAATGTATGTTCAGAGTTCCAAGCTAGGAATCCAGGAGTGGCCAATCCAGAAATCTATTCCTCATCTATGAGAACATCTGAGCCCCCTGCCCGTTCCATCCCATGAAGCAAATGCCACACAGGGCATCAAGGCCCTATGTTTTCAGTTAAATGCAGGTTGCCAGGTGGAGGTTGTTAGAGCGAGGGTGTTAAATGAAAATGCTACATAAACTGCATGCCTTATTGCAAGCAGTGGTGGTTTTCCTGCCAGCAGACAGCCATCAGACTCTGCCCCCAATAAAACCCCATGTCTCATTTGCTGACTCTGGGTCTCTTCTTTGGCCTCTTCAATCTGGTGCCTTCCCCATTGGAGTTGATAGGGTTTAGGCACAACACCGGCCTCCTGTAATTTTACTCATGAAATACAAAGACAGTGCTGTAGTGGCTCACAGACCCCCTGGATTAGAACAGACTGTGCCTCCCCCTCAAGCGATTGTACAGGTTTGTGCCCAGCTGGAGGAGCAAGAGAGGGGCCTTTGCTCCATTCACCAAGCCTTGGCCTGACTGCAGAACTCTCCCCCACTGTAAAGTTGCGCTCCTTCCCTAGGAAATGGGGTAGATAACAAGGCCTTTGGAAAACTGAAGTTAACAGATATACAGTTCCCAAGCAGGCAGTAGTATTTTTATTACCATGAGGAGATGCTTCAAAAGAGCCGCACTGCCCAAGGGCCATGTTCTATTTTTGCAGTGACCACCTCTCAGGTAGAGATTTAGTAATGTATGGTAGAAATGTCCTAGATCCATGCCTAAAAGACAAAGGGCTGGGACAGGAGAACTTTCACAGAACATTGTAACTTGTCTCAAGATACACAAGTTACATTTTCAAAACAGAATCAAATAACCTCTCTTCCCCATCTTTCTGCCTTAATTTGTTTTAAGGCTGTGGCAGAAGAACTGAGGCAAAAGGAAAAGTCTGATAATCCAGATTCCTCAAGTAAGGCTGAGGGTCTAGAGATGGTGCAGTGATGGAGTGTGTGTGTGTGTGGTGGGGGGTTACCTTGAACCCAGCCCTGCCAGCTCCCCTGGCAGCACACATGTGTCCTGGAGCTAACAGAGAAGCCTGACCTCATAAATCAGCACCAAGGCAACTGAGGGTGTTGGGTCAGGCCAATTCAGCACTGCTCTGTGGCTCAACGGGAATGGCTTGGGGCCCCAGAGGCTCATGGAGAGTGGGGAGGGTAACCATGCTGCCTGTCTTAGGCAGCAGAAACCAGGCTGCAGAGTGGAACCCAGAGGAACAGAAGCCAGCAGTAAGTGGCAGCCTTTACTGATTCAGGAGGTCAGGTAAGACCAAGTGCTACCTGAACTACTGAGAGGGGAAGCTGCATCACGATTAGGGGATCTGCAAGGTATTGCTAGAAACCGGATTTTTCTTCTCACAAGCAAGTAGGGGTTGGGAGTCAATAGGAAGTGAGCATTCATGCTGATGGAACCTCATGCACATTCACAGCCCGCCAGGACCTAAGGACATTGAGGTTATCTGCCATCAACACTTCACTTAGAGCTGAGGGAGGACTCAAATTGGAGGAATCAGATGGTAGGAATAACAGAGCATGGAAAATTCAGAACGTCACTCAGAGAAGGCTTCAAGACAGTGATGCTTAAGCTGGTGTTGTAAACATGGGAAGACATGCTCAACAAAGCAAAGTGTAGAAGAAAGGCCCAGAGTTGAGGTTCTGTGTGGGCAACAAGGAGGTGCTACATGGTTGGGCAGAGAAATGGTCTGGGTTCCCGAGTTGGCTGATGGTGGTGGGAACAAACAGACAGAGATGAACTTGACCTTCCCCTGGCCACCGCTAGGACCATGTCTGAGAGGCTATGACAGGGAGTCACAGAAGTGGAAGCTTCTACTAAACTCTTACCTGAGGTCTCCAGAAACTTGAAGTGAAGAACAATAGCCTCCATCCAAATCCACACAGTTTTAACCTAAATTCTAGACAGTTGAATGGAAGCATTTATTCACAATGAGGTATCTAATTAAAATGCACTCATCTGAAGGAATTTCCCCTAAGGCAATGTGGATGTAGCTCAAACTTCCTAATTCAAAGTACACACCAAGCAATTCTCGGGCAAGGCCCACATGTTCTAGCTCCTGACAATCTCATTTTCCTGCAAATGTCAACAGGGAGGAGGAAAGAGGACTAAGGGCATTTTCAGGTATCTCCTATGTGTTTCCTGAATAAAGGGAAAAACACTAGGCTCAGATTCCACTGGCAGCTTCACACCATCAATTATGAAGCCTGTCTGTAGGGAGCACTCATATCATGACAGGGAATAAGCCACCTGGGCCCTCATTAGCTGAAGAAAAGAGGACTCTTGTGAAATAAAACCTGTATCCCCATTTGGGAGTTGGGGATGTGGAGAAAATCTACACTGGCTACCCTGGCTGTCATTTAGTTAGCGTCAGTTTTCAGTCATTTTGTAACAATTTTCACTCTGATATTTACAAAAGCCCCCAAATTCCCAAGTAATTTACGTGACACAATCACCTATGAAGTTCCAAAGAGAAAATGTTTCTTTTACCACTGGGGTAGACAGTCAAAAGAATTCATGTCTCAGGTTAGAAATAACTGCAGAGTTTTGCCCAGGTTGAGAAAGATGGAGCATCCCCTTCTCATGACAGCCAGTGTCAAGGCTGCAGCCAGGGAAAGACCATCAGCTGCAGCTTAAGCCTCCGGAGGACGGGAACTGTCTTCTGTTCATTGAGGGTAGACCCTCCAGTGCCTACCATGTGCCTGGCCCGTGAGAGTTGCTCAACACGTCGTCACTCGATTTATGAGCAAATAAAAGGTTGTGGTGCAGTACTATTTTCAGATGCATATACAGTATGTCGGGCCATATATAAAATATATTTGGTGACTTGAATGTGTTGAGTGCATAACAAACTTGGAGTATGCAAGTAGTGGCATGTGTCCCTCTGCCCAGGAAGGATGCAAATCAATTTCCATTTCAAAATGTCACCTTGAATGACTGCTTGAACATGGAGTTATAACATTTGTAGCCACAAAAATTTAGAACTCCAGGCACATGTCTGAGGCATTAGCTAAGAAGTGATAGCTGTCTGTAACATACCAAGGATTCATTTGAGACACTGGCTCTCAGACAATTCAAGGACATGGAAATGGGGTGCTGTTAGGATCCCCAAACTCTACCCGTATGATGAGTTCAATCTGTACCATCTAATAAGATAGCCAGTGACCACATGCAGCTACTGGGCACTGGAAATGTTGCTAGCCCAGATGGAGACGTGCTGCAGATTTAAGGGCACGCCACATAACAGAGTCATCGCATGAAAAATGAACTTAAAATACCTTACTAATAAATGCTTTATGTTGACTGTAAGCTAAAATTATAAAATTGTGGATATAGTAGGTTTAATGATATTTTTAAAAGTAATTTCACCTGTTTTACTTTTTAATGAGGCCACTAGAAAACTTAAAATGTGATTCACAACAGTCAAAAGGTAGAAGCAAATGAAATGTCCATTGACAGATGAATGGATAAACGGAGATATACAGGCCGTAGAATATGAGTCAACCTTTAAACGGAAATTCTGACACATACTACAATGTGGATAAACCTTAAAGACATCAGGCCAAGTGAAATAAGCCAGTCACAAAAGGACAAACACTGCACGATTTCACTTACACGAGGCACCTAAAGCAGTCAAATTGATGGAGACGGAAAATAGGCTGCCGTTTGCCAGAGGCTAAAGGGAGCGAAGAGTTTTTGTTTAACGGATACATAGTTTCAGTTTGGAAAAAAAAGTTCTGGGGTTGGATGGTGGTGATGGTTGCACAATGTACATGTACTTACTGCCAACTGTACACTTACAATTAATTACGATGGTAAACTTTATATGTGTTTTATAATAAGTAAAATAAAAACACAATTGAGAAGACTTTTAGCGAGCTCCAAAAATGAAAAAAATTCTTTCCTTTACAAAATTTGTGGTTTCCAAGTCCAAAATATTACTTCATCGTTCTCAAGCGTCAACTCAGGAATTTGTCTACATTAAAGGGAACTGCTCATCGATTACACAGCACCCTGTTCTAGAGCACAGCAAAGGGATTCCAAGGTCCGTGGCAGAGTCTGCGTTCCTGGGCGTGACTGGGCATGAGCCGACATGAGTGGACACCGCTGATTTGGGGCTGAGAAAGAACTGCAGCTGTTTGCAGGATCTACTAAGAGAAAGGAGAGAGATGCGAACAAGGCATTTGCCACATGGGCCCATCCCTACCAAATCTCTCAGGACTCCAGAGAGAAAGCAGTTAGGGCAAAAGGAAAGAGGGTGTTGTATAGAGTAACTGGGTGAAACAGCAACACTAAGGCTGCTTTGGGATCCAGGTGACAAACAGCATACAGCAGGAGAGACATCTATTGTCCCTCCACTTAGGCACCGAAGCCCTGGGAGGGGTGGCTGTGGGAACAGAATCTACTCTGGGCATAGAGGCTGGTGTTCCCACCGACTCAGGGGCAGGGGAGGGAAGAACATGGCAGGAGACACATGGGGACCACAGACAGCAGGCTGGTTCATGGCCACATAGGAGGCTTCTCTTGGCACAATGAGAAATATCTGGAGAGGTTTTGTAGGGGACTGGAAAACTTGAATATACGGGGGAATGTAAACAGGAACTTCATTATTGACATTAATGTCATCTACTTTGTCCTCAGACTGGTAGTGCCCAGGAGAGGGGTTATATCACATGTGTGCTCTGAAGGTGCCCTAGTTTTTCTCTAGAGGCAAAAGTATGCCATAAATGCCAGAGAATAGTTTGGCAAAATTAAGTTTCTTGAGCAAACAGAAATCCAGAGGCAGGATGATTTAATTCAGTTTGAAAGTACCATGATGAATAACAAGGAGGAAATCATTCCGAGATTCTCCTGAGAAATGGCTCCAAAGCACAAACCTAAGAGCATGCTTCCTAGGAAGAGAACCACTGGGACAAACAACACAACTTTACTTTTTTTTTTTTTTTTTTTTTTTTAAGACAGGGTCTCACTCTGTCTCCCAGGCTGGAGTGCAATAGCACGACCTCAGCTCACCGCAAACTCTGCCTCCGAGGTTCAAACAATCCCCCCCATCGCAGCCTCCCAGGTAGCTGAGACTACAGACATGCGCCACCACACCCAGCTAGTATTTCTATTTTTAATGGAGACAGGATTTCACCATGTTGGTCAGGCTGGTCTCAAACTCTTCACCTCAGTTGATCCGCCTGCTTCAGCCTCCCAGGGTGCTGGGATTGCAGGGGTGAGCCACCATGCCCGGCTGGGAACTCTGCATTTTCTAAAGCAGTTACATGTGACCCTGCACACCTGACCATAGCCAGCCACTAGGGCTAAAAATGTTCATCCCATCTAGCATTAGGGTAGCTCATCCACAGGCCAACCAAACTCAGGAACTGTAGTCCAACTTGAAAAATTTCCAAGAGCAACCACATCTCAAATAGCGCAAATAAAGAGCAAGCCATTTGGCAGAGGAGATACATATTCTAAGTCCCAAGATCGTGAAAGAGAAAAAACTGTTCCTCTCCCCATGTTTTCCTGACTCCTGTCCAAGAGAAGGAGGGACAGATCTGCTCGAACCAGACTCCAGGACCCTGATTCAGTCGTTTCCCGGGACCTCACCCCAGGGTCCCAAGGGCTTATACTTGACACAGCTCATCTTCTCTTGCACGCAGGTAAAGTGAAGCAGCGCGTCTTCGCAGAGTGCGCCGAAGTCTGGCTGTCTGATCTTTCTCTGTTGTGCTAGCATCATGAGTACCCTTTTGACCTCCACTCTATACTCCTAATAACTTACAAAGAAAAGTAGATTCAAATTTTTCTCAGTTATGAAAAGCAATAACGTTTGATGGCTACTACTGTTTTTAGCCATCACCCCCTTCGTGATCATTATTACAGTCTTTGAGTACAGCAAAGTCCCAAATGGAATTTTCACTTCATGAGCTACTTCCACATGAAAGAGAATACCAAGATCAGAAGGAATTGAGACATTCTGTTCTTTCTAGAGAAGGATGAAAGCCAACACTTCTGTGTATCATCAGCACCCACTGGTGCCTATTATGTTGTTCCTACAAACTCTTGAGGGGCCTCTGAAGCACCAAAGCAAGCTCAGAATGTGTCTAGTCTCCTTGTTTAGCACTAAGTGTATTTCCTTGTATTTGAATTCTTTGTGAATTTGTGCTCTGCCTGTGCGGATCTGGTTATTAGCACAACGCCCACTCTATTCGCCCACTGAGCCACACGCACTTTGATTTTGACCCCCGACTACCTGAGCTTTCATGTCCAGCTCCAAAGTCCTCCCTGTGCCTGCCCTTGCCTGCCCTGACCACAGGATCCAAGGGTGGATCCTCCCAACACCATTCCTCCGCATGGAGATTAAATCACAGCAGAAGTACTCTCATGGGTCGTTTTTACATAAGCCAAAGCCCCTCAGAAAAAATTGGGACAATAGCCACAGCATGTGGGGTTCTCAGCCCAGCTGCTGCAGACCGCCCCACTCCCAGAGGCCCATCTCTGCACTTGCCTGGTCTCACCCCCAGGCTTGGGAAATGCACACGATGACTATCACCCCTCACAGAAGTCTGTTATTCTACATTTATCTTTTATTTTTTTTTTAACTTTTCAATTTCAAGTAGACTTTCAAAAAGAATCCCAAGGGTCCTTTTAAGAGGAAGCCATGAGGGTGAGAGTAGCAGAGAGATCTATAGATGACACCTGCCTTTCACAAGGAAGAAAACGACCACAAGATAAGGAATGCCGGTGGCTTGTAGAGACTGGAAATGGCATGGAATAGATTCCCCTGAGAGCCTGCAGTAGGAATGCAGCACTTGACTTCAGCCAGTACTTCAATGTTAGCCCTGTAACACCAGTTTTGGACTTCTGACCTCTAGAACTGAAAGGTAACAAATTTGCGTTATTTTAAGGCACTAAGACTATGGTAATTTGTGACAGCAACAACATAAAACTAATACCTAGGTAATTAATGCTCCAGCCAAGCTGGAAATTCACATTACCAAGAATCTCTCAAAGAGGCTAAAAAGAGTTGTAAACACAGGTGCAGGCGGAGAAAGGCCAACACATGACTCTGATGGCGTTTTCTAGTCTTTCAAAAGATGTCTTAATTCTTACTGTTCAGAGGAACCAACATTCTCATCCTTTAGCAGTGTTGTTTAGCCAACAAAGACTACTTTTTCTTCATGTTTTCTGCAACCAACCAGAATATAATCCTATTTCAAAGTTACACTTTCCACTACACACATATACAGTCTCCTGGACACATTATAAACAAGTTGTAGTTATTGTTAATAGGCCATGTGGCATAGGTTAGATGCCATATTCTGGAGCTAGACTGCCTGAAGTCAAATCCCAGCTCTGTCCCTTAATAGCTGAACTTGTACCTCAGTTCTCATCTGAAAAATGGGGAGAATGGGACTGATCATACATGTCTGTTGACAGTAGTTAATGTTGGCAAAGGATTTATTCTTTACTTATTTTTAGAAACAGAGTCTCACTCTGTCTCCCAGACTGGAGTGCAGTGGCGAAATCATAGCTCACTGCAGCCTCAAATTCCTGGGATCAAGACATCCTCCCATCTCAGCTTCCCAAGTAGCTTCGATTACAGGCACAAGTCACTGCACCCAGTTTTGTAAAACATTTAAAACAGTTCCTGGGCATAGTTAACATCATATGAGTATTTGTCAAAAACATTTTTCAAAAGTATACCAATGGTATTACCTTAACCAATGAGCACCCTGTGGATTAACAGCTACTGGATATAAATCTTCCTAAATGTAAATTGATCACGTTACATCCTTAGAGCTCTTTGATAGCAATAGACTAAAGATGGCAATCCCTGGATGGAATCCAGTTTACAAATGTGGGTTATGTCCCTGTGGATTGCATACACATGTTGCTGGGCAAACATTTAAAATAAGAGATTTCACACAAAGCAAATTTCTGCCATTTCTCGAAACTCAGACTTATCCACATGGGACTTAGGTTCTCTCAGAAACACCACCTCAGCTGGAACTGAACAGAAGCAGACCCCCACACTCGGGGGAAGAGCCTGAAGGGTATAGTCAGCCACCATCCCTTGGACTCTGCCTTCCCAACACTGAAGCGAGAATCTGTTGCCACATGTGAGCCCACGCACGTTGTTATTTTTCTTAGAGAAATTTCTCTTAGTCTCTGTCCAGAATGGAAAACAGCTTACAAGGTCCACTTTTACAGAAATGTGAGAATGAAATGTTCTTTGTAGACATGAAATTTTTTCCTACACATTATATAAGAAAATTGTGTCCGATTAGAAAAAGTAGAGTCAAACATACCATTTCTTCTACTACACCTGCTCATTCACTGTTGCTTCATTCTTTGCTGCTTGGTGACATTCATATCTGTGACCCCTAGTCCACAGAATAAAGTACAAATCTTTGGCTAGGATTTGGGGCCCTTCACGACCTCATCCCTGTGTACCCCTCAGATTTACTTCCCACTACCTTTCAACACACACACACACACACACACACACACACACACACACACGACTCTCTCTCTCCGGCAATTTTGAACTGTTATTGGTAATATGACTCCATGTCTTACTTTTCATTGTTGTCTTTTAAATAGAACATTTAGCTACAAAAGAGAAATTTTTCAGCCTGGTGCTTAATCTTCAATCACCAGCATTCATCAGGATGATACATTCCAAAATTTTCAAGAAAAGGTAACATTTGGTTTAATCATGTAACCAAACTCATTTTGATGATAAATCAAAGCTAGGTCATCGAGAACAAAAAAAAAATTCTACAACCCTTCAAGCATAATTCATCCTGACTACAGTATCGTAAAACGCATGCAGGAGAAGTACAAATATAATCCCACATGCCACACAGCGATCGAATAAACTGACACGTACGATTAGGAATTGGAAAATATATACGACAATATATATTTTGAATAGGATTAATAACATGCTGACATTTCCTCCTGGAGGTTCAGACGGTGTATATATTACCAGAATCATCTTAGCCCAAACAAAATTGATCCTGGCTTAGGAAAGATCTTTACGTTGCTGAGGGTTCAGAGTAAATGGAGAGGATGCTGAAAAGAATTTTTTATTTAATGGAAATCTGTGGGAACATGATGATGATTACTAATAGTGGTATGCATAAGTCAGACCCTTCAGGCATTGGAAGAGGCCCTAGATTGAGGATGGGAAGGAAGAGGAAGAGGTCCAACCCAGCCCCTGAAAACTTAGCAAAATCATGGGAAAAGGAAAGAACGAAGTTTTGATAGGTCCCTGAAAGGCGTGAGACTGAAAAACTTCCACTATTCAAATTCACACATGTGTTGATATACATGTGTCATTTTTAGGTATTCCATTTTTTCAGATGAAGAAACCGACTCCCTGAGAGTTAAACTTTCCCAAGACCAAACCACTAATGAGAGCCCGGATATTTGATCTCTAATAACTTTATGACAGTTTCTTCCCACATTGCACTGCATAAAATGGGACATTTCAAAGCCTCAATACTAATTTTTTCATCTTAAAACACTTTCAGTGTTAGAAGTCTACCATTCTTTTCTCTTTGGGTAACAAATGATACAGAAACTCAAAGCAGTCCATTCATAGTAAGTAATGATACATCTCCTATACGTAAATAACTATCACCATTTATTGAGCACCTACTATGTGCCAGACACTGTACATGTTTGTCTCATTTAATTCTCACAGTACTATGAGGTGAGTTAGATAGGGTTATCCTCATTTTATAGGTAAGAGATCAGGTTCAGAGAGATACCATAACCTGTTTTTGTTAAGTAAGTGATGAAGCCAGGATTTTTCTGGTTTATCAGGTAAACTCTAAAACTGTGTTCTTTTTGCAATGCTAAAGTGCCACTCCAAGTAACATAGCATGATAATTGTGATTCTTCACTGACATTTCTAGGCCAGGCGCTGGAAGAGGTGCTTTCCTTAAGCTCTCAGGTAACTGTTGCCACCACACTCTAAAGTACGTATTACTGCGCATTTAGTATACAGAACAGACCTTCTAAGAGGCTGACCTGCCAAAGACTACATTTCAATGAGTCTTTCGG
Organism: Ateles fusciceps; assembly: GCA_036589455.1. Classification (NCBI taxonomy): domain Eukaryota; kingdom Metazoa; phylum Chordata; class Mammalia; order Primates; family Atelidae; genus Ateles; species Ateles fusciceps. The sequence goes on along the minus strand of JAZHEH010003061.1, from coordinate 7,909,461 downwards.
GATACAAATCCCAGACTTCACTCTAAAAGGGCTCACAGCCTTTGGTGAACCTTCTAAATGTCGTGATCAGGTTGTCCAGACAAGTAGGTCTCAGACTCACATGCATTTACAATCAGCTGCACAGCTTTTGAAAATTCTATTGCCCATGCTGCATGAGTACAGAATTTTCTTTACAATTATGAACAAGTTACAGAAATGATAATGGTTGTACAACATGATTGTTCTTAGTGCCACTGAACTGTACACTTAAATATGGTTAAAGTGATAAAGTTTATGTTATACTTACTTTACCACACCCTAGTGTTAAAAATTCACTACCCCCCGCACCCTTATCCCCAGAACCATTGGCAATGGCACCCAGGCAGCAGTATTTCTGAAAGCTCCCCACTTGATTCCAATGTGTGTCCAGTCACGTTTGAGAACAGGTGGCTTCGAACAAGGCTTCTCAAATTTAAGTGTGCATATGAATCACCTGGGGAATTTGTAACACGTAGCAAAGCCTCAACCTGCCTTATATTAGAACCACCTGGTGACCATTTCCCCAGGCATTCTTCAGACTCTGCTTCCCCTCGATGCTAATTGTTCCACGTGACTTTAGAGAAAATAAGATTCTATGGATAATTAAGACTGGAAGACACTGCCTCACTCCCAACCTCAAACCCAGTCCTATTGAGCCTACCTGCAATCTGTATTTCCAGCATTCCTGTGCCAATTCTCAAGTCATACTCACTCTGGAAAGGAAATTAAAGCCGCTCTTAAAAGCTCTGTCTCTACAGGTGATGCCATCTGTAGCACATCATCACCTTTGAGTTACCTTTGAGTCATACTCACTCTGCCCAAAGTCCCCTTTCTAAAAAGCAAGTCTGACCAAGTCTCTCCTACACTCAAACCAACAAGCCCCAGGGACCTCAGAAGAAAACCGAGTGCTTTGACCTGCCTACAGCGTCAGTCCCTGAATGGTAACCTCCAGCTCCACTTAGATTCTTGCAAGTTCCCCCATATCCTGCCCTCTCACCCTCTGGACGATTCTAAGCCCGCCTGGCCCATCCCCACTACCTTACCCGGATAACTCAAACTAGCCTCTAGGTCGCAGCTCAGTTACCCTCCCTTCTAAGTCCCTCCTGACCCTTCACTCTCCACCTGCTGCCCCAAGCCCCCGTTAGGGACTAACCCTGTACTCCCCACCACTCTGTCATAGCAGTTACCACCCTGCATGGCAGCTCCCGATCCCCCAACTCTTTCTCCCACTAGATTCAGGGCAGGAACTGAATCTCATTCACAGTTGGAACCCCAGGCCCTGGCTCAAAACCTGAATCACAGAAGATGTGTGACATAGAGTTGCTAGATTGTTCAAATTCTGAGCAACCTGAGGAAGAAGTTAAAGGATCTTCTGATCCAAGGCAGGGCAGACATCCTTACCGAGGGCTCGCCCGTCAGCATAAACCAGTGAGGCCCATAAAGAAAACAAAGTGAAACAGTGGTACCCAGGGCCTGGAAAAACCAGCAGATACCTGCGTCCTAGTCACACAGATTTAATCTGGACATCCCCTACTGCCACTTCCTGCTCAAACACTCTCAGAGACAAAGCTGTCCAAATAACCGAGTCCATGTTTTGGTCCACTTATGCTGCTATCACAGATACCACAGACTGGGCCACTTATAAAGAACAGAAAGTAATTGCTCACAGTTCTGAAGGCTGGAAGTCCAAAACCCAGGAACCAGCATTGGGTGTCTGCCGCGGGGCCTCGTCCGCAGGCAGTGGAAAAGCAAGCTAGCCCAACCCTACCAAAGCCTCATTTATTCATTAGGCCACGAGCCCTCGTGGCCTAATCACCTTCTAAAGACCCCACCTCCTCATATACCACATTGGCAACACCTGAATTTTAGAGGCAACAAGCCACAGCCACCTCTATCAGATCCCCACCCCCCACTAGACTGGCCCCTATACAGTTTCAACATTTTGCCCCACTAATCTCTTCATTTGCCCACAGCCCAACCAAAGAAAGGGCTCAGCCTCCCTAGACATCACCCAGCAGGGCCCAGCCTCTGCCTGCCTGTACGATGCCTTCCCATCCCCCCCAGATCACTCTGCAAATGTCCCCCTCTTTCTTAGAGCCTCAGCTTCAGAACTACTTCCACGTGAGATCTTCCGGGATTCCTCCAACAGGAAGCAACAGCTCCTCCCTTGCTTGTCTCTCCTGAAATAGTATCCCTTTCTAGCATGCCTTTGACTTTTCTATATATTTGTCCTATTACTAGGCCCTTAGTGGGAAGATACTTTAGGTGCTTTACAGCACAGAACCTTGCACCGTGGCAGGCTCAAAGATAAATAGTAAATTCCCTAATTAATTAGGACAGTAAACAACATAGTAAGAGCATGAGCTGTGAGCGGGAGCAAATGGTAATAAGAGTAACCAGCATCACAACAATCAAGCCTCTGTTTGTGCGGTCTTTATACCTTATGCATACCTTCACCTTTGCAAATATTAACCAGCCAAGCCTCACGAATATCTCTAGGGTGGGCAGGGTAAATTCTAGTCCCCCCCAGTTTGCAAGGTGGGGGTGAGTCTCCGGGAGGCCCACTGACTTCTTCAACCTGCCAGGAGTAGGGCTGGGCGGGCAGTCAGGGCTACTACATCCAAGTCTGACCCTGTTTCATCACACCATGTTGATAACAACACTGGAATCCACTCTTGCCTTTTCAGTAAGACATCTACAAGGAGCGTAAACGTGAACCTGCAGTTCCAGATCCAAACGAACCCGGCGCACAGGGAGGCAGCAGCCCTCACGGTGGGGTCTCCGCCCAGCCACGCTCCTCGCACCACGTACCGACTGAGCTTTATTCCCTGCCACTAGCATTGCCAGCTCTGGCCCTGGGTCCGAGGAGCAACACGGCTGCGGCTGCCAGCTGGCAACTGCCCAGTGCTGGGCAAGACCCACTCTCTGCCCCCTTTCCCGGCTGCCTGCAACAGGCATTTGCACTGCTGCCTCCACGTACCAAAAAAAAAAAAAGTCTGGTTTTGCTTAATTTTAATGCTGGAAATGGAGAAACACACTTTGCTTTTGCTTTCTCACGGAAAGGCCATAGGCGTTTACATCAGCTGACTCCTACGGGACCCCAGCATTTCCTGAGATGGGCAATCAGAGCGGCCGCCCGCTGTGCGCGGAGACACGGGCTCCAGCTCCCCCGACAGGCCCAGCGAGTCCCGCACTCAGTCCTGCAGCGCGGGAGCCTTTCCCGAGGAAGCCTAGCTCCTTCTGAAGACAGCGGGCGCGACAACACTGCCCATCTGGGAACCCACAGGGCCTCTGAGAAGCCCAGGGGGCCCCTCTTCTGCTGCGGATGAAGCTATTGGTGGATTCTTCCCAGGGCCAGGACTAGGGGGAGCAAGTGAGGCACCCTCCCGGGTGTAAAATAGAAGGGGGCACTGAAAAATGCAGTCATCAAAAGACATACTATTTAAATGTAACAGCAAGAAAGCAACATTAATGCCAAAAAAAAAAAAATGACGCATGAAGGAGCAAACTTCCTCACAGTAAAAAGCCATGAGGAACAGAAGCAAGGTAAATGTAAAACCCAAGAGCCAATTGAATCTCAAGTAGTTTTGGAGCTAAATTATATATTGCTGGGGACCAAAGGGTAGGTAAATCAGTGCAGACATCCCCCACCTTTAGCGGTGCTGATCTTGCTTCTATCATACCTAGGGCTAAGCAGGCAAGCATGGAGGGAGCAGGAGGGAGACTCGGCTTAGAGAGGAAATGTCATAAGCAAATCCTGGGTGGACATCACGTCAAAATATTGCTAGGGCACAAATTCAAAATATCCCTTTCATTCTTTGTTTTTGGTTTTGTATTTGTTTTTGAGATGGAGTGTTGCTGCGTTGCTCAGGCTGCAGTGCCCTGGCAGGATCTGGGCTCACTGCAACACTCCACCTCTCTGGCCCAAGCGATTCTCATGCCTCAGCTCCCAAGTAGCTCAAATCATCCCTTTCATTCTGATGAAAGAACTATGCCTTACTTTTTTTTTTTTTTTTTTTTTTGAGATGGAGTCTCGCCCAGGGTGGAGTACATTGTCAGGATCTCAGCTCACTGCAACCCCCGCCTCCCAGGTTCAAGCAATTCTCCTGCCTTAGCCTCCTAAGTAGCTGGGATTACAGGCACATGCCACTACACCTGGCTAATTTTTGTATTTTTAGTAAAGACGGGGTTTCACCATGTTGGTCAGGCTGATGTCAAACTCCTGACCTCGTGATCCACTCTCCTTGGCCTCCCAAAGTGCTGGGATTACAGGAATGAGACACTGCGCCCGGCTCTCTGCCTTATTCTCTGAGCTCATGGCAGTTGTCTGTGGTAGCAATCAGAGGGTTAATTGAATATAATGAAGAAATAGATGAGGAGACCGCAATTAATTAACTTAGGGGAAAACATTCCCAGGGTTTTGATTTACTTCACAGGAAAAAGCAAAATATTGGACATCTTTTATTTCACTCTTGCCTAGAGTATAAATGTGAGATAAAGTAGCAGAAAATTCCAAAAAGGTTGCTATAATCCCTAACTATCTCAGGGGTGATGTTTTCATTACAAAGAAAAAAGGCTGTGTTTAAAATGCAAACACACCCTTGGTAATCCTCTCAAGAATCTACTTTGAAGCCACTGGGTCTTACCATTTTGGTTCTGGGACTTCTGAAGAAGACTGCAAAGGAAACAATTGATCGTTTTTTTTTAATTGGAAAAGTTTTTGAACCAACCTGCTTCCATGATGGGCACAGAGATGTTTGCTGTGCTGCTGACATCTGCTGAGAGACTGTGAAATAGCATTTCGGGAAGTAAAGGAAATTAAAGCTGCTCTTGAGAAAGCTCTGTCTCTAACAGGTGATGCCATCTGTAGCACATCATCGACCTTTGAGTAAGCACTCATCAATTTCCACAGAATGTCAGGATCCTGTCATGTTCACCCAGGCAGTTTGGAAATGGGAATGGGGCTGCAGCCTTTGTGGGCACAGCAGTCTCCCTCCTAGCACTATCTGCAAAGGGAAGGGAAACACTTCTTAGAGCTGCTGGATACCAATTTTCACACTCTGTCCCCTTAGCACCTTTCCAGCTTTGTATGAGTAACTCATTATACAGATGCAAAAACTCAAATCCACAAATATCCCATGGCTTATCTAAAGCTACACAGCTAGAAAGCGGCAGGACAGGAATGAGACACAGAGCGAGCTGTCTCCGCGCCCGTGCCCTGTCCACACCTTCTGTCCCGAAGGGAGCAACACTGTAGCTCCAAACCACAACCCCCAAAAGCCTCTAGGAAATGTACAGGCTCCACTTCACTCCCAGGAGATTCCTATGGATGTATGGAAGAAAATGAGGCAGTGACAGAGGAATTTAAACTCTGGGGTGAAATCATTTCCTCGAAATTATTATTCTTCTAATGACAAAGATACACCGTGAAAAAAAGACCTATGCCCTCTAACCTTTGGGAAGATCTGAGTCACATGGCAATTATATTTGTAACATTACAGGATTATAGAGGCCAGTTTTCCCATCCTCCTCATTTCCTTCTCCCCCCATGACATTTTTAGAAAGTCACGTTCATTTACTTTATCATTAGCTATATGCCTTCACTCTGGCCTTCAGGGCAGAGCCTGCCTCACTCTTCTGTAGATTACTTCATTCCTCTGCATGTGGACTCCAAATAATCTAGCAAGTCGTCTTTCTACACATACAGGCACCTGTTTGCATGCAGTTAAAGCTGTCCACCTAAACAGAAAACTGTTTTTGATGTCTATCAGTCTGCAGGCAGTTTTTCAATGTGAGAACTGCTAACATAAAAGGGGATATGAGCCAAGTTGTGAAAAAAGTTATTATTTCACAGAAAGTAGTTATCAAAATAGAAAAGAAAAATTAAGTAAGAAAAAATATAACTGCATTAAAAATCCTGGTATTGGGGGATGGTTCTGCGGGTAGATCAGCCAGGGGAATGAAAAGGAGCTAGGGGTGACAGCACTTTTCTCTACAAGTTGCTTTGGTAAGTTTCGTCTTCTTTTAGAAAGCTGGGTTCCAAAAGGGTAGACAGAGGGCTCATTAAGTAGTTATTTTCCAGTTATTGGTTTCAACTATTTTTTCGACCTGATAATGCAGGTACATGGTATAAATTTCAAAAGGTACAAAAGACTTTACAGTAAAAAGCAAGTCCCACTCCTACCCTGGACCCTGGCCACTGGGCTCATCTTCCTGATGCAAGCTTGCCAGCTTTTGCATCTTTCCTTGTATATTCAATATATACACAGTTACAAATGTTCTTTTTAACTTTAACCACATAGCCATATACTATGCACCCTATTCTACACCTTGTTCATTTCTCTTAACCACATGTCTTGGAGATTCTTTGTCAACAATTAGAATTTAAACAAGTTGGGCAAGCCCACCATGGTTCCAAGAGCACCCTGTAACTTCATAAGAAGTCTTTATGAGTTGTTGCCAAAATGAATGTCCAGCCTGGGGATCACGAGATCTTTTCTCTTTTGAGGCACCACTAAACTATGACCAAGAATGCTCTGGGATTTTTTCATCCAGGGTTTCTACCTTAATTTATTCAATTGGATGATAAATTTCTCTTATACTACGTGCATTTCTATTTAATTTTCTTCTTCAGTGAACTTAAGAAGAAAGCATCTGAGAATCAAGAACTCAGTAATGAAGTTTAATTCAAAGTAGACTGGTATCACACACACACACATGCTGGACCATGGTATTCTCTTGCAATGAAGCAGCTGCAATGGAAAGAAGCTTGAAAAGCGGTGGCTTCAGGGGTCTGTTCTGCAGAAGTCAGTACTTGACTATGTCCCTAGGGTTCTCAACGTCCTGGTCTTGGCTCTTCTACACTCATCTAGGGAATCTGCATTAGAAAGTTTTACTGACACTGTTAATTTATATGAAAAAGAAAAAATATGTGTAAATGAAACCAGCATTTCTGACCAGGGATGATCAGATTCTCTATTCTGGTCTCAGCTGATTTGTAAGTGGAGACACCCAACTCTGGTCCCACAATCTAGTCTAGTTAATAATAACTAGTTCTGTGACCTTAGCTAGGTCCAAGAATTTCCAAGTCTGAAGTGCTGGTGACTGTCACATCCCCTTGCCTCAACTTCACTATACCTTCTCATCCCATATTCTTCTATACCACCCTAATTCACATGAACTGTATACATTTTACTCTCATTAGTAGGTTCTTTTCCTAGAGCAGCTAACAGTGACAGTAGATACCACTCTGCATATGACCAGAGTGCTGGTGCCCATTTGCAAGCAGACGTGGCCAAGTCTGTGGAGCTGCTTGCATGGGGCCAGACACAGTTGCTCAGCCTGTAATCTCAGCACTTTGGGAGGCCAAAGCAGACAGATCACTTGAGTCCAGGAGTTCGAGACCAGCCTGGGCAAGATGATGAAACCACAAAAATACAAAAATTAGCCTGGCATGGTCATGTACCCCTATAGTCCCAGCTACTCAGGAGGCTGAAGTGGGATGATCATTTGAGCCCAAGTAGCAGAGTGAGCCGAGATTGTGCCACTGTACTCCAGCCTCAGTAACAGAGTAAGATCCTGTCTCAAAAGAAAAGAAAAGAAAAGAAAAAGATCCACATGAGTCAGCCTATTTCAGAATGGGCCTCAGCTTTTAGGTCCACTCAGATCCAGTAAAGTTTGAAGGCCCCTTCAAAACACAGCTCAGTCCTCTACTCACAGAGCATTCAGTTGCTTTGGGCCCAGGAACATGGAATGGAGGAGGTCAATCCTGACATCTGTTCTTTGAACCTGTCAAAATGTTCCTGCCGTGGTAGCACCAGATATACTGGTTGGAGAGATTTGATGTGAGCAGCAAACCTGCCTAGCGGTCCTCCGGGTTAAATGCACAAAGTGTTTCCACAAAACACAGTCAAATGCCCTTGGAAGGATGTCAAAATACATTGCTTGACCCCCAAAATACTTTCCCAAAGATGCTCCCAAGGATAGTTTCGGACTGGCCTTGTGTTCCATGAAGACCAGGGCAGCTGAGATTAATATCAACATTTCACATAGTCTAATAACAAAATGCTCCACAAAAAATGTTGTCTATCAAAAAAGTACATGAAACAAAGACTTTCAAATATTAAGACCAGATGTTGGAATACTAAAGACAGTGAGAGAGAGGAAAATGTATGCAGTATCGAATGAACAAGCTGTCACTGAATTTTACCCCAAATATTGACCAGTAACAGCAATCTGTGCTTAAAGATATAATCCAAAAAGGAGGTTTCCTTCAGTTCTTGGCAGGAACTCCTCTAAGCACTAAGCCATAATAGCTCAATAAATAAACAAAGTCACCTCTCATTGTCCGATCTTCAAAATGTCAAGTGCTAAGGAAGGGCAAATCGCTCGCCCTCATCACCCTCTCTCAAGTACCCGTCAATTTAAATTATAATTGCTCCCCTGGTGACAACTAAAGGGGTTATGGAGAACACAAGCCAGACAGTTCCCCAGAGGAACATTTCTTTCTCCCTTAAAAAGGATTCCATTAAAAGAGGGTGGCCCCGAGCTTAGGGGTTCGGGCTCTTTTTGGGGGAGTTGACTGCCTTCCCGAAAGCTTCAGAGGAGGAAAGAGGGGATGTGGACCCTGAAGGGCAGGAAGGGCCCTCACAAATGCCTCATCAATGCGGGGCAAAGCAGCACAGCCCACAGAATGTGCTTCTCACAGACAAGCTCGGCGACCACCGACAGAACATTGGAGACTGCACCGTCACACCCGGAAGCCAGGCCAGCTCAGAGAGACCACGAATGAAAGGCACTCCGGTGGAGGAGCTTGGAGCCCTGGGTTTCAAATTTCCTGGCTATTGTCAATTTGTCTAGCAACCCCCCACATTATCTACACTTAAGAGACTTTTAATTTCCTTTCTTAATAACAAAAATCTGTCCGAGGTGGTTATAAAACGTCTATTTATTTACCTCTGGGACCAGGGCTGAGGGCAGCAGGGATGGACCGTGGGTTAGGGAGAAGAAAGGGATGAGAAGAACTTCTGGTTTTCTTTTGCTTAAATGTCTTCAGCCCCCTGGGTCCCATCCTCCGTTGCTCTGGCTGATCTCAGGAACAGAGCTGTCAGACAAGGAGCACTTGCTCACCTTAGCGCTCCAGGCCACTTAAACCTTTGCCGAGGCTGACTCCAGTCCAAACAACGAGGAAGGCGTCTGCTCCTGGGAGGAAATTTTGGACAGGCTGGCTGAGCGGTGAATTTCCCCCAGCAAACTGACTCTCATCTGGAGCTGGGCTCATCAAACTACAATCCCCGGGCCGAATGTGGCCTACCGTGTGTTTTTGTAAAGAAAGTTTTATTTATTTCAGGTACCGGGGGAACATTTCATGCAAGTTAAGGGGACTGAGCTGGCTCTGAGAGATGGGCGAGAGCAGTATAATCAGAAAAGCCAGTGTTTTGGGTAAGGGTATCATCATGGAGAACAGAGAGAAAAATCCCCAAGGCTTTTGAGGAGGCCTCAAAGGAACAAAGACCCCCCCCCCCTTCTACTGAGAAGCAATAGGAAAGAACAATGATAATAGTTACCACTTATTCAGGGCTAATAATTTTTGCCTGTATTAATTCATTCTATCCTTACAACTCAGTAAGGTACGTATTATTATTATCCCCATTTTACTGATGAAGGAAGTGGAGCACAGAGAGTTTAAGTACCTTGTCAAAGGTCACACAGCAGTTAAGTAGCAGAGCTTGAGAGTCTCGCTTGGTGAGCCTGACGCTAGAGCTCACATGCTGATCACTGTGATTAAAAAAAGGCTCAGAGAAAGGATGGAGCACAAGGTGGATTTTTTTCTTGAGAGTTGGCAAGAGCAGTATTTTGGGAAAATTAGCTGGCAATGAAGAGAAATATACCATCAAGGCGACAGAGAAGAGACCATTGCAGTTAATCATGTCGTGAGTGACAGGAGACTAAACCAACATGGTGGCAGTGGGGACAGGAAGGAAAGGCAAGACCAGCCAAGAGTGAGACCTCGTCACCAAGAAGCATTTATGGAATGCTTCCCTTCACACCACTCTGCACACCTCTCTCAATCGTGTGATTTTCTTGAATTCTTTTTGCTTTTCTCTTCTTTAGGCTGAGTCCCTTAAGGTCTCTCAGTGACTTTTATTCATTTTTCTACCCTTAGCCCAAGCCTGCTACCTTGATGCACGACTGGCATTCAATAGACTTGATAACTGACTCCAAAGTTGCTAGCCAGGAACTCTAGGAAGCCTGGCGGGAGGCCTGCTTGAATGCGTGCCCACTGAGGAAGCCATCTCGAGGGGGAGACAGAGGATGGAGGACGCTGCCTTGGGCACACTTAGGGGCCTTCGGACCCGAGAGTGGAGATGTCCTGTCAGCGGCTGGGAGTGCAGTCTGATACACAGGAAAGGGTCATGGCTACAGAGGTCAACTCGTACATCAACCACAAAGAGGTGCTAATGAAACCATGAGAATAGATGAGCCTGTAGGGAGGGAAATGGCAACGGGAAGGGGCCGGGGCTGAAAGAAGCCCATTGTTGGAGAGTGAGAGGACGGCGAGGAGCCCATGAAGGAGCTGCCCAGAAGGTAAGAGGAGAAGAGCAAGGTCAGGTTATGGGGCACCCCTTTCTTTGGGAGCTGACAGACACACTTATCAGCTGGTAAAGGAACTCTCACAGTCAGCAGGGCCCCAGTCTCCCCCACTCTGAGATCTTTCTGCAGAAAATTATCCCTTAGGGTATATCAAAAGTCGAGCTAAAGATGAACTCGGGTGGCCTAGGTGTAATTCCTGGAGGTGGGCATGGTCTCTTGCCTGAGATTGTCTGCCAGCCCTCCATCGACCCTTCTTTCCTTTAGCTTCAGCTTTGGCTCCAGTTAAACAGGCTGCACGCCCCCACCAAAAGGAGCAAAAGGAGCACTATCACTTGGTCACGCCTGAGTGTGAACGATGGATCTGCAAGCAGGTTTGGGACAGTGTTCAGGGACAAGCGACAGATCACTGAGCTCCCGAGGGAAGAGGTAGGACAAGCGACAGATGTGGCACATTTTGTAATGGATCGTGCCAAAGGAGACAGTCAGTGGTTTCCTGGGGTTTATTTATTGACCGACTGGTCAACATGGCCATGGCAAAACTCAAGCAAACCAGCAGTAATCACCCACTGTGGCTGGATGAGCAGGATACCTGTAGTTCAGCTTTTCACCACATTTACTATATGGGGAAGGCAAGCGCTGCGCCCGGGGGCAAAGCTGTGCCTTCAGTGTGTTGTGTTCAGTGCTAGGAGTCATAGCACAATAGACAGCTAGACAAGAGCTTGCACAGCTGACCCTTCAGATGCAAAGACAAAACCCACACAGGCCAGTGTGCAGTGTGGCAGGAGACGAAAGGGAGGCAGTCCTGGAGAGCCAGGTAGAAGAGAAGAGCCATCCATGCCATTTGAGCCACCCCTGGGAGGGTATAGAGACGTTTGGCAGAGGTGGGACCAGGGTTCCCAGGCAGTGGGGCAGCATGGAGAGCAGACTGGGATGACCGAGGGGAAGCGGGCAGGACACAGATCTCAGGGAAAAAGGTCTGGCTGCTTCCCAGCTGAGAAAGTCCTTGAATGTCAAAGAGACAAGGCGTTGGATGGGCTAGAGGTTGAACATCAGAAATGGGAAGCTTCAAGCCAGGAAAGAAGGGCCTGTGACCCCACAGAAGCTGCATGGAACCAGAGAGAACACAAGACAGAATTCAGATCCCAGCTCTGCAGCTGACAAACTGTGACATCTGGGCATGTCGTTTAGCCTCAGTTTCCTCATCTAGAAGATCATGGTAAATATAGTACCGATTTCAAAGGCTGATTAAGAGAACTAAGTGAGATCGTTCATATTGAATGCTTAGCACGATGCTTCTCACATACTGCAAGTTCAATCAATGTTATCTGAATTCCTGAAACTACTTTTCAGTAGGAATATTAGGGAGATGGAGCTTCCCTAGGAACTGGTCCCACTGAGTCTGACCCTAACCTGCAAACTCCAGACTGAGAAACCTCATGAACCATCGGCAGGACAAAACAAATTCTCTCTCTGCTGGTCGTGCATAGTTACAGGCACCTGACTTGGTTAAGGGGGTAGTGAACTCAAGGACCAGAGCCTAAAAGTGTAGTGGGGACTGATAACAGAGAGGGCTCAGGGGACAGCAGGGAGAAGGGACCCAAACTTTGGGTTGGGTGCAGGCAGCCAGTAAAATAGAAAAAACAAACAAACAAGAAAACCCGTGCTGGAGAACCGCAGGGCAATGATTAGTTTGCTGCTCTCTCCCCTGCCAAACCGGAAGCCTCGTGAGGGCAGGAACAGCTCTGTCTTGCTAGGGTTGTGTCCCCAAGGCTCTGCCCCCAGCAAGAAGGAGCTCCAGGAACCTTCATGAGCCCTCTCTGGTGTATTTCACCGCCATCTCGAGGCCTTTCAAGCTCTGGCTGCTAAAAGCAGGCAAAAAGCCTCATTCCATTTCACACACTCCAGCCTCAGGCAGCCTCCCACAATGGCATGAAGTCAAGGTCCGGGGGGGTTCCCCACTCTTGCCTAACATATCTGTATGTGGAAACACAAAGGAAAATACTGAGGCGTTATCACACACGGTCACTTCCGCTCCAACGTTGTTAATCACATTAAATAATAAGAACTAACATTTCCTGTACCCCCGATAGGTACTGAGCACGCTACTAAGCGCTTTACATGGATCTCATTGTTTGATCTGCACAAAATCTATTTTACAGGTAAGGAGTTGAGGAAGAGAAAGCTGAGCAACTTGCCCAGGATCATTTAGCCAGTAAATACCAGATGGGGGTTAATTGATCTGGGAGCCTCTGCTCTCCCGGGGTCAGGAGTCTTGGGCCCACGGAAAGCAGGTCAGTGAGGACCGCAGCTGGGACAGGCAGGCAGGGCCCTGAGTGGGCTCTGAGTGGGCAGCTTTTGGTGCAGCTGTGCTTCACCCAGGACGAAGGCAGGGAAAACGGGCACGGCAAGCCACGACTTCACAACCTGCCTGCAAACTGCTTCCTCGCCGTTTTGCTCTAGACCTGCTCTGGAGGTTGCATTGTCAGGAGGGGGCCCAAGGACAGTGGGAGTCAAACGGAGGGACTTGCAAGTCCATCTGCTTTCAGTGGAGTCTTTTTCAGTGTTAGAGAAACGCAGGGCTAACATTGAAAATGCTAAATGTCCAAGGACAATTTGCAAGGTTTAAAAAACCACTTTTGGCGTTCAAGTGGCTGAGTTTTAAAGATAGAAATTAAAATACATTCTGGCAGAGGAGCTCGGAGTACCCAGGCCAGAGATGACGAAAATGCATCATTTGCAAAACTCCACTTCTGTATTATTCTAATCTGCATTTTTTCCTTCTTTTCCCTTCAGTTGTGAGGAAGGGAACTTACATAAAAAAGATAGAAGGCCACAAGTTTGAAAATCTGTTGCATAAAGTTATCTATTCTATCCCTACTCCCTGTGACGATGGGACTATCACGACTGAAAGGTTAAGTCCGGGGGGAGGTAGCTATGACTGTGGCAATTAATATGACTTTCCACCTAAGACTGTTTTCAAAATTTCCTATGGGAAAGAAATTTTCATACATGGAAAAAAAAAAATGGCTCCGAGCTATTGATGCTTTTTCTTTTCTTTAAGACGAGTGCATTGAAAACCCTGTGGAGTCATCTCTTGGAATACATTTTGCATTTGCTTCTGCTTGTCAGATCTCCTTGCTTGCACCCCACCTCCCTGCACTTCACATATAATTCCCAATGTTATAGGAAATGACATCAATATGGAGGTAAACATACATATGCTTTCAATATGTCATTGATCCATGCTACATTTGGGGGGGCGTTTAGCAACAACAATAATATTGGAACCTTGAATTCTGGAGAAATTTAAACTATGGAAATCTTTCGAGTCAGGCTCACTAAGCCACACATTCACATCTTCCATAAACTGACCTTCAGAACGTAGCTAGGAGGTTTGCAGGTCAAAAAGAGGGGGTGGAGGACACGAATTTGAGCATTTCCCACTCATACACAAAGAAAATGTTCAAAGAAGTACAGATGTGAATCTCTGCTATAAAAAGCCCAGAGTTCCCTCTTACCACTGCCATTCTTAGAAAATTAAATGCTTTTTTCTTTTTATTCTGGTTGGACTTGACAGTAGAGAAAAAGAGAATCTGAGTGAAAAATTTCTCAGTTTACACTCACTTATTCTTCAAAGACAGTAACAGAGAGACCCTTAGATTATTTTAGTATTTCAAAATGCCAAAAGAAATTGTACATACATTTATTTTCCTTTATTTTAGCTGGAATTATGTGAACTCTGTGACTGGACGTGGATTATCAAGGGGGAGCTCGCGGTGAATACATCTTTGGATTAATAATAAACGAGTGACTACCAAGTAAGTGAAGTTTGTTTCTCAAGAAAATCTTGCAAATTATAGGGTCTCTGAGGGGAAAATGAGCAACAGAGCCGTTACTGGTGAAGAGATCACTGGGTGGGCCAGCCCTCCACTGTGAAGTAAATGGGAACTTTTCACTCCTTTCAGATGAACTTTAGTTTTAATGGTGTCCATTTTTCGCTTCTGAAAACTTGCCCAAAGATTGTGCATAACGCAGCTTGCTGTTTTACAATCTGGATGCTGGAGAGAACCAGAGAAGTAGATTTGGAAGTAAAAGACATTTAATTGAATTGGCTTTTGTTTTGACAGATGTTTTATACAGTACTTTGTCTGCTAAGAACAAGATGTTCCAATAAATATTTGATAAGTGGGAGAGAAAATTTACTACAAGGCCATAAATCAATTGGCAAGAGGTCGTAAACTGCAAGATTGGTGCTCAAAGCATGTATTAGATTATCAGAATTTCAGTTTGATCTGCAGCTTTATCTACCTTCCCTTATCCATCATTTTTATGGGACATGAAAAAGAGTTATAAGGGATAAATTGCATTTAAAAAAATTAAAATATAGGTTTTAGACAAAGCAGTATGCCAGGATATGGGACTAGATTAAGTGATGAACCAAGAAAGATATCCAAAATTGAAAGATATCCAAAATTGAAATACTTTTGTTGCTTCATAAGAGTTAAGTACCAGTTTAATAGACAATAAAATATGAAGATAGAGAAATTATGGAAGTTTTAAAATACAGAGGGGTCCCAGAAATTGTTTCATCTGATCCCCCCATTATTGTACAAACATGAAGAAACCAAGGTCCGCAAGGTTAAGGGCTTTCTACAGCTACACAGTCTGTTAAGGGCATTAGTGACCCTGTTTCTGTTCAAGATAATGCCGAACAGAAAACTTTGTGACTTTTTTTTTCTTTTTGGAGGGAATATGTTTGTGTTAACAGAAAGGCATATAATATAATCGGCATATAATTAAGACTATACCATAAGGTATAAGACTCTTACATACCTCGAGGACAGGAATTGATTCTCATTGTTACTGTAGTTTCTTAACTGTGAATAAATATTTATCTGCAGGCTCTTCTGTGTACCTAGAGTGTGCATTTCGCATACCTATTCTTATGTGCTGGCAACGCAATGAGGTCCTACCAAAGGAACAGTCCTCAGCATCCACATGCGGTGAATGGGCAAGGATGACAAACACCAAGCACATGGAGCTTGTGAAACACACCTTGCCACTTGATCGATTTAAGGCCTGTTTTATTTTGGGCCAAAGGGTGGGTGCTGCCTTCTCCAAGAGGCAGGGCCAGGCCAGCGTGAGGCAAGCCAAGCAAGGGGTATAAGAATTAAGGTGCCCCTCAGTCTCAGGGTCATGCACATACTGACCTTGAACCTGAACTTCACTGAGAGTGAGCGCCTCCTTAAGGTGTATGCCCTAGTGCCTTGCTTGACAGGAAAAGGAGATTTACCAAAGCCAGGGAAGGCTGTTAGGGGCTGGGGGGAGAAGCCTAAGGGCAATGAAGACATAACTGCCCAACCACGTTCCTAAGTGCCCCCATGTCCCACTACCACACCCTGGAAACGTGTAGACACAAGTGGAGAGGGCACGGGAAGGTGAATAACAAGGTCTCTTCCCTGGAGATGCTTTCAGTCACATGGCGGAGGCAGGCAGGTGCCATCTCACAACATGGGTCACGAAACTCCATAACCGCAACTGTTAATGACTACCAAACAAAATGCTATGGAGACACCAGAAAACATGGGGAAGATATCTTGGAAAAGGTTGCATTTAAGCTGTCATTGAGAAATATGAACTTATTACTTATGAGAAGAAAATAAAGTAAAATGGGAGCGTCATTTCTACCAGGCACTGGATTCTCCTCCAGGAGGGGCGGCCATGCCCGGGGGAGCCTGTGAGCAGAGAGGGTCTGAAGGTGGGCTACTTCCAGAGGAATGCTCCCACCAACCTCCATTGCTCTGCACACTGGGGCTTTGACTATAGCATGGCCAGAAATACGGAACACTCTATTCCATTTCCATTTCAAATAATCAACAGATAATTTTTCAGTAAAAGCACAGTAAGTCACAAATATTACATGGATGTTATACTTTTAAAAAGTATTCATTGTTATCTGAAATTCAGATTTTTTTGAAAAAAACTTTAAGTTCTGGGATATAAGTGCAGAATGTGCAGATTTGTTACATAGGTCCACATCTGCCATGGTGGTTTGCTGCTCCTATCAACTCATCATCTGGGTTTTAAGCCCCACATGTATTAGGTATTTGTCCTAATGTTCTCCCTCCCCTTGCCCCTCAACCCCTGATAGGCCCCGGTGTGTGATGTCCCCTCCCTAGGGTCCATGTGTTCTCACTGTGAAATTCAAATTTAACTGGGTGTCCTGTATTTCTGTTTACTAAATCTGACATCTCTATCTGAATAGAGCCAGTAAAAAAGTGCACGAGAGGAAAGGATGGAGAGCGATTGAGGAAATGGCCCAAGGAGCCTCCCAGACAGATTCAGACTGTCACATGCACGCTAATCCTCTGCTCTGAAAGGAAGTGATAGAATCCTGGAGCTGGAAGAACATTCAGAGCATCAGTTCTCAATCCAGGATGCACATTAGAATCTCCCGGGGGAGCTGTAAAAAACATCAGTGCCTGGAGTTCAACCTTAGATATTCTGATTTAATTGGTTTCAGTGTAGCCTAGGTATTAGCATTTCTTATAGCTCCCTGGGTGGCTGTAATGTCAAATAGAGTTGAGAACCACCGCTCCGGAGATGACTAAGTTCAGTCCTCCAAGTCAGGAGGTCAGACAGATCTGGTCTAATCATCCAGCTCTCTCAATTCCTAGCTGTTTGGCCAACACTACACTTGTTTCACTGTCTGTGAAATGGGGATAATACCACATTATAAGGTTGTTGCATCGATTGTTTAAGACTTCTACTTAGACACTGCAGATTGAAACATGCATATAAGTTCATTCTACCCTGCAGCCCTGCTGAAATGAGTACAGATTGATAAAAAATTTAGGCAAAATACCAACTCATCTACCCATTCACTAGTTTAAAGAAAGCTATTAGGTAACTGTCTGCAAAGAGAAAAACCCATACAAAGCAAGCCAGTTTACACCCCTGAACTCTAGAAAGGTTAGAGAGGGAGGCAGTGAGATCTTCTGTAAACCAGAATGAGAGGCCAGCCAAAACAAAACCAAAGGATCTGCTCATGATGTGCATGACGTGAGGAGAGGCCCCCATGCCCCTTCATCCAACCCCTGCAGCTAGTGAGAGAGACCACAGAGGGGCAAACTCGAGGACACCCAGTCGACACTCAAGCATACACAAGGGTGCACAGTGAAGGAAGCGTGAGGCAAATTATCTAAAATAGGGGGATAGAGCGAAAGACTGCAGGCTGAATGTGAGGGTCTAGCACCATGCCCCAAGTGCTGGCAGCCAGGGACATACCCTAGAGGCAGGGGACTTTCCAAAGAACCTGATAGAGCCACAGATGCTGACATCTGAGTATCTCCTAAAGAAAGGCTGGGTGCCCCCTCACTCCAGGCCCATTCACAGAACCTCCCCCGAGCCTTTTAGTAATTCGCTGGATGGCAAGGATAGAAGAGATTAGAAAAGAGCCTCTAACATGATAGAAATCAAAAGCAAATGAGGGGTGGGGGGGGGTGGGCAGGGCAAGGGGGAATCACTAGAAAGAAACAGAGGTAATTCAAAGAGAGAATTTTTAAAAACTACAATGAATTAAAATATTATAGTAATTATCCAGGAGATCCAATATCTGACTAGCTGAAGTTCCAACACGAGAAGACAGAAACTGGCAAAGAGTAAATTATCAACTAATACAAGAAAAATTTTTCAGAAATTAAGACAGGCGTTCCTAGACTGAAAGAGCACAACAACCACCAGCTCTCCCCCACATCTCCACAAAAAAAGGTGGGGTGGAGGGTACTCACACCAAAGAGAGTGAGTTCGTCATGGAACTTTAATATCCTAGAGGTTAAAAAAAAAAAAGACTTAAACGTTGAGACCAGAAGAGAGAGTAAGAGTGAGAAGGGGGTGAGGGAAGTCACATATAAAGGATTTGGAATTAGAATGCCATTAAATTCCCCCATGACTAGAAGCTAAAAGACAGCAGAGTCATTAACGCATTGCAGATCCTAAGCAGGCGGGCTGAGGGGACGATTTAGCATTCTATACCCAGCCAAGCTACAAACCAAACCATCAAACATACAAGGTATGGAAAAATTCATCTCCTCTGCTGCCTTTTTGCAACTTTCAGATTTGCTGAAAGATGTCTTCTATCAACATTTGAGAGAAAAATGAGAAAGGTGAAGTCATGAGATCCAGAAAGCAGATCATATACAGGAATGAGGTAAAGAGAATCCTCTGGGTGAGAGTGAAGAAGGGAGGTCTCAGAATGACAGAGTGTGGTAGATCACTAGGCCAGAGTGCACCAGGACAGAGAACGCCGGCAGGGATGCCTCCCAGTCAAAGAGAACAGAATAATACTCTGTTTGACTCATTTGACAATACAGAAAGCAGCTCTATGCTTCTTTTGGAAAGTTTGAGACTTCATTTTTAGACACATAGAAAATTAAACAAAGTGACTACAGATTCCAAAGCAAATGCAAGTCACGTAAAGAAGGAAAACTCATACACTTTGAAAGTATTAATAGAAATATTATTTATAGTCATTATAATATAAACACTGAATGTTTAATTAAAAAATAGCAAGGATGAGGGGAGCAGAAGTATAAGGGAATGGGAATGGATGGCGTGTAAGAGCTAAACCACACTCTTCAGCCAGTAGATAATGTCTACCTTAAAAATGAAACAATAGCACTATAGGCATATTACTTAGAAATCTGGAGATAAATAACCTGGAAACAACTAAAGTAGTTCCTTTAGGGAAGATGGAATGGAATGAAGAAGGGGATTTCTGTTTTTCATTATAAACCTTCTAGTTCTAGTTGACTTTTTATATTATATACATGTATTTCCTTAATATAGGTCCTAATAAGTGTTTTGCATTTAGTAGGGGCTCAATCAATGTTAGCTACTATAATCAAATTATAGATTTGAAACTGGATGAACAGAAACCCTGTGGCTTACCTAAAGCTTCCTTCTCCTGAAAGTGTCAGAAGAACTAGGACTTCTTTCTTCAAAG
This sequence comes from Ateles fusciceps, assembly GCA_036589455.1. NCBI lineage: Eukaryota > Metazoa > Chordata > Mammalia > Primates > Atelidae > Ateles > Ateles fusciceps. The sequence goes on along the minus strand of JAZHEH010003061.1, from coordinate 7,889,846 downwards.
CATTTTAAAAGGGCATCTATGTCAGACCCAAGGATGAGGCAGTTCCCGGTCCATGAGTATCATTCTGCTCAGGAGCTGGGAGGAAGAGCACGTGTGTGCATCACTATTTCACAAAGGATACCCTGGCAAGCGCCAGGTAACAAGCCTCCAAGAGTTATCACGCCAGCCTTTAGCCAGTATGTCCCTCTCATGTCCCATTCTCAACGCGAGAGTGGATCATAAATATTAAGGACTATCTGCCACAGATGCTAACTTTTAACACGTGAGCATTCAGGCTTTCTGGAGGTAATATATGCAGTTCATCACCGTTCCCTTTCCTTTTTTATTTTCCATCTCTAGAGAAAAGCCTATATTCATAATACAAAATTTACAACAGCAATCAACAGGCCCATCCGAGTAGCTTTGGTCACTGACTGCCTAGCTATATTTACTTCCGCCAGGTTTTTTATAAAGTTCGGCCCTCTTGAAGCATTACCAGCACACCACCTTTCTGGTGCCTTCCTGGCTAAGTGATGGTCAAACTGCCAAGCAATCAGAATTTGGTAGGAAGAGCTAGGGAGCCCATTTTCCCGCTCTTTCTACCGCGGGTGTCCTTAGCTGGGGCTGCCACACAGAACACGCTCAGGGAACTGCGGTACTGAGGGCTGTAAAAGGGTCTTTCCTGAAAATAAAATAACAAAAAATCAAGCTCAGCTGGATTCTGATTTAATAGTATCTGGCAAGCTAACTATATTATTTTTGAACACACAGACATAAATTTGATATGAATAATAAAACTGAAGTATAATATGGACAAAGGAAATATAAAATTCACCTAATCTTCAAAAGAAATTCTATACTTGAATAATTAACTATGCTCTATTTATAAAACTAGAATAATTGAAAACAGGATTTTCAGTTGATTCATATAGCCTCTGAAATATTTATTATTGCAAGTCGAAAAGATCTGTCTGGGGTTTGTCACTGAAAATGTCTAAACTCAGTGTCCAGATGTTTATTTAAGTTGCTCCCACAGAGTTCTAATGTCAATACCAGGGGTTATCGGAGAGCATCGCTGTGTATCTTCCTTGACTAATATTCTCATTTCTTTTGTATCTTTGATGTTTTCTTTCATTAAAATTCCTGGCCCATATCCACAAAAATCTGCTGGGCTTGCATAAAAAATTAGTCTGCAGACTTGACATTTGATGATGCCCCGTGTGTTCACAAAGATAATATTTATCAGCAGCTATCACTTAGGCATTACAACCAGCAGCATTGAGTCAATTTAAAAGAACAAAAAAGAATACGGAATCCAGATTTGAGAACGGCTTACTTACAGAGTCCAACTTCCTGCCTATTCTTTTCTCCTAATGTTATGTAAGGCAAAGTTAGAACCGGCAATGGGATTTCTCACCATGACCCGTGTACGTTCTCTTCCCCTCCTTTCCTCTCATGCACCCTGTCTTCTTTTGAAAACCTAAAGTAGAATGACTTTAAAATAAAGGAAACCAGGCCCTCTGTCAAAACTCACTTCCTCAAGTTTCTGCAGAGTAAGACACCTGGGAGAACATTTTAAAGATAGATTATGTGATGGCCTTTTCCTTCGTGTGAAAGTGGCAAAAGACAACATGATTCCATTTTTTAGCTAACCAGATGCAGATTTCTTTTCATCAGCTGCACAAAAGAAAACATGTACTAAAAGTTTCTCCTTTCCAAAACTGAATTTTACCCAAATTGTTCAAGTACCTAGAACTCCAAAAAAGGGGTGACATGAATAAATGAAATTTTCATGAATATTCAAAAGAGTCTGGTGCATCTGAAGGTTTGTCCAAGCTAGAATCAGATGGGGAGTTAAGACCAGCAAGAAGTCAACACTATTTATTCTCTGCTGTTCGCCATGCTAATGAGAAAGAATTAAATCTGATTTGAACGCCAATATAAAGTGAAGAAAAAGTTTGCTACGAATGTGAAAAACATTAATGATGCTAATCAGTGTCTCCTGGAAACTGTGAACAGATTAATTAGAAGATGTAATCTACAGGAAAATCTCCACCCACACTGCTTACTTGATTAAATCATAAAATTCACAGACTCATGTGATATAGTCGGAGAGGTGGCTTCCTAGCACAAAGTAGTCACTCAATAAATGTTTATTGGCTTTTCAATGAATATCTAAGCCAGCATTTCTAGGTTAATAGCTATCACATAAAACTGAATCTCCAGGAAAATACATTTGGGAAATACTGGGTTAAATAAAATTTTTTACTCTAGGACCTCCCAAACCTTTAATAAGCTAAGGTGATTTAGAATTACCTTGGGAGAGTGGGTGAAAGGGGGCAGATATTATGCTGTATTTCCCAAACCCATCTGGCCCCCAAATTCCATTTTTCTCAAGATTTCTGTTTTAAGAGACACATTTTGGAACATGTTGACCAGGTTCAACTCCTTCATTTTAGAAACTGGACAATGCAGATCCCCAAGAAGTCAAGTGACTTGGCCATGCACTCAATTTGTTAAAAGCACAGAATTCTGCCCCACCCTCTCAACCTGTCACCTCCCCTCCCACCCCCATCCCCCACCACCCAATATATCTTGATTCCTAGCCCAATAGCCCAGGACTCTTCTCAGAACACTTTGGTTGCTCTGAGGCTAATAGATTTATTTTTACTTCAAGTTCAGTCTAAAGGAATACACTTTTAAACTCAACACTGGAGTTAATGCAGCATTACCTGGTGATGCACCATGATAATTCTAGCACTATGTGGTCTCTTCTGAGTATGGAAGATCAGTCACCTTTGTGGGCAGGGGCGAGTAGAATTCACATTTCCATAGCACCCTTCCATTACACTTCCCTATTTTTAACTATTAGAGTTCCCCCTGCACTGGTCATTTTAAGAAGTCAAAGAATTAACATCACAGCCTATCACATGTTATGTTCATGTTAGTGAATATCCGTGGAATGAATCACTGACCAACTGAACAAACCGACAAGATGTGTCTTGCTTTTAAAGGACTTCTCAGCTCTTGGAAGGAAAGAATGACTAAACATCAACACCAGAAGATGGAAGAGAAAATGATTTCTGTTTGCAAAGACGATCCAGGCTGAGATAAAGGGGCTGGGCAGACAAGCCCAGGCAGGATGACCCCAAGCCAACTCACAGGAGGCCATTGACTTCAGTGGTTTCCCAAAAAGAGTAACCAAAATAGAAACAATGTGGTTAGACAAAAGTTTGCAAATTGCTTTTTTTCTTATACTGTCCATACGTTTTCAATCTAGAATTTAGTTGGGAGGGAAGCCGTAACTGGGATATGTATCTAAAGTCGACAGTAAGTCGTGTTTGGTAAATTACCTTGCTGGGAACGACTGTCCTTGGAAGAACCATTGAGCGCACGATTCAGATAGCGCCCTCTAGTGGTAAGAGCCCTCAGTGGAGCGGGGCCTATGGAAATTCCTGGATGAGCCACTGTCCCTTCTTAGTCCCAGATTGTGCCAATATTAATTTTTTTTCAGATTTTTGACTGGAGGAGGAAATTCCTTTTAACATTAATAACTTGCACAATGCCTCCATATATAAATTCTTCTGACAAGAAATGGGTGGGTCAAATCTGAAGGCCTCTTCTGTTTGGGCTCTGGATGTGTCAAGCCAAAAGTTCTTGAAAAATAAATGTGGTTAAAAGCAGTTAGACCAGACGCAGTGGCTGAGATCCGTCATCCCAGCACTTTGGGAGGCTGAGGCGGAAAGATCACTTGAGCCCGGGAGTTTAACACCAGCCTGCGTAACAGAGCAAGAACCTGTTTTTACAAAAATAATAATAATAATAATAATTAGCCTGGTGTGGAAGCATGTTCCTGTAGTCCCAGCCACTCAGGAGGCTGAGGCAGAAAGACTGCTTTGAGCCCAGGAGTTTCAGGATGCAGTGAGCTGTGAACACACCATGGCACTCCAGTCTGTGCCACAGAGCAAAAGACCCTGTCTCAAAAAAAAAAAAAAAAAAAAAAAAAGCATTTAAGAAATTTGTGCCTCATCCCTACTAATCTCAATTAAGTGACCATTTTCTAAGGGTAAGTGCATTTTTCCCTTTCTTTTTAAAAATCGAGATAACATGAAGGTAACAGAGACACACATTCATGAACTCAACCCAGGTATGTGTTTTAGGGATCCAGAGAGGGGGCGGTTCCAAGAGAAGGAATGTGGCAGGACCTCCTGATGAAAAAACCCATCTGGGACTTAAGAAATCTGGATTCAATTCTTAGCTCCATCACGAGCTCAGCGCATAATTAAAGGGGCAAATCGGCTAATCTCTCTGTCCTTCACTTTGTCCTCTTTAAAATGATAGTATCTGGCCTCTCCCCTCTTCTTAGGAATGCCATGTCAGCAGATGCTGGGACTGGAACGTGGGGCCGCCAAGGCCAATTAGCTGTAGGCAGCGGGGAGCTGTGCCCAGCCCCTCCTGCCCCAGCCTGTCCCGAAAATTAATGTCTTTGGTCACACAGGGTCTGCCTGAGAGAGTGTGAAAGAATTTCAGACAACTCACAGCTCTTCCCTTCAGATGATGAGGCAAAATAGCATTTCTTTTGTGGAGCACAAGTTTTGTTTCCTCGCACAAAATTATTATCACCATCATGAAAAGAAGACATAATTAGGTACATGCAGAGAGAGGACCTATTACAGAAGAAGCATTTGCCCAAGAGTCAGGACATCTGGGTTCTGTTCTGGTTGTGACAGCTGGGTGACTTGGACACATCCAGCTCCAAATAACTACTATTTACCTGGAGCTTACGGTATGCTGGGCAACAGATGAATATGAACTCATGCACTTGATGTGCCTGGCATATATACAGTGAGTGCTCGGTAAGTGCTAGCTATTAATATGAGCATCTAATTTAATCTCCTCTTAACCTTATGAGATAGGTCTTACTACTGTTATTCCCATTATGTAGATGGTAAAACTAAGGGTCAGGGAAGTGGCTGCTCTAATGGGCTACCCAGATCCCCTTTAGGAATAAAGAATCTAATCCCCCAGCTGCTGGGAGTGCTGCCAGAGAATGGCCCTCAGCTGAGAGCCCTCTTTTAGGATTGCTTCTCCTGAAGAAAGCTGGCTCACCGGAGGACATGCATCCTTCCAGGGGCAGTCCACAGCCAGTGACAGATCATGCATGGTGACAAGGCCTGGCTTCCTGTATTCATTTCATTAGGCTTCCATAACACATTACCACAAACTGGTTAGTTTGAAACAACAGAAATGTGTTCCCTTGCCATTGTGGTGAGCGGAAGGCTGAAATCAAGGTGTCAGCAGGAACCTGGTTGGCTCCTTCTGGAGGCTCTGAGAAGTCAGTTCTATGATTCTCCCCTAGTCTTTGGCGGCTGTAGGCAGTTCTTTACATTCCTTGGTGTGCAGGAGCATCGCTCCCACCTCTGCTCCTGTCTGCCCTGGCCTTCTCCCCTGCGTGTCTGAGTGTCCAATCTCCCTCTCCTTTCTCTTATGAGGATACCAGTCATTAGCCTTAGGCTCTCTCTAAGTACAGGATGATCGATCTTAAGATCCTTCATTTAATTACACTTGCAAGGACCAAATAAGGTCACATCCACAGGTACTGAGGATTAGGAGCAGGACATATCCTTTGAGGGCCTCTGTTCACCCCTGACAGGGAAACTGAGCTGAAGGGCTGCCCAAGCTGCAGAGCTCCCTGTGAGGTCGCCTGAGGCCTTTGCTGAGACCTCACCACCGCACAGTGAGGCACTCCAGCTTCTCTCATGCCCAATTCTTCTTTTTCTTCCCTTTCACAGGTGTTTCGGGAGCTCTGTCTGATAAATGTCTTGCAAACTAATCTCCATCTCAGTGTCTGCCATAATCACATACATTTCAAATCCCTCTACACTTCAATCTGTAACCCATGTACTTTTAAAATTCTTTTGCATTCTAATTCAAGACTGCATTGTTCCATAAGTACCTCCGGCCAGATATTACCATTTTCTCCATTTCCCAGACGTCCTGAATCTTCCTGCTTCCTTCCTTTGCAAATGCCATGTCTGACCATCTCGCCATCATCCATCCAAATGCCACCCCTGGTTCCAGGCCTGGTTCTGACCCCCTCTTCTCTTTCACAGTGCCTTCCTGGTCCCATGCTTGCAAGCGAAGCTGTTGGAGCTCTCTTGGTACTGTGGTCCTGTCTACTTTGGATAAGGATGCTGTGTGTGTGTGGCAGCTCTAGAAGGTCTGCGAGGGCAGGATTTGAGTCCAGCATGAGTCTGCTGCATGTGAGGCCCGTCCCTGCTCCCCTGCCATAGTGCCGCCCAGGACTCTGTCGCTGGTCCTTTTCTCTTTCTGTTCTGTGCTTTCTCTGCTTATCTCTTTTTTTTTTTTTTTTAGATGGAGTCTTGCTGTGTCCCCCCAGGCTGGTGTGCAATGGCGTGATCTCAGCTCACTGCAACCTCCACCTCCCAGGTTCAAGTGATTCTCCTGCCTCAGCCTCCCAAGTAGCCGGAATTACAGGTGTGTGCCATCATGCCCAGCTAATGTTTTGAATTTTTAGTAGAGATGGGGTTTCACCATGTTGGCCAGGCTGGTCTGGAACTCCTGAACTCAGGTGATCTGCCTGCCTTGGCCTCCCAAAGTGCTGGGATTACAGGTGTGAGCCACTGCGCCCGGCCTCCCTGAGCATCTCACCGATGGGCTTCACCACCTTCTTTATGAAGGACGCTCATCCTTGCTCACCAGTCACCACGTTTCTCCCACGAATCAGGCCTGCCTTGCCAATGGCCCTCTAGACCTGCCTGCAAGATCTCCCGCCAGACTCCCACAGGTACTCCAAAACTGAGTGCCCATGTCAGCCCCTCAAGCATCTTTCATCCTGTGAACTTCACTCCTTCAACTCCAGCTTCCAAACTTAGGAACCGCAGTGTGACAGGACAACGCTCATTGCTGAAGGAATGTCCAGGTCTTCCTCTGCGAATGACGCAGCTTCTGTGACACATGAATTGGGATCAGTCCTGAGGACCAAAGGGCAAAGCCATGCCTCATGGAGGGGTTCTAGGTGGGCAACCTGACTCTTCTGTTCTCTTCCGTAAAGCAGTGAATCAGCGTGGCGGGGGAGGCGGGCAGGAAGATTTTAAGATGGAAAACGCCGCAGGGAGACAGTCTGGAAGCTGGAGGAGTAACAGTTGTTTATGTCAAGACTGTCTTATCCTTGCAACAAGCCTACAAAGGCGATACAGTTATGATTATTCCCACCTTTCAGACAGACGAGGTTTAGAGCAGTTAAGATTTAGAGCAGCTCAGCGTCACCCTGTGAGTAAGAAGTAGGCTTGAGCTGCTTGCACGGGCGGTGCCTAAGTGCAGGGCTGGTGCTCCAGGTGAGGCAGTGGTGGCAGAAGGCAGTCTAAGATCTGGGAGGGAGAGCTAGAGAGCGGCTCTACCCTGGGCTGTTTCTCTGCTTCTTGCCTTGATGACCTGTTCTCCTGGTCATCAAGGAGAATACCTGTGAAAGCTGCAGCAGTCACAGCGCGGCTGTCGGGACCAAAGGAAGGGTCTGTGCAGGGCCCAGTGTGAAGGCCTTGGCGACATGCTCCGGGGGATCCTCCCCGCCACCCCATCCTCGCCAGCCCTCTGTGAAAGCCAGGCACTGACTTTCCGGAATTCAAACAAACAGCACAACAGCAAAAGCTGCTCAGGAAACGAAAACGGGCGCTTGACTTAGAGAAAAACAGGCACAGGCCTTAAGAGGGTGTGACTTCGAGAAAGCCCCTGCCTCGCTGTCCCTGAGTTTCCTTCTCTGGAGAATGCTGGGATAAAATACCTTCCTCAGGACAGGTGCAAGAGAAACCACAGATGCAAAATCATCCCCCTCCACAACAAACCTTCATGCATGTGGGAGGGGGTTACTCCACACAGAAGTGAACAGGCCCTAAGGGACATGCAGATATGGACCCCAAGCCCACTCTTCCTCCCCTCCATCCACTCATTGTTTCCTCTCATTTCATTCATTCATTCATTCATTCAGTTATCAAAATGTTATTGAATGCCCATTATGTGTGTAGCACTGTTCTAGCCTGGGCATGTAGCAATCAACACATAAAAATCCCTGCACTCATATTCTAGTGGGGGATCTTAGATAATAAACGAACAGAAAAACACACAATTCTATGGACAAATAAAGCAGTAGGGGGCTATGTTATATTCATTGTTACTTGTGATAAGGTGACATTTGAACAGATACTTGTAGGAAAGGAGGAAACCAACCCCCTGATATCTGTGGAGGGAATGTTCAAGGCAGCTGCATTTAGGAAATCCATGTCATAAAACCATAGATCAGGCCATACATATGATTCTCCTGATGAACATGAGCAAAGTAAATTGAAAAGCTTCTGGAAAGGACTGACCATTCCAAATGCCTTTAAGAATATTCATGATACATGGCAAGAGGTCAAAATACCATCATTAACAGGAGTTTGGAAGAAGTTGTGCCAGCTCTGCACAGGTGCTTAGCCAGCAACACTCTTGCCACGTTCTGGCAGCAGCAAGGAGGCCCCTGTGGCTGGGGCCGGGTGATACTGTCAGAGGTGCTGGAAGTGGGGCTTGTTGAGACTTGTAACTCACCGTGAAGACTCTGGCTTTGATTCTGAGTCAGATGGGAGCCACTGGAGAGCTCAGGGCAGAGAAATGGTCTGATCTGACTTATGGCTTTACAATGCATGCTGGCTGCCGTGATGAGACCTCACTGTCATGTGGGCAAGGGCTGGAGCAGGGAGACCAGATCAGAAGCCCCTGCAACTGGTCCAGGCAACAGAGCATGGTAGTTCGTTTGAGCATCAAATTCCAGTTTTCTCAGGATTTCTGTTTTAAGACACACACTTCGGGAGATAACTGGCCGGGTCCAATCCTTCGTTTTAGAAAGTGAAACATTCAGATCCCAAGAAGGGAAGCGAGTTGGCTAATACCAAAACAAGAACTCTGCCACCATCCTCACCACCGCCACTGCCACCACCAACCCACTCTATCCGCTGATTCCTAACCCAAGAGCTTCCAGCTCTCCTTAGAGCACTCTCGTTGCAGTTAGGTTCAGAGATGAGGTCTGAACTAGAGATGGGTATTTAAAACCACGAGGCTGGATGAGGTCACCAAGGGAGTGAGCATGGTACAGAAGAGGCGGAGAACCCTGAGGATTTCAACGTTTAGTGAATGTGAAGATGAGAAGGAATCTGCGAAGAGGCAGAGAGGAAGTGGCCATTGAGTACAGGCCTATCTTGGACATACTGTGGATTCAGTTCCAGACTGTTGCAATAAAGCAAATATCACAATAAAGCAAGTCTCACAATTTTTTTTTTGTTTCCTGGCGCATATAAAAGTCATCTTTAAACTATTCTGTAGTCTATTAAGTTTGTAATAGCACTATGTCTAAAAATGTACATACGCTAATTTTTAAATAATTTATTGCTAAAGAGTGCTAACAATTATCTGAGCCTTCAGCAAATTACAATCTTTTTGCTGGTGGAGGGTCTTGCCTCACTGTTGATGGCTGCTGACCAGGGTGGTTATTGCTGAAGGGTGGGGTGGCTGTAGCAATTTCTTAAAACAAAACAACAATGAAGATTGCTACATCCATTGACTCTTCCATTCACCAAAGATTTCCCTGTAACAGGTGATATTGACAGTATTTTACCCACAGAACTTCTTTCCAATTGGGATCAGTCCTCTAAAACCCTGTCACCTCTTAATCAAGTAAGTTTATGTAATATTCTGAATCCTGCTGGGCATGGTGGCTCACCACTGTATTCCAAACATTATGATAGGCCAAGGCAGGTGGGTCACTTGAGTCCAGGATTCAAGACCATCCTAGGCAACATGACAAACCCATCTTTACTAAATACAAGAAAATCAGCCAGGCATGGTGATGCGTGCCTGTAATCCAAGCTACTGGGGGGTTGCTGAGGTGGGAGGATTGCTTGAGCCTAGGAGGTCAAGGCTTCAGTGAGCTATGATCCTGCCACTGCACTCCAGCCTGTGCGTCAGAGCAAGACCCCAACCCTGACAAAAAAAATTCTAAATTCTTTGTCATTTCAACAAGATTCAAAGCATATTCAGCAGGAGTAGATTCTATCTCAAGAAATCACTTTCTTCATTCCTCCACAGGAAGCAACGCTTCATCATTTCAAGTTTTGAAATGATGGCAAATGAAAATGATTGCTTCATGAGATGGCAGCAATTCAGTACCATCTTCAGGCTCCACTTCTAATTCTAGAACTAGAATTACTTCTAATAGAATTAATAGAATTAGTTATTGCTATTTTCATCACATCTGCAGTTACCTCCTCCACTACAGTCTTGAACCCCTCAAAGTCATGCATGACAGTTGGAATCAACTTCTTCCAAACTCCCATTAATGTTGATATTTTGACCTCTTCCCATGAATCACGAATATTCTTTTTTTTTTTTTGAGACAGAGTCTCACTCAGTCACCAGGCGCCAGGCTGGAGTGCAGTGGCGCGACCTTGGCTCACTGCAACCTCCGCTGCCCGGGTTCAAGCATTCTCCTGCCTCAGCCTCCCGAGTAGCTGGGACTACAGGCGCGCGCCACCACGCCCAGCTAATTTTTTTGTATTTTTAGTAGAGACGGGGTTTCACCTTGTTGATCAGGACGGTCTCGATCTCTTGACCTCGTGATCCGCCCGCCTCGGCCTCCCAAAGTGCTGGGATTACAGGCGTGAGCCACCGCGCCCGGCCCGAATATTCTTAATGGCATCTAGAATGGTGAGTCCTTTCCAGAGGATTCTCACTTTATTTCGCCCAAATTCATCAGAGGAATCACTATGTATGGCACTATCTATAGCCTTATAACATGTATTTCTTAAATAGTAAGAGTTGAAAGCAGAAATACACCTCAATCCATGGGCTGCTGAATGAATATTGTGTTAGTAGGCATGAAAATAACAGTAATCTCTTTATACATCTCCATCAGAGCTCTTCAGTGACTAGGTGCATTGTCATTGAGCAGTAATATTTTGAAGACATTTTATTCTGAGAAGTAGGTCTCAACAGTGTGCTTAAAATACTCAATAAACTATGTTGTAACCAGATGTGCTATCATCTAGGCTTTGCTTTTCCATTTATATAACACAGGCAGAGTACAATTAGCATACTCTTCCAGGACCCTACGATTTTCAGAATGGTAAATTAGCAATGGCTTCAACTTAAAGTCACCCCTGCATTAACCCCCAGCCCCTAAGAGTCAGCCTATCCTTTAAAGCTTGGAAGCCAGGCATCGACTTCACCTCTCTTGCTGTGGAAGTCCTAGATGACATCTTCTTCCAATAGAAGGCTGTTTTGTCTACACTGAAAATCTCTTTAGTGTAGCCACCTTCATCGAAGACCTTGGCTAATCTTGGGATAACTAGCTACATCTTCTACATTGGCAGTTGCTGCTTCAACTTGCACTTTTAAGTTAATGGAGATGGCTTCTTTCCTTGAACCTCACAAAGCAACCTCTCCTAGCTTTCACAGAACTGGAAAGAATTGGGGCCTTGCTCTGGATTGGGCTTTGGTTTAAGGAAATATTGTGGTCTTCTATCCAGACCACTAAAACTTTCTCCATACTAGCAATAAGACTGTTTCACTTTCTTACCATTAATGTGTTCACTAGAGTAGCACTTTCAATTTCCCATCAACAACTTTTCCTTTGCATTCACACTTTGGCTTACAGTTTGTTGCAAGAGGCCTAGTTTGGGCCTATCTAGCTTTCAACATGTCTTCCTCACTAAGCTTATTTGTTTTTTTTGGTTTTTTGTTTAGATGGAGTCTCATTCTGTCACCCAGGCTGGAGTGCAGTGGCATAATCTCGGCTCACTGTAACATTTGCCTCCCAGGTTCAAGTGATTCTCCTGTCTCAGCTTCCTAAGTACCTGGAATTACAGGCGCCTCCACCACACCCAGCTAATTTTTGTATTTTTAATAGAGATAGGGTTTCACCATGTTGGCAAGGCTGGTCTCGAACTTCTGACATCAGGTATTCCTCCCACCTCAGCCTCCCAAAGTGCTGGCATTACAGGCATGAGCCACCACGCCCAGCCAGCTTAATCATTTCTAGCTTTTGATTTAAAGTGAGAGCTGTGCAACTCTTCCTCGCACTTGAACACTGTGGCCCTTGTAGGGTTATTAATTGGCCTAAATTTACTATTGTTGTCTCAGGGAAGAGGAATACCCATGGAGAAGAGAGCTGGGGGATGCCCAGTGGGTGGGTTAGTCAGAACATACACAAGTATTTATTTCTCAATTAAATTCACCATCTGATAGGGGAATGGTTCATGGTACCTCAAAACAGTTACAAAGGTAACATCAAAGATCATGGACAGACATAATAATAATGAGAGTATTTGAAATATTGCAAGAATTGCCAAAATGTGACAATGTGACACAGATACATGAGGTGAGCACCTGTTGTTGGAGACCTGGTGCCAATAGACTTGCTTGACCTAGGGTTGCCACAAACCTTCAATTGATTAAAAAAAAAAAATGCCTTATCTGAGAAGCACAATCAAGTGAAGTACAGTCAAATGAAGTATGCCTGTACCTCCCAGAAGTGGTGTTCCAGAAACCAGGAAAAAAAAACATGTTTCATGAAAGAGGGAGAGATCACCTATGTCAAAAACCGCCAAGAGGTCAAGAAAAAGGACTGGAAATTGATTACTGAACTTAGCAGCATGAAGGTCACTGGTGACCTTAACAGAAGTTTTTTCAGGAGAATGTTTGGAGCAAATACTTAAATTTAAGTGGATTCAAGGGAAAACAGGAAGGGAGGAGTTGACAGTGTGCTAGACAGCTCTTCCAAATTATGCTTTCTTGCTACTCCTTGGCTGTTCAGGGTACATCCAGGCTGCTTCCTATCCTCGTTCTTCTCCTCTTTCATCTTCCATTTTCTCTCTTCTCTCCTACCACCCTCCACCCCCCAAAAAAACTTGCCTGCTCCATTTATCATTCCTTTAAACCATATCTTCCTTCAGGAAAAAATATCATCTAATAAACTGATAGGCACCAAGATATTAATAAGAGTTGATGGCTGCTAGTTAGCCAGCAGTACTATTCAGACCCCAAGACCCTTGCTACCCTTGGATGATGATAAAAGACTAAGAGGTCTCAGGAGGCCGGGTGAAAAGTTTCTGTAGGCTGATGGAAGTGGAACTGTTGAAGACAAAGAAGAGGTGTTGAGAAAATGGGCACATTCAGAACAGACCGAGTCAGGCAGTGAAAAGGAAAGATGGGGATGCTATAAATATTGCGCAGCACACGTTACCCATGTTCAAGAAAACTACAGTACCGGACCCAGTTGCAATAGTTACAACTATCTTTAAAAAAAAAAATCTAGAGTTTTAAAATTAGAAACTAGAGTTCTGGCACTGTGCTTTTCCAGTAATTTTGTAAAAATGTGTTAGTTAATTATGGGACAACTCCATATTAATCAAAGAGTATTGGCCCAGGAAAGAAAAAAATGAGCTGTGTCAGAACCAGCTGCTCAACCATAGGCAAGTCTCCATGCTTCTCAGTGCCTCAGTTTCCCAATTTATAGGGGGTGGAACAAATAACTAAGCTTCTTCTCTAAAAATGGACGATGTCAATTCAATGTAAGATTTGTTTTCTACTGCCAGTTAGGGTGTTTCTAATGGTACTTCATTTTTGCCCTACTAAAAGTCACTAAAAGGAAGAAAAAAAAATTTTATATTAAAAATCTAAATAATTGACAGAAGATATGCTTTCATTTTTACAATACAATCCCTAGAAAAGCTATTTAATTAAATACAAATATATGTGGTACTGATTAGGAGAACTGATATATTTACTAGCAATATTTTCAGACAAAATTTATAAGCACTGAGTTGAGTTTCCCTCTTTAAGGAGTATTTCTGTATGCGCTAAATAGGGACTTGATTTACAACTCTCATTCTTTCGCCTTAATAATGTGAAATTTTTCCACATGAAGTTGGATCTCTCCTTAGCTCAATGTCCTAATTTCCCCTTGTCAAAATAGCTCTTTTAGGGAGTCCCTATTGTTCTCAGTTAATTTTAACACTAAATTAAAAGTTTCATATGGTGGTGATTTTAAAAATTTTACTTCACATGGCCAAAGGTACCTCAGTCATAATTGTTACCATCGTTACAATAAGGTTTTCATATAGAATCTCTTTTAGACCTCAAAGTGCTCTATAAAGACCACACTTTGAAATTTTGTTCACTTAAAACATACCCCATACATTAGATAAGGGGTCGCTGACCTCATCTTACAGACTTAATAGTCATGAGAGTACATAACTTCCCACTGGATTCAAAGGAAATGGTGGTATTTAAATCCTAAATCTAATAATCTAATGCTATTCCAGTGGCTTACCCTCTTTTGAAAATTTTTTTTTTGCCTTTTTTAAATTCCAAGTTTTCTAAAATCATCTGGGAAGTAATAGATCATATTTAATTGTTCAGGCTTTGATGCTGTGCTTTCAGAATCGCATCTGATTTGCGGTTTGGCTCTGGTTCAGTATTATCCAACACTGGGTTTATTTCATCGGCCCAGTATCAAAGCTTCCTCACTTTAGCCAGAAATTAAAATAATAGCTTTAAGAAACTCCTCCACCCCACCCCCCTTTAGCTTGCAGCTAGCCAATAATGTGATTTGCATATTTTCTAAATGACTATATGCTCCCCATAAATCTGGACATATAATACTTTCATTTATTTGGCACAGGCATTCTCAACTTTTTTTGTGCAAAGACAGAATTATTTTTGTCCTAACAGCTTTACTTTTGGTGTTACAAACTATGTCATTAAGCCTGCAAAGTCTAAACTGCCAGATTTACCTGGTCCTGAGTAAAGCCTATGACACTTTACTTTTCCTTATATCTCTTGTCCTGAAAAGTTTTATCCAGCCAACCATCAAGTAAGAAGGGACGAGTAAAGATTCCAGTAATAGCTGAAATGATCACACAGTCTTAAGATGATTAAAAACAAAACACTGCAAATAAAAAAGCTCATCAGAAGAAAAAACCTCTCTCGTAAGAATGTCATGGAGACCTGACAAACACCCCCAGAGTAAGCTGAGTTCTTGTCTGGCATTAGCACGTGTTAAAGGCTGAATGCAGCCTTGATTTGTGGTATTCACCTGCAAGGCCATGCAGTCAGGGGCCTAAATTCTTGAGTGCTGGGTTCTCTTCTTGGCTGCCTCTGAGTGACCTTGAGCAAATTACCTCAACATCCCAGTTACAGGAAATGGAGATAATCCCACAAACTACCTTCCACATTAGCTCACAGCCTGGCTTCCCAGAGAATGCGATGTGGATTAGAGATGGGTCCTGTGAAAATGAAGAATTATCACTCCTATAGATGACTATTATATAACAAGATTAATCCTCATAACATCTTCCACGATTTAGGTTAAGCCCCAAGCTTTAGCGTTCCTTCCTTCTCTAGACATAGTCACTTGAAAACTGAAGGCAAGAGTTCACAACTACTGCATTCATTCCATTTTCCCAGTTTACACCTAAATTTATTTTTTTAAAAAAATCCTTTCTCTTCCTTTTTTCCTCAGTCAAAACTACACAATACTTGAGGTATTCACACTAAGACAGCATTCTGAATTTTCTATTTAACTCAAAGAAACTAAAAATAGTCATCATCATACAAAGATTAAGTGTACTTTAGTCAAGGGCAAAGTTCCAAATCCCCTACCTCCTAAATTTCAACACACAGTTAGAAATAAAAACTTAATTAATGACAGAATGTATCAAACATATTTTTGAAAATGAATGACAAAGAATTTGCACTACCAAGGATTTTGTGTGTATGGAACATGACAAGCTGATTCTAAAATTTTATGAAAATGTCAAAGGCCAAAAATACCCAAGGCACTTTGAAGAATAAGATGGCAGGCCTTGCTCCAGCCTTATCATTAAGCTATCATAAATAAGGCAATGTAATATTACAACAAATGGGTTAATGGAACTGAAGAGAGAATTCAGAAGGTAACACAGACGTATAAAGATGCTTGATCTATGGCAGGAGTGCACGGAGGAACAGCTGGGAAGGAACGTGTTTGCACTCTGTAATGCCGGCACCAGGGCTGCCCAGAAGGACCCCTCCCTCACACAGTCATGTATATCTTCCAGGTGGAATCAAAGACCTAAAGTGAAAGGCAACATTACAAACCATTCTTTTAACTATAAAGATTTTTAAAGATAAAAGAATATCTTCATGACTTCAGAATTAAGTCCTTAAAACAAGACACAAAAGGCACTAAACACGAAAGATAGATTTTTTGTTAAAATTAAGAATTTATCAATCATCAAGAAGAAAATGAGGGCTGGATATGGTGGATCATGGCTGTAATCCCAGCACTTTAGGAGGTGGAGGTGGCTCACTTGAGCTCAGGAGTTTAAGACCAGCCTGAGCAATACAGTGAGACCCCATCTTGAAAAAAAAAAAAGAGAGAGAATGAAAAATAATCCGCCAAAAGGAGAGGGCATTTACAACAAATATAGCCAACCAAATACCAAATTTTTTGATTGAATACCGAGGATTAGCATCCAGAATATATCCTACAAATCAATGAGAAAAAAAAAAAAAATCTTACACAACATAATGCAAAAAGAAAAAACTCGAATGGAGTCCAGCACAGTGATTCTTGCCTGTAACGTCAGCTACCTGGGAGGCTGAGGGAGAAGTATTCCTTGAGCCCAGGAGTTAGCGGCTGCAGTCAGCTGTCATCATGCCACTGCACTCCAGCCTAGCCCGGGGAACAGAGCAAGACTCTGTATCTCTAAAAAATTTAAAAAAAAAAAGACTTGAATGGGTGCTTTTCAAAAGAAGAAATCCAGTGCCCAATAAACATAGGAAGATGCTCATCTGACATTGCTAATCAAGGAAAAGTAAAATAAAGCCACAGTGAACATCTATATAAACAGCACAGTGGCTAAAATTAAAATCAGGTAACACCAAGTGTTGATGAACAAGCACTCTCATACATCGTGGAAGCAGAGGTGGAAATAAAAAATTTTAAAGGTATGTATACCTTGTAACTGAGCAATTCCACTCCTAGGTACACATCCTATAGACACATGTTTATGTAAGATGCTCTTTGCAGCACTGCTTATAATAGCCAAAAACTGAAAATGTCAAAGTACCCATGACGGTAAAGTGGAATAACAGTGGTATTGATGAAATGGCACATTACACAGCAATGAAAATGAATGAAACACACCATGTGACATTGAATCTTATATGCAATGTTGAGTGAAAAACACCAAACACAACGTACAGTATGATTCTGTTTTATGTAAGTCAAAAGTGAGCAAAACAGAAACCATGTTGTTATATACATAGCTGGCAAAAGAACTCTTAAAAGGGCAGAAGGAGAATTACCAAAAGTCAGGATAGCTACCTCTAGGGGAAAGTGAGTCAAGAGGGGGACACATGGAGATTCTGGAGTGCTGGCAGGACCTCCTCTGCATCTGGTTTGTGATTACACGGCTGTTACTTTACCCATTAAACTCAGTTTTAAGTACTTTAAGTACTTATCTGTAGGGTGTATTTCACAAAATTTAAAAGAACAAGGGAGAACTTATACTACCGAATATTAACACCAATTAAAGCCATAATAATTGATAGTGTGGAAAAAGATCAGAAGGTCCAGAAACTAGCCTAAGACATACAAGAATTTAATATTCTATAAAAATAGCATTACGAATCAGGGAAAATGGTGGTTTTGGATACTGAACCAATTGTTAAACGCTTTGAAATAAAATCAAGTCCCTACCTTATATAATATACCCAAATACATTTGAGATGGATTAAAAATTTCCTTTCACCCCAAACCTGTACTGAGTTAACATATATAAACAAAATTTAAATTCCTTTTAAAGACAGATGTAAGGTGAAGTAAGAATGTACCAGAAAAAAATAAGGACAATTATTTATCCATTCTTGGATTACAAAAATAAGTTCAAGCACATACACAAAGGTAGACTCCTGAAGAAAGTAACTTCTACACTGAAATATCACCAACTATGAAGACAAGACTAAAAAAAGTTACAATATATGACAAAAGACATTCTTAAGAACTTATAAACAACAACAAAAAAAAAACCACTAAGTTCTCCAAGCAAGTTACAGAAAGAATATGAATGAGCAATTCTCAAAAGAAGGAATATAGAATGGCCAATGAACATGAAAAAAGCATAACCTTCACTAAGTCATCAAAAAAATACAAACTTTAAATGTAGCCCTTTTCTGTAATTATTCAATTTGCAAAGATTTTAAGTAGTAATTTTCAATTCTGAGTGTCAGATATATTGCTAATGGGAATGTAAATGAACATGTTCTCTGGTGAGTGCTATATATGAAGATTCCCAAAAACACTTGCACCTAATAATTTCATTTCTAGAGAGGTATCTTCTGGAAATAAGTCATTTTGTATCGATGTGATTATTTTAAGATGCTAATCACATCACTATTTAAAGATTACCTTATAATAAATAATCAAATTGCTGAAGAGGAAATCAATCTTAAAGTTATGGTACACCCATGAAATGAAATATCCTACAGCTATCTAAAAAGCAAAATATTTAATATGGGAAAATGCTGGTAATACATAAAGCAGACTACGAAGCAATGTACATTATGACTGCATTTTTGAGAATACAAATGTATAACTATGCATAGAAAAATAAGTAAAAACACAAAACCAAAATGTTAACAGAGGTTCTCTCTCTAGGTGGTAGGATTACAGGGAACTGTGTTCAGCTTTCCAGAAATAACATGTGTTATTTCATTCTAGAGAAAGAACGTCAAATTTTATGCTGTGAAATCATTTACTCTTAGTTTTAAGAACTAAAAATAATGAGAATCTTAGGTCAGTATACTTTTCACATTTGCTTGTGGGGGATAGGGATGGAAACAGTAACTACATTTGGAAGCAAATGTCAACAGTCTTTTTCAAAAGTAAAAAGTGATATTTAATTAAGTCCCAGTAAAATATCACCATTAGCATTTGAAGTTGTTCTAATTAGTTTTTTATTCTTCAACACTTTTAAAGACTCCAATATATTAGACAAAGAATTTTTTGATAATATAAGTTAATTTCTCTGGAGACAACCATATAATCCTCTAAAATGACATCAACGTTTATATATGAGACTGAGGTTTCCGCAGTCTATATATGCCTCTTTTGGCAAGAAAAGCTAAGTACTGACAATTCAATTGCAACAACAACAACAAAAAAACCCCAAAAAACAAAACTAGTTTCCTTAACAAACATTCATGTTCTGTACATGAACCTATCATCTGTGACAGCAAGGAACTCAAGTCAGGTGATGCACCAGCCTTCACCTAGCTCAGTCAGCTTGGACTTTTCCTTTACCAGATTTGCCTGAAGTAACATAAGATTATTTAAAAAGACCTCCACCCTCCAGCATCTACTCAAAAGGGAATTCCTTCCTATCAGAAGAGATAACATTCTTCCTAAGGAAAGACAGAAAAAAGGAGAAATGCATTTAAGCATTTTCTATGCATGTCTTCCTAGGTATTTCACATCCAGTGTCTCAATAAGCCCATGCCAACATGCATACAGCTCTTTAGACTGCTCCTTTCATTACTCAAAAAAGAAGGGAACTATGTCTTCCTCACGGATTTTAGATGCCTGGGACAAATAAGTATTTCACTGAAAGACATGTAATAAATGCTATTTGATAGGTAAGAATAAGGAAAAAAGCAAAGTTACCTCTTTTCATTTGGCTTAAAGAAATAAAGTATGTTCTACTGTATACTAAAATATCAGACCAATACACAACATACTGCAAAGTTGTAATACAATGTGGTTAAACACAATATTCAAATATTAAACTTTTCAAGCACATGAAAGTCATCTTCTGAAAGACAAACTGGGATTTTATAACCACCTTTGTGTAACTTTATAAAATTACTTCCCTCTACAATATCTGACACTGATCTTGATACTAGTTAGGAAGTCGGATGTAAAATGATGACATCTCAACGTCAGTGATTTAGGAGATTATCTTCAGAATTCGTCAGAGGACCAATCGTCATCTTCATCCCTTACTTCTCGGTATCTCCCTGAAGACTCCCCTTCTGGATTATAACTCCGCATTTTAATATTCAGTCTTTCAGCTAATTTTTGCGCAGCGAGCTTTGCTTGCATCTCCTTTAAAACAAAGAGCAAAGCAAAAAGTTACATATTCACATCTCTTCCTTACAATTTTTCAATGGGAAGTTATCTAGAATCAAAAATAAGAGGGGCACTGACAGCTCACTGGGTACTCTCTCGGGCAATACGAGCCTGACGGCTGTGCCCTATCACAGACACAACAGAGCAATACTTCTAACAGCCACCAGCCTGCTACAGTTGAAGTTACTGACCTCCATTAATAAACAAAATTGCACTGAAATACACTCTTCTGTACAAAAAACTGAGTAATCACCTTAGCACTACAATAGTTATAAATACAGATGCATTAAATATGTGGGCATGTGCACATATATACACACTCACCTAACAATCTGAGCCATCAAATGTCAAAAATCACTAACGCTATCTAGATTTCTACAACTGACAGAACCTTCTTCCCTAATTACAATCACGACTTCCAGACTTGAGAGTTTCAATGGCAAAATACAAGTCAAGAAATTAATACTAAGAAGCTGACTATTCCTCTCCAAATAAAGTCCTACAGCAACCAGTATTCAATAAAAAGTCCAAGTAAATTTCAGACACTGGCAATGTGCTTATACACTTCCAAGGACTTTACCACCAACTGATGGTAGCTGGCAAAGTCATTCCTAATTCAGTTCTTCCCTTTTCTCATGCTTTCTTGAGGTTCTTGATGTCCTTCACTTCAAGCCATGAATATGGGTAAGTAAAAGTACGAGCCTTTACTACCAAAACTTCTCTGCCAAGAAAACCAATTTCAAGCTGAAGGATTTAATTCAACCTAAAAATATCTTAGGACAGGCATTTAAGAGCCCAGAGACAATTTAAGAAACACTTCCTCAATGCTACGGTCATGACTAGTCAGTAATTTTAATGCACTGAGAGAAAGAAAAATGGGTTTTTTTAAGGAAGAACACCTTGAAAATGCCAATCCATGCCAAGCCTTTTACGAAAAGCCAACGCAGATTATCAGCCTGTTTGGTTGTTCGTTTTTTGGAGATAGGGTCTCACTCTGTCAACCAGTCTGTACAGAGTGCAGTGGTGCAACTGCAGCTCACGGAAGCCTCAACTTCCTGGGCTCAAGAAATCCTCCTACCTCAGCCCAACACGTAGCTGAGACCACAGTTGCGTGCCACAATGCCTGGCTAATTTTCTTGCGAAGATGAGGTCTTGCTATGTGCAGCCTGGTGTTACAGTATCTGACTAAAATCAAAATAAGCAATATCTAGGAAATGAGACAGGACACTGTTCTCCTGGAGGCTAAAATTATTACTAAATACTTCTAAACTTTCCTATTCCCGTATGGTCCTTCACCACTTATTTTCTCCCGTCCCATTATTCTGTATGCAAACTATCAACACACGTTTAAAGTTCTATGCAGAACACATGGAAAGAAAGTGCTATGCCAAACTGATTACGTTGCCAAAAGCAGGAGGTTCTTCTCTCTTTACATGGGCCTGCAGATTCTGCTCTGAAGCAGTGTTTCACTGTCTGCTGGCTACACAACACTATCCTCCCCACTCCTTCTATGCCCTCCCCTATACTGCAGGAGATAGAAGCCTGGGAACTACATTTTCCTCATTCTCTAAGAAGGGGTCTGGGTTAGAGTCCACCACAGAGCTGTCACATGGGTTTTACAAGGTGAAAGGGAGAGACAGGGAGAGATGCAATGCCACTACTATCTTAACAGGAGCAGGCAGGTACATGAGCTTTAAGACATGAAATTCTATAGCAGTCTCCCCCACATTTCCTGGCAAATCACCACTTTAATGTTGCAGGTAGTTGTTCATCTCTAGCTGTTTCCTCCAGTTCTACCAACTTTGTGACTCTCTGAAAACCAGTGTCATAGGTCTCAGCTCATGAAGCACCTAATCCCCTCTATTCCATTGCATCCTCCTTAAACCTGGTGTAAATTCTGACTTATGTAAGCAGCACCCAACAAACAGATGAGAGAAAAATAATACTCTAAATACCTCATAATTCTGTTTCTGCTGTTTCTGAAGTGCCAAAGATTCTTCTATGGAGAGCAGCTGCGTGGGCATGTGGTGAAGTGGTAGAAGCCGAGCTGCTGTGATGTCATCAAGATGCTGCTTATCCCTGCGCCGCCGCTCTTCTGAGGAAATAGGAGACCCTCTCTTCCGACAATCACTAGATGAATCAATTTGTCGAGAAGGTAATCTGATGAAAGGAAAACTTGTGTTATACAGACTATTTTCTTTATTTATAGACACATTTAAACCATTCACACAAATGGCCTTTAACCTTAGCAATTAATTCTCCTCCAAAGGTAACAGTAAGCAGTTTACCAATATTCACTGCTCTAACAAATAGGGGTGTGTTTGCGTGCGTACAGGCTCTTTGTCTTTTCCTTCCTCATCAAACCTTATACTTTAACTGGAGCTTTTTTTTTTTTGCATTTATCAATTCAAAGAACATTTGCAAAAGGGCTTATCGCTCAGTAGAGAGAAATAAACATGTAAAGTTTCAATGCAATACAATACCAGAAGTACCATGACAGATATCTTAACAAGATACACTGGAACATAACAAAATGGCCAGTTCCAGTGGGAGACAGGGGAGGTTGTCAGAAAAGCTTCAAAGAAGTGACACTTGAACAGTCTTGGAATAATGACTGCTTACCACATAAATGAAGAGAGCAGTGCATCCCAGCAAGGGGAGTGAGTGGAAGTACAGGAGGGAGAGACACCCAGCTTTTCTGCTATACAGAAAAGACGGCCAGAAAGAGGGCTGGGAAGCAGGATGAGCCCAGACTGCAATGAAAAGTTCAACGTAACAAGCTCAGATTTCCATCTTACAAATTTCGCTCTGGCAGCAGTGGAGACTGACTGGTAGTTAAAACTAGAGGCAGGAAGAGGCCACAGCTGTAGCCCAAGAGAGGTGAGTGTCTTCACTCTGACAGAAGATGAAGAACAATTATACAGATGAAGATGAAGGAAATACGTTACGTAGGTCTTCATGGCTAGCAGATATGGAGATGAGAAAAATGAAAGATACCTTGGGGGAAGAAAACCATGAAGAAGGTGGGGACACTATTAGAGAATATGGAAATCACCTTGGAAAGAAACAGGGGTTCCACTTTGTACATGATTAAGCTGAGGTGCCAGGGAACCCCCAGTGGTCAAGTGTCATGGCTAATTGGCCATGTAAACTTAAAAGTTCTGGAAGATCTGGAGTAGAGGTAGACAGGGGGCAGCCTCCAGCATCCAGGTGATATACGAAGCCAGAAGAGCATGCAGAAGGAAGAGCAGAAAGGACCCAACGGACACTCCCTGACCCCATCTTCCAACCTCCAAGCCATTTCTTACATGGAACCCTCTCCAGCCCTACCTGTGTATGGCCTATGGACTCCTCAAAGCCCTGCCTTTCCTGTTCTCCCCTAACTATACAGGAGGCTCCCTCTCTCTTAAACTTCCTGAACTCTTGGTGGCCCTCATCACTCCTCCCTTACCTCTCTCCAACTCCCAGATGAATGACCATAATACAGAACTGGGATTAATGTATTCTTTGTTGTATTTATTGGCTAGATGGTGGTTCTAGTTTTCTAAAACGTCATCCTGGGAGTGAAAAGTATACCTCACTGGGCACAACAGATGACCTGACCACATTACTATACTATAATCCCGATTTTCTATACAGCAGAAATAACATGTGTTCAGGTTACAATGAACGCTGGGGCTGAGTTAAACCGTGACAAAAAAGTAGTATGTTTTAGGTGCTTTTCACTAGAGGTTTTCTGTTTTTCAAAGAAAGGTAGTAGTGATTTAACTGTGTATTTGATGTTACATACTTGTAAATACAGCATAGGAAGGTACCAGTTACCTGAGTTGAATGTTACATTTGCGGTAACTAAATAACAATTCTTTTCAAAAAGATCTTATTTTTCCTGAAATTTCAGAAATAAATTTATGGCAAGGAACTGATAAGCAGAGTTTTTGCCCATCCTGCATGAATCTATTTTCACAGTTTTTCAAACCTCTTCTCAGCTTCCTTCCCCCTGAAACTATTATTATGTAGTTTAACTCTTTTCCAAGTGTGTAAATCTTGGGTCTTAATCTAGCTCCTAAACTCACTGAAGATCAGGGAGTTTATTACATTATACATGTACACATTATGGCCATGTTTTTAAACTTGAGATATAACATTAAAAAGGCAAAGGAGTTTAAGAATCTTGTCTTCACTGTGTCCCCACAACACCTGCTGCTTGCTTATATATGAACATGCAAATCTCTTTTGCTGGAAAGCCCATCAGCTCCTGCAACTGCTTAACCCTCAGTTCACAGACTAATCAAGGTGCGTACACTTTGACAGTACGCTAATCAGAGCTATACACTAAAATATGGTTCTGAAAAAAAGAAGTCATGATAAATTCTCTCTCCAACTCTGTGTTTATTATAAAATACTAGGTCACATCCTGAAATTTAATACTCCCCCATGTGCTATTTAAGACCTTTTCAATTATATGGTTTCAAAACTAAGTATTTTCAACATGAATCTTCCACTCCACCCAGGCTGGTCTGTATTTCCACAGTATGTTCTTTCCTAACTACAAGCAGTTCTCACACAAAGCGCACAGAACTTAAAGCATTCTTTTTTTTTTTTTTTTTTTTTTTTTTTAAAGAGAAAAGGTCTTATTATGTTGTCCAACCTGGTCTCCAACTCCTGTACTCAAACTATCTTCCTACCTCAGCCTCCTGAGTAGCCCAGGACTACAGACAAGCACCATCACACCCAGCTTCTCGTAATTTTTTGAGTTTAACAAATATTACGTTCCTGTTACAGGCCTGTTTCCTACGGTACTTACACATTGGTCTTAAATTTATGCAGCTGGGGCACAGGGTTTTTGGCTCGCATTTCTAGCACTTCCATGTAATGAGGCTTCTTCTGAATCCCATTAGAAAGGCTTGTCAAGTTCGTGGCACTTGTGTTTTCTTCTGACTGTTGTTCACCTTGGTCTGCAATGGTGATCCTCTGTAACCTGTCAATAAACAGGCTGTCAAAGCTGCTGGAAGTATCCTCTGCTTGACCTGAAACACTATGCTGTGGGTGATGCTCACTAGCTTCAGATGAAGGCGGCAATCTGTCTCTGTTGCTGGAGGCTGGGCCCTTACTCACTGTGTGCTTAATCTCTGGAGTCTCTTCATCACCTTCATGAGCAGGATGTCCAAGTCCCTGGTTTTGTGAGGTTGTTTCAGATGACTTGATATTATCTACAGAGGAACAGCCAGGAACTAGTGATGAAGTATCAAGTATCTGGTCAGAATTCTGAGGCTTATCTGTATCAACATCAACTTCTGCAATTGCTTTTTGCCTTAGCTTACAGTCTAAACTAACAGGATGAAACAGTTCACTTTTTCTTCTAACTTCTTCACGTTCTGCAATGGCAGCTTTCAGTTTGGCAACAGAGTCAAAGATCTTTTTACCTTTGTCGGGCAATTTGCAAATGAATTTTCTGCCAAATGGAAAAGAATACGTATATATTACAGCCATGTTTTTAAACTTGAGATACATTAAAGACGCTAAGCGTTAACTTCTAAGAAAGAAAAGCCAATTTTTAAGTCAAATATCTGATTTCTAACTGCTCCAAAACAGGAATAAAACAAATAAAATGGTCATTATCCAAAGAGCCCAAAAAACAAGGGAATGCAGGAATAGGGAATATATGCCTCATTTGTCTCAGCAAATTAGAATTTCAGCAAAAGTACTTTAAGCATATAATAATCACATAAGGCATTCCAAGAATGAGCACTCATTAAATCTCCAAAATTTGAGGATGGGGTTGAGTGTGGGAATGGGTCTGTTAGGTCAAAACTACTTTCATCATAATACCAAGATGTTATTTCCCTCTCATTTTCTCACATGGGTACAGCGGAGTTTTCCAGAGGCTACATGACATGTGATAACATCATTGGTCTAGAATAGAATGTGTGCTTGTGTATACTTACGTTTTAAAGACTTCAGCTGTATTTCTGATAAGTAAATAAATTTTGCTAGATATAACACATAAAATAACTCCATGGGATGTCAATAATTCTTAAAGTATGAAGGAGTCCTGAGACCAGAAAGATAATTCACTGCTATAGATTAAAAACCTATTCTCACAAGGTCAAAACACCTGTCTTGACCCCAACCAAGCATTTATTTATCCCTTTTGTTGGATAACAGAGTTCCTTTTCTGATTCCCGTTTCTTTAACTATATAATAAATGGAGAGAAAAAACTAAATCTTAGGTCCTCTGTTCTTTTTGACAATGCATTCATTCTCACAATTTACAACATTCTACAGCTGAAATTCCTATGTTTTCTATATTTTTCCAAACTTCTCTCTTTCTTGAGCCTCGTGACTACCTCTCCAGCTTTTGTTTGGTTTTCAATTAACCAAATAACTGTCCTGCTCTTCTCTCAACTCTGCACACCCTAAGTAAAATCAACCTTGGATCTATTCCTCTCCCTGAATTTTCCTATTTTTTCTAGTGGTGTTCCATATATATCGGAAACTTCAGCCATCTCTGTCAACTACATTTAAATTAGTCCATGCTTAAAGTCTTCCCAATTCCTTCCTAGTTCACTTTCTTACAACTCTCTCGTGGGGAGCCTCTCTGAAAATATCCCTGTACTGTCTTCTGCTTTTTATTCCTTCAAACCATCTTTTGCACCAAGCTGCTAAACAAAACTGCCTAAAACACAAAATCACTTTTATCTCGTGGCTCCCCTGCTAATATCCTAATCAGCCAGCTGAATGAGGGTCGAACTTTCCCGGCCTAATAAACCCCTCCTCGCATCCCACTCTTCCCATTTCCTACAGTTCCTGTAAGCATAGAACCCAGAGATGAAGCTGACAATTCGTTATGGGTTAGGGGCGCGGGCGGCAACAAGGTTTAGAATGCAGATTCTTGCTTCATGGAACCAACAGAGTGCCCGGGAAAATAAAACCAGCGAGGAGCTACTAACTCACTGCAACGCTCAAGAGCCGTCCAGTCTGAGTCATCCTCGCAGGCAAACGTGCCTGGCCAGGAAGAGGGACGGCTCTGCGGCAGCAAGCCCTCTGTCCACTCGCCCGGAGGACTGAGGCGAATGTGACTGAGGCAAGGTCACCTTCCAGGGAAGTGAATGGAGTGGGGGGAGGGAAGGGGGAGCGCCCAGGGAGCTCGAGCTGAAGGAGCCTGGCAGTGACTCCGCGGGACCCCAGCTTACACGTTGCGCAAAAGTCTCTCCTGGCGCTTCAACATTTCCCGCAGCTCCACCAAACTCCGCTGCCCCAAGTCCTCGGGTGCTTGGGGCTCGAAGCCGCGGGGCAGCGAGGACATTCTGCGCAGGCTGAGGCTGGCGTGGCGGCGGGCACTCGGCTTCCTCAACAGGCCTCGCAGCTAGCGCCGGATCCGCGGCCGCCGGTGACTCCGGGGCACGAGCGGGAGTCGCCATTTTCCCGGAAGAACGGGATCTTCTTCGAGCCGAATCGAGCTTTATTGAAATGCCGGAAACAAACACGGACCGGGAGAAGGGGGCGTCCGGAGGACCGCTAAAGGGCGGAAGTTACGTCGGATGACGCCGACGCCTCGGCTTGGCGCCCTTTCCCCTCGTGTGAGCGTTTATGCCGTCGTCAGCTGTGTATCGGTTTATACGAAAAGTATTCTGCGCTAGTGTGACCTCACCAAGCACTATGTGTTAGTCAACAGATAGCCAGGTCCTCTGTTATAGTTGGAGTTTACAGAGTGGAAAGGTGGGAGGGACAATCGAATAATAATATAATAGTAACGTTGGGTTGTACACCTGGGAAGGTATCTCTGAGAAGTGAAATTCAGGTGGAAACCTTAAGGATGAGCTGACCGTTAATGAGGTAGCGGAGAGTGCCAGACAAGATTTGGGAGACTCCGGCCTGTGTGTGGTGCCTCCTAGCTCAGCTTAGTGACATCCAAAAATGTTAAAGTTAGAAAGTTCCTCATTCTTGGGGCTCAACTGCATTTGGAGCAGGACTTCATTTGCGGCACCGCCTCAGGCGTTGTATAGACTTGAGGTGTCTCTGGCTTCTGGCTGCTAGGTGCTATGGCACTCCCAAATCATTGCAACAATCCAGAACGTCTCCCCCAACATACATGTCCAAAGGCCCACAAGAGATGATGAGGAGTGGGAGCGGCTGTACAAACTGCTTGAGGACCTTTTCTAATTTTCTACTTTGCCAATAGAAAAACAGAGTCACGAAAACTGAAATAAATATTCCCAGGGCACAAAACCAGTGGCAGCACCTGATTTCAAACCCAAAAGCCCAGCTGCTTTTCCAACATACCAGTTTGAAAATCCCCTTCTTCACTTAGACCTATTTCCAAATGTGTAAAATTGTTGAAAAGACTTTTTTTTACAGCTGTTGAGAAGAAGGCAGGTTAGTATCAGACCCAGCTTTTACCTTCTTATAGTTCCTCTACCAGAGTAGGAAGACATGCAGTCACAGTAGACGTCACTTGGGAGGTTTGAACACCCCATAACCTCCAAAACCACCCCCTCCCCCAATTTTTTGATATAGAAAATTGAAGTTGTCTCAATCCTATGTAAGATGCTACATAAACACAAACAGCTCCGTCCCAAAGAGACAGACGATCTAGGTAAAATCCAAAGCTATTCCAGGGAGCACAATTGCAACCATTTCTCTATCCCCAAAATCTGGTCCATTCTGATCAGACTCATTAACATATCAGAAAAAGTTTTCTCAGTATAAGACTTCCTTTCAAGGACAATTAAACCCGCTCCAGCATTGGCTGAATGAGAAATAGGTGAGTAAGCTCCTTGAATCAGGTGATTGTCTGTGGTGCTGACAAAAAAAAAAAAAAAAATCGAACTCTATACCATATTGAAGAGATTTATTCTGTGCCAAATATGAGTGACCATGGCCCATGACACAGCTCTCAGGAGATCCTGAGAGCACGTGCTCCAGGTGGTTGGTGCACAGCTTCATTTTTTACATTTTAGGGAGATCCGAGATATCAATCAAACACATTTAAAATGAACATTGGCTTAATCCAGAAAGGTGGAACTCAAAGCAGAGAGGGTGTGCACGAAGGTGCGCTTCCAGGTTATAGGTAGATTTAATTTTTTTTCTGATCGGCAATTAATTGAAAGGAATGTCTGGGTTACCATAAGAGGTTGTGGAGACCAAAATTTTATCCTGCAGATGAAGCCTCCAGTTAGCAGGCTTCAGAAAGAGTAAGATGAAAATGTTTCTTATCAGACTTAAAGTCCATGTTGATATTAAATGCTGGGCAGCTTTTTCTGGATTCCAAAAGAAAGGACAGCATAATGAGGCATGTCTGATGCCCCTTCCTGTCATGGCCTAAGTCAGTCTTTTAGGTTAATTTGGAGGACCCTGGCTTATAGGAGGAAGTCCAGAAGGTTGAGGGGGGCCTTCACATTTTATTTTTGATTCACAGTGGCAAGGCTATTATATATATATAATCAGCAAAGTGACATCTAGAGTACAAAAACTCACATTTTACAAAAAGAATTCTTATACATCAATAAGCAAAACAAGTCAGCAGAAAAAAAAGGAAAAATACAAATAGTTCACCGAAGAGGAAACTGGAAAAACCAGAAAACATACTTAAAAAAAATCCTCAACTTCAGGGAAATGCAAAGTAAAACAAAAATCTTAAAAATCCCAAACTCTTTCTGATTGGAGAAATAGGAGCTCATGTGTTACAGAGAATGAACTGGCAGAAACACTTAGAAAAGATATGCAGCCAAATCTAGCAAATTGGAAGGCGTGCATACTCTGCAATCCAACACACAGCCTTTATGTACACAACCTTCCTAAGGAAACTCTGTGTATGTACTAAAGAAGATGTGTGTCAGAGCATTCATTGCCACGTTGTTCATAGTGGTGCAAAAACTGAGAACTCCATCAATTAAAATGAGAATGAAATCTACAGATACCAACAACGTTGAATCTATAAAACTTAAGGTTAAGTGAAAAAAGCAAGTTGCAGAACAATACCGTTTATTTTAAGATGAATAACATGCAAATTAATACTGTATATTTATTTTGTCAGATGTATTGAGATATAATTTACATGTAGTAAAATACCCCCATTTTAGTGGACAAGTGTGAGTTTTGACAAATGTATACAGTTCTGCGATGACCACCATAATTATGATAGAGAACAGTTCTATCATCGCCCCCAAAATGTACTCAGCCTCTCCACTGAACCCCTACCCCTGGCAACTACTAGTCTGTCTTCTGTCCTAGAGTTTTGCCTTTTCCAGAATGTCATATAAGTAGAATCATACAGTAGCCTTTTGAATCTGGCTTCTTTGACTCAGTATATCGGTTTTCAGATTCATGTATGTCGCTGCACATATCGTAGCCTGCTCCTTTTTATTGCTAAATAGTATTGTATTCTGTGGGTGTGGTATTCTATTGTTTGAGTTTGTTTATTCATTTAACAGTTGAAGGATATTTGAGTTGTTTTAAGTTATTGCTGATTATGAGTCAAGTCACAGTAAACCTTGTGTATAGGTTTTTGTGTGAACATAGGCTTCCATTTCTCTTGGGAATGGGATAACTAGGTCATATGGTACATAAATGTTTCTAAGAATCTATCAAATTGTTTACAAAGTATCTGTACCATTTTGCACTCCCCCAGCAATGTCTGAGGGTACCTGTTGCTCCACATCTTCACTGACACTTGGTTTTGGTTTTTGTTTTTTTGAGAGGTAGTCTTGCTGTGTCACCTAGTCTGGAGTGCAGTGGCATGATCTCAGCTCACTGCAACCTCCATTTCCCAGGTTCAAGAGATTCTCCTGCCTCAGCCTCCAGAGTAGCTAGGACTATAGGCAGGCGCCACCACACCCGGCTAATTTTTTCTATTTTTAGTAGAGACAGGGTTTCACCATATTGGCCAAGCTGGTCTCAAACTCCTGGCCTTAAGGGATCTGCCCGCCTCAGCCTCCCAAAGTGCTGGGATTACAGGTATAAGCCACTGCACCCAGCCTGTTTTTAGTTTTGCTATGTTTTGTTTAATTTTAATCACCAGCCTTCTTGCTCAAGTGCTCAGGCTAGGCTATTTAAGAAAGATTACAAAACTTGCACCAAACATTTTTTACAGTGTCAATCACGTTTGCAAAGGAATGTGGACATTTTCTCCATGAACAAGAGATACGATCCATGAGAGCTGAGGGGGAGTTGAATGTTAGGAAAGAGATAGGAAACAAGGATCATAAATAAGTATAAAGCAAATTCTATTTTCTTTCATGATTTTTTTTTTTTTGAAGCATCCATTTGAGAATGGAACATGTTGATTTATTTTCTCTTTTTTGAGACAGAGTCTCCCTCTGTCGCTCTGGCTAAAGTGCAGTGGCACAATCATAGCTCACTGCAGCCTCGAACTCCTGGGCTCAAATGATACTCCTGCCTCAGCCTCCCAAGTAGCTGGGTCTACTGGTGCACATCACCATGCCTAGCTAGTGTGTGTGTGTGTGTGTGTGTGTGTGTGTGTGTGTGTGTGTGTGTGTGTGTTAGAGAGATGGGCTCTGGCTATATTGCCGAGGGCTGGGCTGGAACTCCTGGGTTCATATGATCCTCCCATCTTGGCCCCTCAAAGTGCTGATATTACAGGTGTAAGCCTCTGTGTCCAGTCACATTATGCATTTTTAACCAATCCAAAACAATGGCCACAGCTAATGAAAAATTACTTAGGAATGGTACACCGACGACTTTATTGAGCAATATGGCTGACGTCTGTGTGCCATTTTACAAAACTGTTCCTTCTAGTCAGTCCCCCCAAACTGCTTTTTCACACTTTAAAGCAGAAGAGACAAGAGCTAGGACCTCCTGACTTGTTCACCTAGGGGCTCCATTCACCACGCTACCCCATATGCCACTCAGTGCAGAGCTTCACAGAGAAATGACAGGAGGCTGGCTGGTGAGGGATGAAGAAGCCAGGGAAGAAACAAGGAACTGGAGCTGGGTATGAGAAAAACAGTGGAAAAAAGGAAAGGGAAAGGAACTGGTAAAGAGAAAGGCGAAAAAGCAAAAGGAGCAATAAGATGAATCACATTTCTCTGCACAGAAATCAGAAACATAAAGCCCTAAATATAAGTCCTTAGGAGTTCACAGATACGTTTTGTTTCCCTTTCAGCTCTAAAATTCTATACTTCTACAAAATGCCACATTTCCCCCTCTTTATATTTCACTGTGATCCCATGGCAACAACAGATTTTCCTCAGCTACCCAAGGTTTTAGGCTGTAAAGTGCCTGCACTACACAGTAAAAGTAAATTCTTGCATTAGTTATCCAAGTTGTTTGAAATGAGGAACCACATTTTCAGCTCGTATCTCCCTTTTTATCAGCAAATAGTAATTTAAAGCCATTTGCCCTGGCTATGGTTCCCGGGGTGACAGACTATGGCCTATTAAAATTAATCCTGACAGAAGATCGTCGCTGCTTTCTCCAAGCCCATTCAGGCCATTGGTTTATGAACAGGACGAACAGACGGCCCATCCCAGAGGGCTTGAGGGAGGAAGCATGTTAAAATGGCTGCCTGCATCTTTGTTTGCTCAGCTGCCTGGAAAAACTAGGACTAAGGGAAATGGGATTAATCAAGGGGGCAGTTGCCCATGGGAAAAAAAAAATACAAAGACTGTGGTGAGAAAATCTCAGCCAAGTAAGGTTCAAGTTGAAGGAAAAGAACCATATTCTCTCAATACCATCACATGGCTGAAGTGTTGTTTAGTGATGAATCTCCCATTTCGGGCCACCACTGTGTTTTATGATCTTGATAGTGTGGGAAGACATAATTTACTAAATGTTTGGTACTCTGAAATTTCATGTAAGTTTACTTTTTAATTAGTAAATTTAATAAAGATTGTTGGTTAGATATGTGACCAACTGAATTGTGATTGAATAATAAAACTTCACAAGATTTTTTAATATGAATAAACTCACAAACTGGTAAAAGAAATTCTTGAAAGAGCACATGGTCTTTGGCACAGACGATATAGACATTGTAGCTAAGGCCTCACCTCTCAGTTTAAGATATAAAATCTTAAACAAGGTTAAAAATACCTTCCCCTCCCCTTATTTTCCTTCTCTTTGACACAGTGGGTAAAATTCCACCAATAAGAAGATTATTTGGTGAACAAGATCTTCCTTTGAGAACAGAAATGATCAATTAGTCATTTACATGTGAGTATTAATTTGTTCCAAAAGGCTTCCTCCTAACAGCCTAGCTGAGGAGATGACCTACACTCAAATAGTGAAATTTGTTTAGGAAGGGAGAAAATGGAGGGGATTTTGAGTAATCTGAGAAGAAGAACATGCGAGAGAGACTACTACATCAGTGAGTTTAGGATACTAGGAAGACCCCAGACTACCTCATCTCCAGGATTTGGAAAGCAGGTAGGGCAGGAAAGTAGGAAGATATCAAAGCCAAACTTTGCTTACAACTGATTCAAATTCTATGCTGGAGGCCAGAGTGTCCTACACTTAAATGGGCCTCGCTGAAGATTTTTCATAAAATATTCAGTACAACATATAAGTCTGGTTATAAAAATTATTCAATTCATAAAATATCAGATAAACTATGTTTACACTTCCTTTGTGCTTGAGGAAAGACAGTCTGAACGTATATTTATGAGAAAACAACAAAGGAGTGAGGGAGGTAATTTGCAAAGTCACTGCAGGATGAGGTTTCATAAGATCCTTTCAGGTTTCACCAGGGAGGTAGTTGTCCCTTTAGTGGAGGGAAAGAACCGATTTCTGCTACAGCGTCGGCACACCATGGCTCTCACATTCAGAGCCCATGAATTAAAGAAACCGGTTATCAGCAGCAGGCTAGAGTGAGAGAATCAACAAACCCCTCTCCTCTCACTGGACCTAGCCAGAGTCAGTGTCTGGTCACCTTTAATTTCCATCTTACATGAGAGAGAACACAGCTCTGAAAATTATCAACAGTGGGGAAATGGAGAGGAGTAAGGGATGCCTATGAAATATATAGTTAGAAGACTTATTCAGAAAAAAAATTCCTCCTTAATTTTCTTCCCAAAAAATTGGGAGGAGAGAGAGTCAAGCATAGTGTATAGGACAATAAAGGTAATCCAGATGAGAGAATGAAGGTGGTGGTGGCAAAATTTGTCAACCCTCAACAATGTTTTTATGGGGCAGGGTTTATGTACCACTAACCTTGTGGCAAGTCAGTTAACTCTTCTGAACCTCAGCTTCCTTCTGCTTAAAATGAGAGTATTGAACCAAAGTCCAAGAGGCCTCTCAACACTTAAATTATATGATTCTAGGATGATGAATGTTATAATACATTCTTTGGCAACATCTGCATCTATTTAAGCTCATAAATACTGAGCAGAAATATTTGGTATGCAGTCAAACCAGGAAGCAAGTAGCTCCCTTTAAATAAATGCTTACCCAACACTGCTGGAGCTCCAGGCTTATCAGCCTTTACTGGACTCCCATAGATGTGCATATCTTACAGCCCTGGATAATGTTTCCCAGCACCTAGATTTCTTGGGCTTCATTTAATTTTTATATCTAACGGATGACAGCTCTGAGTAATTTAAAATTGTTTATAAGGTTTAAAAAAGTGAAGTTGTCAAAATAGTAGAAGACAAGCAAACTATTATGAATGATGTGGAAGGGGCATCACCTCAAGCAGACCGAAGAAAGAGTTAGTCTGAAGGAATAAATATCTTCTTCATAATATACAGAGAAAAACGTTAGGTAACATAAATCGGGGGGAGCAAATTGTGGGTCTCTGGCCACAGTCAAACTACAGATGGGTGTGCTTAGCAGCAGTGTTTTGCAAACTTACAAATTTGAGTGACTTTAGGATCGGCATGTTCTTATAGCCCAGGAAGGCATCCTCTTCATCTGCTCCCACCAGCTACTGCCCCCATTATCCTACCCTTCTCACCTGTAGGCAAACTTCTTGGGTACCAGGGCATTTGAGTTTGGTAGAGCCCAACTCTTTTTTTCTGAGGCTCCAATTAATACCATGGAAACTTCCTAGATTACTAGTAGAAGATACATACCTGTATACACTAGTACACTATATATACTACTATATACAGAATATATATACTATATATAGAAGATATATACTTGTATATAATAGAAGATATATACTATACATACTAGTAGAAGATATATACTATATATAGGAAAGCATTCTTTACCTCTAAATCTCAAAGTTTTTATAGGGCCTGCTGTGTTTTAAGAATCCTTGCAAAAAATAAGAACTTTCAAATTTAAAACAATTTTTAAAAGAATCCTCACAAATGGTACTCAGATAATTCACGGAAGCAATGTTCCTTCAGATTATAAACTACATCAAAATTACAACTTCTTTTAGTATCAAGTGTAAAAATTAAATTTTATTTTCATTTCTACCTTAGCACACCCTTCTGTAAGGACTCCAAATTATTTGGAGGAAATAATTTCTTTGTGTTATAGTCAGACTAATAGGTGCTCTAGTCAAATGTTATCATCCTGCCATTTGAAACAATTCCTAAAGAATTGTTTGCAACCATCTCAAACAACATATAACATAGTTTTCAAAGCTTGATTAAATACTTGTACCTATTTTTAAGCCATTTTAAGAAGATCAAAGAAAATTATGAATCTTTATGATTATCTTAGAAAAATTAGCATCTTTACAAGTATATTTTATGCTCTAAATTTCATATTGGGAATTTTGTAACAAGAAAAAAAAAGGATCAACTTGAGACAGCCCTATTTTCCCTCCCTTTAGCCCCACAAAAATGTTTACATAAATTTGTGGGTACCATAAAGATATTTTATTTTAAGGTTGGGCTACAAAATGATCAGTTAAGTTTTGTTTTGTTTTGTTTTGTTTTGTTTCAGTCTGAGTGTGTTTTGTTTAGGAGGTAGCAAGTTAAGAGGAAAGGGGAGAATTAAAATATTTGCAAGATGTCATTAATCTCCAGCAAGAGCCTAGAGTTGTTTTTTTTCCCCCCCCCCACTTCATTTCAGAACTAATCCAGCTTTCTGTTATTTGGCTCAGAAAAGTCTTAAATCTGTAACAAGAGAATAACTTCCTGTTCTCAAGAGTATGGCTGCCAAAGAAAACATTTACAAGAAAAGTCCCAGGGCCAAAAAATTGCCTACTAATTATTTCTCAGCCCCCCTCCCACCCCTAAATCAGGAAGGTGAATCCTGTAAACACTCTATGTTAAAACCTGAAAAATTAAGAGAAAAGCATCATGAACTGTTTGCCATTTATTTATAATTTATGGCATTCAGATTACATCAAGTTTATGGCCCTTGGGCACAAATGAATGTTTCTTATAATATTTTGTTCGGAATTCCACAAAGATTATACTATACCTTTACTGAAATACACTATGGAAGTTTTCCCAGTACCTTTCCAGCTAAGGAAGAGAAGAGCAGTCAGTGACTTCCAGAAACCAGCCTAGGTGTGCCCAGCATGGGCCGCAGTGTTGCTAGGAACTGGCCTGACACAGAAAGAGTTTGGTGTTATCCCTGGTGACCTGTCTATTCAATGCAATGCAGCCCCAAAGAAAATCCCAACAGCCCTTTTGTAGAAATCCACAGACTATAAAATTCATATGGAAATGCAAAGGACCTGGAATAGCCCAACCAACTTTGAAACACATAATTAGGGAGGCTATACTACCTGACTTCATGGCCGATGATAAAGCCACAGCAAACAAGACAGCTAGTATTAGTGTCAAGATAAGGAACTAGATCAATATAACAGTCTAGAGAGTACACAAATAGATTCATGAATATATGGCCAATTGATTTTCAACAATGGTACAAGGGCAATTCAGTGGAAAATCGGTAGTCTTTTCAACAAATGGTGCTAAAACAATGAGATATCCTCATGCAAAAACAAAAAGCAACTATATTTTTCACACCGTGTATTAGTTATCTAATCTTGCCTAATGATTTACCTTAAACTTTAGCAGCAGTCTCCTTCTGGTCTCTTTGCTTCTGTTCTCTCTTTTTAGAAACTCATCTTTAGTCTCTCTTTTAGGTCTCTCCTCCTCTGACAAAATAAAATAGATCATTCTTAAATTCACATCTAAAGAAAAGGAGATAGTTTATTTAATCTCCTGTTTATCCAGTGACATTTCCCCTGCTCCTGTTTGTCTTCTGCACAGTCCCACTCACTAGCATTCATTAAGTCTGTCCAATAAGAAGAAATTCCTGGGTTCGCAAATATTCTTGGTGTAATTTTGCCTTCCAATAATTACTAGTAATAGTAGCAGGTATCAATTATTGGCATGTCTCTGATGCACTACTAGGACATTTTTTCTATGCTGTCCCGTGATCTGTGCAGCAAGCCTGTGGGTGGTGGGGGGGGGGATGCAATTCCATTTACTTCATAGGCAAAGCTGCATCCAGGGGCATGGAGATGCAGAGTGCTGCGGTGATCTGACCAAGAGGGTATTGTGATTTAACGGCAGACCTGGGACTGACTCCAGGCCTCCCACCTGTGTTCTGAAATCAGACAGGTCTGGATGGTTTCAGACAATTTTCACATCTTTTTGAGTTTCAATTTCCTTATCCATGAAATGGTGGTAATAACATCTTCCAGGCAGGACTGTTGTAAAGACTCAATGTCTGTGTGCTGTGTCCAGCTCAGTAACTCCTGGTATCCTTCACTTCCCCCAAGCCAAGGTTCTTTCTGCAATACTCTTCATTTGTAGATTTCTTCATGTCTATCAAGGTTTGCAATGGCTCTCCTCCAAAAAACTAGTATGCTCCTTATGGGAAACTACCCCTGAGAAATTTATGTCACCGGAAAGACAACAAATGAACAGGAAGATTGGTCATGACATGTAAGAATAAAGAAGGGGCTGAAAATAAGTTCCCCTGGGATTCAGAGATGGGACAGACCAGGAAGGCCTGGACTTGCTGGAAAACATTTTGGAGAAGGCGAGGGTCTCGAGGTGCATGTCTTTGTCTTCCCAGCACCTGTCATGTGCTGGGTGAACTGACCTAGCCCTCTCGGTCTGGCTGTCAAGAAGAGCACCATCACCCAGTAGGGCCTGAGCCAGGAATCCTGCCCTTCCTGTCACCCTCACTCCTTGCCCTGGTGACCACCCTAGAGTTCCTGGAGCAGGCAGATGGCATTCACTGGGGAGAAGGCGGATGTATAGAGTGGACACATGGACCAACTCAGTGTTCAGCCTTGGTTGGTGCGCCCTCCAAGCACTTCCCAAATGTGACCTCTCTCCCAGGCTATCCCTGAAATAGAGGGCATGCCCCACCCACAGTCAAACCACATCTTAGTCATGTGGCCTGAGTGGCAGGCTCTTGGTGATGGCTCACTAAGCAGCAGGCCTTCTCTGAATCCCGGATCCTGAAGGACACTTGCTCCTTCCAAGCCCATCCTGTTTCCAGTCGGCTGCCAGGCACTCTCTGGGCCCTAGGGACACCTCCAGGCCCGCAGCTCACACCTGCACGTCCATGAGTTCTGACATCCACAGGTCATATGCTGAAGGAACTTTGTTCACCACCTGTTTTGGAGACAGGTCTGCCTAAAGAAATGGAGTATATAACTGCCTAAAGTTATATACTCCATTTCTCATTCCTCATGTTGGCAAAGGGGTCAGGAAGGCACATTCTCAGTCTGTTAGAATTTCAGTGGATTCAAATTTCCACAGGCCATAGTGGGCCACATGCACCAAAAGGCTTAACGTGTGCATACCTTTTGACCGACCAATTCCTCTTCTAGGAATTTATCCTGAGAAAATAATCAGGCAAGCGTACAAAAACTTGTGCACAAGATGGTTCATCAGAGGACTGCTGAAAAAAAAGTAAAGACAACATCCAAAATTCCGACACTAAGGGATGGGTCAGATAAATCATGGCACATCAAAAAATGGAATCCAATTACTATAAGAAGCAATGATGTACATTATATATATAGCATATATATACTTTTTGCTTACTTTATATATATAATACATATACTTACATATATACTTTTGCTTATTTTATAGGTATATATATAAAGTAAGCAAATATTATAAAGTATATATATATATAGTAAGCAAATTTACCATATTTATAAAATAAATATATATATACACACACACACATATAAAGTCAGGAAAAAGTGGCTACAAAAGTATGTAATGATAATAGGTAGCATCTATTAAGTGCTTCTTATGTGCCAAGCACTATTTTAAGAACTGTGCAGGCATTATTTACTCTTCACACTGACCCCGTCAGGAAAGAACTCTCACAGTTCCCATTTTACACGTCTGTGACTTACCCAGATGCACACTTGTGACTAAGATCAGGTAGTTGAGTGTTCCCACGTTCTTAAAAACCACAATTTTGCTTGTCAGTATAGGGTCATATTTGTTTTAAAAACAAAATAAGTGTGGTGTGTATGTGTGTGTGTGTGCATGTGTGTGTTTGTGTGTGTGTGTATTTTAAAAGCCTGGAAGGACTGGAATG
Source organism: Ateles fusciceps (assembly GCA_036589455.1). Lineage (NCBI taxonomy): Eukaryota > Metazoa > Chordata > Mammalia > Primates > Atelidae > Ateles > Ateles fusciceps. The sequence goes on along the minus strand of JAZHEH010003061.1, from coordinate 7,850,197 downwards.
AAAATATTAACTGGAAGCATTATTATAGGATATCATTTTTATTTTTAAAAAAGTCCTTTACATACACTGCTGCTTTCCATTTCAGTGAGATAAATTTACTAGGAAATGTTAGAGTTCATTCTCCCAACTTTACATAATATCCCTGCTCACGAAGAGGTTGATGAAGGTCACTCTTTTAGATGGAGGGTTGGGGTGCACTAGAGTTAATGTTCACAAAGGATCTAGAAGGATTGTCTCTCAGTTTCTTTCAGTTTCAGTCTGTATAATTTAGGAACTCTCTGTAATAGTCTTCTTGAGTACCTCAAATCATGTTAAGAATTTTTCATATGTTGAGGCTATATTTTAAAATACAAAGGCCCAAGCTGTAGAACGATCCCTGGCATTCTTTAAATTTAAAATTACTCAGTTTTTCTTTTCCTTACTTCTTTTAAGAGAGAGAGAAAGAAGTGAACGTGGAAGTGTTGGCAGAGTAGTTTTCATTTCTACCTTGGTCTCATTAAAATTGACATTTTTTAAGTCATTACATTTCACTTAGAAACTGCTTCCAGACGAGTTTCTCCAGGGGGATGGGCTCCTAGGGCCCTCTGCCTCTCTCTGAGTCCAGCTTCCCTATCTCCTAGTCCTAAGGACAACTTTTTCCCTAAGTGCTCCTCCTTGATGGCTGCCAAAGAGCATGGCTTCTTGCTGCTAGAACACCTCCAACAGTGACAGTCAACCAGCAGTCAGCAGTGCGCTAAAACAAACCTCCAGAATGACAGCAATCACTGCTATGTACCTGGCAGTGTCCAGACCCTCTTTGGGAATGACCTCATGTGGCACTCACATCAGCCGATCAAGTAGGTGTGATGATCCCAGGTTTTTAAAGGATGAAACTAATATTCAGAGAGCTTTGATGACTTGCTCAAAGTCCCACAGACAGTGTTTAAATACAAATTAGGCTCCCAAATGCACATTCTCCCCTTAGCAATATTTTCTGATTCACAGTGATTTATCTTCCTGAGTTGCTTTGCTTTCTTTCTTTCTTTCTTTCTTTTTTCTTTGTTTTTTGAGAGTGGAGACAGTAAGGGGTGGGGAGGCTTGAGGAAAGTTTTAAACGTAAAGTATATTTTTGTACTTTGTGATCATTAACGTATCTTACCTTTTCCACATGGTGGATTAACTAAATAAATTTCAGGAATTAAAAAGACAGATAGGCTTCCTAACCCCTGCAAACACACACACACACACACACACACACACACACACACACACACACACACACAGAGTCAATCTTATGGCTTACAGATGCTTCTATGGATTGTACTGTCTGAAAGATCATGTGATCTGAGTTTCACACTCGTTCCAGAGCCTGATCTGCTCTCTGCCCCTTCCACATGGTCATGGATGAAACACAGAGCCAACATTAGTAGAACAAAATATATGGTATTTATTAAACATATGTGACATAGTTTATAAAATCAAAGTAGAGCATGCATGAACAGATTATTCATTCATTGAACAAAAACACCAATCGATACTGAAAGCATTAAATGATTAAATGTCCATGACATACAAAATTCTGTTTAAGTTAAAGTGAGAAGAAAAAAAAATCACAAGTTGAATAAATACAGTGATTTCAGCTGGTCCAATGAAGGCATAAGGCACAAATTAAACCAAGGGACTAGTGCATGGGAATGAAGCTTGTCTGGCCCACACAAGTCTCTAACTGTGGCTCCCACGACCCTGCACAGATGCTTGGGACCCAGAGGAAAGCATTTGCAGGCCGGGGACCCTCCCCTCCAGGTTCAAGTTTGGCTGGGTGCCCATGCTCCTTGTGGACAGGCCTCTCTCTACCAGAGAAACGCTGCCTCTAATACTTTTATGGGTAAACAAAACCTTCATGCCCTATCAAATGATCCTGGCATGAATAACATGAAACTTCAAATTAATGTCCTTTTCCCTCCCAACCAAAGTCTAGCAAGTAAAATAAATAGTGAGGGAATCCTCCTGATAGGATTTCAGTGTCTACAAAGAAAACAAATGATGACACAGTATAGCAGGGTATGCTGGGTGGGTGTTTCAGATGTGACCTTGTCTCTTACCTGCCCCTCCACCTTCACTTTCCTTCCTGTCTTAGAAGCGGATCAGAGCCTTAGCAATTTCCATTCTGGCTTACGCTGTGTATACGAGAAACAACAGTCACCCTTCTCAAAGGATTTCAAACCACAGGGCTCCAGACTGTTTGTCCATCTGTAAAAAGTGCATGTCTCTGAGTGCCTAAGTTAGAGTTTTCTTCATAGTTAACTCCAGGACTCTTCTGTATGGGGTGTAGTTCCTAGAAGGCATCACAATTTCATGAGTCCTGCCTGTTTGGCTGAGAAATGAGAAAAGACGTCAGGAAAATGAAACAAAACCCCCATATGCTTCACATGGTAAGAAAACTCTAGAAAATGGTGTTTGAACACTTAAAAAGACTATAATAATGCAACTTAATATTTCATTTAAACATTACAAACGAGTCCTGCAATGGACTTAATGTTCCCCCAAATTCATAGGTTGAAATCCTAACCCCCAAGGTGATATGTTAGGAGATGGGGTCTTTGGGAGGTGGTTGGGTCATAAGGGTGGAGCCCTCACGAATGGGATTAGTGCCCTTATAAGAGAGGCCCCAGAAAGATTCATCATCCCTTCTGCTATGTGAGGACACAGCAAGAAGACACCATCCATGAACTAGAAAGCGAGCCCTCACCAGACACTGGATCTGCTGCCACCTTGGTCTTAGACATCCCAGCCTCCACAACTGTGAGAAATAAATTTCTGTTGTTTATAAGCTAACTACTTTATAGCACTTCGCTATGGCAGCCTGAACAGACTATGACAGATTAAAAATAAAAAGTTATTTCTAGCAACCTGTAAAGGTTGTACTAGGCATCCATGGTTCAGAAAAATATAAAACATGCATTCACGGGACTCACCACCTGGTGGGAAAGATATGGACATAAATAATTTTCATGTACTGTGTTAGGAACTATAACAAAGACATAAAAGCTGTGCTGGGTATTCTTCGTCTGCCATTCAGACCTACTCTTCCCCTTCTCCACCCCACTCTGTGCCCGGGAAGGTCAGCGTCAAGGGGCTCCCTTGCCCTTTAAATTCAGTTCCTTTTGGCCTATTGCAAGGTGGTAGCAGGAGATCAGGGAATGAGAGGACAAGAGGTCAGAACATTTGTTCCTTCCCAGACAGGGTGCAGCTTGGTAGCTGGGGGCATCCCCTCTACCAGGACCCATAGCTGCAGCTCCCCCGCTCGCTCTCTTCCCCTGGCTTTCTCCCTGCCTCCTCAGGGAAGGGTGGTAACAGCTTCCAATGTTGCTAGCTCCAGAGTTGGCCACTGTCTTTTGTTTACTTCCCTTAAAGTTGCCCAAACATCCACAACGGTCCCTTCATTTAGCTCTGAAGCCTCCCTTCCCGCCATGACCTGAACCATGAACAATATGCGCATGCACACATGATGGGAAAACTGAGGGCAGAACAATGTAGCACCACCGAGAAATTCACATCTGGAGATTCACACGGAGAAGGTGAATCCTAGGGATGCCTGGCATTCATCAAGTGGGCAAAGAGGGGATGAGAACTCCAGGAAGAAGGGGCAGTATGTGCAAGGCAGAGACGGGAGAGCACACAGTTTATGGATGTGGAAATGCAAACCGTGTGCTCCTTTAAAATGACCGGAACAAAGAGTTCACAATGGAGAGTGGCAGAAGATGAGGCCTGGTGGAGAAGGGTCCCATGTGCCTGGCTAAGGAGTTCAGGTTCAAGCAGGGAACTAGAGAAGGTTTTTAAGGAGAGACATGATCTGCTCATATTTTTATTCTAGCAAGATCCCACTGATACCACTGAGCGTTGACTAGGGAAGGATTATTCTGAAGGCAGGTCAATTGAAAATTCTTGCTCTTTAGGAGGTGAAAGAGAGATCATGAGAACTTGAATTCTAACAGAAGCCCTGGAGAGGAAGTGGCGGGGGAAAGGTTAGAGAGATATTTGGGAGGTATAATTGACAGGATTGGGTGACTAAGACATCCTATTTCTTTTCCTCCTGGACACATAACTCAACTACATTTCCCAGCTTCTCTTGCCATTAGGTGGGCCACGTGACCAAACAGGCAAAAATGACTTCTACTACTTCCAGGTTTAACCCATTAAAATGTTCTACATAATCCCCCCACATGCTCTCTCTCAATTCCCTTTTATGTAGAGCATACAGGTGGAGAACCCAGGAGGACTCCAAAGCTCAGGCAGGGTCTCTGGATAGAGGAATTCCTGGGTTCCTGAAAGACTGTGGGGGAGTGGAACCTATACCAAACTGCCCTAAACCGTGACAAGGGAAATTAATCTTTACCATGCTAAGCCACCGAGATATGTGGGTTCTTTCAAACAGCATCTACATTGCTTATCCCAACCAACACAATAACAAAAGGTGTAAATGAAGCCTAAGAGTCAAAACCCTTTCCCCTAACTTCCCACATCCAGTCATTCACCAGGTGATAGAGGATGTCTCGAAAGCATGGCAGGGGGGTATATTTTAAACTTCGCATGTCTCCCCCTCAGGAGATTCTCCATGTTCTCCACCCAATCCCCATATACACCATGAACATTACTATTATAGAGGCTTCTGACACCTCCATAGCATCTTTTCGTTGTTGTTGTTAGACCAAGTCTCTCTCTGTTGCCCAGGCTGGAGTACAGTGGCGTGATCTCGACTCATTGCAACCTTCACCTCCCAGGTTCAAGCAATTCTCCTGCCTCAGCCTCCCAAGTAGCTGGGATTACAGGTGTATGCCACTACCACCCAGCTAATTTTTGTGTTTTTAGTAGAGATGGAGTTTCACCATGCTGACCAGGGTGGTCTTGAACTCATGACCTCAAAGGATCCACCCGACTCGGTCTCACAAAGTGCTGGCATAATAGGCATGAGCCACGGCACCCAGCGTCTATAGCATTTTGTTGCACCTGTTGGTCTACACATTTGTGTCCACTGCTAGGTATAATTTCTTTAAGGGTGAAAACCACATCTCCGTCATCTCCATGAATCCAGCAGCTCACAGAGGCTAGCCACGGAGCTATTACTCCACAGAGCTATTACTCTGGATTACAAAGGAAACCAAAGGTTGGAGGAGTTTCAAGAAGTAAGTGGTCCCAGTGTCAACTGCCACAGAGAGCAATCCATGGGACCCGGTGATCCAGGAGTCCCCAGTGACCTGACCAGGCAGTTTAGTGGAGTGCCAGGGGCAGAAGCCAGATGGCAATTTGTGCCAACTCCTGTGAAAATTCCACATAACAGAAACAGTCCCTAGTGCCAATATCCTGAAAGCCCATAAAATGCAGAAATATTTATAAAGGTGAACCTTGTAGAGTTCAAAAACAGGCTCTCATATCGCAATCTTTTAAAAAAGTAGTGGGATATTTTATTTAGTTGATCACTAGGTAACAACAGGATTTCAAGAACACAAATAACCGCAACCACAAAACGGAAACCCAACCATTTGCCTTAACACATTTAGGCTATTGTTAACCTTTTATTAATCCATAAAGGGGCAGTTCCCCTGGGGGAACCAGCAGAATCAGCAAATAACGCTTTGACAAAAAGCTACTTTGTGTTCTGGTCTTTGCAACAGAAATACGAAAACATAAGCATTTTAAAGCACTTACTATGTGCTGAGCACTTATGACTGGGGGAATATTTTTCATCAAATTGCACCTATTAAGACATAATTGATGAGTTTGCTGGAAACCAAGTTTCACTATAGGGCAGGAGAAAGAAAAGTCACTTTTCTTTTGGTTTTTGTCTTTTACTCTTTTCTTTGTAAATGAAGGCTGGATGACCTGCACTTGTTCTTTTAATTAACATATATCAAACTTTTCAAACCAAACTCGTGAGTCTTTAAATACATACATACATACATGTATGTGTCTGAAAACCCCCAAACTCACAGTGAGTCCCTTCTCACCCTTTCCCTTTCCCTCTCTCTTTATGAAGAGATCCTTGCTCCCTAGAAATTTATGGAACACAAAGATTAGATGAAGGAGGGGAAGGATTTGAGGAGGAGAAAGCGAGGCAGAGAGACGGTACGGAGTAGATTAGACAGTCTCAGGCAGGCTGGCAGCAGGGGGAATGGGAAAGTATGAGCCAAGTCATGAAGGAAAAGAACAGCAGTTTGAGTGAGTGAGTCAAGGAGCACAGTAATTCTCTGGCTCAGAAGTGACTGCAATATACTGAGCTTAGGTAACCGGGAGAGCAGTGGCTGTAGCAACAGAAATATGACAATGTGGGCACTTCCACTGGACATAATATGCCTCTTACTGCACTTAATCCTCTCAACAAGCTTCCAAGGGGATTGCCACCAAAATCTTCCTTCTCAAGATGAGAAGGAAGGTTCTGACACTCCTTGAAAATTAAGGAGGGTAGGAATTTGCCAAAGTTGCAGATGCAGCAGGAGGCAGACCCAGGGCCCAAACCCAGGTCTAACTTCCAAGCCAGTATTCTTACTCACTCCTCAGAGGAGTGACTTTGAAGAAAGAGATGGCGCCCTCAGCCATGCAACGGCAAGTGTGAAGACCAAGCCGACACCAGCTGGGAGTGCCCAGAAGGCTGTGGGGAACAAGGACTTGTATTCAAGAGAACGGTTCACACTTCCTTTCTCTTGAATACAAGTCCTTGTTCCCCCACAGCCACAGCGAGGAGAGGTAAAACTGTGAGACTGGGTGCAATCTTTGCAGGAAGTACAGGACCAAGGAACCAAGATACAGCCATGTGGACTACCATGGTGAGGATCTTGGAGGAGGAAAAGTAGCCATCAGAGAAGCTGAAGAAGCTGGAGATAGGGGGAGAACCAGGAGAGAAAGTCCCACAAGAGTAAGAAACAGGCTGAGGAATCCTTCCTTTCTTCTTAGTAAGGATTATCAAATGCTACAGAGAGATAGCTGCAGTCAGCAAATATTGAGTGCCTAGTATACGCCAAGCACTGCTCTAAGGAGGTCCCAGGGAGAATGCAATTAGTGAAATAGATGAAAATCCCTGCCCTCATGGAGCTCACATTCTAGTGAGGAGAGAGAGAAAACACACACACACACACACATATAAAGGTAAAACATAAGCAGGAATCACTTCATCCAAGGCATTTATTAAATAAATGAATCATGTGATTATATGATTATCTGATCACCTGCCTATGTTCCTCACTTAGTATATATCTTTCACTTATTCACCCAACAAATGTTTATTGAGCATCAACTAAATGCAATTTTTTTCCAGGCAAGACAGAAAAACTAGAGCAGCTCGAAGTCAAATGTTATTAGCAGTAGCACAGCATGTAACACTGGCAGTTGTACAGATGAGTGGGTGGAAGACACCATGCTATTCTATAATGAGACAAGTGCCCCATGCCTGCAACACACTCAGGTCTTAGCTAACAGAGACCTTATCAATCACTAGGCCTTCCAGAGTTTTATACAGTGTCTAGAAGGGGTTTCAAACCACTGAGAGTTTAAATGAAGAGTCCAATGCATACTGAAGCACTATATACTTGATTAGCCTAGCAATCCATTTCATAAAATCAATAATTACCACCAATAAAAATTAAGTTAGGCTGGGCACGGTGGCTCACGCCTGTAATCCCAGCACTTTGGGAGGCCAAGGCGGGTGGATCACGAGGTCAGGAGTTAAAGACCAGCCTGGCCAACATGGTGAAACCCCGTCTCCACTAAAAATACAAAAATTAGCCAGGCATGGTAGCAGGTGCCTGCAATCCCAGCTACTCGGGAGGCTGAGGTTAATTGCTTGAACCTGGGAGGCGGAGGTGGCCATGAGCCAAGATTGTGCCATTGCACTCCAGCCTGGGTGACATAGCAAGACTCTGTCTAAAAAAAAAAAAAAAAAAAAAGGAAAAGAAAAAATTAAGTTAATGAAATTATCTTAGCATACTCAAATTTATTTATATTTCATGCAGTGTTCTACATAGAAAATCAGAGTTTGGGTTTAGTAATGTTAATAGTAATAGCTATTAGTTATTAAGTGCTTAACTCTGGTCCAATTACCATGCTAACAGGCTTTATTTTTTATTTCTATTTATTTATTTATTTTGAGACAGAGTCTTGCCCTGTTGCCCAGGCCCAGGCTGGAGTGCAATGGCATGATCTTGGCTCACTGCAACCTCCACCTCCTGGGTTCAAGCAATTCTCCTCTCTCAGCCTCCTGAGTAGCTGGGATTACAGGTGCATGCCGCCACGCCCATCAAATTTTTTTTGGTAGAGGTGGGGTTTCACCAAGTTGCTCAGGCTGGTCTCAAATTCCTGAGCTCAGGCAATCCACCCTCCTCAGCCTCCCAAAGTGCTAGGATTACAGGTGTGAGCCACCACGCCTGGCCTACTTTTTATTTCCTTTCTTTTCTTTTCTTTCTTTTATTTATTTATTTATTTATTTTTTTTTGGAGAGATAAGTTCTTGCTATGTTGCTTAGGCTGGTCTCAAACTCCTAGCTTCAAGCGATCCTCCGCCTTGGCCTCCCAAAGTGCTGGGAATGCAGGCATGACCCACCATGCCCAGCACCTAATTGCTTTATATACATGTTTTCATTGAATCTTCAAAGCAACCCAATGAAGTTTGATATTATCCACTTCATTCCCATTTTAAAGATGAAAGAGTTAAGGCTTTAGAAAGATGAAATAACTTGCCCAAGGCTGTTCTCAGCTAGCAGCTGGCTGGGCAGGGAACTGGGCAGCCTGAGCCTCCCTGACTGTACCACACTGATGAATTCCTTGTAGGAGATGAACAGGGAGCAAGAACAGAACACTTCTGCATAATTGAGGCTTAATTCAATGCTTGTTTTGGTCCAAAATATTCTAGAGAAAAAAAATCTAAAAAATGTTTTGGGCAATAACATGGACTATTTTATTAGATATAAATTTGAAGTCCAAGTACGAATCAGGAATTTTGTTAGAACATACACACCACTGTTTAGTAACTCTCTATTTATTACATATTTTCAAACTCCACATGTACTGCACCAAGAGTGAAGAAGACCTGTTTCTAATTCCGGCTGTGTGGCTTCCAGAGAATCGCCTGGTCTCTCTGAGCCTCACTTCCGGTATTCATAAAATACAGGGATTAACTAGATTGGGAGTTCCAATTTGTTTTGCATATAGAGATTTTATTCAAACCGAATCTTACTTGGAATCCAACCGACAAAACAGACTAAAAGCTGACTTTCTCAGGTTGTTTTGGGGAGGAAGCAGGGTCCCAGGAGCCATTCCCTCACTAACCCTCCTCACCCCCTGGGCATCCTGAGGCCTCTCCCAGGAGCCCCAGCTCAGAGTAAGGCAGTTCTAAGAAGCGCAGGTGGAAGGTCACTGCCCTGAGTTACCTAAAGGTCTCGGTCTCCTCCCCACCCAGACTTGCCTGGCGCCTGTCACATAGTAGGCACTTAATAAATATTTGCGAGGAAACGAATGAAATATTATTCTGCCTTTTCGGAAACACGAATATGTAGTTTTCATTTCCTCTGCTGATTGACCTAGGTAGTTAAACTGCTAAGATGGATCCTGGGGGGAAACCAAATGTTATATTTATGGAAAAGCTGCTTTTAGATACTGAAGTGGCTTCCAAGTTCACCATGGCCATAAGTTAAGGGTCTGTCAGCACTTCCATTATGAAAACCGCTTTGTGGTTTCATAACTTAGCCATAAAAGTTTGCTTCAGGCTATACTTGGGCATACAAATTGAAAAGCTTGTTTTAAGCCAAAATGTGGGAAATAGAAAACAATTTATTGGTTTCAGACATAGTTTTGTACATGTCTTAGCCAAACAAGATTTATTATTTGGGCAATTAGAGTGGACTAGGCCACTTGGCTTTTGAAAAATAGAAAGGGGGGGAATGGCCAAATTATTTATATTTCAAAAAGGTCTCTGAACACAATTGATCATTCTTTTTGGTTATATTTTCATCATGTACTTTGTACCACATGATGATGAGATCCAGAGTCTATTTATACATATATTTCATATTTTCTGTTAATTATATCAGAACGCTAAAAATGCCTTTTTACTAGAAGGCAAGCAATGTAAATGAGGACACTGTCAAAGAAAGAGCCTAACGCTGCTTTTGGAACATTCTTTGAGAATGGCAAGTGATTCGTTTTAATTAACAAAAATGACAATACCAGTAATAAATAAAAAGGAGTCAAATCACTGACTTTACAAGTCGAGAAACTCAGGCCCCAGTGAAGAACCTGTCTGAAGGCATCCTGCTGCTGGCTGGTAGGACAAGGACCAGGTATTCCACACCCCAGCTTGGCGATCGGCTCCTCACTGCTTCCCACCAGCTGTAACCACTCAAGATTCCAGGATTTAACACCTTGCTAGACTACTATGTCCAGCAAAGCACACACAAGTGCCCCTGTTCACACAAGAATCTACCCTCCTGCACACAGGACACCAGGCATCTTGTGACTTTGATTACCTAAATCACAAGTTACATGTCATGAGCATCTTTTCTGTAAACTTGTTTTAAGTCCTCTTTAGGCCGGGCACAGTTGTGAGCACCTAGAAATGCTGAGTTAGTTATCAAAGGCAGGTTACTGGATTACAGGCTCTAATGTCACCAGGAAGAGACAGGCATGGGAGCAGCTTAACAATGAACAGGTCAGTCTTCTAGCTCAGGAGTGTAACTGAGCAAACCAGGTTAGAGTTATCACATATCTACTGATGACTCAAGCAGATCAGGTGTTCATGAACTGAATCCAGTGCTTGACAGTGCCCTGTTACGGAACTGAGGAATAGATGAGTTTTGTTCAAGGTTTAGATCCTCCCCTCTTGTATATCACTAAAGCACCTTGGATGCCCCTCTCACACTGTTATATATGTCTGCCCACACACCTGTCTCTCCCTCCAGACTGTACTCTGGGGCGGGAATCAAATCTCATTGCTCTCTGTATCATAACTGTCTGGCACAGTGAAGGTACTAACAGCATTTATTGAATGAAGGAATGAAGGACGAAACGCATGCATGCATTCACTGACAGGGCCCATTTCTCTCTGAATGGCTTCCCCAGGTCTCTCCTTTGCTGCCCCCTCCACCCTGCACAATGCCCCCGTTCCTATAGAAACCAGTCAACCCCCCTCAACAGCCACCACTTGGCTTTGCAGAAATATTTTTGATAGGAAGAATGCAATTCTGTTAAGAACAGTCCAGTAAAGTATTTTCTCCAGCCAAAGAGGAATTTGAATAAAAAATCCCCAGGAAATTCCTAAATACCTGGGTAGAAGATCACAGCCTACTCCAATCTCTCGGGTTTCCACTTCAGTCTTGGCCTGGGTTTCTATTAAATAGTCCAGCCTACTTTGTAGTTCATTATTCTGTAGACAAGAAAAAAAAGGACTTTCAGTAAGTCAAATACGTTCCCCCACAAATATTCATGATACAATTTATATGTATTATCTGATTTCGCCCCATGACATGGGCAACTATCACAATGTATTTATAGAGCATCACTTACACAATAGGTGTTGAAGAAATGGATTGATTGAATCCATACAAATGACTTTCTATGCATGTACAGACATGTGCATCCCATTTTACATAAATGAAAACAAAATATTGTAATCTATGTTATAACTGCTTTTTTCAGCCACCAATTCATTGTAGCTATTCTTCTATCTTCATTTGTTTTCTTTTTGTATCAACAAACTATTTTAATTTATTAATAGTATTTCATTGTATGGATACATTATTTATTTAACTAGTCCCTTATTGATGGGCATTTAGATATTTATCACGTTTTTGCCATCGTAAATAAGGTGTAGCCCAACTTTTAACACCTCCTGATTAAACTATAAAATGAGTAAGTCTGTTAATTTAATTTAGTGGGAAATACCTCTACAACTTAATTAGTATTTCGTAGGTGTGGAAAATTCAGAATCTCACACATATAAAGTAGAACAGGCTCCTTGGGATTAAAATTAGCATTCTGAATAGTTTTTTTCCTTTCAGGCCAGAGCCATACATTACATGGGTTAAAGATTAGATCCTCAGCAACTGGAAATTTGTCTCACGGGGGAAATGAAGGACAAAGAAGCAAGAGATGCTGAAATGAAAATAGATAAAGAAGTTGAAGATACTAGAATGAAAACAGATGAAGTGCTGGTGCCTGAAATCTGAAGTGCAAAAACAACAACAAAAAAAAATTCCAGAAAGTAGTTACAGCGTTTATCTCTCTGTATTGAGATTTTGGGGTGCTTTTTTAAAAAGTCCTTCTACATATTTTCCAGTAATGCTAGACTAAATGTTCATTAAACAATGATCATATCTATCTTCCTAGTTGTATTCTCAAAGCGTGGCATGCAGCTGATGCAAGATAAATATTTGCTGAATAAATAAATGTATAAATGGTTTTACAATGAGCATTTTATTGCAAAACTAGAAATGAAAGTATTTGTTCTTCTTCAAGTTGGAGCTGAAGCTGAGGCACTATTCCAAGACATTAGATAACACGAGAAAGTTTAAAAGTTCTATAGAGACAGAAGCTCATTTATTTTGAAAGAAAGAATGTGGGTTACACATTCAGTAGCTTCTGCTTTGAAAGGTTGATACCAAGAAGCAAAGTATCAGTTCTTGTGAAAACCCATGTTCTACACAATGTAAAGGACTACGAATCCCTTCCGATAAATAAGAAATAGTGTAAAAGAAGAGAATGCTTTCCAGATTCCTCAGCAGATGACACGCTATGACAAATTGATGGACTCTGAATCTATCACCTGATCTCCAGTATGGAAGAATGGTGCTGGCTTTTTGCCAGAGAGTCATCAGCATACACACACACACACACACGCACACACACACACGGAGAGAGAGAGAGCGCGCGCATGTGCGTGTGAGAGTGCTACTCCATCAATATTTGAACTCTCCAATTTATAAAGAAAGAGAAAGGCAGAAGAGGCCTGCCTTTGCTGGATGCTCCAGTAATCCCATCGCCTTACCCCTTCTCAGTGTAAAGACTTTAATCATGAGGATTTCACCGCATGCTGGGTCTAACACCTATAGGTAGGGGACCTAAAAGACAAGGTTAGCAAATATGCCCCAACTCATACACAGTGAATAGTGGACAAGTGGCCCCAAATCCTTTGTTCTATTTCATGGGAACTCTGTGTGTGTACAACAAACACCCAAAGAAACATAGAAATAAAAAATGCATATGCATGAGAATATAATGTAATCTGTAGAAAAATTACTATGTATCTACTATATATATCAGGCAATGAAATTAGGTGAGGGGAGAGTTAGAAGTCAAAGAAATATGGCATTATTTGCAACCCTTGAGGAGCTCAGTCTTGTGGGGATACAGATAACTGAGAAGCAAATAACAGAACAATGTGCTAAGTAACATTATGGGGGACCCACAGAATATTAAGAGGGAACTCAGAGGGGACATCTGACTCAAAATGGGGAGAAAGGGTGGGTTTCTGGAGTTAGGCAAGGGGAAGAGAGTAAGAAAAAGCAAAGGGAATGAGTATCCCAGGACTGTGGAAACACACGGTTGAGAAAAGACACATTACTGCGTTACACGGGTGTACAGAACTTAGTTACAAAAGGCTACATATGTCACTACAGTAAGTTCAAACCAATCTTATAATAGCAAGGTCAGCACCAGAATTTCTTTTAATCACCTGGCTCCCAAGTGAAAGTTGGATTGGAGGGAAATAAGACTAAAGGCAGTAGGAAGGCCACTGCAATTACTCAGCTCAATGAGTGGGGGCTGCACTTACAGTAGAGTGTGTGCTCAACATACTGATCCTGCTGCAAGTCAGAGCTATACATTCTGGATAACAGATTAAAAGCAACTAGTGAGGTCTCTAGGGAAGCGAACAAAGACAGGCAAATTTTGGAGATGAGGTGAAACTTGAAGCACAAAGCAAGCAGTTCTCTGTATTCTCTGTGTTTTGTTTATTATTTTTCTTTTTCTGTCAGCTTTGCCCTGAGAGCAGCACAGCCATGGTGGTGGCAGTACAGATATAGTAAAAACTTAACAGAAAGACCATCTTTCTGGTAGAAGAAACCAGGAGGAGGAGGCCAGGGCTACTGACATTAGGGGAGAAGGCAAAAGAGGAGAGCCAGAGTAGCGGGGGAACACTAAATTCTTGTATATAGACTCAGCTCAAGTCTCTGGTAGACCATTGAACCATGCATGTCTGGAGAAAACTGAAAGAAACTTGTAGCTAATGTTTAAAGAACTGAACTGAGATCTGCCATCACCTATCTACAGGCAAGCAGGATGTAGTTGGATCTAGCTAAATTCATTGCCTTTTAAAACAAAACCCAACAAAACACTCATAATGTCCAGCTTACAATCCAAAATTATGTGACATATAAAGAGTCAAGAACCTATTACCCATTCCTAAGGGAAAAGAGAATCAACAGACACCAATTCTGATATAACTCAGATGTTGGAATTTTCACACAAAGACTTTAATGCAGCCATCATAACAATGATCAGTGACACAAAGAAAAATATGCTTATAATTAATTAAGTAGTAAAAAACATCAATAGAAAATATAAAAAAGAACCAAATGGACATTTTATAACAGGAAAGTACAATACCTGAATTTTTTTTTAAAAGTCAGTAGATGGACTTAAAAGACTGAAGATGATAAAGGAAAAAGTCAGGAAACTTGAATATTCATTACTGGAAATTATCCAATTGAAAGTAGAGAAATAAAAGACTGAAAACAATAAATGCAGCATTGCAGAACTGTGAAACAGCTTGAAAAACCTAACAAGGACTTCTGAATCAAAGAAAGAGAGGAGAGGAAAACTAAATCAGAAAAATTATTTTAAAACATAGTAGCTGAAAACTCCCCAAATTTGGTGAAAGACGTAACTTTACAACTTCAAGAAGTTCAGCAATCCCCGAACAGGATAAATTCAAAGAGAAACACATCACAGTCAAACTTCTGAAAACCACAAATGAAGAAAAATCTTGAAAGGAACCTGTTACATACAGGGACATAATCATTTGCATTACACAGATATCTCATTAAAAACCATGGGATCCAGCAATCCCATTACTGGGTATATATCCAAAAGACTATAAATCGTTCTACTATAAGGACACATGCACGCGAATGTTCATTGCAGCACAGTTTACAATAGCAAAGACCTGGAACCAACCCAAATGCCCATCGATGATAGACTGGACAGGGAAAATGTGGCACATATACACCATGGAATATTATGCAGCCATCAAAAACGATGAGTTCGTGTCCTTTGTAGGGACATGGATGAACCTGGAAACCATCATTCTCAGCAAACTGACACAAGAACAGAAAATCAAACACCACATGTTGTCACTCATAGGCGGGTGTTGAACAATGGGAACACATGGACACAGGGAGGGGAGTATCACACACTGGGGTCTGTCGGGGAAAAAAGGGGAGGGATAGTGGGGGGGTGGGGAGTTGGGGGAGGGATAGCATGGGGAGAAATGCCAGATATAGGTGATGGGGGAGGAAGGCAGGAAATCACACTGCCATGTGTGTACCTATGCAACAATCTTCCATGTTCTTCACATGTACCCCCAAACCTAAAATGCAATTAAAAAAAAAAAAAAAAGAAAATGAATGTAAAAAAAAAAAAAAGTAATTGAATTAATTATATCATTGTATCTTTATGGAATATGTTTCCATTACCCTAGTTTTAAACATAACATAACATGTTACCTACATGCTAATGAAGCAAGCCTTTGCATTTGTATCTGTACTTGTCAGTGGATAATGAATGTGTACTCCGAGGCTGTCTGTAATAATAAATGCCCCTTATTTACAAACTAAAAATAAATAAATAAATAAAAATAAAAAATAAAAAATAAAAAAAATAAAAACCATGGAAAGCAGAAACAATGAGTACTGAGATAAATAAACTGTCAACTTACAGCTCTATATCTTTCAATAACGAAGGTGAAATAAAGACCTTACTTTCAAATAAGAAAAACTAAGAGAATGTTTTACCACCTGGTCTGCATTGCACAAAATTCTAAATAAAAGTTCTTCAGGCTGAAGAGAGAGGACATCAGAGAAAAATTCAGACCATCAGAAATAGAGTATATATGAAAGAATCTAGTTTCTCTCAATTGCTTTAAAATACATATGACTGTTAAAGCAAAAATGATAACAATGTATCATGGCTTTATAATGTATATAGATACAATACATATGACAATTATAACCGCAGGCACAGGGGTAAATGAATCTATATTATTGCAAGATTTCTACATTTTACAAGAAATGGTATAATATTATCTCTAGGTAAACAGTGAACAGCTAATGATGTATATTGCAATACCCGGAGTAATCACTAACATATTAGAGAAAAGAGATACAGCAAAAATGCCAATGGGTAAATTAAACTGGCATTTTAAAAAATTGAAATAATCCAAAAGAAAGGCAAAAAGGAAGAACAAAAAAGCAAGCAAGCAACATAAGCAAAACAGACCAGAAGGAACAAACAGAAAACAGATAATGAAAAAGTAGATCTAAATCCAATCATATCAATATAATTAAATATGAGTAAACTATATATTCCAATTAAATGGCAGAGACCATAACAATGCATAAAAAATGCCCAGCCAGGTGCAGTGGCTCATGCCTGTGGTCCCAGCATTTTGGGAGGCTGAGGTGGGCAGATCATGAGGTCAGGAGTTCAAGACCTGCCTGGCCAACACGGTGAAACCCCATCTCTACTAAAAATACAAAAATTAGCTGGGCGTGGTGGCAGGTGCCTGTAGTCCCAGCTGCTCAGGAGGCTGAGGCAGAGGAATTGCTTGAGCCAGGGAGGTGGAGGTTGCAGGGAGCATAGATCACACTACTGCACTCCAGCCTGGGCGACAGAGACAAGACTCCACTCAAAAAAAAAAAAAAAAAAAACAACACACACAAAACAAGTCCAACTATTGCCTATAAGAGAGGTACTTTAAATACAGAGATACAAATCAGGTGAAAATTAAGTGGCTGGGAATAAGATTACCACGTAAACAGTAAATGTAACAGGGTAGGAATGGCTCCAATTAATATCAGTTAAAATAGATGTTAAGACAAACAGTGTTAACAAAAGTAGTGAGCAACATTTCATATTGTAAAGATCAATTCATCATCAAGACATAACAAAAACATGTATGTACCTAGTAACAGAGCTTCAAAATACATAAAGTAAAAACAAAGAACAAGACAGTCTAAAATCATGGTAAGGGATTATAACACCTTTCAGCAATTGATAGGACAATTACATAAAATCCAAGAAAAATATCAGTTATCTAAACAACATCAACCACCTAAACCCAACTGGTATTTGTAGAACATATACAACAGTAAGATATTTTTTTCACAAAAATTTAATTGAAACTATATGCTGAGCCATAAAGTCTCAATAAATTAAGTTAAAACCATACAAGCTGTGTTCTCTGACTATAACAATATTAAATTAGAAATAAAAAATAAGATATCAATGAAAATTTCAACTACTTGAAAATTAAATAATCTTCTCCTAAATAATCCATAAATCAAAGAAAAACGTCAAGGGAAATTAGGAAATATTTTGAACTGGATGATAATAAAAATACAGTATGTCAAAGCTTGTGGGATGCAGCTGAAACAGAGATTAAAAGGACATTTATAGCTTTAAAGGTTTATACTGAAAAAGAAGAAACGCCTAAAATCAATGACCTAAGTTCTACCTCAAGAAGCAAGAAAAAGAAGAGCAAAGTAATCCCAAAATAAGTAGAAGGAGGGAAGTCATGAACATCAGGGCAAAAGTCAGTAAAACACAACATAGACACACCACGGAGGAAACCACCAAAGCCAAAAGCTTTTAAAATTATTTTTAAAAATCAGCAAAAATTGATAACCCACTATCTGGTCAAAGAAGAGAAAGACAAACAGGGAGTGCACAAGTCAGGGAGAGAGAGAGAGTATAAATAATCAATATTAGAAATTAAAGAGACATTAAAAGGAGAGAACTAAGCATCTCTGTAGAAAAAGAGTATTAATGCCTTTACTTCATACAAAACACAAAAATCAACTTAAAATGGATCATCTAAATAGAAAAGCAAAATTATAAAATTCTTAGAGGAAACCACAAGAGAAAATATTTGTGATCTTGTAGTAGACAAAGATTTCTTAGGACACAAAACACATAAATCATAAAAGAAACAAATTGTTAATTAAACTTTATCAAAAATAAAAACCAAAAATAAAAATCTTTTCAACAGGGCCTGGCATAGTGGCTCATGCGTATAATCCCAGCACTTTGGGAGCCTAGGTGAGTGGATCCCTTGAGCTCCAGAGTTAGAGACCAGCCCGGGCAACATAGTAAAACCTCGTCTCTACTAAAAATACAAAAATTAGCCGTGCGTGGTGGCATGCACCTGTAGTCCCAGCTACTAAGGAAGCTAAGAGGTAAGAGGATAGCTTAAGCCCAGGAGGTCGAGGCTGCATTAAGCCAAGATCGCACCACTGTACTCCAGCCTGGGTAACTGTGCAAGACCTCATCACAAAAAAAAAAAAAAAAGAAAAGAAAAAGAAATCTCTTCCACAAATATCATTAAGTAAACAAAAATGCAAGTCACAGAATGGGAGAAAATGTTCACAGTACATGTATCTGACAAAGGACTCAAAACCAGAATATATAAAGAACTCTTCCAACTCAATAGTAAGGAAAAAAAACTCAATAAAATAATGAACTAAAGATTGGAACAGACACTTCAAAAGATGAGACTTATAAATGGCAAAAAGCATATGAAAAGATTCTTGAAAAGAAGGAAAGATGCTCACCATCACCAGTCGACAAGGAAATGCACATTAAAACCATAATGAGATAGCACCCTGCACACCCTAGCATCGCTCAATTTATTTATTTATTTATTTTGCTTTTATTTTTATTTTGGGGGCTTTCGAAGCCAGAAAGCCTGCTAGACAAATTCTAAAAGAGCTGTAACACTGAATGGCTACATTTAAAAGTTTGGCAATACTAGGTCTGGGTTAGGATCTGGAGACACTGGTATACTCAAACGGCTTGGAAATTAAAATACTACAACCCCTTTGAAAGACTGACAGTGTCTTAAGAAGTTAAACTTACACGTACTCTTACAACCCAGCTATTCCTCTGCTAGAAATTTACCCAAGAGGAATTAAAACTATGTCCACATAATGACTTGTACTGTAATGTTCACTGCAGCTTTTTTCACAATAGCCCCAAGCTGGAAACAACTCAAATGTATTTTGTCAGGTGAATGAATAAACTGTGATGTATTCATGCAATGGAATACCGCTCTGCAACAAAAGGGAATGCATCCAACTTAGATGTGTCTCAAATCATTACGCTGAGTGAAAGAAGCTGGACACAGAAGAGTACATGCTGTATGATCCCATTTACATAAATGGGATCATACAATGGATTCCCACTAAATGGAAATCTATAATGACCCAAAGTGATAAAATGTGAGTCGCCACCGCCAAAAAAAACAAAAACAAAAACAGGAAGTGCCTAGGGATGAATGGAATGCTGTGTTGCAAAGTGAAACAGAGACTCTTTGGTGGGGTTATAGAAATGTCCTAGATCTTGACTGCAGTGGTTATTTCATGGGTATACACACTGTCAAAACTCAGCGGATTTTATACTTAAACAGAAATGCTTATTTATGTCAGTTCATAAATAACAATAATTTATGTAAGTTCATAAATAACAGAAACTTATTTATGTAAGTTAATAAATAACTAAGTTGAGAAGGTAAAAAATAAAAGATGATGAGAGCCTGAACATGGGCAGTAAAAGAAGAGTTAGAGAGCGTGGGCAGATTTAAGAAATTAACTTAAAAAATAAAATTAATGGATTTGATACAAGACTATCTGCTTCTCAGTCCTGCAGAACGTGAGTACAGTGGAATGACAAAGAATAGCCTCGGACCGCTGCCTGGACTGTGTTCCAAAAAAGATTGCTTCTGGGATTGAAAAGCAAATTGCGTGGTTCTCCCGCTTTCAAACACCACCCCCTTGTGTTTCTACGTGTAATGAATAGCACCCGATGGCTTGGGAGGTGCATATGCCTTCCACGAAGGAAGAAGATGGGTAGCTCCTCTGGGCATTTTTTGGAAATTACGTCACGACTGTTTGGCGGTCACCTCCCCGACCATTTCCCCTCAGGCCCAGGGGAGTGGGCAGCCAAGGGGCTGTAGCACATACACTGAGTGTGTGTTCCATAAAATGCATGTGGGAAGCCTGGTGCCCGGTGCTGCCACTCCAACATTACATGGAAAAATGAATAATAGTCCCAAGTATGCACAACAGGCTCAGGTGCCACACGACGCACATCAAATGCAGGGTGGACAAAATCAAGACATTTGTCTCCTTTCCTCTGACTTTTGAATTGAGTTGTACGTGTAGGATTTTCAACAAAATAAAGTGTAATGGAATCTGTTTAGAGTTTCAGAAAGCTCACCAACCTTATAATGCTGGGAATGTTATTTTAAGAACGTTTTCTATACAGGAAATAGAGAATATTTCTTCTCCAGAAGTTGAGCCAATAAAAAAATGTTTGAAAAAAAAAAAAGGAAAAGAATGGGCATATTTTTGTTATCAGGAAGATTTTCTTTTTCACCTTTATTTTAGAATCAGAGGGCACATGTGCAGGTTTGAGCAAGGTATATTGCAGGATGCTGAGGTGTGGGGTGTGACTGAGCCCATCACCCAGGTAATAAGCGTAGTGCCTGGTAGGTAGTTTTTCAGACCTTGTCCGCTCCCTCTCTCCCACTTCTAGTAATCCCCCAGTGTTTACTGTTTCCATGTTTATGTCCACAAACCCCACATGTTCTCACTTATCAGTGAGATCAGAAAGATGTTAGATCGGTTGATGCAAATATAGTCTGACAGGGCCAAGACTAGAGCAAGCTTTTAGGAGTGTGCTGTGTCGTTTGGGTTTGGGGCACGGGGAGGAGGGAGTTCAAAATCTAATGAGTTTAAACATAGATAAGCACAAATGATGAATCCAGGGACTAAAACAATCCATATTCTCTGTTTTAAAAGAAAAGAAGAAGGGTTCTAGAGGGTCCACCATGACCCAGGAAAGGGCCTGTCCTCTTCTCCGAGCCCAGGATCAGGTAGAGGGTGCTCCCCTCACTGTTTGTTCAGTATCCGATTGTGACTCTAACATTTCAACCAAGTTTTCAAACATGAAAAATGATAATAATCTCAGAGTTGATCTAAGCCTTCTCCCCCTTCTGAAAGATGAAGTGACTGAGCCCCGGTTAGTGGTGGCATGATTGGCCCAAGGTCATGCACAGATAATGGCAGAATGAGAGTCAGAATGTAAATCTCAAAAACGCTGAGTAATTAAGAAAGAATTAACATTTGTCCACCTTTTGC
Source organism: Ateles fusciceps (assembly GCA_036589455.1). Taxonomy (NCBI): domain Eukaryota; kingdom Metazoa; phylum Chordata; class Mammalia; order Primates; family Atelidae; genus Ateles; species Ateles fusciceps. The sequence goes on along the minus strand of JAZHEH010003061.1, from coordinate 7,828,764 downwards.
ACTGTGCCAAGCACAATTCTAAGTGTTTTGTATATATTATTTAATCATAAAAATTCTTTCAAGTGGAAGTGATTATCCCCATTTCACAAATGCTGAAACTGATGCTCAGAGGGGTAGAATTACCTGACCAGAGTTACTGTGCCTGTAAGCAGAGGTGTCAGGGTGAAAACACAAAGCCCTTAGATCCAACTGCAGAGTTAAATAATACCAGTGGTGGGTTAGTAAATTTTAGACAATAGAATCCCTAGGTTAAAAAGCTCTCGTTGTGACGTATGTCAATTTCTGTGGTATAAAGACCTCCTCCATGGCTAATTTCAAGTGACCAACATGACATCCCTGAACAGAGACCTGAGAAGCAATGCATGTCTTCCACTTTCATTAACGAAGATGAAGCAGCGCCAGCACAGCGCTGGATATGCCGTGCAGTCCTGAACCTGTAACTCAAGAAGGAGAAGAGCTAAAATGTTCTTGGGGAACAGTTAGGAACTGCACTAAGTGAGGACATGTGTTAGAACCAAGGCTCTTCAGTCTAAAACTAAGATAAATAACTGTTGCTTCTCTAAAACCAACAGCATTGCCGGATGCGGTGGCTCACTCCTGTAATCCAAGCACTTTTGGAGGCAGCGGTGGGCAGATCACAAGGTCAGGAGTTCAAGATCAGCCTGACCAACATGGTAAAAACCCATCTCTACTAAAAATACGAAAATTAGCCAGGCGTGGTGGTGTGTGTCTACAGTCCCAGCTACTCAGGAGGCTGAGGCAGGAGAATCACTGGAACCCAGGAGACGGAGGTTGCAGTGAACTGAACTGCACTCCAGCCTGGGCAACAGAGCAAGACTCCATCTCAAAAAAAAAAAAAAAAGAAGAAAAAACAACAGCATTGTGGCTAAGAGGAGCACAGGCATGATCGATGATCAATAAATCCCCCAAATACTGCCTGGGCATGGAGCCAGAACAAATAACGGGAGCAATGACATGATACGAGACCTTCAGCTTAACGACACTCCAACTCTAAACCCTGTCATGAATCCCAAACACCTATGAATTCCACAAATATCGGGGCCAACTGCTAAAGAAGCTGAATATTGCCAGCCTATTAGATTCACGTTCAGCCTCACCTTCCCAGGATGAACCTCTGGGGTTGCTGCAGGCAAAGGACTTCTGGGCCCTACGGCCTGCTAGTGGGACCTGACCAGTCCCAGCCCTGCTCCTGTTCACCGAAAGGTGAAATACTCTTTGTTAAATTATCACACAGCAGAGTTTCAAGACGGTCGCCAACTTTGAGGATGAGCAAAAGAAAAAGAGTGATTCATTATGGGACATAACTATAAATCTAAAATATTTATCAATGACAATGAAAGAATCCCTGGGATCCAGGCAATTAAAGAAACCGTAACACATATGGCATTTACCATGAGCCAGGCACTTTTCTAATCACTTAAGTATTAACACATTTAATCATCATAACAACTCTGTGGAGAGGATGCCACTTCACAGGAAGGGTTCCTATTGACCAATAAGTAAACTGAGGCACAGGACAGTTAAGTAACTTGCTCAATACCACATCACTACTAAGTGGCAGAGCTGAGATTTGTACTCAGGCAGTCTGAGCCCGGAGTCTGCAATTGCACCCTTAATAAATGTACCTATTTATTAAGAAGATGGGGGAGCTACCAGATTTATCTACCAAAATTTTTGTGGTTTCTTTTAGAAAGTATTAATTAGATATCTGCTTAAACGTTTTCTGTGTTATGTTACAAAGAATAACAAAAGAACACGTAAGTCAGGTCACTTCAGGGCCCGGAGAAGGACTGCTCAGCGTGGCAGCAAAGTGTTGGCTTTAGCGATCATCCACAATTAGCAAGGAACAGCATCAGCAGTGTGTGTGTAACATGATCAACTACTCAGAGAGCCAAAGTTGAAAACCAAGTATTTGCAAGTCACCTCTGATCCCTAGGAGCGGAGATCTCACCATGGCCTAGCTTTATATGGTGAAATACTGATAAAGAATGCATATGTTTTTAATAGAGCTAAAGATCATGATAAGGAGTCCTGAGTTTGAACAACCTTGGAAGAAGCCACTGAGGGGCCTATGACCCAACCAAGAACCTATGTAACCCACATCCTCTAATCTTAGCAATTTGGAGGTGGTATCCTTTCTCTTTTGGATCTCAAAGACGACTGCACCTGTTTGGAAGGTGTCAAAATGACGTTAACCCTAAGAAAATATTGAAAGAAGTAAAACAATGGCCTCAGGAAGGTTTAAAAAAAAAAACAAGAACAGAAACAATGACAAAATAAATTAAAACCCATATTTAATATTTTAGAATAGGTTTAAGTCTAAGTGTATTATTAAATCTTGTCATTATGTAACTTATTTTACACATGTTGTCTGCTGTTTAAGGTGGATGTCTCAAGTGGCCAAAAGCAATTAGCCACACTAAATTTGTATTGGAATTTAAATAGTTTTGGGGAATTTAATCAATCAAATTGATAATCATTATTGATAATGCTCAAGAAAAACCTGGTTTTCAAAGTCTTATTAGATAGACACAGCCGTCACCGCCGCCCCCACCCCATATCCTCGGGGCATTCCCGTTTACTGACAGGCCACTGAGGATTCTTCACCTGGGGGCTCCTCTGACCACCCGAGTCTAACTGGCTTTGCCGAGGGGGAGGCCAGAACTGCCACAAACTCCCTGAGCAGACCTCGGCCAATGACTCATGGCAGTTAGTGGATAAATGCCCCAGGTTTTTCTGGCCTTTCAGTAAGGAAAACTCAGGGCCACTTCCACACTGTCTCCCGGAGATCCCCCGCACAAGCGAGCCTCAGCTGTCCCCATGGCAACCTCCTTGATATGACACCGCTATGGGCTTTCTTCCCTTCCCTGTCTCATTTCCCCCATTTCCCTAGTGGGGCTTCCTGGGAGCAACACAAACTAAGGTAACAGATGAGTTTAATACACTGAGCACAAACAAACCATAGCTATTTCTAAGACTACTCCCCATGTGGCATGTGCCCTTGGACATTTAAGAATCCACCAGTAGAAGAGGTTGCTCTAGCAGCACAGCCAGAGGTGAGGGTGGGGACACCATCTTGGGGGACCTTCTGCGTCTGCTGTGAGCATCTCTTTCCTCTCTCCTGAGACTGCCCTCTCTGGACACATGAACGTCCCCCAGGGCACTCATTTTCTGACTCTTACTGGGGGAAGGTGTGTTCCTCCCACTGGGAGCTGCAATTTCAGAAGGAAATCTTAGAAACAGAAATGTTCATTCACAAGGCTGGCGCCGAGCCCAGTGACTGTGGAGCGGACGATAGGAGTGGAAATGGGGAAAATACTCATTTACTCAGCTTCAAGAGACACAGACTCCTGGGCCTTGAATCTGGTACCAGGACCCTGTGGGCCACGAGGGACTTGTGGTTATGGCTGCTGTAAGGCAACCCCTCAAATACAGAGTAAATGAAGGCCTAGCTCACTACCCACTCAAATATGGTGGTTCAGAGCTCAAGCTCTGGATCCGGGCTTGCCTGCAGCAGATTTCCTAATGTCCCTGAACCTCAGTTTCCCCATCTATAAAAGGGGGGGAAATATCATCTAACTCAGAGGGCATCCCTTTTAATAAAGAGAGAACAATAATAATATGTTTAAAATTATTGCGTGCTTAGTACATGCCAGGCACCTCCTATACATTCTCATTTCACTGTCACCCACACATAACACAGTTATGATCCCTCCTTTATAATTATAAGAAACTTCTTCCAAATCTCCCAGCTGTTAAGAAGCAGATCCAGGGTTCACACTTGGGTAAGTTGGATTCCACTCTTAACTTCTGTGTTACACAGAACATATCTAAAGAACTATCAGTGCCCAACACATGCCTCTTCCCTTTCTTCTTACTTCATCATTGTCTGCTGGGCTGTCTCACTGGGGAAGGACTGTGAGGAGGAACACAGACAAGGACAGGTGCTTGGCAACCAGCTTTTCACGAAGTCTCAAAAGGCAAGGGCTCACTGCCAAGCTCTTAATAAAGAACCTTTAGAGCAAATAGATTTTGGTTTCTCCTTCTATTAATACCTAACCTTGTAAGATTCTACCAACCCCATAATTTTCTTCTCTGGAACCTGTACAAAATCCCCAAATGACTTTCAAAAAGCCAGAAAGCCAAGAATATTAAGCATTTGAAAGTTTCAGGTAAAATTAAGTCCCTTCTAAAACATCTTCACTCGCTGCGCTAGAGAAGCACTGGGGGAGGAGTCTTTCAGCCTGGCTCTGGCATTTATTAAGCTGGGTGACCTTGAGCAAAACCACCTGTCTTCTCTGTGCCTCTGTTTCCTCATTTATTAATACAGAGATAATAGTCTTTGTCTTGCCTTTCTTGAAGTTGCAGAGAGAATCATGTGAGGAATGTATATGAACATATCTCACAAATTATAAAGCACTGCACAAACGTGAGGAATTATTACTGCTGATCCACAGCTTATCAGGCTTGCTAGGATGATTCCTGAATAAGAAAAACTAGAGCCAAAAAACAGAAGTGAGCAGCAACTGGAAGGAGCAGAGTCCAATGGTAAAGGAAAAACAGCTGTCAGAACCTCCTTTTCAAGGCTGGCAGTTAACCCTCAATCAATTTTATAAGGCCGGGAAATAGCCATATTTTTAATTGAGTGTTGGTGGTAGGCTTAGTAACATAAAATTTAATGGTAGAGAAGACATCAACTTAAAGAAACACAGCTTCTTACCTCTCCTTCTAGGAAAGATATCTTTTCTAAAAGCTGCAGTATTAAGAGCTGCTTCTGTTGCAACTTTTTCTTTAATGATTCAATCTAGAAAGAAAGGGATAGAAAATTATTAATCAAAAATGTACAATTGTGTAAGTACAACTTTATCAACTGGAATAGATGCCTTTGGTTTTCTTTGTTTTTATTTTTGTTTCTATTTTTCCTCATTTCCAATGGGGTTGGATGGTTTTCACTGAAACAGCCTGCATACTGATTCTCTGTGCTTTGTGGAACAGTATTAACATGAGATGCTCCATGACAGGGGGATTCTGTGAACAGGTGAGCCTGGGACAGCAGACATGGTTTTGGAGTCACAGCTCATTAGCTTTGATTAACTCGACATTTCCACACTGATTTTGCTGTGTAACCCTTTAAAACATCCAGTAGATCTTCCAGAGAACATGCCTTGGGAAATACAGACACATCTCTCCAAAAAATGATTATTCAGTTTGAATTTATGAAGCAGCCTGCATTTCAAACATTTGGCTGTGTTATTCAATACATTCATATTTGTTCAACCAAGCATTAAAAGTTGGTTCGAAAAAAGGATCACTAGAAGTCTCATTAATTAAAAGTGTTGAAATTGAGAGGATTTAAGCCTCATGTGGCCTGGAGTAAGCAGGAAAGGCTTCCTAAAAAGACTCATCTTTGCTTGTATAATATATTCTATCTTAGACTACTGTTTGTTTTTCAGTCATACATCAGGTCTCCCTAGACAAAGCGTAGCTTCCTGAAGGCAGGAACCAGAGTACTCTGTACCAGGTCATGTTATGCGTAATAGTGGGAACAGTATGTAGGTTCATTAATAATACATTAACTTTCCAAAAATCCTGTATATTAAATGTGTGTGCTCCCTAAAGTATTTTTAAAAATCACTCTCGGGCCAAGCACAGTAGTTCACTCCTAGGATCTCAGCACTTTGGGAGGCCAAGGGAGGAGGACTGCTTGAGTTTAGGAGTTTAAGACCAGCCTGAGCAACATAGTGAGACCCTATCTCTACAAAAAATCAAAAAATTAGCTGGGTGTGGTGGCGTGTCCCTGTAGTCCCAGCTACTTAGGAGGCTGAAGTGGGAGGACTGCTTGAGCCCAAGAGGTCAAGGTGGCAGTCAGCTATGATGGTGCCATTGCATTCCAGCCTGGGTGACAAAGTGAGACCCTATCTCAAAACAAAACAAAACCAATTTTAAAATCTCTCTCAGCGCAAAATGACACCATTCCTATGGAAGTGAACCTAGCATTATCTAGGAAAAGTACATATGCATTTACCTTTTGACTCAGCAATTCCATTTTTAGGAAAAGATCTCAAAGATACATTAGCCAAAATATGAAATGATATGAAAAAAGAGTTTTTGTTACTTTAGGAAACACAAAACAGAACTCCATCAATAAGTGACTGGTTATACAAACCATGGTATGACGGAGGTCTGTATAATCTTCCAAAAAATGCAAAAGATCTCCAACACTCTGATAAAGTGTGTTGTAAGGTAGACAGTATACTAGCTTTGATGTAAAAAAGGTGGGGGACACATGAGTATATATGCACTTGCAAAAGAAAAACTGCAAAGAAAAAATAAACTCTAATTATTAATACATAGTTCCAAATAGGGAAAGGGAAGAACTTAAGTGAAGGAGATAGAATAAAGTAAGTTATTACATAGGATTATGTAATAAACATAAGCCTTGTTACGTAGGTTTAACTTTGAAAGCATATTTTATGGATTCAAAAAATAAAATGAAACCAAAAAGAAAAAAGTGAGCCCTAAAATCTGAGAACAAAATGAACTGAAGAAACGATGTATACCAAATTGGCAAGAAGTGTTAATCCAAGTGTTGTTAGAATACAGTCATTTGACTCTATATTCTTAGGGGAATATTAAAGATAAACGGAGTTGCCAAGTGATCTCTCATTCACTGGGAAGGTTGTCAGTAGCAACACTGATGCGATGTGGAAACCATTTGATACACACTGTAGTATCATCGTGTTTGCAACCCAGATTTTTACTGTAAGAGAAAGCAATACAAGTATGAAATCAAAGAAGTAAACAAAGTTTTGTTAAATTTGAAATGACAATATCAGTATGAATTCATAATTTTTATTTTCTTTTGTAAAGTATGTATCCCTACTCCACCTAATGAGAGAACCTGGAAACACTAAGAACATAACACGTCCAGATTGTGGTCTTTAAATAGCATTCCCCACTAAAAAAACATAAGACGTCTTGGTGGAATGGCTCACTTCAGGGGACAAAAATAATCTAGATGAACCTGAGATACCTTGTTACGCCTGAAAACAAGGACGTGAGGCGTCTCCCCCTTGGGTCACGGATGGGACATTCTGAACATCAAAAATAATGAGTATAATTGAGTAAAACACATGAAATATATAGGTATTAAAGAACATGAGTATTAGACCTCTTGAAAAAAGGACAGTAACAGCTCACTGGACTCTACTAGATGTAACAAAGGCATAAACTCCTTACTTGGGAAGCAGTTTGGAGAAAAAAATAAAGCATGTATCTTGGCTTCTCTGTTCAAACTGCACTTTGAGATTCTAAAAGGCCCTAGTATATGATGAAAAGTTTTACTTGACAGAATAATTCCGGTTTATCAATGGTAAAGGAAAGACAGAATGAGAAAATCACAATTCTGCAATTTCTATGAATAATATCTTCAAGCATCCATCATCGGTAGATGAAACAGTGATAAAAAAGCTGAGGATAAAAAGTTCAGTCGTGTTTTGGGTTGTCACTACTTGAATGCATTATCAGCCTTGACATACACCCCGGAAGTGATATATGATGAAACACACAGCATCACCCATGAACTGTTCTTGCCTTTCCAAAAGTTCAACCTTAATCCAGTCAAGCTTCTAGAACTAAAAAGGACACAAAAAGTTTAATCCAGAATGTGAATTTTTGTTTGTTTGTTTGAGATGGAGTCTTGCTCTATTGTCCAGGCTGGAGTACAGTGACATGATCTCGGCTCACTGCAACGTCTGCCTCCTGGATTCAAGTGATTCTCCTGCCTCAGCCTCCTGAATAGCTGGGACTATAGGGGCGTGCCACCACACCCAGCTATTTTTTATATTTTTAGTAGAGACGGGGTTTCACCATACTGACCAGGCTGGTCCCGATCTCCTGACCTCAGGTGATCCGCCTGTCTCGGCCTCCCAAAGTGCTCGGATTACAGGCATGAGATTACCAGCCCAGAAGGTGAACATTTTTACAAAATAAATGACTCAGTTCTTGGGTAGGAATAAAAGTAGTCGGGACAGATGGGGGCAGTCATGTTCTAGATTAGGAGAATTTAGAAACACGACTAAATGTAAACACAATGTATGCTGACTGGAACAAAGCATCAGAAAAAAGACACTTTGGAAAATGTTATTGCAGACTGGCATTAAATCAAAGCAAGGAATTACCATTAATTTTGTTAGGTGTGATGATGATGTTATAATTATGTATGAAAAAGTCCATATGTTCAGAGATGCACGGTGAAGTCTATAGGAAACATATGTAGAATGTCTGGGATTTGCTTTAAAATGCTGCACAAGGGGGGGGAAAAAGGGGAAGGAGCAGATAAAGCAAGTATGGCCAAATCTTGCTATTTGCTGAACCTGGGTAATGTAGGGGGCTCCATCAATTATTCTCTCTGTTCTATGTGTATTTGGCATTTTCATTATCAAATATTTTAAATTTCACATGTCAAAAAAACGTAATCCTCTGACATGACAAGTAAACCATACAAAATAGAACAGAAACATCCGTAAGAAAAAATGTCCAATGTTAATTAAAATTAAAGACATTGCCAATTAAAAACAGTAATGGGTTACCCTTGACTACCTATTAAATTTACCCAAACTATTGACTGGAGAAAGGAGTGCTGGCAGGGCTGGGAGAGGCGGCACCTCTCCAGTGTTGCAGGTGGCATTGTAAATTAGTATGACCCTTCAGGCAATTTAGCAATAAATATTGAGAGCCATAAAGCTGTTCATACCCTTTGATCCACTAATCCCACTCCTGGGAATTTATCCTAAGGATATAATTCAAACATAGGAAAAAGCTGTATATATAAAGATGTTCTTGCTCCCATTATTTATAATAGAGAGAAAATGGAAATAACCTTAATGTCTAGCACTAAAGGAGTAGGTAATAAATTATAAAATATCAATTTGATGGAGTATATTACACAAACAGTAAAAACAAATATACTGCAAAATGGAAAGTTTACAAAAAGCCTCAAGGGATAGAAAAAAGTTTACAATGATGAAAGTAAAAGCTGGAGGAGAAGTTAGAAAAGTGGAATACTTCTCGGGTTGTGGTAGGGTTAAAGTTTGTTTTGTGTACATTTCCTTCCATTTCTGTAGGAATAATTTCCAAAAATTATTCTCATAGTGTGCATTTGTCATTCCTTTTTATAGTATTAAGATTGTTAAAGTTGACTTTTACAATCTTTAAATGAAAGGCAAAATGGAACTAAAAGATTCCAAGAAAGTCAAGGGTAGTATTTAATCAAATGATGTAAAAAGTGACTTCAAATGAATCACTTCACTATCTCTGAAGAAATCAAAGTGGCTTGTGAGGCAAGGAAAGCAAGAGAAGTGGTTTAAAAACACCTTAATGAGCAGCTCATGATAAGATACTGAGAGGATCCTACTGGTCACTGTCCCCCAGATTGCAGTTTAAAAATAAATCAATGAATGGCAAAGACATCACCTAGACAGAGAGCTGTGGAGAGAAGGTCTCTGGAATTCTCATGAGAGTGCAGAGGGCTGATGTTAGCCTGGAGAGAAACCTGGTTCTGGGGAGAAGGAGCTGGACAGAAGGATTTGAGGATACTGCAGCTTCTAGCAAGAATCATGGTTTTCAACAACAGCGTGCCAAGAAGCAATTATGCTATTGGGCTAAATGAATGCTGTCTATGCAGGTTTGCTTTTATCCTGGAACATTTCTTACAGAAGCATCTTGTCTAGCATAGTCTGTGATCTGAGTTGACTTGTTCAGATAACAGCAAAAAGGATGCTAAGGATGGACGAGTCAGTGCATTGCCAGCCCCAAGGGGTGCCAACCTTGAATCCCAACTTAGTCTCCCCATTTGTCTGCCCTGAAGAACCTCCCATGTGAGGCACCTAGCTTCTAAAGTAAGTAGACTCACATGCTCCTGGGTTTGGTATTCTCCAAGTAACATCTGACTCTCCCACCTTTGGTTCTTTTTTCACAATCTTTAAATCAAGCACCTGTGTGGCTGGTGTTATTTCTGACTACTAACTTCAAAGAATCTTGAAGTATTTCTTGTAGCACCTAGCACACTCAAAAGGTAGCTACTATTATGTGATTACTGATGTTTCTCCTTCCCTAGATTGTGAGCTTCCCAAGAGCAAAGACCTTGATCATCTTTATATTCTCAGATAACAAATGAATGAATCAACAAATCCATCCAGCCACCCCTAAACAATCCATCCCATAGACTTCAGGGGAAAAACCGTCTGGAATAGATGCTTGGAGGTCCAGTTGAGCGAAGATGATCTTGCTAAACACATGTCCCCAGAGCAACCCCCAAATCAGGAGCTACTGCAAAATCCAGGGTACCAGATAGCTGGTATGCAAGAACTCCATTAGGCACCTTTGCTCTCACTTCTTGATGCATTAAATGTGTAAGTTTGACCTTCAATTTACCCTTGACAAAGCCGTATTTAGTTCTAGCTGTCACCAGGTGGTGGTAAATGATGCAAGTTACCAGGCTCAAATCAGGGCATTAAGAACTGAGAAATTAGAAGCACTCATTTTCTAGACCTTACCTATTTGATTTATGTAAGAACATAATCTTGCAACAGCTAAATTTAAAAATCAAATAGTAGGCCCCCTTACAGAACAAGGATTTACACATCTTGGTAAAGTCTGGGACCTTTTAACCGATATTAATAGAATTTTTCCTCATTATTGTTTTGATTAATATGTTTCTTTGTAACACAAACTGAAGAGATACCTTGCAGCCTGATCAATCATGCAGGATGTCAGTCTCTAAGACTACAGGCCAGTTTGATATTTAAGGAGGGAGGGGGAACAAAACTTCTTCTAGTTTCTCAAGACTGATCGTAGGTGGTTTGAGCTAAGTAATCATCCTTAGCCACGGCCACACGCTGGAGTCCCATGGAGGGAGCTTTTACAAAACACAAACGCTCTGGCACCAGAAATGCGAAGTATCTCACTCTCCCACTTAAACCCCCCTAGGCTTTCAATGTTGAAACTCACTAGCATCGCACGGAAGGCCCTTCTGCTGTGCTCCCTGTTTCCCCACTTTCATTTCACGCTCATCCTGTCCCTTCAATGAGCCCTACCTGTAAGACACTCCATCCTCTCAGCACTCCATGAACACACTACGGTCCTGCCCCCAGGCCTCTGCACACACAGGCTGGTGGCTCCATTAGGAATGCCTCCCCCACCCTCCATCCCCTTTTCCACCAGAAAAACTGCTGCTGTCACAATCTACCCACAGTCACCTCCCAGGCCAGCGCTTTCCAAGTCCTCCAGGCTGGCTTTGTGTCCCATCTCCTCTGTGATAGATACCTCAGCCTTTGAGCCTACGCGTGTTAGGACACATCACTGTTACTGCCATCCTTTCTTGACTTCCTGCCCTTGAACTAGACCCCAAATCCACAGGGAACAAGTGGTCAGTGTATTAATTATCTCATATAAAAGATCACTTCTCTCAGGAGCTGAAATTACCCTTGCCAAGCCACACATTTTAACAAAAACTGCTTTAGAAACAGGTTGCTACGGTTAAAAAAAAAAAAAGCATCCTCCCAATATGTTTTGAAAAGAGCTCATATGTCAACCAGACCAAAATGAAACTGTACAAAAATTTAATACGGTTGTTACGGATTCAGTGACAATCCACAGCTGGAAGTTGTGAGGCTTCTCAGCTTCCTGGAATTTCTTCCCATTAGTAACAAGTAGGACACAGTCCATTTCCCGTCAGACGATAGAAAGGAGACGGCTCTAGAGTTGGAGTCATGTGAGTAGCACCCAAATGTGCATGACTCAGGAAGCATAATTCAATATCTAACGCGGGGACTGTGAAGAGAAATTAATGAAGAAACACAGCAGCAAGTCAGTATCAAATACCACACAGCACTTGACATACGCTGTTAAGAAATTGTGCTTTGGGGTATTTTCTTTCACCAGCTGGCAAAGGATAATATACACAAAAAACACCTTGTGTAAAACAGGAAACACACCAAGCAGAGCATGGAAACAGTGCACGTCAATTTTATTATGTACTGGGAGCGTCATGTGTACGAGCAACTCCCCCTCACCCCTCTTTACTGATGCTAGGAGGTAGGTTGAAACTGACGTCACACTTAGGCATTTCAAGCCGAGAAAAGACAAACCAGCCATGATGGTAACAGAAGGTGTCACACCAAACCTTGATCAATCTCTGACAAATGAAAGGCTAGTGAAAGAGGGGAACCATTAAAATAATTAACTGGGAGGCCATTAGGCTGAGGTGGCTCCCGTGCCTTGGGTTCTGACCTAGCAAACTTAAACCCATCTCAGAGTGAATGGTCATAGCTTAGGAAAATGAAATTTAAATTTAAATTTAACCAATCAGAAAACACCAACTAACCTCTAAATAGGGACTTTTTTTTTTTTTTTGAGACAAAGTCTACCTCTGTAACCTCGGCTGTAGCACAGTGGTACAACCCTAGCTCACCGCAGCCTAAAACTCCTGGGCTCAAGGGGTCCTCCCACCTACGCCTCCCAAGTAGCTAGGATTACAGGCATGATGAACTGTGCCTGGCTAATTTTTTAATTTTTTGTAGAGATAGGGTCTTGCTATGTTGCCCAGGCTGTTCTCAAACCCACGGACTCAAGCAGTCCTCTTGCCTCAGCCTCCTGAAGCACTGGGATTACAGTTGTGGCCAAATAGGGACGTTCTGCTTTAATCAATCATATATTTTCCTTGTCTTGCTTCCATAAACACCTGTAAAAGTTTTTCCCTCATTGAGGTGAAGGAGGACTGAATTGAGGACTTCACATTGAGGACTTCACACTGAGGACTCACAACCCCCTACGTGAAGTCCTCAATTGCTTGTGGCCTGGGCCTGATTCATGAATCACTGCTTGCTCAAATGAACCCTTTAAAAACAGAAAACAGAAAACAAAACTGATGGTCACATTTAATCAAACTGTTTAAATCTTGTAAGGAAAATGGAATTCAACATTTTAAATCCACATTAAGTTTATTCTATTTGAACATTTATTTGACATTATTATTTTATTTAAAATTTGCTTCATTTTGTTTTCATTTTACATGAATGAAGCCTGAGTGAGCTCTTGAAAATTCCATCCCTGACCCAGTCAATTCACCATTTCCCTGGATTTCTAAGAGTTTTGAAAACAATAATGGGGTTCTTCAAGCTATTTCCTTATGACATTTTCAAATTTTCAAATAATGTAATGGCATACATTTCTCCTGAAATAAACATTTTAAGTTGTTTATTTGAAATTTGTTTATAATGTTTCATTTCATTGTGTTCAGAATCAGAGTGTTGAGGCTGTGTGTACTTGCACACGTCACAAAACTCAACCACTGGTTAATAAACACACCAAAGCTCCCAGCCACCATACCCAACACCGCTGCTTTGTCATTCCTTCTCATGGGCCTCATTTATAGACATTCTGCTTAAAACAGCTTTTGCGAAAGAATGTCACATTGAAAATATTATCAAAGATGCATAACTGCCAGTCAAAGCATCTCATCAAAATGAGATTACTAGGGTTATGAATTCTAGGCCAAAATAGTGCAACATGATACTTTATTGTGAGTTCTTACAGCCTTTTCAGGGGAAATTTATGCCATTACATTATTTGAAAATTAGAAAATTTTACAAGGAAATAGCTTGAAGATCCCCATTATTGTTTTCAAAACCTCTAGAAATCCAGGGAAATGGTGAACTGCCCGAGTCAGGGATGGAATCTTCTAGAGCTCACTTTGGCTTCAGCCACTGTCTACCTCTGCCTTTTTTTTCCTGACAGTGCCATGTCTTTAACCCAACCTCTTGATCCCTCTGTGATGTGGCAAACCATTGTTTCCATTTCCCTCAACAAAAGAGGAATGGTGTTTGATCCCCATATACCCACTGTGAATATGAGAATAACTGATATTCTACACTCTTCCTCTGAAAAGGTTTTTTATTTTTTGCTAGAGCATCCCTTAATTCTATTTTGGAAGTCCTGTAACATTGTAATTTCATAGTTACTATATTTTTTAAAGTGCATTCTCTTTGATAAAAGCCACTACAAAATGTAAGAATAAAAAAGCTCAGCCTCTTTTAACAACAACAAAAATAATGCATAGAGAAATATGACAAGATCCGAATCTGCCCTGCGCTAATGCAGCATGCAAGAAGAGTTGAATAAGGATGAAGAAAATGGTGCATGATCTCATTTGGAGGGGAGTAAAGGGAAGGAATTAAGGTCACAACAAAACCAAACTGAAAAATTGCTAAATGAAGCCCTGAGTGGGGAAAATGAAAAATCAATGAAGGAATGGAGGAAAAAAGGTACATTTTTCATCTTCATGATGCTTGATTGGGTTTGTGGAAATTCATTTTCAATTAATGTGTCTTGTGGCATTCAGCCAGGCTAGATATGAACATGGCACATATTTTAATCAATTTTTTCCTATTAAGTTTGAAGTAATATATAATAATAGAACTATACCATTCAAAACGATCGGTTGCAACTGGCTTCTGAGGTAAAATAATGTAATTTGGTTTGATTTCTATCTTATATTAAAGATAACCCAACTTCTCCCGGAAGAGAGGAGGAGCACTCTGGTTCCTAAGCATGACTTGGCTGTACAAATGTCAGGGAAGGACGGTTAAACTCCTTCCCAATCTGAGCACATTCGCTGAGAAGGAAGCAAAAAAGGAACGTGCAAGCTACGAGGAACTTTGATGGGTTAGCTCACGATTCTCAGAAACCACCTTAGGTGGTTATCGCTACCGGGAAACTGAGGTTCCAATACTTCATCGTTCGTTCATTCCCTTTACAATCATCTGGATGCTGATAGGGCTGAGATTAAGACCCAGGTGTCTGTGAGGCCAAGGCCCAGGCTTCACGCCACACCGTGTTCATAGCTTTGCTTGCTTCCATCCTCCCTGTGATGACAACCTACAAAGCTGCCCTGGAGAGTAGGCAGGGCTGGGAAGAGGGTTGACCCGTGATATCTTCTGTCACAAAGGATCTGCTGGGGGCTTGATTCTTTAGGCTGTTCGTTTTTCCCTCTATGATTCAAGAGGAGGCAGATGGAATGGAGATGGGGAAGAAACTTATATAACCCTGTGCTTTCCTTGATGAACTCAATTTCAGTGACAAAATACCAAATCCTGAACAGGAGTGTTCAGGGAGAGAACCGTTTCAAAATCATGTAATACATATACATGGACGCCTCTAGCTCCACACCTGGCACGTTGCTGGTGCTAAAACAAAAATGCATTTTAAAAGCTCTTCCTAAAGTTCAAGTGCCTGGAAAGTGAACACTCTCTAGCACTAGTCAGGTCTCTCCTTGAAGCTTTCTTGCTGTCCTCCCTGCTCCTCTCCCCCTCCTATTCCTCCAGCACCGACTGGCCAGAGGCACCACTCTGGGGCTCAGATCTGATCAGGCAATGGGACGCCATTGAAGAATTAGGAGCAAAGTAATGGAGGACATCCTTCCTGGCTTGGTGCTAATAAACCATCACAATTGGTGTCAACTTGTATTTCTAGCCTCTTCATTTCTCACTCCGTCCTACCATCTAAACTAGGTGAATGCTCTGTGAACTCACCCTATACTTAGTGGTCTCCATGTTTTTGCTTTTACTCATTCAATCTCTTGTCTGACATGTCCGCCCATTCAATCCCTGCCTAGAAAAATCCAACCTATCCTGCAAGACCTGGTCAAACACTACTTCCTCCCTAAAGCTTCTCCACCCACATCAGAATTAGTTTGTACTGGCAGGAACTGCGCTAAGCATTTAGCACGTGTCATATCAGTCAGTCCTTACAACCACCTCTGCAGGAGGTACTGTCATAACAGTACCATATTATTGATAAGGAAACTGAATCTTGGAGAGGATAATTTGCTCAAGATACAAAACCTAGTCAGGAGCAGAGGCAGCATGCAAAACCAGACTTGATTTACTCAAAGCCTAGAACTGAACCACTAAGTTTTCCAGCCTCTGTGTTCCCAGTACTTACAACATTTTGCCTCAAGTTCTAATGAGTTTAAAAGTCAGCCAGAAGGTCCTTTTAGAGCAGGAACTCATGCTCATTTTTGTACGCATGCTCATAAGAGGCTCTTCTTAAATGTTTAGCAACTGTCCCATCAGAGAAGAGCTCCTCATACATTGTACCTGGCTCCTCCTCATCCTCACTCCCAGTCTTAAGCCCAAGGAGTGGGTTTCCTTCGATCTTCAGCAGAAGGAAAGGAAAGCAGGAAAATTCAAGGACAATGGTACGGGGGAAATAACTCCAGCTTGACGAAGGTGACTTGAAAAAAATCAGTATGGCAATGCTATTAGAGAAACAAGCTTTCTGTGAGCCAAAAATAACAGGAGTCCTATTCATATCACACATAAAAATAAATTCTACATGGATTATTATTTATTTGGCCAACAAATATTTATTGAGCAACTATCATTTGCCAGTGACTATCCCAGGTGTTAGAGATACAGTCACAAACAAAATAGATGCAAGTCCCTGCCCTCATGGGACTTACATTCTAGTGGAAGGAAACAGGCAACAGACAAAATACTCACACAAAACAGATAAATAAAGTACATGACATATTACTGGATAAGTGCTATGGAGAAAAACAGAATAAGGAAGAGGCTAGAGGGGACGGACGTGCAGGTTGTAATTGAAGACCTAAAGATGAACAATCAAACTTCAAAACTATTACGGAAACTATGTATATGACAAACAAGACACACAACATAGCCAAAAAGATTAACTTGACTTCTACCAACATTAAAGACTTGTATATTATAAAAGATACCACAAACAAAAAACGTTGACTAGAAGATAATGGCACCCAAATAATTTTTGATAAATGATTAATATTGGTAAGATATAGAATTCCTACAAGTTAGCTGGAAAAAGAAAAACAACCTAATATAAAAATGACCAAATGATATGAACAACCATTTCATAAAGGAAGAAACCTGAATGGTCAATAAGCTTAAGAAAAGTTTCTCAACCTCACAAGTTGCAATGAGTAGTAATTTGGCTGATGGGAATTCAAATTAAAACACTGAGATGCCATTTACTAACTGGCCAAAATGATAGTCCACACAGTGCCAAGCGGTGGTGAGCATTTGGAAAATCTGGCCTCTCATATGTGACTGGTGGAAATGTATGGGCACTGTGGGCAGTGATTGGACAATATCTTAAAAAGATAAAATTGTGCCAATCCCACGCTCTAGCAATTTCTCCTCTAAGTATACTTCCTAGTTAGAGAAGGTATTATTTGTAAAAGAAGAAAAATTTCAATAGGGTAAGTTACAATATATTCAAATAAAAGGATATTACACAGCCTTGAAATAAATCATCTAGATCTATATGGAATAACAGCAAAAACAAAACTAAGAAATAAGTTGCAAAATATGTACAATAAAATTTATTTTTAATATTATAAGTTAAAATTTACATAAAATTTAAAATACAAACTAAGCCACATACTTATGATTTTACTATATTTATATACATATTTGGTCCCTATTGAGGCCGCACCTTATATATAAATATATATAAACATATAAAGCATGGCCTAGATGGAGAACAAATTGCCTCTGGAGAAGAAGACAGGGTGAAAGAAGGAAAAGGAACAGAACGGGGGAGGGGTAAGAAGAGAATCTCTTCTTTATCTGTGATGTGTTCTTGCATTTAAAAAAAAAAAAATCAGAAAGCAAATGTGCCAAAGTGACAACATTTGTTAATTCTAGAAGAGAGTACATGGGTTTTTGTATCATTTTCTATCACTTTTTGCAATTTAAATTTTTTTCCAATTAAAAAGTAACAAGAAAAGAACAAAGGCTGGCTTTGGAGTCACACATCCGTGTGTGGAGTGTAGCATCATTATTATTTGCTGAGAGACTGCCAGCTACTTATTTTTTAAGACTCGAAGGCTCAGTTTCCCATGCTTAAAAAATTGGGCAAATAATGCCTTCCAGAGATGACTGACATGGGAGTGTGACATCCATATGCATAGCGTTGGAATAAGAGAAGCATTTGTGACTGGTAGTGACCTGGAACGTGAATTACTTAGCCTCACATACTTCCTATGGCCAGAAACTGGGCACCAGGTCACCAGTTAGAACAATTTCAATAAACAGAGCATAGGTTCAACATTTCCAAAGAAAAATATATTTTCCCTTGAAAAGACAATTTATATTGTGAATACAGTAACCAACACCTGTCAGAGAATGAACCTGCTTTTTTTAATAATACATATAATACATACAGAAAAAGGGCTGCCACAATTGTGCTCTTTCTGATACCTTCCAAAAACTGACATTTTAGATAAAGTATCTAAGATTTTGAAATAAATAACTGAATAATACCATGTTAAACACTAGAATTAGAAACCATAACATTGTCATTTACGATAAATAATTCCTGCCTTAAACTTTCGAGTAGCCCCTCCTTTGGGTGGGACGTGAGTGGCTGTGAGACAGAGCTATAGTCTTGGAGTCCAAGACTAAGGATCCAGTTAAAGGAGGGAATGAGGTGGCAGGGCAGCATTTGAGCACATGACTCAGGTTTGACAAGCAGTAAGCCAAGTTCACACCTTATCACAGTCCAGGCAAGAAAGAGGCGAACTGAGGGGCACCAGCAAAGGCAGAAAAGAGTAGTTTGAGGTAGGTCCTGTGATGCAAAGAACCCAGATCTAAGGAGATCAATAGTGAGCCTAGGACCCAGGGCCAGGGCCAAGTGCAGGAGACGTCAAGGGCACCCACCTAGGTGGCACTCTCAGGTCATGCAGTATTATAGGAACCTCACTCACTCACTGCCCCAGAATAAGGCCTGCCTGGCCTCCAGGTACTGTCCACAGCCAGAATGAGAGAAGAAACTCCAAAAGCAGAAGAAAGCACACCACCCTTAAAGTGGAACTCACATGGGTGACCCACTTCTCTAAAGGTCACTGCATTCTCTTAATTATTCCATTTTTTTAAAACTTGGTAATGAATCAGTGCTGCTAGAACAAATGCCAGTGACTTTTCCACCAGAGACTTAGAAAAACATTAGAGCAATAAAGGTATCCCTAAAAAACAGGGTAGGTAACAACACTATGCTAACATCCAGATGAGATTCTCAAATCTGCCTCTGTCTCCTTAGTGGAAATCGGAATACCCAGCATAGTATCTGGGGATCTGTGTCTAAACAGCACCATGCACAGGTTGACAATATTAACAGTTAATTGCTGATGTGGAAAAGTATTCATCTGCTTCATTCCCATCCCCTCCCTCCTTGCTTAAGCTGGGCAGAAGCATCTAAATGAAAGCAAAGTCAAATATTAACAAGAAAGCATCCTCATGCCCGCTTCGCCATGAAGGAGTGGTAGGAGCAGAGAACTAGCCAACGTGTGAGGGACACAGGGCCTCTGAGCACACTCACTCCATGAGCCCAGTCTCTTAGCTTACGTAGACTCATGCCACCCATTGCTATGACTTCGGCTACGACTGCTAGTTGTCAGCAAAACTGTCATGTTCTGATGAAACACCAACGCCTACAGCAATCTCAACAAAGACCTCTATAAAAATAAAGCATACATGAAGGATGTTTCAGTTCAACACATTTGAGCCAAATAGATTTCTCTTTATCAGACACACTTCGTGAAGTTGGTTGAACCACTTCAGGCAAAATGCTGATCGTGATAGAAGCAAGCTAAACTCCTCTTAGAAGAGTGCTAAGATGACAGTGTTGACATCCATTCAGAAAGGACACCCTCAGGGCCACCTCTTATATGCAAATTGAACCAAACCACATGGACACCTGGCTGTTTCTCTACTTTCTGAGGGGTGATCTGGTGGGAGTACTTCCTTCCCAGAGCACTAGGATTCTTCAAGCTCTCTTCCCATCTCCTTAGCAGATGTCTTTGGCAGCTTTTCCGTAAGGATTCATCTTCCAAGCCTCCACCTGGAACTTCCTGAGTGGTTTTTCAGTAGTCTTTTTCATTGCAGTTCCTTCTCTGATGTCTACTTAAGTTCCTAAAAATACTCTGTGAATCTCTGAGTTCTCTTGACTCTGCAGTAAGGCTGTACAAGTCAGGGTGACAGCATGTGGGTGTTTTCACAAACAAGAGCCCCACATCGTCAAATTTTCCTTTCAAAAGTGTGTCCTTCCTGTTTGGTTCATTGGCTCATCATAGATAAATACCACCTTTTCCCAGCAGAGTGTACAAGTGTTCTTCTAATCACGAACAGTAAAGGAATCGCTTCCAACCCAGAGCAGGCTACCAATTTATCATCTTCCAAAGAGCCGGAGACTAAATCTGGAGAACAGCTCGTGCGACATGATCTGGAGACAGTTCAATTGAGTGGATTAGGTTTGTGGGCTCAGTGCTATGGCTCCTTTCCCCCTACCCACAACGTGGCTAATGACCAATCATCAGAAGTACTTGAAATCCTCTAAACACAGGGCATTTAGCAAAAGCGGACTTTGTGTGTTGCACATTTCAGCATACCACACAATAGTTTTAAATTGTGTGCCAGCAAATGGCTGAACCATTTAAAAATGGAAGATACTTGGGATGAACAGAACGTAAATTTTAAAAACTGCTTTGTATGTAAATACTCTTGTCAAGGGACTGACGGCTAAGCTAGAAAACAGCAAAGAGCACAAAGAGAAGAGAGAATTACACCCAAAGATCGAATGTGGCCAACAAGATGCCCCAAGAGAAAGATGAAGGGCAGCCCTCTGCATTGGTCAGGAAATCAACATTGCTACGTTTGCTTTTAATTCACTCAACTTTAGGTATACATAGCAGGAACCCATTGCCTGGTGGTAATAATAACCTCCATTAGTATTTATTTCTTATGATCCAATTCACATGTTTTGCATTTTATACATGTCATCTCATTTAACTCTTACAAAAACTGGGGTATATACTATTACTAACCCCATTTTATAGACAAGGAAACTAATAACTTTTCAAAGGTACAAATAGTAGATGCAGGTGTGTCTGATGCTAAAGTCCATGCTCGTTGCTCTCTTTCTAGGCCATCTTTCGTTGTATGCACATAAAGGTCTCTAACTGCAGGAGCATGTGGATTTAGGGACTAGTAATGTGAAGCCTTGTTTGGCCAACTGGCTAAAGAGCCAGATACTCAAAGCCTCAACTCTCTCAAGAGTTATTGCACCTCTATTCCCCCCGATCCAGTTTGCTTCCCCAAGGAACTGCTGCATTATGACTATAGCATCACTCTTTAAAAAAATCTAAGAGATGACCATTAAACACTTTCAAAATCATTCCTTAGGAATCACAGTAATATTCTGCTTTGTCTTGAACTTGAGAAGTGGTCATTGTTAACATAATTATTTCACCAAGATATATTTTTCTTCTCTTTCTAAATGGGTGCAGTGTGGCCAAGTGTAACCTCTTCTGTATAGACAGAAGTGAATAATTTAAACTAGGGCAAGGCAAACACATGCATACATGCACCACTGGAAGACGATCTATGACAATCACTCTTAGTCTCTGCTAGTGGTAGGTTCCCAGCTTTCAAGGACTTAGGTGGATTGGATTCTGTCCCTTAAAGTTTACATTATCTATTTAACAAGTGTACCTCATCTCATCTTAGTAATATCTCTCTAGATGGGTCTAAATAGCCTTTGAGAAGTTTGTATTATCTGGATACCACCAGGCCAGTGCAGCTGTTAAGAGTAGGCTGTCAGGCCAGGTGCAGTGGCTCATGCCTGTAATCCCAACACTTTAAGAAGCCAAGATGGGAAGATTGCTAGAGGCCAGGAGTTGGAAGACCAGCTCAGCAACATAGCAAAACCCTGTCTCTATTTAAAAAAAAAAAAATACAAAAATTAGCTGGGTGTGGGTGCATGTGCCTATAGTCCCTCCTACTTGGGAAGATGAAGGGGGAGGATCACTTAAGCCCAGGAGTTGGAGGCTGCAGGAAGGTATGATTGAACCACTACACTCCAGCCTGAGCAATAGAGCAAGACTTTGTCTCTAAAACAAAATTAAAAATTAAAAAAAGAGTAAGCTGTTGCAGAATCCTCCCAGGGCCAGGGGCTGGCAAGAAGTGAAGGTCCCCTGACAGTGCCCAGAGAGTCACAGACTTGGGCCAGCTTTCTGACTTCTGTGCTCCTGTCCCTGGTGATGATCTCCCTCGCTTACTTTCTGTTGAGCCCTTCCTATTCCAAGTTCATCACCAGCTTCCCACCTCGGGCATAGGAGCTTCTGAGGAACACTGGCCAAATACACCAACATGAAACCCAGCAAGGAGAGCCAGGCCACTGCTCTGAGAATCCGGGACAGCAATTCTCAATCGGGCTGTATATTAGAATCACTTGCAGAGTTTTTAAAACAAAACCAAACCCAGTACTCAGTCTGCCTCCATCCCATCTGCAAAGTTCAGGCATGTCTTAAAGCTCCCCAGGTGATTCTAATGTGCAGCCTGGTTGGAGAAGCGTTAATGAGAAAATCAATTCCTTGTACCTTTGCGCTTGTTAAACATCTCATTTATAGCAAAGTGGGGTAGAGTGCAATTGCTTTTAGCAAAAGAAGTCTAAAGAAAATGTCTCCTGTACAAATGAACAGAAACTCCCTTCAGACACTGTTGGAAGAAACATTTCCTATATCACAAATGGCAATGGGAAATCAGAAGAAAGACATGATAAAACGAAAGGATGCCTAATGGCTACACTGGGAAATAGTTTAAAAAAAAAAGTTTATTCAGCTGAACAATATCTCTGCCCATTGGCAAAAATGTAAACTCACCCTCTTGGAGGGAAAATAATTTATTTTTTCCTCCACCTTCCCCTTGGCAGGAGAGCTGCTTTGGCTGGCAGCAGGTGAGCCATGGTGAGAGCAGGTGAAGAGGTGTGAAAGACTGTGGACTGAAGAAGTCACACTCAAGGATGTGTGAGCAGAGGGCATTGCGGGGGGCCTCAGGATCCTCTCCTGGTTTTTACTCCTCCCAGCTCTCCCAGATTGCCCTTTCCTGGCAAACTAAGGAATGCAACTTGACTCAAGACCAAAGACCAATCCAACAAGGCTTTTCAACACCATGATAAAGCCCAAGGGCAAGACTACCCTGGAACTCGGGTGACACAAGTGGGTAACATCGTGACAGCAGGGCCCATGTCTGTGTGATCCCCCACTGTGTACCCAGCCCCAGCATGAAGCGGGTGCTGGTGGGTATCGTGATCCCCCCACTGTGTACCCAGCCCCAGCATGAAGCGGGTGCTGGTGGGTATCTGCTGAATGGATGAATGAATTAATTTCCCCTTGAGGGCTTTTTCTTTCCAATCCCTCAGCATTTCTCTGTATTTTCTGGCTATAAGGGGTACATGTGGGGCATTTTTGGTTTTGTTTTTCATTTTTATCAAAGCCAGAATCAGCTGGAAGAAGTAGTGACGAGGGAGATACCCAATCCCCTGACATCCATGACAGAAGGAGACTTACTTCAGAAGAAAGACCTAGCCTAGGGAGGAGTACTTGGTCCCACATTTCACAGAACACACTTTGCACTGTCTTTTCTCACTGAACTTGACCCCACAAGATATGTACTAACCCTTCATTTCAAAAGGGCTCACCCCCATCATGAACCCTTCCTACACAGTACAAGTCCTACTGTCTCCCACCATGGAAATCAAGTCATTTTTGAGCTAAAGATGACAAAACCTGGGCCAGTTACTTTTTATTATTTATTATTACTATGACAGTGATATTCCACTGAGGTGGGAAGAAACACATTTCTTAACACTTAAGGATTCCAAGGATCTCAGTAGTAATACCGGGACATTTGGGGCTAAACAAAAGAAGCCCAACATGTTAATAAACTAAGTCTCCTCACAGACATTATGGCCAAAATGATACCAACAATGGATGGAGACAAGACTCCCATCCGTGGTGAATGTGAGGCTGTGATGAAGACAAGCTTCCAGATTCACGTGAGGGAAGGAAAAGGGCCCCTAACATCCACTACGCTTAAAGGCTGCCTCTATGTCTGGGGAGCCAGAGTTCACAGATGGAAACATACTTCTCTTCTAGAGTCAGAGATCCAGATTCATTTCACAAGTGACCAATTCGGTAGTCTGGATTTTTCAAAATTTGCTCCAAGTGATCTGAAGGGACTTAGTTATGATTTTGCTGATTTTGCTCATTATGCAACATAATGAGAAGGCTGAGCTCCTAAAAACAGGCACAGCATAGTAAACAACAGAGAATTCTTTATGTGATGAACACTTAACAAAAGTTACCACACTTCCTCCACACAGTCTTTCAGATTACGGAACACAGAATTTGTGGAGGAACACTAGAGAACTTCTAAATCAACTTCGTCCTTTGTATAGAATGCACCCTTGATGAAGGGCTAAATGCTTTACCGGTGCAGCCAGTACTAGAAATGTTTTGTTCTGAATGAAGAGCGGCAATTTGTCTCTTTGAAAGTATCACCAGTGGCTCTTGCCTGGCCTTCCTTCACAATACGAAACAAAAACACATTCCCTCACATTTTCTAAGACGTGAATTCAGCTCTCATCTCTCCTTGGGCATGTCTTCCCCAATTCCCTGAACTACTCAGGTTCTCAGCTCCTTTCCAGCCTGGTCTTGCTCTTCTGAATGTGCTCGTCTGTCAACCTGTCAATGTTCCTGGACCATGTTTCTAATTTTTAAAAAAATGTATTCACGTAAGTGGCTATAGCAATTGAAATTTTAAGCTATCTTTTTTTTTTTTTTTTTTTTTTCAGATGGAGTTTCACTCTTGTTGCACAGGCTGGAGTGCAATGGCACCATCTCGGCTCACTGCAACTTCCGCCTCCTGAGTTCAAGCGATTCTCCTGCCTCAGCCTCCTGAGTAGCTGGGATTACAAGCACATACCACCATGCCCAGGTAATTTTTGTATTTTTAGTAGAGACGGGGTTTTGCCATGTCCAGGCCAGACTCAAACTCCTGCCCTCGGGTGGTCCACCCAGCCTTGGCCTCCCAAAGCGCTGGGATAAGAGGCGTGAGCCATCATGCCCAGCTGCCATTTTTTTCTTATATAAGTTAATGTAGTAGGCTGGGCAAACACAACTGTCTAAATCAGGCAGCAAAAATTATTAGGAATAAAAAGTATCTCTCTCTTTTCTTGTTGTTGTTGATGGTGGTCTACATTCACTGTTGAAAGCCAGCCAGCCCCTAGGGGTGCTAACTGTGACGGCATCCTCAATTTTAGCTGGTGATTTCATTCCAGTGACTGGGCCTTCCAGACCACAGACCACATCAAAGCTTAGAGAAGCTTATCTGGAAGATATGAAATCACAGGTAGAAAAAAGCAAAGCATGGACAGGGATCTTTATATGCATCCCTATACACACACATACGTATGTGCATGCATGTGTGTGTGTGTGTGTTTGTGTATATGTGTATATTCCTTCACTCCCTTCAAATTGTTATGTTTGGTATATTTTGGAAGTAGGTTAGGAAACAGAGAATTCTAAACTTCTTTGAAAGTGTCTTTTTTTTTAAAAAAAAAAAGTAGTGTCTCTGATTCTGGTATAGCCTTAACCTCTTACAGGTAAGGATTTAAAAGAATCAGAAGCCAACCAGTAAGAGGTTTTGTTCAACAGTTCTCTATTACGAGATACAAGAACAACACAGACACCCCCCTGTGGTGATGTGGGAGAAGTGCAATGCCCCACAATTAGCGACTCACATGGGGGAAAATAAGGGATGCCCTTGCCCCAGACATCGTGTGTGTGAAATTCAAAAGCAGAAAAACTATTCCCGGACAGCCAAAGTTCCCCGAGATGCTAATCATGGCAAAGTGATGCTTTTCCTTGGACAACACACTCCTGACATCTACCTAGTGTTGATGATAGGGCAGGACCTCCCTCCCCATCACTGTCACGGGCAGTGCTCCCGCCTGCATACACAAAAGGATTGCAAAGGTGCATGCATCGCTTCCTCTGCTATTCACACTGCTCCCCAGAAACTTGCATGTGAACCAATATAAGATACACATGATTTAACACAGTATAATTGCACTTCTCGCTTCCGGACAAGCTTATCTAATATATGTGTTTATCCTGCACACAATAAAAAAAGATGTCCCTTCCCATCCTCACAAGTCCCTGAACTTAACCCCAACATTAATATCCCCAATATTTTAGAGATTAATAAAATAGATATATTTTTAATCTTACATGTGTCTATCATGTACATAGATTATTTATTCAAAGTAGATATGCTTTTAATTGTAATAATCCATTAATAAAACATAACTTTTTAAAGTAGTCCTTAATGTAAGGAAAATGCTTTTTCATTTTTCCACTGCCAACCAAATGTTTAACTAAATTGAAACTTTTTCTTTGCAAGTAAGAGAATTAGACTCAAGGGAATTCTTATAACCCTCTTAGTACTAACTGCTCTTTTTCTATCAGATTTTTCCATCAGATTTTTTAATTGAGCAAGAAGAAAACTACAGTAACATGTGATTAGCTTTACACAGCACGGATTTTCTTTTTTGGAACACCACCACAAGAGAGGCAGATTACACTGCACAAGTTTAAAAATTTCTCTTTCCCTCTCAGAGAAATGGAAATGTTCAACTTACCGGTTTTTTCATTTCGAAAAAAGAGAATAGTAAACTATGCCCACAGAGTAAATGTATAGCTTGGTTTCCTGTTACAGAGACGGTTAGGAGAGAAAGGAAGGTGGCAAAGGAAAAGGAAGAAGAAACAGGAGTGGGAGAAGAGAATGAGGAAGGAGGGAGAAAAAGAGAGAAACATACAAGGGAATGAAAGACACACTCAGAAAAAGATAAAGGTCAAGAATGGTAGCAGGGAGAGAGAAACGGACAGCTGTGGAGGCAGCGCAGGGACCTGGGTTAAATTCACCCTTCCCATCACCCCCTTTGGTCTCCCGAGCTGCGGGCCCCCACGCAGATGATCACTGTCCTTTGACAGTGGGTGAGCTTATGAACTGCACTTTCCAGCTTTCTTAACTGTAACCCTTTGTCTGGGGGAAACCCCTCTTTCAGGAGCATCATCATCATCAGTCCACGGTGGACATGCAGGGAAATCTTACTCTGGGTCTAAATGGCAGTGGCCTGAGCACCTCGGCTTGTGAGCCACAGGAAACGGAGCGGCGAGGCAGATTTGTCCTAGGGCTGTTTCCTCACCACAGGAAGCAATCCCAGGCCTGTGGCCTTTTCCAGATGCTTACCTCCTCAACCATCTGCTTGACTTTCTTCTGCTGGCAATGCACCATGTCATCTAGGTGTCTGATCCGCTCACGGAGGCTGGCTGATGCCTCCTCCAACTGCTGATACCTAACACGAATAGGACAAAAAAGGAAATGAGCCCTGAACCAAAGCAGCAACAGCAGTAGCGACAGGTCACAGCTTTAAAGAATATTGCCAAGAGGGCCAGGCATGGTGGCTCATGCCTCTAATCCCAACACTTTGAGAGAGGCCAAGGCAGGAGGATTGCTTGAGGCCGGGAGTTTGAGACCAGCCTGGGCAGCACGGCGAGACCCCCATCTCCACAAAAATAAAATAAAAATAGAAAGCATGCAACTTTGGGGGAAGCTTTGGTAAAAACTAAATGTAAATCTTAAAAAATAAAAAAATTCTGCCAAGAACAAGAAATCAAATCCCAGGATGTGTTCCTCTTACTTTGTATGATGACCACACAAAGTAGTATGATTACCAGCAAACTACCTCAGTGATTACCAACAAACTACCAAACCAGAGGAGCACAGGACTAGTTTTTAAGTTCCCATTTGCAAGTTTTATCCCACATAAGGACAGTTCTTTTCCAGGGACAAGAGAAAATTTTTTGCACTATTTATAGATACGAGAAGTTCTCTGTTTTGGGGTTAATAAAATACTGGAAGATCCAGTAAATTACTTTGATGGGGAGGACAGGGAAGAAGGGGTCCAGCAACACAAAATATCTGAAATCAATGGCA
Source organism: Ateles fusciceps (assembly GCA_036589455.1). NCBI lineage: Eukaryota > Metazoa > Chordata > Mammalia > Primates > Atelidae > Ateles > Ateles fusciceps. The sequence continues at coordinate 7,800,805 of JAZHEH010003061.1, read as the reverse complement.
GACTATCGAAAAGTCTGGAATTACAGTTGCTCTACATATCCTTTATTTTTGGCAAATGGGGAAAAGTTGAAAGACCTTCTCAACATCAAAATAGAAGAAGCCACATCACAAAACATTTCAGACTTTTGTTTTAAAACAGCACAAATTATCCTCCAACATTGCTTATACTCTCCAGTTCTCTGGGGCCGCTGGGGCTGGACACTGGAGGAAGGGTCTGGTGCCCTATTCCCCGCACCCCATCTCTGCCTCAGCACTGCTAAAGACTAGTAAGCCTCTATAGCTTTGAACACTCTGAAATTGCAAATGAGGAAGGAAAAATGGGTATTCTTTCAGCACATACTATTTGGCAGGCAGCAAGCGCAACAGTCCTCTTAACAATAGTAACCTAGTGAGATAGGCACTGTTATCACCATCATAATCCTCTCCCCATTTAAAGATGAATTTCCATGTTGCACAAGCAATTCTCAGGGAGGTTAAGTCACTTGCCAAAACACTCAAATCATCTCAACCTTGTTTTCCTTCACTAGAGTCCCCTGAATGGCCTCTCTGCCTTTTAATTTTTAGAAGAGACAGTGTATATACTGTGTTTTCTAGGCAGGGTTTAATATACTCATAGCCAGGGGACATGGGAGGTTTTACTAAGCAAAGTTTGGAAACAAAGATGTTCCAAAATTGGTTTCCAAAGCAAAGGATATTAGTCATAGCTGATGAGTTTTCTCATCAACAAGGTGTATCCTGTGGTGTTCAAGGTGATGGAGATCATTAATAGACTGAACTTTTGCACTTGTGACAGTATTTGATGTGTCACTATACTAACGACGAGCCATGGTCTGCAAGATGTGGCTGGAGGCTTCCAAGGAAACTTGCTCCATATTGGAAGCTCTCAGCCCAATGTTATACACGCTTAAGTCCATAATAAGGGACAATCACACAAATGAAAAGGCAAGGGTCAACTGAGGCCATAAAAACACACCGTGTCTACAACCTAAACCCATTACACGACGAAAGGCATTACATCTTACCTTTCCTTATCAGAATCGGTTATCTCCCCAGACATTTCTGTTTCATGTTCTAGGAGTTGAAGTTGCAGTTGATGACGTTCCTAAAACAAACAGAAACTGATATTTTAATCAATGGGTCCCAAGTTCAACAGAGAAAGTCTATTTAACAATTCTAGGACTAGGAAGTCCAAGTGTGTAAAACCCTTGTTTGGGCTCAGCAAAGCCCAGACAAGGCTCAAAACTGCCAAATCTGTTGTTGTGTATTTATAGATATATTTATGGATCAGAGACCAACATCCCAAATGAAACCATTCAAGATTTATTTTTCAAAAGTATTCCAACAGCCCAGGCTCAGTGAAAATTAATAATTCCAAATAATGATAATCAATACTTTAAATTGGTGGCTTGTGATACTGCAAAATTCTTTATTATTTTCCGAATTATCAAGAAAAGAGGCTCTGGAATTCTGGCTGTATCCTCTTTCTAACCTGAGTGGTGTTTACACAAGTGTATTCACTTGTAAAAATGTGTTGTGGTCAGAATAATGGCCCTTCAAAGATGTTCATGTCCTAATTCCTGAAACCTATGTGTTATCTTACATGGAGAAACGAACTCTGCAGATGTGATTAAATTAAGGACCTTAAAATGGGGAGTTCCTGGGTTATAGAGTTGGGCCCTTATAAGGAGGAGGCAGCAGGGTGAAAATCAGAGGGAAAGAGCCTGGAAGATGCTCTCGTACAGCCTCTGAAGCTGCAGGAGGCGGCCACAAGCTGAGGAATGCAGGTGGTCTTCAGAAGTTACAGAAGGCAGGGAAATGCATTCCCTTCTAGCGCTTTCAAAAGGAATCCAGCCCTGCCAACACCTGGATTTTAGGACTTCTGACCTCTAGGAATGTAAAATAATACATTTGTGTTGTTTTAAGCCACTAACCTTGTGGAAATTTGCTATGGTAGCAACAGGAAACATACATGCATGAAGCTGTGCATTTTGTACATTTTGCTATATACATATGTATATTTACAAGTTTACCCAAAAAAGGAGGAGTCTGGAATCATTTCTGTGGACAAAGCTGAAAAATGTTCAGAAAAACATGGTGCCCACCATAACTGAAATTGCACTAAAAATATATTACAGAGATTAGCGTAATAAATTTCCTTAAAATGGAAGTTGATCAAATCCTGCTCGCTAACTGGGAGATTATTTTACTTTAGATGCTTTTCTGAGAACTAATGTTCCTTATCTTCATGTTCAGAAATTCTACCCAGCAAACTCTTACTAATTACATAGATTCCCAACCTCTTTTCTACCAAATTATTAAAAGCAAATATTTGAAAACTTAACTGCCACAACTTCTGAAGCCGTAAGCTGTGGTATACCAAGAGGTAGGTCAAAGGCGTGGGGAAGCAGTCCACCTCGAGCAGGAAGAGTATATTATCACAGAAAAATGTATAATAACAAACGTAGATAAACTTTGGGGTTTTGTTACTGTTTTTTAATCTCTACAGCAAAACACACAATCTTATGCCCTGGCCTGAGCAGAACGTTCCTCCCACCCCCATGTGGTTGAAAGTTTCACATTAGCCCTGAAATAACAGTGATAAAAGCTTTCACAAGTGAATGCCTCCCTCCAAAAAAAAAAAAAAAAAGCTGTCATAAAGCAGAGCAAGGTCTAACTTACAGCACACTTTTAAAATTCAGTTTTTTAAAATTGAGGTACAACAAATCTTCAGTGTACACTGCTTAATTATTTCTTACATTTGTAAACACCTGTGAGATCACTGCCCAGATTAAGGCATAGACTGTTATCTGTTCCCCAGTAGGGTCCCTGGTAGAGAACACTCCTTGAAAGATTTTTACTGATGAGAAAAAAAGGTGTTTCAAATACAATGCTCAACAAGAGAGACAGTAAACTAAGATATACGGCAGAGAAGCTGGTCAAAAGCTCATGGTTTGTCCTTGAGCAAAATCCACAACAGAGAGTAGGATACGGACGGACGCTGCCACAGCCCTGGCGAGGGACATGCCGTTCACGTAGCGTGAGACAGGGATATGGCCAGATTCCTGCTCTCAAAGATTTATCCCTGAAAAGGAAACAGTGGAAATTGGCCTATCTAGTCTCATCTAAATAAATATGGCCTTTCTCTAGCCTAAATGGAAAGGAAGATTTAGAGAAAGGACCATAAATTTCCAACCACTAAAGAAGACACCAACACCACTTGGGGAAGGTTTTGTGTTTTCCCAAATGCTGTCAGGGAGGGCGGGCCTTACCAGTTCCCCTGGTTCCACCCATTCACCCCACATGAGGGCTCCACGTGAAAATCCGTGGGGGAAGAGACAAGAAACTTTCCAAACCTCAAGGGTACAATGAAGATAAGCATAAAAATGGGTCGAGGTAAAAACAAGCCGACTCTGAGGGTAGACACTTAGGGAACCTTGGAACAAAGTAAAAGTCATAGCCACAAATAACTGAACCCTCACTATACACGAGGAACCATGCTTAGCACTTGGCATGGATTTTTCTCATGTATTGCTCACAAAAGCTCTAAGAATAAGGAGTGCCATAATCAGCATTTTACAGAAGTGGAGACTGAGTTTGGAAAAATCAAGTAACTGCAAACAGCTAGAAAGGGACACAAGATTCAACCCCCAGGCTGTCTGATTCTAAAGCCTATGTTGGTAACCACTACATGTGGTCTCTCTGTAGGACGACGGCCTCTTGCCCAAACCACCCTGCTATGCTGCCTGCTCACCTTGCTTCTTTATGCTGCAGGAAAACCTGCCGCCCAGAGAAAGAGCATCTGAGTTAACCAGCATCCTCTGCTGTTGTAGGAGAACAGTAACATGGGAGGAAGCTCACCCAAGTTCTAGAAAGACCCTTGTTGCCCAGTCTTCACCACCATCCCCTCTGGTCAATACTAATGTTAGTCCTGATTAAGCCAATCATGTACTCTTCAATAAAAGATGGGATTTTGTTTTCTCAGGGTGGAGAAGTGAGATTGCAATTGACTCTTTAGTTTGTCCAATTCTCTCCCAAGTAAAAAACTAAAGAGCTAAAAAGAAGCACCTGGTGAGCTCTGACGCTCCAAAGCACTGAACTTAATGTGGTTCCCGTGGTGGTGACACCTTGCCTTGTTAGGGGACAGCAGAGGGGCTTATGCTGCAAAATCCATGGGGTTAGGAGACTCCTTCTCAGAATCACATGAAGCCTGCCAGTGACCTTGCTCTCCCTGTCCCTTCTCCGTCTCCACGATCAGACTGGAGATTCTTGGCATCCTGAATGAGTCACAAGGTGCTAATAATGTTACGGTCTTGGCAGGTCACCACTCTCTCCAAACTCAGATGCAGCCAGGGAGCCATTTCCAGAAATCAGCCGCAGCCTTGGCCCTGAACTCCTAGGCCAAGAAGTGAGCCATCACCTGCTAAAGGTCGCCCAACCTTTCTCTTCCTTCTCTTCTTTCCTTTCCTCTTTCCTTTCTCCCACCACTTCCTCCTTTTCCTCTACTTTCTACTTAATTCTTGGCCTCTTCCCTTTCTCTAAACAGGCTTCATTATCCCAGCTGAGTTCCTGCCTTCCCCATGTCCCTCCGCTCCACTCAACAGCCTGCTTACCACACCCAGAGAAATGGGGCCTCCATTCCCCTATGTCCCTGGCGTGTCAAGGAAAAGCCAACCCCTGAAACACGTGCCCAGAAACAACAGGACTGTGGTACTGATGTAACACCTAAACAGAGCTTGATCATTCAATGGATAAACTAAGTTCACGCTGGGGCACCAGCAGAGCAAGGCTACTAAAATATTAATTTTTCTAAAGAATTTCACAAGTAATATTTTTTTAAAGCATCAAAATAGTTACCATGGGAAAAATTAGAACTTTGTTGAGCTTTCTTATAGTTTATTTTATAGCTTTGTCTTTTTGTTTGTTTGTTTAATCGCAAATGTGGGAGGTGAAAGGGATCCATATTCAGGGCTTCTCTATCTTCAGATGGGCCTGCAGGGGACAAGTTTGGGCAAGTGGGCAATAGGCCCGACACTATGTCCTACCTTTTCCATGCGCTCAATCAGCCTGTCCAGCTCCCCGATCCTCTGGTCCTTCTCCTCTAGGCTGATCTCTGCTGCTTGCATCTTTTTATTGGCTTCTTCAATCGCTTTCAGAAAACTATTGGTTTCTTCCTGCAAAAGAAATGTACTCTCCTAAGTACAAGCATGGGGTACCTAGGCTACTCACCAGCCTCCAAGCAGCTCTGGCCTTGCTATATCATTATTTCTCTTTAAAACATGACCTTGGAACCTGAAAGTGTCTCACAGATCATGAACTCAACCTCCACGATTCTGGTTCTTACCTATGAATAAAGATACATGATATGGCTTGTTAATGCGCCTCACTAGTTTTCTTTTCTTTTTTCCCTTGAGTCTTTATGTCCAAAAGGTGTAAAAGAGGCCTAAAAACGTTTAATAACATTGAGTAGGTACTCAGAATGTCATTGTATTTGCCAGAAGCGCAAAGGCAGTTAGGACCAGATTTGGAATTGAATGCAGAATTCCCAGATTCTTTTCCCATAATGCAATGCATCAGCTCACTACTAAGAAGAAAACCCAGTCAATCATCAGCACATGTACTAAGCCTCTAAGGACACAGATGAGCCAGAAATGGAGTCCCCGCCTTCAAGAACTTAGAATCTCCTGGACAAGCCAAGATGTGGGAAGCACAGCCGCAGTCTAATGGCAGGTATAAGAGAATTCCACAGGAAAAGCAGAGGTAGAGAGAGTGAGCTTCCTAAGGACAGATAATTCTCTGCTCCACGACTGGGAGAGACTTCACGCATGGACAGGGTGGCATTTAAGGCTTTGACGGAGCTTAGGCAGGATCAAGGACAGGAAAGGAGGATATTTCAGGTAGAGAGAAGCAAATTGAGGAAGGGAGGGCACAGCAGCAGGCAAGCCCAGGATCTGCTTCGATGCTGGAAAACTGTCAGATGAGCTGGAAAAAGGTGTGTATTAACAGACAGGAACCAGGGGCTATTCTGAGCAGGGAGGGGGGATGAATAAAAGTAGAGGGGGAAGAGAGGAGGGAAGTGAAAGAGCAGATGAATAATTCCTTGATTCCTTACCTATGACAGAGCCCACCAACCCACCTCTAAGAAGAAACTACCATGTAAGCATCACCAAAAATAATGAACCGACAATTCCTGGTTAGTTTACAGCAGCTACAACACACACACCAGAAGCGCCTCCTTCTCGGCACTGTGCTTCCTCTGTTCTTCCTGCAGCTTCTCTTGATACTGGCTGTACAGCTTCTTGGTCATCTCTCGCATCACCTCGGCATTGGCTTCTTGGGATGATTCCACCTACAAAGAGACTCATTTCAGAATGACAGCTTTTGCAGGGACCAGGGGAACTGGCAGCTTCCACTCCGTGTGTCTCATGTGGGGGACCCGCAGAGATAGTGAGCCCATCCACCGGGTCCAGCAGCAGAGAGAAGCAGCAGAAACTTACAGGGCAAGGGAGGAAGAGAGGTGAGCAGAGCCACAGAGAAATAAAAAGTGGCATTTCACACAAATTGTGGGGGCATTATCAGGACAAAGGTATGATCCACATGAGTGACTTCTTTTTCAAGAGGTAGAAACTTATTTCTCTAAGCAATCTCATTAGTTGCATTGGCCAAGCCAGTTTTTAGGTAAGACCCGCTAAGCTCAAACAAGAAATCTCACCCTTTCCACACCTTTGTACTTTGGTGAAGGCTGCTTTTGGAAACATTCCAACCTAGCGTGGGGGAACACTAAGCTGGCACTCCTAGTGCTGAAGCAGGCCTGGCTTAAGAGGTGAGAAAAAAGTGGAGTTGCGGGTGGGCAGGGCTTAGGTTGGGGGTAGCTGGGGCCTCCTGTTTGCCAGGCCACATCCTCACACACGGACTTCCTGCCATTGATTCTATGCTGCGGAAGGTTTGCCCTCCTCCCCACCTTCCAGGTTATTGCCTGTTCCAGAGAGCCGAGTTTGCTGCATACCTAAACTCTGGAAAAGGGAGGCATCCTTCAACCTCAGTAGGTTAGATGATGTTTATTTCCAAGATGTGACAAGTCTCTCTTGATGCCCTTGACTTCTCCCTTCTCACCACTGGGCAAGTGTTGGTACCAAGAAGTCCCAAAGTGGGAAATCCTGAGCAGAGCTTATCACCAGCTGAGAGAGACCCTATGTGCTCCATGCTCCATTTGCAGTGCACGTGCAGTTTGCTGCAAGGGTTCTGTCCCTGGAGGCCCGTGCACTCTGCATCCAGGTCATGTAACATACCCTGAGTTCCTGAAGCTATTTTTTTTCAATTTGGGAAGTGAAATAAGAGGAGGGGTAGGAAAAACCTTGTTAACTCCACTGTCAGGATGAAAACCAGCACCAGTCTCTACCACAGGCAATCAACTGTGGGCTGCAGTTAGAGGCCTGGACTCCAGGGAAGCAGCCAGACTGCCAAGCAGCCTAATGACGTCCCCAGATGCCTGGTGACAGGTCACCTCTAGAACCAACAGGACCGAACAGGACACACACAGAGTAGACACTCAATGAGTATTTGTGGAATGAATGATAGAATAAAGCTCCTAAGCTGAAAAAAAAGACTTAAATCAGTAATTTCAGGCTTTTTTGGCAATACAAACTTTTTCCCCCCTCAAAGTAGCACTTACTCAGAAAGACAATATATGGAGAAGAAGAGCTGCCTATTAGAAGTGAACATAGAGGGGGAGATCTGTTCCATGGCTGTGGCAGGCCAGGTGAACTGGCAGCAGAGCCCCAGGGCAGCAATACGGAGACTGGGCAGTGCACTGGCAGTCCCTCCTCCCCACCCAGCCCACACCTGTGGCAGCCTTCACGGAGGGGCCCACACTTCCCAGTTTGTCTCCCCAACTTAATTACCAGTAGTACCACCTTTCACTCCCTCACATATTCTGGTTGAGCAATAAACTACGTGTATTCGCTCCCCATAAGACAGCCTAAGTCAGTCAGGTGCAGTGGCTCACACTTGTAATCCCAGCACTTTGCAAGGCTGAGGCGGGTGGATCACCTGAGGTTGGGAGCTTGAGACCAGCCTGACCAACCTGGAGAAACCCCATCTCTACTAAAAACACTAAATTAGCCAGGCATGGTGGTGCATGCCTGTAATCCCAGCTACTCAGGAAGCTGAGGCAGGAGAATCGCCTGAACCCAGGAGGTGGAGGTTGAGGTGAGCCGAGATCGCACTATTGCACTCCAGCCTGGGCAACAAGAGCAAAACTCTATCGGACAGAAAAGAAAAGAAGACAGAAAGAGAAAGAGAAAGGAAAGAAAGAAAGAGAGACGGGGGGAGAGGGAAGGGGAGGGGAGAGAAGAAAGAAGGCTGCCTAAGTCTGTGCTGAGCAAAATTTTAAAACCACAGACTTACATGAAAAGGAATTCATCCAGGATATAATTTATTAAGTGCCTTTCAGGAGCCATTCATGGAACTTCTGTCATGGGGTAGGAAGTCTATCCGGTTTAAATTTGGGAGGGGCACTAATGTGTCTAGGGCATTAGAAGTTTAGAAGTCTGGCTAAGGAATGCACCCACCCTAGGGGGCCAAATGGGACATTCCCAAGTGTCTCTAGTCACCCACCAATTTTCTTCTTGAGAACGGGTCACAGCCCAAGTACCGGCTGTGTGCCCCTCAGCTCTCTATTGTCAAGCCAAACAGAAAGCCTTGAGACCTCAAAGAAAATTTAAACAGTGAAGGGAGAGATGTCCAAGGCCTCTGAAGTCCCAGATCTGTGGGCATCCCAAGTGTCTTCTTAGTAACATAACAGCAGCACCATGGTGAGTGTCTACAGAGCCCTTGAGGCCACTGGGGGCCAAGAAAGGCATGCCCAATGGGGGCGTTTATGGAGCAACCTCAACCTGGGCTGAGCACTACAGCTCATGCCTATAATCCCAGCACTTTGGGAGGCCAAGGCAGGCACATCACCTGAGGTCAGGAGTTCGAGACCAGCCTGGTCAACATGGTGAAACCCGTTCTCTACTAAAAATACAAAAATTAGCTGGGCGTGGTGGCACACATCTGTAATTCCAGCTACTGATGGAGGAGGCTGAGGCATGAGAATTGCTTGAACCTGGGAGGCGGAGGTTGCAGTAAGCCATGATCATGCCACCACACTCCAGCCTGGGTGACAGAGCAAGACTCTGTCTCAAAAAAAACATATCCAGTGAAGAAGAGAATGGAGAAAAGGAAATGTTAAAGTTGAAGATGGGACGACAAAGGCGAGAAGAAGAGAGGAGAAAGGTTCCTGGAAAATAAACCTAGGCTCATATACTCCACCTTCATTTTCAGCAGCTGGTTTTCAACCTCTGCTACCTCCAACTGCCTCTGCTTCTCTCTCAGCTTGTCCATGGATGCTTCATACGTCTGCTGCAGATTTCTGATTTGATCCTTGATGTTGCTATTTTCCAAAGTCACATCCACAAGGGTTTTCTGTTAGGATGAAAATAAAAACAAAACCAGATCCGGTGGCATGAAAACACATGGGCTGCACCACACACTGGGACATCCCCTTATCATTAACCACTGAGGTAGGTGTCAGGTCACAGCAGCTCCCAGTCTGGGACCCTGTGCTGTGAGGGACTGCAGGTCCCCCATGGTGGCCGAGAGGTCTGCCCCTGTAGCTTGCTGGGACCGAAAACCTCTCCCATACCATCCCATAGCTGCTGCCAACACCACTTGCCACTGCTTACGATGGATGGAAATGGATTAAAATGGAGTCCTTCCAAGCTAAAGTGTTCATTACACATCAACTCACATGGGAAAAAGAAAACAGCTTTTGAAAATAGTAAGTATAGTACAATCCCATTTTGAAAAATATGTGTAAGCATTGGTTCAAATATGTGTTTACGCACAAGGAGAAAAATGACTAGGAGGAAATCCAAATATAGTTTTCACTATGTGGTAGGGCTATGGATGTCTGTTTTCTTCTTCGTTTTTTCTGTATTTTCCAAACACCCACAATGAAATCAGAAAATAAAATATCAGCTTTCTAGAATAGAGATATTCCTCTTTTTCTTAAAAGAGCTGTCCCTTCTGTTTCTAGAGTGCCCGCCAAGATAATAGCGACAACATGACTGAGAACTCCCACGCCTGCAAATGCTTCGCCTTCCTCCCTTAGGCAGAGAAGGGCAGTAATAAAGAAGTACTAAGGAACAGAATTTGGTCATGCAGAGAAACGGCAAAAGCCTATTGATTTTTGCACCAGGCCACATTGAGGCAAGGATGTTTAAATCAATAGTGTTGGCCAGGCATGGTGGCTCATGGCTGTAATTCCAGCACTTTGGGAGGCCGAGGTGGGAGGAGCACTTGAGCCAGGAGTTGAAGACCAGCCTGGGGCAACTAGAAAAAACTAGACATGGTGGTGTGTAACTGTAGTCCCAGTTACTCAGGAGGCTGAGGCGGCAGGATGACTTGAGCCTAGGAGGTTGAGGATGCAGTGAACTATGATCACACCTCTGCACCCCAGCCTGGGCAACAGAGCAAGATCCCATCTCTAAGAAAATAATTAAAAAGAAGACGAAAAAGGCCCAGCACAGTGGTGCGTGCCTGTAATCCCAGCACTTTGGGAGGCCAAGGCGGGTGGATCACAACCTCAGGAATTCAAGACCAGCCTGGCCAACATGGTAAAACCCCGTCTCTACTAAAAATACAAAAAAAATTAGCCAGGCATGGTGGCAGGTGCCTGTAATTTCAGCTATTCGGGAGACTGAGGCAGAGAATTGCTTGAACCCAGGAGACGGAGGTTGGAGTGACTGATCACCCTACTGCATACTCCAGCCTGGGTGACAGAGTGAGACTCCGACCCCAAAAAAAAAAAAAAGAAGGAAAAAAATGGTTTTGCTATTTACCGCTTTGGATTCTACTTGGTTAACACTCCCTAAAGATAAATGGCCTCCACAGAATCCCTGCCTTTGGAAAGGCACCTTCTATTATGTCCATAGCTTCACATTAGAAGATCTGGAAACCCTGGTGTTGGGCACCGTTTCTAACACCTCTGTTAGGAACAGATGATCCATCTCTGAAGCTTCTTCAATTCCTCAGCCTCTACTTTGGACAATAATAAGTCTCTTACTCCTAAACCTACTTGAATCAAGAAAAGGAATTTTGGAAGGAGGCCATTAGATATTAAAGGAAATACTGAAGCCCTCTGGAAGATGGAGTCACAGAACATGAGTTTCAAGGGGCTTTAGAAACTACCTAGGCCAACCACCCACTCCCCGAGCCCTACTGGCTTCACAGATTCTACTCTTATAAAAACCTACATTCTGGCCCAAGAGACTAGGATTCTTCTAATCCTGGCTCTGCCACTAGGTAAGTATCTTGCTCATGTCATTTCTCTCTGTTGGCCTCAGTTTGTTTATCCATAAAACAAAGGGATTAGAGATCCTCTCAGTTCTTTCTAGCTCTGATATTCTATGGAATCAAACCAAGGGTCTGGTCTCCCTGTCAGTAATAATGAAATTGGGTAGAGTGGGCCAGTGGAAGAGACTGGGATTCTGCATAAGGAAGAAGCCAGCTACCTTCACATTGGGTCCACCAGGTACCCGGGTGGCCTCCAACATCAGTGCCTAACACCATGAGTCAGTCCTCTTCCTCTAGCAGGCTGAGTTTCCTGCTGTGAGATGGCTCCTCCTCCTCCTCCCCCTCCCCCCGCCCTCTCTCCCTTTCTCCCCCTTCTCCTCCTCCTCCTCCTTCTTCATCTCCTTCCCTCTCTCTCTCTGTCTCTCAGCTATTTAATGTTTCAGCTATAAGGCTCCTCTGGCTGACCAGGACTAATAGCCTGCATGGTAACTAGGAATCAGTCAAGGTGCCTGGGTTAGGGCTGGCCCAACTGCAACAGCTGACCCCTGCAGTAAATGCCAGAGTGTTGTCTAGATGGCAAAGCAGAAGAATTGCCAGAAAATACTTGCAAATATATTTTTTTTCTGGGAACAAAAACCAGAGATGTAGTACAAATATCAACTAAGTCTGAATTCAGGTGAGTCTGAATTCAACAAAGCCCTTCCTGGTGGGCTGGGAATAAGACGGTGTCGGAAAGGGGAGGAAAAGGAGCCTTGGCAAGCCCCTCTGACCACAGGAGGGAGGAAAAACAAAGGCCACTGAGCAAACCAGACCCAGAGTGGGGCTTGGCCTGAGGCCAGGGGAAAGCTGGCATACACTCAAGGGAGCCAGGAAAAGGGTGGGACTCAGAGGCCCCACCAGAAATGGGCATCCCGGACGAATCCAAACATGAGGCCACCTGAACCCACTCCAGGACAGTGGCTCATCTTTGCTGTTGTCACTTCTGCCATACCAGCTGTTATCAGAGAATTAGGGGAAGTGGAGAATCCCAGCATGAAAATGTGTTTGTTTATGATAAATTACTTACACAGGACTAGAAAGGATTTGAAACAGCTTTGGGAACTTTTGAGAAGAGGGTAAAAAGATAAGAGCAAAATAAACTTGGAGGAGAGGTAAAAACTATTGTTCATATATTGGAAATGAAGACCAAGGGAACCTATTTCAAATACATATAATTATTAGTTTTGAACGTTTTCAAGTTAATTGGCATGTTAAGGGACGTGGAAGATAAGAATGAGAAGCACTTGAATGGTTGCTTCTATCAAAGCAAATCAACCAAGAAAACAATCCCTCAAAGTGAGTTAATGACGTGCATTTTCACAAATATGAGATACTGGGTCTTTCTGCTTCCTTGTCTGCTACTACAAGACATGAAATATACTTTTTTTTTTTTAGATAGTCTTACTCTGTCGCCCAGGCCACACAGAGCGCAGTGGCATGGTCTTGGCTCACTGCAACCCCTGCCTCTCAGATTCAAACGGTTCTCCTGCCTCAGCCTACCAAATAGCTGGGACTACAGGTACGTGCCACGACGCCCGGCTAATTTTTTGTATTTTTAGTAGAAACAGGGTTTCACCATGTTAGCCAGGCTGGTCTCAATCTCCTGACCTCTTGATCCACCCACCTCGGCCTCCCAAAGTGCTGGGATTATAGGGGTGAGCCACTGCACCCAGCCCCATGATTCTTTCTGATACAAAATAATTTCCAACTATAAAAAACTGTTTACAAGCTTTTTTTATATTGCTTGCCATGAAAGAGTACAAATTGTCTTTGGTGACATCTGTGTTAACCTGTGATTAGGTGGCACTTCCCGTGGCACTGGGACTAGAGGGAGAGGGCTGATGCGTGGGGTTAGGCACTGATGCTGAGGACCACTCCAGTATCTAGTGGAGAAAGTGACATCTCTCACACTAAACTCAGGGTCTCGATTCCCTTTCCGTGAAAGCAAAATCAAAGCCTTAGAGTCTCAGCTTGGAAATGCTTCCTTCAGTTTCCTTCACTGTCTTCTGGGCACAGTCTTTACAGTGGTTCTGCTTAAAGAATTCTGAATGATGAGCTGACGATGTTCTGTGACTTATTTTTCTACAAAGGGACAGGCCCCACTCTTGATTAAGCTGGGTTGCCCTGTCATACCAGTAAAGAGATGAGTACCTGCAGGCCAATGGAGTCTGATGCCAAGGCTGAGTTCATGGCATTGAAACTATCCAAAGCGGACGACTGGGTTTGGATGTGATTCTCCAGATACTCCTGCTGAGCATGGGAAACCTGGACAGATTGAGGAGACAGAAACACAAAATCAATCCCCACACGCTCTCGACAATCTTCAGTTAGGCTGGAACTTTCTTTTGTTAGAAGCCATGTCTACTTCAACAATATCTAAAGTAAAGCTTTAATTTTAAGAGTCAACATCTGTGTGACCCAGAGAGTAGAAGGCAAGAATCGTCTTCTCCTGGATAATGTTTACTCACAGACCCTGGCTTAGCCCTCTCAACAATAACGTGCAGGAGTCAGAACGTTGTGCTTTACAAGGAAGAAACCATCAGAGAGGTTATGTGATTTGCTCGCAGACAAACAGCTCAGAAGTGGCACTCCTAGAACCAGAAACCAGTTGAAATCACTTCTGCAGCCACTTTGCTCTTTGCTGTCACCATACAGAGAATATGCTTTGAGCTCACTCAATTCTCAAGAGTTGTTTTGTTGCTGCTGTTGTTGCTGCTGTCTTTGTTGGGTGTGTGTGTTTAACATGTCTAAGAAAGTTTCATCAGAGGCCAGTCTTGACCTAGATATTGGCAAGAGGCTAGATACAGGTAGGACTGGGGGATAGAAGTCCCCAGGAGGGCTCCCCATGTGGCCTCTGGGAGCTGCAGAGCAGGAGGCACGCTTTGGGGAGTGGAGACCGAATTGAAGCAGGCCAGGCCCGGGAGCACGTGGCAGCTTTGTGTTCAGCACTGTGTCTCAGTAGCAGTAATTTAGCAATCTTAATCTGGCTGCAGTATGTAGGATGGCTCGGAGAAGGAGGAGAATTGTAGGCAGGGTTTCTGGGACAGTTCTAGCATGGAAAATGAGGGTGTGTAGGAGATGGTGATGGAAAGCAAGGAGCAGAGTCTTGTTTATGCATCTATTGCAAATCCAATTCTTTGGCTTTGACAACAGTCATTAGTGTCTGACAGTCATGGCAGAATAACTTTCCATAAGCAGGTGAGAATTTCACAAATTTATATGCCAGTAGGAATGGGCTGGGTAGACATGTTTACACAGCCCTACCCCTATAATCAAGAATGGGCTAGGCAGATACATTGACATAGCCCCACTCCTATAATCAAGGTAGTAGGTGTTACTTAAGCAGTTAACCTCACAGCCCTGCCATAAACTGAACTCCAGCGCCTGTCTGTTTGTCTGCTGGAACTGCCCTTCTTTCCTGCAGATATTAACTCTTAAGGAAGCTGTGTCATACAGAGAGGGGTTTTTATCTTTGGGATTATTAATAAATTTTTTTAAATATCCACAAGCATTAGCTTGGCTAAACTACAGGAAGGTTATTTTTCTTCAAGTTTTGAGTAAGTAATACATTCACATGGTACAAACATTTAAAAAGTATAAAGTTACTTTTATACTTTTATAAAATATTATCACGCTGCTCAATTACCACCCTGCCTATCACTGCCTCCCTATTAGAAACACTTGTTAATTATCCTCTGGATTATCCTTCTAGCAATTTTTTGTGCACACACACACAACAATCCTGATATGTTTATTTTCTGTTTCTGTTTTATACAAATGGTAGCAAAATTTCCCCATGTATTTTCCTGCATCTTGGTTTTTTTTCACCATCTACACCTTTCTTATCTCTTCTTCAAGGGCTTACTTGCTCTTTTTTTTTTTTCTTTTACAAATGCATATATTCTATTGTAGAAATACATAATTTAGTTTACTTTCCTTTTCTTTTTTTCTTTTTTTTTTTTGAGACAGGCTCTCACTCTGTCACCTAGACTACAGTGCAGTGGCACCATCTTGGATCACTGCAACCTCCACCTCCCAGGCTCAAGCAATGCTCCTGCCTTAGCCTCCTGAGTAGCTGGGATTACAGGCCTGTGCCACCATGCTCGGCCAATTTTTGTATTTTTAGTAGAGACAGGGTTTCACCATGCTGGCCAGGCTGGTCTTGAACTCCTGACCTCAAATGATCCAACTGCCTCGGCCTCCCAAAGTGCTGGGATTACAAGTGTGAGTGACTGAACCTGGCCACTTTCTCCTTCATGATGGACATTTAGGTTTCTAATCGCTTTACTATTACAAACAATGCTGCAATAAATAAGTCCATCCATATGCCATTCCTCATATGTGAGCGTCTGCTTGTAGAATAAATGCTAGGAATAGAAGGGCTGGGTCAAAGGATCTAAGCATCTGTAATTTTGACAGATAATGCCAAACTGCTCTCTTTAAGAGTAATACCAAATTTCATTTTCATCAGCAACCCTGTTGTTTGCCCACAGGCCTGTGAACAATGTCCTGCACCACTCTTGCGCTTCGGTGGGTCTAATAGATAAAAATCATATCATGGGGTGGTTTTAACCTGCATTTCTCTTTCTATGAGGTGAGGCAGAGCATCCTGGCATACACATAAGAGCTCTCCGTCTCCTTTAGTATACATTACTATCTGTTATTAATATTTTGCCTATTTTTGTGAGTTTGGCCTTTTTCTTCTTGATTCATGTGGGATCTTTCAATATTCAGAAAATGAGCCTCTTATCTATGATATGAAGGACAAGTAATTTTTCTCAGTCATTTGACTTTGACATTGTTACCAGCAGGAGTTTCTCATTTTAAAGTTGTCAAAGTTATCACCCTTTCCTTTCATGGTTTTGGGATTTTATGTCATAATAAGAAAAGGCATTCCCTTACCCCAAGGGTATTAATGAATTCACACATATTTTCCTCTGGCACTTTTGGGTTTTGTTTTTCGCATTTAAATCTTTGATCCATTTGGAATTTATCCAGGTATAAGATTTCCAACAGCATATGAGTTTTCCCAATAGCACATACTGACTAGAGTCCATTTTCCCTCCTTTATTTGAGATGCTACATTTGTCATATATTGGAGTACATTTCTGCTCTATTTTTTATTGATGTTTGCCTGTTTATGTGCCATTACTATACTGTGTTAATCTCTGAGGCTTTTTCACTTTCTTTTAATGTTTAATAAGGCTAGTCCCTCTCACTGCTCTTTTTTCCCCAATATTTTCCCAACTCTTCTTATTTATTTTCTATATAAACCTTAGAATCACCTATTCCACTTATAAAAAACAAAATCTATTGGTTTTTTTATTGGGCCATATTAAATTGGTACAGTAACTTGGATCTTATGATACTGAATCTTCCTTTCTAAGCACATGGTATTTCTTTTCACTTACTATAGTTGACTCCTAGGTGGTTAGTATTTTTCTGTTGATGATATTTTAGAGGTTTTTGTATATTGAAACCTATTTGTATATATTAACTTTATATACTGTGTGTGTTTATGTGTGTTTGCATATTAAATTTTATACCCTGCTACAAGGAACGAATCTTTATTCGTTTGTAGTAGTTTTTCTTTCTCAGTTCACGTTCACTTGGGCTTTCCAGGTATACAATCATATAGTTTGTAAACAGTGCTAGTTTTACATCTACCTGTCCCATGTTTAAATCGATATGCTCATTTCTCTTGTTTGGCTAGCATGTCAAGAACAATGTTAAATAATAATGCTGATAGCCGGTATCCTTTTTTTGCTCCTGACCTTGGTGGGAACGCTTTGAATATAAAGAAGAGGTTATGCTGCCACAAAAACTTCCCTTTAGGTAATACATTTCATTCTGTAATAAAATTGCCTCCGTTTATTTAAATATGATTTTGTTCATAAAGAACACTATACACTCTCTTCAGGCACTAGCCACTGAGAGACCACTCTGAGCTCTGCCATGCCTCCCGATCTCCAAGCAACTGAGATAATGACTTACAGATAGTTCCTGGGTGAGCTGCCGAATCTTCTGTCTCATCTCATCATAGTCTCCATACATTCGTTTCCTCACTTTTTCCAAAGTGGCTCTTACCTGTAGCCCACAAATATACTAGTTAGAGATCAAGCTTTAACATTTTCATACAAGACTTCCAAAACTTTTAAGAAATTCTAAAGAAAGAAGGACCCTACATAAAAATAATCTTAAGAACAAGACAGTCAGGAAATTAAGGGAGAAGGTCCCCAACAACTAGTTAAAAACTAGTTAGGAATTATCCAGATAATTTATATATAATTTTATTATGTATATATTTGTATATAATAAAATAAATAGGCACATATTAATATAGAATATAATAAAATATAGGTTATATATTAATTACATATAATTATATATATAACAATTACACATAACTATAATAATAAATATTAACTAGCCAAATAAACTGTGAAGAGAATGTGGTGTTGAAATCCACCCATCACCCTCAAATTACATTTTGGGCAAGGTTTTGCCCTTTTCCCATCACATATTTTAACAAGTAGAATGTGTTTTAACAGACTCATGGCTAAGAGGACCAAAAAACCAAAAAGCAACCGCTGCTTCTCCCCTCTATCTGCTCTGACTGCCAAAGAGCAATTAAAGATCTGGAATCGAAGGAAGTAAAATATGAACCCTGGAGAGCCCATAAATTTGAAAGTCAGTTCCTAAATAATCACCAATAGCACACAAGGCAGTAAATGTAACAAAGGTTCAAGTGATTCCCCAAAACACTTGTTTACACAAATGCTGTTAAAGTTTCTCTATAGTACTATTTTCAGAGGAATAACAGGACCTTAAAAACTCTAAAAACATAACAAAAAACCTAACAAACAGTCCCCATCTCCTCCTTTCTTCTGGTGTCCCTAGGATGGGCAAAGTACTCAGGAATCCTCAAATAGGACAGGAAGTCTCAAGGGAGTTTTCTCCAGCACACTCCAGAATTTCAGCTTTACCAAGGGCCTAAAGGCAGCAGTCTGGTTAGAATTTAAGAGTTTAGGACATAGTATTGGAAGCCTTAATTTTGAAGCACATTGTTTTAAATTAGATAGCATGTTTATTAGGGGTTACTGGATATTGGTGGAGATTTGGGGGAAGGGAGAGTAAAGACCCCAAGACTTCCCCATATGAATTCTAAAAATAGAGTCTACTTTCTTGCCATTAACTACAAACATTTGGGGAAAATGAGGTTAAAAGTACAACTTTTCATTCTAGGCAGGCAGAATGGCTTTCATGTGTGGCCCTGAGCTGGTTCTTGCACTGCTCCCAGTGGTAAGTGGGTGGAATCTAGAGCTGCATGTCCCTCCCAAAGGCAAACACTGCAATGACAGGCCAGGGATGGAACTGAAGCTACTACGGCAGGGAGGGAAACTAACTTTCAGTCCCTCCTGAAGCTGTAGATCACAGTGGAGGGTGGTAACACCAAGTCATGTGACTTTGCCACATGTCATCCATGGCTCAGGATTAGCCAACAGCTCCTCCTGTCCTTGTGTTGGGCAATTTGGGACTCTGGACTCTGTTTAGAAGGTTACTAAGGGAGGAGCCATACCTCTGGAGCATTTAAATGAGGAAGGTCTATATATTTCCTTGAGAAAAAAACACAAGAAATTTAGAATGTCTAAGCTATTCTGAACAGGAAATTCAGGAATTGAATATTCTGAATGGTTAAAAAATATGTTTGGAGGCTGGGCACGGTGGCTCACACCTGTAATCCCAGCACTTTGGGAAGCTGAGATTGCAGGTTCACTTGAGTCCAGGAGTTTGAGACCAGCCTGGGCATCATGGCAAAGCCCTGTCTCTACAAAAAATTATCTGTGGGTACTGGCACATACCTGCAGTCCCAGCTACTTGGGAGGCTAAGGCAGGAGGATCATGTGAGGCTGGGGAGGTAGAGGCTGCAGTGAGCTGTGATTGGGCCACTGTGCTCCAGCTTGGATGACAGAATAAGACCCTGTCTCAAAATTATGTAATAAAATAAATTTGAACAATCATGTTTGAAAGGTGAGATAACCAGGAGTTTGAGGTTGGTGGCTGTCATATACATTATGTATATGCGTGTTAGTTTTTGTGGCTTTTCCTCGTATTTTCTGCTAAGCATTTATTATTTTTTAAATTCAACAAGAAATATTCCTTTTACAAACTCACACAAAAGCTAAGGCATCATGAGTTTGCATCTTATCTGAAAACCGACAAAATAAAATGGGGCTCACAGAGCTGTGGTTTTAACCTTATGTATCAAAGCCCAGCCCCCTATAATCTCAACATGAGAACTGAAGCCAGCACAGGACAAAAGTGACTTGCTGGGTCAGAGACAGAGCTGGAGCGTGAAGCAAGGTCTGCGAGCTCACAGGCCTGGGTGACTCCCTGGCCCCACGCTGCCTTGGCTTCTCACAAGCATTTTTGAAGCCACTGGTCTGTATTGTGAGCCCATAGTCAGAGCAGCCCATTTCCTCTTCCATATAATCCGGGTGGTTTGGGCAACAGGGGAATCGGTCAATCTAGGAAAACATAGGATGGAACAAAAAGAAATGGAGAGAGAAAAAGAGAGACAGAAGAAGAAGAAAATACTCCAAAATGTTAACAACTGCTCTGGTTGAATGGCAAGATTATGAGTGATTTTATTTTCTTCTTTACATATTTTTGTATTCCCCAAATTTTCTCAAAAGAACATGTAATTTAAAAGATAGGAAATAAACTATTAAATACAAGGAAATGGCACTGATTGGCTTGGTTGGACAATGTCTATTGTGGTTGACTTCCTAGCATTTGTTTCAACCCAACCGATTGATCTGAACCAGCCACAGTCTTCCTATTCCCCTTGCCAGGGATGGATTTGGGACTAGTAAGTGTAATAAAGAGCACACAAGAGCCTCCAAATCCTACCTGGAAAGAAGGAGCCATCTGCTCTCCCGAGTATACTTACCTAGTAACATCCATCCAGCAGAAGTTCAACCCTTCCTTCCTTACAGATTTACATCTGGACTTCAACATCACCGTGAAGATACACAGAAACATTTCCAGTCAAAGTGATAACGCTAAGAATTCTTTCAAATGCCTTAATACATTCACTTCAATGCTTCCAACTCCATCCTCTTACATGCTACAAAAAGAATACAGATGAGGGGCAAAAACTCTTAAATGGCTCACATCTTTGATGTAGTTCATCTCTTCTTTCAGCTGATTGGTGGACCACCCATACACCACCATTTCTTTCTGCTGATTTTGATCTGATCTTCGCACCACACCATAAACAACACCCTGAGGAAGTTTCCTGGTAGGTTCTCCATTGCTCAGGTCAAGAGGCTACAAGAAGGTAGGAAAAGAGAAAAAGAATAATGACTCTTTATGTCTTTAGGCCTCATGCAAACAGTTGTAATAACGGGCCCATGTGTATGATTATCCAAGTTGTGCCCAGCATTTGTTGCCTGGCAGTGAAGATGGAGGGAGCAGAAACCCCACCCGGTCTGTGTTCACCAGGTTGCATTTGGTATAGGCTTGGGCTGCATTTACCCTGGAGAAAGAGCACCTTTTGCTAATGTCTATAAGGACCTGTCTACTCACCTAGCAATAATTCCCACAAAGATACCAGATGGACTTGCTTTGTTCCTGGTAACAAGAGGAAGCTTTTGAAACTTCACGCTCTTAGTAATGCCATCTTTCCCCTTATTCCAGCTTCTCCGTATGACTTCAATCTCATCACTACATATATGGCCTAAAATGCACGAGGTTGAGATTGGTGGTCATTTGGCAGCTAAACTGTCCTCTGAGGGTAGGGCTAGACCTGGGGCCAAGTTCTGAGAAAAGGGGGTGGTGTTAGTACATAATCTGTTGTGACCATTCATAAAATATTTCTGAAAAGCCAGGCAGACGTGGTGTGACTTCAGCCCAAAAGGATGCTCCCTGTCCCGTTGGCTGGTTCTTACTTCCTTCAGTTAAAGCTTTGGTCATTGTTGAAATGCAAATCCCCTTGAGAAAGAGTAACATGTCTTAACACACTTCTATAGAATGAAGGCTTAACAAGCAGGAAAGGGGGAAATTATGATTTGTTAAGCACCTAAGCTAGAAATATTCCTAAGCACATTTAATGTTCACAACCACTCTGTGACAAAGCAATTGTCCTTTCTGTCCTCTCCACTTCAAAGCTAAGAAAACTGAAGTTCAGAGAGGTTAGGCAACTTGTTTATAGACACACATCTACATCAAGCCTGGCTTTGTGATTCTGTCTTTCATTAAGCCCCTCCTCATATTGCAGGCTCTGTTTAGAGGCAGGGGGGACAGAGTAGGGGTCTCCACAACATGGAAGAGACAGAAGCACGAAAAAAAGCCAAGATCAAGGACTAAGACTTCAGACAAACTGGCCTTCTCCCAATTTTCCATCGGGCTGACCCTGGTACCTCGACAATCTCAAGACACAGAAACCCAAATTCTACAAAGGGTAACTCTGCTCTCCTGCTAATTTTTCAACTGCCTTTGATGTATTCACACACACACACACACACACACACAAATTTTTTTTGAGACAAAGTCTTACTCTGTCATCCAGGCTGGAGTGGAGTGGAGTGTACTGGACGTTGGCTCACTGCAACCTCTACCTCCCGGGTTCAAGTGATTCTCCTACCTCAGTCTTCCAAGCAACTGGAATTACAAGTGTCTACCACCAGACCCAGCCAATTTTTGTATTTTTAGTAGAGATGAGGTTTCACCATCTTGGCCAGGTTAGTCTTGAACTCCTGACCTCAAGTGATCTGCCTGCCTTAGCCTCCCAAAGTGCTGGGATTACAAGCATGAGCCACCATGCCATGCTTGTAATATATGCCAGCCTAATACATTATATATATATATATATATATATATATATATATATATATATATATACACACACACACACACACACACACACACATATATATATATGTATATATATTTTTTTTTTGAGATAAAGTTTTGCTCTTGTCACCCAGGCGGGAGTGCAGTGGCACGATTTCGGCTCACTGCAACCTCTGCCTCCCAGGTTCAAGTGATTCTCCTGCCTCAGCCTCCCAAGTAGCTGAGATTACAGATACCTGCCACCATGCTTAGCTAATTTTTTAAATTTTTGGTAGAGACGGGGTTTCACCATGTTGGTCAGGCTGGTCTCTAATTCCTGACCTTAGGTGATTCGCCCGCCTTGGCCTTCCAAAGTGCTGGGATTACAAGAGTAAGCCACAGTGCCCAGCCCACAAAATATTTTTTAACACATGAAACTTTAATTTGCATTTGAAAATCGTTCATTGTGGCAGAACAGTAAGTACTTTATGATCTCATTCATTCAAAGTTTGCAAAATCAAAGAAACGTCTAGAAAGCTAGATGATGATGATGAATCTTACAGGTTACTAAGGGAGGAACCATGGGTGGGGTAGGGGTGCTAGGGATCAGTATGACTTTCACTTTTTCCTTTATACCTTTATGTATTGCTTGTTTTTTGTTTTGCTTTGTTTCAATGTAAGCTTTTTTAAATGTAAGAAAACACAAGATCCATTGCTTCTCACCCTTCCTCACACACTAGGGAGGAGATGGGATGCAAGGGGCTGTGATTGTTTGTACTTGCTTCTAGCAAACACTTCCCCTGAGTCCCTTACAGCTGGGCCCAAAGGCACTGATGCTACCCTGAAATTTGTGCTTAAGTTTGGGGCAACTGAGCAGTTAAATGGTTTGCTAAGTCATGAACGGACATTAAGTTATCCCCAGTTTACTGGACATATAACCAGGAAGAGGAAAAGCTCTGATGAAACTCCCCCACATACCAGGAAACAAAGCAAGATCTTTCAGTCACGGACTCCACCCAGTTCCTAAAAACCGAGCCGACAACAACATAAGGCTTTGGTGAAACGCCTTTCTGCAAAGCAAAGCCTTTCAGAGGTGGACTGGCTTGCAGGAAAACTCAGGTGGCCAGATACAGAGGATACTGCCCCTGGCCCAGGCAGGGAGATGGGGCCACCATGGAGCGAGGAAAACACAAGCAATGCCAGGAAGAATGAGGTCTATGGCTGAGAGGCCTGGGTCTCAAAGGTCTACACACGAAAACAGATCAAGATACACTAAGTGAATAACCATAAACCTCACATGTTCATTTTTTGTTTTAAGACTGTGTGTTTGTCTGTGGATAACACCTAGAAAGATGGAATCCAGATCTCTAATGACAGTTTCCTCAGGAAAATGAGATTTCACTTTTTATGTTCTTTTGTAGACTTTGAAATTTTTTGGGAAAAAGAGAAAAGCATTATTTTTGAACTGATCACTTGTGTAAATCTCAGAGTCTAAATAAAAGGCCCCTGGGAGGGGCACGACCCCAGACTCTGCTCTTGGGGGGAGCAGGGCCATCAGTACCAGTCACTCCAGGGGAGAGGACTCCTGAGACAGCCAAGGAACTGCTGGGCCCTGACAGAAAAAGTGAAGAAGAAAATTACTGAAGCAAGAGGAGGGGGAAGAGATTGGTTGTCAGGTAATTTTATTATGTGATATATAATATTTTCTCTAATCCTCAAATGACCCTACTGCATAAATAGTATGACTTCTCTTCTTCCAGGGTAATAGCCTGCAAGTACCTGCTTACGTCTTTCCAAATTGGAGCTCTTTCCTTAACTACAAGGTTACTACAGTCAGGAGAGGAAGTGGAACTCACATCTCCATGTGACATCCCAGGGTCTCCAGCTATAGGGAAGCCAAGGGCCTGCCCTCCGGTCCCAGGGCCACTTGGAAGAGGCAGGCCCAGGATGTGGGGCTCTTTCCACTTCCCCCACCCATCCCTAACCCCACACCTGCGTCACTACCTCCCTTCTGTTCCTTTAGGGGCCAACCTCCTTCTTGTTTCAAGGTAGTCACACATGCTGTTCCCTCAGTCTGCACTGCTGGGCTGAAATGCCGCTTCCTCAAGAATCAAGAACACCTTCCCTGACCCTTCAGACCCCTGAGATCTTCTTGGTCCACTCTCCCAGCACTTCCCCCACGACACTCGCTACAACTGCAGCCCAGCGACTGCTGGCGTATGTCAGCATCTTTGTGTGGGGAAGGCCTGCTCCCCTAACAACTGTGAATTCCAACAAGTCCAGGGCCTAGCTTGTCTTCTTTTCCACCATTTTTCCCAGTTCTAATTGTGACTGACATCAATGAGTCTCTCAATAAATATTTGCTGAATGAACTGGGAACTTTAGAAGTTAGGAGAGGTCTGGAAATTACTCAGGGTACACAAATATGGTCCAAATGAAGGGCACACCTATTATTCCTCTTAGATGGAGGAACAGAGAGTCGATGTTAACCCCAGTCACAACATGTATACCCAGAAACGCTAAGGAGCAGAGATGGCTCCTTAGCTTTTTTTTACTGAATGTCAGTATGCTTTCGGTCAAAAATTGAACACATGAAAAAAAAGAAAAAAGTTGACATGTTAAGCAAGATGTTTGTGGCTAAATTTCTCTCCTCTTGTATCTTTTAAAATACCTCCCAATGAGATATTAATTTTTAAGCAGAACAGCGTCATGATGATATTAAGAAACAGTCTCTTTTAGAGAAACATGCTGAGATACTGATGATGTGTATTTATTTTCTTATACACAGTGGATGTAGACGAGGCAGGACTGGCCACGTATTGAGGTTTCTGGTGCTGGGGAAAGGGCCAAGGACACATTGCATGATCCAGTCTCATTCTGTACGTTTGAAACTCTCCAAAATTAAGTTTTTTAAAACCTCCGCATGGCCAGGCACAGTGGCTCATGCTTAGATCCTAGCACTTTGGGAGGCCAAGGCAAGCAGATCGCTTGAGCCCAAGAGTTTGAGACCAGCCTGGGCAACACAGTGAAACTCCATCTCTGCAAAAAATGCAAAAATTAGCTGGATGTGGTGGTGTGTGCCTGTAGTCTCAGCTACTTGGGAGGCTAAGGTAGGAGGATCGCCTGAGCCCAGGAGTTTGAGGCTGCAGTGAGCCATGATCACACCACTACACTACAACCTGGGCAACAGAGCAAGACCCTGTCTCAAGAAAATTAAATTAAAATAAATTTAAATTAAAAAAATTAAAAGCCTCCTTCTAATGCTACGTGGTATTAAAACAGAGTTTTTAAAAATACACTCTAAATCTATTAAAAGGCTCCTGGGCATGAAACAATACTAGACAAAATCTGCTTGAAAATCAAAGTCCTAATAAACGTGTAGAAGAAAAACAAAGTTATTACAAAGAAGGAAAATTTTCTGAAAGGGCATTCCATACTCCCAACACATACAGAGAATCTCTAGATTAAGCTGTTCCCTGTGAATAATCACAAATCTACCTACAGGTCTATACTGTGGCCAACCTCCCTATAGATACATCTGGCAGCCAGTACCTTAGAAAGAAAGAAAGAGCAACTTTAGAAAATTAACTTAGCCGAAATTCCCGTCCTAAGGGATTTACTGGCCATCGGAGAGTCTAGGTTAACACGGCCAATGATATTGTCCAAATCTTAGATAAGAATATAGGATCCTACAATGCAACAAGCTCCACAAAGGCAGGGACTACATCTGCCTTATCCGCTGCTCTGTCTCTGGTACCCAGTATAAATAAAGGCTCCAAAAATACATTTTGAAGGGAAAAAGAAAGATGGACTATTTAGAGTATTTGACACTGAGGATTAATCTGTGCAAAAAAAAAAAAAAGAAAATCCCTTGGATTTTCTCAACATACATCAGAACTGACAATAGCAGACTGCCACAGCCAGTTCCCCGCCCCACCAGCCAGGACGGGCAGCTGGTCGAGTCACACATCCTGGCTGCCAATATGACTGAGAAGGGCCATAATGTGACTTGTGTGACTTGCAGACTAGAAGCCAAGATAGTTTCAAAACTTCTTACTTCAGACGTCTTCCCTCCAGCCAGAGGGCAGCAGCCAACCCGGGACAGACCCACTGGGTTCCCTGTCCGACTTGCAGGCAGAGGCTGGCACTTCAGGAATGTACTCTGGCTTGTCCAACCTGTGTGTCTAGCTCAGCAAATTATTTGTCCCAAGTCATCACTCATACTTAACACTGTTTTGCTTTCTTTGACAAAAATGAATGTTACCCCTGAGCCTTTCCACAGCCTGGAAAAGAAACAGGGAGAAATGAACAGCGTCATATTCTCCGAAAAACTGAAGCCTTTGGCTCATCAAAATACTTGGCCAGGTGCAGTGGTGTATGCTTGTAGTCCCAGCTGCTTGAGAGGCTGAGACAGAGGAAATACTTGAGCCCAGCAGTTGAAGGCAATCCTGTGCTATGATCCCCACCTGTGAATAGCTACTGCGCTCCTTCCTGGATGGCGTAGTGAGACCCTGTTTCTAAAAAATAACCCCGAATTAGTTATTTCTGACAATCTCACAAACTGAATAGGGCCCACTTCGCAAATAAACTCAGGAGAAAAGATCACTTTAAATGCTTAAGATGAGAAGGAAAAAGAAAGCTTCTAGCCAAGCAGAAGTCCCGAAGAGAGTGTCATTTGTAATGCTAGCACCCTGACAGGAGTGCCAGAGTGCAGCTAGTATACAGCTTCAAGATACCAGTGCACAGCTTCAATGCAGACAATAGTTGCTTAGGCCCAATAAACCCAGTGGAAAAGGGAAGAATATATGGGAGGAAAAAAAATCAGGAACTGCTTTTCTGGAACCCATGGGTACAGTACACACCTTAGGTAACCTTGACTGATAAAATGTAAGTATCCTAAACAGAGTTTCTCTGATAGGAGGAAGCACACACAAGTCAATGTTCCCATGGGAACATGGCCCCTCGCAGACCTGAGTTGGTATTGCAAATCCACTATCTACTTGCTCTGCGGCCCTCGGAAAGTTATTTACGGTACTTTACAGAGCTTCAGGGTCCTTAACAATAAAATGGGAAAACCACCACCGATTCCAATGGGCAGCCTAAGGAATACACAAAATAAAACACACAAAATACCTAGTGTGCTGACAACATACTAGTAGATACTAGGAGTTTTTAGTATCGCTGGTGTGGTTTCCTTACGTTTTTGAGTATCTGGGTTCCTACTCAACTCTACATGTCCATCTAAATGAGTCTGTCTGTCTTTCCACCCCTCTCTTCTTAGTCTTTTTGCTGTTCTCATTACAGTCATCAAATTGGCTCTGACAGGAAATAGTTACCCCCAAACGGGCGTTGGTTTTTCTTCATGGGGAGTGAATCACAAAGTCTCAGAAGGTTAGAAAACTGAAAAGAGTTATACAGTCCAGTGGGTTTGCAGACACGATTCCCAGCTCCTCCTCAGTGTCTGATAAGGTTGTAGGGTGAAGAGCTGGGGGCCTGCTGGAGGCAGCCAACATAGGCCTGATCTTATTTCAGCTCCACCCAGTGAACCTTGACTGCTTTACCAATAGCACTTCCACATTTATTAACGTGAATACAGAAATGTTTGGAAAAACACTGGCTCATTTCTATTTGCTAGAAGAAGCAACTAAGGCCCCTAGAGATGACCTGACCGGGCCAACCACCACAGGGGTTCATGAAGAAGCCGGGACTCAAACCCGAGGTCTCTCCCCATCCTCCAGCGGCTGTTATCTCCGTGAAGGACGCAGAGTCCCTGGTGTGCCGTCACAAAGGGCGGCCCAGCCCCCACCTGAAGCTGTGAATCATGGCACCACACTCTCTCACTTGGCAACAGCCTGTGATATTATATAAACAGTCACACCAAGGATGAGAACTCAGCAGGCTTATTCATCCAGGGCTTTTAAAGGCAAGAGGCTATAAAACCTACTGGCAAGGACTTCCTTCTTTTCAGCATTTTACAGGGTTATGAAAGTTCCCAACTCTACATCCATACCCACGCATCTGCTCTCTCTCTCACTCAACATTCTCAAAGGTCTGGAGAGAAAACAGCTTCTTTAAAAACAGCAGGTTACTGAAGGACACCTCCAAAGCTGGGATGTTAACAGCTCTTTAAAACAGTATCTTCTTCAAGCTATTTTATCTTTTTTTTTAATCTATTTGCAAAGGAATTTGCCATCATAAAGACTCAGAATCAACCCAAATTCCCTAAAATTCAACTGTGCAGTGAGGCCCTGATTTAATATGCTAAGTCTGCAGTAGCTGGTGTGGGTTCTGTCTCTATTTCTCTCCGTGCGTGCGTGCGTGCGTGCGTGCGTACGTGCGTGCGTGTGTGTCCCTGCATATACACATAGGAATCTGTTGCACATGACTATGATAAGAATATGGATACATAAAGTCACGGAGTTATTTGAAAACAATACGTACCTAATTTCAGAACTATTTATTACCAATTCTATTTTGAATGGCATGTTTATAAACACTGTGTTCTACATTTACCAATTTCTCAACATGTAATTTCTGCCCACAAACCAACCAGCATCCTCCCTCCCGTATTATTAATGATTTTTAATACTCACATAAAAACCCATGGCTAATTCATCTGGGTTGTTAATATAATTCAAAGTGATTTCTTCAAAGAAACTTGTTATGGGTTGAATGGTGTCCCCAAAAAGATATGCTGGAGTCCTAGGCCCCGGTATCCAGGAATCTGACCTTATACGGAGAGCAGATCAAGTTAAGAGAAGGTCAGTAGACTGGGCCCTGTTGGCATCCTTATAAAAAGGAAAAAATCTGGACACAGAGACATAAAAATGCCATGTAAAGATTGGAATGATGCTGCCACAGGTAAGGATTACCAAGAGCTACCAGCAGCTGGAAGAGGCAAAGGAGGATTCTCCCCCAGAGCCTGCAGAGGGCACACAGCCAGCAACTTGATCCCAGACATCTGGACTCCAGAGCTGTGACGGAATACATTCAGTTCTAGAACCCATCTCATTGTTCATGCTTTGTTGTGACAGCCCTAGGAAGCTAATATAAAACTCAATCATCATAAACAGCAAGCATTCATGAAGCACCTACTATGTGCGAGGCAGAGACCTAGGCTTTGGGAAGAAAGAATAAAGACTCAACCTCATTTGCTCTATGTGTGTGTGTATGTCCCTATATGTTATACAAATTTTGCAAAAAATCTTAGCAGCAGATGTCTAGGTCCCAAATGAAAGGGGCAGCCTGGATGTCCTGTAGGTCAAGAGAGGAGTGACCACCACAGCACATGGAAGTCAGGGAAGTTATCAGAAGGGAAGTGGGCCCTTAGCTGAGACGTGAAGGACAGGGAAGACTTGGATAAACTGAGACATGGCAGGGAAGGACCTCCAAGCATGGCTAGGGCCTCAGCAAGGGTTATGAAGAGGGAAGAGATGTCATGTGTTTGGAAAATAAAGGCAGGAAGGAGGAGAGGCAGGACAGGCAGCTTCAGGCAGGGAATGACTCCAGGAAGCTCTAAGGGGGTAAAAACAATGACCCAGGGCCACTGGGTTTGGCATTCAAGGGGAAGAGATTCAGCATTTCCTCATTACCTCTCTAACCCATATTAAAAACCAGACACTGTGGGGGGCACTTTGATATATTAGCTCATTTACTCTTTGAAACCAGGCATGGCTGTGTCTACTTTAAAGATGAGGAAGCTGTGCACTTGGGAGCTCATCTGTGGTCTGCAGAAAGCAGTCTCCAGGCAGTTGATGTCTCCTGAAGGACTAAAAGGAACAGGTGGCCAAGGCATCTACCTTAGGGGTAGGAAACCTCCAAATACACTCCACAAACCCTTGACTCCATAAAATGGTGCTGACTCTGTTGTAATTGCATCCAGCAGCTTTCAAACACACCTTTGTGGAACTGGGCAAAATAGGCCATCCTCAAACAACCTCCATTTTCAGTAATTCCTCTCTCTGATGCTGGGAGACAGTGGATGGAAGAACGGCCCAACTGGCAGCAGCCTGTATGCATGGCCAGCTGTCTCACAGCTTCATGGCATCCCCACAACATTAAACACCTCCCACAACAGTATGAAAGACTAAGGAAGGCCCAGGCTGCCCTCAGTCATCTGCAGCTCTAACAGGATCCTGGAAATTTTTGAGAAGTCTCACTTCCAGAGACGTCAATCTGGCCATTTACATCTTTCTACTCACACATCCGAGCCAGCTCCAATCCCCTGGTCTTTGCACACAAAAGACCCCCCTTCAAAGGAACCAAAGTTATATGACCAAGGAAGGTCATCCAGAGTTTTGGCACCTTGCAATTCCATGGGTTCCAAGGAAGGGAAGCCACGATGAAACCACATCCAAGGAAGTGGCCCCTCCAGAGTTTCCTCGCTGGTGCATGGCCCTGGCTCTCGGTGACTCATGCAAGGAACCTGGCCAGGACATGGTGATGAAATCACTCAGAGCAGCCTCCCAGTTACCCCCAGATCCTTCAAGGGCTGCCAACACCCAAAGACTACATCCCTGGGGGAAACAACAGTCCCACCCTCCACTCCTCTACCCCAGTTCTTCTGCAATGAGTCACCAATGCGTCACAGACAGGCACTTAGACTGCACTTGGTCCACCTGGTGCCAGTGTTGGAACTCAGAAACCTTTCCCAAACGTCTCCCAAGGCACGAAGCTTTGGGTCTAACTCCAAAAGACTGTATTTCCCTAGATGTAGTTCTTCTACCATCTGTACCAGTAGGCACAGCCACCGGGCTCTTGTCTTGTCCCTCACTCCAGCTTAGGCACGTTCTTCAAAAAGTGTTCTAAGCAGCTCTGAGCATCTGGACACAGTCCAGCCCCATGTCTCGGACCAAGCCATCAGCTCTAGAAGGGACTGGCAGGGAAAGGATCATTGAGGACAGAAGGGGACACTCCCTAGTGACAGACAGCCCCACTCAATCCTTGTCATCAGCAGGGGTGCAGTGGCTGAAGCCTGGCCACTCTCACTCTCTGCTCAGGAGCCTTACTCCCTAACTTTGTCTTTGGAGAATGTTCAAAGCTACAGAGAAGCTGAAAGAGCCATTCAACTACATAACCATAGTACCATGATCACAAGAAAATTAGCATTTATTCAATAATATTTAATGTATAGTTCATATACAAAATTGTATAGTCATCCCAATATATCTTTTATAGCCTTTTTTTTTTTTTTTTTGGCCAAGATCTAATCCAGGTTCACTCATTACATTTAATGTTAAGTCTCTTTAGTCACTTATCTGCAATAGAGTCTCATCTTTTTTAAAAATAACATTGAATTTATTGAGAAATTCAAGGCAATTGTTTTGTAGAAGGTTTCTGTTTCCTTACTATTAGATTAAGATTAAAGTTAAACAAGTTTGGCATGAATATTACACATGTGATGTCGTGCACCTCTTAGCTGAATCACCTCAGAAGTTATGTAACATCAGCTCGTCCCACCATTGGTGTAGTTAGGTTGCATCACTCAGTTGAAATGCAGGCTGCCTGCCTATTCCACTGGGAAGGTACCGTGTCTTTAGAATCAGTAATTCGTTGGGGTGATACTTTGAGACCACGTGAATATCCTACAATAATCTTTCGTCAACTTATTTTTGCATCTATTGATGAATACACCTGGAGGTTACAAAACAGAGATTTTCTAAACTTATTAGCTAGTGTTCTATAAAAAAGGAACCTTCCCTTTTTTATCCTCTCATCTCGCTCCTCCCCTTCTCCAATTATCACTATAAACATGTAAATTTTTTTAATATTCAACGTGTTATAACCCATGACTGTCATGATTCTTCTTGATGCTCCAGTTGTTCCAATTTTGACCAGCGAAAGCCCTTTAAACTGGCTTCCAGGTCCTTTACTAGGACTCCACTCGTCTCCTGAGTGACACTTTATCTTCCAGAGGTCCCAGATCCACCTCGTCTTTTCCCTGCTCCAACCCAGAACCAGCTGTTTTTCTGGATCTTTTTAGTGGAACTCATCCACTCTTTTTTAGGCAGATCGGCAATTTTACATCCTCTCACCTTTCTCTAGTCCGAACTTCATTTTCCTTCTCCCTACTTCCCTTCCCTGTCATTCATCATTTGCATTAGCACAGGCAGCTCTCTGTCCTTGGGAGAAAATGGGGAGGAGAAGGCAAGGAGAGATAGAGACCTACGGTAAACACAGGGACATTATCAAACACTTCGCAGTCGATGAGAAGCTTTCTTTTTTATGGTTGACAACATTAGCGGTCAACTCTAAAGCAAAGCTTGTATTTCAAGAGGACACTATGTCATGATCCCATTTGTGAAACTACTATCATACCATTTTATTTTATAATCCTATGAAATATGTACACAAGAAAAAGTACTGCCCACTTCCTGGCACCCCTATCCCCTTCTCTTACTTTGTCTCCATCAGCACTTACCACCTCCTAACCTCTATAAAATGTACTTAATTATTTCACTTACTTTCATTCTTGTCCCACTAGAATGTAAGTTCCATGGATGACAGATTGGTTTACTACCTTGTTCACTACTATATTCCTACTGCCTAGAACAGTGCCTGGAATACAGTAGGTGCCCCGTCATTGTGAATAAGTAAAATAGGTTAGCCAGGACCACAGGCCTAGAGGTCAGAAGGACCTCTTCTTATCCTTCAAGCCTCCAACTTCACTGTCACCTCCCAAGCAGTCAGTTATTCCATTCTCTGTGTTCCCAGATTCCTTCTTACAGGGCTGGATAATAACACCTAAAATATCACATCATCATTGTCTCACCCAGAAAACTGCAAATTCCTTCAAGGCAAGGACGTACTTATCTTCATGGCCTCAGCACTTAGCACATGAGCTGGCACAAAAATGTTTGCTGAATGCCTCCTACCCCGAGCCAAGAAAGTGCCCTTTCCCCACACCATGCTGCCTGCCAGGCTTTCTTCTCTGCTGTGGGAGCAGGGGCCCTGGCAGCCACTCCAAGCTGCTGAGAAGTTCCAACCCTGCCAGCTGCTCACAATAGGCCCTTTGATGCAACTGGATTGGACTGTTTCAGGAAAACCCACATTCCCTGCCACAACACCTGTCACTAAGGCCCATGTCCCTGCAGCTTCAAGGTAACACAGAGCCACAGTGTTCACCGAGAAACAAGAGCACGGCAGGTTGCCGGCAGAGCCAGCTGGGGTGAGCTCTCTGTCTTCTGGGAAGACGGGAGATGAGGTGGGAAGGTCGAGAGGGCCTTCTCAACACAGGTGCTGACACTCAGCCTCTGGGAATGGCCTGGTTAGGGGATGGGAGAGTGGGTTAAGGGTACAAAGACTGGAACTTATTGGGGCTTTGCCTCAGAGATACCTTACCTGCTCTTTTCTCTCAATCTTTTTTTCACTCTGCTCAGGAACTGGATTCTCAGGAGGTACAGTCAGCCATAGTCTGTAAACATTTGCCTAGAAGAAAGCGAAAAGAGAGGTGAGTTAAGAGCCAGTATTTGGGGCAGAAAGAGCCAGGTGACCTTGGATTTCTCACAGCCTGTTTCCCCTACTTCCAACGGGGATCATTGCCCTGATAACACAGGGGACTGTGAAGATATGGCCAGCCTTATCTTCACTGTCCCAGGCCAGCCTGGTACAGCACAGGCACCCACGACCCTGGTGCTCAAAGAATGAAACTACCAGGCCAGGCGCGGTGGCTCACGCCTGTAATCCAAGCACTTTGGAGGCCAAGGTGGGCGGATCACCTGAGGTTGGGAGTTCAAGACCAGCCTGACCAACATGGTGAAACCCCGTCTTTAAAAATAAAAATAAAAATAAATAAAAAATAAATAAATAAAAAGAAGGAAACTACCAAACAACTTGATCAATTTCAAACAATTCTTTACCAATGGCTCAGGTTCCATAACAATATGTATAGAATGATCTTATTTCACAAGTACAGGCAAAAATATAGCTAGCGGGAGAGAAGCCAAAATATACACAGTGATATCTCTATTTAAATGGGAGGATGCTTTCTACTTGCCTAGGTATTTAATTTTTCCAAATACACATGTGCATGCTTAATCACAACTTTTTTTTCAAAAAAGTCCATATACTCATGTTCATAGCTGCATTATTCATAATAGCCAAAAGGAAGCAACCCAAATGTCCACTGTCAGATGAATGGATAAACAAAATATGATTTATACATACAATGGGATACTACCCAATATTAAAAAGGAAGGACATTCTGACAGTCTACAACATGGATAAACCTTGAGGACACTATGCTAAGTGAAATAAGCCAGTGGCAAAAAAGACAAATACTGTACGATTCTACTTAGATGAGGTACCAGGAGCAATAAAAATCATAGAGACAGAAAGTGGAAGTGTGGTTGCCGGGGGGTAAGCATATGGGGAAAGTTAGTATTTAATGGGCATGGGATCCCCGTTTTGGAAGATGAGAAAGTCCTAGAGATGGATGGTGATGCCAGCCGCACAACAGTGTGGACGCACTTACTGCCACTGAACTATACACTTAAAAAGGGTTAAAACAGTAACTTTTATGAGTACGTTGCTACAATTTAAATGCAAAACAAAAAAGCTATCCCTGTTTGCTGAATACAGACTAAAAGTAAGACAGTTAGCTGGAAAGGCATAGGAGAATAAAATATCATGCTTATGAGTTAATAAGACAGCTGACTCCTTAATTAGCTATACCACCATGAACATTTTGTCACTAGCCACTGAGAGTCTCATGTCAGTTTATTAAAGGCTGCCAGCAAACTTCACTGAAATATTGGAACACAGGTTCCTAAATGATTTTTTTAAGTCTAAATTACACTTCTTTTTTTTTTTTTTTTGAGTTGGAGTCTTGCCCAGGCTGGATTGCAATGGCGTGATATCGGCTCACTGCAACCTTTGCCTCCCAGGTTCAAGCAATTCTCCTGCCTCAGCTTCCCGAGGAGCTGGGATTACGGGCATGCACCACCACACCTGACTAGCTTTTTGTACAGTTAGTAGAGATGGGATTTCACCAAGTTGACCAGGCTGGTCTCGAACTCCTGACCTCATGATCCACCTGCCTCAGCCTCCCTAAGTGCTGGGATTACAGGCATAAGCCACCGCGCTCAGCCTGCACCATTTCTTTTAAAAATAAAAATGCATTACACCATTCAGTGAGAGAAGCTGCAACTTGTATGATTTATCATATTCTGTTAACAAAAGGTGACTATGCGCAAAGTCATTTTCCTACCCAACAGAGGGAAAAATAAACTACTGTAATCTGTAGTACGAGGGGACAGTAACAGTAATAATAGTAATAGCAAACCATGTATTTAGCACTTGCTGTATGCCAGCCACCTTGTAAGTGTTTTACAGGTATTTATTCATTTAATCCTCCCCACAGCTTTACGGTAATAGATTCTCTAACCTGCCCCATTTTGCGGATGAGGAAGCTAAGCCTCTGAAGGGTTACACGGCTGGGAAATGGCAGAGCTCAGATTTGAATCCAGGCAGTCTCCAGGGCCTGCATTCTTAGCTCTTATACTCATGGTCCTCACCACATGCCTGACGTGCCACATGGGCTCAATTCACAGGAGTGCTGTTTGTTCCCTAGTATGGGTTGAATTGCATCCCCCTAAAACTCATCTGTTGAAATCCTAACCCCTGGCATCTCAGAATGTGACCTTATTTGGAGACAGGGTCTTTACAGAGGTAATCAAGTAAAAATAAGATCATAAGAGTGGCTCCAATCCAAAATGACTATTGTACTTATAAGAGTGGGAGAACTGGGGGACAGACACACATACAGGGCGAACGTCATATGAACATTAAGATGACCCATCAACAGCCAAGGAGAAGTGCCTGGAACAGACAGTTCCTTCAGAGACCTCGGAAGAAACCAACCTTGCCAACACCTTAATTTTGGGCCACTAACCTCCAGAACAGTGAGACAAGAAATTTCTACTAAGCCACTGGCATTGTAGTAGTTTTCATGGCAGCCGTAGAAAAAACCCTTTCTACCCCACCCCAGTCTGGTTGGCGGGGTCACAGATGTGCACTGGTTCACACAGTGGCTCTGAGGAGCACTACCTTACAGTCTGGAAGCCCAGGGCTATCTAGACAGGATTGTCAAAAACCTCTTGAGTTCAACCTGCCCACCTATGAAAGAACCCAACACCCAAAAATGCACCTGACAGGTGGGCACCAGCCTGTTCATTTTCCATGGACAGTTTAGGGAGCCCAGGTTTGGGAATGATATTAGCCACTTCCACATATATCACTGCCTCCTTCCAAGGCATTCCATTTTGCCACCAGGCACCTCTAACTTCCTGATCTGAGCTTACACCAGAATGTCTACCTAATGGACCCAGGGTTGTCCTCGGACTGCAAAAGAATTCCCCTTCTCTCGACAGTCCTCCTGTCCTTTGAACCTCCTTTCTTCCAGACCAAACAACTCCAGTTCTTTAAGTCATGTGACTTTGTTTCAAGACCTCTCTCCATCATCATTCTCCTCTGGGCAAGCATCATCCCCCAAGGACCCCAGAATAAGATGTGGCCTGACCCCTAGGGCTATCATTGCCTCTTCTGCAGCCAACTTTGCAAGCAACCTTCAAAGCTCACCGTCAGTCATGTTGGCCAAAAAGAAATCAAGCCATACTACCAGGTAGCTCTCTTTCCTGATAGGCAACAACACTGATGGAAATCTTGAGCCCCTCCAGAGAAAGGCAACCCTCTGGCTCCAGGCCCCTCAGACTGGTTGAAAGAAGTCTGACATTTGCACAAGCATCAAAGTGTAACTCAGACCACATAGATAATCCAAACCTGTGGTGCTCAACAATGTCCTGTTAGGCTGGGTCTAGCCCATGCATAATTCTACAAGGAAAAAGAAGTACGCTTTTCTCCTGTATCACATCTCATACACACACACACACACACACAACACACACACACGGGAGTGCACACATGTACATAAATGCCTAGGCACACACACAGGCTACAACATCTAGCTGTGTTTCTATGGGAAAGCTAGTCTCAATGAATCTCAAGGGTAAAATGGGATAAAAGGAAAGTGTCACATAGTAAGCCTCTATGAATATTAGATATTTTATTTTTATCATTTATTTGAGACCGGGTGTTGCTCTGTCGCCCAGGCTGGAGTATAGTGGTGCAATCATAGCACTACAGTATTAATCTCCTGGGCTCAAGTGATTCTCCAAGCTCAGCCCCACCAAGTAGCTGGAACCACAGGCACGCATCACCATGTCTCGCTAATTTTTTTTATTTTTTGGAGACACAGACTTACTATGTTGCCTAAGTGGGTCTCAGAATCCTGGGCTCAAGAGATCCTCCTGTCTCAGCCTCCAAATGTGTTGGAATTACAGGCATGAACCACTGCACCCAGCCAGATTTTTTACTATTATCTATATATTATCATTATCCTATATGCTTCAAAATCAAACAGACTTGCTTAGCCTCACAGCCCTGTTTCCATGAAAATAACAATTTGGTCAATGAATCAGAGACATTAACACTGTAAGTGATGACTTTCGGTTGGTTGATTATTCTACCTGGATAATCCTTAACAGTCATAATTTTCAGAAAGGGGCCCTATGGGTCCAATCACTCAAAAGTGAGTTGGTCGCTCCCCTGGCTTGAGTCCATTCTTCATCTGCCCATGCAGAATTTTTACAATCCTCAACATACTTACTATGATCAGCTGGGCACACCTTATACGTGAAGCTCTCACACTGAGCCATACTTTATTACTCAGTTACTAAGCACCCAGTACTTGTGAAATACTCTTTAGGGACTATGAGGGTACCACGATGACAAAAAAACAGCTGTGGCACCCAGGAGTGCATAATCTAGAAAAACTCCCAAACAAGGCAACCAAGAACACTTGGAATAACCAATACAAGGTGTAGAGAGCCAGGATAGTTTTGTGGTTAAAGCATGGTGGAAATGCACTTCCTGGCTTCCAATATTGGTTCTGACACCTACTAGCTTTGAGACTTTTGGAGAGCAACTTAGTCTTCAGTGCTTCCATTACCTTGTTGTAAAACAGAGCTAACAATACTGTACCCTCTTAGGAATGTTGTGAGGATTACATTAGCTAATGTGTGTAAAGAGCTTAGGACAGTTTCTGGCACACATTAAGCACTCTGTAAGCATTCTTTATTATCATGGGAATATAGGAAAAAGAACACTAGTCTTAATGGGAGGTGGGAGTATAGGGGAAGGTCCCTCAGGATGACATTTGAGCTGGGTATAGAAGGACAGAAAGGACTTTTCGGGTCAGTGAGGTTTGGAGATCCCACCATCATAACAACAGAAAGCTATCAGGCAAGGCGTTCTAGTCCGTGCCAAATGCACATATGTTGGCATGTTCTGAGAATAAGTGAACCTGCAGCCTAAACCTAGGTAGGACAGGAAAATGGACAAATAGGTAGGGGCCAAACTATCAATCTACAAATGCATGATGGAGAAGCACTGGCTCTAGTCAGAAGACAATGTTGAGCCGTTCAAATCTTTGGAGGAAGAGACTAACATTCAAATCTGAGTTCATTTCAATAATCCAGCTGGTTATTTTTCAGTGCCTCCTGTGTTCCATGCACCACAAAATGGATGAAAGGGAAAACACAGGGGGAGTGATCAAGTGAGCTTTGTACCATCACCACTTTTATAGCTTCTATGGTGCTTAGCACAGTATCAACACATTATGGGCGCTCACTCAGTACTGGGTTTTGTAGTTCTTTTAGGTTGAACTAAAACAAAGTAAGAATATACCTGAAACTCCCTGGAGTGCCTTGCACATTCTTGAAACCAGCACCCCAGGGAGGGATAGCAAGGGAAGGGAAGGTAGGATTCAGGTTTCCTCCACAAGAAAAAGCACAAAACCCTTTTTGGCAACTCAGGGCCCCTGGGGAGCTACATGGGTCCCCCTTGGGCCTTGTTTCTGACCCCTTTTGTGGAGACGGAGGGCCTGGGTCTCACTCAGGGGGTACTCTGCAGATGCAGTATCATCATGCTCTCAACTTCAGGCACCTGGGCTCACCCAGGGGAAAAATATCCATCTCAAATAAAAAGGGGATGGAGAAGATGACTCAAGGAGGTGACAGGAGTTTGCTAAACAGTTTACAAAGATGGATTTCCCTAAGGAAATTAGCCAAGTACATTTACATTTCTCTCAGGCCTGTACTACTTTGTGACTGTGGGTCCCTGCCTAGGTCCCCTTAGTGGCAAAAAATGGGACCCTTGTGGGTGTGGCTAGGGGGGACAGACCCCACACTCTCTGCTAAGCACAAATATCAAATCCCAGGAGCCTGAAGCAGGCTGGGTGTGGAACAGAGCATGCCCCATCTAGATTCGACCTCTTGGCTCTGCCCTGGCCCTGAACTTGCAAGCCCAATTATCTACATCAGGGTGGGGCAGACTTTTTCTGTAGAGAGCCACCCAGTAAATATTTAGGTTTTGCAGGCCCCTGTAGAAACCATTCTTAGCTCAGAGGACTACAAAACATTCCCACTTTCTGTGGCCGTGTTCTCTAGCAGGCACACAATGTGCCCTACACACCAAGATCCAGAGAGAAAACGCAGGTGGATGAAAGCACACAAAGATACCAGTGTGACTTGGAGCGTGAGCACTCCCCCAACCTGCCCCACCACCACCCTGCCCTTCATCCCACCAGGCCCAAGGGATCTTTCTACACTGCTGACTTTCTGCACCCAGCAATGTCTGCTCTTTTTCCAAGAAAGCTATAGAAGGGAGTCGTGCTTAAAGAAACATTATTAGCTTTGCTGCACATTAGAATTGCCTATGAAGCTTCCTAAAAAAATATTCATGCTATTCTGTACTTTCAGAGGCGCCCATTTAATTGGTTTGGGATGAGGCCTGGGCATGGCTACTTTAAGCCTCCCCGGTCATTCTGTGTGTAACCAGCTGAGAACCACTGACTGAACCACAGGAATGAGGCTCCCACTGTGCAGCAGGATGAGGCAATGCAAATACTTGGAGGACTCCCAGAACTGTCAAACTCCTCACCTGGGCTAGCATTCCCATGCACTCGTCAGCTGTTTCCTGCCCAGGTGGGTCAGAGGTGATGGGATGGCTTTAACCCAAGGCTTCGCTTCCTGTTTTCCCACTTGCCAATTCTATGTTAATCGTGACTCCTGTAGGACCTGGTGATATTTCTCTTTTTAAATGCCTATTCCACCAGGCCTGGGGAGGGGTGGTTCCTAAGCCCTCTCTTCCAGAAGGTAATCATAGGTGACGCAAGTAATTGTGGCATGCACAGGCCTCTGGGGGAACATGAGAAGGAGGGTCCAGGGTTCAGGGCAGGCTTCCTGGAGAAGACAACCCTCATCAGGCGAGAAACACAAAGAAAAGCAAAAAGGCAAGGAACGGCATCAAAAGCTCGGGGGAATGGCAAACCATTTGGAATATCCGAGAAGAGTAAATGTAGGGAGGGGGAAACAGGACAGGCACAGGCCAGACCAGAGGGCCTGGATGCTACACTAAGGAGTGTGAACTTTTTCCTGGCAGTACTGAGGTGGCTGCAGACTAGATTTAGCATTTTAGAAAGATCTCTCTGGCCTTTAAAAATGAAAAAGTCAGGAGTGTGATTGACATTTAGGAACTATCACTCACCAAAGAGGGAAAGAGGTAAACACCACTGTATAGCTCTTCTGTGTGCTGGAGAAGTACTGCAACTCCGTAAGAGCAGAAGGCATGGTAACTGCTAAGAAGTATCTTAGGTTGAGACATTTCACATGGTCTCTAGTTAGTCCTGGGCCCACAGCTCCTTGAAGGCAATTAGACAAAAACATCTGTGGCTAATTGACTTGAAGGGGCTTCCCCAGTGACCAGGGCTTGCTGGCACCAGCCTCCAGGACTCTTGTTCAGATGTGGATCCACGGCACAGGTAAACTACAACAGGGACCTCATATGCAGCGCTCCTACAGTGCCCCCAGAGACAGATGAGTCAAAATCACTCCATACCCTTTATAGAAAAGCCGTGCGATCTCCATACATGTCTGGGGGAAATCAAGTTTCCTTACAAGTCTCCAGAATTCAGGTCTGTTCATCCTTTCTCAAACAAGGCAAGGTGAAAGAACAAAAGCATAGAGCTGGCCACATTTTTTTCTGAGCCTACAACTGTCATTTTTAAGCAGCAGAGGTTTCGACCCTGCCCTTAGCCCAAAGGATGCCATGGTTCCAAACCCTCACAATGTAGCCCATCAGGGCCTCACTCAGGAGGGCCCTGTGAGCAGCCAGCCTGTTTCCTGGGTGCAGCAGGATCCACTTCCCCTTCCCCAGTGGATGCTGCGGCCAGCCTCTTTCCACCAGATGCCAAGGGTGCCACAACATCTGTGTCCCTTCCTCAGAACCCGTGGGATGATAGAGAGCTTATGTGCACAGATGTTCCTGTCTCCTGGGAAAGGGAAGTGCGGTTAACACCTGTCTGATCATTCACAGGCCCACTAAGGAGAATTCTTTGCTTTCAGCCAGTCAGACAGCAGTGGGACATACGAGAGGGGTATATTAGCCGGGGGAGCAACGACTGGCAGGCCCATTCCGGTGTTTAACAGAGGAAGCCTTTGCCAAATAGAAGGAAATAGCAGCAACGGCAGGCTAAGAGATAGTTCCTGTGACCTTGCTGGGTTTTGTTTTGTTTTATTCTGTGCCAGTGAGGGGTCACGATACCAGCAACACAGCCAACGGTCTCTTATTATCAAGAGAGCAAGGTGCTGGAGAAGATCCTTGACAGGTCTGTCATCTCACAGTCCAGGAGCTGAACAGCTCAGCCAAAAATACTCGGCACAAAGTATTGTGCCGCAAGGTCAGTTGTGTGGCCAGGTTGTGTGCTTTGGGGGGGAACATACAAAGCAACATAATGCCTTCCCTGCAAAGCACATAACCTAGCCACACAACCAACCTCTCATTTCAAAGGCCCATTCAGCAGAACTAACGGGCAGTTATAAAGTTCCTTTCAAAAGCATGAAGCAAGATCAACATTTTTACAATTCTCTCCCCCCATTCCCCAAGGTCATCTTCTGGCCGTGGTTATTCTCCAGCCAATTTGCCTTCCTGCTGTTGCCATAGATAAAACTATTTTTAGTGCACAACTGGTTTGAAGGGAGTTTTTTTAATTTCACAACTTCTGGTTGACATCCATAAACGCCTTTCAGAGCTTTGTTTATCAGCTGACAGAAATTTTTCTCTCCATTTGTTTTTTTTTTTTTTCTTGAGAGATGACTTCAGATAAGAAGGAAATACAAATTACAGGTGGCAGTCATTGAACAAATGCTAACCGGTGACAATCCAGCCAGCCATATCACCCTTGGCAGCTGACTCACAGGAGTCCCTGCTCAATGTCAGCTGTCACCACCACTTCTCATCGGCTTGAATATCTGGACGCACATAGCCTGGTTTCCCCTGCAGTCCCAAATTTGATGAGCTCTTTGGATGAAACAGAAATAGAATTTTAATGGCTAACATGTTACTGTTCAAGGCCATCACTTGTCCACCATCAGAGAGGAATAACACAACAATACAGTATTTATCAAACAACTTGCAACTGCAGAAACACTTCCCAGGATTATTTGTTTGGTCTACAATTTTATTCTCAGGACTTCCTGTTCCTGTTTTTCTAAAAAATAGGTATTTTGTCCCAAAGTAGGTCCAATTTGCCATCATCATAAAGTAGTCATGTGCCACTTAACCACGGAGACACATTCTGAGAAATGCATCATTTGATGATTTTGTCGTTGCGGACACATCATAGAGTGCACTTACACCAACCTAGCTGGTATAGCCTACCACACGCCTAGAGCCTACCAATATGATAGAGCCTACCGTTCCAACCACCATCATACATGCTGACTGTTGTTGACTGAAATGTGGTAATGCAGTACATGACTATATATGCCAAGTATTCCATTTAGAGGGTTACTGCCCCTTTCAGTATCCCAATATTGTCAATTTCCGTGCAAATTTCTTCTCATCCTGCAAGATTAAACTCAAACGTCACTTGTAGGCCGGGCGGGGTGGC
This sequence comes from Ateles fusciceps, assembly GCA_036589455.1. NCBI lineage: Eukaryota > Metazoa > Chordata > Mammalia > Primates > Atelidae > Ateles > Ateles fusciceps. The sequence goes on along the minus strand of JAZHEH010003061.1, from coordinate 7,757,589 downwards.
TCATGCCTGTAATCCCAGCACCTTGGGAGGCTGAGGCAGGTGGATCATTTGAGGTCAGGAGTTCGAGACCAGCCTGGCCAACATGATGAAACCCCATCTCCACTAAAAATACAAAAATTAGCTGGGCATGGTGGTGCGCGCCTGTAGTCACAGCTTTTCAGGAGGCTGAGGCAGGAGGATTGCTTGAGCTCGGGGGTGGAGGTTGCAGTGAGCCAAGATCACACCACTGCACTCCAGCCTGGGTGACAGAGAGACTTCAATTCAAAAAAAAAACACCTGTAGCAAGAGGCCTTCCCCTGATGCCTCAGGAAGACCTTTATTTTAGCTTCTACAGAACTTTACAAACTCTTCATCCCACTATAACCATCACCACTTTGTTTGATGTTAGTTTGGGACAATATCTGCCTCTACAGGTAAAGTGGACCCCAATGCCTGCCCTGTACCACACAGGAAAAGGTCTATGAATGTTCAATAAATCAATTAATCAACATCTCACAGCTTCCCACCATGCACACAATCCTCAGCACACACATAGATAGTACCTGTGACGTATGCAAATCCTGAGCAGAGCTAGAAACCATAAAGATAGGTTTATGGTTCAGATAGCTTCTTTCCAGAAACAAGTGCCAGTGTGCCCAGGGCAGCCCTCCATGGCCTGATCCTGATCCCTGAGTCCTCCAGTCCAAAACGTGTCTGCCATCTTATTCAAAAGGCAAAAGATTTTCAACAGTGTGTCACAATGTGTCCGACACCAAAACACCTGTAATTAAGAAATACTCCAAAGGAAATGCTTGACCAGAAATCTTCAGAAATGTTATCTGGTATACCAGTCACATTTGTATCAACCCACTGTATAAGGTTAGGTACCCCAACTAATCTGCACTTCTGGAAGGGAAGTCACAGAGAATTTCATGCAATCTGGTCACATAGATGATCCTGTCAGGGCTCAGGCTTAGCTTTTCAGTGACTTCATTCTTTCTCAATTGCAATTGTGTTCAAATTGAGAGAGATTTCCATAGAAAAATACAAATATCCAACTTAGAGTAAAGCTAGGACTGTGGCTGGAAACCCCCTTGGGCCCAATGTGGATTTTATTCTATGATGCTAATGACTGGATAACTGGAGTTCTGTCAACTTTGGGAGTCAGCAACTGATGGATTCTGGAGGGATGGGGGATGTGCACACACAACCTAAGTGTCTGGTGAGTGCATACACACACACACACACACACACAGAATCCATCAGTTGGCCCATGCCCAAGAGTAACACATCTTTCTTCTAGAGCTAAAGAAACACAGCGTATAAGGTGACCATTACTCTCTCAAGGCATGTAAAAGCCTATAAGCAGGTCCAAGGCCTGCATGAAGACAGGAGGACCAGTGGGGGTTGTGCTTTAGGCTTAACCACCTGTTTAAATCTTGAGGAAACATGATTACAAAAGTCTTAATCAGAGTAAAGAGGTACCAAATGATAAGAATTGAATATCATGATGAATGGAAGAACTAAAAAGCCACAAACCAAGCCCCTGGCAGTTGCCCTGAGGCGCTGACCCTGTTAGAAAGATGGAACATTTCTCCTATAGAGCATCTGGAAAGGTGGGAAGAGATGTCACAAAGATCAAAGAGAAACAGCACTTCCAAAGGGAAACCTTGCCTGGAGATGGTGTCTGGGCTTTCAGCGCTGCCACTGTTGTCACTGTTCTAATATTTAAATCAGAAAGAAGAAAGTGATTTGTATAAACCGAAGTCCCAACAGTTGGGCTCCTGGACGGCTGGCTGCTGTTCTGGTTTGCACAGCGGTGCCCACCTTGGCTAACCCCACTCCAGAATTAGTGTTACCCTCTAACTAGTGGACACAGTGACCCCATCTTTCTTTTAATCAGTGGAAAAGGAAAGTTTGAGTTTTAAACACATTCATTACTTTTGGGTCCCAAGGTAGGGACACTGTAGAAATGTCTTCCTTGCTTTTTAAACTGGTACCACCAAAAAACTTGGCTTGACAGAAGAGGCAGGAAGGAGAGGAAATCTCTGGGAATTCCATAAAGTCCCTAAGCCCTCTCCTGCCAGCTGGTGAGTCCCCTGAAACCTTGAGAAGGAGGGTCACTGCCGGAGCCGTCACAGGACCGGGGAGTTGAGCCCAGGGTGCAGCGACGGGGCCAGGGGCTGGCTCCTGAGCGTTCCCATCCCTAGTCCCCTCTAAAGGGGGCAGCCGGGATGGGAGAACAGGACGGCGCGGTTCCCGCCTCCAGCTACTCACCCTCCTGCTGGGCGCCCCGGGTGTCCTGGCGGCGCCGCCCGAGAGCAGGGTGACGGTGGACGTGGAGCGCTGCATCCCGCAGCGGCGGTCGGTAGCGGGCTGGATGCCGGCGCTCCTCCCGGGCGGAATAAGCATGCGGGGCCCGCCCTGAGGGGCGACGCCGGACGGGCGCAGGCTGCTTGCAGCTCCGGCAGCCCCGCGGAGGCCCAGGGGGCGGAGCCAGGGGGCGGGGACGGGGGAGGGGCGGGGACGGACCCAGCGGGCTAACCCAACCCGTCAGGCTGCATTTTCTCCTGACGGCGCCGACCTGGTTAAAGTCGAGCGCCATTCACTCCCAGGGCGCTACGCCCTACCAGGGTCAGTCCCGGAGCAAGAAGGAGCCCTGGACGCCCACGCTCTCTCTGTCCCCAGCAGAGCTGAGGTCCACCTGCCCGTTCAGTCTCATGACCGACCCCCACCCCGGGTTGCCCCCTACAGCCTCTGCACGCCCTCGGATCACTGGGACCTTCACCCCGTGTCATTCATTCCGGATCACTTGGACCCTCACCTCGTATCATTCATTCAGCATTTCCTGAGTGTCTATTAGGCGTTCCCACCGGCAGCCAACCCAGCAGACTGGCTCTCGGCCTCGAGGAGTTTGCAGTCTGGTGGGGATGACAGGTGTCGGGATATGGTAGAAGAGGAGATACTGTGTACTACGGAGCACACAGCCAGTCTCAGAGGAGGTGATGACTAAGCTAAGACCTAAAATGCAAGTAGGAGTGAGCCACACTGCCCATATTTATTCGGTGATTACTGTTAGCCTACCTGGCGAGCACTTTGCATGTGTTACTCCATTTATTCCTCACGAGTGCCCTTTGAGGGAGGCGCTATTGTTATCCTGTATCCCCATTTTGCAGATGAAGATGTTGACTCACCAAAAGATTGAGCAACACAGCAGTAGCCCCACTGGCCGCTCAGTGGCAAAGGTAAGATATGAATCCCCCAGTCCAAACCTAATGCCTTGCTTGTCCCCTCTGCTGTCCCTTAGCAGAGGAAGGAGGGAGTCCCAGGCCAAAAGAACTAGCATGCACAAAGATGGAAGGAAAGCAAAGGAAGGTATAAAATATATTTCAAGTACTGGAAATATCAGTGCACAGGGAAAACAGTACAGAAGCAGCAGAAGGGAGCTGAGGACATCATGAGGAACCTGTGTGCTTAGCTGGAAATTTGGCCTATATCCTGAGGACAAAGTGCTTTTCAGCAAGGAAAGACACAATCTCTGTCTACTAGCCCTTTAAAGCCCAGGCCAAGCGCTACCTCCCCACTGAGTTATCCAGAAACTCCTGCCCCAAACACTCATGCTCAGGAACTTAGCAGCTTGGTGGGCCCATGTCTTCTGTTAGAGTTATCTATGTGTGTGTATATCCCCCTTTCCTCTGGAGGGCAGATGTCAGGCCTTGACCCTCTCTGAATGCCCAATGGCACCAACAGAGAAGATACTGGAAAAAAAAAATGTTGCTAAACAGAATTACAGATGATCCTGTGGAACTCACTCCATTTGCAGATGAGGAAACAGGCCAGTGTATACAAGCGACTTTCCCAAAGTTGCACAGCCTGTTCTTCACCATTCCCATCGTCATCCCCCACAGCAGCTGCGCCTGTGTCCTAGGTGCTTCATATGCATTTTCTCAACCAGTTCTCACAATGCCCCACAAGGTGGATACAATTATCACCTCTGTTTTGCAAATAAGGAAACTGAGGCCAGAGACATTAGGTTAACTGGTAAACAGCTAGGACTACACATGTAGTCTTCTAACCCAAGTCCTCCTGCTTTTTTGCTACACTCCTGTCTTCATCCTGCCATCCACCTACCCCTTCCAAAAGAGAATTGTTCATGAGAGGTTCCCTCCCATTTCACGTCCATGAAGCTCTCTAATCTTTGGAGAGTTTTATAAGACTGAAAGCTGGGTCTGCTTTTCAATAAAAAGTTGTAAAAATGTGGTTGTTGAAAGCTACCATGGGTGAGAGACATCCGCATGGTTACCCCAGTAGAAAGAGGCTAATGATGATTGTTGCTTTATATTGCCCTGAGTGGAAAGGAAATGGGTTGTTGTTCAGACAGAGTCAAAGAAACTGTCACCATCAATATTTATTTATATCATGGAAACCACCCAAATGGCCACACAGATGGAGTCAACGTTTGAGAGGAAGGATGGTCCATGGATCCATTTTTCCTCCATCCACCCAAGTCTTTTTCATATTGTTAACTTAATCCTTTTCACACTGTGTTACAGTTCTTTACAAAAGCAGCAGACGGCTCACCAGCTTGTGAGCTCTGTGTAAGAACTGGATCTCGTTTACATCTCTGCCTGTCCAATATCTAGAGCAGGCAACTGACATGTGGTAGTGCACAGGAAATGTGGAATGAATGAAGAAATGATAGATATTACAAGCAAGATTTCAAGTCACTCATGATCACACAAAACAGAAACTAAGATCCTTGCCAACCCAGCTCCTAGCATGGGCCAGGGACTCCAAGCAATTTGGCAGCTGAAACAATCAGAGTCCCAGGGTTGTCCCAGCCAGGCCATTTCTCCAAAGCTGGATGACAATTGCTAAGGGCTGTGGGTGGCGTGTCCAGGCAGATGCCAGGCCCTGGCTTACGCCACAGCTCCTCACTACCAGGCCAGCACTGGGAATCTGGGGTCATAAGGAACTGCAAGAGAGAGGAGAGTGGAGAGCCCAAAAAGTGGGAAAGAAGGGGAAGAGAAAATGGGAAGACAAGCAGGAAAGAAAGCAATGGAAAAGTCGGTCTAGAGTGGAGAGGAAAAGGTGAAAAATGAAGTCACATTCATTGGCTTCTATGAATAGTTCTAAGAGAAGATACTTTTTTAAAAAGGACTGACTCTTAGAAAGAGGAATCAAAAGCTGAGAACTTCTGCCCAGCCAGAAGTCCTCTGGAGTCTACAGAACAGAGAATGGGGAAGAGGGCCAAGGGGAGGGGGACGGGGGATAAGGGTGTGGAGTGGAAGGTCTCCACATTCCCTTGCAACATGCCTCACTACTCCAGTGAGTTTTGGTGATGACGGGCTGCCACTGTTTTGGCTGGAGAGAACAGAAGCTGTGACAAAACTGTCTTAGCTGTCATCCTTTTCTATCCACAGAAATAGCCACATATGCCTAAGAGCACTCCTAAATTTCTCTGCTAAAGCACAGGTGTGTAGAAAATTCCAGATGTCTATATAAGCACCCTTCATTTTCTTGTAATCAGTTACTGAATTTTACCTCCTTCTCCCATCTCAGTTCCTGGAATTCTTTCACATGCTCTAGGTGTCTGCTTTCTGAACTGTCTTTGTTGTTTTCTGCCAAACCCTCTCCAAATTCCACTGGCATCTTTAGTTGAGAGGCTTATGATAGGACCCTTTTCTCCCAGCAAAGTCTGAGCAGCAATGACTCATTGCAGAAATGATCAAGAGTTAAATCCCTGGACAAGAGGACATAGTAAAAGAATCCAAGCAACGCCGGCCTGCCTGATATTCTGTGCCCTCTTCACTCATGTCTCTCAAGCTTCCCTTTCTTTCTCTCCCACTCAACTGTGACAGCATCCCAAAGTCCTGGCATATTCTCTCATTCTGCATGCCAAACAGACCAAACTTTCACAATAGAAAAAGGACACATTTCCAACCAAGGACAGGCATAATAAATTACAAAGCCCCTTTGGATACAGTAGAACAAGAAACACCCCGTATTCACAGGGAGTCTGAGAAACAGGGAACGGGGCCTAGAGATAAGGAAGACAGACTGAGAGGAACCCAAAACCCCAGCCAAGTCACCCAGATACACAGCATTTAAGCCTGTCTAGACACAAGGGCTGGAAGCAGTTGCTGATCCACCCTGGGGCATACAAGCTCATTGGAAACCATTTGTTGGCTCACCAGTTAACCCAATGAACAAGCAAGAAACTGACAGAGTAGTAATAAGCCAATTCATGGAACAAATATGTACCAAGCACCTACTATGTGCTGAGCACTGGGGGACTCAGATAAGTAAGCCAGCCCCTGTCTTCTAGGAGTTCACAATCAAACTGGGAAGGGAGATGAGCACTTAGCAAATAAAACCATAGCTAACACTTTCATATTGCACTTACTGTGCTCACAAAGATTAAAATGTGTCAACACGTTTAACTGTCACAGCAACTCAGTGAGGAAAGTATTATTATGTCCCTTACTTTGCAGATGTGAAAATGGAGTGACAGGGAGGCTAAGTGGTTTGTCCATGGTACCAGCACTAGTAAGTGGTTGAGCTAAGCTTCAACCCCAGGCAAGATGGCTCCAGCTTCTGTGTACTTGACAACTCACCTCCTCTACTGGGATATGACCCAGATTTGGGGTGTCAAAGCACTTATGGTGGGCAGCAGGGGAAGCTGCTGCTAAGGCAGAGATCAGTAAAGGCTTCCCTGGGCAGGTGGCATAGGAGTTGGCTATGAAGAATGAGGAGGAAAAGGTAAGCGCATTCCAGACAGAGGACCTGGAAGAAATAGTGGGTCGGAGGGTGTGGGAAACGCATGTTAGCCAGTTCAGCTTGAACTTCAGAGCAGGAGGAAATAGCCAGAAACAAGAAGGGTGGGGTTAGATTGCAAATGGACTTGAATAAAGTTGAGACTTCATAGCAGATGATGAGCTATTAAAGTTTTGAACTGAGCATGGTGATATGATCACACTTGCATTAAGACAGGTGGCAGGCAGCAAAGAGAGGAGTAGGGATGGAAGACGGAGGCTGCAAGGTGAGTACTTTGGAGTGCGCTGGAAGTGTTGCCATGACATCAATAGGCGCTGCACTAGGGCAGTCAGTGGCCGTGGAATGGAAAGGAGGGGGACGGATTCAAAATGCAGAAAATCAACAGAACCTCATGACCAGTCAGAAGCTGGCGGATTTTCGTGAATTGCAGATCACCCCAGTGAGTGATCAAATATTTCTATATATCCTGAGGGATGGGGGAATCAGCTAAGAAAATGATTGAAATAAAGGATGAGTGATTTCCTTCTCAGCCTTGGGACTTCACCATGCATTAAACCCACTGGGACAAACCTCAAAACCTAGAAGGCAGCATAATTCTTACTTTTCCAAGTGGCTACAACTGCGAGCTTGGAGAAAACCTTTCGTTACAAAGGCAGAAAGCTTATGTATCTATTTTCTCAGGAAGATATACTGATGACTGTCTTTAAGAGGAAGTAGACTCCACCCAATGTCAAAAAATAGTAATAACAAAAAGGAAGGAGTCAGCCAGGTGAGACATGTGAAAAGAATTAGAGGCCTTCCTGAGCAGCACGGAGCAAGAAGCGTCTCTTTTGCAGCCCATGTGCTTCCTTGAGTAATTTACCCCAAAAGCTAGTGTCCGATCAGTAATTGTCATTTGGGCAAGTTAAAATATGAGTAGTAACTGTATTTAAATCTATACCAAAAATGAAATAATCTATAAAAGGGAAATTTTTTGCTCTTTTCTTTAAAAAGTCCTGAAATGTTTGTGTGTGCATATTCAAGTAGAACACGTGATATGTCTATTTATGCAATGACTATCATCTTAGGTCACCCTCTCCCAGAAGCAGCTTCTGAGCCAAGGACTCCTATGTAGGTGATCACTAATGAGGTGCTCCCAGGAGAAACCAGGAAGGGAGTGAGGGACTCAGGGAGGGGAAGAAACAAGCAAGGATGCAACCTTAGGTAAAGTTTCAGACTCAGCCTGATCCAGGGGCAGCTCTGAAGTATAAATTGCACCTCGAAGCTACTTCTGCCTCAAGACAAAAGAATTGGGGTATTTGTGCTCTATCCTAGTCCACCATTGGCTAAATGTTCTCTGGTTTTAGGGGTGGAGGGTGGGGAAGTATATGAACTTCCAGGCACTTGCAGCACTCCACAGGGGCAAGGAACCTGTACGTCCTTGGAAAATCCTCTGAAGGTCACAGGTACATACATTTAGCATCCGAGGATGCAAAAGCTAGGGAATGAACATGCAGAGCCGGTGAAAGATGGCCGAGGACCTATGCATGGCTACCAACTGTGTCCACTATAGCTATATATTATTTCTATATGCAAATCAAGACATAAATGTAGTCGCTGGCCAGTCACAGTGGTTCACATGTAATCCCAGCACTACGAGAGGTTGAGGTTGCTGAATCATTTGAGCCCAGGAGTTCAAGACCAGCCTGGGCAACATAGTAAGACCCCCATTTCTGCAAAAAAATTAAAAAAAAATTAGTCTTGCATGGTGGCATGCACCTGTGGTCATGCATGCACTTGTGGTCAAGCCCAGCTACTCAGGAGGCTATGGTGGGAGGATTGCTTGAGGCCAGGAGGTTGAGGCTACAGTAAGCCATGATTCTGTCACATCACTCTAGCCTGGACAACAGAGTGAGACCTGTCTCAATAAATAAATAAATGTAGATACCAGTAGGTATGTAATACATCACTGCTTAGAGTAAAATCTCTGGAACAATGATAACCATAAACCACTATATGGACCACAGAGTCTGGTGCAAAACAATGTAGATACAGACAAAGAATCGGAGGAGAGAACATTCATCTACTGATGGAAGAGGTAGGATTCAAAAAAACAAACAGGCTGGAGCCAGGAGCAGAATCTAGCAAGATGAAATCTGGCGGGAATAAACTTAGGACCCTAATCTTGGGTCCAAGGTTAACAAGAGCACAGGACAGGGCTCAGCAGATCCAGCTCCAGCGGCAGCACGTGCTGCAGACACCTGTGGAACTCAGCTTGGCCAGAAGCTCCAAGAAGCCCACCATTCTGTGCCCTAGAACATCTCATCTGATTTCACGTGGGATTCAGAGGAAGGCAGCTACTCTGTGGTGCTGGCCCAAGCATGCCAGAGTGTGGCCTTCAGATCTGGGTGCTGTGGTTTAAAGGAACAGGGAACACTCAAGTGATTTCAGAAGAACATGACCCTAATGGGAGATGCAAATGCTAGAACTGGGAATATTGTCCCTGGAGAAGAAAAGACTAGGAGACATGTTAAGTGACTTCCCTTCTTGAGTGTCCCTCACTGGCAGAGATTAGACCTTCTGTGTAACCCAAAGTGTAGGACAGAGGCCAGTAGGCAAAAGCTGTAGAGAGATGGAGTTCAATACAATCTAAGGAAGAACTTTAATATCCAGAGCTCGCCAAGGGAAGGGATAAAGGAAAGAAATTGGGAAGGGTGGAAATGATGGGCAGGGATACCTCAAGCAAGCATAGGCAGGGAATTCCCCATCCTGGAATGTGGCTCTGCCAGTGGTCACCAAGCCTGACCGTACTCCAAAGCCACCTGGAGACCCACTAACATAGCATCCTGGGTCCCAACCCACAGTCATTCTGATTGCATGGCTCTGGGATGATACCCAGAAAGCTATATTCTAATTAGCTTCCCAATTTTTTTATTATGTCATCATCCAGCATTTGTACTGGGCCCAGGTCTGAGACTGCTGGTGAAGACAACTCATCAAGGATGACTAGAAAGGACTCAAGCTCAGGTGGAGAAGGGGGCATAGAGTAGATACATTTATTCCCTTCAAATTCCAGAGGTCTGGGGCCCTGGAATTGTGGGATTCTAGCTGTCACATCAAAGGAGTCAGTCTGATGAACACTGTTTAACAGAGAGCATGGGCTTCTGAGGTACACTAACCTGGGATTACATTCAGGCTGAGGAGTCTTGGGCAAGTTATTTCATTCTCCAAGTCTGAATCTTCTCACTTGTGAAATGGGAGATAATAGTAATGCCTCCTAGGGTTGTTGTGAGGCTTGAAGGAGAGCATAAAACATAAACTGTATGACTCCAGTAAGTCAACCCTAAACAAAACTGAAGTCCCTTCTAAAGAAAACCAGGAATTGTCCGCTCATCTATTTGGTAATGCCGAGTATGAAAGATAAGAGAGTCAGAATACTCCTTCAAGTTTGGAATAATTTCTTCAAAGCAAAAACATTGAGTGTTCCATACCAGTGTTAATATAAAACATTTGGAAAAGTATGAAAGCCCTTCTTTTCCTCTACTTGTTTTGCTCTATTAAGACAGATTAATATAAAGAACATATCTATTCTTGGCAAATAAGAGAATCATATAACTTTTAAACAAAACAGCATTTGTTTGTTCATCCTAAGAAGACGAATAATCCTCTCTAACATTATTTTTCTGCCTTTAGGCCTCTAATGGACTCATGTAAACAGGTTTCCATTGTAGCTTCTGTAACAAGTATAAAGTTTACCATAAACAGAATATGAACCGTTTTTTCTCTAACTTCAATTTACTCTGTCCTAAGACCCTGTCTGGCCCCACTTCAGCTGACAAGGGTCTTTCTGATATGCCAGTTGTGGCTACAGCAGGGCCTCTGCTTGTGGCTATGAAGGTTGTTCACACCATAAAGGCTGAGGCCTATAAGAGCTAATGTTTCCACTGACAAATTGTGCCACTGACACCACCCCTATAAACTCCATAAAACTGATCTGGGAAGAAGGGAGGGGAAGAAACACAAATAAGCCAAGCTTACACCACACTCAGCATTCATCATGAGCTCAGCTCACTGCCTGACCTGCTTCCTCATGGTTGTTTGGTGCCTATGGCCTCAAAATCATGTCGATCCTGTTCCAAGATTATAGTCCTGCCTCACGACTCTCTAGATAACAACTTGAACATGATTCAACCTTAAGTTTTCCATTTGAGATATTCTTCAGGTCCTGCATGCCAGTGAAACTATGGACATCAGCTGGTCTGAAGGACCTCATAAAACTGGACCCACCAAAGAATGTAGTTTCCATGTCCTGATGATTTCATCCCCCTTACCCCAATCCAGCAATGACCCCAATTTACCAGCCCCTCATCTTCCATGGTCCCCTTAAAAGCCCCAGCCCAGAACTCTTCAGGGAGATGGATTTGAGGGTCTCTTCCCCATCTCCTTACTCAACATTGTAATCATTAAACTCTTTCTCTGCTGCAAACTCTGCTGTCTCAGCATATTGGTCTATTACTTTACAGTGAGTATATGAACCTGCTGGTCTTTTAATACCCCCAGCTTGGGTCTATGCTCACTAGAGGAAGGGATGCCGTTTGTAATTCACATGAAGTCATAGGGGCTGGTGGTGGTCCTGCCCTGGATGTGTGGGGCTGTGTTATTTTTGTGCAAGATCCCCCCCACAAAATACCCTGCTCCTGCCCATAGCCTTCCCCAGCTCAGTTAGTGGGGACTCCTTTCTTCTAGGCCCGAATCCCTAGAATCACTCTTGCTTCCTCCTGTTACTCTCTTACTCTACATATTATCAATTGGTGTTATCTTCAAAATATATTCAGAACCTAAGCCCTTTCAATCATGGGGCTTAAGCCACCATCCCCTCTCCCCTAGATCCTTGCAGTCCTAACTGGTCCAACAGCTTCTGCCCTTCCCCGCCAAAGTCCATTCTCTACACAGAGGTTAACCCACACTGCTCTGCCCAAATCCTCCAGTGGCTTCACAGCTCTTCATACAGAAGCTCAAGTCTTGGACATTTGTTTGTCTTTATATCCCCTAAGTGAGACCCAAGTTGCATGAGGCAAGGTTTTGGTGTGTTTTGTTCATTACTCTAGCATCAACATCTGCAACAGTCAGTGCCTGGCACAGGACATGCAGTCAATCATTCTCGGATGAATGAATGAGTGTTCTTTTGCCACATCCCCAGTGTTGCAGCATGTTCACATCAGTCCATCCAAGATCCCAGCACCTCTGCATAGAGGGCTGTGTGGGCTTCATGACTCACCAGACCTGAAAAAAAAATCTCTCTTTGGTGCAAACCTCCCTCTAACCAAACTATGTCTGCCTTCCTCACTCAACAGCAGGTCATCTCATCCTTTCTTCTTCAAGAACAAACATCACAAATCTCTCAATAAGTTGGGATTTCAAAAAAAACAAAAGGAACTGTTGATTTGGACCTGCATAAAAGGCCCTGGAGCAAGGGAACAGACAGGCTTGGGGAAAGACAGAGGAATAAGGAAAAATATCTACAGCAGTAAAAACAAGGGACACCTTAATCCCTCCATCAGTTGTGTTGTGACACACCTTAATACTTTATTGCAGTCCTTCGTTCCCATGTCCCCATCACCCTCCTCTAATGTGAATGAGTGCTTGATGTCAGAACCACACATTAATCAGAGCAAACACATGTACAGCCAAAAACAGAGTCATCACTGCCAGATGCCAATCCCCAAACCCTGCTTCACTGAAACCTCAGAGCAGGAGTGGAAGGAGGGACTGGGAGGCTGCATGCTTCTGTCTCCTAGATACATGCTCTGTCTCTGCCTTACCACAAAAACACCCCATCAGCATCCTCTCAGCCAGCATCACTTCACTGTGACCTCTTCTGATAGCCACTCAGCTCCCATTGTTCCTGTCAGGCAGGAAAGATACCCTAGTGTTACAATTACTCCCATCAGAGCAAATGGGACAGGGCCAGGGTCTGCTCAGAGGGGCAGGAAGGGAACTTCAAGGTCTACCCCAGCTGTGACGGCTGATGGGGAAACTGAGTATAGCTAAGAAATGGGAGAGAGAAAGTTAAGCAACTCCCAGTCACAGTCCCAACCATCATCCAGGAACAGGGAGTTTAAGATTAAACAGCTGCAAATTCTGACAGGTGGGCTGAGCCCGGCAACAGAGTGAGAAGAGACACCAGGGAAGTCCAGGGTGGGCTCCCAGGGAGCTTCGAGACTTCAGGCATGGAGCAGGGTTGAGGATAGGATGACCAACACGGTCCGGTTTGCCTGGATTTTCTATTTTAGTACTGGGTCCTTTGTCTCAGGAAACCCCATCAGTCCCAGGCAAACCAGAATGGTTGGTCACCCCAGATCAGAGCAGGCAGCAAAGCCACAGGAGCAAGACCAGACCCTGATATGAAGAAGGGACACTGGGAACACATGCAGAACAGTGACTCCAGAAGAGTGGCCCAGACAGAAAGCCCAGGTATGAGGACCAGGATAGAGGACAGAAACAGGACTTAAAAAGAGGTGAGGTTAAGTCCTTTCAAAAAGGTTAAAAGGCATTCCATTTATTTTTTAAAAAATTCTATAGTCAAATAAAATTGGTAAAATCTAGGTTAAACAAAACAAGGCAGGTTTAAGACAGGACGTACTGCCCTAACATGCATGGAGCGTCTGCAAAAGTATCAGGGTTTCTCCAACTTACCTGACCACAGGGCCCTCCCAACCCCATGAAATATCTGCTAGAATAGAGCCCATAGGAAGCCAGCAAAACGCAAGCCCAGATGGGGAGAGACACTGATCTAAAGCAGCCTTTCAGGAATGTGCCTTATCTGGAAGGAGAAGTTCTTTCACATGGAGACTGATTAGCTGGGTTAATAATTGTCAAGGTAGAGAGCCAGATGGAAGGACAAAGTCTCCATTTCAGACCTCATGGCCCAAGTGGGGCAGTGCAGCCTCCAACAGAGGGATGGGTCTGGAGTCACCCATTTATCAGAGATTAAAGTATTGAGGCTAAGGACTGTCATTGTCATACCAAATACCTCAACTGAACATCAGCTTACCTGGTGACCCTCTATTCAGAGAAAGAGGGGCCCAACTAACCCAGGAGTGGGAATAGGAGAGGTAATTTTCCCCAGCCCGTGTCCACATTAACTCTGAATGGGTGCAGGAAGAGGATGTGCTGCCCCGATAGTGATTTCTGTGGCTTCTACATTTATCATCATCTCAATTGGAAAGAAGCAGCTGGATCTGATCTGGTGGGGAGACAGGGGACGCAGAGGGTTCTGGAACAACACTGAACTTTGACATGCCCAGTGCCAGGCAATGCTAGCTCACTGGGTGTGGGGCCTCGAGGAGAGTGGCTGGAGCCTTTTGGGGAAGCTGCGTGGCAGCCTTTTCACAAGCAGATATGTGCCCCTAGAGACAAGCCACTGCAGGAGAACAAAGATGGATAAGACCATCGAGGGCTTAGGGTTACTGTTCCCAGCAGGTATGACCTACAGACCTACCAAAGAGTAGCAAGAAAGAGCATCAAATGCAGGGAGCCTGGGCTCTGGCATAGCTGTGTTGACCTGAAGTCACGTCACCTCTCTGGGGCTTTACACTCGCCCATGATAACTGAGGGCCTTTGAAGCAGATGCCCTCCAAGGCTACCTTTTAGCTTTGACATTCCCAAATCATTGCTAAACAAAATGATTCCCAAACATTTCTTCATTGCAAATTTATTGACTGTTATTTCCTCCAAATCTTAAGCAGTTTACTCTTATTACAGGTCAAGCTTCTGCCTCTGGGCAGAGGTGCAGGTTAGGTTCCCGAGAAAACTAGATAAAGGGTCTGTATTGGATGTTCGGATCAAAAGACAAGAGGAACCACCTGGATCCAACCTACATCCTACACCCCAGCAACTGGGACGATTGAGACTTTCCAGAATGTGCTATGGGTCTCCATGCCTGTCTTAGCTTGCATTCTCTGGAACACAGACTCTGCGGTGGGGACCTGTGTACAGAAGGGTTTTTGGGGAGTACTCTTGGGAGACTCCCTGTCCTGGAGTGAGGAAGGCAGTACTGGTAGAGGGAGGAGCTGCACTGGGATGCAGCCATACCAGAGGCCTTGGCCAGTACCACAGGGAGTTCTGGATCTGGATGGCTCTTCAGAGTTTTCCTCAATGCGGGGAAGGGAGCTAAGCCTTTCTACCCACCTATTAACCAGTCCTCGGATTCAGGCTTGCCCTGGATAAGGGACCTAAGATTGGGGAGGCAGCTTATTCCATTCAAGGGCAATTCCCGTGGACCATCAGCATCCTCTGTCACTCCCTGTGGCTGGGAGAGGGCGGTGTGGGTGGCACGCAGCAGCATCCACTGCAGTGTCTTTGCTCATCTCCAGCCTCCACCACGCCCAGCTGCTTTTCCTCCCGTCACTGCTGTTGTGCCTCTCCTAGCATTTCACTTATTTTTGTGTAACCACGAAGTCCTCAAGGATAGGACTGCCTTATTCATCTCTGTTGCACCAGACTTCTACATCTGGAAAGTAGCAAGAAGGACACAGAATATACTGAATAGGGGTGAGGTCTCTGCATCAGACTATGGGTTCAAGTCCCATGGCTACTCATTATGAGAGTAATCAATTTCCTTTGCTGAGCCTCGGTTTCTCAATCTGTAAGATATGGGAAATTGTCATTTTTACTGTCTTTTAGGGCAGTTAGAATTAAGTGAATGGTATAAGTTAGACACCTGGCACATTAAGTACTTAATTAAGAAGAGGAGCAGAGAGGCTGTCTCCTGTAGCCTTTTCTCACTGGCCTATTAGGGAAGATCTGGAAGGGGAGGATGAGTCAGGGAGGAAGAAGCTGTGGGCAGCTACGACCATGAATGACCATCTTGGGGGAGCCATAGGTCCTTAGCAGTGTAGGGGCAGGGGAAGAATGAGGCCAATCCCCCAGGGGAGTACAGGCTGGGGGTGTGATCACCTGACAATGGGCAGCTGGGAAGATCTGAACATGGGAGGGAGGGAAGTTGAGGGGAAGACCAGAGGGCAGGATCAGTCCTGGCCCTGAGCCCATGTCCTGTTTCAGAATGTTGTCAGCATCTTTGCCCTTCATCAGTCATTATCTTCATAAAGATCTCTGAACACACTCTCTCCACGGTGTTTATTATCCTCCCCAAACAACGTTCTCAGTGAATAAGCAGACAGACATATCATAAATGCCAGGCGTTTCCTCCCTCTCCCGTTTAGATTTCAGGACAATGCATTTATCACTGTTTTATCATATGGGCCACCACATATACTTCTGAAAATAGAAAGCAGCCTGCATTCAAGTGGCTAGGGAGCCCAGGAGCCTGCATCCTGTCTCCTAGGGGGCCGGATACCCCACTGCAATCCCGCTTCTGCTTCCTCCATTCCCTTCCTCAAAAAAACTACCCAGGAGAGAAATATTTTCCTGTTGGGAGTGGAGAGAGACCTTTGCCCTGCCTACATGACAGTGAAAGGGGAAGACACCCTGTGACTGAGCCCTTCTAACTTTTCAGCCTTCCTGGCAAATTACAATGAAGCCTCCACAATCTGTTTAACATGATTATATTCAGAATGAGGTCATTTTATATTAAAGTGTTATGCTATTTTGCTTAAGATCCTCAAATAGATACGTACATGTCATGAGTTAAAACTTCTTAGAGTAGCAGCATTTGTCATAAATACTTGACTAAGATCGGACCTCCTCGGTTCAGCTGGCTTGGCATATCATTCTGTTTGGACAGTCTGAAACGAGTATCAGGACAGACCCTAACTTCAGCCAACTAAAAAGCTGTAGCCTTTCTCACTGGCCTATTAGGGAAGATCTGATTATTCTTTTTAGGAAGGGGAAGATGAGAAAGAGTCAGGGAAATAAATTGCACTAACTGGCAGATTCGCATCTCTTCCTTCCTTTATTCATTTACTTGTCCCTCTCTTCATTTATTAACTCAATGGGCATCCAGCTATTGAGTACATTCAGATGTGCCCAGCATTGTCCCAGGGCTGTAGGAAATACAAGGATGCATAAGAATCACCCCCTGCCCTGGAGAAGCTTGCAGCTGGGAGCCGGGGCGGAGGGGGCCAGGGGGGGCAGAGGTGGGGGCCGTGGGGAAGAGGGGTAGGGCTGTATGAAAGAATTATGTGTTTGTAGACCTGAGAGTGTAGTAGAGAATGTGAGTCAAAGAGAATGGCAGGGACAGGGTTGCGCTAGCCCCCACACTCATAGTTATGGTTGCCCTGAATTTTGCCATTACATTCTATCCCGAAAGCGCTGGGAAGCCACTGAAGCATATTAAGCAGAAGAGTCTGATGAGACAAGACTGTAAGTGGTATCACCAAACTGTGAACGAATAAGGGGTGAAGGCAAAGAACATGGTCTGTCCAGTTTACAACCCAGGCATCAACATGCACCGAAGGCTCCATAAATATTTGTTGAAGAATGAATGAATGTATGAAGATGTTTCAGAATAGCAGAGGAGATGTAATTTCTGGAGATGAGAGGATAGGAGGGACTGGAACCTTCTGAAGTCTAAAAAAAGTCTGTAACAACCACAATGAGAATCAAGAGATAATAAGAAAATGATGGATGAAATGATTGCCAAGCTGATCAACATTATTGGCCATCAGGGATATGTGAATCAAAACTGCAGTGAAACACTACTTCACATACATGAGCAGCTATAATCAGAAAGATAATAGCAAGTGTTGGTGAGGTATGGAGAAATCAGGGAGGACGAAGAAGCTTCCTTTGTGCTGGTGGGAATATAAAACGGTCCAACCACTTTGGAAAACAGTCTAGCAGTTCTTCAAATGGTTATATGTAGACTTAACACAGAACCAGAAATTTTACTCCCAGGTATATATCCAAAAGAAAGAAAAACATAGGTCCTCAGAAATTTGTACACAAATGCTCACAGCAGCATTATTCATAACGGTCTAGAAGAAGACACAACCCAAACGCCCGCTGATTAATCAACGAATAAGCAACATGTAGCATATTCACAAAATACCACGTCATTTAGTTATGGAAAGAATTAAGTACTGATACATTCTACAACATGGGTGAACCTTGAAAACATTATGCTAAGAAAAGAAAGGCCAGTCACAAAACACTATATATTGCATGGTTTCACTTGCATAATCTGTCTGTAATAGGCAGATACAAAGAGGGAAAAAAAAGTATATTAGTGGTTGCCCAGGTCTGGAAAGACTCTTAAAAAGCATGAAATTTCCTCTTAGAATCATGAATACACACTCATGATCTAAAATTGATTGTGGTAATGGTTGCACAATTCTGAAAATATTCTAAAAACCATTGGTTTGTACATTTTAAATGGGTGAATTGTATGGTATGTGAATTATAGCTCATTAAAGCTGTTACCAAAAAAAGACACAGTGATACACATATTTGTAGATAAAACTTTTACACACACACACACACACACACACACACACAGTGATTGCCAGGTCATGGGGAGTCCAGCAGGGGAGTAAGTGTCATGACTGTAGTGGAGACCATCAGTCTGATTTTCTGACTTTCTCTGAGAAATCTCAATGGTTGAGGAGAAAAGGCAGCTGAAAAGAACAGGTCAGCAACAACCAACAAGAGTTAACAGTTGCGGAGAGCATCTGCAGACCAGGCACTATCGAAAGCTTTCCCTACATTATCTCATTATGTCTACGTTACCAATGTCTATGTACATATATACATGTATATTCTATTTTATCCTTCCCAACGAGGTAGGTCCTCTCATAAAGTCAATGTTGCCTCCCTAAGTGTAAGAGCTGGAGCCAGGAGCTTGAGTGCAGGTCAGGGAGTGTGACATGTTAATGTACAGGGACAGGCACCTTGGTCTCAAGGAGTATGAAGAACTGGTTCTGTGAGTGGGGCAGTGGCTTGCAGAGCTGCACATGAGCTGAGGAATTAGTGGTTCCCACTCTGACTGTGATTTCTCAGAGATGGGATAGTTTGAAGCATGGTGCTTTCCAAGGTGTGGAAGAAATGGGACTGGACAAAGAGTGTGGGGTTTGGTCACAGGGCTGTGACAGCCATGATAGGTTGCTCATCACCCCTAACGGCGACACAATGGAAGTCTTCAAAATCTCAAAATTCTATGAATTTCAGGGGTATGTACATGTCAAGGACACATCCCTGAAGGAAAGTTAAGGGGAACTCCATCACCTACCAACCAAACGTGGATACAGAACATGCAAGAACCAGGACTCTGACGAATACAATTGCTTCTATCAGTGGGTCCCAAACCTTCCACCACCAAGGGCATCTTTCAGTCACACTCGCTAAGAATAGCACATTTGGGGCCAGACACAGTGGCTCATGCCTGTAATCCCAGCACTTTGGGAGGCCGAGGCGGGCGGATCAAGAGATCGAAACCATCTGGCCAACACGGTGAAACCCCGTCTCTACTAAAAAATATAAAAATTAGCTTGGCGTAGTGGTGCATGCCTATAGTCTCAGCTACTTGGGAGGCTGAGGCAGGAGAATTGCTTGAAAAGGGGAGGCGGAGGTTGCAGTGAGCCGAGATTGCGCCACTGCACTCCAGCCTGGCGCCTGGTGACAGAGCGAGACTCTGTCTCAAAATAAAAAAAAGAATAGCCCATTTACAAAGTTTTTGTCTATCCAATTATATTTTAATGAGTAATTAATTTGTTTTCAACATTGCTATTAATCAAGGAGATTAACAATTGCCACCTAGAGCTTCTGATGAGATGAGACCACCAAACTTCCGTGCTGGGATTGCTATTGGCCCCAAGCCAAGAAGCAATGACCCCATCAGCCAAGCCAACGGTGCTTGGGAAGCTGTATATATATATTATTTTTTTGTCAAGCTTTTCAGAGTAGTCTCCAGGTCCCCATGAGAACATCACCTGACCCAAAGGGTACACAGAGCCTCGTGTCAGGAATCATCGTCCTCATCTTCTTGCCCATGGCCAGCAGGCAGAGCAGAGGGTCAGGCAGCTGTGGGTTGGGCCAGGATTTGGGTCCCTGAAGGTCAACGTGATAATTAACATGAAACAGAGGCTAAGGCATTGAGATTTCATACACATCCTTCCCCAACTCTCTAAAGTGTTGCCAAGCCTGTGTGATTTTGTTCTTTTCAATAAAGGCAATCCATTAGGTGTCGAGTCTAGAGGTGATAACCCGTAGAAAAAGAAAGTGAGCCATTCTTGTTCTTTTAATTTTCCTAACAGCCATATTCATTGACAGTAAGAGGAAACAGGTAAAATTAATTTTACTCATGTATTTTACCCAATATATTGAAATGTTATCATTTAACGTTAATATTATGTTATTATTAACATAGTAATGAGATATTTTACATTTGCTTGTACTAAATCTTCAAAATTCATTGTGTATTTTACACTCACAGGTCACTTCGATTTGGACTGACAACAATGTGAATGTTCAATACCTGCAGGGGATTAGTGGCTGCAAAGCTAATAAGAAGAGCAACTGGAATTGGGACGCCCTCAAGGGGGAATTGGGACCCTGTTCAGACCTCCAAGTCAGTTCTGTGCCTGCTGCTACACAAGACCTATTTTTGTTCCAACACAAGTAAATGGCTTCTCTGAAGACACCCTTAAAGGTCACCCAGCCCAGCCACCCACCCAAGGTGGAAGGGCCTATTGATGTGGCCTGGAGTTCACAGGAACGTCACAGCACGAGATAAACTGGCTCAAGGAAGACATCAGGGCCAAGATGACAGACATCAGGGCTACTCACTCTGTCACCCAGGCTAGAGTACAGTGGCTCAATCACGGCTCACTGCATACTCGACCTTCCTGGGAACAGGTGATTCTCTTGCCTGAGCCTCCCAAGTAGCTGGGACTACAGGCATATACCATCACACTCGGCTTTTGTATTTTTAGCAGAGACGGGGTTTCACAAACTCCAACTCAATTAGACGAGTTCTGGCTCCATAAGGAGCATATGTTTCCCACTAGGACCTCCCCCTCTGAACTTGACCTTCCAGAACTTGGCACTCAAAATAGGTGTATCTTATTCCTTCCTCACCTTCCTGTCTAGCTGCTCTATTCAGATGCAAACTCAGCGGCTATTTTCTACCTTGTAGACTGGGATTCAGAGGAAGAACCTGACACAGGCAGGGGGAAGCAGAGGAACCCGTGGGGAGAAAGAACTTGCAGGATCCCTCAGTGCTCCCAACCCTGACTCAAATGCCCTGCCCGTGCGCTCTGTGAGACATCCCTTCAGCCACAGAACAAGTTCCTTCTGCCACTTAAGTTCATCTCAGTGAGTTTTG
This sequence comes from Ateles fusciceps, assembly GCA_036589455.1. Lineage (NCBI taxonomy): Eukaryota > Metazoa > Chordata > Mammalia > Primates > Atelidae > Ateles > Ateles fusciceps. The sequence continues at coordinate 7,736,573 of JAZHEH010003061.1, read as the reverse complement.
GATGATGGCAGCCAATTGGGCCTAACAGGAGTGGGCTCTAGTTGAGCAGAAACCTGCGGCCTTATCTCTGCATTCTCTTCTAGATGGCAGTAGGGCCACCCCAGTTTGGCCCCACATTCCATCGGCATTCCTGAGGATTTTGTTAAGTTGCATTACAAGTTTATTGGGGTCCTGCCATCAAGGACCTAAGGCCTCTGTGGGCCTCTGTCCTCTCTATCCCACATTCACAGTCCTGACTCTCTTCCTGTGAGCCCCAAGCTGCCCATCAAGTTTTCTCTGATTTCCAGTTGAAACACAAGCTCCTTTTGCATCCCCACCCCGCGTAAGGCATCCCAGGCTTAGCTGTTAAGCTCCTATTTCCTTCTGTCCTCCCTCTCACTGGAAAGCTGATTGCACGGCCAGCTTCCTCACTTAGTTGTGGGTAAGGACAATATTAATCATCTTTTATTTTCTCAGGTTTCTTCCCACACATCTCCTTCCTTGTACCTACTAAATAGTAGGTGCTCAACATGTGTTAATTGAAGGGAGGAAGAACAAGACCCTTCAGTCAGTTAGTTAAAGCAACTTAACATGTCGTCTAATTCAATTTTAGAGCAGACTGCCTGCAGCAGAACCTCACCAAGGGGAGCCAGCCAGCAAGGGAATTGCAGCCTGCATGGAATGGCACCTTTTTCGGGCAAGTTAAAAGGGCTTAAGCAGCGAGCTCCCATCGTTCAGATCCTGAAGGCTGTAAAGGGATGGTGCAATTACAATTCACTTCTGCATATGCATATATTACGGTGTCCACATCTGAGTGCAGCACAGAAACAGTCTTTTTTGTTCTATTTTTTGTTTGTTTTGAGATGGGATCTCACTCTGTCACCCAGGCAGCAGTGCAGTGGCTCAATCACGGCTCAATGCAGCCTCGACCTCCCCAGGCTGTGATCCTCCTGCCTCAGCCTCCACATAGCTGAGACTACAGGCACACACCACCACGCCTGACTAACATTTGTAATTTTTGCAGAGACGGGTTTCGCCATGCTGCCCAGGCTGGCCTCAAACTCCTGAGCTCAAGCAATCTGCCTCCCAAAGCGCTGGGGTTACAGGTGTGAGCCACCGCACCTGGCCCAGAAACAGGGTTTAAGAGGGGTGTGGATATTCAAAAATTTAAATTTACAAAATGGACCTAATGACAAATAAATGTTTTTTGAGAGCCTAGCTGTTTCCAGGGGCTCCACTGGGCACTGGGAATACAATGGTCAGCAAAATAACCACGGACCATACACGTGAAGAGTTTGTAGATTGCTGAGCCAAATGCACACATCAGAAATTGAACAAAAAAATTAAAATCTAAAGGTAAATAAATATTAATCAATGATTTTGAGAGGCAAAATTGAGATTAATTAGAATAAGGTTTGGATTCAGACCAGAATTGGGTTCAAATGCTGATTCTGCAACCATTAGCTGTTAACGTTTAGTAAAAAGAAGGCAAAATTATACATATACGTGGTTTTAAAAGTCCAGCGGTTCTATAAGTTTATAATGAAAATTAGCACCTTCTTGCCCCTTGATTCCCACCATGTAGTCGCAGCCACCTTTAACTCTTTTAGCTATTTCTTCTGGTATGTATTCACCATATATTTCAACTACACACTAACATGGCCACATCCAGATTTGGTTAAAATTTTAGATCCTATCTAGTGACTCTCCATATGGAAACTGAATATTGGCTGTCTTCAATCTCCCTCTCCTTTACCCCCAGTTTCTTCAAATACAGCTATACTATAATTTTGGTTAAATCAAAATTCAGTGCTTATACCCTATGACCACATGATTATCAGCCACAGGCCGTGAAGAGCATTTTATAATTATATTTTCTTTCTTATACAACTTTTTGTTTTTCCTGAAGCTACTAACTATCACCTTTTCTCCATTTATTTAGTTTTTTATGTCTTAATACTTATTACTAACTTATCACTAGCTTTCTTCCAAAAGTGACAGTCTGTCACATGAGCAAATTCATCTGGTCATACGTCAACAGCATTTTGTTTTTTCTGAGACAGCCTCCACCCCCACTTCCTGGAAGAGCTCTCTAAACTCCTGCTCCAGCCTGGACTGATGGGTCTCCAGCCAGCCCCATGGTACCATCCTGGGGCTTCGCTTGCCATCATCCTGGGGGTCCTCTGAGCATTGTCTCCTGGGATGGGTCACCTGCTTCCTTTATCTCATGCTGTCCTTTTTTTGGATAATTTCCTTATTTTGGAGGAATATACCCAAGGATAAACAGGAATTAAGGATTTCAAGACACTGCATTTCTGAAACTGTCTTGATGATAGTTTGGACATTTACAGGATTCTAGGGATAGAGAAGTAATTCTCTCTCAGAATTTGGAAGGCATTGCTGCATGGATTTTTAGCATCTAATGTTGCTTTTCTTGAGAAGTCTGTTACCATTCTGATTCCTGATCTCTCCTTGCCTCCCCCTGGGATTTTTAGGTCTTTTCTTTGTCTCTAGTGGTCTGAAGTTTTGCAATTACAGTAGTCCCCTTATCCACAGTTTCTGTTACCTATGGTCAACCAGAGCTCAAAAATATTAAGTGAAAAATTCCAGAAGTAAACAACTCACACGTTTTAAATTGCATGCCACTCTCAGTAGCATGATGAAATCCCGAGCTGTCCCACTCCATCCGGCCCAGGTCATGAGTCATGCTTTTGTCCAGCTCTATATGCTACCCGATCGTTAGTCACCTAGTAGCCATCTCCATTATCAATTTAACTATCACAATATCTCAGTGCTAGTGTTCAAGGAACACTTATTTTACTTAGTAATGGCCCCAACGCACAAGAGTCGTGATCCTGGTATATTGTTAGACTTGTTCTAGTTTATTACTGTTGTTGATCTCTTACTGTGTCTGATTTATAAATTAAACTTTATCATAGGTTTGTATGTATAGGAAAAAAATATTGTACATATAGGTTTTTATACTCTCTTGGTCCATTCTGTGTTGCCAGAAACTAATACCTGAGATTGGGTAATTTATAAATAAAATAGGCTTATTTGGTTCATGATGCTTTAGGCTATACAAGCTTGGCACCAGCATCTGCTTCTGATGAGGGCCTCAGGCTGCTTCCACTCATAATGGAAGGTGAAGGGGGATCAGGCATGTGCAGAGATCACACAGCGAGAGAGGAAGCGAGAGAGGAGGGGAGGTACCAGGCTCTTTCTCACAACCAGCTCTATTAGGAACTTACAGAGTAAGAACTCACTCACCCCCAAGGAAGGGAATTAATCTACACATGGGCAATCTGTCCCCATGGCCCAAACATCCCCCATAGGCCCCACCTCCAGCATTGGGGATCAAATTTTAACATGGTATTTCGAGGGGTCAAACCTCCAAACTACAGCAGGTACTATCCGAGGTTTCAGGTCACTACTGGGGGGTCATGGGACACATTTCCCAGGGATAAAGGGGGCTGCACACATGCATTGTTGTGGATGTTTTTCATGCACTATGCTTGGCGCTCTGTGGACCTTTTACATCTATACATTCACGTCTTTCAGAAACGGAGAAATTTCTTGAATTGAGTCCTTCTCACTTCCATATTCTCTGTTCCCTGTCTATGGAACTCCCTGGACTGATCCTTTAATTTTATTATGTTTCCTCTCCTGTTTTTCATCTCATTTATGTTATTACTCAGCTTTCTGGATGATTACTTTAATTAACATCATTTTCTAACCATTAAATGTAATTTTTCTTTCTGCTCTCAACTTTGAAGTTTCAAGGATCGTTTCGGTTCTCTGAGAGCTCCCTTATGCTAACCTCCTGTGATGTGTACATAATCTCTGAGGATTAATCAATCATAGGACTTCGTGGTTGTTGCTATGGTAGTGGTTTCTTTCTGTTGCCGAGATTGCTTGTTTCTTCCAACATTCCTTGGGTTTTTTTGTTTGTGTTTTATTTTTTGTTTGCTTTTTCTTTGTTTTTGTCTATGTCTTTGATATTAGAGATTTCTCTCAAATGCTGACCCTTAACTATTCCCTCATATTTCAGAGTGAGGCACTCAACCGTTGATGGGCTGCCGTTTGTGTGGGGGGTGGCATTCATCAACTATGGAATTCACCAGAGGGTAACCTACTAGGCAATTTCACCAAGGAACTCCCAACCCTCAACATCTTTTAAGTTCTTTGCCCTGAGCTGCCAGTCGTCTTCCCTAGAAAGGAATCCTTGAGGCTCCTGCTTGGAAGAGATCAACCTGGCTGCCAATGCTCATGGAGCTGGGCTGGGGGAGGAGGCCAGCGATCTCACCATTCAGCACAAAGACTCACTCAATCTCCAATGTAGCATGATACCCTGTCCTCAGCTATGCCGCTGCCCAAAACCAGCAGCTCCAGAGAAGAAATGTCTTCTGCTAGGAGAAGGGAGAGGATCTAGGGACACTGAACTGCTTCATATACAAACTTTCAGCAAATTCTTTTTAGCTCCACCTGTGTCCGTTTTCAGAGGACTCTGCCTAATTCAAGATTCTACATAGGTTGTGCCATTTTCTGGTCTGTTAAACTAACATTTTGCCCTCTCCTTCCACATTCCCAGATGTCATTGCTCTTGCTTAGTCTCCTATTCTCTTGTTATCATTGGTGTTCTGTCACTTTTTAAAATCCCTTCAGTGTCATTTTAGTGGGGTTTCAGGAAGGAGCAGAACTAACCAAGCACGTCAACCTGCCCTGTTTAACCAAAAGTCTAACTATGCCATCTTGCTGAGCTAGTTCATGTCTCTAGGCCTTTTCTTCCTCATCTAGAAAAGGCTTACAAAAATACATACCTGATAGAGCTGTTTTCAGAATAAAATGAAGTAATGCTTGTAAAGCACTATGTATGGTTTCTGGTACATAATATGTGCTCAATACATAATGGCTATTATTCTCAGTTACCAGATCCACTCTGGAATGCAGAGTGAAATTTTTTTTTTTTTTTGCATTACATGCAAAATGATAGACAATGCAGCAAAAAATATTCAGATTATAATGAGGTAGAACTTCCAAATCATACAAATTAGACAGTGGAAGTGATTCTTGGTCAAAGGTATCATCTTTCTACAGCCATAAAATTTTAAGACTCTAATGAACAGTCACAGTTTGGGTTAGTTTAAATATAGTCCTTCCTGGGACGAGATGAGATGATCTCTGAAATCACAAAGAAGCAATTCACCTCCAATGAGTAACTACCACAGGGAAATAGAGCAATGGTAATATGGCAGCCCATCATTCCCGGGTATTTGAATTGCTTTATTTTCCAGGCTGGTTGTTCACTGGAATATTAGAATTCTCTATGAGTGTTGTAACATAGGACAGGAAACAGGCAGATGGACTGTAGCAGAAAGTGGCATAGGGTAGTATTGCGAGTGTATATTTGCACTGGAATTGGAAAATAAATTTGAATTTAAATAAGAAATACCCAGTCCTTAGCCTGACCGAAAGCCTTCATGAACCAGGATTCTGAACTGCTCAGACTTAGAAAACACACAGTGATCCTGGGAGTTGAGTTGTGAAGGGGGTTCATGCATAGAATCTAGTATCTTTTTTTTTTTCCAGAATGAGCCGACACACAATAATACATGAACACAAAGAATGCTTGGGAGTTTATAAACTTTGGTGATGGAGAGAGGTAGGAACATGGTTTCTCTAAGGCGCGGTCATGCTTGACATTTTCAGAGGAAACTGGCATACACATTGATGCTAACATCAAGAGGAAACAGCTGTGTGTGATTTAGAGCTGATGAAAAACATTTGACAGGACTCTTTTGCAAAAGCTATCCTTTTTAAGGAGCTGTGGCTGTAGGGAATGTTCTCTCAGGCATAGAGAACTGATTACAGATAAGAAAGAACACTCATAAACAGCAACGGCCCCTGTGGAAGAACTGTAATCCCAGAGCCTTCTAACCCCTGGGCCTATGTCAATCTTTTTCTTCTTTTAAAAACTTTTAGCCGGATGTGGTGGCTCACGCCTGTAATCCTAGCACTTTGGGAGGCTGAGGCGGGCGGATCACCTGAGGTCACGAGTTCAAGACCAGCCTGACCAATGTGGTGAAGCCCCGTCTTAAAAAAAAAAAAAAAAAAAACTTTCAATTACTGCATGTTTACTCTTTAGGAAAACAAACTAGCACAAACAAACAAAAAAAATTTCTTGAAAACCTGCCACCAATCTTAGCTTTTTCACAAATGGTCTTTATATAAGAAGAAAGATGTAGAAAAAGCTGGCTTGGACACAATACTAAGTTCCTACAACAATGCCAAGCTCATGGCCTGCACACAGGGAGGGAGTCTTCTAAGTACAGATGTGAGAGAACCTCACAAGCCATTCTGCTCTGTGGCAGCATCTGACATCCTCATCATTTCTGATTCACGTATAAAATTATACTAGGGAAATGTTAGGACTCAGTGAGTCTCCTGGGGAGAGGGGGAACATCTTATTGGCCATTACACCTTTTAGCAGTGGTTACTTTGCCATAGTAAGGCCAACACTTCGGAAAGCAGAGCATAAGGCCCTGGAGAAAAAGGAAGTAACACAGTGCTTTGCAAATTGCAAGGACCCGCACGAAGAGAACGTTGTTGTTATCGGTCCACAGCAATGGGATTCTGGCTAAAAGTGCAGACAGAGACTCTGCATCAAAGACCTCAGACTCATAGGTCAGCAATGCCAACAAAACTCAGACATCAGCAGGAAAACTGTGGGTCACCAAACAGAGACAAGTATCTAAACAACATGTGCAGTCACGAGACACGCAGGCCTGGTATCCCTGCCAAGAGGGTCAGAGTTGTGCAGAAAACTTCCTCTGCACTAGGAAATTGTGCACTGTGGCTGTGACTGGCTGGCCTTACAGACTTCGCGGTAACTAAAATGAAAACATAAATGATCACAGCAGCATTCTTCATAACAGCTAAGATGTGGAAAAACACAAATATCCATCAATTGACAGATGAAGAAACAAAAGGTGGTCTACTTATACAATGGAATACTACTCAGCCTTAAAAAATAAAGAAGCACTGATCCATGCTACAATATAGATGAACCTTGAAAACATTGCACTAAGTGAAAAAAGTCAGACATAAAAGGCCACATATTGTGTGATTCCATTTATATCAAATGTCCATAATAGGCTAATTCATAGAGATAGAAAGTAGAGGCTGGATATAGTCGCTCACATCTGTAATGCCAGCACTTTCGGAGGCTAAGGTGGGAGGATCATGAAGTAAAACGAGCAGGGCGTGGTGGTGCATGCCTGTAATCCCAGCTACTCAGGAGGCTGAGGCAGGAGAATTGCTTAAACCAGGGAGTCGGAGGTTACAGTGAGCCAAGATTGCACCAGATTAGTGGTTGCCAGGAGCCAGGGAATTGGGGTCGAGGGGAATGAGAAGCGACAGTGGGTATGGGGTTTCTCTTCTGGGGTAATGAAGATGTTCTGAATTAAACAGTGGTAATGGTTGTACAACTCAGTGAATGTAGTAAAAGCCAATGTATTCTACACTTTAAAAGAGTGAATAATATGATATGTAAATTATATCTTAATAAAGCTTTTTCATTGTTGTTGAGATGGAGTCTTGCTGTCACCCAGCCTGGAGTGCAGTGGCGCAAACTCAGCTCATTGAAACCTCTGCCTTCTCGGTTCAAGCAATTCTCCTGCCTCAGCGTCCTCAGTAGCTGGGATTACAGGCACACGGCACCATGCCCGGCTAATTTTCATATTTCTAGAAGAGATAGGGTTTCTCCATGTTGGTCAGGCTGGTCTCGAACTCCTGATCTCAAGTGATCCGCCCACCTAGACCTCCCAAAGTGCTGGGATTATAGGCATGAGCCACCATGCCTGGCCAGAAGCTATTACTAAAAGAAAATACATGAAAACACACAGACTGTTTATTCTTTCCTACCTACTGCCCGGAGATCTCTCAGCCTTTCCCAGTATACTAAAAGTTCATGAGTAAATAGCCTGCAAGAAAGGGTGGAACAACCTGGGGACTATTATACTATACAGTAGCCAATTCCATTTTTCTTTAACAACTAGCGATGAACACGCCTAGGCATTTTCATTATTAGTGAAAACTCTGCTTAAAACACAGAACAGAATCAGAGGTACTGGACCAGCCCCTGAAGTTACGCCTCTGGCTTTGGTTGTCTGAGGAAGCAAGAAGGTCAACTCCACAAGCCTCACCCTGGCAGGTGTGCAGAGCAGGAGGGGGCCTTCCTGAGGGAACAAGGAAGTGGGGCGGGAGTTATCATTGCTGATGGAAGAGACAAAACCATATCTAGCCAGGTGCTGCTGTTGCACCATGGAGTTCCCCCTCCGTGATGGGAGCAAACAGAAGAGAGAAAACCCTGTCTCATGCCAGGATCCTTTCAAAAAGGTCTCTTTCCCAGCGAAGCGTACTTTCTGCAACAGTTTCTCCCTTATATACAAAACTTCTAGCAAAACACCCCAGCATAGAGTGGGAGCTCAATGAATAATCTGTTTCATGAATTAATAGCAGCATCTCTTATGGCGGCAAACAAAAAGAAACAACTAAAACGTTCCACAATGACCTATTGGTTCATGCATATTTGCCCATAACTAGGCAAGTTATTTAATATTTCTATGCATGACTTTTTTTTTTGTTTGCTAAAATAGAGTAATAGTACCTATCTCACAGGCTTACTGTGATGATTAAATGAGCTTAGGTATATAAAACAAATAGAATATTGCTTAGCATATAAAAATTACAAAATAATTGTTAACTATTAGTATTATTATTCCAGGAAATACAATGCCATTGTTAAAACTGAGTTGAAAAAATACATTTTTTAGAGAAAATATCTTTTTATACCTAAAAAAATTCACAATAATTTGAAAAATAGGCTATGTAATAGTATAAAAGATTTCACATTTTGTGAAACAAACATTCATGTAAAGAAAAAAGCCTACACAAACAAGCATAAAAATATTTATAGTAGTTAGAGCTAAACAGTGAAATGAAGGGGGACTTTACTATTAATTGCTTATCTATTTTTTTCAACAGTGAGTATGAATTATATAAGTATAAAAATTAATTAAAAATCCAACTGAATCAAAAAAGCATTCATATTATTTGACACAATAATTACAATTTGAGGATACTATTCTTAAAAAAAAAAAGTCCCAAATACCGAAGATAATTTTGCCTGTAAGAATTAGGTAAAGTATGACTTTTCTATACATTATAGAATAACACACAATGAGTTTAAAAGATTTATGTTCAAAACAGATATTAAAAAGCATTAAAGTCATGCTCAAAAATATTAGAAAATGCTATCTATATTAACTGGGTCACAAATAGCTAGTATCTGATCTCAAGCATGTAACAAAAGTAAGCGTTGGCAGAAAGTATAGTTGACTCTCTGCCCTTTGCTAATTGAAGTTAACCAGATTTGTCACCTTTTGACCAGAACAAGGTGAATTTGTTCTCAACAGTCTACAAATTAACCAGAAACCCCTTCAACTCTTCCAGGTGGATGGTAGTCCTATGACATAAAACTAAAATCATTAGATCTATCCAGTCTAGGAAGAGAAAACTCAAGAGGAAATATGCTGTCCGTGTATGAGATCATAAAAGTTTAGGTAAATATAGCCCTGTTCATTTATCAAAATGTGAGACAAACAAAAGTTATTTTAATTCTATCAGTATTTGTCAGGCACCCGCTACAAACGAACATGAATAATGAGACACAGACTTTGTCCTGGAGAAGCTCACCACCTAATGATGTAGGAAAAATAACTGTAATCAACTAACCCCAATCCGGAAGCGCTGCAAGAGAGCAAAAGACCACAGAAGCCCAGGGAAGGGAGCAGTTTGGATTTGAAGCATCACCTGGGAGGTAACCTTTATGCTAAACCTTTACACTAAAGCACGAATATCGTTTTGGTAACTGACAGACTCAATGGTCAAATCCCAAGCAAGGATGCCATGCTCACTGCAACACTGATAGGCAGTGGGTGTAGCTGATCATTCTCAAGGCTGTGTCCCTGTGCACTTTCATAAGGGGTCAGCAGCTCAAGTTGATAACTTCTTGAGCAGTTGAGGGAATGACATAGAAGAAGGAAAAGATCTCAGCAGCCCGAACCCAAGAAGAGATCTTTAAGGGAGACGCAATGTTTTAAAGCCTGCTATAGAAGTACAAGAGGCGGACAACACTTTAAGCACAGCCCACTTAAAATGTTTTGATTGCCTATATGTGCAACAAGACTGAACCAAATGAGTGTTGACAAACCCGGTAACACAATCTAGTCTCGCCTTGCATTTATAAATGCAATTATCACGTTCTGTTTAATTTGAAATGCCTGCTGTCTGACAGGGGCTGTGCTGAGTACAGGAGATCCGGAGGGAGAAGGTCATGGTTCTGTCCCCCTCAAGGGGCTCCCTCCCTAGTGTGAAGAGACACACGCACCACAATTTCAAAGTCTCGAGGGAGGCATGGGCCTGTATGGGGACAGCCAGAAGGTCCCGCTCCCCACCGGCACCTTTCCCTTTCAGAGCAAAGCAGGGAGTGACCAGGACAGACTAGAGGGAGGGGGGAGGGGTTAAGAGTTAACTCAGAACCAATGTTAAAAATGGACTTAGAGAAGAAAAGGATGTTAGCCTGGAGAAGAAAGAACTTAGAAGGGGCCTAAGAGCCTTTTTGAATATAGAGCCACCCACAATGAGCAAAGTGGGGAGACTGGGTCCCTGCCACACATCCCCAGCAGGCAGAGCAGAGACAATCACGTGTAATATCACAACCAATTGTGAAATTCTGCAGAAATCTACAAAAGAGAGTAAAGGAACAAACCACAAACAGGGCCAACAAAGGGTGGGATGAATTCAGGAAGATAGAAGAGCTGGGGCTGAACTTCCACCGCCGGGTGATAAGGGAAGCAGGGATGTCAGGACAGACTTTCGTGCCTTCCCACAAAAGGCCCTTGGAACTACGGACAAGACATCTCCCCAGGTGATGAAGCGGGCATGGCAGGACGCCATCTCGCTCAGGGCAGCATATGGCTAATGTCAGCGCCAATTCTGTCCAGAGCTGGTCTCTGCTGAGACACAGTGGGAAGTGTGCTGTGAGATCTGGGGTAGAGGATGTCAAGAGGACCCCACTTCGCCACAGCTAACCCCTGAGTTCTGGACCCATCTGCCTTTTCAAGCACGAATCCATCCTATCATGGTTCAGGGCTTCTGACTCTGCTCCTTCCTCTCCCCCTGCACCACCCCCGCCCCCGCCGCAACACTCACACACATAGAAAGTTTTAGTCCAAAATCTAACAGTACATAGTTGGTTACTAGAAAATAACTCTCAGAACTTAAAACGAAAATCAACAAACAAATCCCCCCCCCCCCCACAAAAAAAAATCCTACAACATAGCCTTCCCAACCTCCTAAAAACCCAAACTCAAAACGTGTTTCTTTTCTCTTTCCTTCTTGAAGGAAGTAGGCCTGCATGGGCCTCAACTCCTAGAGCTTGTACAGAGCTGTGAACCTGCTCTCATCAATGATTGGACAATTCCTCTTGGTTCATGTAAACACTTGCTCATAATTTCCCAGTTTGACTCAAACTAACAGCTGGTGATAAAGTTTCTTGCCAGCTTTACAGTCATGACATTAATCAAACAGAAACCCTTTTGCAGGTGACCTTGCAAGTTATTAAAACTTTTTTTTTTTTTTTTTTGAGACTGAGTCTCACTCTGTTGCCCAGGCTGGAGTGCAGTGGCAGGATCTCAGCTCACTGCAATCTCTGTCTCCCAAGTTCAAGCGATTCCCCTGCTTCAGCCTCCTCAATCGCTGGGACTATAGGTATGTGCCACCACGCCCGGCTAATTTTTGTATTTTTAGTAGAGAAGGGGTTTCACCATGTTAGCCAGGATGATCTGGATCTCTTGACCTCGTGATTCCCCCTGCCTCAGCCTCCCAAAGTGCTGGGATTACAGGCGTGAGCCACCAAGCCTGACCAAAACTATTCTCTTTGTAAAGGAGAGACTTGTTGGGTGGCCTGGCAGAGGGTGTCTGAACTAGGGCTGGGGGTGAGGACATCCTGGAAAAGGAACAAGATTCAAGTCACCAATCATCCTCTCATACAACTCATCCGTGAATTTTGAAGAGCATATTGTGGATGGTTTTTATTGTCACTGGGCAGCAAAAATGACCTACATTGAATACACAGAAGTAGCCCTCCATGGCATCTGCCTGGGCTCTCCAGGTATGACCACTGTGTGGTGCCTTTGGTGCTCTCTGCTGCCACCCAATGGATATACTGAGAAAGGTCAGGTAAGATGTTTAAACTCAGACGTTCTCAGTGTGGTCCACAGACCAGCAGCATCGGCATCAAATTCTTGGCTGTCCTAGAAACTCTGGGAGTGGGGGCAGCAGTCTATGTTTTCACAAGCCTTCCAGGTTATTCTGATGCACACTCAAGTTTGAGAAGCACTGGTGTAGACTAGGTAGTCATTTGTACCCAGGGATGTGTGACATGGCTCTTCAGAGATTTCTCAACTAGGACAAGTTGATTGTCCTTATTGATAATCAAAGATCACACCTTTTATAGGAACTAAATTTCACTGGCTATTTTTAAAAATTACTCACCTTCTCAGAAATGACAAGGCGGCATAAAACCCAACTCGTCTGCTTTTTATCCAGAATCTCCTGCTTATAAGCAGCTACGGCTTCTCTGTTACTGTGAGTGGTAGTCAAGGTCCTCCAAATATATGGCCCCAAACGTGTTTTCCAGTCTCACCTCCAATCATTCTCCACTTCATTTATTTAAGATTTTAATTCAACTGGCTGATCCCCTGAGCTCAGCTTTCATCCCCGTGTTCCCTGTTTTTTCCACCAATGATGCACCCTTCTAGGAGATTAACATTGCATAATAAACAGTTCTAAATATTGCACCCATTTTAAAGCCCTTTCGAATGGCATTTTTTTCCATGAATCCTTTCCTGATTGCCCCAGCCAATGACAGCCCTCCTCATCATGAACCCCCATCACACTTTGTCTGCATCTCCTTCCTAGTGCTTTAAAGTCCATCCCTTTTTTGGTTTTGTTTGTTTTTTAGTTCTCAGTGGTCATTTCTGATCCCATTGAGTCCAGGACTAAGCCTTACTCACCTCAGCATAAGACAGCGCAGACCAGGTGCATAGCGACTGCCCTTTGAAAGATATGCATGAATGACATCGGTCTCTCACAAAATAGCAGCTCACCGCCAATGTTGGAATTCAATTCATTGCAATGCAAATATTGCAACAGGGAAACTCACATAAGGGTAACATAGGAGCACCAGATCACCTGGGCAACACTGGAAGGCAAACCTTCGTTTTGTCCAAAGTCCTCTTTGGGACTTCGCCACTGGTGGGTGAGGCCCTGGATCACAGGAGCCACTGATCTACTCCCGTGCCACATTTGGGCCAGAAGCGGCCAACAGCTCCCTCTGCTGTCCACTACAGCTATTACATCAGGACTGTGAAGAATTCCATCACCCATCAGTCTCTTGGGTCTCTTTAAAGAAACCACTTCAGAACCCATAAAACTGCACTTTTGCAGCCACTACTAACACCTGGTTAGAAATGCTGCCCCTCCCACACACAGAGCCTGAGCCTTTGGTCCAAATCTCCTGTTACCATTTCAGGAAGCTGAGATCTTCCCGGCAATATCTCCTTCCCAGGCCACTTCCCCCACGGGCTCCCATCCTCTCTACCTGCCCCAGTTAAGTGTTCACGTGTTTAGAGTTTTGACCACTGTGGACCTATTAGGAAAGAGAGATGCACCGGGCCTGACAACGCAGCTGTGGCTACTCATTGGCGCTGTTGGCCGCTTCTGGCCAAATGAGGCACAGGAGTAGATTGGTACCCTTTAAAGAGCACCTGAAAGGCAGCGGGAAGTCAGAGGGCAAGGAATCCAGGAGTCCCCGAAAAAAATGTACGAGAAGCAGAAGAAACAAAGTAAACTAGAAACAGTGGTTGCCTCTAGGCAAAGCCAGAAGAAATGAGGGCCAAGAATGGAAGACTCACTTCTCATTGTTTTATAGATACTCCACTTACCTGCATTTCTGTTATGTGCAACTCAAAAACCACACTAGAAATAGGGAAGAAATTAAAAGGACTCATAAAAGGACTATTTATAAGAAACTTCACTAACAATATAAAAAGATCGCCCTGATGAAAGAAAAATTAGTCTGTTATTCAGGAAGAGAGGTTAATAATCAAAGCTGAGGGGGGAGAGAGAAAGGGAGAAAATGCCACGTTTGTAATTGCTCATGTCTGTGCAAACTAGTAAAAGCAATTTGGGAACTGTATTAGTCTGTTCTCACACTGCTATAAAAAACTACCTGAGACTGGGTAATTTATGAAGAAAGAGGTTTAATTGACTCACAGCTCTGCAGGCTATACTCGAAGCATGACTGGGAAGCCTCAGAAAACACAATCACGGTGGAAAGCAAAGGTGAAGCAAGCACATCCTCACACTGCGACAGGAGAGAGGAAGAGCGAGGAGAGAAGTGCCACAGACTTTTAAACCCTCAGATCTCGTGAGAATGAACTCACTATCACGAGAACAGCATGGAGGAAATCTGCCCTCATGGTCCCTCCCCCAACATTGGGAATTACAATTCACCATAAAATTTGGGTCACAGAGCCAAACTATATTAGGAACCTTTATAGAGACTTAAAGATTTTTTCTTTCCTCTTCTCCTTCTGGTCATCTAGCCAAAGCAAATGATTTGAAAGATGGAAAAATCTCCAGATATAACAGTATTTGACATAGGAAGGCAGAATCCCAAATCCTAAACATCTGTTTAGGAATAGTATTATAATTAACAGATAGGATTCACTCAGTGGGATGCAGTTTTTAAGTGTATTTTTAAAAAGTGACAAAGATTATCTGATATCTGTAATGTTAAGTGACAACAAAAACATATACAAATCATATAAACACTATGGTTGTACCTATGTTTTTAAAACTGTGTAGGAAAAAGGACTGGAAAGAAATGAACCAAAATGGTTGCATTAGTCTGGTGGGGTTATTTTCCAACTTTTTTGGTAGTACTTTATTCGATATAGAAAAATAAATATGTAAAGGAAGTAATGAATCTTTTCAATCTCCCCCACCTGCCAAGCAGGAGCACGTGGTAGGCCTCTAGCAACCTGAGGTATTAAGCTACTTCAGGACTGTTCATCTAGGAAACGCGTACCTAAGAACACTCACCACCATGCACGCCTCTAGTTCCAAAGTGTTTGAAGAGCTACTCCCAGGATGTATGGATTCCAGCTACTGTGTTGAACTTAAAAGTTTGGTAAATGTAGTTCACGCTCCAATCATAAAGGGTCCAAATGAGACATAGCAAAATGAACAAGACAACTACCCCAGCTAGCCCAGGGATGGGTGAGCACCCCTCTCACCCAGCCAACCATCTAAGGAGGCTTGTGAACACCATGACCCATAGCGGCAGCAGCCAGGGGAAGAGCGATGGTCAATTCCACGCCAGAGTTGAGCGTTTCAAAGGATGACTGAGTGTATTGACTGAGGATCCTCAGAGGACAGAACCAATAAGGTGTGTGTATGTGTGGAGAGAGAGAGGTTTATTATAGGAACTGGCTCATGCAGTCAGAGGCAGAGAAGTCTCAAGATTTTCCATCTGCAGGCAGTAATTCAGTCCAAGCTCAAAGGCCTGAGATTGGCAGTGTGGGGGAGGGTAGCAGTGATTGTGTAAGTCCCATTCAGAGTCTGAAGGCTGGAGAGCCAGGAGCGCTGATGTCTTGTAGTGGGAGAAGATGGACGTCTCAGCTTAAGTCGAGAGTGAATTCACTATTCCCCCACCTTCTGTTCAGTTAGGGCCCTCAGCAGATCGGACGGAGCCCACTCACACTGGGGAGGGCCATCTGCTTTACTCGGTCTGCCGATTCAGAGGGTAGTCTCTTCTGGAAACACCCTCACAGACACCCAGAAATCATGTTTTACCAGCTATCTGGGTATCCCTTAGCCCCGTCAAACTGACACCTAAAATTTACCATCACGCAGAGGATGTCGTCACTCTTTCATAGGGGAGAGAGCTGGTGAGATCTTCGGTCTTTGTGAGCCTGAAGCTAGACACGTGGCCACCCAAGCAAAGCTGAAAATGCCACTCCCAAAACACCAAAACAGGCCAAGAATTTGGTGTTATTTCCAATCAATCTCCTTTTTTTTTTTTTTTTTTTTGAAGCGGAGTCTGGCTTTGTGGCCAAGCTAGAGGGCAGTGGCGCGATCTTGGCTCACTACAACTTATGCCTCCCGGGTTCAAGTGATTCTCCTGCCTCAGCCTTCCAAGCAGCTGGGACTACAGGCACCCGCCACCACGCTCAGCTAACTTTTGTATTTTTAGTAGAGACGGGGTTTCACCATGTTGGCCAGAATGGTCTCAATCTCTTGACCTCGTGATCCTCCCACCTCGGCCTCCCAAAGTGCTGGATTACAGGCGTGAGCCACCGCGCCTGGCCCAGTCAATATTCTTTAGTATTTATTCTCCACACTAGAAGGACAAGGGGAAACAGGGCTCTAGGGTGAAAATGGAGAAAGAAGTTCTCTAGGGCAGTTTTCAGTGTTTCTTTTTACTGTATAGGGCTGGTCAGCTCTGGTCCCAAACTTGGACGTCCCAGCTCAGCCAAACCTCACCCTGACACTACCTGGGTCCACTTTCCTTACAGTACAGTTCAGTCACTGTGCCATTAGTCAAGTCAGCCCTTGGGGTCTTACCGCTCCCTGGTGTGGCTATTAACATACTGACTTCCTTATTTTTTTAAACAACGCACCCCTAATTACACTTGTGATATTTTAGAGCCTTGGTAGAATTTGAGCACCCTACAATATAGCTCCCAGCCTGGCCTGCCCTGGCTCTGCCCCACAGTGTCCCCCTGCCGGCCTTCCTGGTGCCCAAAGACCCCGCTATCTGGATTCTACTACAGTGACCTCCAATTTCTAACTGCAGGGGCGATCTTTTGTTTTCAAAACTGCAGGGCATTTGTTCTTCACTGTCTTGGTTGTTATTCCATGTCTTCAAACAGCTGTTTTGAAAAAAAAAAAAAAACTGTCCACCTTTTCTAGTTGTTCTCAGTGGAAGAGTTCATTCTGATACCAGCTACCATGTCATGCCTGAAGCAGAGCTCAACCCCTTTTGAAGTGGATGGCATATGAAGCAATCATTGTTCTGTTTGTTTGTTTATTTTGAGATGGAGTCTTGCTCTGTTGCCAGGATGGAGTGTAGCGGCACGATCTCGGCTCGCTGCAACCTCTGCCTGCCGGGTTCAAGCAATTCTCCTGCCTCAGCCTCCGAAGGAGCTGGGACTACAGGTGCATGCCACCTTGCCCAACTAATAGTACTTTTAGTAGAGAAAGGGTTTCATCATGTTGGCCAGGATGGTCTCGATCTCTTGACCTCATGATCTGCCCACCTTGGCCTCCCAAAGTGCTGGGATTACAGGTGTGAGCCACGGTGCCCTGAGAGCAATCAGTATTTTAAAAACTCAACAGTTGTGGCTCATTCCTATAATCCCAGCACTTTGGGAGGCCAAAGTGGGCCCATCACCTGAGGTCAGGAGTTCAAGACCAGCGTGACCAAGACAGAGAAACTTCATCTCTACTAAAAATACAAAATTAGTCGGGTGTGGTGGTTCGTGCCTGTAATCCCAACTACTCCGGAGGCTGAGGCAGGAGAATCACTTGAACCTGGGAGGTAGAGGTTGCAATAACCCAAGATCGCGCCATTGCATTCCGGTGAAATGCTGTTTCAAAAAACAAAAATAAAACTCAACATTCAACACTTAATTTACCAAAAAGAAATTACCATAAGAAAATAAAAACAGCCTTTTGCTGCCTGACTGCCACCATCATGGGTCGCATGCCTGCACCCAGGAAGGGCCTGTCCCAGTGGGCTTTGCCCTATCACCGCAGCATCCCCCACCTGGCTGAAGTTGACATCTGATGACATAAAGGAACAGATTTACAAACTGACCAAGAATGGCCTGACTCCTTCAGGTGTGATCCTGAGGGAATCACATGGTGTTGCACAGGTACATTTTGTGACGGGCAATAAAACCTTCGGAACTCTTAAGTCTAACGGACTTGATCGTGATCTCCCTGAAGGTCTCTACCATTTAATTAAGCAGTTGCTGTTTGAAAGCATCTTGAAAGGGGCAGAAAGAATACGGATGCTAAATTCCATCTGATCCTGATAGGGAGTCGGATTCACCATTCGGCTTGATATGATAAGACTAAGCGAGTCCCCCGCCCCGGTTGGAAATACAAATCATCCACAGCCTCTGCCCCGGTCACATACATTTGTCTGTGTAACCAAGCAACAAAGTGATTGTTCAACTACCAAAAAAAAAAACTAATCTACATAAACATAGGCCTCAAAAAAACATAATTTTGAATGTCAAAGTGACAGAGTACTATGTACAAGATGCTCAGATGTATATAAAATTTTAAAACACACAAAACAATACTACATGGTGTTCACAGATGCATATATGTAAAAATATTTAAATTGAATAGAATACCTAGCACATTTGAGAATGGTGATTGCCTTTGGCAGAGAGTAAAGGACAAACGGAGAACTTCATCTGTAATGTTTATTTAAAAATGTAAAGCAAACAGACATGAACAGCTGTTAACCACTGTTGATTCTTGGTGGTGGAAACATAAACAAGCAAACCAGATCCCTCCACTGGAAATGCCCAGAGATCAGATGTCATGCCTTGTTATCTTGCCTATTTCTTCCTTTCTTTTATCTGCTCCTCCCTAAATGTCCATGTTGCTGTTGTTGGTAGCACAGTCACTGTGACTAAGTCCACAGGTGGCTTAACATCTGGCCAGCAGGCTCTGGATACAGGCTGGCACTTCTTAGAAAGCACACACTCTGCATGATGACCAGCGCAGGGAGCAGATGGAGCACTATGCTTCCAGTCTGCACCCCTCTGACTCTCACAGAGAATAACCAACTCTGGTTACCTTGGGTGCACCTAACCTTTCCTCATGGCCTGGAAAGGCCACGCGACTTTAGTAAGCCCCAAACCATCTTGCAGCTTGATTTTAGAATCCAGCAGCCATGAAAGTACAAACAAAAGAAAACATTTTGCCACAAAGGGGAGGAGGTAGTGGAGTGAGTTATTCATTCTCTGTTCCAGAAAATGAACTTGGTCTAGAAAGCCATCACGTGTAAGTCAGGAAGAAGCACTGCTCAGGAAGGCCAGAGCTTTGGATTCTACCCGGGCTGGAGGAGGAGGCCACAGGCAGGTTGAAAGAACATCAGTTCTGTTTTCTTTTCCTTTTTTTTTTTTTGAGACAGAGTCTCACTCCGTCACCAGGTGCCAGGCTGGAGTGCAGTGGCGCGACCTCGGCTCACTGCAACCTCCGCCGCCCGGGTTCAAGCAATTCTCCTGCCTCAGCCTCCCGAGTAGCTGGGTCTACAGGTGTACACCACCACGCCCAGCTAATTTTTTTGTATTTTTAGTAGAGACGGGGTTTCACCATGTTAACCAGGATGGTCTCGATCTCTTGACCTCGTGATCCACCCGCCTCGGCCTCCCAAAGTGCTGGTATTACTGGCATGAGCCACGGCGCCCAGCCCTGTTTTCGACTTCTTCATTATCTAAATGCCAGGAGCAGCTTCCCCAGGAAGAACAGACAGGGACATGGGGGAGCCAGGAGCCCCAGGGGGAGCTTGGGCATCAGTTTTAAAATCCCTTGCCTCCCTCTGCAGGGAGTCCTATGCCTGTCTCCAAAGAG
The DNA here is from genome assembly GCA_036589455.1 of Ateles fusciceps. Classification (NCBI taxonomy): domain Eukaryota; kingdom Metazoa; phylum Chordata; class Mammalia; order Primates; family Atelidae; genus Ateles; species Ateles fusciceps. The sequence goes on along the minus strand of JAZHEH010003061.1, from coordinate 7,716,809 downwards.
CCCCAGTATTCAAGCCCAACGATAGGCAGGGACAGATGAAAGGAGAGGCAGCCCCAGCCACAGAGAGCAGCGAGCAAATCAAGGAGCTGGACTGGCAGGCTTCCCGGCCCTTTCAAAGGCAGCAGGGCCTTTAACTGGAGGCAGCTGGCTTATCTTAATCTCCAAACCCTTTCCTGGAAAACAAGGCCGTCCTAGAAGGGCCGGAGGCCCAGAGGTAGCTGGAGCCAGTGAGTCAGGCTGGCAACACGCAGCAGGTGGCAGGGGGTTTTGCAGAAAGGAGAGGCAGGCCATCTGCCTTCCCTTAGAGCGGGCCTCAGGCTGCAAGCACAGACTTGCAATCCAGCGTCCAGCCTTTGTGCCCAGTGTCCTCAGATAGGGATGCCAGCAGTGACTATTTCAAGGGGGCAGCAGGGTGAGAATGGCCATGGTAAGAAACAGGCCATTCCAGGTGGTTAGAGTGGCAGACCTGAGACTGTAGCCACTTTAGCTACTAGTTTGGTGACCCTGGGCAAGTTACTGACCTTTACACACATTTCCTAACCTGTCAAAGTGAATAACGCCACCTACTTCATAGGGTGCAGATTAAATCAGATAACGTGAAAAGATTCCTGGCCCATAAGGTTTGTCCAATTACGGCTTCTGCCCAATTAAGGGATCTTAGGCATTAGTAAAGAACCATTCCCAGTGCCCCAAAATACTACTAGGTTCGTTCTCATAATAAAGTTGTAAAGTCCCTGGGTGGGGTCCAAAGAGATGTCTGTACATGTGGCGGGGGACACTACCCATCACCTGCACACACAACCCTTCCCCCGCTCCAGCCCACCACACCCTGCGTCAAAAGGCTGGGTCCTAGTTCCACAGCTGTAGCCCCACTGCTCGTGGGAATGGCCAGGGGCCGAGGCGTCCCCCTCCTTCAAGATGAGCTCTGCACACGCCCATAAGTCTCAAAGCTTGCTGTGACCCACAGGTTTCTCCCCATCTGGACACAGGTTAGCCTCCTGTCCACTCACAAGGAGCCAGAGCCCATTCCCACCGGGACCACTCCCCCGGCTTGGCAGAGACTATGCTGCCACCTCCAGGGAGGCAGTTCACCGCTGCTGAGCCCAGGGGTTTCCAGCATCCAGCCCAACACCCACTACTCAACTGAGGGGTCCGATTAAGACTGCAGTCGATAGTGGTCTGTTGGGGACAGTCTGCTGATTTCAGGTTGCAAGTGCAGTTCTGCATGTGACACTAACATGTAATGTGCACTGCACAATGATTATTATTGCAGTACAGTTACAGGTAATGTGCACTGCACAATGATTATTATTGCGGTACAGCTACAGAAAGAGTTTCATCACAAAGCAGTCCGGGGGTTGGGAAGATAAATGTTCCCGAAAACCACCCAAACTCAAGGACTTGCTGATGTTGCTCAAGACCACTTTCCATCCAGTGAGACAGTGTGCAGGCCCGATGACCATGCAGAGCTACCCGCACAGCTCAGGCTCGGAGAAATCAGGGTGGCCTGGCAGCAAGGGAACACCGAGGATAAAATGAGAGATCCGAAGATCACAGCAGTCGATGGCACCAAAGCAGCCAGGCTAGAGGAACAGCTAGGAATCCCTGGACAGCCACATCCATGAGGCCTGTGGTTTCCAAGACTCACTTCTTCTCCACCTGCCTCTGAGTGCTGTGCTCAGGATGGAAGCAGGCAGCCCACCGTCGAGGTACGTGGAAACCCACCATTGAAGGGGAGACCTGGATGACAGGGAGGCCGTAGGAGCCCCTAATACAGGGACCAAATTAAAGACCTATGTCCTGCAGCACGTGTGAGGCTGGGCAAGAGGCGGCAGAGTGTGAACTTCAGAGCCAGACCCAGAATCCAATACCAGGTCCTCCACATCCTACCACGTGCCCTCAGCAAGGTTAGTAGCCTCTGCCAGGGTGTCCTCACTTGTCACAACAGGACCCACTCGGGGGTGGTCATGAAGATCAAGAGAGCCAACAGGCATAAAGGACTCAGGCAAAGCCTGATACATGGCAAGGGACTGCTGAACACGTTAGCTGTGGAATCACACATGGTCTCAGGGAAAACAGTGGGTACGGACCGCAGATAGCTAGCAAAGTACAAGGAAAAACAGACACATTTGACATCGCATAAATATGTAATGGACTTAATATTCACACGTCATTTCCATTTACTTTAATAACCATTTTGTAGCCCTACTGTCAGCACTCAAAGGTCCTAGACCACAGCCTAAACCTTGCTCTCCGGTGGTCCCTGGCCCGTGGCGGCAGGTGCCAATCGTGGGCAGGTAACTCACTCCATGTGCGGCTGATGGGAAAACGCCCAACTTCCCTGAGACTCAGCTTCCTCACCTCCCAAAAAACCAGTTTCTGCCCTTCTCCAAAAATTGTTTAATTTCATTTACCCAGCAAAACTCTGGAATCACACTTCCCATCCCCTAGGAGTTGCTGACAACTGTTGTGAGACCAGATGAGATCCCGCACGGTGGGAAGCTGGCAGCCTTCCCCCACACCATAGCTGTTACTGTTGAACGTCTTTCTGACTTGCATTTCTCCGGCTTTAATACCCAGTTGGGACACACACTCCAATCTTTCTTCGTTGATGGAGATGGGCTGGGCCTCAGTCATGCACGTGCAGTCAGTGACAGTCTTTAGACCTAGGTATTCAGTAGGTCTGAGCGCAGGACCAAGCCATGTGGATCCCTCTGCAGAGCCTAGAATGCTTGGACCCTGCTGTCAAGTCATTTCTCCCGAATCATTTCAAGATTTAGAACAGAAACATTTCTGGCTAATGACAGTCTTTCACAAAGACAGCTCCCTATAATTATCCACAAGCTCAGAGGAGGAATGCTGAAAACGTGAAGGAAATGAACTGCCGGCCTGCGGGGGACCTTTTTCCTTTGGCTCTGGGCCTCCTGAGTCACATTCTTCCAGAGGGCTTGAGGGAAAGGTATCCGTTCAGAATCTCATTCCCACCAAGAGGACCTCGGCAGAGCGGCCAAATCAAGAGGCCTAAATACAAAAGCAACTAATGCTAAAAAGAGTCACTTTTACTTCAAATTAGAAAATTATGGACCCAATATACCTGACTTTAAAAAAGAAAACAACAATCGATACAAAGTCTTTGCACTTATGAAAATTAGAAAATCTCATTTACATTGGGTTACTCCTTCCAGTTAGAATAAGGAGAGTCAGTGCTGCCGGACTGCTGGAGGGACAGGATGTCTACATGGACCGGGAGGCAGAGGAGGCTGTGGACAGAGCTCTGGGCAGGACACAGCAGTGAACCGTGGCGGCTCAATGAAGCGCTCTCTGGTGGGCAGGCAGTGTCACAGGAACCCACCAGGGCAGGGACCCAGAGAGGAACAGCAAGAGGAAGCCGTGACCACCCTTAGAACCGGAGGCTCAAGGAAAGAAGGTCACCCAAGTCCTAGGAGAGCCCACCCAAGAAAGCCACACAGAGCAGAGAGTGATGGAGACATGTCCAGAATTCCACCTGCTCCCACTGGCTGAACCCAACCAGAGTGGCCATCAGGGCCTATACAGGTCATCCTCCAGAGGACAGGGCAAAGGACAGACAGATCTGAGGACAATGATCATTGTAGGTCCCCTTCCACATGGAAGCTGCTTTTGTTTCCTGTAAAATAGACTGTGGTGCCTGCTACAGGCCTGGTGTGAGACCAACAGACTATGTGCCAGCTACGATGACAGAAGAACTCAAATTTAGAAAAAGGGGTAAACAGGGGGCTCCTGCTTATTGTTAACATTGAACATGCTTCCTCTTTGCCATTTTCTGGAACAGGTAGTTTGAATTTTTCAGAACATCACAAGCATCCAGGGCCACCAATTCCCTCAGCATTTATCACTGACCAGTCCCCACCCTTCTATTTCAGAAACCGGCCCCAGGGCTGGAAGACCTCCAAGTTCCACTTCCCCCAGTAGCCCCAGCCGCTCACCTTGGCAGTTTCTCAGAGGACACACAACCAAGCTCTGAAGAAAACAAAGACGTCACAATCACAGGAGAGTCAAAATTTCCACTGGGTGACAGCGTTTATTGAAAGGAAATCTTACTTTACCCAGGAATTCACTGAGACAGAGGTAGCTGCAAGAAGAATGTCTCTTTCCCATGACAACCCAAAGCAACCAAACCATACCCCAAAGCAGAAACCCAGTGGAATAAGCCAATGGCACTGCAGAACGACCCTCCGAAGCAGGAAAAAAACATGAAAGATACAGGATGATTGTCTCTTCAGTATTGCATTTGGCCATGTAAGTGTTTTTACATAAAATATATGTTTTCTTTTAAGCTACCTAAAGAAAATACTCTTGATTGGGGTTAGTTCTTAAAGGAAAAAAAAAAAAAAAAAAAAAAAAAAAAAAAAATATGTATACATAATAAAATTAAAGAATGATAGCATGTTATACCTGGAAAGGACCGTGGGCCCTAATCTTCACTTTGTCCCAGGAAATCCATGGCTCTGAGATTGAGCAACTGTCAAGATCACTGGGGTGAGATGAGCCAGGACTCGAAAACCCTTCTCTTAACTTCCAGTCTCTTAACTCTTCCCACTCCACTAATCCGCACGCGTTGCCAACGCCCTCAGAGTGTAGGATAGCACAATTGTCAAAATGTTTAACAGCCTATTTTTACGGTACTGATGCCAGTATTCTGAAAGGTGACCTCTGTTCTCTTTGCATGGACAGTTTTGCTTCTTGTAGCCAGCCTCATGGCCACTGGAAAGAACTGGCCAGAATGAGGGGCAGCTACTTTCTCACAAACCGAAACACACACACTCCCACAGTTCTTGGGCGTGCTGACCTTCCCCAGCTCCGTCTCTAGGTATGAGTGGGCTGAGGCTTCTCTAGGCAGGCTTACTGGCAGATGTCGAATGACGGCAGAAGCAGCAGGGAAATTATGAACATATCAAAGGTCAAAGTGAGCTCTAGGGAACCAGGCTTGTCACGTCCTCAGGAGGACAGAGGGACAAAGGGCAGAGTACAGAGGTGCTCAACCTCCTTGTCAGTTTGTCTGTCATCTATCACCCCCTTTCCCAACACTGAGCTCCAAGAGGGGGAGGAATTTGTAGCTGTTTAATTCGTTGCTGTAGTGTCTGTGCCAACGACTGTACCTGACACATCATCAATGCTCAATAAATATCTGCTAAATGAATGAACGGCTAAAGGGAGAATTGTCCATACCCCACATAAGCAAGCAAAGGAGAGAATCACCCCCCGGCTGTGGTGAGGATGACAGTGACCCTGTAGACATGGAAGGGGCTTGGCTCTCTGGCTCCAGACTCCCACCCTTAAACTGGGCTGACCACTCTGAATCCTGTTGGGTGGGCTCTGCCCTGGCGCAGGTGGGACTCCATGGAAACTGTCATGCAGTTCTCTGGCCCACAGGCCTCCCACCTATTGGGATGCCTGGGGACACTGTGGAAGCAGCTGAACACTACCATCTCTGCCCCATATATGTCACCAACTCACAGGGTCCTCTCCCTGGCACATCCCTACTGAGCTGCCTATCCTATACTCTGACCTGTGGAAGCCCAGCTGTGATTGGACCTGGCCTATGGGCATGCCTGGGGACTGTCACATTGTGAAGTGACACAGGAATGCCAGGAGGGAGTGCCCAGATACCTAGCATCCTCCCGACCCCATGCTCCCTGAAATTCCTCTCCAGTCATGTGGTCTTGCCCCCAGACCTCAACCATTTCCTGCCAGCCTGCTGCTGGTAATATCTCTTTGTCCCAGGAAGCTGGAAGGAGTCCTCTAGTTTGCACAAACACACCTCTGCCTCACTTCTGTTTCTTTCTTCCTTCCCTTCCTCGACATAAACCTGAGATCCTACTCAACCCACCTCTGGCCTACACGTCCCCCAGCTTTCAAGAACTTCTCCATCTTCCTTCTCACCCAGGACCCACACCCACACCTGCCTATCTCCTCTCTCCTCTCCCTTCCCCCATGACCTTACCGGACACCTCTCACTTCGTTCTCACACCTATGTCCATGAACCTTTCCTCCATATCCTCCTAATCCCCCAATCCCAAAAGCCTGCTGTGGGAGGAGGGGGAAAGGACCAGTAAGACATGACCACAGAGCCCCATCATTCCAGAAACTGCATCAGTTGTTTAAAACCTTATTTACAAGTCTCCCTACCCCACCTGTGTAAAAGAAATTGCAATCAGTGACTGGGAACGGGTCTCAGCAGGGTTCAGAAATTATAATAGAATTCTAGATAAAATAAGCAAACAAGGCCATAGCTGCAGCCATAGACACAAGTGACCTTCTGGCTTTCTCCTCTTCCAATGCGCTGTTTACCCAGACCACGTGAACTGCTACTCTCGGTCTTAGTTGTCCGTGACCACTACAATTCTTTTCTTCCAACCCTGGTTTCCAAAGTGGTCTTTATTTGACTTACTCTCTCTCTCACCCCTGCTCCTTAATACTTAAAATCTAATAGCTTCATATTTTAAAAAAGAATAGTCAAAGGCCGGGTGCAGTGGCTCATGCCTATAATCTTAGCACTTTGGGAGGCTGAGGCACATGGATCACCTGAGGTCAAGAGTTGGAGACCAGCCTGACCAACATGGTGAAATCCCATCTCTACTAAATACAAAAAGTTAGCCGGGAGTGGTGGCGGGTGCCTGTAATCCCAGCTACTTAGGAGGCTGAGGCAGGAGAATCACTTGAACCTGGGAAGCAGAGGTTGCAGTGAGCAGAGATCACACCATTGCACTCCAGTCTGGGCAACAAGAGTAAAACTCCATCTCAAAAAAAAAAAAAAAAAAAAAAAGAATACTCAATATAGGTGCGTGAACTTTACAAACCAGCCACCCTACCAAGCCTCCGTCACATTCCAAACAGAACAGCAGCAGTCTGTAAGGTCTAGTTTAAAATATGTACAAGCTATACATCGTTTCCTCCCTGCACAGTGCTATTAAATAAAACCTAGCCTTCTGGACCCTTTGTCTTGGCAGGGGGGAGTGGGGAGAGGGGGCAGGGACAGCAATGGAAATAGTGACTGTGGAACAGGGACCTCAGCCTACCAAAGTGTGTTTCTCACAACACCCCAGTAGGTGGTGGCTCCTGTTCCTCAGGCATCCCCAACGTATTAAACTGCAAAAGCTCCCTGCTGAAGACCCACTGAGAGACCCTGGAGAGGAACATAACACTGAGGAACTGGCATGCTGTGCAAAGAGGCGGCGATGGTGTCGGTGGCAGACGGATGTCCCCTCCCTGCCTCCTGCTTTGGGTGGCTGCAGCTCCTGCAGGGATGACAGCCACTTTCACAGCCCGGGAGCGCACTCAGATCTGGCTGGCGGCGGTACAGTCCTTGGGGAAGGTGTAGCTCAGGGGCGCCTCGTAGAGGCTTCCCCCGTCCGTGCTGAGGTCATCATCGTCATCCATGTCATCCAGCACTTTACTCGGCAGCTTCTTCAGTCTGCTGAAACAACAAGGGGCATGTTTCCAGGCCCTGGGCCAGGGCCCGTTGCTAATTTGTAGATGAAGGAAGGGTTTTGGGTTGCTGTCTCTGCACGCCACTGAGTGGCACAGAAAATTAACACATGAACTTAGCAGGTCTGCACCTGATGGTCCCTTCAGCCACAGGGTGCCCACTGCCCCCATTTCAGCACGGAAAGCCCTTGTTGATGGGGTGGGCCGGGCTGGGACAGGATTGGTATTGTTGATTTCCCCAGGCTGTTATCAATCTTGTCTTAATTTAAAATTCTGGTATTTTGTTCACCATGGACTACACCTATTATCTTTTAAATATTGCTCTAAAATGTTATCTATCTTAATTACTGAGATTTTTGATGGCCTCTTAAATGTTGCACCCTAATGCCGACCTTGGGGCCAGTGAGCTGATAGGCCCTGTTTTACAGGATCCTCAATGAGCTGGAGCCTTCTGTCCATTTATGAGAACTACCCGGCACCCAGCACAGAGCCCCAGGTCACAGCCAGCCTCCAAGAAAGGCTCAGCTCTATGGGTCAGCATGAACCTAATCTCATGAACCTTACCTCATACCCCAGGCAGAGACCCTGGAGCAGAGAAAGCAACCCACACAGTTCCCCAACCCTCCGCTCCACGCCCCCAACCTAAGGACCACGGCAGAAAAGCTGCAGAGAGCTGCTCTCTCCTGGAAACCAGGCTTGAGGAATCCTAGTCTTCATGAGGATACAGATCAGAACTTCACCTTATCTCCCTAAGTCAGACAAAAGCAGGCTGGCCCAGGAACTGCCTCTCCATGATGGTGTGAGCTAGTCTTATCTGCCCTAAGCCTCAGTTTCCCCCTATGATCAACAAGGATACCTGCCCAGCTGGTACTGGGGCACTGGTATAAGAATGCCATGCATGAGACCCGACTGCCCACGTAGGGTGACTGAAGTGCACACAGCCACCTTCACCTCTAGGATAAGCTAACCCCAAAAGCAACGGTGAGGAGCTGGCTTTGAGACAACAGGAATGAGAATGCTCTGAAGGCAGAGGCCGCCTCAACCTGCCTCAACCATGGGGGGGGATTATCGGTCTCTTTGTGGCCTCCACATCTGCCCACCTGAAGTCCTTCTTCATGGAGTTGAGCTGCCCCTGCAGATGCTCATTCATGTCCATCTGCTCCTCCAGCTCCCTCTGTAGCTTCTTTTTAGAACTTTCCAGTCTGTCGATTTCCTCCTCGGCCTCCTCCACCTGCCGCTTCATGGCTTTCAAACGCAAGCTCAGCTGCATCGGGAGAGAGGGTGGGTCTGAGTGCCAGCTGATGGCCCATCACCAGCACTCAATCCACCCCAGGTCCAGCCACCGTCTCCCGAGGCAACCAGGACAGGGGCAATGGGGCAGCCAGTCTCTCGGGAAACATGGAGATCAGGTGGTAAGACAAGGTTACTCTTTAAAAGCCAAAATCAGGGTGTGGAATTTGCTGATATCCCCTAATTATGCAGGCAAGAAGCCCCCATTCTATGATGTGACCAGATGCGTTGAAGGGGAGGAATCAGCCCGCTCACACTCCACCCCTGCTCAGGGAGGCCTCACTTCCCTTCTGCCCCAGCCTGAGACATGCAATCTCATCTGAGGGCAAATGCAGGCAGAGGCCCCCACCTGGTCCTTCTGATCGGTCAGCGACAGGTGCTCATCATCCACCTGCATCACCAGCTCCTTCACTTTCCGCTCCAGCCGCCGGTTGCTGAGCTGCAGGTTGGCCCGATCCCTGGAAGTGGGGGAGGCAGAACCAAGAACGCTCTCACTCCCATCCCTGCAGGGGCCCAGCCCAGGCTGTGGAGGAGGGCAAGCTCCAGCCAGGGGTGCCTGGTCAGCTCAAGGCTTAGGGTCAGTGAAACACAATTACACAGGAAGAAAAGCTGCTGTGAGAGAGGCGGGAAAACGGGGCTCCGAGAAGGGGAGTGACTGGCCCAAGGTTGCAGGGCCAGCAAGGGGCTGAGCGGGGGCTAAAACTGCCTGGAGTTCCTGAGCTTTACTTTGTAGGGCAAGAAGTCACAAACTGCAGATGTCTTGGGTCTACTCCAGGCTGTTCTGGCCTGACTCCTCAAAAGGCCAACTAACAGAGTAGATAATCTGAAGTGTCAAATGCCTGCATACCATGCCCCTTCTAGGAAGGTGAGAGGCCGTGAGTCAGAACTATGGCTGGAAGTCTGGTCAAGTTCAACCTGGTGCTGGCCCTCAGGCTGTCACTCAAGTGTCAGCTGCACAGAATTGAGTTGTTGAAAAGGAGTGTGCTCACTAGACCCCACATCCCTCCCACCCACTCGGGGGAGGACCTGCCCCATCTCGGACTGGTGGCCAATCGGCCTCTGCTTAAATACACCTGGCCCCCAGGGCAGAGCCAGCCTTCTGGCCTCTAACCTGGCTCTAACTCGGTAGCTTCCGAGGCAGCCTGTCCTATCGAGAGAATGGAAAAAGAACAGCAAGCACAGCGGCACCACCATGGCCTGAGAAGTGGAGTCCTAAGCGTTAACCCAGCTACACCAGTGTCTAGCCGGGCTACCTTACTCAAGCCACTTATTTTGATGGGTCTCTGTTTTCTCATCTATAAAACGGAAATAATAAAAGTAAGGTTGTAGTTGCTCTGCCTTACTCACAGGCTATGAGGATGGGGAGAAATCCCAAACGTGAGAGCACATTGCAATGGGACTGTCACTGCCCGCCGGGGCCTCTGCACTGCCGTGGGCCCAGCTTACCTCTCCTCACTCTCCAGGCGGTCCTCCAGCTCTGCAATCCTGGCCTCCATCTGCACGACCAGCCCCTCTTTGCTGGACCGGTAGGAACCTTCCAGGTGGACAATCCGGCTCTTTAAGTCCTTGTTCTGGAACCACATAGGAAGACTGTGAGGGGCCATGTGTCTGCCACGCTCTGTGCAGAGCAGCAAAAAATATGGGGCGGAACCTGGCATTCGGTCGCTGCCTGCAATGAGGCTGCTTTCTGCACCAGGACCTGTGGCCTGGAGACCTGGAGAACCTAGAGATGTTTCCAAGGAAACCCCCTGAACTCTGGTGCAGGCCAGAAGAAGAGGTTCTATCACACTCCCTCATAAGCCTGAATGAAATCTTTGCCATGTCCTAAGACTCCTGGATGTCAAAAAGGCTTTGCCTTGCCTTATAAATCTACAGGTGGGCAGGAGAAATAGGCTCCTTTACCAATCACGTGCAGTGAAGAATATGAACAGAAACCATGTAAAAGAAACAACAATCCGATGAAGCTTTCTTAGTGACTCGTGTTTGATGACATGGATTCTTTTTCATCCTGTTTACATTAGAATTTAGCCCTCTTCAGGATCTAGAAAATAATACATGCAATTCCTCCTCCCTCAGCTGCCAAACTTCCTTGCAGATTTAATATGACTGGGAAAAACAACTCTGGAAAAGGACTGTTAGCCCCTACCCCAGAGTTCTGGAGAGGCCAAGTAAAGGAGGCCCTCCAGTGAAGCGGGGGAGGGTTAGCGGGATGGAGGGGGAGCAGCTTACAGGCCAGCGGCCCTCACCTGCCTCTCCAGGGAAATCTTGTCACACTCCAAGTCTTGCCTCGCAGCTCTCTCCTGAAGTAGCTCATTCCTCACCTGCTCCATCTACAGCAAGCAGAACCAAAGCCCAGAGGTTAGGATTGTCTCTGTATCTTTTGTAGTGAAATGGTACCCAGGAGCTGAATTCTAGCAACCCGGTCAACCCCACTTTATGAAGGAGGTACCCCTACCCAGCCCCTCGTGCCATCTGCTCTCGGGTACAGGATCTGTTTCTTAGTTCTTTCTTGATTTCTCAATGATTGCAATGGTGGTGATAGAAATAACACTAAGAGTCGAAGCCAGCCCTGCTGGTATGGGTTGAACTGTGTGCCCTCAAAAAGATATGTTGGTGCCCTAATCTCCAGTACCTCCGACGTGACCTTATTTGGAGAAGAGGACTTTAGAGAGGTAACCAAGTTAAAAGTGAGGTAATTAAGGTGGGCGCTAATCCAGTATGGCTGGTGTCCTTTAAAATGGGGAAATATGAGTGCAGAGACAGCATGCACAGAGGGACGACGGTGCGTGAAGACAGGGACACAGGGAGAGCGCTCTGGGGAGACGGAGGATTGGGGTGATGGCTCTATAAGCAAGGACTGCCCAAGACTGCCAGAAACCACCAGAAGCTGGGAGGAGGCAAGGAAGCACTTCCCTGCTGCTCTCAGAAGCAGTGGGCTCTGTAACGCTTTCATTTCAGATTTCTGGCCTCCGGAACCATGAGACACTAGGTTTCTGTTGTTTGAAGGCACCCAGTTTGTGTTACTTTGTTACAGCAGCCCTGGAAAACTGGCAACACCTGCTTAGACTCCACAGGTAGGATCCAATGACACCCCCTGAACAACCCTAAGAAGTAGGTCATAGTATCTCTGCTGAGGATATTAAGGCTTCCAAAAGTCAATCACCTTGCAGGGTGACCCAGTGTCTGAGTTTGCCTGGACTGAGGATGTTCTCAGGTTGTTTCCATGCTAAAACCAGGACAGTCACAGGTGAACCAGGATGAGTCAGTCACCCAACTTCCCCAAGAGCTACATAGCCAGGAATGGGGAGCCAGCGTTCACCTGCGCTCCTGACTGCTGCATGGTAAGCTCAAACTTCAGAAAGGGCTTCCAGAACAGGAGCATATCTCAGACACTGCTAAATCTCTCCTTTTTTATGCCAGAAACACGAGTCAGTGAGAATGCTGGGCAACTTCAGGAGACCAGAAAGACACTGGACACTCGTAACAGTCTCTTGTATGCTTGGGAAAGGAGCCTCACAGCATAGCACCAGAGAAGAAATCCCATCACCTGACCATCAGCATTTCTTTTCCTGACTCCCAGTGGCTTGTGCGGGAGTAAAATGAGTTACAGAAACGAAGGCTCCAGACCCTGCTGCCAGAACCGTCCAGCAGAGGGCAGCCTGAAGAAGCCAGAAGAATAGAGCTAAGCCGGTAAAATAAAACCACCTTTTCCTTCTTAAGGATGAAAAACAAATTCCAGGGTCCAACATGGCTAGAGGTGCACACACAACCCCAGGACACCAGAGCCTGGAGAGCATTTGACACAGGCTCACCTGGACCGGCCTCAAGTTGAATTTTGCCACCTGTACAAGCACCCCAGTGAGTAAAAGATAATCTCGCCCCTTCCTCACTGTACCCCACGGAGAGCAAGAACTGGGGTCCCAGGAATGGCCAGAGGAGACACCCCACATTGGGCCAGGCTTGCATTTGCTCCCTGGCTCCCCCTTGTCCCAACCGTGGTGTGTCACACAGCATGATGTCACTGCCAAGGGGGCAAAATGAGGCTGGCGGGACAGGCAGGGTTGGGATACAAACGCCTCCGACACTACAGGGCGGAAGCTGGGCCTCTGCCCCTAGGTGAGGGAGTACCAGGTAGTCAAAATGCTCGTGTTTTAACATTTCTGACTGGCAGGCACCCAAGTCATGGGAGGTTCAGAATGCTCATCAGAGGAAATGGAGGCTTAAGAGAGTGTTTATGCAAGTAACCTGAGGAGCAGGGATAGAGCCAGGTCCCTGCATTGCCTGTGACTGCATGGTTTTGTCTCTGGACCAACTAAGAGAAAGATTCCAATATACATAGAGTTCATATGCAGCTGAGTATAAACATCCAGGCAGAGAAGGGCAGTGCAGCCTCCTTAGGGCATCTTGCAAAGAGAAGGGGAAAATGCCAACAATGCCCAGGACCAGCAAGCACAGCATGTCCACCCTGCCCGGGCCCACTCCCCACTCTGCTGGGTCCTGGGGCCCTTGCCAATCACATCCTGCACAGAGAGTGCCAGAACAATGGCCGTCACTGTTACCCCAGCACCAAGTTCAAGGGGAATGAATGCAGGCTCACGGCCCTGCTCCCAATGTGGGTTCTAAACTCAGCCACCGACACCTCACATGTGGAGGTCATCGGAACAGCTGGGCCACGGGACTGAGGACGGACGTGCCTCCCAGGGGCAGCCGTTCTGTTCATGTGCCCAGGGCAGGTCCCGGCACTTCACCGAGGACGTGGTTAAACTTCCACTGCAATGGGAAGTGATTACAGAGACAAACAGCAGTGGCCCAGCTTGACTGCTGGCTCTGCCAGTCCCTCACCTGTGACCTTGTTGATCTAACTTCTGGGATACAATCTCCTAAGCAAGGAACTCCAATGAATGAGACACCCTGTAAGGGCCCCCGAGCTGGCCTATGATACAATAAAAGCACAACCTGGAGCCTCCTCTACCCTTCAGAGTGCTGTGTGAAACCCTTCTGAGGAAGCCAGAGGCACTTGCCTCCATCCTTAGGCAGAGCAGCCACCCCAACTCTCCACCATTAGGAGTTTCCCCTGGTGAAAAACCCACATTGTCATAATAAGAGCAAGCGTGTGTCTGTGAGCGCACACACTTCTGTGCTGGGCAGGGGTGGTCTCACAGTGATAGGACGGGTTTGCTCACTGTTCAAACTACATGATGTGTCCTATGCAGGACATTGTGACAAAGAGACCCAGGCAGTACCCGTTCTCCATATAGCCTAGCAGGGGACAAATGAACAAGCCCTGTACAAATGGTCAGTGTCACTATGACAGGAAAGGACAGTGTGCTGGGGGAGGGTGGCAGTGGGTGGTAGCCAGATTCAGAGGGTCAGCAAAAGCTTCCAAAAACACAGACACTAAGCTGAGACCTAAATGAGGTCAGGGATAGGCAGGGTAGAAAAAAAGGGTAATAGGGTCTGGTTGGGTCCCCACCCAAATCTCATTTCAAATTGTAGTTCCCATAATTCCCAGTGTCATGGGAGGGGACCCAGTGGGAGGTAACTGAATCATGAGGGCAGGTCTTTCCCATGCTGTTCTCGTGATAGTGAATAAGTCTCACGAGATCTAATGGCTTTATAAAGGGAAGCTCCCGTGCACATGCTCTCTTTTGCCTGCCGCCACGTAAGACATGACTTTGCTCTTCATTCACCTTGAGCCATGACTGTGAGGCCTCCCCAGCTATGCTGAACTGTGAGTCAATTAAATCTCTTTCCTCTATAAATTACCCAGTCCTGGGTATGTATTTATTAGCAGGATGAGAACAGGCTGATATAAGGAGCAGGGTAGGGAATGTAGCTTTCCAAACTGGAGGGGGGCGCCCCCAACACAGAGCAGGACGTAAGAAAGAGAAGGGCAGTGTTGGAAGGAATTAGCCATGTGAGGAAGGTGAGGGGGCGGGTGAAGACATCAATGGATCAGGTGGAGAGGCAGACAGGGAGTAGTCACACAGGGCCCAAAATCATACTGTGACAGTAGCTCACAGATTTATTGTGCTTACAAAAGCGAGTTCTGTGCACTTGAGTAGTAATATCTCATTTACTCCTCGTCACCACCAATGAAGTAGGCACTGTTAACATCCCCACCCGTGCCTAGAGTCCTCATGGTGATGCAGGTGGGGCCAGCTGGATGATGCCAGTGGAAGCCACAGGACGGGTAAGCCCACCAAGGAGAGACATATAAAGAATAAGGAAGATCTGCAGCTGGGCCCTGGGAATCCCCCACCCCTCAGCCCCCAGGTCAGGGGAGGCAGGGAGAAGCCAGATCTATCCCAAAAGCCAAGAAGAGCAAAGACTGCAGGTAAAGCACACAGGCTGGAAAAGAACAAATTTGCTTCTGGAAAGTTCTGCAGAGAGGAGAGCCTGACTGCAAAGCTCAGGGGAGGCACTGGAGGCCAAGAGGCGGGAACAGACACCACATCTCTCCTCTGGAACCCAGCAGGAACTAGGACAGCAGCTATGACCCAGGGCTGGAGGGGGCACAAGGGTGTGGAAGGGATGCCCACGCTATTATCAGGTGGCAGTGAGAAGCCACAGAGGAGAGAAAAGTCACAACCGCTGGACACTGAGAGGGGGAGTGTCACAGAAGACCAGCCACCCAGCAAGGGGAGGGACGGGATCCAGGCCTGTCCTAGGGTCAGAACGAGGACGGGGAGAGGAAGAGGATCCCCCAGGGCTTGGTGGGAGGCAGGCACCTGTAGCTCAAAGGGAAGGTAGAGGTAATAAAGGGAGGGAAGGGAAATTATTTTCCCAAAAGAGAAGGGATAAAGAAAACCTGGAGGCTTGTAGAGAGATAAATAAATCTAGAAATCTAGTTGCTGTGGAGTGTGCGGCTGAAAAATACCAGCAGACAATAAAAGGCCCGCAGGGCAGAGGCAAGCTTCGCTTTGCAGCTGTGCTCCCGGCCAGGAGACCCAGAGGGGAAACACCAAGCACCAAGATGCCCCAAGCAGGGCACTGGGCGGGAACTCTCTAGGCAGATGTTATCACCCTGAGTTTCCAGGTGGGAGGTCCAGAAACACACCCCAGTCAGTGTTAGGTGGAAGCAGCTTTGGGATTCCAACCTATGTTTTCTGACAAAAAATCATACACTCTCTTTTCCCCTCTCCATTGTCTCTTAGCAAACCTGTAGGACCTAGAACTCTCAATGAAGGAAACATTCCCACAAGAAGGAGAGTTCAGGCAGGGACTTTGGAGCCCAGAAGGAAAACACATCTGTGGTGGAGTGAGGCAGAGAGTGCGTGGAGGGATTCCAGGATGCCCAAGTGGTCACGCTGCACTGGGCCCAGCCTGGGGGTTCAGGACAAACCCTGCCACCCCAAGCAGCAGCCACTGGCCACAGTCTTGCACCCTTAGTACCAATGTCTGAAAACCCTGGATCCCACCAGGAAACAGACTTCCCTGTGCAGAGGAGCACTTCGCAGGGCAGGATCCCCAAGGGCCCCCACAGGTGTAAGGCCTCCCTCCCAGAGCCCCAGGATAACAGTGACTCTCCAGAGGGGGAAAAAAAAAGGAATTATTTATTCTCCACTACAGGCCCTTAAAAGATGGCTATTAAAATGGAAACGTAGGATAAATCAGAGTGAAGAACAGGAAGGAATAAATGTGTAGCCATAAAACTTAACAGTTACTGTGACCTGAGCAGGCAAGTCCATTTTCTTGAGTCTTTGCAAACCCAGGCTTCTGGCAAACATGATCAGCTTCCTTCAATTCTTCAAAGGACAGCCTGACACGAAGACTCTAAAGTAAATCCGCCATGTGGAGCATTATACAAGGACTATGTGGTGTTACGGGCAATGCCTCAAGAAGGATGGGTTTCGCCATACACCCAGAAGTATCCTGTGTGTCCCTGCTGTTGGCTGTCCTCAATGCAGTGATCCCAGGACTAGGCCCCCTGACTTACGGATATCGTAAATAAAATTCTTACCCTGAGCTCACACTGGCCCCTGCCCTGGGGAAAAGAAAAAAAAAAACCCTCTGGCTTGGCTGAGCCAGCCTCCTGAACCAGCCTCCTGAACCCAGAGAAGAGTAAACTCGAGGCCGGAAAGTTATTTATTTATACAAGCTTGGTGCTTTATATGCTGTTTTCCCTTCAACTACATTAAATAGCCTTAACAAAAACTTTCCAGTCAAATTAAAAACACAACCAGAGCTGAAGGCAGAAGTGTATCACAGTTGGATTGGAAGAATGCTAAGCCCTGAGCATTTTGATTCGGAAATCACAGTATCAGATTCCAGTGGGTTTTATGTCAGAGATACCCACGACCTGAGCAAGCTCTCAGGATTCTAAGCAGCTGCCTTTCGGGTTAATGGAAAGCCAGAGCTATTTGTGATGGCCCGGTAACAATACTGAACCCAATAACCTGTGTTTATCATTGGGCTGTAAAGAGGTTGGCAAGCTCACACTCCTGGCTGGCATTAAAAATAATCACAAAAAAAGAAAATTATTATTTAACAACTGTACACACTGGGTTTTTGAGCAGCTGATACAATAAGAGGCAGTTATGAGGTTAGCAGCATTTTAACTGAAAAAAGAAGAAGAAGAAGGAAGAGGACCCCCCTCTGATCTTTCACTCATGACTGCAGAGAAGACAGTCACATTTAGCAGGAGGGCATCCCCTGATGGTGACTGGAGAGCAGGTGTGAGCCAGTGAGGAGCAGTTCTGGAAAGTGACTGTAGGAGCCCACAGCTCTGTCACTGGGATTTCATACCTCGTTTGCAGAGGCAACTGGGCAGCCTTGCTCACTCCCTGGAGAGACCATGAAGCCACTCAAAGCTCGACTTGGTATTTTCCTGCCTGCCAGCTGCCTGGGCTGGATGAATCATCTTTCCATTGGGCTGGGTCACTATGGTCTACGTGGCCAAGATAGCGCCTCCCGGTGTAGGCCCAGCTCTGCTGTGAAGTGTCTGTAGCAGTGCCCATCAAGCTAGCCCAACAGCCTGTTGGCATTTAATTTAAAACACATAAAGCTGGACCTCTCCTTAATCCTGCGCTCCTAAAGAATCAGGAGAGGATGAGCTGAACTTCAATCCTCACCCATTTTAAGAAACATGATTTTTAACTTGGGAGTGAAGACCCAAATGCATCTAGGGAACGGTCTTCAGACCGTGACATAGTCTCATGCAGCGATAATGGGAACGGGCAGGAGGCTTTGGAGTCAAACTGTGACTCTACCTCCTACGAACTGTGTGACCCTACGTAGTCACTTCTCCTAGAAAGCCCTGAAAACAGGAAAGCAAGTGAAGCACCCAGCCCGGTGCCTAGCACTTAGGGAATCATTGGTAAGGATGGCAATTGTCATAAATGGAAACATGGTTTTTGGAGGATGGAAAGGAAAAAGGATTACTCTGGATTTAAACAGACCAAACACCAGTAAAATACTCACTACTGAACTGAATTATCCTTCAACTTATAAGCCAATCGGAAACCTTTCTGCATATGGTGGGACTATACCTGGATGACAAAACAGATACTCCTTACCTCCATTTCATAAAGAAGATATCATTTTATCAACTCGAAAGCCATCCTTTCTCCTTCATAGTAGTCAGACTTGAAAACAAAGTCCAAACGTCCAAGAGGTTTGAAAAACTTTTCTCTCTCAGTTAGGATTTCCTGAATCCATCTCTCTGAATAATAATGTCCTGGGCATGTAAAGGAAGCCCTTGGAAAGGCTGTGATATGGTTTGGCTGTGTCCTCACCCAAATCTCACCCTGAATTGCAGCTCCCATAATCCCCACATGTCATGGGAGGGATTTGGTGGGTGGTAATTGAATCATGGGGGCCCCTCTTTCCCGTGCTGTTCCTGTGATAGTGAATAAGTCTCATGAGATCTGATGGTCTGATGAAGAGCAGTTCCCCGGCACACACTCTTTCCTGCTGCCACGTAACACGTGCCTCTGCTTCTCCTTTGCCTTCTACCATGATTGTGAGGCCTCCCCAGCCATGCTGACCTGTGAGTCCGTTAAATCTCTTTCCTCTATAAATTACCCAGTCTCAGGTAGGTCCTTATAGCCGTGTGAGAATGGACTAATACAGGCTGGAAACTTATAAATAATATGGCCAGCATTTAGTGTGTGCCAAATGTATGCACAAGAAAGAGAAAGAAAGAACAGAGGCATGGAAAGGATCAAACGCACCATCTCACGCGGCCCTTCCTGTCCTCTGCCCTGGTAACAGCACAGTTGAGGCCTCCTCCCCAGTCTCCCCCTTCTCCAGTCCTCACCCCTACCCCTGCCACATGAGTCTTCCAGAACACTGTGTATGCTTCACTTTTCTGCCCAACAGCCTTTGACGGTTGCCCACTGCCTTCACAACAGAGCCATTCAAAACCCTCCATCTGCCTCTTCAAACTTACCTCCTTTCATTTCCTGTGGAAACTGGAAATCGATCGAGTCACACTCATCCATTCATCGCTTCTCAAACTGCTGTATAGATTCCTACCTCCCAGTCTTCGTTCACACCATTCCTTCTATCTAGAATCCCATTTCCAGTCCTCTTGGTTTATCCAAATCTCACCTTTTCTTTAGAGCTGACCCCAGGTCCGCACCCTCTTTCTAATAACTCTTCCATAATCACCCTTGCTATGATGGCCTTTCCCTCATTAGCTGCTTGAATCTTTTACTTGGCATTTGGTATCTACTATTTTTTATTGTTAGTTATCCATTTTTTAGGTCTGACCCACCTCCTCAAACAAACCGTAGCACCTCAAGGACAGGGACCATTTCTGGTCCTCTGGGAGCTTTACTGCAATGCCATGCACACAGCAGGTATTCACCATATTTTGCAAGCACTGATAAAATAGAGCATTGCCTTGGGAATTGAGACCTAAGCCCAGCTCTGCAGTCAACTGCCTGCATGACTGTGGCCAAATCACCAGGCGACTCTGGGCCTCAAATCTCATCCATTACAGAGAAGTGGGGAGAGTTGGACTCTGAGGTCCTTGCCTAATCTAACAGTCTATGAGAGGGGTTGACCATTCACTACTAATATTGCTGGAAAACTTTTTTTTCTGGCTTATTCAGTAAGTTCTATCACTAAGACTATGGGAGGTGTTTGGGGAAGCAAAGATTCAGCAGAGGAGCTTGTGAGAATTCAGAGTTTAAGGAAAGAGCTGTTAAGTCTGAACTTTTTAATTTAAAGAGAAGATCCCCAAACTAAAATGTCCCATGCCTTCTCTTTTCAGTGCCTAGTAGCAGTTTGCTAGGAAGGCAGGGCCGATGCTATTACTTGAGTTCAAAATAACCGGCACCCTTTCCTGTTTTTTAGGAGATGTCTTAGTTAAGGAGATGTCATAAGGTCAGCATTTAAGGGGAGAGAGGAAAGGGGTCTTAAAGTTTTGAAGTTTCCGTTTTCTTGCTCTGATTCCAGCAGGAAAGCACCAGGCACATAGCCCTAAAAGTTAACCTAACTGGACCAAAAGAGCTCAGAATCAGGGCCCATCTGTCTATACCCAAGGCCCTCTCCAGAGAGGCTTCATTCTAAGAGGCAGGAAATAAGCCTTGGTTCCACCTCAACTTTGAATGAGAATGAGATGCTTTCCAGGGGAGGCAGGTATTTGGCCCACCCATTTCTCTGCCCTCCCTCACAAGTCAGGAGGCAGCAAAGGCCAGAAGAGAGGCTCTCAGAACACAATCAGGAGACATCACTTTATCTCAGCATTTCTGTTTCATTTTCTTACCAATTCCTACATGCATGTGAATGTAATCCTCAATTTCTCCACTTATAACCAACACCAGGCTTTATCCTATCTCAGATGATGCAGTGAGTAGAAAGAAAACAGAAGAGGGAAAGAGAGCTGATACGGAAAGAGGCTGCAGACATTCGTGGAACTCATCTTTTTAGGCATATGACTCAGATACAGGGAGAGAACGGGGGAAAGTAAAGGTTGGATCAGATACTTCCGGATATGTAAAACCTTCTTGCAGCATTGCAATGTTAGAATTCAGAAAAGCCTTCAGAAATCACCTGGGTCAATCACTTCCTTTTAATAGATTTTAGAGACTGAGCTCAGAGAGGCTGGGGCTCTCCCAGAGGTAAATGAGGCTAGTGCAGGAGCCAGGTCTGGGACTCCCAGCCCACTGCTCTCCCCAGCAGACCAAGCGAATTCCCTTAACTTCCTCCCTGGACTTAGTTCAAAGTTCTTGGTTCCCTTAACTTCCTCCCTAAACTGCCATCAAGTTCTTGGCTTGGTGGAAATATTTTTAGACTTAACCACATCATGGACAGCAGTTCTGTTCTCCATGATCCAAGTGCTCAGATGAAGGGAAAATGAAGTGTCCAGAGCAATTCTAGGACCAGATATCTGCATGATCGGTTCTCTCAATGTTGGACTGTCAGCTGAGCTAAGGGAGGCAGACGCGTCCTGGGTCAGTGTCTGTGTTTTGTTTCTGATGTAAACATAGAACTGAAGGTCTGTTTTAACTGCCTCATTACTGATAAGATGACAGACTTTCCCACTGTTCCTCTCAGCCTAAGTCACAAGAAGCTCTAGCAAAACAAATCCATGGTCACATCCTTTGTCACTGTGAATGTTCAGCGGACCCTGACATGTCTTGGGTCGGGAACATGACTACTTAGCCAGGCTGGCAGGGCCTCATCACAAAACAGCTTTTATTCCAGTGAGAGAACTTAGAGAACACAGTCTTCAGTAAGAATCCTGAGGGGTGGTAGGGGAGACGTCGAGGTTGAGCTCTCCATCTGAACTTCTGGTTTTTCAGGAAGGTCCCTCTCTAAACCACTGCAGCTCTGGCTTGATGGGCTGTCACAGCTCCAGAGGAATGCCATTATCACAGCCTGGGAACATGCAGACAGAACCCACACCCCCTGAGGAGGTCAGAGCAAACGAACCTGGGGTTGCAGTTTCCTTGTCTCTCAGGAGCAAAGTAGCACAAGTGTCACACTTGTTTGCAAAGAAATCTGTCAATAGGGGCCTAACAGAATATAGAAAAGCAGCCAGTGATTCGCCTTCTACTTTGAGCAGGGCTGCCTGCTCCTAAGGTGCTATCCCCAAGCTCTGGGACTTCCAGTTCTTGGTCACCCTGAACTGAGGGAAGGGAAGTCCATATGAATCAGCAGAAGAGACCAGAGGAAAGTGCCCTTTGGAACAGAGAAGAATGGATAGAGAGGATGAAAAACATAAAACAGAAAGTGGAAGTTCCCAAGTGGTTATAAATAACAATCTATTGGCCATAACAGGAGAAGTGCTTTTCAGAGCTGAGGCCCTGAGGGTCATTAGTTCAACAAGCAAGTGTGTGAATTTGGTAGCGGACACTATGCTAGGGGCAACAGAAAGTAGGTTCTACGATGCAGCCTTTTCCTTGACAAGTTAATTGCAGTACATACACCTATGAAGCAATCAATAACAGTAATTGCCAAGTGACTGCTTTTTGCAGTTTTGGAAAGAGTTTCACTTACATTTGATCCTTATGACCACACTGTGAGGCAATCGGGGAGTGTTATTCTCACGTTATGGATAATGGAACTAATTCCTCAAGCTATGTGCTGTATTATCCAAAGGCTTTTGGCCTTTGTTTCCATTTTGTAATTAAGCCAAGGTTCAGATGGGTTTTGAGAGAGACTGGGAGTAGCAGGTGAGATCTGGGGAGAGCAGTGAGATCACTAGGAAACAGTGTCACTGTTAACTAGCTCTGTGTCCCCAAAGCATGCCCAAACCACTTGACAGATAAAATATAGAAACATTTTGAGAAGAGGATTCAGAACACTCAGTGGCAGTTTCAAAGATAATTAATTTGTATTTGCTAGCCTCAGCCCTTCATTTACAAGAGATACCTGTCGATACACATAGAAACTTCTAATGATAGAATGTGCTTTCAATGACAACTTACCCAGTTGTATGCCTAGGGCCTTGAAACGGCGCTGGACAAACCGTATATCAACATTTAGAAAACCCTTCACTCTTTCTTCACTAGCATTGGCACTTTCTTAATTAAAAACATGAAAACAAAACCTAAAATCCTTGAAATGATGTTAGGTACAGATCAGGAAATTATCTGACCAAAGATTAAAATTTAAAATCTAAAATACAAGTAATCTGGGCAAAGTCTCTCCTAGAAGCTTATTACGGTGATGACTATTCAATCTTCCATCCATTTCCAGATGGCATGAATTTCTCTCCCGGATCTAACTGAATCCACAGGTCTAACCCTTCATGTTTCCAACTGAATCCACAGGTTTAACACCTCATGTTCCTTTTCATACAGGACAATCCATGCATCACTTATCTATAGAACAGTACCTGTTCCCTGCTCCTACTGATCCTCTCAGACAGCAAATCCGAGTTGTTTCTTTCCTCTTCCAGTTCCATCTCCAGTTGAGATACCTTGTCCTAAGAAAGAAATAACAAACACAGTCAACTTAACTTGCACTGACCGGGATTAAGAGCAAATGCCCCACAGAGGAACAACCCTAAGTGCAAATGAGAGCTGACTACCATCAAGGTTTGGAAAAACAATGTATCTATTTCTTACATTGCTCAAAGCAGGTATTTCTTAAACTATGTATTTCATGACTTGGAATGTATAACGTGACTGTGTATGTAGAAAACACATAAAAGAAGAAAAAACATATCCCAAACCCTAATGCAAACACTAAGGATATTTGAGCATGTTTCTGTCAAGTCTTTGTTTCTCCCTATCAGTAACGTTAAACAGATCTACACAAGCCAGTTTCCTATTAAAAGACAATGTGGAAAAACCACTTCATGCTCAGGACAATCTTTTGTCTGCATCCTGCTCAGCATTTCCAAGAGCCTTGCAGGAGTAAATCTATAGCAGTCTTCTAAGGAACCGCATACATGTGCACTGTGCACTCCCAAACCTGCACTGGATTAACCAAAAGCCAGTGCTAACCAATTCTGTTAAACTCATCATCACTTAAGAATAATAATCTGTGGCTTCCTTGCTGGCTCCTAATGTAACCTAATTGAGTGGTAAGAAAAAGAATTTCAAAGCAGCTTTGTATATGAAGAAAAGAGGCTTCTAACATAAACCACCCGACTTAGAACTGGGGTTTGTGGGTCTTGAGCATGTGTTTCTCCTGTCACCAGCCAATCTGTCCTAGGTCTAAGGAAACTCAGAGCCACAAAGGCTAAAAAGCAATCGGCATTCCAAGTTTTAAAGGTGAACCTGCAGCATTTGTATATAAATATTGTCTCTGCAATTGCCAAAGTTGATTGACAAGCAATGGACACCTCTATCCCTAAATATTATTTTATTTATCAAAAATAAAACACCCAGGATTCATGTGAATGATCAACTACCTGTGAATGGCCCCCAGGTAATGATCAAAACCTATAGGGAAGCCAGAAAGCCCTTTCCCAAGAGCCAGCCATCTCAAAGGCCAACTTGGACTGGAGCTGCGCCCTACACCAAAGCCTCCTGTTTATCCAGTGGTTCCTGATGCCTCCAAGACAAGACTCACTACAGTCACACATCACTCAGGATCCACAAGAGCTGCATTTACAAACAACAGCCACCTGAGTTTCTGAGTTTACAGAAAATGTCCATCATCAGAAGAGCTCTTGAGTCTTGAAAATTAATTTAAGTGCTAGTGAAGGAACAAGCAAGACACAGTCACAGCAAGATGGTCCTGCTAGCCACCTCTTGGGGGAGGAAACACCCCCTCAAGTGCATCTCATGGTAGCAGGCTACTGAGAGCTATTCATTTTGTAATTAATGGAAAAATACCTAAATAATGCAAAGGAAATGTTCTCTTTAGCCACCATATATTAGCAAGAAATGACCCAACAACCCAATCTTCAGCTAAAAGCACTTCTTTATAGGACTCTCTTCTTGCCTCAAATCCATAGTGCACAGAACCCAGCAGGAGTGTTAGGGGTCCAGGCCAGGGCCATTACTCCAGAGTTTCTTCCTCCACTGCCTGAAGAGGCTTTAGCTCGTTTTGAGCCAGGTTGTTTAGGTCCTAGAATAATCAGTTTCTAGTTAAGTGGGTTGACCTTAGCTTGCCTTAAAATTACCTCCCCTAAAGAGATCAGAACCAGGACATTAGCAAAATGTACAGCAGTCCTACAAAAGAGCAATAAAACTGTAATCAGGTTATTCTAGTCTCTAAAAGAGGCCCATCTAATAAAATCTTCAATGACTGAGAAAACACTCCCTAGATATAAACAGAGTCCCCTGAAGGTTTTAAAAGTTATTTCTGTTTATTTGCAAAGTTGAATCAGGAATTCCATTGATTTTGAATGTAAGCTGTCTCTCCATGGCCTTGAGCACTGTTTGTCTTTTATCAAAACCTTGACAATTTTAACTTCTCCCATAAGTCTAAGGCTATTTTTTAGTCTCAGTCTCTCTCTCTCTCTCTCTCTCTCTCTCTCTCTCCTTTCTTGCTCTAGATTTCACTTTTTCAGTGTCTCTCCCTCTCTCTAAATTCCACTGGGTGTGTGTATGTGTACGTGTGTGTGTGTGTTGTGTGTGTGTGTGCATGTGTGTTTCTGCAGATTGGTTTGGCTCCTACAAATTATTCTTTTTTAAAAGTTCAGATCGAGTGATTCTAAGGTTTTTCTTGTCAACCTCAGTGAACTGTTCATACTTAGAGTCTGTTACCTCACTCACACTTTTCAAATATGTTGTGTTTTCAGCTAGTGACTAGATCACCCATCTGGTGACTACATTCAGCACTTTCTGATACACTGTCTTGTCTTGGATTGTCTACATACTATGTATACCACGGTGAATTGAGCCACAGTTAGGTGCGAGCTCTGGCAAAGCCAGATAACCTGTAAGGGAAAATGGGCCAGAAACAGGAAGGAAGAATGGAGTACTGGTGTGGGAAATGAAGGAGGATGATTCCTAGGAGGCTCCTCTCTGGGCATCCAGCAGTCTGATTCCTTCTAGTTAGCTGGAAGCACTGCCCCAGAGAATAAACAGGAGAGGAACTACCTGCATCCTTATGCAAAATCATCTAATGTCCCTGGGAATCTGTTCCATTTCCTCTCAAGACAATGAGAATGTTAGTCTAAATTATGTCCATCATTCCTTCTAGCTCTGATGTCCTGAGTCTGTAAATGACTGGCCTCTTCCTTCAATCAAGAAATGACCTCACTACACCCAGCTGTGAGAGAGAATAAACGCTCAAGACTTCCCAAAGGCTAAACTGAGAGCAGAGAGGCTGCTTCTCTCGTGGCCCACACTGGCTCTCCACAGGTCCCCCAGCTCACACTGTGCGGTCCACAGACCTCCATCTGCTTGACCAGTCTGCTGCGGTCATCTTTGAGGTGACTCTTGGCTTCCAGCTCATACTCCAGGTCCTTTAGCGTCTGCTCCAGAAGCTGCCTTTTTGTGAGTGCTTCATCCTGAGCTCTCTGGTAGTCCCGTAACTCTTCCTCCATCAGACGCATCTAGGAAAAGAGACAGATGAGGTGGTTTTCTGGGGGCCATCAGGAGCATAGAGACCTCCACAGACAGTGCAAAGGCTGACCCCACAGAAAGGAAGGTCTGGTGGACCTCACAATATGGGAGATCAGAAGACCCTGAGCAACTCCTATCTCCCTCTGGGCCTCAGTTTCCTTTTTGTAAAAAAAAAAAAAAAAAAAAGCCGGGGGGTGGTTTCCAGCTACAGGAAGCAATCTTTTAGGTTACAAATTCTATTTGGTAGATGTTGAGCAGCATTTTTTAATTAAATAGAAAAGAAATATCAGAGTATTAGCAAATATTGATTTGCAAATCTTTTGTACTAGATATTCATATATGTGTGCCGATGCGTGTATTCCCGGGTTGAAATGCAAAATGTAGTTCTTTTTTTCTTTCTTTTTTTGAGATGGAGTCTTGCTCTGTTGCCCAGGCTGGAGTGCAGTGGCACGATCTTGGCTCACTGCAGCCTCCACCTCCCAGGTTCAAACAATTCTCCTGCCTCAGCCTCCCAAGTAGTTGGGATGACAGGTGCATGTCACCATGCCCGACTAATTTTTGTATTTTTAGTAGAGATGGAGTTTCACCATGGTGGCCAGGCTGGCCTTGAACTCCTGACCTCAGGTGATGCCCACCTTAGTCTCCCAAAGTACTGGGATTGCAGGTGTTAGCCACCATGCCTGGCCAAATGCAAAATGTAGTTCTTACTAGGTCATGTTTAAAATTCTCAAGAGCCCCTGAACTAATTACATATTTCCCAGAGGATAATTTGTTGCCCACCTGTATCACTGTCACCTCAAAAGAGATTTAAACTTAGTGTAAAAAAAAAAACCATACAACTAAATTAATGAACACAAAGCAACCTACTGGCACAAAACCTAACAATATACACAGGCACGTTAGGGAAAGCCACTGCTTTGCAGAAGAAAATAATCAGCTATCATAATTTACAGTGTTGGTTTTTTTCACCCACAAGGTGGCACTCAACTAATAGCTTTTAAGAAAGTGCAATAGACAAAACAGCTTGATTCACAAGGGCCAGTCTGTGTCTTGAACTTCTCTGGAAGCTCAAGTACACAGTAGATCTTCCTTAAACATCTGTGTGGGCTGATCCAGTGAAGCCCCAGGCTGTCTGCTTTGTTCTAAGTGTCCTACCCTCTTAAAGCTGGTACCAGTACTAAGCAGAGCTAGTCTCAGGAATAGAATACACCGGGGGTTCCGCTTCCTTGGGAGTTTAAGAAAGTACATGGCAAACTCCACTACAGAATGCCACCCTTCTGGGATATCTGTCACAGGAGAGTTGGAAAGCCCCAGTAGGTAAGGATAGCTTCACTATACCCATGGGAAAACCTGAGCAAAGGTGTTCTTCTCTGGGAGGCTGACAAGAGCACCCACCATTTATTTCTGTGAGAACAGCCTAGCCTTGAAGATGACATCTCCGGATGGAGACCCTCATGTGGTTTTTGTGGTAACCATGACAGAGAGTACATGAAAGCACAGAATGAAAATGACACCATGGAAAAAGAAGGATGGGACATTCTCTAGATACAGAGGGTATGCTACATTCCAGAGCATTAAAAAAAAAAAAAAATCACTCTATGACTCAGTTTCCTTATCTGCAACATTGGGAAAATTATAAAACCAGCCTTCTAAAGCTATTATGAGAATCAAATGAGATGATACCCGAACAGAACATGGGTATGAGAGTCAGAAAGAATGACAGGCAAATGTGCAGCCTGTGTTCCCTCCTATCCCCCCTTCCTAATGCCCAACGTGTCCTCCTCCACTGCTTAGCGCAGCCCCACCTTCCACATCCAGCAGGTCCCTCCTAATGCCCTGTAGGGACCCCATCATACTCAGAGTCCTTGATGAGAGCAGGCAGAAGAGAGTAATTAGCATGGCTCCTGAATCAACAGTAAGCAAACAACTTTTGAACTTCCTAGTGCTACCTTTAAGTAGTTAAAATCACCCTTTGCTAAAGAGGATTTTGAACATAAACTTAACAATGGTAAACACTAAGTCTCAGTTCTCTAAAGATCATGCTCATCAGAGGTAGAATGGGTGAAAATGCCTATTTCTCTGAAAGCAAAGGTAGCAACAATTACAGCATTTAGAATGGACCCCTGTAGCTTTTGGGGTTTTTTTAATAACCAAGATATTCAACTCAGCTCAATCAAAACACAAGATGAGGGGCAGTAAACAGCATTGAGCTTGAGTTTTCTAAGGATCCAGAGCGACCTTGGCTTGTTAACTGACTTCTGTTTTAAACAACTCCATCACTCTAGCGTGGTAATCAAAGGTGGTATCTCACTGTAGTTTCCCTGCAGAATGATGAGGTGTCCATGTCTGTTGCTCACATGGAAACAATGCTTCACAGGGCTGCATCGGTGAGAAAAATCTACGAAAGGCCATCTTTATTTTCCTTGCAAGGAATCCTTGTTTCGGAATGACTGCTCTTTTATAAACAACACTGGTCTCCATCTGGCCTTAACTAGTCTCTCTGGACCTCAGTTTCCTTATCTAACTAGACGATCTCTTTGTTTTCTTCCAACCCGAGGATTCTATCATTAAAAAAACCATTATATAAAAAGAAATAGGAAGTACTTTTGGGGTCATTGTGACACTGTGATCTTTTAAAGTCAAAACAGCCCAGGTGCTTGTTGGTGTTCTGGCAAAAATCTGAATCTTTCTGCCTGTGCTGTAGTATGAACATATATATATATTTTTTAATGCCAAAGAGAACTGTGATGTCAGTGTGCTAATTCCAGTTCTCACTTGGAGTCCTGTATCATGTGACTCTGAGGCAGAGGGGGATCTGTTATCAGGAGCCTTTCAACAGTGTTCTAGAAGCCTGTAATAAATATCTATTGTTCTTTTACACAGTTTCAGCACTGACTCATGGGTGACTTTTCTTTGATCATCAAAGAAATTAAAGTTTATTTTTTTTAATTGTTTTCCTGTGGAATCTTGGTGCTCTTGGCACTGTTCAAGAAAAACCATAAACTTTCAAATTAAAGAAAGGGAAATTAATATTTACGAAGGGTCTGGGATGTACAGACTCGCTACTACACAGTCTCACATATTATCTCACTTAATTATTAAGTCACTAATATTTGGCATATTTTTAAAGATGCAGAAACATATGCTCAGAAGACTGGGGCAACTTGCTCAAGGTGACCCAGCGGGCAAGAGGTGTAGCTAAAATCAGCATACACTTTGCTAGCATTTTGAAGCCTCCAGCTTTCCATTAAAACAATGAAAAACATCCCCTTTCTCTTTCTCAATTCTTTAGAAGCCAAGCCCGAAGGGAGCTAACATTTGGAATTCTTTGCTCTATTATTCTTAAATATAAAACCAATGGTTTAATAATTTCAGTACTCATAAATTCCCGAGGATTTCTTTTAGTCGCCATTATTGTTGTTCTGAAACTCTTGTCCGCCACTCTCATCCCCAAAAGAGTCTGTATTTTCAAAACTGAATGGCCAAAAAACAGTCAGTTACTGTAATCCCTGTTCTAGGATTAAATTAAAACATGAACGCATATAAATAAATCATCTGGACACGGCTGGGCACATCACGGCTGCTCCATAAATGGCAGCTAAACATTTTAGGCAAAAAATTATAGATTCATCAAGAAAATGTTCAGGTTAAAGCTGTGCCCGTTTCGCCTCACAGTCCACTGGTGGGTCCTTTTGCTCCAGAATGCCATTTGCCCCAAGAACCATCCAGAGGAGAAGGTAAAGAATGAAGAGTCAAGCAGAAAAGCTGTCTCATCAATCTAACCCCAAGTCCGTCACAGAAGAGTTTCAGGGCAAAAAAAATACTCTGGATAAGGGATAAAGGAAGAACTTCTCTGGCCAGGCATTACCTCATCCTGCATTTTCATAGCTGTCAGTTGGAACTTTTCTGCCTCCAGGGTTTTCTCCTTCAACTGTCTTTGCATTTCTGCGAGCTCCCTGCGACTTTTTCTCCTTGTACTCATCCAGCTGGTTCTGGAGCTCCAGGGTCGATATGCGGGAGGCCTCAACAATGTCTGCCATCTGGAAGAAGTGACACGGGCGTGAGCCCACCCGGGGGATGCTCTATCTGAGATCACAGTCTGGGTCTCACTTCAACACACAGCACATCTCCTTTTCCCCCTTTCTTCTACAGCCTGCTCAAAGACAGCCAAGCGCCTGATCCTGAGCCGGCCAGGTGTGGGAACCTGTGACTTGGAAGCAGCATGGAGGAGTGAGCAGGTACGTCCTTTGGATCCAGGCACACAGCCTCAGGGCCCTATGCCTGCTGTGCCACTTACCAGTACGTGACTGGGGCACATCATTAACCTCTCTGGGCCCTGGCTGTGTTTGCGTTAGAAATGCTGAAATCAAACCTACCTTACAGGGTTGTTGTCAGAATCAGTATCTATAGATACAGAGAAAATTTTATCGGCAGATACAGATAAAATTCTAGTTAGAAACAAAATAGCTAGTAAAGTGCCTGGTACATAACATGCATCGGAAAACAGCAGACACTCTTACCAGCTCCCAGAATACAGAAAGCCTGCCAGATGTGTGCCTTTCCCCCTTCTGGGTACGTTGAGGCAGAGATGAAGAGAAAGAGCACTAGCCACTGAGCTTTGAAGCTGCCTTGCACACTCCTGGACAAGTAATAGAGATGCAAAATGCAGCCTCGGCACAGAGACGTGGATTCTGATTCAGCCAACATTGGTTCCGTCTGCACTGAAACACAGGCTGCTTCTACTGTTAAGAGGGGATTCTGGTGCCCAGAATCCAGAAGGTACCGGCATTAACGTTTTCTAGACCAATTTCTCTGTTATCTATTCAACAAAGCCAAAGAGCTGCCTCCAGGGATCTGCAAATCCCTGATACTTTTGTGCTTAGACCTCACTGCAGGTTTCCCCTGGCTTTCACCAGACCCTCGGAGGGGGACTGGGTCCAACAGAGTCACCTGGCCCTACATCCTCTTGCCTCCTCCAGAGCCTCACCTCCTTCTGCAGTTTCTCAATGGTCTTGTCCAGGTGCCACCGCTCGGTCTCCATCTCGTTCTTTAGCCTTCTTAGCTGCTCCTTCTGCTCATTCTCCTCTTTCAGCTTCTCAGACAACTGTTTCTGCTCCTGGGTGGTCCAACTCAGATTTCTCTGCAGAAGGCAGGGAAAGGACAGTTCTGTCACCTACCAACCAGGTAGCCACAAGAACGGGTGGCACAGGGTCCTTCCCAGTCACACTGCAAAGCAATCGGATCTGTTAAATCCGTGATGAGGAAGAAGATCAAGATAAACCCGTCTGAGAGACAGAAGGACATTGTTGGTTCTGAAATCCAGGACCAAAAAGGAAAGTTGCCTTGCCCAAAAAACATTCACAGGAATGAAGGGGCAGACAAACAATGTATTACAGATATACATGGCCAAAGCTGCTGGTGGTGGGAATTCAGGATAGTGTCTAAAAACCTAAATATTCATGCTTGAAAATCTAGGTGAGGTTGTGTATGACAACAATCTAAACTTACTTGGCAATTTATATGCTATGATACACAACATAACACTAATATTCCAGTATTTACCGTGCTATGTGGATGATTCTTACAGTTAGAACAACTAAAAATGAATCGCTACGAAAAGAGAACACTACCCCACAGAACCAAGGTCCACTTGGGTAAAAGGCAGCTGTAATCAACAGAATCCATGAACTGGACTCAGACTCAGGGAAAAAGGAATCTGGAAACCCACCGGTTGATGAACTTGATGAATAGAAGGTGTTGAATGGAAGAGACACTAGGCAGATAAAGTACTGGTCAGGTAGGTGGTTATTTATTGAATCAGTACCAAATGCCAGCGCCTACCATAAAACACAACCATCTTGAATGCAATACTCCCCTTGGTTCCCCGAGTCTCTCATCTCACAAAGTCACACAGACTTACGTCCTTTATGTAAACAACATGTAATTCCAACCTAAAATCCTAAAATACTATAGGAAGGTTATGGTGGCTTCTTTGAATAGCTAAGCGTTAGGGCCATAGGTGTGAGAATAACAAGAAGAGGCACAGCTCGGAACAGAGCGACCTGACTCAGACACAGACTGGATCATCTCAAAAACGTCAGGCACTGAGGGCTGACTGTGGGCCCTACAGGAACAGCTCAGGGCCTTCCCGGTCTTGTGTCCTGCAATGGCTGCACAAGAACAATGCTTTGTATTTGTACAGTGCTTAACAGTTTACAAGCTGCAGCCACAGGCAGTAACTCAGGATCTTGAAAACACTCCAAAGCACTTCGGACTCTTCTGGTTTGCACAGCATAGGAACCGATCTGCTCTGCCAACCATGTGACGTGGGGCTAAAACACCACCCGTGGCGGCTTCCAGTCCCTGGGCTCTGCTGGGCTGGCTGCGCTTTGAGAAGCAGCCAAGCTGGCCAGGCTGCTGAATTTAATTGCTGCAGGGAACCAAGGTCAACAAAAGCTGCTGGGGAAAACAAGGTAGCAAAAAGAAAGGTAATCAGAAGTTCAGCGTGGGAGGAATTAGCAGGAGTGGGCCCCAGCACAGCCACCGCTGGGCACCCCACCAGAAGCAGGCTGAAACCTGGGGTTTCTGTTGACAGTTGATGTAGCGGTGTTGGGGCAAAGGGTGAGGAGGAGTTATAGAACCAGTGAGGTATGAGACAAAACCTCCAAAACACGTGTCCCTAACAATGTCAATTCATGAAAACATCAAATACAAAGGGCCCACAATGGCTTCCTGTAGAACCTTCCGGATCCAACTCAACCCTCTCCCACCAGGAATCCCCCAGCCTCCCTTTCTCCTCCTCTTAAACCCCAATTCCAAGGGCGTCCGGCAGGAGACAAGCCAACCCAGTTCTGCTCAGCCTCCATCTGGTTTCTGCATGCATTTCTGCTCCACTCTTGGCTCAGGCGGGGGCTGCCTGGCCCCTTCTCCTGAACCATAAGAGACACCACAGACTCACCACTCTGGACCTGGGGCCTGCCAACATCCCCCCACCACAACACACATACATTGCCTAGAAGAATAAGCTTGCTACATTATTTTTAAATCATTTCTTGTATGCTTGCCTCTTTTGCAAGATAGTAAGCTCAGTAAAGGCAACGGAGAGATTTCTGCTTATGTGGGTAGGTTCACTATTAGGCATATGATAAACAAGTAGCTGTTAAAAATGAATGCCTAACCCCAAAGGCGATCCCAAGGCTTCTTATGTTAGAATCACCAAGTAACGAGGGGGGTATCCGTACTTAAAATGTAGATTCTAGCTTTTTCTGATGGAATCACGATTTTTCTTAGCATGGGACCCATCAGCATTTGCATTTGAAAACTCCTCAGATAATTCCAATATGTACTAAGGTTTAGAAACACTGTTTAGTACAACGGTTTGCCTCCTCTGTTATTCAAGAAATATATTTCAATAAGTCACCACTGAGAAAGCATCCCAAATTCACATGAAAAGAAGCAAACTTGGCAACTTTGCATTTTTCTGACCTTTCATGTAAACAGTATTAGGAGTGAAATGCTCTGTAGCTACAGAGACTCTATTTCCAAGGCCAGCAATACAAGCTCATCGATGAATAATGAGATGAAAATTTGGGAAAATAGATCAGGTTGGAGAGAGAATCTGAAACACGACATTGGTAGATGTAGGGTAAGTGTCTTTGGGCTCGGGGACCATTATCTGTCAACAGACACAGAGACTTTTACCCTATGACTGAGGTCCCAATTAGCTCATACTAACAACCACCAAGACGCAGGTGAGCCTACGGGTGTCAAGGAATGGAATGGGCAGCTTAACCAGAAGGAAGTTGGTCTTCTCGGAGCCCCTGCCGCTCAGTATCTGGGGGTTGCAACAGTGGAAGCCTTCGGCCCTTTTTCCTCAGTTGTCTCAATACTCAAAAGTCCAGTGCGGCAGAAGGTAAAGCCCGAGGGCAAACGTATGCAACATTATCCCTTCCTGAAGGAAAGAACTGTGGTTTCTCCGGAAAATGTTTCTTACTTCCCCATCTGCAGAAGGCACTTTTAAATAGAATCATAGATGCCTTGCCTTAAATGCAGTTCCATAGCCCTGGACAGCAACACAGTCCTGAAGCAAGTGGTCAGGGGTTGAATAAACCAAGAAGACCATCTTTATGACCCTCTGCTACTTTTTAACTGAGTCATGGTAAATCAGACATAAATTTACCACGGTCTTCAGCTACTATTTAAAGAAATCTATTTATCATACCTGAAGATGCCATAGACTAATAGCACAAAGACAGAAAAACACCAGCTACTTTTTCCTTTCCTCAAGGGGCCAACCCAAAAAAGAAGCTGACTATCTGGTTTCCAATTTTAAAAGAAAACATTTTGGAATGATGGTGTTTTTTCCATGGCATTACTTTTACGACCAGATAATTCAGGTAAAGAGAGCAAAACTGTCAGCCCCATTTTAAATTCTTGCCAGCTGTCCTGCCAGTGGCTAACACGGCCACACACAGCATGACACACTCCCACCATCCCCGCACCACTGGGAAAACAGGCCTCAACCGAAGTAACATGTCAGGGATGATTTCCAGGGCAAGGCTGGCGAACCAGAGGTGGGGGTGGGTGGGGATTACATTAAGATCTTTAGGCCCCAAGGCCATCATCTGTTCTGGGCACTGAATTACCCACGAGCCCCAGATTCCCAGCTGGGGAACAACTTCCATATGTGTGAAAAGTTGCTGTTTCACCAAAGGAAAAGTTCTGAGAGACCCATAGCTGCACCTGGCATTTGGTATGGACATACCATGAAGGTACAGATGCTTATCGCTGTAGAATACCAATGTTTTTCCTTTCTTTCTTCCCCCAACCAGCTCACAAATTTAAACCCCACTCTGGCAGCCGGGTTGGGTAACAGTAACCAACCTAAGCCTTAAACAGCAGCACAGCAAAAGTGCCATCTACACAAAATCAACTTCACAGAATTTTGCACTGAACCTCTAGATTTAAAGAAATAAAAAAAAAATCCAAAGTGAAGGCAGTCAGACATTGAACTCAGGAAAAATCGGGACTTCACTATATGCAAACATGAGTTTTGTCCCAAGAGGAGGAGCAGGCACAGGCTTCTGATTTTGGGGGACAGTCCCCCAAGCTAGGCTGACCTGTGGGAGATCCTTCCCCTCTCTCTACCCTAGGAGAGAAGCTGAATTTGTTGCAGGAAAGCTGCATCCAGGCATTTACAAATCTGAACCTGACTCGGCTCTTTACCACTTTTAATGCCCCCACTTCACCTATTCCCTGAGTACAAGTGGGTCCTGAATAGAAAACTTGAATAACAACCTTCCCCTTAGACAACTCTCAAAAACACTGGCTTCTCCCTCCTCAGAAACTCACCTGAGATACTGAAGCAGCATCCCGAGAGCCAACAGGAGGAGAACACACATGCATCACACTGAGGTCACTGT
The DNA here is from genome assembly GCA_036589455.1 of Ateles fusciceps. Classification (NCBI taxonomy): domain Eukaryota; kingdom Metazoa; phylum Chordata; class Mammalia; order Primates; family Atelidae; genus Ateles; species Ateles fusciceps. The sequence goes on along the minus strand of JAZHEH010003061.1, from coordinate 7,681,207 downwards.
GCAGAGCCAGTCAGAACTGCAGTACAGACCTTTCTTGAGAATGTACTTCAAATGACAAAATCTAATTTTCTAAGAACCTACTGATTTTGAATAGCGATGGCTATCCAGTTTCAAGGAAATGACTTCCTCTTGCCTCTCTGAATAGCCATCCTGAAGGACTGTACTCAGAGGAGAGCATTTGCCCAGAGGAGAAGGGAAATTGGCTTTTGTCAGAAAGCAGACTCCACACTGCCTTGGGGCCCATCCTGCCGGCCTTCTCACACAATTCATATTTTATCTTTGGAAAGCTGTCAAGCTTTAACGTCTAAACCGAGGTCTCTCTACCTTGGCACTGCTGACATCTGGGGCCCGATGATTCTTTGTAGTAGGGGCTGTCCTGCGCTTTGTAGGATGTTTAACAGCAGCCCTGTTCTCCACCCAGGAGATGCCATTAGCATCTCCCCCACTTGTGACACCCAAAATTGTCTTCAGGCATTACCAAATGCCCCCAGTGGAGAACTGCTGGTCTAGATGGATAGTTCAAATAACTGAGTGGTCATTATAGGTAAAAGGGAGCTACCTGGAAAGAAAGGGCCAAGGACAATCTCCACACGTCCCCTCCCGTGTTGTGTCTCTGGGCATTCTTCATGAGGGAGTAATGACAACAGCCCTTGGTGTTTACCTGAGCAGCCTCCAGCTCACTCTCCAGGGCCCTTCTGGCTCACACGGCTTCTTTTCTTCCTTTCTGGCGTGCACAAGGCCCTCCTCTAATTGTCGTATTTCTCCCTACAATGAAACGCTGGGTCAGTGTGCACTTAGATGTGTGCTGTGCCTATGAAACAGACTCAGTGGAATGAAATGAACACTGAAGACACCCACAGACATGGCAGTGGCTATGGTCACAATGTGCCTGTCATGGACCCAAGGCGACACACAACAGCCGTGTTCTTAGATGTGTGTGCCTGTCTGCAGTTGCAGTTCCAGTTCTTAGCCAGGTGTGAACATCATATTATCTCCGGTGATTTTTTTGTTTGTTTTTGTTTTTTTTTAGAGATAGGATCTCACTATGTTGCTTAGGCTGATCACAAACTCTTGGGTTCAAGTGATGCTCCCTCCCACCTCTCAGTCTCCCAAGTACCTGGAATTACAGTCATGAGCCACCCTGCCAAGCTGGGGTAATTTTTTTAAAATACAAATATCCAGCCTTATTCCTGGAGATTTGAAAATAGTAGGTATTGAATGGACCCACGCACACACAGTTTTATAAAAGGTATCCAGGTGGTCCTGATGGATGACTGCTGTGGTTTGAATGTGTCCCCCAAAAGTGTGTGTTGGAAGTTTAATTGCCATTGTGATGGTGTGAAAAGGTGGGACCTTTAAGAGGGGATTAGGCCATGAGCGCTCTGCCCTCATGAATGGGTTCATGTTGTTATCACAGGAGAAGGTTCCTGGTCAATGGACAAGTATGGCCCCATCTGGCCAGTCGGTTCCCCATTCCACCTCTGCCCTTCTGCCATGTGACGGCATTCACACTGACACAGAAGGAAGGCCCTCACTAGATGCTGGCACCTTAATATGAGACTTCTCAGCCTCCAGAACTGCGAGAAATACATTTCTATCATTTCTAAATGACCCAACTGTGGTATTCCCTGATGGCAGCACAGAACAGATGGCAGTGACCATGTGCGTCTCCTCCTTCACTGTCAGTCGCCCTTTCCTGCTGCTGAGAGTGTGTGTCTCTCACTCACAGCTTCCCACTGCTAGAGGTCTGGCCAAGCAGACAATTGGCTTGTTAAAATCAGTGTAACTTCAAAAACATCAACTATGAGTTAAAAAAAAATTAGTCTTGAGTGAGAATCGGTCTATTGGTGGTGTTAAGACAGACTTTTCAGGTGGAGGCCTCTGCAAAGCCATGGAAGGCTGGGCATGTCTGGCATCTGGGTGCATGGGGATTCCTGTGCCTAGACCTGTGTTCCCGCCTCACCTCACCATCCCTGTTCCCAGGCCTCCCTGTCATGCCATTACCAGGGGAACAAAGAAATGGCTTGCAGAGAGGATGTATTCAATATCGCCTTGACCTTTCCTAGTAAATTATGACAATAAATCCCTTCCCCACTTCTGAAGTCACTTACACAGGAAAGAAGGAGCAGCAGCTGCCAAAGCTGGGCCTGGGCCCAGCGAGCCTCACCTCGTACTTCTTGAGCGTTTCCTTCGCCTTGGCTTCATCGCCTTTCATGTCTTCGATCTGCCTTTGAAGCTGAGCAACTCTCCGCTCCAGCTCTTCACTTCTTCCCTGCAGCTTCTCATTCTCCTCCTGCAGAAGCTTCACATGCATTTCAGTCCCCACCTGGTCTTGCTCCGAAGTGTTGCTCCTGCTGGCCAGGACCTCGACATTCTGTTAAAAACACAGAGCAAATGAACAAGGGGACTAGTGTCAAGGAGCTGTCCCCAAGCTGGGAGAACCACAGGCATCTATGAAAAACCCATTGTGCCTATTCAGCCAGGCCCTGTGCTGAGCTAGGGGTCAGCAACCCACAGCCTGCAGGCCAAGCCCAGCCCTGCACCTGCTTTGCAAAGCGCGGCGTTACTGGAACATAGCCAGGCCGTCCATTTGCAGACTGTCTGTGGTTGCCTTCAAGCTACAACAGCAGGGCCGAGTGGTTGCGACAGAAACCCCAAAGCCTATGATGTCACAAAGCCTAAAATGTTGACTCTCTGGCTCTTTATAGAAAAAGTTTGCCAACTCTTGCCTGTGTTAAGATCCTTACATGGGATTTCAACCTTTTAACAATTCTTTTTTTTTTTCTTTTCTTTATTACACTTTAAGTTCTGGGGTACATGTGCAGAATGCTCAGGTTTGTTACACGTGCCATGGTGGTTTGCTGCATCTATCACTCCATCATCTACATTAGGTATTTCTTCTAATGCTATCCCTCCCCTATCCCCCCCACCCGCTGCTATCCCTTCCCTAGCCCCCTAGCCCCTGACAGGCCCCAGTGTATCATGTTCCCTCCCCTGTGTCCCTGTGTTCTCATTGTTCAACACCTGCTTATAAGTGAGAACATGCAGTGTTTGGTTTTCTATTCTGTGTCAGTTTGCTGAGAATGATGGCTTTCAGCTTTATCCATGTCCCTGCAAAGGACATGAACTCATCCCTTTTTATGGCTGCATAGTATTCCATAGTGCATATGTGCCAAATTATCTTTATCTAGTCTATCACTGATGGGCATTTGGGTTGGTTCCAAGTCTTTGCTATTGTGAACAGTGCTGCAATAAACATATATGTGCATGTGTATTTATAGCAGAATAATTTAAAATCCTCTGGGTATATACCCAGTAATGGGATTGCTGGGTCAAATGGTATTTCTATTTCTAGATCCTTGAGAAATCATCAACACTTCTTTATTCTTGTTGCCACCTTAAATGTGAGGAAACTGAGACTTGGGTAATTTAAGTAACTTGTCCAAGATCACGTAGGAGGAACTGCATTCAGGCAGACCAAATCCAGAACCTGTCCTCATAACCTTCACCTTCTCATGTGTCCACTTCCTTGCCCCATTTCCATGTGTAGGGCCTTTAAAAGAAGCTCTCGAGGAAGGGTAGCTTTGGAGTACAGCTTTTTTCATGTCCAATATAAAACAGAAATTTAAATTAGCTTAAATTAGGATACAGTTCATAGTGTAAGCTCTAGGTATGCTGTACACAATTCACAACAGAAAGGAGTGACAATCTCAGGATGGTTATTGTTGATTCCAGATGTCACAGGGGCTTTGTGTTCTTTGGATTAGCAATTTGAAGTGATGGGAAATGGTCCTGCCCAGCGTTCCACCTCTCCAGACAGATCTCTTGCCTGTCCTCCATTTCTCCACTACCTCAAAGATGCCAATATCAGCAAATCTCATGCCTTCAATACAATGCTACAGATGCATACAATAAAAGTAAGGCCCAGGGAGGATAAGGTTAGGCTTTGAAAGTCTGTATCACAGCCCATGTGGGAGAGGTATCTGCTAGAATTGCTCACTTGTATGGCCTTTTGGAAAGATCTTTACATCGTTTAACAGTACAGCAAGCTTGTTATCCTGAACCTAACCAGTTAGAGAGTTTCAGCAACCAGAGCATCTTTTGATGGCCCAAATGTTTAATTCTATACAACAGAGAAAGCCCACAGAAGCCAAGCAACTGAGTTAGAATGAAGTTAGCTGGCAATGCTATGAGAAAACTAGGTGTCAGACGCTGGGATTTCTCAGGATTATCAGGATATCATCTCCTAATGAAACCAGCAAGAGGACAAGACACAAAGATGTACAGAGAAGAAGTAAAGTGTGGTTGAAAACTTGAGGAAGGATTTAAAGAATCCAGTAACTGGTCAGACCAAGGAAAGAAAGAGAAAAGTCTAGATTGCCCATTTCTGCCCTAACTCTCCCATTAACATGTGAGATAAAGTTTTAGTTATCAAGACAGGGCAGTACTGACATGAGGGTAAGTATACAAATCAATGAAACAGAATTAGGCATTCAGAAATAAACCCCTATATTTATAGCCAACGGATTTTCAACACCGGTGCCAAGATAATCCAGTAGGGTAAAGAATACCCTTCAACGAATCATGCCGGGACAACCGATATCCACATGTAAAAGAATGAAGTTAGACCCCTTCCTCACACCATACGCAAAAATTAACTCAAAATGGATCACAGGCCCAAATGTAGGATCTAAAACTATAAAACTCTTAAAACACAGAAGCAAATATTTGTGACCTTGGGTTAGGCAAAGGCTACTTAGCTACAACACCAAAAGCACAATTGACAAAAGAACAAACAGATAAATTAAGCTTCTTGAAAATTTAAAACTTTTGTGCTGCAAATGATGCCACCAACCAAGTGAAAAGACAACCTCCAGAGTGAGAGGAAATACAAGTCATATTGAGGGAATGTGTTCTCTTTCTGGGTCCACAAGGGGGCGTAGTTTTAAGGGCAAGAACTTCCTAGTGCCATGCCCCGCTCCCATCTCTCTCCATCCGGGAAATTTAATGGTTTATGTTTAAATTTCTCAGGCTCGGGAAGAAACAAAAAGTCAATCACTCCAGCGGAAGTTCTAAGGAACTCCTTTCATTGGCCTGGGGTCTTAGAGAAGGCGGGGGTTCCTCCCAGGTTAAAAGTCTCCTTCTTCCACACCCCTTAGGACTCCATGTTTGGGTCCCCTTCCAAGAACACTCCCTTCGTGGAAGCTGTCTTTCTCTCTCCTGGATTTTCCCACTGGAGTCCCCTTCCACACTCTCTGTCTTCTCCACCTAAACTCCACCTGTCTTTTCCCTAACACTCTCATGAAAGCTGCTTTCCTCCCCCTGGATTCCATCTTTCTGGATTCTCTCACTCAGTGTGAGAGTTAGCTGTTTCTTTCTCTCTCCTTCTCCTGTTTCTCTCTCTCTAAATAAATCACTTTCTACAAACATTTTTGAGTCCGGCATTTACTGCACACTGCGCCATGGTCCCCTCTCTCATTCTTGAGAGGTCAGGAGACCAAGAACCTGGAAAAACATCCTCTCAGGAGAGCTGGGGGCACCCTGAACCCCTAAACCCCAATATTACAATATATCTAATAAAGGACTCATATCCAGAATATATCAATGATTTTTTAACTTAATAATAAAAAGCTTTAAAAACTCATTTTTAAAATGGGGGCCAGGCACAGTGGCTCATGCCTGTAATCTCAGCACTTTAGAGACCGAGGCGGGCAGATCACTTGTGATCAGGAGTTCGAGACCAGCCTGGCCAAGATGGTAAAACCCCAACTCTACTAAATTACAAAAATCAGGGGCCAGGCGCGGTGGCTTATGCCTGTAATCCCAGCACTTTGAGAGGCCGAGGCGGGTGAATCATGAGGTCAAGAGATCGACACCATCCTGACCAACATGCTGAAACCCCATCTCTACTAAAATACAAAAATTAGCTGGGTATGGTGGCACATGCCTGTAGTCCCAGCTACTTGGGAGGCTGAGGCAGGAGAATTGCTTGAACCCGGGAAGCAGAGGTTGCAGTGAGCCGATCTTGCACCACTGCACTTCAGCCTGGTGCCTGATGACAGAGCAAGACTCTGTCTCAAAAAAAAAAAAAAAAAAAAAAATTATCCAGGTGCGGTGGGACACATCTGTAATTCCAGCTATTTGGGAAGCTGAGGCAAGGGAATTGCTTGAATTCAGGAGGCAGAGGTTGCAGTGAGCTGAGACCGCACCATTGCACTCCAGCTTGGGTGACGGAGCAAGACTCCATCTCAAAAAAAAAAAAAAGAGGAGGAAAGGATCTGAATAGTATACAAAATCCAATAAGCATATGAAAAGATATTCAACATCATTAGTCATTAGGGAAATGCAAATTAAAACCATAATGAGATACCACTCCACATCCACTAGTATGGCTATAATAAAAAAGACAGATAATAACAAGTATTGGGGAGAACTTAGAGGAATTCAACTCCTTATACATTGCTGGTAGAAATGTTAAATGGTGCAGCTACTTTAGAAAACAGTTTGCCATTTCCTCAAAATGTTACACAGAGTTATGGTATGACCTGGCAATTTCACTCCTTGACATATAGCTAAGAGAAATAAAAACAAGGGGCCAGGCACAGTGGCTCATGCCTGTAATCCCAGCACTTTGGAAGGACAAGACAGGCAGATCACCTGAGGTCAGGAGTTCAAGACCAGCCTGGCCAACATGGTGAAACACCATCTCTACTAAAAATACAAAAAATTAGCTAGGCATGGTAGCAGGTGCCTGTAATCCCAGCTACTTGGGAAGCTGAGGCAGGATAATCGCTTGAACCTGGGAGGTGGAGGTTGCAGTGAGCCAAGATCGCGCCACTGCACTCCAGCCTGGGGGACAAGAGTGAGACTCTGTCTCAAAAAAAAAAAGAAAAGAAAAGAAAAACATGACATATATTCACACAAAAACTTGTATATGAATGTTTATAGTAGCATTATTCACAGTATCCAGTAAGTGGAAGCAATCTAAACGTCCAACACACAGTGAATGGGGAAACAAAATATGGCATATCCCTACAATGGAATATTACTTGGCCATTCAAAGGAATGAAATATCAATACATCCTACAACATGGATGAACTTTGAAAACATTATCCTAAAGAAAAGAAGCCAATCACACACACACACACACACACACACCCATAATGACATTTATATGAAATGTCTGGAATAGCAAATCTACAGAGACAGAAATTAGCAATTGCCCAGGGCTGCTGCAGGGAGGGATACAGGGAAGGGACCAGGAGTGAGTGCTAACGGGTTTGGAATTTCTTTTAGGGGTGATGAAAATGTTCTGACATTGACTGTGGTGATGGTTGTAAAACTGTGTGAACATACTAAAACCACTGAATTGTACAATTTCAATAGTTGAATTATATGTTATATGAATCATATCTTAATACAGTTGTTTAAAAAAAAAAAGGTAAACAAAAGTTAAGAGAAACCTGAGGCTGGAGTAGGGATGGTGGGGAGAGAGGATGCATTTACCCCAGTGGTCTGGAGGTTTGCTGAGATGTTAGGGGAAGAGGAGGATCAAGATCACCTGCCCAGGCCTTTCAGTAAAGCAAAGAACGCTTACACATGTGGTCAGCACCCTTTCTTTCACCCGGAAATCTCAGGAAGAATGAGGATACTGAAAACCAGACCTGGTTTAACCTGGATTGGGGCCTAACCAGTTCCTTGGCTTGTATAAGGGAACTGGACTGAATTGTGATGTTTAGAACTTGGTATGCAAGTTCTTCCCTCAGCTTATGGCTGGCAGGGATTTATTCCAATGCTAGCTTTCAGTGCACGGGCTGAATATGACTCTAGGAGACGTTATGTGTATTGAGACACTTAGTCCTTTTTTTGATTATTTGTAACGTGACACTGTGTTTTTCTCTATGTCTTGACAGAGTGGTAGACCACATCATGTTTACAAATAATTTACTGTGCGCCTGTGTTAGCAAATCTTCCCAAAAGTCCTCTCCCATTTTCACGCTCCTACATCTCCACACGCCCAGCTTACCTCTTATATAAAAAGCCCACAGAACAAACTTCCCTTTCCTGAAACCATACCTAATTCACCTACAGTAGTTGTGGAATCTAAAACAAAAATAAAAATACTATCCTTTTGTTGAAGGCAAGTACTACATGTAAGTTCTTCTCCATGACTTCCTAGTCAGGGAGAAGAAAAGAAACATGGCCAAGAGGACCTTCAAAGTTCTCCAAACTCTGAAACGCTCTGATGCTTGGATCTATGCATCATCATCTTTTCCAGATGAGACTTCGTGTCTCACGGATGTGGCAAAGGCATCAGAACTGCACCAAGACAGAGCTGGTAAAGAGCAACTCAGGTGGAAGGTCCCTGGGGACAAGTATTGCTGAAGTCACTGAAGTTGCTGGCATTATGTTTCTATGATTCTCTGATCCCAAGTCCTATATGTCATAAGAAGATTAGAGAGGAAGCACCATCAAAAATAAAACCAAAGAGCACATGGTTTTTAATGATTCATTTAGCCATATCATACCACCTGTGTGATGTCTGTTTTTAAAAGAATTACGTGAATTTGCATTTCAATATTTCAACTATTATTCACCTGTACAGGTAGTCAATTCCTCTGCCACTCCAAAAAGTTGGAAACACCACACTAGATTCATCACCACAAAGGCAAATGTAGCAAATGTGCCCTTTTGTATCGTTTTTCAAGACGGCATCATCACTAAAAATTACACCAAGATTATTTTTGCAGCCATGAGGCAGCCAAGGTCAAAAGGTTTGATAACATAGTGTGTGCAATGTGAGGAGACTTACTCTCATCCATTGCTGGTGGGGCTAGAAACCGGCATGAGGCTCCTGGAGGGCGATTTGGTAGTATCTATCAAAATTACAGTGTACACTTCCTCTGACCCAGCAACTTATCGTCTATCATTTTATCCCACATGTGTGCAAAATGACATATAAATGAGATTATTCATTGCAGCACTGTAATAGTAAAAGATTGCAAACTACTAAAGGCCAAGTAAGCATGAGTTAAATAAATTACATCAGGTCAATGGTATCTTGTGCAGCGGGGGAAAAAAAAGAACAAGAAAGTGAGGAAGAAGCAAAGGACAGAACAGCAGATGTAGCATGCTTCTGGGTGTATAAAAAGAAGGTAAGCATCATTCTCAGCAAATGGACATAAGAACAGAAAACCAAACACTGCATGTTCTCACTCACAGGCAGGTGTTGAACAACGAGAACACATCGGCACAGGGAGGGGAGCATCACACACTGGGGTATGTTGGCAGGGGGTGGCAAAGGGAGGGGACAGCAGTGGGGGGGGTGGGCGGGAAGGTTGAGGAAAGAGAACACTGGGAGAAATGCCCGTGTAGGTGATGGGGGTGGGGGGCAGGGGGGGATGGAGACAGCAAACCACCATGGCATGTGTGTACCTATGCAACAATCCTGAAAGATCTGCACATGTACCCCAGAACTTAAAGTACAATCAAAAAATTCAAAAAATAAAAAAATGTTAAAAAAGAAGGTTAGGCGAATTAAAGATGTATTTACTTGGCTACACAAGAAACTGTGAACAAAGACTGGCTATGCGGAAGGAAACCGGGACTATGTGGGAAAAAGCAGAAAGAAGTTTTCAATTGCAAACCCTTTTGTAATTTTTAAATTTTGAACCATGGAAATTCAACATGTACTACAATTTTTTAAAATAAATATACATTTTCTTTTAAAAGACTGACCATCAATGGTCACAGGAACTCAGAGAACAACCCACCTCCTAGGCCAAGTTCTCACCTCCTCCAGCCTCTACAAACCCTTCCTTTGTCTTTCATGGGTACTTCTGGGCCATGAAAGATAGCGGAGCCGGAGCCCCAGGAGCAGCTGTACAAACAGAGCATAGCGCCAACTCTCCCCACGCTGGTTTACATAGTTAAGCAATTCCTTTTCACTACATATAGCTGGGAGAGTGGAAAGGCCCAGATGGCCCAGGACCTGCAACTACACGAGTGCTTCTCCAACTTTTCCACTCCGGCAACCCCAAGGCAGAGAAGTCCAATGTGGGGCGATGAGAGACATCCAAGGGACTGCAAAGAACTGCTTTCAAGGCTTGGGTTTTTCCATTATAAATGAATGTAAATTTTGCATTCAACACCATAGCACTTTGCATTCTACTATGTCTCCTTTTATATTACGGATACTGTTTTCTTGGTATTCCAGGAAGTGGTGTCACTTTGATCCCATGACTTTGCCAAGCACTCTCCTCCTCGCCCACCCAGCACACAGACACGTGTCCCACCCTGAATAACACAGACATAAATCACCTCAAGAATGGAATTCTCATTTACACTTCTAAAAATGCTTCTCTATTCACTTAGAGGAAACAGCAAAGGCTCTGAAGTCAGCCAGATCAGATCCAAACCCAGGCTGTGCCTCTTGCTGGGTCTTCCACTGGGCCTGGCCTCACAGAGCCTTAGTTTCCTATCTGTAGAATGAGGATGAAGTTACCCACCTCATACATTATTGTAAATATATAGTTAAATGGAATTACAGCTCTCGTGAGAGCCCTCTTATTACTCCTAGGCCAACTAAACTCACATCTGTTTCCCAAAAGGGAACGACTTCACACAGCTTACCTGCTGTGGTTTCAAATCTTCATACTTGGTTTCAGGCCACAATCTGCACTTTTTTTTTGTTTTGTTTCTAGATGGAGTCTTGCTCTGTCGCCAGGATGGAGTGCAGTGGCACGATCTTGGCTCACTGCAACCTCCACCTCCCACATTCAAGTGATTCTTCTGCCTCAGCCTCCCAAGTAGCTGGGACTACAGGTGCATGCCACCACATCTGCCTAATTTTTGTATTTTTCATAGAGACAGGGTTTTAACATATTGGCCAGGCTGGTCTCAAACTCCTAGCCTCATGATTCACCCGCCTAGCCCTCCCAAAGTGCTGGGATTACAGGCATGAGCCACCGCACCCAGCCACCTGCACATTTCTTACCAGCTAAAAAAATCAAGCCTAGACTTCTTAAAACAGGGAATTGAGACTTCTAATAGTCCTTCCGGGGGAGACTGCCCTGCACAAACAAGATGACACCCATCTTATTTCAAGGGTAAGTCAGGTTTCTTGGTTGGCTAATTTATGAAAAAACTTAGCCCCATTTCCCAGTCAAGGGTAGTGTGGTAAACTGATGGCAACTAAGAAAAACATTCTTCTAAAACAAGACAGACAGCATGCTTCAACATGCTGAATTGCCAAACTTCCATTACTCCAAAAATAGTTGACTTATAACCATATGCTTCAATTACCGATTTTAAAAGAAGGAAAAAGGAACTATAATGATTGTATCTCACACATACACGACAGTAAAATCCCAGTGTTTGCCATACCGCCATTCCCTGCAAGTAATCACCTGTCTGCAGGCTGGCACACTTTCCACATTTTCATGGGTTAACACCCACATTTACAAGTGTTCACACTGGCCCCTGGAGCCAGAGGAGACAAGCACAAAAGCCCACCATGGCACCATAAATGTCCCCATCTGCAGGTTCTGCCTGGCTCAGGAAGCTGAAGAGCACTCGTTGTAGGAACATGGACCAACACCTTGGATAGGCTTGCTCCTGACAGACAACAAGAAACCACATAGGCCGAGGGCCTCCCACTTGTCCTAGCACCGCCCCAATACACTGACATATCAGGTTTTACTAATTAACATAGCCTCTGCCACAGCCGGCTTTTGTTTCCTCTCTGTCTCTCTTTTTTGCTGAATGAGTGAAAACAGCTGAGGCGTGGAGGCCGGGGCATCCAGAGAATGGAATGTTGTTATCAGTTCCATCTCACTGGCCACCCCCACGCTCCAGTGTGTTGGGGCTGCAGGATCCCAACTGAGAGCTACTGGAAGCGTCCCCTAAGTCAGCTCATGTGCTGAGAAATTACCGTCTTCTCACCATCACTGCTTTCATTTGCACAATAAAGGCCTGGGTCACAATAATGCATCCCTTCCTCACTCTGAGAGTGTTAGGAAAGCAGCTCCCTGTATTGTGTCTTCAGCTTTCCCCTCACCTGAGCAAAGGTCAACTATTTAGGTTACAGAAACAGCATATCTTTCCGTCTTAACTAGCATACTTCATCCTGTCTCCCAATCCTCTGTTAATTTCCCTGGCCTAAGGTCTCTAATCTTGGGCTTATCAAATTTTAATGAATTACCTGGAGATCTAATTAAAACGCTCATTCTGACTCAGGAAGTCTGGAGCAGGACCCAGGACTCTGCATTTCTAACAAGCTCCCAGGTGACACCCATGATGCTGGTCTGTGGATCCCACTTCAAGTAGTGAGTTCTAGGCTGATGGGACCCTGCTCAGCTCTCAAGGCCTTCCTGCAGAGATGTGAGCTCAGCTCCTAACGGGTCAAATCCTTTATGCTTCTTGGTAGGACTCCCAGAGCCTGGGATTCAGCGTCAGGTGGCTTGCGGGTCACTGCAGGCTTTGCAGCCTCTCACATTGTAACCTTCCTTCTGTAAGCTCTTGCCCCCTCTGAGTTCAATTCACGTCCTTAAAGAAAGTATAATAGGAGATACCTAAACAGTTCAGAAAATCAAAAAAGAAAAAAGATATGAATCTTTAAAAAGTTGAAATTCCTTTAGTAATGTAAAGTGGTGAGTTCCTTCCTTCCTCCTTTTTGACTTTCCTACTTACCAATTTTTGGACAAGATGCGGTTGAGCCTTTGAAAAATATTTTTAAATCCTACGCTCCCAAAAGAACATCAGAGTTACCAACTTTTCTCTCACTATATTTACCAATTGCCAACACCAATCTCTCCCGACATATCTCCAGTTCAGAACTCAGTTACACAGTGATGAACTCTTTTTGTTTGTGTGGGAGGGGGGGCTAAGAAAGTGCAGGGGAGAAATGGAAAGAAATATGGCAAAGGAAATGGCAAAGAAGTAGAGGGTATTCATCACCCAGGTCCCAAATATTTCCAACGAAGAGTTGATTGCAATGCCAAAAATAGTACAGATCATATTCAATTTCTTTTTGTTAAAAGATGTGGATTCTAGAGCAGACCCCGCTAACAATTCACGTATGATGACAGTAGACAAATCATTTCACTTCCATCTGCCTGCCCTTCCCCCTCTGCAGCATGAAAGCGTCAGTCTATCTCATTTCAGCATCCCGGCCACTCTAACAGTCTGAGATTCTAGAATGAACTTGAAGAAGGCAGCCAGCATTAGGAAGTCCTGGAATTCAATGAGAAGACTACTAGAGGTTTTACTCCTACTGCGTCATGTTTACATTTCATTTTCAAATGCTGTCATTTAAACCAGATTGTCTGGATCAATGTCCCTGCCTCAGCATCTAGAGCTGAGGGCCATTCTCTCCATGGTCACTAACCTGCCATACTCGTGGGGTTTACAGATACCGCGGTTAGTGAAGATTTTATTTACATCCTGTGTTTTTGTTGCCCTGGTGGCAATTTTCTTGCTTACAGAACCACCTAAAAGATACTCCCGTTTAATCATATTCCATTATCCAGTTTTCCTATAGCAACTCAGTGATTACACAGGTTAAAAATGTCTCTGGTTTTCTTCATCATATCCTTAGGAAATAAGTCAACATGCTTCCCTTTAAAAAACTAGTTAAGATTCACTCTCTGAGTGGCCTGTAATTAAGATAAAGGCCCAAGACAAAAGTTATGACAATACATTCCTCATACTTGCTTAAAGAATGCATTTGACACACAATTAACCTACAGGGATTTCCAGGATGGGAATAAAAATACCTATGACCAAAATACACTGCAACTAAATAGGTGTAGAGCAGTTAAGTGATTTGATTTTTCCGAAACACAACATGCTCCATATTTCAGGCCTTGATATATGGTATGATTCTGTTTATACAAAATTACCAGAATAGGCGAATCCACACAGACAGAAAGTAGACTAGTGGTTGTCAAACGATGAGAGAAAGGGGGAATTCAGATGAAAAGGGCTTCATTTGGGTTGATGAAAAAGTTCTAGACTTAGACAGTGGTGGTGGTTACCCCAATTGTGAATATATAATAACTGCTGAACTGCACATTATAAAATGTTTAAAATGAGTTTTGTGTTATATAAATGTTATCTTAACAAAAGAAAACAAAAACAGGGCAGGTCTTGGAGTCAGCAGACCTGAATTGGTCCTGCTTGTTCTTCTCGAAACTTCAGTTTTCTCATTATCCTAAAAATGAATTGAGACATTATGCAAAGCACTTAGCAATGCTTCGGACACACAGTAAGACCTCAGTCAATGACGGCAATATATTAAGGTTGGGTAGACAAAAGTCACACACCCAGGACTTGAACCCGGCTCTCTGACTCCTTGCTTGCGACCTCTGCCAGTTGCCACCAGGTTCTTCCAAGGAGGGGCAGCAGCTTGAGGGAAAATTTCCCACAGCCAGCCAGGGAAGGGAACCTGCCAGCTGGGGGCTTCAGCTACATCCACATAAGAAGAATGCATTTCAGGGGCTTCTCTGAAACACAGCCCTGGACCTTCCATTGTGCTTTTGCTTTTTTTTTTTTAACACCACTCCTTAGACACATTCTTACAAAATGTTCCCCAGTTTCCAGGAGATAAAAAGAGCCTCACATCATATTTGTAAGGCACCATTTCCCTCACCACGAGAGCCACAGTCTAAGCTAACCTTGTGATCAGCATGTAAAAGTTCTGTTTATAGAACCCAACATCCCCCTGCAGAGCCCTTCACCTTCAAGTCGCGGCTGGCTGGCGGAAGGGACTCCGCCCAGACCATGCCCTGCTTCCAGAGCTCTGCGTCACTACGAAAATATTGGGGGGTGGGAGCCGGGTAAAAGCAAGGGTTAGACTCCCAGTTAGAGTCGCTGTCACAGACAGACCACATGGCTTTACAAATAATTACAAATAAGCTTGCTGTCAGCACACACATGTCCAACAGGTTCAACAGGATCTTTGGAGAAAGAAGATAAATGAACAGCCAAAGGCTCAATCAGAAAGCTAACAGGCCCTACTCCAGTCCACAGTTCTGCCCTGCTCCCCTGCCCAGAAGTCTTGTTATTTGTGAAAACAGATCCTTCAACGTTCCCATGTTGCTGTTACCCTATATCCATAAATGCTCAAAGGGTCTATCCTGAATTCTAGAAATCATGCCATTTTCACAACTTACATACAAATGCTGAGATCAAGAACTCTCAATCCAATGACGCTTCTCACTAGTGCCTCCTTGCAGCCCCTAACAAGACCAGATTTCCATGTAGAAAGCTGTCAACTTTTCTCTTTGCCTCACACTTCCACCGCCCCAGGAGCGACTCTAGGCAGGGACTGGGGAAAGAAAAGGACACCGCCTAGGTAGGCAAGAGCCTGGGCCAAGACTGCTGCAAGCATTTAGGCTGACTCCATACCCACAGGGTTAAGACACACGACAAGGGTGACCTTTATTATTTCCTCCTTTAAAGTAGTTGGCTGTTCCCTGAGACAGAGCTGAGCAGACCAGGCTCCTGCAAAGACCACGGTCCCTGGGATCCTCCTTGCAGGCCAGGCTCCCAGTATCAACAGCCAGCTCTAACTGACCGGCAAGGGGAACAGGGACAGAATAGAAACGTCCAGATCCTGGCAGAGTCACCTGACCACACCGAGGTTTTGTGCCAGTAACAACTTCTCTAAATCGCAGTTTGGCTTTCCTAAAAGCGGGGTGGCGTTATGGATCCATTCACTGCACAGATCAAGGAAAATGAAAGATAATAGTGCCAAATGTCAAAGGATGAGTTGCTATATACACAGCAAACAGTGTCCAGGAAGGAATTACTATGTACCGCCCAGAAGTCACAGATCATACACCACAGATTTCCTTCTGTACAGAACCCTTAAAGGAGATGTGGTGATGTTTTGGCCTCTTCCTCTTAGAGCAATTGTTTCCCCCGTCATGCTGTTGGCAAGACTCTCACTCGGTCTCTCCTTTTCTGAATGGAGAATAAAATGTCACCTCCTCCCTCAAAAGAGCTGGGACAGACGGGGAGGGATGGAGAAACCAAGTCCAATCCAAGACCTTCCCCGGACTGCTCTAGAGCCAGCCCTCATCTGTTTTAAAAAGAAGCCATCTTGGGGTGCCGACCTAACAGGCCCCATGAATCCCTGTGGGGGTCATTAGCGCTGTTCACCTAATATTTCCAGTTCTTCTCTCCTCCAGGCACATGTACTGTGCTTCCCTGCCCCCCCTGAAGTCAGGAGTGGCTATGTGACTAGCTTTGGCCAAGGAAATGTGAGAAGTGGCATGTGGCATGTCCAGGTACAAGCTCCAAGAGGCCATTAGTGATTTACCATATCCTCCCCCTACCCCACTGCAGAGATCACCAACACCCGGGTCCCCCAGGGACTCAGGAACAAAGCAACCAACCCCAACCCCGCCATGACTGGATGTGTAGCACGAGCAAGAAATAAGCTTTTCTTCGTTAAGCTACAGAGCTTTGGAGGCTGTTTATCATTGCAGCATCATTTAGCCTATCACATCACCTAAAGGCCTACTATTATACTTGCAGATTCAGCTCACCTGGCTCAAATCCATTAACAACAAAACCTGGAGTTCATCACAAGCTTCAGCCCCAAGGACAAGTGGGGCTGTAACAAGGAGAGAGCATGGGCTCCCAGACTCCGACAGAGTTGAGTTTAAATCCTGGCTCAGCCGCCTACCAACCATGCAACTCTGAGCCTGTCAATTACCTTTTTGTGAGCTGCGATCTCCTCCACTTTGAAAGGGTGATGATAGTACCTGCCATACAGGGTGGTGGTGAGGATGAAACATATGTGTGTAAAGTACATAGCATGTAGCCAGGTGTGCAGTGTGCACTGAGTAGACAGGAGTGATTCTGGTGACCCTCATCATTATCACCCAGAGGCTCTGTTTCCTGCTCTGTAAACTGGAAGAGCAATGCCATGCCACTTCCATGGTGTCAGTTTCTGAGGAAGTACTCAGCACAAGGCCAGGCAGGACAGAGCAGGCACTTGCTCGATAAGCATGAATACCCCCATACCACCCTCATATGGTTTGGCTGTGTCCCCACCAAATCTCAACTTGAATTGTATCTCCCAGAATTCCCACGTGTTGTGGGAGGGACCCAGGGGGAGGTAATTGAATCATGGGGGCTGGTCTTTCTTGTGCTAGTCTCCTGATAGTTAATTAAGTCTCATGAGATCTGATGGATTTATTGGGGATTTTCACTTTTGTATCTTCCTCATTTTCTCTTGCTGCCACCATGTAAAACGTGCTTTTCACCTCTCACCATGATTCTGATGCCTCCCCAGCCATGTGGAACTCTAAGTCCAATTAAACCTCTTTTTCTTCCCAGTCTTGGGTATGTCTTCATCAGCAGCGTGAAACAGACTAATACACACCCCCTTCTACTCCAAGCCTTTAGCCAGCATGCCCTGAGTGAGTCCTGAAACACTGCAAGCTGAGGAAGCTGCAACACCTGCCCAACGCACATGGAGGGCGCAGTCCTCAATGGGTCCACTCTGAGCTTCAGATTGCTCTCCAGGACCTATCTGATGAGAGTCCCACTCCCTCCACCTCTAGCCAAGTCACCTGCTGTCACTTACTGGATAAGTACTGTACCTGCCAGGGTACTCTGACCTTGGGGACCCCAGCCTGACCCCTAAGATACCCACATCAACCCAGGTGACTTGTGATTTTGAGAAGCCCTCTTGGGTATGAATCACAGAGACTTGGCCCATCCCTGGGGCCAGCTCTGCAAGAGTCGAGGGAGGTCCCTTGCTAGGGTTCCTACTGACCTACTGTTGAGGACCCGGAGAGCCTGGCAGCCCCCACCTGGTCCTGGCTTTGACAATTAGCAGTGTTACAGCAAGCCTCTGCAGAGTAATAGACTTCACATCTAGGAAAATCTGCCATGTGCCACAAAATCCCTGGTCACACACTAAAAGCATCCTACATTGTATGTCCTTAGGCGGTAGCTTAATGAAATGCTATGCCTGGTACTGACGCATCCCAACTGCACGGGGCCTCTGAAAGTGGCCTAAATAGAAGGAACACTGGACACTAAGCAGGAGCAGGTGCCTTGGTCCCAGGACAGCCCCTGGTCAGTCTGTGACCTGAGGAGGTCACAACGTCTCTGAGCCTCATTTCCATGACTATAAAATGTCAGAGAAGAGAATCCAATTAAGGACGGAAGTACCCACCACTGACTGTCTACACTCACTGAATGTACAAGACGAACAAAGCACAGTGCCACTTTTAAAGAGTTTAAAGTCCCAGAGAGAGTTCAACACGTGCCTTAGTGAAATCTAAGCAATCACTGCCTGAAGACAGGCTCATCAGCCAGTCTAAGGTCTCTAAGGTCATAGCCATCTCTGTGATTATCTGCATGGCAGATAAAGGTTATTTCCTCTCTCTGACCTACCAAAGTTTCCATTTCTCCACATAAATTAAAACAGGCTGGTAATTCATTCATTGTACTCATTCATAAAGTCACAGAATATCAGCATTATTTGAGACACCAAATTTCTCAGGTTGAAACCCTAATTTGAATTTCCAACACTTCCTTCCACCTTCCCCCGTATCTCTGAAAGATAAACAGCCATCCAGCCTCTGCCCCGGGGGCTGGAAACACACTGCCTCTCAAAACAAGCCTTTCCATTTTCCCACAGCTCTTAGGCAAGGAAACTTCTCCTTCATGCTGATTTGCATTCCTACAGTATCACTGAGACCAACTAAGGATGGTTTAGTGAGTCCTTCCTCCAAGTGAGAACTTTTCAAACACTTGAAGCCACCCTCATACCATCCTATCTTTCTTTTCCCCTTAGGCTACACTGTCCAAGGTCCTTCCTCACTCACTGGCAGGTTGTACCAAGTCTTCTCTCAAAGCACAGGGGCCAAAATCAAAACAACGCTCCCTGCAAGGTGGGCCTATCAGCATCCTCATTACCAACCACTCTAGGCTCCTGAACAGTCTCTCAGAGAACAGAATAGTCAGATCCCACACAGAGGCTGGAGATGAAACCCGGGGCTTGAACGAAAGACTACCAACCAAAAGAAAGTCCCCCGCCACCTCTAGACACACAGACACCCATGGGACCCTTCCCAGAACTTCCCCTCTGTGAGTGCTGCTGCAGGATCCATGGTGATTGTCAGGTCTTTGCTGCTGGGGTCCGACTCCTGCTCCCGTCTCTTCCTTGACTGCCAGCCCCTTTCCTCTTTTCTTCCCATCTAGGTACCTCCAATAACCCTCTGGCTAGAGCACAGTTCTCGGATGGCTCCTGGAGGTCACCTCTTGCCCCAACCCCATCTCCTTTGCTGGTAAGTTGTATTTTGACTTCTGTGGAAAAATCAGACAACACCCTTATCCCTTAGCCTCCTCCCACCCCCCCACTTCTTCTCTCCCTCTACGGCCAACACCCCATCTCCACCTCTCACCCCATCCCATGCCAGGCTATGCGGGGAACTGGACAATAAGCCTAACTCCCCACACTGCCTCGGGTGAGTAGCTGGTTGCACCCCCTGAGGACAGACCTCTGGCTAGGCTGGCATAACTAGATTTACACAGTACTCAGACCGTGCCAGACACCGGCCATTTGCTTTCCATGAGTAATCCCATTGAATTCTTAGGTTTCCCCCCCAAGGCTGGCACTACTATTAACTATTATAATCCTTTGCTTCTGAGGGAGGAAACTGAGGCACCGACAGGTAAGGCACTTGCTTAGGGGCTCATACCGATCAGCAGCAGAGCCAGGGTCCAACCCACGCAACCAGACTTGACAGCCCACAGGCTGAAAACCATGAGAAAATTCTTTCAACTTCCAAACACCCCCACATGAAAATAAAATTTTAGCACCCTCTGTTTCTAAAATAAGCATTCAATTAGCAAGGTTCATTCATTAGGACGCTGTCGATCTTTGCATTACTAAAAAACCTGTCCTGGCTAACGTCCGCTTCACTCTGTTACCTCTCTGCCTCAGAAAAGATACCTGAATTTCAGAGGAATGTGTGAACTGAACGTTCCACACTTTTTTTCCCCTAGGTCTCCATTCTCAATCCAAATTTTTCACAAAATTGACAGCTCTCTGGGAGCACAGGCTCCTGCTGACCCTGATAAATGATTGCCCTAATTAACGAGTGTTCAGTTCCCAGAGACGGCTGCAATTCCAGCTCAGGAGGGGGCCTGACGTTCACTCTAGCCTCTCATTTTCCAGATGAGCAAGCAAACTGGGGCCTGGCGAGGTTAAGGGGCTTGTTCAAAGTCACGCAGTGAAATTTCCGCTGAGGCGGGAAGTTGATGGCCTTGATGCCAACGTAACCACCTCCTCAGACTCCATCTATTAACCTAAGTATCCCTCCCCCGCTCCCTGACAATGACAGCGCCATTCCTAACACACGGCCTCTCTGCCAGTGCTACGAGGGGAACCCAAGTGCTCCAAAGGCGTCCTTACGCTTACCTGGCCTCCAAAAAACACAGAAGAGTCTCTCCTGCTTTTGGCTGCTGACAGTGGCCACCCACCAAGGGGAAAGTGTGTGAAGAAAAACCATCTTGCACTTCCTTCTCAGCCCCAAAGATGCACTCCCCATTGCTACTCCCCCACGCCCAGGTTCTCATCCACTCACTGCTAGAAAGTCAGGCTGCCCAACTCCAACACACACCTCACCACCCGACCCACTGTCCAGGCGTCTTCCAGAATGACCCGGCCAAGATGGCATTTCCACCGTAACACAGCTCAGAGCCCAGGACGACTCCCAATGCACAGCAAACTGCACCCAAACTCCCCCTCAGCCTGGTCTCCAAAACCTTCCTAAACTCAATTCAGTCTACCTGTTCGGTCTGATGTGCCCAAGGCTTCATCAAGCCCTGGGGTGAAACGCATTCCTCTTTGCACTGGGTCAGGCTCATTCCCAGTCACAGACCTTGGTATAGTATCCACAATTCTCTGTGGAAAGCACCCAAAAAAGAAGGGATTATGGAATGCAGTATTTCCCCAGAAGTATGCTATGGAATAAGAGTATTCTGGAAGATTCTTTGAAAAAATATTTGTGGCCCAGTCATGTAAGTGTGGAAAATTTTTACAGTCGAGTCCTTTCTCAGAGAATCACAATTCACATTAACCCACATATTAAAGGCTCTGAGAAGTTACACAATAAGAAAAGCCATTTAGGCCAGGCACAGTGGCTCATGCCTATAATCCCAGCACTTTGGGAGGGCGAGGTGGGCAGATCACTTGAGGTCAAGAGTTTGAGACCAGCCTGGCCAATATGGTGAAACCTCGTCTACACTAAAAATACAAAATTTAGCCAGGTGTGGTGGCACAGGCATGTAATCCCAGCTACTCAGGAGGCTAAGGCAGGAGAATCACCAGAAGTTGCAGTGGGCCAAGATTACACCACTGCATTCCAACCTGGGTGACACAGCAGGACTCTGTCTCAAAAAAAAAACAAAAACCATTTAACTTTATCTCATGAGTTCCCAAGTTTATCTGAGATCTTCCTTCCTTTCTCCACCTCTATCTCCCCGACACAATTCCAAGCTGCCAACATTTCCTTCCTGAGCAAAAGCAAAACCCTCCAAGCCGGTCTACCCACATCCCCTCTCCTGCCCTTTCCAATCTATCCCCACACACTGGGCCAAGAGAAATTATTTTAAATCCTAAATCAAATCATGTCACCCTTCACCAAATGCTTCAGTGGCTTTCTTGTCACGCAGTCTACCGTTAGACCTTACACGGTCTACCTGCCCTTCCAGCCCCATCTCACGCCACACTCCTCCTCCTCACCCATCCCATCCTTCTACTGGCCATTTTTCTAAAAAAAGTTCCTCCTGCACCATGCTCGTCCCACCCCAGGGCCTCTGCACTTCTGCCTGGAAGACTGCCTCCTCTTTACCAATCCTCACCTCCTCAAGGAAATGGCTCCTGACTACCCAAATGAGATCAAATTCTAGCCCCTCTCTTCCACAAGCCTTGTCATGAGTGCAATTTTTACCTATTTGTATGGTTTTTTTTCTTATGTTTTCTTCTACTAGACTGTAAGTTTTTTAGGATAGACAGCATGCATCCATGTTTGCTCATAGGCTTAATGCAGTGTCTGGCCACAAGTAAATACTCAAGAAAGGGATAGAAAAAAAAAAAACAGGTCGGGCACAGGGGCTCATACCTGTAATCCCAGCACTTTGGGAGGCCAAGGTGGATACATCCCTTAAGCCCAGGAGTTTGAGACTAGCCTGGGCAACGTGGCAAAACCCTGTCACTAAAAAAAATACAAAAAATTCACTGGGCATGGTGGTACATGCCTGTATTCCCAGCTCCTTGGGAGGCTGAGATGGTAGAATCACTTGAGCCTGGGAGATTGAGGCTGCAGTGAGCCATGATCAAGTCACTGCACTCCAGCCTGTGTGACAGAGCAAGACCCTGTCTCAGAAAAAAAAAAAAAATACTGTTGCACCAATCAATCTAGGTATGAGCAACTGATGTGAAAAAAGAAAGCACAACACAAGACTATACGTTCCATAGTGGAGATAGAAACCCACTGCTACAAAGAGGACGTGAGGGAGCCTTAACTCTATGTGGGTGAGACGGGCGAAGCTTCAGAGAGCTTGGTGCCACACACAGAGAGAAGGGAGAGGCAGCGCAAATGAAGGAAAACAGCACGTGCCACAGTGCGGAAGCCTGCGAGGGTTGCCTACTTTCCGCTTGATTGTTTTCCATCTAGACCATCCCCCACCTCTGATCCTCAAAGACATGGAGAATGTCTTTCACACTCTCTTAGCATGACACTGAGGGCACCAGGAAAACGGAAGTGCCCACTAATGTGAAAAAGGAATGCCTCTCTATACAATGGCTGGGCTTCTTCCCTGCAGGGATCCTACAGGAGGCCACCTGTGTGTGCATGGGTGCCAGCCGAATCTCTGCTGCCCAGCATACATGCTCGGTTCCTGTGGCCTGAGCTGAAGCCACCATTTGCAGATTCTGCAGGGCCTGCCCCTCTGCCTGGCCCACCCACACCTTCCATTCCTGTGGAACTGCTGCATTTCTGGAAATCATAGCCCTCTCTTTCACCCCATTCTGTGATGAGCAGCTAGCCCCAATAATTTTCCTATTTATGTTAAATAAGAAGCCAAGAGTGAAGAGTTTCAGGTCACTCGTGACCCTTGTCCGCAGACTGACTTTGCAGGATCAGAGTTGAAGCATGCAAGTGTGTCTTTATTCTTCTTCCCCCTGCTGAGGCCAGGAGACACTTGCCAGACGCTGCTCCTAGAGTGTGCTGTCACAACAGGAGCTCTGCCAGGGACAGACCATCCCATCCCTCCCCTTCCACCACCCGCCCCACCTCCTTCCCCCACAACCTGCCCCCCAGTTCCTACTCCAATCTAACCAGGCCTGTTCTTTGTTCCACAAAACAAACAGTGAGTTCCGCCTGCCAGGGCAGACAAGGTGCACACACAGGAGCAAACAAAGAGGCCCTCTTGCCAAAGGCCTTCTTTCCTGTTGGACTAATGCTGCCACCACTGCCCTTTGTTTGAAGTCACCAGATGCACCAGGCACTTCCAGGGACCTGCCAGAAGATACCTGGCCCTGTACCAGCTGGAATATCGCTTTCCAGCCATCCCCATACCACCAGAGACAGTAGGAGGTGGGGCCTCAGGGGGGTCAGAGGGCATGGGGCCTCCCATTCCTGGGGTCGGCTGCTCTGTTTGGATGGCTGAAATGCTGCTTCTACAGAATGTGGATGCAACTGCCACCCTTCTTAGCTCTGATGGACTCAGCGACCACAGAGCAGTTGCTGTGCCTGGCCCCTCACCCTTCTCCCCCTCTCTGAGTCTACCAGCATCCATCAGACGCTGTGCTACCAAGTCTGAATGTATGGGCTCATTTCACCCACACTGTGCTTCATGTGCTGGGCTCCATGATTATCCTCATTTTATTGATTAGGAAACTGGGGATCCAACCAGGGAAGTGACCTGACTCAAGGCACACAGCCAGGATTCAATGTGAGTCTGACTCTGGGGCACATGGGTTCATCCTCTACGATATTCCACCTACCACCCCAACTACTAGCTAAAGGTCACCAACCTCTTTCTTGGTCATGGCTTTACAAGACAGACTTCGAGGGAGTAGAGCAGCAGTCAGGTGGAAGTAGAGGTACCCACCCTTTTTGGCACCAGGGACCAGTTTCGTGAAAGATAAGTTTTTCCACGGATGGTGGGGAGATGTCGGGGAGGGACGGCCTCGGGATGAAACCATTCCATCTGAGATCATCAGGCATCAGGTATTACAGATTGTCATGAGGAGAACACACATCCTAGATCCCTCGCATGCACAGTTCACAATAGGGTTCATGTTCCTGTTGCCTAACAGGTCACAGACCTGTACCGGTCCATGGCCCAGGGGTTGGGGACCTCTGGAATACAAGGCAGGGCTTGACCCGAATATCAGGTCAAGCACAACTCTTGATCTTCTCAGTAGGTAATTCTGTTAAAAATTATCATAAATTTCTGAGAAATAGTCACGTTTTGGTTTTAAGGCCCTACAAAGAAGAAACTAAGGCTGTTTGGGTTTTTTTTTAAACGTATTTGCCGCCGTGGTAAGCCAGTCTAACTGAGATTTAGAATAACCCTGTGAACATTTTCCCTGAAACACACACGTCCCCTCCTCCTGTCTTTCACTCATTTATCTTATCTCGAAGTTCAGAAGGCTCCATTCCACAGTCATTCCTGGTTATCAGTTTTGCTTTTACAAACAGCATTTATCTGGATTGCCAAGACATTCTTGGCCTTCTGGAAATATGCTTTCATTTTTCCTGTCAATTAGTTGCTTTATGTGCTTCCAAAGTTAGACTTTCATATGAAAATAGAGGTCTTCCCAATTCCCTCGGCCTTTGCTTGGCATTTACGAAGTTTAAAATGGAACTGAGACCTAATGCTTTATTAAAGTTAGTCTGTATCAGGGAAAATGGGGCTGGTCACACTCCAAATCATGTGAAACGCCTCCCAAGACAATGTGGATTCATTTAATACCCTTCCTTGGTGCTTATAAGTGCCTCCCCAAAATCATTCATCAATGCTTTCATATGTAGAACCTGAAAACTGTAGAGTAGCTATACCTTTGTATTTTCCCAGACAGTCCCTAGGGCTGATTATTTACTGTCATCCTTACTTTCTCTCCTTAATGGTGCTCCTAGGTCAAAAGGGCAAATGAGGCTGTTTTTGAGTCATCGCAAGTATAAAACCAGAAATTCACGTTTTACTAGACGTCTGATTTTAAAGAAACGAGTTGGTAATAAGCATGAGGAATACTTTTGTGGGAGGGGAGGCCTTCTCACAGAATAGGTCAAAGCCACCTCGAGGTCTGAGAGCTGGCAGAAGTTCCAGAGTCAATGCATCTTACAATCCATGAGGACGCTGGTAATGAGACCAACAGCAACTAGAAGGCTTGGTGGTAAATGAGCTGACTGAGAAAGCAAGAAGGATATTGATGATACCATGCAAATGAGTTGCTGACAGCTGGTTTCTAAGTTACACATCAAAGCTGTTTCAGAGATTTCACAGGAAAAGCTTCATGTAGAAACTACAGGAAGCATCATGGTTTAAGGACCCACAGGGTATAGCCAAGTTATATGAACTGATCTTCTACCCTATAAAGCCCCCAGAAGGATGTAAAGAAAGATTTTTAAAAGACCTCTTCTCCCTTCGAGCCGTTTCCAGTAGAGGTGATGACAACAATCTTCACAGTTCCTGTCATACAAGGAATGAGTGATAAATCCCTAAGACAGGAGCAAGAGAAAGCTACTGCATGCAGAGCAGAAGAGCTACCTTCTGGCTTTACAGTTAGTATTGTACACGAAGCACATGGAGACATTTAGAGGGATGGCAAACGCGCCAGTGTCTGAGCTCATGCCTAGACACTCGAGTTTCCAGGGAACACCCTTGGCCAAAATCTGCTGGATGGGATGCCAGCTGAACACTGTGCACCATTGCAAGTGGCTGGAGTTCAGGAATGAACAGAAAGCCATAATCCAGTTGTTCTGGGATGGAACATGTAATGCACACCAGTTTGCAATTAGTCTAAAATGAAGAATCAGGACCATTTAGCCCCAAAGAGAAAGAACAGAAAGTTCATGGGATCGGCCAGTTTCCCAAAATAAAATCCATCCCTCCTCCTGCTTTTACGTTTTCTACTTCTATTTTTAATGGCCTAATCACATATGAGTAGTTTATTATAAGTTGCTGATAAATGAAGGGTGTTAAACGCTGAATCCAGGTGCAGAGGAGAAAAAGGGAACAAAGAAAAAGGGTGGTGGCAGAGGTGGACTCTTTCACAGCCTGATTTCAACAGAACCACAGCAGGGACCTAGAGACACGGAGAAGAGAACGAGAACTCCACCTCTGCACTTCCATCATAAACAAAGCTTCTTGGCCTCCATTTCAGAATACAGATCCTTCTCAACCACTCCCCCACTCACACACTATCCAGTTACAAATATTCATTTGATGGCTATGCCTTGAGAACAATAAGTCACTAGATGAACCTATAAATGTAAAACTTTTTAAATGGCAAGAGCACAGGCATACAAAAATCATGGTCTTTGGAGCCTACACCCTTTGCTTTGCAGATTTATTTTTTCAAGTGGTTTTCAGGTTTATACCCTCATCAGCGTTTTCACATCTCTCTCTCAGCGCTTACTGTCCATCATCTCATTCTTCTAGGTACTGAGGGTTACAACTGCGGCACATGAATCCATCCCTCATCCATACATATTTAGGAGAGACGCCTGGGTCTCTTGGGGATCTGGACTATGTCTTGTTTACCTTCTTAGCTACACTGCCTGGACCAATGTCATATATACAATTGGAGCTCCATAACTATTTGTTATTCCTGGAAGACCTCTGATTGTGGAAAGTTACGAAGTACCTCTTATAACCATAGTAGACGGAAAGAAAAGCATAGAATCTGAGAACATGCAATCTCACCTAATCCACTAAATGGTAGGTTACTAGAACGGATGGGTTACTAGTTCAGAGGTTTCTAGAACTTGTAGCATGTTTACTTATGCACATGAGTAGATCTGTGCTGCTGCCAGGGAGTGGAGCTTAGGATCATCCAAGAGTCCTAGTAATTCACAGGTCTTCATTCTATAGTTAATCCCCCAAAAATGAAAGGAAAAGAAACAGGCCATGACATGTAACTCTTTTCAGTTTAATCAAGTTGATTTTTTTTTTTTTTTTTTTTTTGAGATGGGAGTTTTACTCTTGTTGCCCAAGCTAGAGTGCAATGGCGCAATCTCAGCTCACTACAACCTCCACCTCCGGGGTTCAAGCCATTCTCCTGCCTCAGCCTCCAAAGCAGCTGGGATTACAGGAGCCCTTGTTTCTGATCATTGAGATCACTGTGAATCTTGCGTCTGCCATTTTGTACTTGGGCTCTCTCCGCCTGCTTTGAGTCACACACAGCCTTGATAAGTATGCTTTCTGTGTCTTTATGTCATGAAAGACAAGTTAACAGGATAAGACCAAGAGATCTGTTATCCATCACCAGGAAGTTCCTTCCAAAATCTGTCTGTGGCCCCAATCTCCTTACCTAGTAACCCTGACAAAAGAAGACAGCATAACTGGAGTGATTCTGATTGATTTCTGACTTGTAGGGATCATCTTCTTCAGCTCTTATTAAATTTCAGTATTTTCAAAAGAAAGGCAAGAGGATGAATATGATTCTACTTTACCAGCATTAACTTCACTGCAAATTTTAAATCATACACTCACCATTTAAAGTATTAATTCTGGTCTAACATATTTATTATGTTCCTTATCTTGTTAACTCGCAGTATTAAACCAGACCTCAGAATCAGAAATACTCATATACTCACATTTAGTGGCTAGACTCATCCCTTATCCCAAGTGCAGAAGGACAGAGGTTATCTCATACTTCACAATAAGGAAGTAAAATCTGGAAATAAAATGTCCATACCTGAGGGCCTGTTCAAGACTCTGGGACAATGATGTGTTTCTCCCTCAGTGATATGTGGGGCTGAGGCATGTACAGATGACAGTGTGCACGCCTGGGTCTTCAGCATCTACCTTCTCTCTCTGCTCATGGGGTCCCCAGGTCCCCAGGCTAGCAAGGAAACTTGGGTATAACTTCTACAATTATATGTCAAGAGAAGTTTTAATTCCCTGAGGAAATGTTTTAGGTTTTTTTTTTTCTTATGGACAACAAAAATCATGAGGTTGATCATGTTCCTTTTTCACTTTGCCGAAAGTCTCAGGACTACATTTCTAATTCACCTTCAGGATTATTGGACTACATGGCTGGGTTCTATTTGCCTCCTACGATTCCCAGAATTGATTCTATTTAAATTTATATTTTCTATGATCTTTTAGAAATATCTTTTTTATGTGCTTTTGTGAGTATTATCAGATTCAACCTATGAAAAATGTCAATGTATAAACAAAGTTGCAGATCTATTGCTCACAAAGTTTCCTTGCAAATAAGAACCTTCCTTAATCTGTGCATTGTGCTATCAGGGGGGACTGCAGCATAATCCAGAAATGTGTGTGATGCCTCCGAGGAAACCGATCAAGTTAAGCCCAGCTCATCTTTTGAGCTCAATTTCTGGGGACACTGAGTGGCTCACATCCTCTAACTTTCTCCCTTAAGAGGTGCCTGCCTACTGCCAGGTCTCCAGGTTCTGCCTTCACCAGCGTGAGAAACCTGAGGCTTTAGCTGATAAATCAAGTGTATGCCTCCAGATCAGTCATCATATCTGAGGATTTCAAAGAGTAAAAGCCTTAAATGAAGAAATAAAGTCTTTAACTGGAAATATCTGGAAGTGAGTTGCTGGGGAGTGAAGGTGGAGGAGGAGGGGAGTTGGTCCCAGTACTATTTGAATCTTTCTTGGGATAAATATATTTTTTAATCAGTTTTCTGACACACTGTCATTGCGAACCTTCTGCTATTCTCTAAAGTAGAGAGAGTAGGCATTTCTTTCTCTTCCTAAATTATAAGGGAGATTCATCTGTTCTTCCTACATCATGGGCATTATTATCCTACTACTATCTGCCTCTTAGCTACAGTGTGAGCATCTTTGAGTACAAGAGCTTGAAGCAAAAAGTGGTACATGTAGTGGATTCAGGAAATAAATGTGCTACTGCTCATTCCTTCATTGCATCAGCTAACAAACATGTGAGTGCCTCCTGTGTGCTAGAGCTGTGCGTAAAGATGAATACGGAGTTCAAAGCCTTGCAGGGCAGACAAGAGAGGCAGTTAACTGCAGTGCCAGTGGCATAACAGAGATGCAGGTGTTGCCATGGAGGAAGCTGTGGCACTGTGGGAAGGACACTGCTTGAGGATCACTTCACGGAAGAGGCACCAAACTGGTATTAGAATATTCCCCCACGTAAGTTTTTTAACGAAAAATTATTTTTAGAACAGTTTTAGATTATGGAAAAACTGCTAAGATAATACAAAATTTCCATTCAACTCAGCTTCCCCTTTTACTGCATCTTACATGGATACGGTACATTTGTCATAATGAATGAACGAATCCTAATCTATTATTATTAACCAAAGTCCATACTGTGTTCAGCTTTCCTTAGTTTTTATCTAATGTCCTTTTCCTGCTCTTGATCACATTCAGGACACCACATCACATTCAGTCATCATAGCTCCTCAGGCTCCTCTCGGCTGTGACAGCGCCTCAGACTTTCTCTGGTTTTGATGACCGTAACAGTTTCAGGAGTACTGGGTCAGATATTTTGTAGCATGTTCCTCAACTGGGATTTGTCTAATGTTTACACTGGGGGGTATGGATTTGAAAGACCACAAAGGTAAAGTGTCATTTTCAGCACATTATATCAAGGGTGTATACTATCAATGTGATTGATGCTGAAATTGATCACCTGGCTGATGTAATGCTTGTCAGGTTTCTCCACTGACTCCTCCCCTCAAAATGACTCTTTTCTCCCCCACTTCAACCTGTACACTCTGGAAGGAATTCACTTAAAGAGCAGGGAGTGAGCCCCAACCTACTTGAAGGTAATGTATCTAAATAAATTATCTGGAACTCTTCTAGAAGGGAGATTCATCTATTCTTCCCCATTTATGTATTCAATTACTTGTTACATCAGTGCAAACCCATGTGCATTTATTTTATTTGGGGTCATAATTCAATACTATATTTTGTGACTCTGGCCACTGGCAGCTTCTGTATTTGGTTACTGTGTCCCTCTGCCATACCTCATCGATATGTGTGTGTGTGTGTGTGTGTGTGTGTGTGTGTGTGTGTGTGTGTGTCTGTGTCTGTGTGTGTTTGAAGTACTTCCTCACTTTCTGGCACTGCTAGGTAGGTTTTTATAATGTGC
The DNA here is from genome assembly GCA_036589455.1 of Ateles fusciceps. Classification (NCBI taxonomy): domain Eukaryota; kingdom Metazoa; phylum Chordata; class Mammalia; order Primates; family Atelidae; genus Ateles; species Ateles fusciceps. Next base: position 7,650,852 of record JAZHEH010003061.1, on the reverse strand, counting down.
TTTCTAAACATCAAAGCCTGGCAATGTTAACGTCATCTTCAAATGTATCAACATCATAGAACTTTAATGCCAGAGAGGACCAGAGGTCATAAATCCGGTACCCCCATTTGGCATAACATAAAACAAGGTTGGCTGAGGTCAACATAAGATAAAACAAGGTTGGCTGACCTCAGTTGCCTGAGGTCATGCAGCTTTTTAATAGCAAAGTAACACAGCCACTATGAGAACTCCTGATTTTTATTACTTTTTTTTTTTCACTATTTCAGGTGGCTACTGTTGTCCATGTGTAAAAGTCCAGTCTACACTAGAGAAACCGTGTCTGTCACAAAATCTCTCCAGGTGACCAGATTACCATCAGTAAGGCTGCACACAAAGCAGGGTTGAAAATATGCTTCTCCGACCTCCAGACATCCAGAGAAAACGTGATTTTTTTTTTAAGTAACAGCTTAATTTTCCTCATAATCTCTCTAGTTTCTCTTACAACCTCTCACCTACCTACAATGGCAGTAACCCTAACTTGAACTTAGTAGTATCTCAGTCGCTTCTGGTCTAAACAGTTTCTTTTCAGTAGATGCTTTAATATCCGAGCTTCAGCACAAAAACTAATGTTTGAGAAACAATTTGAAAGGTAGGAAGCCTGGAAAATAAAACTTAAGAGGGACAGAATAGCGCTAAGACAATTCAATGAGGCAAGAATCGTTTCTTCAGCAAATGGTGATGGGACAAATGATATCTACACGCAAAAGAATGAAATAGACTCCTACTTCACACTATATTCAAAATTCAGTCCAAAATGAGTCACAGACTTAAATGTAAAAGCTAAAACTATTAAATTATTAGAAAAAGAGTAAATCTTAAATCTGCATGTCTATTTCCTTTCCATTAGAAAAATATTATCTATTTAAAATTTTGGGCCATTTTCTGTTCCTTTATCTCTACCATTCAAATTTAAACACTTTAATTTTACTCTAGTAAAAGCTGAATTACCAGAATAACATACCTGACATGATAACTAAATATTTCACATCACTAAATTTATTTGAATCAGGTGTGTTCTTAATTATTTCTCAGGAACAATAACTCATCTTTCCCACGTTATTTCCCTGTTATTTGACTATGTAACGAGCATCTGTTTCCTACATTCAGTGATATGGGTGTGCATAAGTGTAATCTGAACATCAGTAACTGGATTCAACATCTAATCTTCAATTCATGTTTCATTCTATTATACAGTTTTTCCATAACTTTGGATATTTTAGTCAAACTTATACTTTCATCAGTTATAAAAATCAAGACATTAATTAAGATGTTACATCAACTGTGACAATTAAGATGTTAAAAATTCCAGACTAGACAGCACTGGGCCCACGTATAGTCAGGCTGTTGTGAGAGGTCCTAGAACAGCTACTGCTTCAATTTCAACCCGGCCTCCTTTGGGCAAAGTGGCAAAATATGGTAAACAGCTCTAGCAGAAAAACCACTCTTGAAATACTGTTTGTAGATTACATTGACAGCCCTGAGGTTATTTATGTCAGCTTGCCAAACAGTTGTTTTTACCACATTACTGAAGTCACAGCCTGCACCTTTCACAGTATCACCCATGTTCTTTAGGGCCTGCTTAGCTTCTTCTGTTACCCACCCTCAGCACAAGCTGGCCACTTGAAAGGTCCACTTGAAAGCTGTGTACCTGTCCTGAAATATAAATGATCCTGTCAACTAATGCAGCTTGGGTGTAGGGACCAGCATACCCTTGCGCTTTCTCAGTGCTGATCATCCCCTTTCTGATCAAGGATGGCATGGCTAAGTCTTCTCTCCTGCAGCCCCTCCAGGAGAGGCAGTCCCTACACCAGTTCTGCTCACTTCTCACTCAACTGTAGAAGAAGAGAAGATCTTCGTGAACCTGGATGAGGAAATGGTTTCTTAGATATGACACAAGTAGCAAAAGAAAAAAGTAGATAAACTGGACATCATGAAAATTAAAAATCTTTGTGCTTCAAAGGATAGCATTTGAAAAGTGAAAACACAATCCAAAAGAGGGAAAAATATATTGTAAATTAAATATGTAATAAGAGACTAGTATCCAGAACATACAAAAAACTATTACAACTCAAAAATAAAAAGACACCCCAATTTAAAAATGGGCAGAGAATCTGAACAGATAGCCTTCCAAAGAAGATATACAAATGGCAAAAAAGCACATGAAAAGATACTTGATATCATTAGTCATCAGAGAAATGCAAATCAAAACCACAATGAAATGCCATTCCACACCCATGAAGATGGGTATCATAAAAACGGCAGATAATAACAAGTGCAGGAGAGAATGTGGAGAAACGAGGACCCTCCCTCATGAATTACTGGGGGAATGGGAAATGGTGCTGTCACTTTGGAAAACATTTTGGGAGTTCCTCAAACACTTATTTTATGACCTAGCAACTCTACTCCCAGGTATACATATCAAAGAAATGAAAACGTCTGTCCATGCAAAACCCTGTACCCTCTGTATACTCGAACACTATATCCAGAGACTGTTGAATATTGGTGACTCTCTGAGAAAGGTCATCTGAAGTTTTTTTTCCTCCCCATGTAGCCTATCCGGCAGCACTTGAACTTTTACAGCAACTCTATTTCACAGATATGCACATTAAGAGAAGTAAAAAACCAGTGAGGGCAGTGTTCTCAACAACAGCACAATCTACAAAGCTAGCAACTCATCACAATTCTAAACACTTGGTTCTATAAATATCTGCCCAAACATGGATCTTTTTAAAATATAAAATATCCTGAACAAAAGGAAAATCTGAGTATATAGATGCATTTGGTAACAACCAATGACACTTACATTGTTACCAATATCAGAGAACATAAAAAACCCTAAGAATTCCTCAAAATGCTATTGAGAAAAAAACGTATCCTAACCCAGTATGTCCGTCTCGGCCAAATGTTCCCACTAAGGATCACTTTTGCCCAGAACAACAACAAACCAGTCCTCCTGTTTAACTTTTTTTGTGGGGGGGGGCTCTGTCTACCTGAAAATAAGTAATATTGGCTTAAGTCAAAATAAACTTTAAAAAAAGTTAAATAAGCTCAAGAAAAGAAAGAAAAAGTTGTTCTTTGGAATTCATTTATCATCTTGGAAGAACCCATCTCCCAAGGAGAGGCATTCCTGTTTGTCATAATAATATGACTTTACAAATACTCATCTCTTCCCTTCCTCAAAATGCACACATACAATAAAGTATCTAATCCTAGTGTTTCTAGCTCCTGGGCGACTGAAGTTTAGGATGATTGCACTGGTAATAAAGTTATTTTAGGTTTGTCCACTTAAAAGCTTCGCTTGCATCAGGAAATAGTTAAACTGGGCTGGGAAAACTAACAGCAAAGAAGTAGATGATCTACACAACACCTCAAGCATGGCTGGTAGGGCCAGGTCTACAATTATTGTGTCATCTGTAAGAAGTTCTAAAACACTCCTCCCAGCGGAAATATAAAACAAGGACAAAATGCAAATACCCTCCTCTTTAGGAGCATGAAACTACTACAAGCACCTATTGGGCCCAACCAAAATCAGTAGCTCCAGCCTAGCCTTTCTCTTGTGCCAGACACCCCTCTTCGGGTGTCCCATAGATGCCTCAAACTCAGCACAGTCAGATTCAACATGTACAAAATGCAAGTCCTCATCCCACTTACCACTCTAAGACATGGACCTCCTCTAGTCCTTCTTAATGCCTCCAACATTCACCCAGTCACCTACCTTAAAGCTGAAGGTCACCCTTGACAAACTGTTCTCACTCATTCGCTCCAATCAACCCACAGCTGTGAGGAGGGACTCCAGTTAAAAGGCTAAAATGTGGTTGGGCGCGGTGGCTCACACCTGTAATCCTAGCACTTCGGGAGGCCCAGGTGGGTGGATCACAAGTTCAGGATATCGAGACCATCCTGGCCGACATGGTGAAACCCCGTCTCTACTAAAAATACAAAAATTAGCTGGGTGTGGTGGTGCATGCCTGTAATCGCAGCTACTTGGGAGGCTGAGGCAGGAGAATCACTTCAACCAGGGAGTGCGAAGTTGCAGTGAGCTGAGATTCCACCACAGCACTCTAGGCTGGAAGAGCGAGACTCCATCTCAACAGGAAAAAAAAAAAAAAAGGCTAAAATGTTGGGAATAAGAGAGAGGAAGACTGGACAGACTCATCTGAGTGACAGAATGGACCAGACTTGGTGATAAGAACAGTTTACAATTCTTGCAGAAGCGCCCAATATCTGCCTGGCTTTCCAACCCGGTTTCTCTCTTTCTCACTAATTTCTTTGCCCGCCTCTTCCTTTCCCCTCCACAACCTCTTCCCTGATTCTTTGCAGTGATATCATTCCCATTTCCACAAAGAGAAATAAAGTCATGGGGCCCTAAAGTTTGGTTAACATTTTTCTGACAGGTGACCTAACACAAAATAAGGTTAACTGGGACCAAATTCTTTGGCCACATCTATTAGCTGATCCCTGGGAGAGGTGAAGTTTCAGGCCTCAGCATAGTGAGCCTGCCCCTGCCCTGGAGCACCAGGATGCCAGGTGATTCCACAGGTCACCACCTCAGCCCGCCTGAGTCAGCCCCGGCCCTGACTCACCCTCACTTCTGATTCCAGTCCCCTGACTCAGCTACTCACACATTCCTGACTTCTTGGCCCCTGACTAGTTTGCTGACTTACCTTGGCAGACCTGTGAATTTCTCTAGAAGGCTAATGCTAGACAATTAGGAGAGGTGAGTGAGACGGGGCATCAGGAGAAAGAAATGGCAGATGGCTAACCTCCTCTTAAATCAGCATCCAAAGGACTGTGCTGCTGCCTCAAAGAATGGCATACGGGACATTCTACATACGTCTATCTAAAAAGATCCTCCAAATGTATTTTAAGACAGGAAGAAAGTGGTGTCAAAGCTACGATCCAAAATTTATTTTTTCTACCCTATACTCTTATGCATTGTTCCATTTACTTTAAAACAAGCTTCTTCTAATATTTCTTTTCACTAAAGCAACCACAAAATGAAAAAAATCCACAAAATTACAATTTGAATGGGAAAAAACCTCTGGGCAAATAAAATGACACTTCACATATCCTCCACTACTTACTTTAAATATGAAAATGTAATTAGATTTGTAAACCATCAAAAAGGATGTACTCCTATTATTTTGTATAACTCAGGCTGTAAGTAAAGATAACTTATTCAACTAGCAACAATATTTCTACTGCCATAGGAAAAAAAATCACTTATTTTTATCCTTCAGGTTGATTCATATTTACTATTTTTGAAATATCTTTCTAACAAAATATACCATATTTTCAAGAATATATACCAAGATAAACCATATCCTGAGCCATAAAACAAACCTCAACAAATGTAGAAGGACTGAAATCATACAGACTGATTTTCTAACCAAAATGGAATTTAATGAGGTAACAGGGGAATACTCAAGGACTCAGAAATTAAACAACACACTTCTAAATAATCCACGGGTCAAAGAGCAAGCCTCAAGAAAAGTTTTTTAAGAACACATACTGACCTGAATGGAAATTCAAATAAAATACATGGCATTAAACGTTGATATTAGAAAAGAGGAAAAGTCTGAATTCAATAATCTAAGCTCCTACCTCAAGAACCTGGAAAAGGAACAGCAATATAAACCCAAAGCAAGCAGAAGGAAGGAAATAAGAAACAGCAGAAATCAGTGAAATGGAAAACAGAAAAACAATAGAAAAAAATCAATGAAACAAAAAGCTGATTCTTTTGAAAGAATAAGTTCATGTCCTTTGCAGGGACATGGATGAAGCTGGAAACCATCATCCTCAGCAAACTAACACAGGAACGGAAAACCAAACACAGCATGTTCTCACTCTTAAGTGAGAGCTGAACAATGAGAACACATGGACACAGGGAGGGGAGCATCACACACAGCGGGCAGAGGGGTAAGGGGAGGGAGAGCATTAGGACATATACCTAACGCATGCCTGGCTTAAAACCTAGATGACGGACTGATAGATGCAGTAAACCACCATGGCAGATGTATAACTATGGAACGAACCTGCGCATTCAGCACATGTATCCCAGAATTTAAAGTAAAATAAAAAATAAATTTAAAAGCACTAATCAAACATTTAAAAAAAATCAGTAAGACTGACAAACTTCTAGTACCACAAAGAAAAAAAATACAAATTACCAATATCAAAAATAAAACAAGATCTATTACTACAGACCCTGCAGACATCTAAAGGACCATAAGAGAACACTAGAAACAACTCGACACACATCTGACAACTTAGACAAAATGGACCAACTCCTTAAAAATCACAAACTACCACAACATATGCAATATGAAATATAACAGATAATTTGAATAGCCTCATTGAGGAAATTAAATTCATATTTTAAAACTCCCCCAAAAGAAATTTCCAGGTCTAAATGGTTTCACTGGAGAATTCTATCTAGCATTTAAAAATGAATTAATATCAATTCTACACAATCTCTTACAGAAAATAGAAGAGGAAGAAATACTTCTCAACTCATTTATTGATGTCAGTATTATTCAATACCAAAATCCAAACAATACCCTAAAAGAAAGAAAAAAAATGTAAAAAGGACTATAAACCAGTATGTCTCATCAATATAGACACAAGAATCCTTAACAAAATACAAGCAAATAAAACTCAGCAATTTGAAAAAGAATTATAAAGTAGGATCAAGTGAAGTTTATTCTAGAAATGCTAGGGCTGGTTTGATATTTTTAAACCAGGGGGAAAAATCACATGATCATATCAATAAATGCAGAGAAAGCATTTGACAAAATTCAAAATCCATTCATGATTTAAATTTTTTAAAACTCCAAACAATTTATAAATAGAGAGGAACATTCTTAACTAAAGAGCATCCAATTCACAAAAGATCTATAATTAACATTACATTTAGTAGTAAGAAACTGAATACTTCCTTCTAAAACTGAGAATAAGGCAGGATACGTGCTCTCAACACTCTGATTCAACATAGTATTGGAACTTCTAGCCTACCTAACAAGGCAGGAAATAAGAAGTAAAAGGCATACAAATCAGAAAAGATGAGAAAGCAAGAAATAAAACTGTCCCTGTTTGCAGATGACAAGACAGTTTATGTAGAAAATCCCAAGGAATCTACCGGAAAAAAAAAAAAAAAAACTGTAGAATACATGAGTTCAGCAAGGTAAACAAAGGTCCTGATATAAAACAAACATAAATAAAAACATACAATTGCATTTCTGTATACTAGCAATGAACAGAAGGATACTAAAAATGTAAAAACGTACCATTTACAATCACTCAAAAACATTAAACACTTACGTATAAGTTTAGCACAACACATACCAGACTTGTATGCTACAAACACAAAACCAAATGATAAGAGAGGTGAATATCTAAATAAACGGAGATTTACTCAGACCATGTCATGGACGGGAATATTCAACATAGTAAAGATATCAATTCTCTCTATATTGACATGTAAGTTTAATAGAATTACTATCAAAATCTCAGCAAAATTTGTATTATACACAAGGTTATTCTAACATTTATATGAAAAGGTAAAGTAACTAGAATAGCTAAAACAACTTTGAAAAAGAATGAAGTGTCTACCAGATTTTAAGACATAATATAGCCACAGTCACCAAGACTATGTGATATTGGCAGAGGGACAGACACACAGGTCAATAAACAGAATAGAGAGCCCAGAAACAGATTAACACAAAAATGCCCAACCCACTTTTTACAAAGATTCAAAAGCGATTACTGCAGGAAGAATAATCCTTTCCACAAATGGTGTTGGAGCAATTGGACGTTCACGGGCAAAATAAATAAACCTGGAACTGAACTTCCACTTTACACAAAATTTCACTCAAAACGGACTACGAACTTCAATGTAAAATGTAAAGCTACAAAACTCGTAGAAAACAAAAACACAGGAGAAAATCTCTGGGATCTAAGGTGGGAAAAGACTTATTAGTCTTGATACCAAAAGCTCAATCCATAGAAGGAAAAACTATATTGGACTTCATCAAAACTAAAGACTTTTACCCTTCAAAGACCTTGTTTAAACGGTTTTTTTTTGTTTTTTTTTTTTTACTGGAGACTAGAAGAATGTCCTTACAAACCACATATTTGACAAAGTGCTCATATCTATGATACACAAAAATTTTCAAAACTCAATAGTTTAAAAAAAAAAAAAAACAAACAATCCGATCAGGAAATGGGCAAAAGACATGACTAGATATTTCACCAAAGAGGATACACATGGCAAATGAGCACATGAGAAACGTTCAGCACGACTGGCCATTAGAGAACTGCACATTAAACCCACGATATCACACCACCATCTACCTATCAGAATGGCTAACAGAAAACATACTGGCAATGCCAAACGCTGGCAACGATTTGGATAAACTGGGTTGCTCACACACTGCTGCTGGGAATGCAAAATGGTGCCGCCATTCTGGAAAGTAGTTTTGCAGGTTCTTTAAAAGCTAAACATGTACTACCATTCAACCTAGCAACTGCACTCCTAGATAATTATCCCAGAAAAAAATTAAAACATATTCACACTCCTAGATATTTATCCCAGGAAAAAAAAAACATATTCACACTCCTATTTATCCCAGAAAAAAATTAAAACATATTCACACAAAAAGCTGTGTTCGTATAAGCTTTATTGTAATAGTACAAAACTAGAAACATCCCAGATGTCCTTCAATGAGTGAGTGCTTGAACAAACTGTGGCACATCTATACTATAGAATACTATCAGCAATAAAAAGGAAAGAACTTCTTGATACATGCGGCAGCTTGGAGGAATTTCGAGAGAACCATGCTGAACAGAAAAGCCAATTCCAAAAGGTTACATTCTGTAAGATTCCATCTATATGTCATACTGGAAATGATAAAATTTAAAAACCAGAGAAAAGCATAGTAGTTGGGTTAAGGAGGGATGGGAGGGAAAGGAAGGAGAATGGCATGGTTATAAAAGGACAACATAAAAAAACGTGGGCAGCAACATAAATGTTCTATATCGCAGCCGTATCAATGTCAACATACTGGTCATGCTGTTGTACTATAGTTTGCAATATGTTAAATTTGGGGAAATGGGATAAAAGGTATACGGGCTGCATTTTTTGTACAACTGCGTATAAATTTGTAACTATATCAAAATAAAACATCACTTTATAAAGAAGACACACATGAGGCCAACGAACATACGAAAAAATGCTCATCATCACTGGTCATTAGAGAAATGCAAATCAAAACTACATTGAGATACCATCTCACGCCAGTTAGAATGGCAATCATTAAAAAATCTGGAGACAACAGATGCTGGAGAGGATGTGGAGAAATAGGAACACTTTTACACTGTGGGTGGGAGTGTCAATTAGTTCAACCATTGTGGAAGACGGTGTGGCAATTCCTCAAGGACCTAGAAATAGAAATTCCATTTGACCCAGCAATCCCACTACTGGGTATATATCCAAAGGATTATAAATCATTATACTATAAGGACACATGCACACGAATGTTCACTGCAGCACTGTTCACAATAGCAAAGACCTGGAACCAACCCAAATGCCCATCGATGATAGACTGGACAGGGAAAATGTGGCACATATACACCATGGAATACTATGCAGCCATCAAAAACGATGAGTTCGTGTCCTTTGTAGGGACATGGATGAACCTGGAAACCATCATTCTCAGCAAACTGACACAAGAACAGAAAATCAAACACCACATGTTCTCACTCATAGGTGGGTGTTGAACAATGAAAACACATGGACACAAGGAGGGGAGCATCACACACTGGGGTCTGTCGGGGGGAAATAGGGGAGGGGACAGCGGGGAGTGGGGGAGTTGGGGGAGAGACAGCATGGGGAGAAATGTCAGATATAGGTGATGGTGAAGAAGGCAGCAAATCACACTGCCATGTGTGTACCTATGCAACAATTTCGCATGTTCTTCACATGTACCCCAAAACCTAAAATGCAATAAAAATAAATAAATAAATAAAAATTTTAAAAAAACATTTGATTAAAAAAATTTTTCCTTAAACTTTGCCCATCTTTAAAAAACAAACAAAAAACAAAAACTTAGGTCTTTCTGGATCACCGGCTTGACTAACAAACTACTATTTACTGGTTGAGCTGATAATTTCTGGATACAAACAGAAGGCATTTAAGGGGTACTGTTCATTGAGGAATGATTTGGGGGAAATAATAGAAAATCTACAATGACATGTCAAACAAAGTTGGTTTCAAGAGGAAGGGGGATGGCCTAAGACAGCTGGTAAGAGTAAGAAGTTCCCAGATCCACTGAGTAGTACCACAAGTTCACCGAGTGATCACTGATCACTGGAAACCTAAAGCATACCTGTCTCCTCTGTAGAAGGCTGTGCAAATTCTCAGTCAGAGCATACAATTTTTTTAAAATAAATACTAGTTTCATTCTGAAAGATGGGATATGGGTCATTTAAATTCTTCTGATGCCTTTCCAAAGGTCTCTTCAAACTCCTGCCCAAAGACCACCAGAGACTGCTACAACTAACTGGACTGTGGTATTTTCCCCCACAGACAAATAACACTTGTAACTTTTTAAAGCATTACATTCCATGCATATTTCCTCCTTCCCTCCCTCCCTCCCTCCCTTTCTTCCCTCCCTTCCTCCCTTCCTTCCCCTCCCTCCCTTCCTCGCTCTCTCTCTCTTCTCTCTTTCTCTCACTCTGTTGTCCAGGCTGGAGTGCAGTGGCACACTCTTGGCTCACTGCAACCTCCACCTCCTGGGTTCAAGAGATTCTCCTGCCTCAACCTCTCAAGCAACCGGGATTACAAGCATGCACCACCATGCCCAGCTAATTTTTTTATTTTTAGTACAGACAGGGCTTCACCATGTTGGCCAGGCTGGTCTCGAATCCCTGACCTCAGGTGAGCCGCCTGCCTCGGCCTCCCAAGCTGCTAAGATTACAGGCGTGAACCACTGCGCCTGGCCTCTCTGCCCATTTCTAATGCGGATTGTTTCTAGAGCTGGGTGCTCAGTCCCCAGCCCTCTCCCCTCTAGCTCCTGCCCTTCCTTTTCCATGTCCCCCTTTTTCTGGCTTGCTGTGTTTCACTCCTATCCTCCTCACTCACACCTTGGGCCAACTGCCTTCTCCAAAAGTACATGAGTGTATATAGAGCATGTATTCGCTGGCACCTTTAGGTGTCAGCCAGTGTACTAGAAAACACTAAACCAGGGACCCAAAAGCTGGATGTCAGAACCACCTCCAACCAACTCATTGTACCTTCCGGGAGGGCTAGGGGGAAGGAGAGTGGCAAGTGGACTTCTGCAGTGCTTTGCAGCTGTTGATGGAGAATTAATCACATTCTGCTTAAGAGATCAATAAACAGATTAATTTAGATACTCCCTAGTAAGTTAAGAATCTGGGCCAAGCACAGTGGCTCATGCTTGCTACCTCAGCACTTTGGGAGGCAGAGGTGGGAGAACCATTTGAATCCAGGAGTTTGATACCAGCATGAGCAACATGGCAAAACTCCAGCTCTACAAAAAATACAAAAATTAGCCAGACATGGTGGCACTCAGTTATAGTTCCAGCTCTTCGAGGGGCTGAGCTGGGAGGATGACTTCAGCCCGGGAGGTCGAGGCAGCAGCAAGCCATGATTGTGCCACTGCACTCCAGCCTGGGTGACAGTGCAAGACTCTCTCAAAAAAACAATCTACCTTTGGATCACCACGTATCATTTCTCAGTGTAGGCATATCTAGCCACTAACGAGAACTCTAAGCTATGAATAGCTTTCTACCACATACCAGCAGGCAATCATTGCTCTGGCGCAGCCTTTATTTCAGGGAAGGGAGGCAGCAATGTCTACAGGGAGAGGACCCCCACCATTTAAAGTGCCTTCCACAAGGAGCTGTGCTGTTGACTTTAGGATATTTATTCAATTGAACCTTCTCGCAGCACCAGAGGTAAAACTCAGAACTTCTCAAGAAACAAAGGCTGTGAATTTAAAATGAAAGAAGCATGGGGGGACGGGAGCCTCTTCACCTGCATCTCTACCAGGCCCACACGTTGTTCTGCCTCCTCTCCTAGGGAGCATCTTGATCACTGTAGCCTTTGTCCTCTACCACGGCGAGCGGCTCCGTAGAGAGCCAGCCCCCTGACCTCGTGTGCCCTCTTTGTGAACCCCATGAACACCGTGAGCCCACGGTCCTGGCTGCTGGAGGCAAACGGGGCCGGATGTACAGGAATGTCAGCCGTAAACTCAGAGACAGGATTAACCTCAAAACAAGAAGGTATTTTTGGGCCATACTATCCTGTTAGTTAAATGCCAGACCAGGCTCTAATTTCTACTAGTGTTCTGTCAAGGTCAACACCAGTGGCTACACAGGGCAGTCAATTATTAACCCTGCTTCTCCACTGGGCCTGATTCAGCCAGCGAGTTTACCACCTGCCAGCCACGTTTTCTCTCCAGTTCAGCAGCAGGAAGGGCATGGTACACAGCACAGGCGTCTGCTTCTGGCCTGAAGGGTCACTACGATGGCTACAGAATATGACACTGAGTTGGGCCTGCAAGGGAAACAGTTCACAATGGGACAGGGAGAAGGAAGCATGGCAGACAGAGTAGCAGCCTGGCATCCTGGTGACTCTGAAACCAAGCAGCAAAGGAGCCATGGAAGGCTTCTTCTCACAAAAAGTCATAGGCTTAGAGACATGGAAATGCCTTTACCAGGCAGAGAGAGGTCCCTGTACATCAGAGAGCATGGGGGGTCCAAAGAACATACCTTTCCTCTGGACTTGGCGTATGCTGGACTCAAGTTCAGGGTCATAGTTACAAACCCAACTGGCTCCAAATACTTCCCCAGAGGGACTCTATCAGACAACCCCATTGTCTATTTCCCAAGGTTTACTAATGCCTGGGTTCTTGCCCCAAATACACGAAGAACTCAGTGTTTTCCAACTAAGTTTGCCAGCATCTAAGTCTTCGCTGCACAGTCACCCAGCAAACGCTTTGCAGAGCAGATGTCCTTGGGCTCTTGGACAATTCAGGGATGGAAAAAACAAGATTTTAACATCCTCCCGCACCACATCTGCCTGAATGCTTTCAGACCTGTCTCTAACGCCACCTTCTCTGGACTCTGTCATTTATTTGCTTGACTTCTTTGTCCTCAGCCTTATTCCAAAAAGCCTTTGAAGCACATCCAGCCTTTTATTTCTAAGTGTAAGTGGACTGAACGTTCCCTAAACCCAGAGACCGCCAGCACTTCTTCCCACAGGACCACACACTTGAGAAACACGTGCAGAAATTTAACAAATAAAACAAAAAGAAAGAAAAAGAAAGGACGTGTTAAAAGGAGAAATATGTGTGCTTGGCCATATTCTCTCCTTCATCTGCAAGTTCCCCAAGGATAAGGCCCATCCATGACTTTGGAATTTCCTGAGGAATGGAACAAGCCTCTCCCAGTCCCTGACTCCTACTCACTGCTGACAAAATAGCAATACTTTATTCATTACTGTGAAAACTGCTGCAATCACCCCGTGGCACAAACACCTTGCCCTTTATTTCGTCTTTCATGAAACTAAACTAATAATCTAGGGCACAAACAAGTTCTGTTCCCCTAGTGATGACTGGGGCAAAAGGATTTTTCCATTACATCTGACTTGGACTCGTTCTTGCCCACATTTCCAGAATTCTAACGTGTGGTCACCATGAACACATGACTTACTCTGTAGCTAAAACTCAGTAAACCACATCTAATCACTTCAGAGGCCACCTATTACTCTGATGGTTTTTACTGACTCCATCTGCCACCAACTATTTGCCTAAATCCGTTTACATCAGGCCAATACCTCAAGTAAATAAGTACTCAAGAATATTTGTTGAATGAATAAATACTTGAATGCAAACAAAACTATTAGCTGCTTAAGGTAAATCTATAAAAGGCACAAAAATGAATAAGGAAGATGGTTACCCCTAAAGAGGTGTTCAAGTCTCAGAGGAGTACAAGACATGCTTTCGTTCAAGAAGTTCCCCTGGGTCTGGATGTCCTTGCCCACCTGTAAGTCACCTCGCTAATTCCCACTGCGCCTAAGACTCACCCAAGCCTCACTCCCTCTTAAGAACCGGCCCTGGCCTTCCTACACTGAGCAAAGTCACCCTTTTCCAAACCTCTGCTTTCCATGCCATATGCCAGCTTCTCATGCACCATGTGGAACTGGCCGTCAGCTTTCTCATCTGTCTCTGGCACTAGGCTAGGGGAAGAGGTGAGAGCAGAGGCCACCTTGTCCATCTCTGCACCCCAGATTTCACGTTTGATGTGATGCGTAAACAAACAACTACAGGCAGAGCAAAACACAATAAATGCCACCCAAAGGACAAAAGACCCTGGGGATTTCAAAGAGAAAAAACGGAAGCTCCAAAAAGGAGATGTCATCGAAACACAGCATGAAGGACGGCAGGATTTTAGCTGGAGGAGACCAAAGCACAGGGGCTGGTGAAGGGCATTAGGGACAGACAAGTTAATATGAGCGGGGGGACAGAGGAAAGAAAGCATGGAGACCACTAGGGCACAGGCAGAGAATTTAGTGGGAAAGCACGGGACAGCAAGTGGGAAAAGACTGGAATACGTGCAACCCTGGGAGGATTATTTTCCCCATTGCAAGAACAGGATTCTTGGGAATCAGAGATGTGGTGTGTCAGAAGTGTTCAGTCTCTCCATCTATTGCTCACCAGCTAGGCTTAGGGGAACACAGCAGTCATTTATGTAAAAGAAAAGAAAAATACACACACACACACACACACACACACACACACACACACATTGTATATATATAGACCCCAGTTTCTCAAAGTGACATGATTGACATTTAGGTCAGATAAGTCTCTGTTGTGGGTACTGTCCTTTCTTGCAGGTCAGGATTGCAAAGCAAAGGCCTAGATGTGGCTAATACGGAGTGACAGAGCCCACTCTTCTGTGTAGGTGACAGGGAATCCTTTAGTGTGGCTGGCACAAGGCTCACCAGGGACAACAGTGAGGGCCAGGGCTGCAAAGGCAGGTGGGAGCCAGGTTGTGCACTGCAAGCCTCGCAGACCAGGCAGGATTCTGTAACTAAAGGGAAGCCAGCAGGGACTTGTGAGGGAGGGGCTCGGCTATGGGGTGGCAAACCTGTGGCAGGGGGGGCGTGGTCAGAAGGGTACAACCGAGTTGGGGAAATAGGGAGATGGCTGCTGATGAGGGCTGAACCACGGCATCAACTGTGAGAAAGGAGATCAGAGGACGGAACTGAGATGCTGGGGCTGCAGAAGCCACAGACCTGGGTCAGCAGATGGAAGGTGAAGGTCAAGGTCAAGGTGAAGGCAGAGGCAGGGGCCCCAGTGACAAAAAGTTAAAAATACATCACTAAACTCGAGGCTCCTTCTTGACCTGCCTAAGGAGAAGCACAGATCGATACTCCTATTTCACCGTACGTGGAATAAATTCAAAAGATATAAAACATTTACGCAACATTTTTTGAAAGTTTTCCTCTTACCCCATCCCTGCATATCCCCCAAAAGTAACCATTATTGACTAGTTATCTCCCTCTTGAAATAGTCCATATGTGCACAAGCACATATGCATATATAGCAATTTGGGGCATGTTTTTTATAACACAAATAGTATCCCTACACAAGAGAGGAAATAAAAACAGGGAAAGACTAGGAGAACTCTATGAAGTCAATGGCAATGCTGGATTTAAAATCCTGACCTGTCCTTAAACCATGAGAGTGTCCTTTATTTACCTCTACACATTCTGATTCGTTCATGCAGCAAACACAGAGCATTCTGCAAACTACTGATGATACAACGGACAAGACACCCCTCGTTCAAGATGGGGAGCATGACATATCACCTAAGAGATAGAGTCCAGCGTAACAAGGACTACACCAAGGGCATCGCAGGGTGCTGTGGGTTCTGCCACAGCCACTGACCATCAAAAAATGCAGCTTGAAAGAGATGGTTTTGCCAAAACGTTGTATCAGTTGTCTATTGCCACATAACAAATTGCCCCAGAACTTAGCAGCCTAAAATAACAACCAGTATCTCACAAAGTTTCTGAAGGTAAGGAATCAAAAAGTGACTCAAAGTTTGTGTGCGGTGGCTCACCCCTGTAATTCCAGCACTTTGGGAAGCCAAGGCAGGTAGATCACCTGAGGTCAACAGTTCGAGACCAGCCTGACCAACATGGTGAAACCCCGTCTCTATTAAAAATAAAATTTGCCGGGAGTGGTGGCACACACCTGTAGTCCCAGCTACTCGGGAGGAGGCTGAGGCAGGAGAAATGCTTGAACCCAGAAGGTGGATGTTGCAGTGAGCCAAGACTGTGCCACTGCACTGCAGCCTGCGCAGCAGAGTGAGACTCTCATAAGCAACTCAATCAGGTGGTTTTGGCTCAGCTTTTCTGATGAGGTTGCGGTCAAGATGTTAGTCAAGGTTGCAGTCATCTGAAGGCTTGACTGGGGCCAGAGGATCTGCTTCGAAGACAACACACTCATATAGCTGTTGATAAGTGGCCTCAGTCCCTTGCAACATGGGGTTTTCTGCAGGCTGCTTGAGTGCCCTTAAAACATGCAGCTGGCTTCCTCCCCCAGCAAGAGATCCAAAAGAAAGCAAGGAGGAAGCCACATGTCTTTTATGATCTAGCAATGGAAGTCACACTCCACCATTTCCATAATGTCCTATTGGTTACACAGATCAGAGCTTTCAACATGGGAAGGGACTACAATGGAGCAAGAGGACAAGAAGGCACAGGTCGCTGGGGGCCAACTGGCTACTGTAAATGCCTCATGCACCCTGATTAACTTTGCCATTGTAGGTGTTGCTATTTCCATACTGGTTCTCGTCTAATGAATTTACAGTTTATGACATATTCCATTTTCTGCTTAAAGTGACCAAATAGTAATGCCAAAATTTTCCACCAAGTAAAAATCTACTTAATGATCTTGGCAAGTCTTTAGAAAAATATTCATCAGGCAGAATTTACAGGGTCAGAGAGAGTATAACACAGATTGAACAGGATTTCAATAATAAAATTAAAGCTTTTTGCCTTTAGATGTTAAGGATTCAATTGTTTGCAATATTACGGTGGCTGTGACTGTCCCAGGCTATTTATAGCAGACCCCCTCGCTGCACCACCCAGTTCTTGTGGCTCGACCATATCCACAACTGGAAATGTATCTGACGTAGGGCCCACGTGAGTAGCCATAGCTCCTTTGTTACTCACACTTTCGGACCTCTGGGCAGTGTCCACGGACAGCTCAGAGATCTCAGAACATCCACTCCACATGGAGCTAGGCAAGCACTCTACTAGGCTATTTGCTCTGCTTCTATAAGTGTTTGAAGGTATTCCCAGCACTGATCCATTATAAAAGCCTTATCAGGCAAGACACAAATAAAAACTTTCCTCCTACCAACCTTCTCCAGTGGCATACCAAGCTTCCCCCTTCATCTGTAAGCCCTGTCATCTCTCATCCATCCGCTCACAGACACATGTTATCAATTCAGGTGACTGGCACTCGAGCAAGGAGCAAAACCTCACAAAGAAAATGGGGCCCTACAGAATCCTAGTTCCTTCCCTTTCTCCACAGGAATCAGGAGAGAGAGGGACAGGTAATAATCCCATTAAAAACAGAACAAAATCGTGGAGGAGACCTCAGAGAGCCTGTGCCTCCATCCTAAGTGGCAGCATGAACAAACCATCCCAGGGCCTCGCGTCTCACTGGTCAAGCCCAGAGCAGGCACTTTTCCACCGCAGGAATCTGCCTGTGTCAAACATTCACACTCGCCCAGACACACACACACACACACACACACACACACACACACACACACACCCCTGCTTGTCAGTCTCTCTCTCTAAAAACCTGTCCTTCAGATGCTCCACAAAGGCAGCATGAGCTGGTCCCTATATGCTTCTACTTCCTCTCATACCAGACTTTCTATCGCCCTTCACAGCCCAGCCTCACCTGCCATTGTTTAACAGCTTGAGCAAACCACATTCCGTCCTGCTGCAAGCCCCTTGCACATGCTATTTCCTCTGCTTGGACCATTCTCTGGATCTTTAAAAATCTAGTTAATTCCCATTCATCCTTCAGATTTCCATCATCGTTTTCCTGAAGGAAACTTTTCCTGCCTCCCTGCACTTCAAAGCATTTATCACATCTGAGGCATATACGTATATATATTTTTTTCTTTTTTCTGAGATGGGGTCTTACTATCTTACCCAGCTGGACTCACACTCCTGGGCTCAAGTGATCTTCCTGCCTCAGCTACCCTAGTAGCTAGGACTACAGGGTGCACAACCACAACCCAGAAAAGTACACATTTATCCATGTGATTATCTGAATAATGTCTTTCTCATCTCTTCTGTCTATATTATTCCTAAAACCCAGCACAGCACCTGACATAAATAAAATGCTCCTTAGACAGTTGCTAAATTAATGACTAAATGTGAACTATTTATTGAATGGATATTCCAAAAACTATATCCACAATCCATTCCCAACAGTTAGAAATTGACACTGACTATGGAACAGGAAATCTCACTAGTTTCAGCCTATTCCCCCTCGTCACTGTTCGTCACAGGTGGGAAATAGGCAGGCAAGGGCCCTCCTCCCTCCATCGGTGAGCAGGAGGCCCGTGGAAGGCTAGGCACAGGCAGCACGGCCATGCGACCAAGCTCCTCGGCTGTGTTTCCAGCGCGTTACCACCTTCGCTACCCAACTAAGTCTTGACACCTTCTCCAGATGCTGCCAGTGAATCTGCTGTGATTTTGAGTCATTGAGGTGCACAGGGAATCAACCCTACCTTCTGCTCCTTATTGGAAGTGCTGGAAAATACCAGCCTGCTTAAACATGTTCATGAGGCATCAAAGTAGAGACATTAAAAATTACCCAATATCCTACCTCTCCGCATAAGGAATTCTCCTAATGGAATTCTTCATCAGTTCTTCCTGCACTGTGAAGCTAAAGCCAAAATCCTCTCCACAAAATAGCAGCCACTAAATCTACTTGCCAAAAACCCTAATGGTAAACCTGTAAACAGAAGCCTTTTATTATGTCATCTTAGCCAGGAAAGGTAGAGGCTCTCCTTATAAATAGTACATGAGCTCGTACCCTCTGGAAATCTGAACTGTAACAGGAATCTGATTTACTAAATAAGTGAAATATATTTCAACTCATCAGCCAAGTCAATATTTTTTCTTTGTCTTCCTAGCAATTCTGTTAAATCTGAGTTTCACTAAAAGGAGCTGGGTACAAACTCAGCAAGTTCAAGGCATACGAACATCCCAAAGCTCCTAGAGAGGTTCTTGGAAGAGGAAAGTTCTTTTTCATTGCTAATTCTTGAGTATATGGTAAATAAAAGGCACTCAGGTGTCAACTCACAGAACTGACAGTCTATCTCTCACCTGAATTTTGCCACCTAAAGCAATAATCCTGTCCTGATCTCCTACTCAGCACATACCACAACCACGGCACCCATAACTTTGTTGTCATTTTATTTGCACATCTTTCTGCCCACAAGACCACATAAGATCCTCAAAGCTAGAGACCACAGCTTGCTTGCCTTTATATGCTTGATGACTAGCACTATGCTGGCACAGAAAACACTCAGACATTTGATGGCAAATGAATCCGCATATCTAAAGATAAACCAGAATATCTGTCTTCTGCGACCTAACCCACCACAAGTGACTCTAGGCAGCTCAGGTAAAAACACCAGGAGTGACTTACAGAGACACTCTGTTTAT
This sequence comes from Ateles fusciceps, assembly GCA_036589455.1. NCBI lineage: Eukaryota > Metazoa > Chordata > Mammalia > Primates > Atelidae > Ateles > Ateles fusciceps. The sequence goes on along the minus strand of JAZHEH010003061.1, from coordinate 7,631,018 downwards.
CCCTCATGGAGGCCCCATAAGAGTTTTATCCATCGCCCAGCCCCTCAGAGTTTTCTCATGAGAGCCATTAACTCTCAGGACATGGGAGGTACCTGGGATCACAGCCACAGAATGGGGCACCGGGCCATGATGGGTTCAAAAGGAACATCCCAGGACACCACTCTAGCCCTCTTATTTATGCACTGTTTCATCAATACGAGATGCAGAAAAGTTATGCAACTATTAAAGGAGCCATTTCTGGGGCAAAAAAAAAAAAGAGAGAGAGAGAAAGAAAGAAAGAGATCTTTTTTAAGCTTTGAATCTTACCCATTTTACTTTTGCCTATGGAAAGTTCCATGTCACTTTAGGCATGCTTGAGTCTGTGGAAAAGAGGTATTTTCCTTTTCCTGGGCACCTGATTGCAAACCCCACCACTTCTCCTGCTCTCGGTAGCTGTCATTTGGGGTAAGTTGATTATTTCAAGTTAAAATGCAGAGGAAATGAGGAATTTTTGCCGTTTCCCTGGCTAACCTGGCTCCCCTGGAGAAGACAGAAATGAGATTTTACACCGAATTAGCCATGTCTTAAGGGAAGCAATTCCACTGATGCTGAGATTAGCACTGGGTTTACCATCTGACCTTCTGCTGACCTTACGCTTTGGAAGAACCTGTTTGGAGACTGGCAGGAAAGAGGGAAGGGACAAAACTAGAAACGACGTGGGAACCAAAGCATGTATTCATTTCTGTAAGACTGGGTGACATTTCCAAATTCCTGGGTAAAATACACACATATAGCCAAAGGTGGAGGGTGGTGGTGAAGGGGGAGAAAAGTTTCAACATTATTGAATCTGAATAAAATTCCTACAAGGGTTAAAGAATATAAAATATGGGCAGAAAGAATTTACAGTATGAGGAAGAGACAAGACAGAAGTACAGAAACTCAATATGAAAATGTATAATGCAAAAATAGGCTGCTTTTAGAAACTCCCCCAGCAAACTGTCAACCAAGACAAATGAACTGCCCTTCCCCCTGCTTTCCTGCCACTGGACATGGCTGCTTCTCTTCAGGCCTTCTGTCTGTGTCTTCTCTTCTCCTCAGGCCCTCAGCCCCCTTCCCTTCTTTCACACCTTGCTCTTTACTCACTGTTCACACAGAGGGCCGCTGGGACCCCAGGATGAACTCATTAGCCTTCGCATTCCCAGTACAACTCCCTTCCAGGCACCCAGAGGCAACGCCTGCTTAGGTCAGCTGTCTCTGTTCTTTGTCTTCCCCCCAATCCATGCTCCCTGCGGGGTCTCCTCAGTCAGCCCCTACTTCCTGTTCATTCCTCCTCACTCTCTGCTTCTAACCATTCCACCTGCAGCCTCAGGTCACACCACAGCAAAGTAATGTCCCTATTAGATCCCTGTATTAGTCTGTTTTCACACTGCTGATAAAGACATACCCAAGACTGCGTCATTTACCAAAGAAAGAGGTTTAATTGGACTTACAGTTCCACGTGGCTGAGGAAGACTCACAATCATGGTGGAAGGCAAGGAGGAGCAAGTGACATCTTACAGGGATGACAGAAGGCAAAGAGAGAATGAGGAAGACGCAAAAGCAGAAAGCCCTGATAAAAACCATCGGATCTCGTGAGACTTATTCACTCTCATGAGAACAGTATGGGGGAACCACTCCCATGATTCAATTATCTCCCACCAGTCCCTCCCACAACATGTGAGAATTATGGGAGTACAATTCGAGATGAGATTTGGATGAGAACACAGCCAAACCATCTTAGTTCCTAATAAAAGAAACATCCATTGCCCCCTCGCTGACTACCAACTAAAAATCGTCTCCACAATCTCACCCCACACCACCTTTCCAATTTTAACTCTTTTTGTTTGTTCTTTAAAACATACGCACACACGTGTGCATGCACACACATACACACACCTTTTTACCACAGAAAACGTCAAGGCTGGGTGCAGCAGGTTATGCCTGGAACCCCAACACTTTGGGAGGCTGAAGTGAGCAAATAGCCTAAGCTCAGGAGTTTACGACCAGCCTGAGCAACGTGATGAAACCCCGTCTTTACACATATTAGCCAGGTGCGGTGGCGTGCACCTGTAGTCTCAGCTCCTTGAGAGGCTGAGGTGGGAGGATGGCTTGAACCCAGGAGGTGGAGAATGAAGTGAGCCAAGATCGTGCTACTGCACTGCAGCCTGGGTGACAGAGCCAGGCTCTGTTAAAAGAAAGAAAAGAAAAGAAAAGGAAAAGAAAGAGGAGAGGAGAGAGGAAGAGAGGGGAGGGGAGGGCAAGGGAGGGGAAGGGAGAGGAGGGGGGGAGGGGAGGGGAGGGGAGGGGAGGGGAGGGAGGGGAGGGGAGGGGAGGGGTAGAAGACTTTGAACATTTGCAAAAGTAGAGAGGTTATGTAATTGACTCTCACCTACCCATTACCCAGCTTTAATACACATTAACACACAGCTCACCTTGTTTCATCCATATACCCCCATAACTTCCCCCTACAAAGTGGAATATTTTAAAGCAAATTTCAGACAGCCTATCATTTAATCCATAAAAACCTTAGTATGTTTCTTTAAAAGTCAGATACTTGGCTTGGTGCAGTGGCTCATGCCTGTAATCTCAGCACTTTGGGAGGCCAAGGCAGGTGAGTCACCTGAGGTCAGGAGTTTGAGACCAGCCTCACTAACATGATAAAACCCTGTCCCTACTAAAAATGCAAAAATCAGCCAGGTGTAGTGGCATGAGCCTATAATCCCAGCTACTCAGGAGGTTGAGGCACGAGAATCACTTGAACTCGGGAGGCAGAGGCTACAGTGAGCCGAGATCATACCACTGCACTCCAGCCTGGGCAACAAGAGTGAGAGTCTGTCTCAAAAAAAAAAAAAAAAAAAAGTCAGAGACTGTTAAAAACAATAGCACTATTATCACCCCTTAAAAATTCTTTAGATAGTTTCATAATGTCATCAATGTAGAGTGTTAAAATGTTCCCAATGGTTTCAGATATTTTTGGTTTTTATAGTCAGTTTGTTTCTGTTTGGATCCAAGCATGGTCCACCCATTGGATCTGGGCACCTGCCCCTTAAGTCTCTTAATCTGTAGCCACCTTAATGTCTCTTGTCCACCCAGCCCAGACATCTCAGTTTCCCACCTACAAGGTACTGCTCATGCTGTACTCAGTACCCACAATGTCCTCAGGCCCCATGCCCAAACACCACTCAAAATCAACTCAAATACTGTCCCCTCCATGAAATCTTTCGTGATTGCCACCAGTCCTCCTCCCAAGCACAGCCATGGGGTCTCCTACAGGGTTTCCTCTGGGACTTTATCTCCACCTCACTTGGGTCATTTACTCTTGTCTGTAATCAGCTAGAGAGTTACATATCTCTCCTTCAACCTCCTGGAAGGGTAAATTCCACCGGATTTATATTTATAGCCCTCACAAACTTAGCACGATGCCCCTGTACTTGGCAGTTCCTCAGTAAATCAATTTGTAAATGCTGTGTTTAAAAAGAATGCAAAGGGAGAAATGAAGGATGGCAAGAGTATCTCACATGTCTTCATCCTCCCTCCTCTTCTCCCTCATCCATTCCCTTGGGAGATATGTGCTGCATAACTGCTGTATATTGGGTACCCTGAAAGTGCCTAATGGCCCAGAAGGCATATTACCTGGCACAAAAACAAAAGTGGCTTTCTTATTAGCATCAAAATACTTGCAGCTCTGAGACGCAAAATTATTCCATCCAAGATGAACACTAACATTATGATATTGCTCCTAACAGACACGATTTGTTCATTTTCATGAGACACAATCAGAATTTATAAATTAAAAGCCAAAACAGTCCAGTGGTTGGTCTCGGGATTGTTGAGGACTCTAAAGACATCTCCCCCTTTGTCTATTCATTCACCTAACCCACAAACCTTTACTAAACATCTATTAAGTACCAAGCACAATGGTGATGCCAAGTAGAAAGTGATGCCAGTACCTAATACAGCAGGGAAGATAAAACCCAGAGCAAAACTGCCAATAATACCAGCGTTCTAGAAACTATAAGGTCCAAGAAGCAACCAGGGAAGTTCCTGGAGGAGCTGGAATTTGAGCTGAGCTTACTTTCTGAGACATTTTAAGAAACTATACTGCCTGTACTTCTCTTCTGCACAAGAGTTACAGATAGGAAGGGTTAGGTTTGGAAAAAGAAGCCAACAGCTGTGAACGAGATTCATTTCACTCCCAGATGGCAGTCATTCACATCCGCATTGAGCATCCATTCCCTCTAAGGGGTTCTAGCCGTGGCCACAGCCCAAGGAAAAAGAAGACATTTCCCTTTCAAAACTAGAAAAAGTGTAAGATGACCAGTAACAGAGAAAGAAGCACGTTATGAAATAAGTTGCTTAAGTGCTTAATCCTTTAAAAAAAGGTTTGGTGTAAATAATTGCCTTTCTAACAGACTACAAAGATCCATTTCTCTATAAGAAGAGAACTTAAATAGTGCACATGATAACCCAAACCACCACCGCTCCGCCACTAAGACGTAATTCATTCTGCTGGGTGAGGAAACCCCACATAACAGAGGCATTCATGAACTCCATCCACTGAGCAGTCAATCTATTCTTTAAAAGATGTGGCTGTTTGAACCTACAAAATACACTATATTACAGAATATCTGTGTGGAATACCTGTACAATGTTCTAAATATAATTTGACATTTTTCACGAAATGTTCTAGTAATGTAAAACTTTTAGTGCTCGAGCTCAAGCTAGGATGAAGTGCTTGTTATTCTACAATGATAAAACAGCACATTAGGGGCTTCTGGCACTGAGGCAGCGGCAAGAATAAGAAAAACTGATGAGACAAGGTTAGGCTGCTTCATAAGACCTATCGAAAAAATAAACTTTTTAATAGAATAAAATTTCTTAAAGAAATGTCCGTTTTTTTGGGAGGCCGAGGCAGATGGATCACCTGAGGTCTGGGGTTTGAGACCAGCCTGGCCAAAATGGCAAAACTCCGTCTCTACTAAAAATACAAAATTTAGTCAGGTGTGGTGGTACATGCCTGTATTCCCAGCTACTCGGGAGGCTGTGGAAGGAGAATCACTTGAACCCAGGAGGCGGAGGTTGCAGTAAGCTGAGATCGCACCATTGCACTCCAGCCTGGGCAACAGAGTGAGACTCCATCTCAAAAAAAAAAAAAAAAAAAAAGCCTTAGGCACAGTGGTGGGTGGGTGGTTCTCCCACTGGGGCAGGTAAAAACTAAATGTAAGAGCACATATTTAAGAAACATTATTTACCAGATTTAAAAATTATATTTAATTCACTCTCCTCCAAATAGTCAATAGAATAATCTCAAGATCCTATTCTCTAATACCAACACATAAATAATATAACCCAAAACAGCATCCATCTAGTAAACTGACACATTTGTCCCCCATAAAATATGACTATTACATTTGTTCAACAGCCACCTTCAGAAGCAAAAACTAATATGGTAAAAAAAAAAAAAAAAAACCACAATCAGGATTCTCTTTAAGAAACTGCAGGGAGGCCAGGTGCAGTGGCTCACATCTGCAATCCCAGCACTTTGGGAGGCAAAGGTAGGCAGACGACTTGAGGCCAGGAGTTCAAGACCAGCCTCGTCAACATGGCAAAACCCCATCTCTATAAAAAATACAAAAAATTAGGCAGGCATGGTGGCACATGCCTGTAATTCCAGCTACTTGGGAAGCTGAGGCACTAGAATTGCTTGAACCTGGGAGGCAGAGGTTGCAGTGAGTGGAGATTGTGCCACTATACTCCAACCAAGTTGACAGACCAAGACTCAAAGAAAGAAAGAAAGTGGGGGAGGAGGGAGGGAAGGAGTAAGGAAGGAAGAGGGAAGGAGGGGAAGGAGAGAGAGAGAGAGAAAGAGAGGGAAATAGAGGGAGAGGAGAGGAGAGGAAAGGAAAGGAGGGAGAAAGAAAGAAGGGGAGGGAGGGAGGGAAGGGAGAGAGGGAGGGATTCAAAAGCAAGGCACAGAAATTCACAAAATAATAGCAGAGTTCCCTATTCTGGAAACATCACCACTGGAAAAACTCAACAGGAGCTAAATGGCAGGGACTGAAAACGCAGTTAGAAGGGAAATTTGTCCTCAACGAACTTTCACTTGCCAGACACTGCACAGATGTGACTATGTGCCAGGCACTATGCTGAGCTCAAGGGGCTAAGAGCACAGGCTCCTCTTGACTTGCATATGGAGTGTAGTGGTCTATTCTTTTATTTTATTTTTTTATAACTTGAAGATAGGCTTAAAAGTTGAGAGATCTCACAGAAACATCCAGATATCTGGCATCTTGAAAAAATGAAAGATCTAGCAATATGGGCCCAGCATTCCCTCAAGGGCAACTTTCAGCCAGAGCGGAGAAGCCACTGACCCCCTCCAGCAAAGAACATGCCTTCCCGTCAGCTTGTCACAGTCCCCACCATACCCTCCTATCAGCCCAATAACAAACTCAGAGCTTTACTTATTTATGCTCTCTGCCTGGCCCCAGAGGTCCTGGAGTTTGTCACTCCCTTTCCAGGAAAAAAAAGTCGGGGGCGGGGGGGGAAACAAAAGTGTCCCCTGTGCCTAAGAAGTGCAGAGTCTAATGAAGAAGGCAGACAGGATGAGAAATTACAATAGGGTAGGATACAAATTACAGTAGAAGAATGGCCAGGGTTCCACAGAAACCCTAAGGCAGGTGAAGGAAGGTGCAACTAACTCCACCGAAGGGAGTACAGGTATCTAGGGCGTGTTCACAAAAGAGAGGACGTTTGGAGAAGGTCTTGCAGGAGGAGAAGAGGCTGGTCAGGTGGCAAAGTAGGAGTAAGTCACTCTACACATATGAAGGGGTAAGACAGCTGAAAGACGGGAGTTTTCTGGAGATGGGTTAGGCAGAGAAGGGACTTCTATTGCCTACCATGCTAACAATTTTCAGCTCCAGTCTGGGGCAGTGGGGGAGCCAAGCGACTTACTTAAGCAGAGGCTGACATGATCAGCTTTGTTTTTTTTAAGGAAAGATGCTGGCAGCAGCATAGAAAACAACCTGGAACAAAGAGCCCTTGCTGGCCCACACCCCAGTGGGTACTAAGCCGAACCCCTTTGCGTTAGCTTCCCAGTGCTCAGAAACTGTCCATTCTCTGTCAATGACACACATCTTGACTACCTCGCCTGTTTTGTTTTGTTTTGTTTTTTTTTACAGACTGATATGGGTCAATGTCATTATCTCTCTCAAACTGGCATAATGAAAAAACTGAGTTAATATATTATGAGTTAATATATTATGCAGACATTTGAAAGGGCCAAAACGCAGTAACATAAGTCTCTACTGATGATCTCCATTCCACACAACAAAGATACCCTTTCACCTACCGTGTTTCCTTTCCTCACTTACATGTCTCTGACAGTAGACAACCTGAAAGCTTCCAACAAAATAGCCCCCACCCCATGTGAGGCACAAGTTCCTTATATTTAAATCACTGCAAACATATCCCCCCAACACTATTCTCAACTACCTGTAAAGGAGCCACCCAGAATACACCACAGTAACTCGAACTTTCAGGCAAGATTTAAGGGTGATAAAGAAATGTGTCCAAAAGAGAATCATTTTACTCAGTAGCCTATTGGCAAGGCTCTGATGAAGCAATAGCACGTAAAGATCGATCGCAAGAATACCAGGCTGCTGCACAGAAACAGAATGAGACGCAGATGACAGACAGGTCCCCCTCGAAGCAGTACAGATTAAGTCGGCTTTGCTTTTCTCCCCTCAAATTCAATCAAATCTTATAAAAAAAAATAAAAAAAGACTAAGATAGGGAAATCAACAAGAGGCTTTTAAAAACGGTCTCAAAGTTGTAATAACCCCAAACAGACTATTTCCCAGACTTTTTATTGTTATAACAAACAAACCCATCTTTCACTTCTTGTCATTTGCAATTACCGTGCCATAATTGAAAATCAGTGAATCACCATAGGGCTTAGGGGAGAGAGAGAGGCTACAAGCTCTGAGCTGTCACTGTAATCACCACAGAATAAACAATATCAAGAGTTCTTTCTTCAGCATTTTTAACCTATATATTGCAGAGTCTCTAAAAATGTTATAGTCTGTAATTCCCCTCTTTCCCTAAAGATGGCATGACATTTCAAACCATTTTCCCCTTCAAAATACTCTTTTTCTCTTCTTCAACAGCCAATATGATGTCTGCCTTCAAAGACTTCAGCATAATTTTGAATCTATCTGTAGGGGCCAAGAATTCAATTAAGAGAAAAACTATTGTGAAAGGGTTTAGGCAATTCAGCCAATTAAATCTCTTGTAACTGTGCTGAGAAAAGAACCTGAATTGTCTAACAAAAGGCTACACAAAATCAAAAGGAACTGACTAGGGTAGGGGTGAAGGACTCCAGGAATCTGGGTCCCGTCTGCACTTCTGCCCATTAACATGGTCGCACAATGCCTCCGGCCTCTGACGGTTAGGAGCGCCTGGGAGAGTGCAGCCCTCCACTCTACAACCGGCTGCAGAACCTCAAGTGTTCATCTGCAGCCTCTTCATCTCCCCCTCCTGCGATAGGATCTAACCAATGTCCCTAGCAATGTTTCAGTTTGTAGACTTTAAAAGGTCACCTTCAGGACCCCTGCACTTATTCTTTGTTAGTAAGCTCTGTGTCCGTGAACTGATGAACTAAGATTCACTCTCTAATTAAAAGGAAGCAAGGGAATTTGCATTGGTGTGGGAGAGAGGGTCTTACCCTTTCCCTCTGTTCCCAAGCCAGATTCCCCTGCCCCATCCCTCACCTTGGTTGCCTCTTCCACACTCTCCCTCAGGGCCTGCAGCTCAGCATCGTACTGCTCCTTCAGCTTGTCCATCTCCTGATCGTGGCTGGAAACTTCTTCTTTCAACGCTCCCTTCAGGGCAGTGAGTTCACGCTCTCGCTTTCTCAAGAGGTCTTCTTGCTCCTCCTTGGCAATCAGCAGATCTTGAAGATCCTGTTTTGCCTGTAAGAGCTCCTAAAGAGAGGACACACGAAGGGAGGAGGTGACGATGAAACATCTTGTTGAGAGGCCCTGCATCTCCCCCTCTAGTTCTGTCCCCCAGATGCACGGCCATCTCACCTGGCCTTGCCACTCTCTCCTTCCTCATCCCACACACCCGTTTAGACCATTTCCTCCTCTCCCCCTGCACTTCTCAGAGGCCATCATTCCCCTGGATTCCTCTGTCCTTGCTTCTTGGAGATTTGATTGAATTTGAGGGAGAAAGTGGAAACTAATGTAAATTTCACTGCTTTGGGGAACACATGTGTATTTTCCAACTGTTTCACTTCTGTGTGGTGATCTGTTCCCCTTGCTCTTGCCCTGTGTGTGCTGTTGCTTCACAGGGAACCGGCCAACTTGCCTACCTTGCTTCATACCCCCGGGACCCTGAGTGTGCTCAGTCCTTCAACCACATGCCTCGTACTCAGGACGACCTTGCCTGTTCTTCTATCTCATCTGCCCATCTGAGCAGAGCACAATATTCACATTTTCCCCTTCTTAACTGCCAAGGGTTCATGAGGAAGGTCACAAGGCTGGGGCAACAGGCTCCACTACAAATCAATTACCTGAGCCCAGCGTGTCCTGCCAAAGGCTCGGCATTCCTTTTCCTCCAGCATCTTTGTCCCAGACCTTCTCAGTTTTCCAACTCAGGGCTCGCCCGCGCCCACACCTTTACTCCTCCCTCAGTCAGAGAGACGTGGGCACCTTTGCTCCCCTCTCTACCTCAAGCTGTCTCTGCACTCCTGGCCTTCTTCCTTCCAGAGTCCCTCCATAGAAAATGTGCTGTCCCCTGCCAACCTGCTCCCCCGTCTTCACTCCATTGGTTATCGGCATCGTTTATCTTTGTGTCCCCACCCAAATCTCATCTTGAATTATAATATCCATAATCCCCACATGTCAAGGGAGGGACCCAGTAGAAGATGTCTGGATGATTGCATCATGGGGTCAGTTTTCCCCGTGCTGTTCTTGTGATAATGAGTTTTCATGAGATATGATGGTTTTATAAGGAGCTTTTCCCCCTTCACTCACTCTCTCTCCTGCCACCATGTGAAGAAGGTGCCTGCTTCCTCTTCTGCCATGATTCTAAGTTTCCTGAGGCCTCCCAGCCATGTGGAACTGTGAGTCAATAAAACCTCCTTTGTTTATAAATTCCCCAGTCTCAGGTAGAATCTTTACAGCAGTGTGAGAACAGACTAATACAGTTGTCTTTTCTTTCTGCCATTTTGTTCCTATCCATATGGCTACCTGCTAAACTTCACCACCAAAATGTCTGAAACCGTAATTTCTATTCACTGCCTCTACTTCGTGACTGCCCATTCACTCCTTAATCTCTTGCTATATGATTTTGTCCCTACTCTACCAAGACAGTCCCTTCTGAGGTCATCATGACCTTTTCATCATATCTGACGGCCTTTCCCCAGTCCTCAATTTTCTTTATGCCTCTTTCATACTCCCTTCCTGTCTCTCCAAGATGCCCTTCCTCCTTGTAATGCCAAGATAACACAGACTCCTGTTTTCTTCCCCTCAGACCGCTTCTTCTGTGATAATATTTTCTGGCTTTTCTCTCCCTCCCTCCCGAAATCTATGATGATCTCCAAGAATGCAACTTTGCATTCTTTATTCTCTTTTAGCAAGCTCATCTATTGTTTTTTCAACCATGAATTCTATGTAAATGTCTGCTAAGCCTTTACCTCTTACCCTTCTCTGAGTTCAAACCTGCAGTAACACACCCAAAACCCTGCTGGTTGCACCTATCTGGATGTCCCACGGCACCTCAGATTCAGTAGGATTATAGTATCAAAAGAATTCATCATGCTCCTTCCTTCCCTCTTTGTTTGTTCACTGCTTTTATGAACAGCACCACCAGCCCCCTCAAGCTCAGAAACTTGGCAGCAGCTTTGAGTTTTCTCTCGTCCTGGTCTCTCGCAACCAAAAAGTTATTCTGCAACATCTTTGATCCTTCCATCACCTCCCTAGGTAAATCCCACCTCACCTCCTGTGCAGGTGGTTTACAATAGCCACTCAGCTGCTCCCCCACATGCAGGCTCTCACCTGCAGCCTCTACGGCAATCCGTGCAGCATCTTCTGTTGGAGTGCCCTTCTCTCTTCTCAGGCCCTCCTCTCCCCTGCCTTTCAGAAAATCTTTGAAGACCCAGATAAAATATGACCTCTTCCAAGAAGTCTTCCTTGAATACCCATCTCACTTTAGCTGTTCTTCTCCAGTACTTAATACTTTCTACTTAGTATTCTATATATTTCAATCATTTCTCTAATCTCCCTCATTTGACTCCCAGACTACCCTTCTTGAAGATACAGATCTGATTTATTATATTTTTGATGCATAGATTAATAATATTGGGAACAATTATCTATTCAAATATAAATTAAAAAGTACAGTACAGCAGGTGTCTGGAGATGTGAGAACTCCAAACTAGCCAATTATTTCACTTGTGGTTTCTGCATAAGAACACGACCTGTTCTCTTGAAGCCCCTGGAGAATCAGAAGCATGGCTGCCACCTGGAGACCCAAGGCTCCAGAGATGATAAGCTACTTTCCATCAAGAAGTGTGCCCCTGATGAGGGAAGAAAACATTTTATTGATTTAAGTACAACTGACAACGAGATCTCTTTCTTTTTCTCTAGGACATGCACCTCCATTGAACCAATGGAACGTCTACAATCCCAGGGTAGGGCAGCATTGCATAGACTAAGATTTTGCCCATCAAGAATCTAACTAGTAGGCATTGCCAAGCTCAGATGAAATGTCAACAGACCCATCCTGGTAACAAGGCCAGCTCTGGCTCTTTCAAAGCACCAAACCCAGAGCTCTTATGAAAATATAACCCCTCCTGATATTTATCAAGAGGACGCCCTGTTGCAGCTGCCCAGCCCCTTCTTAAGGAAGATCAGAGTCCCTCTTGAATTCCTGTTGCTTCTGGCTACCCCCCAGGGCTTCCTGGAACCTTCTGCCAGCATCTTCAGCGCAGGCCCCGTGATTCTGACCCCTGTTTCCTGCTTTTACTCTCACACGTTTCTCAATTGTTTGGACGATAAGACAGTTCCTTTTCCCCACACTTATCTTTTCCAGCATATCTCTGTGTTTCGTGTTGCCTTTTGTGTGCTGCTGCCAATGTGTGTCAAGACTGAGGTTTTTATGGTTCATTCTGCACCAACATGCTGTTATCTGTGGCTGGGGCTGTTGCTTAAGTGGACTGTGCAGCACAAATCCAATCAGATTACACCTCGCCCTATCACTGAGTAGCACTTGAAGTTTTCCAGAGTAGAGACCAAAAGGTACATGAGGTTTCAAAAACTTCACTCCATCACCTCGGGGCTTCATTATATCAAGTCAAAGAAGGGAGAGAAAAATACAAACACTTCAAAATGTAAGTATACATCCATAAGAGGTAAACTTGCCTCTCTGTGGACTCCAGTTAAAAAAAAAAAAAACAAGAGAAACCATCTGGGAGTGGCGAGAGCTAGAAAAGTTGACTATGTTTGGTCCTTGTATGCCATAAGAACTGTGCTGAGCATTTCTAACGATCCTGAGAGATGGATATTCAAGGAGATGAAGATTACTATTCTTCATAAACAAAAGAAGCTCAGAGATGCTAACATGTCTAAGAGCACACAGCCTTAAAAGCAGCAGAGTCAAGACTGGGAACCCAGATGGGTCCTAATGCCCCTTCTCTTCACTACGGTCACTACAGACCTGACCAGAAAACCACACACTCGAGAAGGCTGAGGAGCAAACAGTCACACTGGGGTTTGCCCATTAGATATTGTTATGGTTTGGCTGTGTTCCCAGCCAAACCTCACCTTGAATTGTAGCTCCCATAATTCCCTTGTGTTGAGGGAGGGACCCAGTGGGAGATGACTGAATCATGGGGGTGGTTTCCCCCCATACTGTTCTTCTTGCAGTGAGTAAGTCTTATGAGATCTGATGGTTTTATAAGGGAAACCCCTTTTGCTTGGCTCTCACTCTTCTCGTTTGCCATCATGTGAAACATGCCTTCCACCTTCCACCATGACTGTGAGGCCTCCCCGGCCACATGGAACTGTGAGTCCATTAAACCTCTTTCTTTTGTAAGTTGCCCAGTCTCAGGTATGTCTTTATCAGCAGCATGAAAACAGCCTAATACAGATGCCAACAAAACAGAGCACTGTGTTTGGCTGGAAGGCCCTTTAAGGAAGTCCACCTTCTTAAACTAAAGAAACACAACCAAAGCCTGAAGAGACAGGCAGAGGAGATCTGGGAGAAAAGGGAACACTCCATGGGACCAGCTGTTCAGCAGTAGCAACAGCAGCCAGTGGCCACCCCAAGACCATGCGCACTGAGAAACAGGCACCAGGATGTCCAGAGTGGCCATGTATTTGCTCTCAAAAAGTTTTACTTCACACACCACTTATGCATGATCATGCCACATCAAAATGAGGAAGAAACAAGTCTAGGCCTTCTTTTGCATAAGTGCTTCCCAGAAGTTCCACAGGGTCCCTATCTCTGGCCCATGCTCACTGAAAGGGGAAATGAAACGTTTCATAGCAACGCTAACTGACAGAGAATTCTGTCATTTTTTTGTTTCGGAAGGATGGCCTAGGAAACATCACACGGCTGGTGAGAATCATGACATTTTTGGTTGCCTTTTTTATTAAAATGTGTAGAATGTTCAATATCATTATAAAAGCAGTTTTAAAGGACTAATTTCTGAGCACAATCTCTCCTCAAACCAATACAATTTTATAACCAGACTATTTTAATGAGACTGAACTACCTGCATCTTGGCAAATGCCAGGAATAAAACACCACAAGATTCTGTTGGAGTGAGGCCCATCTCTCAGCACTACAGGCTCCCATCAGAGACATTTGATAATGAGAAAACCCCAGCATCGTGGCACTTAGCGAACTGTCTCACGTTGACCTGTTGCCCTCAGAATGGAAAGTAATGCATTCATGACAAAAAAGACACGGAAGCCTGTTCTACAATCATTTTTGTAACTTGAGCTGAAAAAACAATTTTCAGAATCATGTATTTAAGAATAACAAAGTCAACCTATTGTTGGTCAATTTTATGGTTTATGCTAAGAAAACAAAGTATTTTCTACTATTTCTCCCTTCCTTCCTTTTTTTAAAAAAACTGCTTTATTCTTTTTTTTAAGTGAAAGCCAATATATTAGAGAAGTAAAGAAACAAAAGAATGGCTACTCCATAGACACACCAGCCTATTCTTTCTTAATGTTACTTTACTGATTACGTACAGGCGCCCAATGTTATTTAACAAAATGTGACATATTAAAAGAGATTTCATGCAAAATCTGGTCCATTATGCAGGACTTGCAAAACTTGGGCCTTCAATCTTTTTCAAACATTCAAAAGCGTCAGTGTTAACTGCTCACTTAGTTAAGAGTCTGTCTGTTCCAAGCTAAATGCCATGAGAAACTTGGCCACAACTATACTCTGTTATCAAATTCCCGTGGGCCACTTTTTATTAAGATATGAAGAATAAATTGAAAGTGAAAAGGAGACGGGGTCCATTTTACCAGTGACGTAAAAATCATAGATCCTAGTTTCAGTGTTGCTGACAAGACAGAGGAAGCTGATAAAAACAGAGGGTGATTTTCTGGAGTGAAAGAAACCCACTTCAGCATAGGGAAGCTAATTACACCCTAACTCATCCTGCAGAAAGGCAGCAGTAAATGATACAGTTCCTGGTATGGGGAAGAGACAAACAACCTGAACGCCAGCAACATCAGGCTACGGCTACTCCAGGTTTAAGAAAATACACGCTATTGCCCCCTCCTGTATCTCACCTCTGCCCTGAACACATCACCAGAACAGTCTCAGATCATTATCCTATCATCAATACAAAGAAATCAAAAACCTCATTATGTTCAATTAATAGCTATGCAGTATGCTGTGTTTAAAGAGGAAAAGAAGTATGCAGCTCATTTCAGAATTATTCTTTTTTTTTAAATGGTGACATTTTAAAAGTAATTTAAACACAAAAACATTATTTATTCATTTGCTCTGTTGCCTGGCACTGTGCTAGCCATGAAATGGGGAAAGAAGCAAAGATGACTGCTCTTGAATTAGCTGGCTTGTAGAAGAAAGATACAAAAAGTGTCCAAGGCGAGTGAGCTAAATAGAGAGTCTAAAAGGACAGGGGATATCAGGGGGCAACTCGCAGTGACAGGTGTCAGTTATTGGAGAAAGCAGCAACTTCTGAGACTTCCCAAGAGCTAAGGTCATATCTTCCCCTTTTACAACCGATAAAATGTCCACATAAGGAATCACAGAATATGACAATGTTTTATCTGCTATTTAAATCTGTTCATGAAGCTACACTTTTATTGAAAGCCATAAATTGTTCAGTGACATCACTTCTGGGAACGTATCCTTAGAAAAGTTTTTTAAAGTCGTAAAAGCATAAATGTAAAAAATGTTCCCCACAACCTTTGTTCATAATTGCAAAAAAGGGAAAACAAATGTAGGAGAATGGTTACATATACTGTGGTTTATCTTCTTAAAAATGAAATACAAAGCGTATAAAGTATAATAAGAAAGAACATTTTCAACATCTCAACTTTTGAAAGCAGGTATCAAAACTGTAGGGCCATTATGAATGTCCCTATATTATATAGAGATGGGTACATGAAACCCATCAAGAGATAGGGAGGCAAATGGAAAATACAGAAATAAAAATGACTGTTTGGGTAGGAAAATATGTGTACATCCCCCCCCCATTTTTAAATTTTCATTTTATATTGTTTTAATGTTATTTCAGTGATAAATACACATATTTTCTCATCTTTGTAACTCTGAGCCCTGAGAGAAAACACTGCCATGGAAAGCAGTATAATACTAAGAATGTGGTGGTTTTTAAGGAAACATTTGATAAAAAGAGAAATACCGGTTGGTAAAGAACAAGGCTGAGGGCTTCTCAGGAGAAAAGGTCTGAAAAGGTGCAGAGAGATGGTCATGTGCAGAAAGAGACAATTCCCCTCCTCTGCCCGTGTGAAAAATGGATTCTTAGGAACTCCTGGGCTCAGGGGCCACAGCTGCTCCTCTCTGAGCTCCTGCCAAGTCATCGGGAAGAGAAAGTGTAAGTTCTAAAAGTAGGACCTAAAATCTCTCCTGGGAAATTATTTCAAAACTGGAGGAGGGAAGGAGTGAGAAAAGAGTAGACAACTGAGATTTAAAGAGTGTTCCAGGGGCTTCAGAGCCAGAAACTTCTGGTCCGAAGGAAGGGACAGAGAAAACACCTAAGCCCAAAGAGGGTGGCAGTAGAAAATTAAATATTAACGAAGTACCTTCATGTTTTGACTTTTTTTTTTTTTTGGCTGTGTTCTAAATTGTGTACCATCTCTTTGTTGGGCTATTCCTACAAACCATGCTTACAAAGAAGTAACTTCCAAAACTATGCTAGGATATAGGTGATGATAATGTTATAGCAGAAATCAGACACCTAAATGGGTACAGAGATAAAGTCCTGTCTTTTTCTGACCCTCAATTACACTTATTCCCCTCCCCAAAAAATGCAGATATTCAAAACCAATATTTTTGCTTTCTAATAATTTCATACATGTGTATCAAATACCTCAACAAGATAATAATTTAATTCAGAAAAGAGAGAATACGTAATAAAACCCCACGGTAATTAGCAACGCCAAGCGGAGGGAGTTAAGCGCATCCAGTGACTCACAGATCAGAGCACAAGAGCACAGGTGGAGTAGGTGTGCACATTAGAAAGTGGCTCACAGTGCACAAACCCCGGCAACCCCATCTGTCCAGGTGGGGCCTGTCTTATCACCTGACCCCACAGCCCCGCTTACCTCAATCAGAGCCCCCTTCTCTCTGTCCTCCGATCGCTTTGCGCTGTCCAGTTCATCATGCATTTCTGAGAGCTGGTCTTGGAGATCCCTGATCTCAGTCTGATGCTGCTCCCGTTCCATCTTCACCTGGAACAGCCTGACAGGGAAACAAGCCTATTAGAGAGGCTCTCCTGGGCTCTGCTTATTTCCATCCAGTCTGACTTCTGACCTTCAGAGGGCTACACAAGCCCCAATGAGCCTCCCCATTCTCTATTCTGGACTGAGCAAGGATCTCTAAAGCCCCAAGGAGCTTCCCCATTCTCTATTCTGGACTGAGCAAGGATCACCAATCTGAAAAGGTGCCTGAGAGAACTCATGCTATGATCTAATTGCCCAACAAGAGGATAAATCAAACTCAAAGGAAGTGGGTATGGTTATACAAAGACACTTTATCCCCAAAAGGAGATGGTAGGGTACTAGAATTTCAATATAGAAGATAAGGAAATGGTAAAAAACAACTTTTTTTCCCCCCGCTAAAGCCACCCCTCTTCCACTGTCCACTATCCCAGTGTTCTAGACCAGGAGAGTCAGCAAATTATGATCTGCGGTCCAGTTCAGCCCACTGCCTGTTATTGTAAAATTTTACTGGAACTCGGTCATGCTCATTCATTTATGAGTGGCCATTTCATTTCACGATACAGTGGCAGAGCTGAGTGTTTGCAACAGATTATATGACCCGCAAACCCTAAAATAACCACCACCTGATGAAAAAAATGTTTCCAAAACTCTGCTCTGAACCAAACTCACAACTACTATACCTTTTTCTTTTGTAAAGCTTTTGCTATACCCTATTTTTTTCTGATTTTTTTCTTACTAAATTCTTTGCTGCAAATGGCCTCTATGATTGTTTTAAAAGCAAAACGCCACCATCAAAATTGTAAGGACAATCAAATGCTTTTATTACGTAATGTACTCTTTTTTTGCATTCCCCCTAGATTTCATTCCCACTTAAGTTTCCACTGAAGGCTTCTGTCATGCCCACGGGACGTCATAGCACCGTGTATTCTCAAATCTTGGTTTCAGATCCCTTTGCCACAGATTTAATACAACACAGTGGCAGGGGCATCTTGGACCTGACTTTCCTTCTCTGTAGACTCAGAGTAGGTATAAGCACCCATCACAAATACCAGCACCATCCAGGATGAAACACACAGGCTAAGAGCTCATGGAGGCTATGTGATGCATGCTTTTTAGAAGCTGTGCCCAGGCTCCTTTAAATCTGTCTTTCAATATCACCACTCAGTGTTCCCTGCTTCCCACTTACCTGCTAGGAGGTCCACTTTAAGGGCTGAAATTTTGTAAGGCATACTTCAAGGCGCACAAAGAATGTTAAGAATTACTAACCTTTCTGTTTGTCAGTCTACATGTGTCGCCAGCTTGGCAATTTTACAAGGATAAGAGGAAGAAAAGGAAGAATCAGCTGCCTTTATAAATATTTGGAAGGCTGGGTAGTATTAAAAGGACAGGAAGGTTCGGGCTACATGTTATAGAGAACCTGGGAACCTGGGAAGGGCAACAGGCTCTCAGGCTACACTTACTCCTCCAGGTTCTTCCGGAGCTCCTCTTCACTTTCTTCCAGCCGTTGCTGCAACGTGGAGTTCTCCTCCACCTTTTTGTTGTGTTGGCTTCGGAGCTCTTCTAGGTTTGCTCTCATCCTCTCTCTCTCTCTTCTTTGCTGTTCTGTTGATTCTGACGGGAGTCAGTGTGATTGTAAAGTACCTCCACTGCACATCAACGTAACCCCACAGAAGCCCACTTCTCAAGTAGCACACTCCGTATCTTCACACATTATTAAACAACTTAATCAAACTACATAATTAAGGCATGGGAGTTCTTAACTAGAAAGAACATCAAATATTTATATTTAATGAACTGTAATACTTGTAAAAGAGAACACAAATACAGCTAAACCTCACTGTGCTATTTCTATGACTGAGTTCAGGTGTTTTATCTACATTTAGCTTGCTGTTGGCCTGCCTAAATGCAACAGTGTTTCTTTTACTCTGTCTAAGCAAACAGTCTCTATATGCTTTGGTTACATTTTTTTAAAAAAAGGTGTTGGCGCAGGTAGGGGAGGGTGTGGGGCGCGCAAAAAAAAATAAAAAATAAAAAAAAAGATTCTTTGGAAAACAGCAGCCTAATACAGAGGAATTTACTCAGTGATTAGAGGAATGTTTCTTTTGGGGAAAAAAAAACTGGCTTTCACTTCACCTGGCCATCCAAATGCAAGTAAAATATTCTTTATCAACCAAGACACAAACGGAAAACATAACATAAAGGAAAAACCAGATACCTTAGCTTCCAGTTGAAGCTGTCTCTGAAGTTCAACCACTTCCTTGGTCAACTTGTTTTTCTGTTCCAGTAGATCTTTGACTTCAGAGGTGGAATTCAAAGTCTATAATTAATTGCAAAGATATACTAATGTAAATGTTCAGGATGCTTTATTTTAATTATCTTCCCCCTCCAAATATAATCAGTGCAGTAACAGACGAGGCACAACACTAAACATTTTAAGACCCAATTCCAACATCAATCCCTACAGGGAACCTTCTCTGACTTGGCCGGCAGAGTTGATACTGCTGGCCCCCTTGGAACTCCAGTGAACTTTATTCTACAGCATTTACCAATCACAGGAATCATTCCATCAGATACCTCAACACGAGTCCAATATGACTAAAACTTGCAGAGGTGGCATATTTGTTAGAAGTCTGTAATGCATTCTGTAGAATATTACAAAATAGTAATGCATTAAATTTAGGATACTACAACTTCAAAAACTTCATAATAAATTCTGTATTCGAGAAATCAATGGTTAGCAAAAAATCAGCAACAAAATCTTTTTGTAAGTAAATTGGGGAAAGACATTCATTTTTTTCTATTTTAATGGAGAACACAGTTCAGCTTTAGGGTTTCTTAAGAGTGGCTTGAGAATTACTACATCAGGAGATTACAAATTGTACGGGGTCAGGGACCAGGTTTTATGCATCTCTGTATCTAAAGAACCCAACAAGTCTCATGTATTTAATCATATTTCAATAAATGATTGTTAGAATTCTGGTTTTGCCATGATAGAGTAGCTAATATCAGATTTACCCTCCCAGCAAAAACTATGAAAGCTAGACAAAAGTACATAGAACAATTGTTTGCAGGCAGTGAAAAGCAAGCAACACAGAGTTACGATCCCTACAAAGGAAAAGACAGAAGGTAGCCCCACATTCACCCTGGACTCTCCATGACTGCATTTCCAAACCACAGCACAGTAAACTTTTAAAAGCACAGACAACGTCATTAGGGAATAGCAAATTAAAACAACAAGGCCTGGTGTGGTAGCTCACGCAGTAATCCTAGCACTTTGGGAGGCCGAGGCAAGCAGATCACCTGAGGTCAGAGTTTGAAACCAGCCTGGCCAATATGGTGAAACCCATTCTCTACTAAAAATACAAAAATTAGCCAGGCATGGTGGCACAAGCCTGTAGTCCCAGCTACTCAGGAGGCTGAGCCAGAAGAATTGCTTGAACCCAGGAGGTGGAGGCTGCAGTGAGCCGACATCACACCACTGCACTCCAGTCTGGGTGACAGGGCGAGACTCCGTCTCAAAACAAACAGAAAAAAATGAGATACCACTATATACGAATTAGAATAGCCAAAATTTAAAACACTGGCGACACCAAATGCTGGCACGGATACAGAATAACAGAAACTCTTATTCTTGGCTTGTGGGAATGCAACATGATACAGATAATTTAGAAAATATTTTGGTTGTTTCTTACAAAACTAAACATGCTCTTACCATATACCCCAGCAGTTGTCCTCTGGGTGTTTACTCAAATTAGTTGAAAGCTCATGTCTACACAAAAACCTGTAAATGGATATTTGTCACAGCTTTATTCATAACTGACAAAACTTGGAAGCAGTCAAGACGTCCTTAAAAGGTGAATGGATAAACTGTGGTATATCAGACAATGGAATATTAATACTCAATCCTAAAATGAAATGAGCTATCAATCCATCAAAAGGCATGGGAAGGCCGGGCACGGTGGCTCACGCCTGTAATCCCAGCACTTTGGGAGGCCGAGGCGAGCAGATCACCTGAGGTCAGGAGTTCGAGGCCGGCCTGGGCAACACGGTGAAACCCCATCCCTACTGAAAATACAAAAACTAGCCGGGTGTGGTGGCAGACGCCTGTAATCCCAGCTACTTGGGAGGCTGAGGCAGGAGAATCACTTTAGCCTGGGAGGTAGAGGTTGCAGTGAGCTGTGATCATGCCACTGCACTCCAGCCTGGGCGACAGAGCGAGACTTCCTTTAAAAAAAAAAAAAGGCATGGGAAAAATGCACATTACAAAGGGAAATGAGCCAGACTGAATATACGATATACTGTGTGATTACAACTACAGAACACTCCAGAAAAAATAAAATCATGGAAACAGTAAAAAGACTATGGCTTGCCAGAGGTTAGGGAGAGAAAGGAACAAACAGGCAGAACAGAGGATGTTCAGGGCAATGAAACTACTCTGTGTGATATTGCAATGATAGATACACGTCATTGTTCATTTGTCAGAAGCCTATAGAATGTGCAACACCAAGAGCGAACACTAACGTGAACTACAGACATCTTTGGGTGATAATGATGTGACATCGCAGGTTCCCCCACTGTGAGACATGCACCCCGTGCTGCGCGATGGTAACAGCGGTGGACGGCATATGAGGGGACAGGACAGTGTATGGGAACTGACTGCACTTTCTACTCAATTTTGCTATTGAACCTAAAACTATTCTGAAAAATAAAGTTTGATAATTTAAGGGAGAAAAATGTCCAGACAGTGGCAACTCACTAATGAAGGAAACAGAGATTAGAGTTTAGAGATGGTAAGCAACAGGGATTTCAAGGTCAGGGTATGAGAGAGGAGAGAACTCCACAGTAGAAATTCCAAGAACCTGCAATAAATACTCCCTGGATTCTTGGATGATTCCTAAGCTGTATATGAGCAGAGCAAGAGTTCAAGAGGACTGCAGAGAAGAGCTTTTAGGAGGCAAAGAACCCAACAAAAACTTCACAGGTTGCCCAATGGTAGGGAGACACTAGGGTTTCAATTCAATCAAAATATAGAAACCTTGGTGGACATTCCAGCACTCATCTGAAATCAAAGAAAGGAACATGGGTCATGTCTTAGGAGTAAGGGCAAAAGCTTAAATAGACACCCCCTAATAATCCCTAGAAGAACCAACCATAAACAATCAGGATAATCTGCAAGTAATTTAACTGTCAAAACAAAACTTAACATTCTTCAGAGAGAGATAACACATTCCAGAACCTCTATAACTCGTCCCTCAAGCAATCTACCATGCAATTTTAAAAAATCCCTGGACATGCAAAGAAGTAGGAAAAACCGACCAATAACAAATAAAATAGACAACAGATGCAGAGATAACCCAGATACTGAAATTGGCAGATAAGGACTTCAAATTAACTGTAACTAATATTTTAAAAATAGAAACAATTATGGACAAAGCGTTTTTTGGGGTTTTGTTTCTTTGTTTTGTTTTGTTTTGAGATAGAGTCTTGCTCTGTCACCCAGGCTGGAAAGCAATAGCTCAATCTTGCCTCACTACAGCCTCCACCTCCCAGGTTCAAGCAATTCTCCTGCCTCAGCCTCCCGAGTAGCTGGGATTACAAGCACGCACCACCATGCTAGGCTAATTTTTTATTTTTAGTAGAGACGGGGTTTCAACATGTTGGCCAGGCTGGTCTCGAACTCCTGACCTCAAGTGATCCAACCGCCTCGGCCTTCCAAAGTGCTGGAATTACAGGTGTGAGCCACCAGCCCTGGACCAACAAAGGAATTTTTAAAATGAAGTTCCAGAGATAGTTAGATTCTGTAAAAACATAACCAAGTAGACATTCTAAAACAGCAACACACAATATCTGAAATTTAAGAACCCACTGGGTCATAGCTCATTGTAACCTCAAACTTCTAGGCTCAAGTGATCCTCCTACCTCAGCCTCCTGAGCAGCTATGACTACGGGCATGAGCCACCATGCCTGGCAAATTTTTACATAGAGTTTTTACAGACGTGGGATCTCACTATATTGCCCAGGCTGGTCTCAAACTCCTGGCCTCAAACAATCCTCCCACCTCGGCTTCCCAAAGTACTGAGATTACAGGCATGAACCACTGCACCTAGCCAAAGAAAAGTTCTCAAAAGGCCCATCCTTTAAGAGGATGAAAAAAAAATTCTCTTAAAGACATCTAAAAGAATAAGTCTTAAAGTAAGACTGACAGCCAGAAAACAAGACTAATGAATTTGAAAGGACAATAAAAAATATCCAGAATATCTGATGCACCAAACACACACACACACACACACACACACACACACACACACACACACACACAAAGAGAGAGAGAATAGGGCACAAGAGCTATAAGGAACACCATCAAAATTTCTAACATACATGTAATTGGAATCTGAGAAGAGATGGGAGAGACAGCTCTTTTGTAATTCAGAAGAATGTGAAAGAAGCAATATTCAAATAAATAATAGCGAAGAACTTTTCAAACCTGATGAACCTATCCAGAGCTCTGTGAATCCCAAGAAAAACAAAATGAAAAACCACACTTCTTACACACATCATAGTCAAAATCTAAAACCTCGCAATAAAGGTAAAATATTAAAAGCACTCAGAGAGAAAAGACACATCACTTTCAAGAGAATAACACTAAGAACGATGGTTGGCTTTCCAGTGGAGCCACCTGGGGTCAAAAGACAATGTCTTTAAATGTGTGAAACAATCATTGTCACACTAGAGTTCTTGAAAACTGAGAGTGAATGACAGATATTCTCAAACAATGCCCCCAAAAAGTAGCACAGGATATTTTTAAAAAATAGTTTTCCAGCCTGGAGGAAACCAGTCCGAGATGGAAACACAGAATTACAGAAAGGAATGAACAGTAGTGGAAAGGGACGACATCTAAATGAAAAATGTGTAAGACCTCTCCAACAAAAATGACAGAACAGTGCTCGGAGATGCTGAAGACATATAAGAGGGGAGAAAGTTCATGTTCACAAATAAGAACACCAGTAACATGAAGACAACAGTTCCACCAAATTTATCTGCTCCTTCAGTATAATCCCAATCAAAATTCCTATAGGCTTTTTTGGTGGAAATTAACAAGCTGATAAAAGTTTATATGGAAAGACAAAAAACCTAGAAGAGCTAAGACAATCTCGAAGAAGAATAAAGCTACCAGGTTTCAAGGCTTACTAAAGTTACAGTCATTAAACTGTACGGTAGTAGTGCAAGGAGAGACAAGTAGGTCAAAGCAATAAGAGAGTCTAAGTGTTACAGTGGATATAAACACCAACTGGCGTGTACTGCTGCCAGGAGTGTAAATTGTTTCAATCACTTTGTAAAATCATTTGGCAACATTTAAGAGTTAAACGCGTGCCTAATTTACAACCCAGAAATTATACTCTCAGATGTATTCTCAAGAGAAATGAGTGAATGTGTTTACAAAAAAAAAAAAAAAGACAATAATGTTCAATATGGCATTATACCTAACTACCAAATACCAGAAATGACCACTAAGATACACGATGTTGACTGATAACAGAAAACTACAATTCAACACAAAATAGCTACCAGCACATGCAACATTAATGAATCTTGCCGACATAATGTTGAGGAAATGAAGGTGGACACATGAGAATATGTACTATAATACATATTGTAAAATTTCATTTATGTAAAATTCAAGACAGGCAAAACTACTCTAGGTAATAGAAGTCAGGATATGATTACCTCCAGAAGGAGAGGGTACAATTTATCGAGAAGGAACACAGGAAACCCAGGAAACCTGCATGATGGGAGTATTCTGTATCTTCATCTAGATGGTATTTGCATGGATGCAAATCTATGTTAAAAATTCAATGAACTCTATAGATAGAATTTGTGTAATTTACTTTATATAAGCTATACCCCAATAAAATATAAGAATGGATATTTTTTGAAGACTCATCTGTTTGCTCCATTACACCCAAAGCCCCTGCCTCTGGGTTCCCAAGACTTTTTAAACATATATTTGTTACAAAAACATGCATTACACTAGAGATTATTACTCGATAACCACCAGTGAGATTCCATCCCTTTCTGCATAGCTTGTATGCAAGAAATAAATAAGTGCATGTTAGCTAAACTGGCTTTCTCATTTTAAATGTTATATTTCCATAACAAAAAGGAACCTGATTGAAGAGCATCTACTAGGAAATACCATCTCTCCGATCTGAGTATGAATACTAACGGATCTTTCTTTTTTTCTTCCATGAAAATAACAGGATGATTCTCTCAAAAGGATTTGGCGAAAATCCTGCAGTAAAGTGGTTAGAAAACTACAAATAGCTGAGGGGAAGAAACAAAATCGAAATCAAAGCTAGAAACAGCAGCATCTTGGCTCACACGTCCCTAAATCCAGGTGCGAGTTGTGTGTGATTCACTGGGAATGAGGTACTTCCCCACCTACTCCCGTGAAGAGGATCAGAAACACAAACACGCAACTTCCAATTTTCTTAGGCAAAATGAGAACACTCCATTTTAGAAATCTCAATCCAACCCAATGAGAGAAATTATACACTGTTATTTTCCTTACAAAATCTCTACCCGCTTTGCTGTTTTCCAATACAGCCTCCATCCCTAAGGGAGATAGATCTTACATTCTCTCCTAATCACTTAACTGATGCCGCAAAGATAAAACTCCAAAATCTTTGCCAGCAAATAATCAGATTTGGAACGTAAAAGGGAGGGGAAGAGGAGTAGGGCACCACGGCAATTAAACAGTCATGGAACTGTAATGGGAGCCGGAAGTCTAAGAGCCTTGGTTCATTTTCTCATCATCTCTTCACTTGGCATCTTCTTTCGTTGTTGTTTTTGAGACAATGTCTCACTCTGTCACCCAGGCTGCAGTACAGTGGCACAATCATAGCTCACTGCAGCCTCCATCTCCTGGGCTCAAGGGATCCTTCTGCCTCAGCTAGGGCTACAGGCATGTGCCACCATGCCTGGCTAATTTTTTAATTTTTCTAGAGACAGGGCCTCACTACATTGCCCAGTAGTCTCACACTCTGGACTCAAGAAACCCTCCCTCCACGACTCCTAAAGTGCCAGAATTACAGGTGTGAGGGACCACACCTAGATAGGCAACAGCTTTTTATCTGGTCTCTCTTCCTCTAATCTGACCTCTCTCCAAAAGCTGCAAAAGGAATCAACTTTCAGAAACACAATGTTATTCATGTCTGTTCAAAATCCAATAATAGTAACCCATCCCCTTCACAGCCTGAAATGGAGACTTCTTACGTGACTTCCAAGGTCCTTGCTACCAGGCTCTTCCTCCGCCCATCCTGGCTCTATGTTTGCACTGCACTAAATTTCCCCTCTCAACATGGCAAACCCATGCCTCTCTTTATTTGTCCGTGCTATTCGCTCAACCTAGAACACCCCAGCTTCCCTTCTTCTCACAGATAATTCTATGATGTCTTGATGCACTATCAGTGTCATTGTCCCCAGAAGGGCTACCATGACTTCCCCAGCTGGTCACCCCTACTCTGTGACCCACAAGGACAATCTCAACATCAAGGCCAAAGACTGTGCTCACCCTAAGAATAAACAGTTATACTTTACGAGTTAAACACATGCCTCATTTACAACCCTGCAATTTTACTTCTAGGTATACTCTCGATAGAAATGAGTGAATGTGTTTACCTCCTTCCCTCAAAAAAGTATAATAATGTTCAAGTAGCTTTATTCCTAATAGCCCAAAACCAGGAATGTATACGAAGAATATATACTGTGTTATACAGATACAATGGAAAACTACATTTCAATACAAAAAAAGCTACACACACATGCAACATTAATGAATCTTGCTGATATAATGTTAAGGAAATGCAGCTAGACACATAAGAATATATATTGTAAAATTGTATTTATATAAATGTCAAGAAAGGGAAAACTACTCTAGGTGACAGAAGTCAGGATATGATTACCTCCAGAAGGATGGGGCGTAATTAATGGGGAAGAAACCCAGGCAACCTGAGTGGTGGAGTGTTCTGCATCTTAATCTGGACGATATTTGCATGGATGCAAAGTTATGTTAGTTAAGAAGTCAACGAACTGTACAGATACAACTTGTATAATTTACTTCATATAAGTTATACCCCAGTACAACAATATAAAAAAGGGATATTTGTTGAAGACTCATCTCTCTTCTAAGTTACACCCCAATCCCCTGCGTTCAAGACCCTTTATATTGCTCTATAACGGCCAGTGAGATTCCAACCCTCACTCTCTGCAGAGCCTGTATCCGAGTACATAAAAGACAAGAATCGTGTTAATAATGTGGATTTCAGAGTTTTAGCAAAAAATACTGGACTGACTTGAAGAACTATGTAGAGCTCCTCAAGGCTGCATACAATGAAGGAGTATGGTGTAAAGCTTCCCCAGTGGGAACTGTGTGTGTGCGTGTGTACGCCATTGTTCTATTTGAGGCCAGAGCAGCAGTCGCGGGTTAGCTGAGTGCTGGGGGAATAACCAGCAGTAAAGATGGCAGCTGATGCCTAAAAATATCCCCTATATGTATGTTTCCCACGTTACAAAGAAGCTATAGACAAGTTTCTTGTTACCTGCCTCCAGGTATCTTCCTCTTTCCTTCCCATGCAGAATTCCCTTGTGTGGGGAAAGGAAGACAGACGAGCAGGAAACAAGCCCCACACAAGGCGGCACAGGACTGAGGAGCAAGTGTTTAGTCGTACTCTCTTTCTTTTTTCACATGGTAAAACATAGGTTACTTCAAAAGATGATGCTGAAGATTGCATTAGGCAGTGTTTAAGGGATGACTATGAAGTCTTAGCCCTTACGAGAGAATATATGCTCAAATGAGTAATGTCTTCCAAAGTAGTCCCTGTCAACGTTTGTCCACTGATTCCAGAGCAGCTCCCATTGCCCACCCTACTTGAGAAGCCTCTTGGAGAGCTGCCTAGAGAATCTATAGCACTCATTGGAAAGCCCTCCATGACAAAAACTATTCTCTCTCTCTCTTCCACGTACATATTTTTGCATCAGCCCAAATTCATTTGGATGCAAGTTTGGTGAATACAGTAGGTAAGAAAAAAACACACAAACCAAAACAAGCAGCAAAAACAAAAGGCAGGCAGTGCTGCATTAGACTGAAAATAAAAAATGAAAATTCTAAGAACCTATGAGGCGCCAGGGCAGTGTTGCTGGTTGCTTTCACCCGTACGGTCTCCTTCGGTGTTGTGCTAACTCTTGTGAAGCAGTATCCCTACTGACAGTGACGCTAGCTTACAGGGCTGTTTACAAATGGTAGAGTCAGGACCCACACTTGGGTGTGGTCTGACTGCAAAGTGCAGTGGAATTAAATGAGAAGGGATTACCACCCCCAATGTGGAGGGCAGCGTGATCTGTGGCAGGAGGGCTGGATAGGCTACTTAGTTACACAGGTCACATTGATCCTCTTCTCCTCTTTCTTTTTTCTATGCAAGTATATAATCTATTTGTCTCTACGTCAGTCTATCTTGGTAGATTGGGCTCCTTGAAGAAGGGATTACGTTTTCTTTATCTCCATATCCCCCAGTAGCACACCAATACCCACTATACACCAGGGGCACGGCCGTCATCTTTTTTGTTGTTGACTCTACTGTGACTTATGACATGTCACTTTCCCCCTCTTGACCTCCACATTCAGGAGCGCTAATAAAAGTGGATAAAGGCCACTCTAGCTTTAAAACCCCTCCAATACAGAGAGAACTCTGAAACCAGAAGCAGAAGCTGAGGAATGGTGAAGAGAGCCTTTTCCTTCACATGATGAGTACGAGGGTGGCATCCTGTCCCTCAAAGGCCTCTGAAAATTTCCTAGTTTTTCAGATTGGACTCAAGAATGATCTTAGGTGTTGGTGGTTTTGTGTTCACTGAGACTTTGTTACTGACAGGAGAGCTCTGGAAGTCTCTTTTGTGTGGAGTATGGAGGCTTCTTTGGCCGAATCGTGCGCGTGCAGCCTCCACGTGCTGGGCAGCGGCGGTCTGGGCCGCAGCGGGTGGGCTGCATCCTGCTCCTCTGCATAGGTTTCTGCCGCGGAATCGCGCTCCCCCACTCCTTCCTGCTCTTTCCAAGAAGACAGGCGCAGCCGGCCAGCACCCCGCTCCCCAGGACCCCGCAGTCCGGGCGGGCAGCAGGCCAGGAGTGGTCGAGCCAAAGGTGGCGTCAGAAAGGTGGCGTCCCGACCAGCAGAGTGACTCGGCCTCCGGCTCCCCCCCCTCAAAGCACCAACTGGTGTCCTCTTCCCTCAGGTGCAGGCGAGGTCTTCCTCGGGACCTGCTTCACGGCCTCCCTTTGCCCAAGTACCACCGAGCGGAGGTGGCGGCCTCTCACGCCTTGCCGGGGGAGAGGGTGACAGGGCGACAGGGCGCAGGGGGTGGAGCGGCGGCTGACCGGCCTGAGGCAGGCAGGGTAGCCTGTGACCTCCAGGCCCCCGTCCTTGTTGTTTGAGATGGAGTCTCGCTCCATCGCCTGGCAGTGGCACCGTCTCGGCTCCCTGCAACATCCGCCTCCTAGGTTGAAGCGATTGTCCCGCCTTCTCCTGCCTCCGCCTCCCGAGTAACTGGGGCTGCAGGTGCCCACCACCATGTCCGGCTAATTTTTGTATTCTTAGTAGAGGCAGGGTTCACTATGTTGGCCAGGCTGGTCTCAAACTCCTGACCTCATGATCCGCTCGCCTCAGCCTCCCAAAGTGCTGGGATTACAGGCATGAGCCACCGCGACCAGCCTAGTTGTACTCTCTTAAGAGCGGCTTCCTTCCTGCACACCACGTGTGTCTGGTATAGAGCAGCTGTTTATCAAACACAGAGGGCTCCTTCCCTAACCAAAAAAATCTCTAAGTCCCCACTCAAATTCAGCACAATCAATCAGACAGGCAGTTATTTAAAAACTAACTTGGCAGCACTGAGCTCTTTCCTGTCCCCTGCATCACAGCTGGTCAGTGTCGCCAGCCTCTAGTCCCATTCTGTTTCACACCTGAAGTTCCAGAGTTCAGGTCCAAGCCTGTTCACACATACCTTCTGTGTTTGCCTACCACAATGCTAGTCCTATTCTTATTTTCCCCTTCTAAATTTCACCATCTGTTTATATCATCCTGTTATATTCTATGTATTTTTAAATAAGATATCTTAAAACCTTTCTGGAAAAAAGGCTGGGTAAGGCCAAGCACGGTGACTCATGTCTGTAATCCCAGCACTTTGGGAGGCCAAGGTGGGTGGGCTGCTTGAGCCCAGGAGTTTGAGACCTGCCTGAGCAACACGAAGAAACCTCGACCCTACCAAAAACACAAAAATTAACCACGTGTGGTGGCACATGCCTGTAGTTCTAGCTGCTTGGGAGGCTGAGGTGGGGGGATGATTTGAGCTCAGGAGGCAGAGGTTGCAGTGAGCCAAGAGCACACCACTGCACTCCAGCCTAGATGACAGAGACTCTGCCTCAAAATAAAATAAAATAAAAGGCTGGGTGCAAATTAACATTTAAAACATGGTGAGTAGCACTCCTCACTACTCAGGAAACTTCCCAGTTACTGCCAGAAACAAATTTACAGACTGAAGAAACAGCAAGTTGTTTACCACATTCCATGTTAAATGCACTCTACAAAACACAAAACTTCAGTTTACTTGGTTATTTCCTTGTGCACTCCCAGCTGCTCGAGACTTTAAGGTCTGGATTTTCTCAAAGACCAAGTTGACTTTCCTTTTAGTAGCATCGTCATTATCGGTGCTTCTGAAAAACAGGCAGCAGAGAAAACAATGAGGGACACAACCACTGGTCTCAAAACATTTTACATATCATGACACACACACAACAGGTCCTTTAAGGAGATACATTGCAAGAGCTACGAATCGATTAAAGCTTCAGACAAAATCAGCGTGAGAGCAAGATGGATAGTGTCTTTTTCTTCAAATAAATTATTATGGGTTACCACTCAATTTGGGATGGAGTTCCCACTTCCAAATATGTGAGAGGAACATAATCACATTCTCAGTAAGCTTGCAGAAAACATCCAGTGAACATTTGGTAATTTACTGTTTAATTCAAATGACTCATGTCCATTCCAAAAGGATTTCTTCTTTTCTTTGAAGTAGGTATGTATCTCTCTCTCACACACAAACACATCGTACATTTAAATTTTACACTAAGAATGATCTACAGTGATCTTAATTTGTTCAACCTATGTTTAAAAAAATAAAATCCCGAAGGAGATGGGGGCGACGCAGCTGAGGGCTACTCATCACGGTCAGGGCTGCAGCAATCATGCCGGGGATAGTGGAGGTGCCCACTCTAGAGGAGCTGAAAGTGGAAGAGGTGAAACTCAGTTCTGCTGTGCTTAAAGCTGCGGCCCATCACTATGGAGCTCAGTGTGATAAGCCCAACAAGGAGTTTATGCTCTGCCGCTGGGAAGAGAAAGATCCGAGGCGGTGTTTAGAGGAAGGCAAGCTGGTCAACAAGTGTGCTTTGGACTTCTTTAGGCAGATAAAACATCACTGTGCAGAGCCTTTACAGAATATTGGACCTGCATTATTCCGGAGAGCAGTTATTTCGTCACTGTCACAAACAGCAGGCAAAGTTTGATCAGTGTGTGCCAGACAAACTGGGCTGGGTTCGGCCTGACCTGGGAGAACTGTCAAAGGTCACCAAAGTGAAAACAGATCAGCCTTTACCAGGGAATCCCTATCACTCAAGACCAAGACCAGAGCCCAGGCCTTAGTATGATGGAAATCTGAAGCCTGCCTTACATGGCAGCCGCTTTTCTTCGGGACCAAGTAAAGATGGGTCCATGGCCCACACTCAGTCATGTACCCAGACAACGACTGATGAAAACGCCCAAGCAGTTTGCATCGACTGATAGTGTGTTCCTTCTGGGATCACAAACATTAACAAAAAAGTTAATTTATGTGACTTGGCAGTTATTCTATACCATTTCCTGTTCATTAAAATTTTTAAAGGAAAAAAAAAATTAAAATAAATAAATAAATAAAATCCCTAAGCCAAGATTGTCAACATGGCAGCCCTTTCTCTGGGCTTTCACAGGTCTCACTCAGATACAAAGTTTTATTAGCTTCTATCACGCCCCCAGCAATTAGAAGAAAAATATTTAAAATAAACTTCCCTCAACAGGCACCTCTCACTAAACACTGTCTTACCAATGTCTCAATAAATCATGTGCCAAAAAATACATATATAGAAGAATCTAATGAATTTTGGCCAGGCACGGTGGCTCATGTCTATAATCTCAGCACCTTGGGAGGCAAATGTGGGCGGATCACTTGAGGTCAGGAGTTCGAGATCAGCCTTGCCAATATGGCAAAACCCTGTCTCTACTAAAAATACAAAAATCAGCCGGGCATGGTGGTGCACACCTACAATCCCAGCTACTCGGGTGGCTGAGGCAGGAGAATCTCTTGAACCTGAGAGATGGAGGTTGCAGGGAGCCGAGATCATGCTACTGCACTCCAGCCTGGACAACAGAGTAAGACTGTCTCAAAAAGCAAACAAACAAAAAAAATGAATTTTAAAAGTCAAAATTTCTTCCACTTTAATCTTAACATGGTAAAGTCTTCCACAGGGAGATACTAATAACCAGTTCTTAGCTAGATTAATCTTTTGGGTTACTTTTTTTTTCCTTTTCAAAACATCCCCTATCTTATATTTTGAGCCTTACTATTTTGTTAGCTCTAAAACTGACAAATAATTGTAAGGCACAATACAAAAATATACAGTATTTTGATACCAATGCGGATTTGCCAGCTGGCTAGTTTTCAGTCATGTAGGCTGTAAAGCTTTTTTTTTTTCCTTCTTCTTAATCATATCTGATGAGAGAACTGAAACAGAAACTTCAAATTCCTCGCTAGAGTTTCAGCACAGTTCATATCTAAGTGAGGACTGAAACCCCGATTACTCCAACTCAACCACCAGGATGAGCACAGAAAGCACTGCTTTTAAGTGACTCACACCTGCTTTAAAAATAATGGAAGCAGGGGCTCTTGGCCGATGTTAACTCCAGGGAGGGGAGGTGTTTTTATTTGTAACTTCTAAAGGACCACCGCACGCGTGGAAGAACTCAAGGTGACGGCACACTCCTCAAACCTGAAGAGTAGACACTCTTCCTATCTTTAAATTTGCTTTTGAAACGGTAAATGGTCATCTTAAAAATGCATTCATTTTAATGTTTAAAATATGGTGACCTTTCCTACACATCCCTCCCAAAGCCCCCACCCCATACCACACAAGACAAATGCTGTTATGAAAACTCCAACATTGAGTTTTAACCCTCCAATGGCTCACACAGGGCAAGAAGGGAAGGTATCCATTAAGTGCTCGGAAAAGGAAATTAAGAGTCCCAACAGAAACAACAATACTTTGCTCTTGCAGAGGGAAGATCACTAACCCTTCTTTGAGGTAATTGTAGAGAATCTGCTTGGCTGTCTCCTCATTGGTTTGCTGAGTGAGCTCTTGCTGGCCCTTTAAGAGATCCGGTGTGGCCTGGAACATAAGTTCTGTGGTTAGACCATAAGGATGAAGTTTCCAGAGGCTTCCAAACACATTCCTACTTTTTAAAAACAATTCCTCTAGTGAGCATCCTCCTTGGAGCCAGTTATAATATTTATTTACCAGCTTTGTAATCCTGGGGAAGTTACTTACCTTCTCCTCACCTCAATTTTCTCACCTGTAAATTGACATTAATAGGTTCTACATGTACAGGGTTGGTGGAGTCCTGTAATATATAACAAACAGTGCCTGGCACTCAGCTACTTTTTAACCATTTTATCGATATCATTATTTTTTGTTACCACCAAAACACTAAACGTACCATTTAGATTCTATCACTTGACGATTAACCTAAATGAAGATTAACCTAATTTTTCAGGCTAGAAATTAACCCAATCACTCAATTTTACGAGTAAAATTAATACGTCTACACAAACCTAACCATTCAGCCTCAGTGAGGCAACAAATTCTGCA
Organism: Ateles fusciceps; assembly: GCA_036589455.1. Classification (NCBI taxonomy): domain Eukaryota; kingdom Metazoa; phylum Chordata; class Mammalia; order Primates; family Atelidae; genus Ateles; species Ateles fusciceps. The sequence continues at coordinate 7,597,052 of JAZHEH010003061.1, read as the reverse complement.
TACTTTCAGATTTCATGCATACACCAACAGAAAACCTGAGCTCTATAGCATCTGCCAAGTTACTTTACAGAGAGATCACAATGGGAATCCAGCTGAACTTCAAAGAACCCACTAAACTATACAATTGGCAGTAGGACATGGTGAGTAGGAAGGACACAACTGGATGCTGAAACAGATCAGCTGTGTGATTCCTGATACAAGATTGAGGATGTGTATTCCTAGGGCCTCCAGCAGCATGAGCACATCATTAGATCATTTTGAAGGAAGAGAAAAAGAAAAGAAAAAAAAAAAACAAGAATCACACTAGTGTTACCTGAGTATCGGAGACCGAAGAAAATGTCTTCACAGAAATTTTCTTGGCACCAGAATCAGGCGAAGTTGCTGCCGCCCGGTTCTGTAACATCAGTGTAGCTGTGGCTGTTTTCACCTCCTCCTCCTTTTTACTCTGTGGAGGAAGGGAGGGCGCACGGATCACTGTACTTTCCTGACTACCTTTGGTTTCCAGAACTTTCCCATCTGTGTTCTGCTGGGGAGCCCTGTGCACTGCTCCCTGCAGCTTTGCAAAGGTTCGTCCCACGCTCTGTTTCCCCACGCCGCTCCTGAACCGGCGGCCGCTGCGGGCACACCTGGGAAGGCCGGAGGAGGTGTTCGCTTGACTTGCCCAAGTTCCTACTAAATTCAGTCAGGTACTCCGAGTTCCCTTGGACGCCAAAAGGAAAGGCGCTATCCACGCTTCTGGACCTTTTCCTGTCATCTGGATTGATTCTGTTTCGCTTCCCAGACCTGCCTCTTCTCTGAAGCCCAGGTTTTTGATCAAATTTCTCAATTAACTGATCCACACCAGGAATTGATCCTGTATCAATATCCCGTCCAGTTCCTGGCAGGAAGGGGATATACCTTCTGTTTTCATGACGATTAACGTTGTCGGCATGGATGGCACATTCCTGATCATCCAGTAAAAACCTGTACAAAGAGGTGGCTGAAGTGGGAGTTGTCGATGATGAGGAGGACCTCCGGGACCGAGCTCCATCCAGGACGGGTCCCGCTAATCCTGTCGCCGGAAGGGAAGCACATCTGGCCTGGTTTTCTTGGTTTCCGGGTGGGCCTGTGGGCTGTGGGCAGTGAGGGGCCTCCCGCTAGTGGAAAGGGCCTCCTCTCCCACCTTCTCTTTGGTGCAGCTCTGAACATTTACACACACTGAGGTCTGCTTTTTGGGGTCCTCTATTACCACAGAGCTGCATAAACGAATAGCTGTCACACCAGATTTGGCCAGGTCTTCCAAGGAGGGACTGGTAGGCTGGGAATTGTTAGGTTTAGGAAAGCAAGTCCAAGGCTTCTTATTGTTGATGCCTTCTTCTGTCAACGTTTTTAGCCAATTACTCTCAGGAGGCTGGTGATTTTGTAAGTTTAACTCATTCTTTTCAGGGTCATAGGGCTGCAAAAGCTCTGGATGCCTCTGAAAGTTGAGGACGGGGAGAGGGCTTCACGGACTCATCTTTGCGGTCTAGCACTCCATTCTTGCCCTCGTGGAGAGGGGTCTGTTTCAGGTTTCTTAGTGGGCTACGTTGGGCGTATGGATTTTCTGGAAGCTGCAGTTCTTCTTCACTGTTCTCCTTTAGCACAGAACCATTGCTGGAATGTAGAGGCAGGTTATTTATCACTGGAGGTGGAAATGATGTGCCTGCTAGGCACCGCTCCGTGTTATTCAGGACTATGTAGGGGTGACCATCAATCCCCTGAACCCTAATACTACACCGTAGGAGCCTGCCTTGGAGTTCTGGGAACCCCTTGATTTTTTGGTATCATCACTTCCAAGTCTCAGATGGACCCATATTCCTGCTGCACGTGTTGATATTCACCGAAATACAGCTCCATGGTTCACTGTTCCAGCTACCAGGGAGAGATGGGGTAAAAGAGGACATTAGGTTAGAATTACATCTGTTTAAATGAAGACTGAAATAATTAGGAAGGGGAAGGTTCAAAGGTCAAAGAAAACAAGACAGTTTAAACAGCAAAGACACCTCAGAACCAACTGCAGAAGGGCAGCCCTTCCCTGACAAAGCAGGCCTTTCTGGATGCTCTTCAGCCCACGTGGCCACTGAATTTGTCAACACCGGGTTTGAACCCTGGCCTGGGGGGCAGACGAACGGTGTAATGACCAGACTCCTCTGGCACAACTTCATAATTCTGACTTTGTTATTCTGTTTTGTGCTGTTCTGGTTGCCTTTTTTTTTTTTAAGTTTAGTTGGTTTCCTGAAACTTTATGCTGTTTATTTTTAACCAATAGGATGTTCCAGTTACCAGCATTTGAGAACCAGGTACTTTTCCATGAAAATAATTAAGAGCTAAGGAATTCTGGTGCTCACCATTTTTCTTTGTTACTCTACTGTTCAGTTTCTTCTCAAAACACTTTCAGCCTTTTTTATGCACAATTTTATGCAAATTGCTTCAAAAATTTTAACACTACTATTTGAACATGTTTCCAAAATTTTTACCTCGAGAAATCAGTTGTTGGTGAGATTGACAGTGAGATTAAACGATTATAAATCATTTTCAATCTTTTCTTCTTACTAAAAAAGTTCAAGAGCATATTGATCTGGAAAATGTTATTTAAAAAATGAAGAACACTCAGGGCTCTGTATTTTGTGATGGGTCCTGATGCCAAGAATAGTTGGCGTCACCCTTCTGGTGTGTGGCCAGCCCTTGTCAGATGACTGCAGACAGCTTACCAAGCAGGACGCCCACCCTGCCCCACCCTCCGAGTTTCCCCACCAGAAATTCACTTCTGACACTCTGAAAAACTGCAACAGCAAAGGGACTCCAGGAAGAGCAGGAGCAACTGGTCACTAATAGCAGCAGTCTCTCTTTTCTTTCCCCACTTTTGGAACCTATTTGAGTTTTCTTTCTATTCTAGAATCAGTCTACTAGCATATTTTCCAAGAAAATCATCTATTCTATTCAATTTTCAAATTTATTTGCAGCATTTAGAAAGGATAAATCATTTTTTCATTATCTATTATCTAATTTTGTGCCTTCTCCTATTTCTTGTTTACACTGGTAGAATGTATATGTGTATGTGTTTTTTACATTGTTTCCCTAGACAACTAGCTCCTGGATTTATAAAGCATTTTTTTTCTTTAATTTTCAACTTTACTGAGTTCTAGTTTGATTTTTATTATTTCCTTCCACTTCCCTTTGTTTTCTTTTGTTGTACTATTTCTAACTCCTTGACTTGGATGCTTTACTTATTTTCATTCTTTAATCACATAAATTGTGGTTTGTAACTAACTATATCACTTAAAAATTATGTCAGCTCCTATTAACAGACTCCTAGCATAACAGCTTAAGACTTAAGAATTTTTCCCCCAGAGGTAGGAAGTCCAGGGCTGACAGAGATTCTGGGATAAGGAACACCCCTTCTGTCTTTCCACTTGTCTGTCTTTAACACACATTAGACCCCTTATGATTACAAGATAGCTGATCCAGCAACACTTAGGCCAAAGGCTTAGGCCAAGTGACTCAACCTTCTTTTTAAATAGCTTTCCTGGAATCCCCCACTTACCAATGATCCCTTATATCTTATTAGTGAGAACTTAATCATATGGCCACCCTCAGCTGCAAGGGAGATTGGAAAATAGGGTAGTTTAGCTGGTCATCAAAATGCAACAAAATCAATTAGTAAAAGAGAGAGGAGAATGGACATTAGAAAGGCAGCAAACAGTTTCCACCACAGTAATGCTTCCATTACTATTTTTTATTTAGTTTCTGTTTGGGGTTTTGATTTCTGCTTTGACCCAAGATTTGATTTTGAGAAAGTTTTTTCACATGTAATATGTTGTTGTGTTGTTCTGGTTTGGAGGGTATTTATTTGTAAATGTTGCTAATTTCTACCTGTATTATGGTCAGCAAATGAAGTCTCTACCATTTCTTTCTTTTTAAATATATTGAGTTTCCTTTTGTGAGCAAATATATGGATAATGCTTGTCAATGCTTCACAGGTGCTAGGTGTAGTCTCCATTTTGAGGGATAACATTCAAACTCTATCCAGCTGTACAAGCTTACTCATTACGTTGTTCAGCTCTAGCACATCTTGTTCTGTCTCTCTTGTTCTGTCTTGGGGCTTTCTCAACATATTCAGTTTCCTACTACTAGCATAGTGTTGTCAGTTTTGCTTGGTGATAAGTCTTTTAAATGTAAAACATTTCAGATACCATCAGTTACCATTTTAAAGATAGGAACAACTCAGAGAGGTACATTCATCTGCAATATTTATCATTATCTCACCAATTCCAAATATTTCATTGTCTACTTTCATTTTCAGTTATACTAGTATTTTTAAATAATTTCTTTTTAATCAAGGTAAAAAAAATAAGTGAAAACCTACATTCTTCAGCTTCCCTTCCCTGATCCTGAACACACTGCCCAGGAAAAACAAACAAAAAAACAAAAAAACTTCAAATTTTAGCTATTTCTTCTAATACTTACCTCCCTTTTGCTAAATAATATTCCTGTGATTCCTTAACTTATTAGTTCTACGTAAGGTGGATGCCACACCATACATACAAGTCTCTGACTTGGCTAACCTACTAATAATAAAATCAAGAGCCAACTATTTACATCATTATGGCAATGCCAATATTCACTTAAAAGTTATATACTATGGTTTCAGAACTTCTCTTATAAAACTTTTACTTTCTTAGAGTTAATGATTGATTACTCTTTTGACTTATCTTTTCTTTTTTTTTTTTTTTTGACTTATCTTTTCTATATACCTATACTTAAATCTTTCCTTCAGCTACATTACATCTGTTATATGCTTATCAGTATTAATTTCCAAATGATCAAAATAACAGGTGATTTGGTCAACAGGTGACCTCTTTTGACACTCTTCCCTCCTCCTGCCCTATATCAGGGTCTCATTGCTCTCTTCCTTTTGTGCTATGTTATTTTCTGGGTTTCATATCTACCTCTTTGTTAGTTTACGCAAGTGATCTGATAGAACACACTTCCAGTAGTTTTTCTAAGAAAAAGTCCAATGGAGAAAAATATTTGACTCCTTGTATTTTGAAAAACGTCTTTATTCTATGCTTTGATTGGTCATCTAGCTGGACTTGGAAGCCACGATATAAATAATTTCCATCATATTTTTTAAAGCTTTGCAAACTTCATTATCTTCTAGCTTCCTAGGGTGTTTTTAAGAATTCTGATGCTATCATTGTACCCTTTCCTTTGTGTGTGACCTGTTTATGTTTCCCTTAAAGCTTTTAGGACTTTTTCCTTACCACTGGTGTTCTAAAATTTCATAATGGCATACCCCAGGCTTGGGTTTTATAAAACTGGGCACTTTTATAAAACATGAGCATATTTTATATATATATATATGTTATATATATGTGTTTTATATATATATGTTATATATGTGTGTGTTATATATATGTTATATATATATATGTTATATATGTTTTATATATATGCACACACACATACATTCTTCCAATTTGGAAATTCATGTCTTTAGTTCTATAAAATATTACATTCTTTCTGTAATACTGTTCAGAGAACTATCTTATTTTGTTCTTGGTTTCTGCATCTACTATAATAGCAATGTGGAATATTTAAGACCAGACTTTAATTTTTCACATTTCTTTTCTCTCCCGCTTTTTAACTCCATGTTTTTTGTCCTATTTTTAAGAGAACATCCTCAACATTTTTTTTTTTTTTTTTGAGATAGAGTTCTCACTCTGTCACCAGGCTGTAGTGCATGGCGTTATCTCAGCTCACTGCAACCTCTGCCTCCTGGGTTAAAGCGATTCCCCTGCCTCAGCCTCCTGAGTAGCTGGGATTTCAGGCGCCCACCACTATGCACAGCTAATTTTTTGTATTTTAGTAAAGACGGGCTTTCACCATGTTGGTCAGGATGGTGTTGATCTCCTGACCTCGTGATCCGCCCGCCTCAGCCTCCCAAAGTGCTGGGAGCCATCCTCAACATTTTTTAAATTCCAGTATTTTAATTTGCAATGCTCAGTAGCTCTTTCTTGTTCTCTAATTATTTCTCTTCCATAAATGTTATTATCATTTCGGATATGAAATAGCTTCTCTCTGCAAGGATAACTGTAACTTAAAAAAAAAAAAAAAACATGTTTTCTCTGCTTTCTGCAACAGCACCATCTTCTGCAAGGTTGCTCTTTTCCTGTTTGTTTTGGGACCTACCTTTCATATTGAAGGCTTTGGTAATACGCCTGGTGAACCGTGGCTACCTGATTCTATTTAAGAACGAAAAACCAAGCAGACTGGCGGCTCTGCACGTGTGGAGAGGACTTATTAGCTGGTCAATTAATGTGGAAGAAAAACAGTATTCCCCTGAAGAACGCACACATTTCAGTTACCTGGGGGCTTATTTTTCTGGAGTGGTTCAATTTCTCAAGGAAAGACTCTTCCACTTCATTGCTGGGGCAGCACATGCCTGGCTGCTAGCATTATGGACAGAGCGGAAGAAGGTCCCAGCTGTCATCAGTCTCTCTTTTTAGTCACCCCTACCAACACCCCAACACCCTTCCCGTTCCATTTCTCCACACAGCAGACCTCCAGGCTGCTGCTGGGGGTGGGGAAGGGAGGCAGGGACAGGATGTAGGGTCTAATTATGCTGGTTGTAATAACCCTATATTTGGTCCATCTCTCTGGCCTACGACGGTAACAAATGCCTTCCCACTTCTGAGCCTCTCAGCGGTTCTGCAGGCAAAGCACCTCGTTTCAGTACTGTGGGCACTCTGGGTGGCGAGGTCTACCCCTCGGCCAGCCCGGGAATCACCCCTGCATTGCTGTAGGAGTTACCACCAAAGCCTTTACTGCCATTTTCTGCCTCTTGCAGGTTTAAAATTTTTTCTCCCTTTACTATCATTTGAGTGGGATCTGAAAAAGAGATGAACTTCTAAACGTATCTGGTTTGACAAGGCTACTAATATCATTAAACAACTCAACACTAAAGGCAAGTACAGCCAGCATGGCTTAGGCTAATGAAGCGATGTGCGGTGGCTGAGACCAAAATAACCAGGTGTCGTAAGCCTTTTTTCTGAGCAGCATTGGCATATTTTATTCTGCATCTCTAGAAGTGTTCATATTTTTCTCAGTCTTTTTAAACAGAGGAAATTTTTTGTGTGTGGTATTTACAAATGGGGTTATTTTACTTAACAGTAAGTGTCATAAGAAAAGTCACTTCTTATGCTGACATTGACTTTTCAGTGAAAATATTTCGTCTTTTGTTAGTAAAATTCTTGTGTAGGATTTATAGTCCTTTTGAATAGCTGCTCCTTCTACAGTCAACACTAATTACATTTCAATCTTTGAATAAGGCCACCTTGGCTTAATACAATCTTAGCTCCCTGTTGGTAAATTAATCCACGTATTTGAATTTCATGAAACATCCACAATTTACATTTCCTTGACAACAAACCTCAATCCAACATTTTCATGGAACAACGTTTCTCAGCTGGGCGCTAGTGTCTTAAGCAAATGTGGATTTCCTTCCCAATCAAAGGGTAAACACTGAATTAATTAATGAATTTAAGGACAGCTGTTCTCCACTTGCAGGCACTGGGCCACGTTTACAGTCCTAATGCACACCACAGACACGCTTGCGCCGTCGGGGACCGAGCCTAACCAAAGGCTTACATAATTTGGCAGTAAATGCTGATCAATTGCCAGGATGCAACATTGTGGCACTTGGCAAATAAAAGTAGTGTTTTGGAGTGGAAATAATACTTTATGAAAAGACCGCTAAATGATGATAATTGCTTTAGTTAGCGAGATCAATGAGTGTGTTTGTAAGAACAAAGGGCTTAGCTCTTGGAAGAACTATGAACGTATGCCAGATAGAAACATTTCCTCTCTCGGGGCCATCACATGTTATCAGCTGAGCATGGAGATTAGTCACGTAATTCTGGTCCACACATCGCGGCCCCACCACTCTAATTCTCGGTGGCACCTCCAAAAACTGCATGCATATTCACCAGCCATTCCAGGGGCCCTGTGGCTACTGAGAAAATGTGGCCAGGCAATCTGGAACTTCACCTTTATGCTGTGGCTGGCCCTTGTCTCCACAGACAAGAGTCCCCCATCAGCCAAGCCAGGCTGGCCCAAGCAATCAGTCTAGTACCTAGCACAGGGCAGAGACTCTAAGTATGTTTGCTTTGAACAAGTAATTCTATTTTATCACACAGATCACTTAAAAGAGCATCTAACACAGTGGGTAGGGAGGTGATGAGTCTCAGTGCAGTCTTAAGCTTAATTCTAGGAAATAAGAATTGAACCACCAACCAAAAAGTAATTTCCCCTGAGCAGGATCCTGTGGCTGCCTCATTTAGAGAGAAGATACTGCCAGTCTGATGATAAACACAAGTTAAAACCTCTAAATCTGGGGTGTCCAATCTTTTGGCTTCCCTGGGCCACATTGGAAGAAGAAGAATTGTCTTGGGCCACACATAAAATGCACTAACACTAATGATAACTAATAAGGTTTAAAAAAAAAAATCACCAAAAAAATCTCATAATGTTTTAAGAAGGTTTATGAATTTGCATTGAGCACATTCAAAGCCATCCTGGCCCACATGCAGCCCACAGGTGGCGGGCTGGACAATGTGGCTAAACAGTGGATAACACATTTACTCCTAAAGGATTTGTCTGCGGAACTAGTGCGAAGACAGGATTTTGTATGGGGATATTCACATTAGAACCTCAACTAGATGAAACTGAAAGATCAGGGTGTGGAAAACCAAGATTAACAAAATGCACGTGAGTTTCGATACATTCCCTAACATGACAGACAGAGGCAGCCTTACCTAACCTGAGCTTTATGTTTTCTGTCTCTGTGTTTTGTAGTGCAAATGTAGGAAACTGACCAAACTCTTCAGATTTCAAAGGAAGTGTCTTTGTACACAGTCAAGCCTTCAGAACTCCCTGGGAAAACAATTTCAAAAATAAACTTGAGGTTTGGAAATGAAAGCAGAGTTGCTCTCTGTTTTACACAATTCAGGATGGTTTCAATCTCTTTAAACAAGCCTGACAACCAAAACTTTTCTATTTGGGGGGAAAAAGTTAAACTTTAATATCAACTGCTACAGCTGCCCCTAAACCCACCTCATACAAAGAGGAAGATGGCAAAAAAGAAAAGCCTGTAAAAAGGCTTTTTTTACTAGGGTTGGAGAGCTGGGAATCAACCAGGAGTTTGAAAATCTGGAGTTGGCCAGGCACGGTCGCTCACACCTGTAATCCCAGCACTTTGGGTGGGTGAGGCAGGCAGATCACCTGAGGTCAGATGTTCAAGCCAGCCTGGCCGACATAGCAAAATACTAAAAATACACTACTAAAATACAAAAAAATTAGCCAGGCATGGTGGCAGGCACCTGTATTCCAAGTACTTGAGAGGCTGAGGCAGGAAAAATCGCTTGAACCCCAGGGGGCGGAGGTGGCAATGAGCCAAAATGGTGCCATTGCACTCCAGCCTGAGCAAGAGAGTGAGACTCCATCTCAAAAAGAAGAAAGAAAAGAAAAGAAAATCTGGAGTCACTAGGACTCAACTCATCTAATCCACGTTGCCTGGCCCTGGGAACATGAGCACCAAGTGGCTGTCGCCCAATAAGCTCCCCCCTCCCCCCTGGAAGTCTACCTACCTCCTTTCCCTATGGAAGGTCTCACTTCCCTTGATCCCACTTCTCTTAACTGATTAGCACATATATCATCACTTAATTTACAGTGTTCATATGCTACCAATTTAATTTTTATTAATTTTTTATTAATTTTTATTCCTTTAATAAATCCCGCGGTTCATATTTTATATACCTCATGGTCACTGAAAAAAATACAGAGTTCATGTCCAAAAAAAAGTGTTAGATAAGTCATTCATGCTTTTCACCTCTTGAGCCTTAAAATAATTTCTCAAAGTTCTCCCACCAATGCAGAGCTAAGCTACAGAAGTTTACGATTCTGAAGACAAGTCATGGAGCCTGATTCCAAGATGCAAAAGCAGGAAACATTTCTAACATTTGACTCAAGTCCAGTATCAGCTCTAGACAAGTTTTTTAATTTCTGTTTTCCTGCCTCTAAAGTCATACTGCCAATGATGATTTCATAAAGTAATTAGGAAAATCACATACTGTATGCTAAATGAAATGACAAGGATCAGCCCGGCACGGTGGCTCACACCAGTCATCCCAGCACTTTGGGAGGCTGAGGCAGGCAGATTACTTGAGCCCAAGAGTTTGAGACCAGCCTGGGCAACATAGGGAGACCCCATCTCTAGGAAAAATACAAAAAATTATAGCTGGGTGCGGTGGCTCACACCTGTAATCCCAGCACTTTGGGAGGCCAAAGCAGGCGGATCACCTGAGGTAGGGAGTTTGGGACCAGCCTGATCAACATGGAAATTCATCTCTACTAAAAATACAAAATTAGCCGGGCGTGGTGGCACATGCCCGTAATCCCAGCTATTAGGGAGGCTGAGACAGGAGAATCGCTTGAACCCAGGAGGCAGAGGCTACAATGAACTAAAATCATGCCATTGCACTCCAGCCTGGGCAGCAAATGCAAAACTTTGTCTCAAAAGAAAAAAAGAAAGAAAGAAAAGGAAAAATACAAAAATTAGCTGGGTGTGGTGGTATGCAACTGTAGTCCCAGCTACTCGGGAGGCTGAGATAGGAGATCAGCTGAGCCCAGAGAGGTCAAGACTGCAGGGAGCCATGATCTTGCCACTGTACTCCAGCCTGGGTGACATACTGAGAGACCCTGTCTCAAAAAATAATAATAACAGGGATATGAGAAAGAATTCAGCGTAGCATTTATGGACACCAGAAAGCTGGCTTTGTTCATAAAATGTTTTTAAACACTTACGAGGAAAAGACTAAAAACCTCACTAATTAACCAAGCAGCATTATCACCAGCATCCTGAAATATTTTATTAACTAATTAAGAAGCCAGAGGGCTGAGACTCTAAAGTACAGTGCTATGTCCATAGTGGAGCTGTAATAAATATTTGTTGGGTGAATAAATGAACATCGTCATACGGCCATGTACATAGAAAACCTCTCAACCAGAGGTGACAGATCCATGCCATTTGTGCTGTAGTTTCCTCTGTGAAGCCTAAGCTCAAATTATATCAATAACGGGTGATTACCATTTTCTCTTTAAGCACAAATCTGGCTTCACAATCCCCCCTCCACACTGCACCCCTGTAGTCACTCCCAAGTGGTTAGTGCAGACACAAAATAAAATGCACTTGCCATCCCTGACATATGATACTTACCTAAATCTACACTTGAGGCCAAAACATCCAAGAAATAAATTACCCCTCGCTTAGATTTCTTAGTGTTGTCACTGGTAACTGTGCAGTCAACTCAGCACAGAAAAGGTACTCAAACCCAGGGCATACCTTATGCTCAAGTTCACACTGTTGCAATTAATACCACTAGACCAGGCTACCAAAAGGAAGGCAGTATTTTTGCAAGTACCCAGCAAAACAAGCTTCTGTTCTTACACTGTGCAGCCATACCTGTTTTTTAGTTTTTTTTGAGACGGAGTCTAGCTCTGTCCCAGGCTGGAATGCGGTGGCGTGATCTCCGCTCACTGCAACCTCCATCTCCAGGGTTCAAGCAATTCTCCTGCCTCAGCCTCTGGAGTAGCTGGGACTACAAGCACATGCTACCACGCCCAGCTAATTTTTGTATTTTTAGTAGAGACAGGGTTTCACCATGTTGGCCGGCATGGTCTCTATCTTCTGACCCCAAGTGATTCACCCGCCTCGGCCTCCCAAAGTGCTGGGATTACGGTCGTGAGCCACTGCGCCCAGCCCACACTATTGTTATAACCTTTACTTTAGACATTTTTGTTTCTCCTCCAGTAAAAAGCTGTCTCCCTTCACCTACGAAATCCTGTTCTTTCTTTGAGGCTCACCTCCTGGAGGCAGCTCCCGTCTCTTCCCTGGCATTCCAGCACAGACCAGCACCCCATGGCTCAGCACAGGCTCTCCAGTCGCGACTTCGCTGGTAGATTACTTCTGTCCCAGCAACTACATTTTAAGCTTTTTCTACTGATTCTGAGTCAGACACACACATCGTCCCTCCACGGGGCTAGCCATGGTGCCTTCTTTGCATCATCTTGTCTGATGGGATCCTCACGGCACCTTTTTTCTCCACTTTAGAGATGTATAAACTCTGGCAGGTAATTCTCTGAGGCCTTACACTTGGGTGAGGGACAGCACCAAGATTTAGACCCAGATTTTCTGTCTCTAAGACCCGTACTCTTTGTTGAGTAGAGATTACATTTTCACTTTTCTGCCTCCCACAGTTTGTGTTCAATGTGGCTGACATGGTCACTGGAGGGCTGTGGACCATAGTGTGTCACTATGTCCCGCAGCACCGGTGTGCCAGCAAGACAAGCTCTTATCTGTCCGAGCTCAGTGGAAGTATCACTCCTCAGCCAGGCCTTCCTCCTTTCCACATTTCTGGCATCCACATATAAATGAATGAATGAATGAGTGAGTGAGTGAGTGAATGAATGAATGAGTGAGTGAATGAATGAATGAATGAACTAATAAAGCATGCTCAATGCACACAGCTCTCTAAACTTTGTTTTAAAATGTGAACAATGTAAAAGAAAAATAAAAACTCATGTTTTCCATAACAGATACCCATCCTTCAGGCACCTCCAGTCCCAATATTTAGAACTGTTGAAAACATGAGAACCAGATCCACAGCCTCATGGAGGCTTTCCTCTCCACCTCCAACCTCCACGTCACAAGGTTTGTATGTTCTAAAACAAGAAATTAGGCCCTGGGGTTATCAAGCATTTCTTAAGGGAGGCAAGGACCATGTGGAATTCCAGCAATGCCAGCTACAACAAGCCTGGTTGCCAGAACATCCTCAGAGATATCTGCGAACTGAATTCCAAAGCTCAGTATTCTCCCTTGGAATATGCTGTGCTTTCAGCGAAGCCTGTCACTTCTCAGTCACCTAAAACAACAGATCCAATCAGGGAAAATTATCCCATCTTTGTCCTCATCAGGGAAAGAAGTGAAGGAATGTGCATCATGAGCAAATTTAGCCAAATGATTGCAAAATCCAGAGCCACCGGGGAAGTGTCCATGCCATGCTGCCTTCTCAGATCCTTGAGGGTCGTCAATTCTCAAACCAACCCAGTCTCATAAATGCCTGAGTCAGCTGTTTGCAGGGCCCCAGAGAGACTATGCTATAAATGACAGGCACCTGGATTTGGCCACAGAAACCTACTCTATATTGTATAGTGTAACTATAAAAATGTGGACGATAACACTATGTAGGTACCCAAAATATTTTCAAATAAAATCAAAATAAACCTTCTGAGGTATGTTTAGAAACCTAGCAGGTTGCTGCATGTGTAAATTCAGGTTCTCTGTTGTTGTTCAAGACAGCTATTCCCTGCAAAGTTGATGACACCGGGGACTTCTTCCTTCAGTAAGATCTTCCTCCCCAGAATTCTCTCAGATGGGCAGCACAGGAAGGAGGATTACCCAAACCCAAACCTCAAAGTCTCCCCCAAACAGGCTGTGCCTTGCTGTCATCAGTCCCTCAGGCACTTGCAGAATGGCCGTTTGTTTAGACACTCTGTTTAGACATTGCGAGCAGTGCTGTGGTCCTTAGCTCCCTTTCTCCTTCCTAAAGTATCCTCACCCCTTTCCAGCCTTCATCTGCTGCCCCAGACTCCCTGGCGTCACAGATCTATAGATGGGTCTGTTAGCCTCAAATTATATCTGGAAGTGAACTGGATAGAAACAAACACATACATTTAAAAGAAATGTGTGAGAGAAAAGGGCCATTCATGTCCCCTTTCAAAGCCAGACTGTGTCTCCTGGCCAGTAGCTGTGTCCCATGTCTGTAATCCCAACACTTTGGGAGGCCTAGGCAAGTGGATCACTTTAGCCCAGTAGTTTAAGACCAGCCTGGGCAACATTGCAAAACCCTGTCTCTACAAAAAGTACCAAAAAAAAAAAAAAAATAGTCAAGCATGGAGACACATGCCTGTAGTCCCAGCTACTCAGGCGGCTGAGGTGGGAGGATCACTTGAGCCTGGGAGGTCGAGGCTGCAATGAGCCATGATTACACCATTACACTCAAGCCTGGGCAACAGAGAGAGAACCTGTCTTTAGAAAAAAAAAAAGAACGTGGCCGGGCGTGGTGGCTCACGCCTATAATCCCAGCACTTTAGGAGGCCAAGGCGGGTGGATCACTTGAGGTCGGGAGTTGGAGACCAGGCTGGCAAACATGGTGAAACCCTGTCTCTACTAAAAACACAAAAATTAGCCAGGCATGGTTGTGCATGCCTGTAATCCCAGCTACTTGGGAGGCTGAGGCAGGAGAATCCCTTGAACCCAGGAAGCAGAGGGTTGCAGTCGGCCAAGATCGTGCCACTCCAGACTAGGCGACAGAGCGAGACCGTATCTCAAAAAACAAAAAGAATGTGTCTCCTTCTTGGCCCCATTTTGCAAGTGCAGAATCCCTTCCTTTCTGATCTCTAGGAGCCAGAGGAAAGCAGGGGAGACTGGCGCACAAGTTAGAACTGGGGGGTCCCTGCCTACATACCTTCCTAAGCCAGGCCCTAGAACTGGTGAGTAAAAGCCACCCACTCCACTATTTTTACATTTAAATATTTTATAATGCATAGATGTCTCCAGCAAGGAAGTTTCACGATTCACATTTTTCAATAACCAGAAATTAGATCGGTAATCCAAAATTGAAGTTTTAATTATATAAACAAAAAAGAATTATATATTTTAGCCTTTTAGGGTTTGTCAGTATAACTTTCGTATTCATATGAATGTGAATTTTTTCTTTTGAGACAGAGTCTCACTCTGTCACCCAGGCTGGAGCGCAGTGCCACAACCTCAGCTCATTGCAATCTCCATCTCACCAGGTTGAAACATTCTCCCACCTCAGCCTCCTGAGTAGCTGCGACTACAGGCACCTGCCACCATGCCCAGCTACCTTTTGTATTTTTAGTAAAGACAGTGTTTCACCATGTTAGCCAGGCGGGTCTCAAACTCCTGACCTCAAGTGATCCACCCACCTCAGCCTCCCAAATTGCTGGGATTACAAGGCGTGAGCTACCATGCCCGGCCTGAATGTGGATATTTTAAATTTTCAGTGTCCTGAAAGTATGCTAAAATTTAATGGCCCACTCAAGGTCTTTTTATTTTTTTCATTTTTATTTTTGAGACAGGGTATCGCTCCATCACCCAGATGGGAATACAGTGGTGAGATCATAGCTCCCTGTAACCTCGAACTCCTGGGCTCAAGGGATCCTCCTGCCTCAGCCTCCCAAGTAGCTGGGATTACAGGCATGAACCATCATGTCCAACCTATTATTCTTATTTTGTTAAAAATAGCTTTTTACAAGTAGTTTTGAAATTTAAAACTTTTTCCTTTCCCTGTCCTCAGCCACACCTTCAATCTTGCTTAGTTCCTATTTTAGTCTTTCACAAGCTTATATAATGTACAGATGCCTTTAAAGAAAAAAAAAATTGTCAAAGATTCTTAGCGTTTACTTAATGTTTCTCATAAAATGTACAAATATAAAACTATTATAGTTCTCATATTACCATAAAACCAAAACATATCTGCACATTAAATATAATTACAAAGCCAATATAATTCGAATTCACAATGTTAACTTAATATGCAGGGTAATGATAATTTTGCTGAAACTGTATCACTTTACAGGGTGTGAACAGGCACTTACTAGTCATGATTTCATTGCACAGATGTTACCTGCCTGGTACAAGGAGATGCCTCCAATTTCTATCACCATTTTTAAATTAAAACAACTATGAAACCTTCATTTGTTTAGTCTGCCTAAAACCGTTGGGTCTTCATGGGGTATAAAGGCATCATTTATGTGTTCTATCCATTTGGGTTCTTTCCAGTAGTTCATGATACTTACAATCATATAACCTGACACCCAAACCATTATAAACACAGATGCTGGAATGGACCGGTAGTATCAGTGGTCATCAGCTCACCTGGGACATGCTCATACCAATTCTTTATGTAATCACTAACAAGTTCTTACCAAGAGCCTATTACTATGCTAGGCACCCTTCCACAGCAGTTAAATGGGGAGACAAAGCCCTTTTCCCACAGAACTCACACTCTGGTATGGACAGTGAGTGTGAATAACAAACTCACGTAGCATGTTAAGAAAATGAATTGAGGTAGGTGACAGTGAGGTGATAGTAGCGGTGGTGAAGGTCCATTCTAGACAGACAGTTAAGGAAGCCCTGGCTGGGAAGGGAACATTTGCTTTGAAAGAGAAGCTGACATCTCCACAAGCCGTCTGAGTGCCAAGTATAGAGAACAGCAAGTTTAAAGCTCGGGAGGGAGAAATGTGCTAGGCAAGACGGAGAGTCAGTGGGAAGGCGGACTTGGCCAGAGCCGGTTGGGAGATGGGGGAGAAGAGAGCAGCTAAGGGCAGAGGAATGGGCAGAAGCCAAACCACAGGGAGTCATGGGCCTGAGTACAACTCTGAGTTTTGACTCAAGTGGGGTGGGAAGTCACCAATAAGAGCTGAGGTGTTATTTAAAGCCGGGGGACTGGAGGAGTTCAGCTAGGAAGACACGAAGATGGAGAAGCGCGGAGGGAGCTCCTGCCGAACTGCGGTGGCTTAGCGGCCCCGCAGCAACAACATCGCCTGGGAGCACGACAGAGAGGCAGAATCATGGGCTCCACCCCAGACCCACTGAATCATCACCTGCTTTTCCCACATTCAGAACGAGGATCTGTGCTCTAGCACGCCAACACTAAGAAGACAAGGAAAACAGGAGAAGCAGGCACAGACAACTGAGTGGCCAGGGGATGGGAGGAAACCTGGAGAGCCTGGCATCCCAGAAGCCCAGAAAAGCGGGGCTGCAAGAAGGAAGGAGAGGACAAGTAAGCCAAAGGCTGCCATTAAGCAGACAAAGACTGGAGCATCACTGCACAAGGCAGGATACAGATCAAATGTGACCTGAACAAGAACTTTGGTGCCACAGTGGAAGGCATGGACCAGAATGGGCCAACAAAGGAATGGAGGAAAAATAACTCTTTCAGGTGATGTTAATCATGCAGAAATTAACATAAAAAAATTAAAGACTATTTCAGAAAACAGATGCCCACCCCACACTCTCCCCTTTGCTCCAGTATGAAATCTCTGTTATATTTGCTTCCTCTCTCTAGTAATGTGTTTACAGCCGTGGGGGCTGGTGGTGCAAATAAAAAGATGTAACCTGGTATGCATGCTCAAATATTTCTGAGCAGGACCATTACCTAATTTTATGGATTATTACTTTTTTCCTTCCTCTGGCTGTTGCCTGTTGTCCCGAGTTGCAACTGAGCCCCTAAAGGTGTGACAAGATCAGCTGAAGAGGTATGGTCTGTGTTTAACAAAAGCCAGTTGCCAGTTGCAGAAGCAAATGGAGATACCTCCTCATCCTGGGAATGCCAAAAAATAAAAAATAAATAAATGGCAAGAGAATCCAAACCAGAAAAAAAGAGTCACCTGTTTTTTTTTTTTTTTGAGATGGAGTTTTGCTCTGTCACCAGGCTGGAGTGCAGTGGCGCGATCTCAGCTCACTGCAACCTCCACCACCCGGGTTCAAGCGATTCTCCTGCCTCAGCCTCCTGAGTAGCTGGGATTACAGGCATCTGTCACCGTGCCTGGCTAATTTTTGTATTTTTAGTAGAGACAGGGTTTCATCATGTTGCTCAGGCTGGTCTCGAACTCCTGACCTCATGATCCATCCGCCTTGGCCTCCCAAAGTGCTGGGATTACAGGCATGAGCCACCGCATCCAGCTTGGAGTTACTTCTTTTCCCTCTCTTCTACAGAACCCCCAGAGCCATTCCTGCCTAGCTTCTACACCCATCCTACTCCAGGTGGAGGGGAACCTACATAAAATCACTTTATAAAGGCAAAAAGGCTTTCAGGGACCATCTAACACACCCCTGCCTTCCCTTAGATGAGTCACTTTCAAACTTCCTAGTTCCAAATGTTTAGGCCCAAACCTCTGCTCTGGGATCTACTTCCACGTCCATCATCTCTTTTCTTGTACCAGTAATGCAACAATAGCAATCCCAGTTTATTTTCTTCTTCCTAAAGCCGATACTGACACTACGTCCCTTGCCTCTGCCTTACTATCTCACAATATGCAACCTCGGAGCAATTTTTAGTTTGCAATAATAATGATAATGTAATCAACTCTTAAACACTCTTACTATGCACCAAGTACTCATCTAAGAACTTTTATATTAAACATTAACCTACTCTGAACTATGCTGTCCAAAACAATCCTCCAGACACTAACCCCACGTTGAACATTAACACATGCGCTTCCATTTGGGTGGTTAACAGATGGCCACAGAGCAAACTGCAAAAAAAGAACAGTATTTAAATGTCTTTGTTTTCTCTTAGGGGCTCAGTTTATGCAAGTTATTGTATTAAAAACCAAAGTGCAATTTATTTTGCTGGGTAGATCTCTCCTGGGAGGCTTCTCTGAGTCACACCAGTGGAAATCGTGGGGGGGAAGCCCTGGACAAATTTACCCTGTTCTCTGACTTCCTGAGGGTGGCAGGAAGCAGACCTTCCTACCACAACAGTGCCAGGTTGTAAAATGAAAAAGACAATAAAAGAAAAAAAAAATCACTGCAAGTAAAGTAGAAAAAACTGAAGAGGAAAAAGGAAGAAACATAAAAGAGAGGCAATGAAAAGAAGTCACCCTCTGGCAGGGTTTAAGGGTTTTTTGGGTTTTTTTGTAATCACCCATCTATAGATGAAAGGGCCTCACATGGATTTCATTTGGTCAGCTAGGCTGGTTACAGCTCCAGTGACTTCTCTGCTTGTAAAATATGAGCAGACAGTTGCAGGGAGAAGATGTGATCATCAATCTAAAATCTAAAGAAGCCAAGAACACTGAATAACAAAAGGAGAGACATTAAAAACCCACAATCAGCATCCCAGAGAAAAATCTGCCTCAAGAAAGCCTTTGGCCTGGGAATAATCACTCACATCCAGATTCGTGATCTCAAGCAGGACCCTGCTGCTGTCCCCATCCACACAGCAACACATGACGCCTGGCAGTGCCACATGCTGAAGAGCAGATTCGAGGCCACTCATGTCACCACTCTCTACTTCCTTCTCAGGGTGCTTCGTGCTATAAAAACAGGCTCTTCTGCTCGAAAGCAGGCTCAGCATATTTAGGGAAAGAGGCCATTTTTTCCTTCAGGTAGGTGATTATACTCTTTGCACTGAGAAACATTCTCTCAATCCTAATGCTTGTTGTAGCTAAGAGTCTTGTCAGACCCTTAACCTGGAGTTCTCACATCTAAATGCACCACGAAGAACATGAACTGGACAGATCTCCTAAGCCCAGGTGTGGTGGAGGAAGAGGGGGTCCTTTTGGTGTTTAAGGGTAGAAAGGGAATTAGGAAATTTAGTTTAAGAGCCTCTCGACAGCACAGGGATGCCTATACTTTTTCTGTACATAATGGTGTATTAGTCAGCTTGGGCTGCTATGACAAAATACCACAGATCGAGTGGCTTAAACAACAGAAATATATTTCTAACAGTTCTTGAGGTAAGAAGTCCAAGATCAAGGTGCCAGTCAACTCAGTCCCTGGTGAGGGCTCTCTTCCTGGCTTGCAGACTGCTGTCTTCTTGCTGTGTCCTCACATGGCCTTTCCCTGGTGAGAGTACACAGATTCTCTCACTCTTCCTCTTCTTATAAAGCCAATAATCCCATTATAAGGGCCCCATCCTCATGACCTAATCTAACCCTAATTACCTCCCAAAGATCCTGTCTTCAAACTCCCATAACACTGGGAGTTAGGACTTGAACCTTCAATATGAATTATGTGAGGACACATTCAGCCCACAGCAAATGGATGGGAACAAAAGCGAGCAGATGGGAAATTACAATACCATCATCCAGCATCATGGAGCCACCAAGCATTCAGTAGATAGAAAATGAATTGTTCACAAGCTTTCTCTTAGTTCCCTAATGGCTGAGTCTTTATCTTCCCATCCATTTATCTCTTTTCAAGAGCAATCAGACTAAAAAGAATCTAACTGCATTAAAAATTATATGAAACAACTTCACTGAAGGGGGCGATAGAAAAAGGTGCTGACCTAAATAACTCCAGAAATGAGTGGAATCTCTAAGACCAAAGGCAAAGGTACTGTACATAAGTATTTTACTATAGTTGATAATGTTGTTTCCCATAGAGGAATTCATTAACAATTCCGAAACCACTATATATGTATACTGGAACTGAACAATTAAGTAAATTGCTGCCAGGTGGTGGGAGCCTGCTTACTGCTGGAGACGTTATAGACACGCAAGGGGAGGAGGCTACGGTGACCTACGTGGCGACTGATTCAAGTTGGAGACATCAGTATGAACTCATGTTTCACCCGACATGCAGATGCTTACATACAGGAATATTTATCAATATGTCTACATACACAGGCTAGTGTACACATCTCTGTTCCCTTGCTCTTTCAGCTGAGAGCAGCTAGAAGCAACAATACTCCAGTATCAACAAGTACCTTGCACCCAGATCTTGATCTCTAACTTCAATAAATTCTCCAATAAAAGGAAGCAGGGTACTTTGAATAAACAGCTTATTCTTCTAAGACTATGGCAGGAAATATACAAGATGAGCCTGGCGTATGCTATAGTGCCAGAAATTTTAAAAGTACTTTAAAAAAGAACCAAAATTACCTACAATGATTAAGGTCTATCAAAGGGACACAGGAGCCACCTAAAAGATCTCCCAATGACCCGACCAGTAAAGGAGTGTTGGATAACTCAAAGTATTAAATATCCACGAATCTATATTGATGACTAAATAAATACATAAATGGGGAAGAGCAGACAATTTGCCCATGCAGAATTCCAAATAATTTATTTAAAGAATCTGCCCTAAAAGACAAGGAACATAACTCGTCACTTCTTACATGTGGGCTGCACATTGTGACTTCCTCCCAGAAGCTACAGGATAGAAAGAGGCAGAAAGGAATAACTTTACAGTGGAGAAGCCTGACAGACAGTAACTGAGCCAGGCACATACTTTATCAAGACCAGCATTATCAGTGATAAGTCATGTTGATATGTCCTTTGATGAGAAGGGCACTTTATCTCTGTGGTCTCCTCGCAAAACCCCTAATCCCAGTCTAATTTTGAGAAAAATATCAGAAAAATTCCAATCCTAGCAAATACCCAATCAATACCCTTCAAAACTGTCAAGGTCATCAAAAACAAGTTACACCTCAAACCATCACAGCCAAGACATGACAACTAAGTGTAGTATCCTGGAGGGGATCAGGGAACAGGAAAAGGACATTAAATAAAACTAAGAAAATCAGGATAAAGTGTGGACTCTAGCTAATAATAACTTACCAAAAATGTTTCATTAATTGTGGCAAACCAAATGTATGATATTGATAATAGGGGAAACTGGGTGTAGTTTCTGTATGATCTTTGCAATTTCCTCAACAATTTAAAGCTATTCTAAAATTAAAGGGTTTTTTTTTTTTTTTTTGAGACAGTCTCACTCTGTCGCCTAGGCTGGAGTGCAGTGGCGTGACCTTGGTTCACTGCAACCTCCGTCTCCCGGGTTCTTGCAATTCTCCTGTCTCAGCCTCCATAATAGCTGGGACTACAGGAGCACACCACCATGCCCAGCTAATGCTTTGTATTTTAGTAGAGACGGGGTTTCACCATGTTGCTCAGGCTGATCTCAAACTCTTGAGCTCAGGCACCTGCCTGCCTCGGTTGCCCAAAATGCTGGGATTACAGGTGTGAGCTACCGCGCCTGGATAGGGCTTGTTTGTTTTTTTTAAGCAAAGTCAAGAAAAGGGAGGCACCAGGCAGTCAAAGCCACTGATGCAGTCAGTGTGGTCGCTCCAGGGCTGCACGCCCAAACTCCTGACTCACCTCCACCTCTGGCATGCTGGGAGGCCAGTGCAGAGATACATCCTTCAATAGGTCACAGGCACACATGCTGGTCAGGTCTCAGAACACTGCTCTCAGATTACACCTCTGCCAGGAAGAACAGGGCAAACATCTCCCTGGGCCAGTGAACACACAGCATCACATCACAGGTACATAAGGAGAAGCCCAGCAAGTCCCCGAGCTCAGGGACTAGACAAGGTAAGGTGTGAATATGAGCTATGTGGTGATAATTTATGAGCTGTGGACAGTTTTCCACAAGCCAGAGAGCAGAACTAGCGTACTAAAAAACTGCAAACTGCATCGTATTATAGGAAGAAGGAGCAAGCAGAGAGCTGGGCAAATATGGCAGACTACCTTCCCCAGAAAACATGATTCTCCAAGAGACATGATAATTGGATGAAAAACAGAAGAATTGATTTAGTCACAGAGCAGAAAGGGAGAAACCAGATAGGAAAGAATAAAAGAGAAAGAGAAAGGGATTGAGAGCAAGAAGCGAGTACCAAAAAATGAGATATGAGATGGAAGCAATTTTATGGAACAAGATATTCATTACGCTTGTTTGGCCACAGGAAACCACAGTGACAGGAAACACAGACTGGGGTGTTATTTTGGCTGAAAACAAGGGGCCAAGTTAAAACACTCCTTAATAAGCAACACTGGAGAACCCAGCATCCCTGACCCATAGGCAGGAAGCCTCCTTTCCTCCCTAGCAATGCCTCTTCCCAGCTACTCCTCTCTTGTAAATGCTTCCTCCTTAACCAGCCACCTAGGTATCTCTGATGCTGTCCCCCAACGTCTCAGACAACTTGGACTGCTGCTTCTACTACCAACCCCCAAAGGTGCAAGCCACCTCCACCCCCTGGTTCCTATGTAAAGCTAATGCTGTCAAAGCTGTAAGTCACTTAGCTGGACAGTGTCTGCCACCCAATGACAAAGACCCAATCCAGAGACCCACCCTATACCCGGGCAACACCTCCCTAGACCCTTTCCCATCACCCCCTCCTTCACAGCAGCTGCATTTTCACATTTGGATGATTTTTTTGTTTGTTTTAATTAATATTTATCTACATCATCCAACTGTAAGATCCATGAGAACAGGGGCTATATTGGCTTTTGCTCACCTTTTCCCCCCCAGTATATATGCCATAATACAATTGTTTATGAATTAAATAAATGAATGAGAGAGACTACTTTTCCCCAGCAAGCTGAAATCCCCAGAAGGCAAAAAAAAAAAAAAAAAAAAGGCAAGCTTTATTTCAATTCTGAGTGACTAATGTAGAGTTTGATCTTAGAATCACTTTACCCATAAAAATGGCAGTATAGGCCTAGCACAGTGGCTCATGCCTATAATCCCAGCATTTTAGGAGGCCAAGGTGAGTGGGTCACTTAAGGCCAGGAGTTTGAGACCAGCCTGGCCAACACAGCAAAACCCCATCTCTACTAAAAATACAAAAATTAGCTGGGTATGGTGGGACACGCCTGTAATCCCAGCTACTCAGGAGGCTGAGGCATGAGAATTGCTTGAACCCTAGAGATAGTAGTTGGAGTGAGTCAAGATCCTACCACTGCACTCCAGTCTGGGTAAGACTCTGTCTTAAAAAAAAAAAAAAAAAAGGGAGAGAGAAAAAGAAATGGCAGCATAAACAGTGATTAGGTATTTGGTGCTATTAAACAAACCAGATACATAACAGTGCAGTAATAAATAACACTGAGCTTTCCCTGAGCATTTACCAAGTGCTAAGCACTATGTTAAACACCTTATATACACTATTCAGCAATCCTGCCGGGTAAGCATCAGTTATCACCATTTTGCAGGAGAAGTAACTGAGGCTCAGTGCTTGAATCACCTGCCCAAGGTCACCCAGATAGCTAGAGCAGAACCAGAAGTTACCAAGGCCCATCTGACTCCAAAGACCATTCTGTTCACGACTCCAGAGTGCAGCTATACGACAGCCACTACCGTAGCTGAACTCTGGAATAAGATGTTGGTTGGGGGCCTGGCACCTAACCACCGTTTACGACACTGAATCCCCAGGAAGATGCATCCTAACTCCAAACAATCAGCCAACTGCAAAATAAGCTTTTGGCACTCATCTGGTGTGTAGGTTGGGGACCACCTGCAGAGGATTATGAAGAAAAGGGAGGCTGAGGATGTGGTTTCCAGGTAACCAACCCTCCAGCATTGACTGAGCATCCACATGTGCACCCCAGCAGTAGAGAGAAGTTCCCAGGACACTGTGATGCCAAGTGCCTTCTGAGAGCAGTGTGCCAGTCTGGAGGCCTTCCTGGAGCATCACAAATTCAAAACAGAAGGAAGATGGCTACAGGCTGCTGTAGGCCCAGACACCACGAAGGCTATCTTAACAGCAGGCATAGAGGGGTCATGCGAGGATGCTGGTTTAATTAGAAGGAAGAGCAGGATGCCAAGCTCTAGCCAGGGTTCTTAAGGGAAAATGAGAATGCTGCTGATGACATTGAAGAGGTGGTAGCTGGGGCTTCAACAGCACTGGAAACAGAAACGTCTTCTGCCTAAACAAGCAGTGAGACTCTGGGCAGGTTACCACCCTGCAACTCTGAACAAAGAAGACAAAATGGTCGGTTTCCAACCCCACATGCAAAAAGCTTAGAAGTTGTTACTCTCATCTTTACAATTAAAACAAACAAAAAAAAAACAGCTGAGCAAATCGAAAAGCAGGTGGCTGCTTCAAGGGGGTGACACAGGGACTAAAAGGGATCAGGAATGTGATAGTACCTTTCCACTTGTAGTACACTCAAGCACTAGAAGGTGTCAAAACCGTATTTCTGTGGGCTCTTTCAATCCAACCTGTGATATTTAAGGACTACAGAGACAGCAGTAGTTAGTCTCAGAGAGCAGGTGCACTTACAACACAGAGGCCCCAGGGCAGGGAATCCCACACCCGGGGGAAGGGACACTCAGGGAAATAGCCACCGTCTCTATTCCCACTGGAGGTTCACTGAGAGAAAATCAGGAGAGACTAACCCTGTTCCCTTTTCTGGCAGGGCTACTGCAGAAGGAGGCCAAAGAACCATAATCATGCAGCTGGATTCCTGAAAGGCATCATCAGCTTTTTCTTGGGGGCTTTCACAGACATTTACCAAGAACATGCTGTAAAGTGGGCCCATGCCACGCACTGAGGGAGACAGCAGTGATGGAGGACATGTGAAGGCAGGAACAAGCCCTGCCTCCAAATGGGGCTCAGAGATGCCTGGGGAGCTCATTATCACAAGAGGGTGGGTAGAACCTGCAAGACTTTAAGAGAAGGAATCTTGTTGCAATTTACTGACTTAAAAATGATACAAATAATCGAGGGGCAACAAGGCTGCATTCCTCATTTTAGGGACACTGTCTCCTTGCCTTTTCCTGCTCCTAGAGGCCACCTGCATTTCTCACTCTTGGTCCCTTCCTCCATCTTCAAAGCCAGCAATGTAGCATCTTCTCTGCCTTTGCGTCGTTTGTCACATCTCCTTCTTGGATTCCAACTTTCCTGCCTCCCTCTCTCCCATATACGGACCCTTGTGATTATCCTAAATAATCCAGAAGAATCTCCCTAGCTCAAGGTCTTTAAATTAAGCATATCCTGTTTGCCATGCAAGGTGGCATAGTCGCAAATTCCAGGATAAGGATGTGGACATCTTTGGAGAGACACTGTTCTGCCTATCATGTATATGGCAGAGTCAGCCCCAGAAAGGAAAGAAAAAGGACTTAAATTTTCAGACAGAAGCTGGGATGAGATAAGGAGATGTATTTGTTTTCAGTTTTCCCAGTTCTAACCTCCCAAGCCTGCTGCCTCCTGCCATGGGTTCTTTAAGACACCACTTATTTCTGCTCCATCAAATGCCCCAGAAGATTCTTCATTGTGCCTTTGCCCAAAACCATACAACCAGAAAGTGGTGGAATGGGATTTACGCCCATTCTCTCTCACCCACAAAGCCTGTCCCCTTAACCACTAGAACTCCGGAAACATAGACAATGCAATATATGAAAGTTTAGGAGCCAAACAGATCAGCAGGCTGGAATTATGGATCAAGTCTAACAAAAACGAAGTTTAGTAAGGAGAATCTAAAGCCCCTCACCCTAAACAGGGCCTAAGAAACCAATCATTTGACTGTAGAATAGGTGTGATGTGAAAGCAAATCTTGGTTTTGGTGGTTGTTTCTGTTGTGTTTTTTTGTTGTGGTTGATGTGGTTTTCAAAAGGCGTGAGGAACACAGGTGACAAATTCACTGTGAGATGATTGGCAAACACCACGGTGACCTCTGGAAACCATAAATCCGGTTTCAACAGGGCAGGGCAGTTAACTGCAGACTCCCCATGAGCCCAGAACAACCCCACACAGCTGTCTCAGGTGTCTATCTCTTCACCCAAGCACTGTTGCTCCCGCACTCACCTCTATGCTTATCTTTGGTGCTTATCTCCGTATACATAAAGGGATGACTGTTACTGAGTAAATATGACATGGGATCCTCAACTCTCAGATTTGGAAGAAACCTCCCTTTTCAAACCTGCCTCTGAATGGACGGCTGGCCTGTTTGCCTTCCTCAGAGCCTCTGGGAACATGCAAGGCGCCTGAAGGATGAAGGGACCACCGGCCCAGCAGCCCCCCTCAGCAAAGGGAACCTGCTGATGCTGCTGTCAGCCCCCCTCCCAGCTGACATAGGCAGCCCCCTCTGCTTGAGGCTGATCAGCAAGAGTCTGGTTTAGAAAACAGCAGCCAGATTCTATTACACCCAGATCACTTCAGCAAACCTTCTCTCCACATAGTGCCTTCAAGGCACTCGAGGCTTTTTTAAGACTTTTGATTTCTGTTAGAATATTACCAGTGACTTCGTGAGATCCACAGCCCTGGGTACAACAATACAGCTCATGTGATCGCAAATGTGGCTCTGGAGGCATCTTGTTGAAAGAGCCACAGAAAGTTCCCTGTAAAACTGATGCCAACCCTGGGGGATGAAGAGACCAAGTGGCTGCCCTGTGGTGGCCAGGCAGGCACTCACACAAAAATCTACCCAACAGTGTTGCTGCCAGCCAGCTCAAGAGGGATCCAAAAAGTGTTTGATCCACTTTTTATCACTCGGTGAGGGTACGGGAAGAAATCTAGTTAGCTATGCCTAACCGCTAAATAAAATTTCTGTTGATTAATTTTTTAAAAGAAAAGAGAGAAATGAAAGAGTGGCCAGAAAGAGTGATTTCCAGATTGAGATGCTGGCCGGGCATGGTGGCTCATGCCGGTAATCCCAAAACTTTGGGAGGCCGAGGCAGATGGATCACCTAAGCCCAGGAGTTCCAGACTAGCCTGGACAACATGGCAAAACCCCGTCTCTATGCAAAATACAAAAATTTACATCAGAGTCTACATCAAAATAAAATTTTTTAAAAATACAAAAATCAGGCAGGCATGGTGGTGCGTACTTTGTAGTCTCAGCTACTCAGGAGGCTGAGCTGGGAGGATGGCTTGAGCCCAAGAGGTTGTGGCTGCAGTGAGCCATGATCGACCATGCCACTGCACTCCAGTCGCGCTCTAGAGCAATACCCTATCTCAAAAAAAAAAAAAAAAAGGAAGAAGAAGAGGAAGGCCAGGTGCAGTGGCTCACGCCCTAATCCAGCACTTTGGGAGGTTGAGGTGGGCAGATCCCTGGGTCACGAGTTCAATACCAGCCTGGCCAACATGGTGAAACCTCATCTCTACTAAAACTACAAAAATTAGCCAGGTGTGGTGGCACATACCTGTAATCCCAGCTAGTCAGGAGGCTGAGGCAGGAGAAATCCCTTGCACCCAGGAGGCACACCACTACACTCCAGCCTGGGCGACAGAGTGAGACTCTGTTTCAAAAAGAAAAAAAAAAAGAGAGTGAAATGCTAAGAGATGGCACTGGGTACAGACAGAGGGAAGCAGGGCTGGAGACACAATCAACTCCCATCACACATGAATACCAGAACCGCGGTCATGTGAAAAGGAGGTGAAATTTGGTCTGTGTGGCTCCAGAGGTTAGAACAACCAACAAAGAGTAGACGTGCCAGGGACATAGACTCCACTTCAATCGAAAGGGGGAAATGAGCTTTCTCACAGAGATGCGTCAAGATAAACCAGGCTGTTTCAGGAGACAGTGAGTTCCCCATGAGTTTGAGGAAGACAAACAGGACCTGGCTACCCATTCACAGTCAGGTCTGAAAAAGGAGTCCAGCATCAGCCAGTTCCTTGCAAATGTGAGAATCAAAGATGCCATCTCATATTTACTCAGTAAACGATCATCCCTTAACAGATATAGAGAACATCGAGATAACCACACCGAAGAGCCCAGAGGGGAGCATGGTCAGGAACAGCATTTAAGAGAAAGAGGGCACAGAGCAAACAAAGAACAAAGGGTTTCTCCAGATCTTATCTAGCGTTTTATCTGTATAGAAAAGGTCTCCCTGCGGAGTGAAGCTGCCCCCGTCTGCAGCTAGGATGAGGGTGGCCCACTAACATCCACTGCCTTTGAAACTCCAGCCTGGGCCAGAAAGAAATGAGAATCTCAGGAGTGACTTTCAGGCACATCACCAACACCCATCTGAAAATACAAACTCTCCCAACTGTGATCAGGTGGTTGCCCTCTTGGCGGAGGAAGGAATTCAACCCAAACCTATCCTAAAAGGAAACCTGGGACTGTCACACAACAGGAGGCTGTGAACATTAGCGGGGCTATGAAGGTGAGAAAATCGACAGCTAACACAGAAAATATGAGCTCTGATGGAATTTTCCAAGCAGCATTTGATGCTCTTGTTTAAAATAAGTAGCTTTTCAGGACCAGGAAAGGAGTGGAAGATGGCACGAAGGCTCTCAGTTAAGTCTTATAAGATACTAAGAAACTCCACATAGCAGCTGAGCCAAAGGGCAATGGAATCATTCACATCAGAAAAGAGAAGGAAAAAAAAATAGTGAGATCTGTGCCAGGCACAGTGGCTCACGCCTGTAATCCCAACACTTTGGGAGGCTGAAGTGTGAGGATCACCTGAGGTCAAGAGTTCGAGACCAGCCTGGCCAAAATGGTGAAACCCCACCTCTACCAAAAATACAAAAAATTAGCCCGGTGTGGTGGCAGGCGCCTGTAATCCCAGTTACCTGGGAGGCTGAAGCATGACAATTGCTTGAACCTGGGAGGTGGAGGTTGCAGTGAGCTGAGATTGCACCACTGCACTCCAGCCTGGGTGACAGAGCAAGACTCTGTCTTGAAAAAAAAAAAAGAGAAAGAAAACTAGTGGGATCTGGATAGTGCATGGCAGAAATGTCGTAACAGCTAAATTGCAAGTTCCCTGAGGACAAGGACAACCAGATCTGGTTTGGAGTCCCAGAGAGAGCACAGGTAGTATACAAGACAATGTCCAAGTGAACAAATATCAAGCCAGCAGTGAATCCAAGAGAGGCAGAACAGGGGGGGCTCTAGACAGCTGTGACGATTCTAGAGAAAATAAGCTCATCTTCTAAAAAGGAAGACTCAGAGACTGGCTCATGTTAGCAAAGCCTCTGTGTCTATGGCTGGAGCCCAATGTATGATACTCTTTAGTACTGTTTTAAGAAAACATGGCCAATATCACCATCTAACATGATACAAATTTGATAAATTTTAATAAGATCCTTCAAAAGTTTTTTTTTTTTTTAACTTGGTCTTTATGGTACAGTAACAATTATGTTCTCTAAGCTGTTACAGTTTATCTTCAGATTGTTAAATTAAAACACCAACACCACATATTTATCATCTTGTTTTCAAGCAAATCTGATTTTTCTCCACTGAATCTGATAAGACACAAACATGACAAACTTCAGTCTCTTATTAAGAACTGCATTTTACTTTTTTAGCAGAAGAGAAAACAAACTAAAGCAACACAAATGCATCCCGATTAATACAAGGTTTGAAGAGCACTCCCTAGAAGCCATGAGAAAATTCAGAAGCAGAAGCTGAGCATTTTGAAAAAGCAGTTCTCAACGAGAACTTGCCCGCCAGAAAAACATGAAGAAAACCCAGGAAATTAGCAAGGGAAAAAGAAAAGAGGATAGCTTGACTACCTCTCAGAGAAAGCAGAGGGACTCTGAGATCATGCAGCAAAAGCAGAAGGCAGCTAATGAGAAGTCGTCTATGCAGACAAGAGAAAAATGGTGACTGGCTATTTGGAAAACCTGGGTGCTACTGCCAACTGGGTGTATCATAAGCTCTAAGATCAAGACTTTGTAGAGTGGACAGTCGTTAGATATGTTTTATCTTATCCTTTAAAAACTATTTTGAACTTTACCTTTCAGTTTGACTTAGTGCAATGTTTTAAAAGCAGTCTCCAAAGAATAAAACACGACATGCATGTGGCGTATTGGTGAACATGATTTTTATTAGTTAACATTTATATATATTTTATTAGGTAATATGATCAGATAATAGGATCTCTCATATCATAAAGATTCTTTGTCATCAAAAAAAAAAAAATCTACAGTTTCAGCGATAGTTAATATAAGCCTTCTTCCGGGTTTTTAGCAGATAATATAGCCTCAGATATTGTAGGCTGAATTTATTTTTTCTCTCTCTCAATTGTTGTTACTGGATCTCCTCACACTCACTCCTCCCTCCCTGCCACACACACATGTTCACATGTTGAGACCACACAGATACAGTCAAAATGCCTACCCAGAAAGAGAGAGGTGGTGATGGGAAGGCTTCCAGAACACTCCACCATCTGCTGACGTAGCCAGCGACA
Organism: Ateles fusciceps; assembly: GCA_036589455.1. Taxonomy (NCBI): domain Eukaryota; kingdom Metazoa; phylum Chordata; class Mammalia; order Primates; family Atelidae; genus Ateles; species Ateles fusciceps. Next base: position 7,566,307 of record JAZHEH010003061.1, on the reverse strand, counting down.
CGGAGTAGAAGAGGGGGAGAGAAGACGGCAGTCGGCCGCAGGCGTCAAGCCTCATGTAGGTCAGAAGGCCAAGGGTAGGAAATGAAGCCAAAGTTCCCACCCAACGGAGCTATAAACCATCCTCCGTGTCAACTAAGGAACCAGGGTTCACTGAGGAACGATCATGAGTCAGGGACTATTTTGTGCGCTTTGCCTAGGCTCACATTTCATCTTCTTAACGACCTTGTAAAATGAGAGAACTGAAGGATAAGGACTTGAAGTAATTTGATGGTGAAGCTGACAGAGGACAGCCCTGGGACCGTGACAGAGTCTGTCTCATTCCACAGTCCTCTCTGGCTTCCTTTCCTAGGCCAGGCTGCCTCCAGCATCGTCCTCACGCTGCAAACGACCGTCCCAAGTAAGACGGGATTCCGCTTCCTTGAAGTGGTGAGTTCTCACGGGTCAGGACCTCACACCGTCTCGGCTAAAGTACCTTCTGGGCTAATGGCTTGTGCCTTTAATCTTCCAGAACAGAAGGATCATTGCCGCCTGTCAGGCTCGGAAAGGACGAGGTCCTCACAGGAGGCATCAGATGGAGATGCTCTGCAGGGAACTTCCGCTTCCTAATTCCCTTCCCGCTTGACTTTTCAAAGCAAGCGGTGGTTTTACTGGACTTTTTTCTCTACTTTTTTCTTGTAGGAACACTCCCTGGTTAGACTCAACTTAGAACCTCTCCTATTCTTATTTTAGTAGGTTCAAAACGTCTACAAGCCTTAACAGTCTCAGGCCCACTCGGCTCTTCCTAAGACTCCTGACTTACATGGTACGTGGCATCAGAGTCAACTCCATACGCTCTCGGGACCTGCAAGCATCCGACCTTCTCCCTCTGCCTCTCACACCACATCAGTTAGTGGTTGCTTCCTGCTGACCCTGCCTCCAGAACCCTCTCAGCCATACTTCTCCATCCCCACACCGTGGCCCTCATGAGAGCTATATGCATATCTCACTTCGATTGCAACCATGGCCTTCTAAGTTGTCCCTGAGCCTTCAGGCTTGTTTTCTTCCAACCCACTCTCCCCCATGGCCACTGTGATCTTTTCAGATTTGTACTTCAGCCTAACAGTTACGCAGTGGTTTCTTTCTTCTTTTGCTTTCAGGATGAAAACACAAGCTCCTCGGCATGGAATTCAAGACCAAGCCCCCGGATGTCTCCAGCCCCATGCACCTGCCCTGCCCAGGCTCTGCACCTACTCCCAGGTCTCCAAATGCAGGGAGCCCCTCTGCTTCCTGAGCTTGCCAGCCCGCTTTCCTCAGGTCTTACCTTCCTGACTCTCCCTGGACCAGATTTCAGAACTTTTGTTCCCTTAGCGCTCACACACTCACTCACTCACACACACACACACCCCTAGCACTGGCCTCAGCACAACCATAGACTGAGATTCTGCCTTATCAACCTGCCCAATGCAGATGGCGAGCTCCTGGAAGGCAGAACTTCGGCCTTAATCTCTGCAGTGGTTATTTCCTAATATCCTCAATTAATGCACACATGCCTGAGGGTAGGAAGTCAAAAGGCATTTGTGTGTGTGTGTGTGTGTGTGTGTGTGTGTGTGTGTGTGTTATTGGACCTCTTCACACTCACTCCTCCCTCCCTGCCACACACACATGTACACATGTTGAGACCACACAGACACAGTCAAAATGCCTGCCCAGAAAGAGAGGGGTGGTGATGGGAAAGCTTCTAGAACACTCCACCATCTGCTGACTGTGTCGCCCAGGCTAGAGTGCAGTGGTGCAATTTTGGCTTACTACAACCTCTGCCTCCCAAGTTCAAGCGAATCTCCTACCTTAGCCTCCCTAGTAGCTGAGATTACAGGTGCATGTCACCGTGCCCAGCTAATTTTTTTTGTATTTTTAGTAGATACTAGGTTTTGCCATGTTGGCCAAGCTGATCTCAAACTCCTGACCTCAAGGGATCCACAGCGCCTCAGCCTTTCAAATTGCTTGGATTACAGGTGTGAAACACCACATCTGGCCTAAAGGCAACTTCAAGAGCGTAGCTCTTTATAAAGAGGGAGTCTACGAAACTCTATGCTGCTTGATAGAAAAGGACACTAATGAGCTGGGTGCGGTGTGCATGCCTGTAGTCCCAGCTACTCGGGAGGCTGAGTCGGGAGGACTGCTTGAGGCCAGGAGTCTAAGACCAGCCTGGACAACACAGGGAGACCTCATCTCTAAAAAACTAAACTAAAATTAAATTACATTATGTTATTCCAGAAGAGTACACTAATATCCAGAGGTTTGGCTCTGGGAAAACTGTCCAAACTTTGCTTTGGGGCTTAAAAGCAACATTTTTTACTAACTGATTATCCGATTCCAAAAGGCTCACCCAGGCAGCGTACATGTGTGGAATGATTCGTCTCTGAGTGAGGCGTTCAAGATAAGGATTTCTATCCAAGGAAGTGACTTCCGCGTATGAATGTGTGTGTCTGGGGCCCGAGAAACCTAACTCCGTTTTCCCTTGACCAAAATAAACATAACGGTTTGCTCTGCTTTCCGCTGCTTATGGCAAATGACTTCGTAGGATAGACTATTTTCTTCCTGAGTATCCCACTTTCTCCAAGATTTCAGCAGGATACAGATATTTAGTCAGGTCACTTAACCCCTAACTCCATTGTACCCTCTCACTTCCACGTATTTTGAAAATACCAAAGAGAATAATTTTTTCTGCCGGGCACAGTGGCTCATGCCTGTAAACCCAGCACTTTGGGAGGCTGAGGTGCGTGGATCACCTGAGGTCAGGAGTTCAAGACCAGTCCGGCCAACATCGTGAAACCCCGTCTCTACCAAAAATACAAAAATTAGCCAGGCGTGGTGGTTAGCGCTTGTAATCCCAGCTACTCAGGAGGCGGAGGGAGGAGAATTGCTTGAATCCAGGAGGCAGAGGTTGCAGTGAGCCAAGATCATGCCACTGCACTCCAGCCTGGGCAACAAGAGCGAAACTCCATCTCAAAAAAAAAAAAAAAAAAAATTGAGAATTGAGAATAATTTTTCCTAATACTTTAAGATATGGAACAAATTGTCAAGCCCCACCACCCTGCCTTTTTTCTGAGACAGGGTCTCACTCTGTCACCCAGACCGAGGTAGTGTGGTAGCACAATCACAGTTCACTGCAGCCTCAATTTCCCAAGGTCAAGAGATACTCCTGCCTCAGCATCCCAAGTAGCCGGGACCACAAGCGTGCACACCACTCCTGGCTCTTTTTAAGTTTTTTTGTTGTTGTTGAGATAGGGTGTTGCTTTGTTGCCCAGGCTGGTCTCAAACTCCTGGTCTCAAGCAATCCTCCCCTCTCATCCTCCCAAAGTGCTGGAATTACAGGCATGAGCCACTGTGCCTGGCAAAACACCCTATTTTTTCACAATTATTTCTTTAAATGGTTTCTTGAGTGGTTAAAAGTAACTCACAAAACAGAACGGATGAGGAGTCTTTTTTCTCACCATATTTACTTAAAAACAAAGAAAGGAAAAAGTGTCCAAACATCAGGTTGCTGTAAGTGATAGCAAATCAGGCAAAGCCTCTTGTAAATGCTAAAACTTTGCTCTGACCGCCTTAACGGAAGGCCTTGAAATTCTTCATGTATATAGAAAGCCATTCAGGCAACCCACCTCCTAACAGTGGGGCAAGTGACAGGACTTCTGTCTGCAATAATCAGATGATCTAACAGTTACCAATTCTATCCCCATCAGAGGGAAACCAAGGCTCAGAAAGGTCAAGTGATTGCCTGCCCAAAGTTACACAGCAAGCAAGTAGCAGAGTTGGAGCTGCAGGGGTCTTGCGGCTCCAGGGACACCCGGCCCATTTAATCCCCCCAATTCCACATGAACTTCATTCCTGAGTCCCTTCTAGACATGATTAAAAGGAATTTACCCATGTTAGCCTAATGACTGTTCAAAAGCAGGCTGCCCCTCTTGAGTTCCTCCTAAGATTTATTCCATGACCTCTTTACTTGGAAGAAATTTGGTGTTCTCTGAGCCTTCTTAGCATGCACAAAAGCTGAAGTGACCAAGAGAAGTCAAACCTGGGCCTTTTATAAAGATTGCCTGAGGGCTCTCTAGGAACCCACAGCCAAGTAGCTGCAGAATAACTACAGGAAGCTGCTCCTAAGGGCATTTTTATTTGAAAACGCACCCTTTGCAAAAACATTCGCTACAAGGACCCCTATTTTTCAGTAAGCACCTTCAACATGTCATCATAGCTTTTCATAGAAACTTGGTTTCAGAAAACCTGTGACAGGCTCACTGGATTTATTAGAACTGCATTCTTCACTTGGAAATATCTTACACGCTATAAAACATTTTAAAAACCCTCAATGTTCATAAATCCATGAAGATACTATTCTGCTTTCTTCACCAGCAGGTAGATGCAAATTGAAAGAGGGGAAAAAAGTGATTTGCCCTGCTCTTTCACGAGGTCCAAAGCTGGGCCCTTCCAAGCTCAGCAGGGAGAAGCAAGCGAGAGAAATAAGCTACTTTCCTGGAAATACTGCCGGGCTTCCAGGTCCCTGGTTTCCGGGCTTGGTTAGTAAGAACGAGCACACAGGCAGCCCTGAGAAAGGGCTGAGAAGGAGGAACCATTTCCAGCAGTTGCACTGGAAGTAGACGGGAAGTCGAGTCTGACACCGACCACTAGCCCAGGGCACTACCTGGGCAGCAAACTCTTGACTCTGGGCATCAGCCAGTGCTATAGGAGGCCCCTTTCTTCTATGGAAGACTTGGAGGGGGTCCAGGGAGGTCACTGGGCTCTGGGGCTGTGCATCTGTCTTCTAAAAGGCAGGGGCAACCCCCAGATCCAGGGAAGAAGGTAGCCCTGGGGACAGAGCAGGGGTGCCTCTCTAGATACAGCCATTAAAGCCCACTGGACATTCCCTCGGGATGTTTCTTTCCTTCTGCACAACGTTACCTCCATCTATTTAGATTGAGTATTTTCCAACCTGCCTCCAGCCAGCCAGATGTTGCCTTTCAAAGAGAACATATTTTTCTAATTATTTCCAGGAGAAACAAATACTCTTTAGCCACTGAGGCTTACCATGGAATTCACTTTTCCTCACAAAGGGTTGCGGGTAGCCTCTGCCCATTGCTCTCAGTGGGCACATAAGGGGGCAGATTCCAAATCCCTACAGTCAATGAATCCCCTTTTGAAATAAACTCCTTGGCATCAGTAAAGAGTTACTTGGCTTCCCAGGTTTTACATTCCGTTTTCTGGGTTTGGGAGGTGGTTTTTAACCTCAAATTTCTTTGTACAGTGCTTTACTGCTGTTGCAGTGGGGGAGGGAAGCATTCGAAACACTCTCCCATGCTGGTAAAAACAGTATCATTTTCTTAGCGGCAGAGTCTCAGCCCAAATGCTTCCAGGAAACCAGCATGTTTGTCCTGGGCCCCAAAGAGGGGCATTTCAACCTGGCTGACAAACCTCAGCATGAGTCAGGGGTGGGTTGGTCTGGCCAAGACCACCGTGGAGGCTGCCACTGAGAAGACAGACCCCTTCATCAATAGCTGGCAATCAAGAGTCCTTGAAAGACTTCCCTGACATCAAGTCCTGGCAGGCACTGTGGAAAGTACAGCCTCCAAATGATAGCAAAGGATTCAACGGTGGCCTTTTCTGACATCATCTGAACCACCGCCTCCAATTTCTCTAGGAGATTCAGAAAAGTGTCCAGCCTTTATTTGAAATAATGCCTGCATGCAGTTAGAATCTCCAGTGTCTTCTGCCTACTGCCTTGTCAAGATATTTGAACCTGTAGCCCTAAATCCCTGCACAGAGGGCTGGGAAATATCTTCCTAGGGATGAGATGGCAAAAAACAAAAAGGCCCCATCAGTAACTTAATCTAAGGCAGAAAAGGGCAGCTGAAGCCTTTGAACTCTTTAACTCAATCCCATTGGGTACCTCACTCGTCAAACACCAAGCACCTACTATGTGCAAATCACTGCACCTTCACGATGGTGTTGGAGACACACTGTGAAACCAACAGAGAGCAGGGGTATCCATTGGGTTAGGTTCTGCAGCATACAACGGAAAAAACCCAAAATAATTTTGGCTTAACCACTAAGACAGAAGTGTGCAGGCAAGCAGTCCAGGGCTGGTATCATAGCTCTGTGGTCATTAGGGATTCAGGCTCCTTTCTTTACGGCCTACTTACTTAGAGCTTGGTGTGCTAGTCCATTTTGCATTGCTGTAAAGGAATACCTGAGGCTGGCTAATTTATAAAGAAAAGGTTTATCCGGCTCACATTTCTGCAGGCTGTACATGCATAGCACCAGCATCTACTCAGCTGCTAGTAAGGCTTCAGGAAGCTTGTACTTATGGCAGAAGGTGAAGAGGGAGCAGGCACACCACATGGCAAGAGAAGGAGCAAGACAGATGCCAGGCTCTTTTAAGCAGCCAGCTCTCACATGAACTCACAGAACAAGAGCTCACTTTCCACAGGGGAGGGCACCAAGCCATTCATGAGGGATCTGCTCCCATGACCCACACGCCTTCCACCAGGCCCCACCTCCAACTGGGGGGATGACAATTCAACATGAGATTCACAGGGACAACACATCCAACTCATATCACATGGCTTCCTCACGTGAGGAACTCATATGGTGAGGTAACTGATATCATGGCTACCTCACCATCAAAGATATCCTTACACATTGCCCACAGAACTCATTCCCTGGAACCTTTCCACAAGCCCCACATATAACACCTCACATTCTACTTACTAGAGCTTAACTCACTAGCCCATGAATGACAGGAGAGGAGGCTGAGAAATACTGTCTTTTGGCTTGGCACACTGTACACCCTCCAAAAAAAATCAAGCTTTTGGTTACTGAGGAAGAAGGGGAGAAAGAGGCACTGGATATGAAATTAGCAGTCTTTTTTTTTTATTCTGTACTTTATCACTGAAATATGTTGTCCTACCCATCCCACCCCACAATAAAAATCTCACCCAGGCCCCCCATTTCTTTCCCTCATCCCCTCTTGCACCACACCATCCCGGAACAAGTGCTCCAGGATTCCCTTCCCACTGGCCATTTCGGAGTGTGTCCATTGGGTAGCAGTGTGGAAACCACCAGGGCCTTTGTGGAGAAAATGGAGGGGGTTGATGGAGTCCCAGGAGGGGCTTATTTGAGGGCCGTGGCCACTTGCTCATAGGCGAGCTCAATTTCCTCATCATCTGGACAGGTGGAGGCGAATTCTTCCCATGCACAGGCATTGCTCAAGTACCGATGCACTCCCCGGAATGCCTCAGGGATGGTGAATCCCCAGTATTTCTTACACACCGCCTGTACTATGTGTAGCTTTGGCAACAGGTTGCAGTCAGCCAAGGTGAGCTCATTGCCATCCAGAAACTTCCTCTGAGAGATGCCTTCATCTTCAACACTGGTTTCATCCACTTCTTCTGGGAGCGGGGATGTTAAGTAATTGTCTAAAACCTTCAGGGCTTTCAGGAGTCCCTTCTCCAGATTATCATTGAGTGTTGGGTTTGAATTCTTGATGTAGGCAGAAAATTTGGCAAATATGTCCAGCCCAGCTGTGTTGGACTCAGGGTTCAGAGCTGCCAGCTTGGGGTACCTGGGAGGGCATAGCACTGCCTCCAGAAATTCCTCAATCTCATTGGTGTCTGCATGCACTTCAGTGCCATACAGCAGGAATGGGAGCTGCCCTCCTGGGCACAGCTTCTGCACTGTCTCGGTTCGCCTCTTGGTGTCAACTGTGGTAACGTTGAAGGTGACTCCCTTGAGCCACAGGACCATGAACAGTCTCTGGGAGAAGGGGCAGTTCCCAGTCTTGGCCCCATCACTGCCAGCCTTCACGAACAATTCGACCGGCGGTTGTTCTTCAGCCATGGTTGCGTCCGGGACCAGGAAGTGGCCGTCGCTGGGGGAACTGGGAGGGGCTCGAAATTAGCAGTCTTTTCCACAGAATGCATAATAAGCGAATTTGAGAATGAGCCAATTTAGAGTGCTACTAAGTTCAGAAGAATTGGTAGTAGAAAAAAGGATAGGTATTAAAGGATGAAGGTTCAGATGAAATTATTCTTCAGGGACAACAAAACACTTCATCAAGTAGAAGGCATTTTGAACAATTTTCCGGAACCATCCACCTTTGAATTGAACATACTTTATGAAACATTCAAGCTGGTAAGGAAATGTCTTAGGTATTCCAGAACTGGGGTGCCAGGAGAATCACTTGGGTTGGGAACTTTTAAAAACTTCAAATCTCTGAGGCCCATTCTTGGAAATTCTGATGGGCTTGGAGTTGAGGCCTAAAACTCTGCTTTTAAAAAAGAAAAAAGCAGCTGGGCATGGTGACTCAATGTATACACCATCCAATCCTACTTCCAGGAATTAACCCTGAACAGAAGAATTATACAAACACCTCCGAGAGTACAAATGCTTATATAATAGAGGTATTTGTAATAGTCCAAATATCCTTAATAAAGGATTGGCTAAATTATAATATATCTATACCAAGGAGCACCAGGAAGCTATTTAAAACAACAAGCAACAAAAATCTACATACACAGACATAGAAAGTATCCAAATATATTGTTAAAAATACAAAAATCGACACCAAAATAACATGGTTATAGAGTAACCCCATCTCTGTAAAATAACATAAAGTTACCGAAAAAGTTTTTTAAAAAATCAAATCCTTAAAGAGTAGTTATGACTAGAGATGATAAAACAGGGTACTTTCCATTTAAATAACACATTTTTGTAATGCTTCCATTTTCACTGCAAACATGCATTTCTTTTTTTTTTTTTTTTTTTTTGAGACGGAGTCTCGCTCTGTTGCCCAGGCTGGAGTACAGTGGTGCAATCCTGGCTCACTGCGACCTCCACCTCCTAGGTTCAAGCAATTCTCCTGCCTCAGCCTCCCAAGTAGCTGGGATTACAGGCAGGCGCCAACACGGCCAGGTAATTTTTTGTATTTTTAGTAGAGACAGGGTTTCACCATGTTGGCCAGGCTGGTCTTGAAGTCCCAACTTCAGATGATCCTCTCACCTTGGCCTCCCAAAATGCTGAGATTTCAGGCATGAGCCACCATGCCCAGCACAAACACGTATTATTTTTATAATAAGAAAGGAACTAAGTAAATAGAAGCTCAAATGGGCTTTGAGCATCCAAAGCTTCGTATGCTGTGAAGTTCACCATTTTCTTTTTAGGCAACAAGCTGTCTCAAGCACAGCACCCAGTATAAAACACAGTTCAAACCCTAGCTTCCTTCACACAGAGCCTCACAGATGGAAGTTACAATTCTTAGCCCAAGGCCAAGCAGAAGCAACAAAACAAAAGCATGAGCTGCTAACAGGCATCAGTTACAGAAAGTGACAGAAGAACCACAAAAAGCAGTCATAAGAATGCGAAGAGGCTGGGTGCAGTGGCTCACGCCTGTAATCCTAACACTTTGGGAGGCCAAGACGGGCCTGAGGTCAGGAGTTCTAGACTAGCCTGGCCAACATAGCCAAACACCCCCCATCTCTACAAACAAAAAATTTAAAGTTTAGCTAGGCATGATGATGCATACCTCTAGTCCCAACTACTGGAGAGGCTGAGGCAGGAGGATCGCTTGAGCCCAGGAGTTTGAAGCTGCAGTGAGCTACGATTGTGCCACTGCACTCCAGCTTTGGTGACTGAGTAAGAGCCCATTTCAAAAAAAAAAAAAAAAAAAAAGGTGTTAGAAACACAGCAGTTTCTACAGCTATTTAGTATAGGATCAAGGAGGCTTACACACCTAGAGCCTCTAAGGATATCTCCAAGTAATAAATAATAATAATAAGAATGAAAATAGTGAGTTTTATTTAGAGTCTAAGTTTTCATAGAGATGGGGTCTCCCCATGTTGCCCAGCTGGTGTCAAACTCCTGAGCTCAAGCAATCTTCCAGCCTCAGTTTTGGAGGCTCCCCTCCCAAAGTGCTAGGATTACAGGCAGAAGCCACTGTACCCAGCCTGCAGTCCTCAATGGACAGATTCCATATTCCGCTCTGAAGACACAACTCAGAGATCTTGACTCACTGTCATGAAGATGTAAAATCAGAACTGTACTACTGCCCATTTCTTGTGTCTGTCTTGTGTTGGTTTTTTTTTTTTCCTATTTTCTCCATACAGAATTTTTATTAGCCAAAAAAAAGAAAAAAAAAACCTATATATGTCCTGGGTCTTCAGGTGATTAAGCATGGCTTCACAAACAGGATTCTACCTTTCAAAAAATGATCAACCAAAACCGTGACCAATAATACAAAGCATTCAAATCCAGACTACAACTAGGATTTGGGAATTAAACTCAATCCTGAAGAAGTAGAGACTGGAATCATGGTTATTAGATGCTAGGAAAGGTAGGGGAGGGGGGAGGATAGAAAGAAGCTGGTGAACAGATACAAAGTTACAGCTAGATAGGAGAAGTAAGTCATTAATTTATTGTGCACTTTCACAGAGCTAGAAGACAAGATGTCAAATGTTTACAACGCAAAGGACTGACAAATGTTTGAGGTGATGGATACACTAATTACCCTGATTGGACCATCACACATTGTATACATGTACCAAAATATCACTTTGTTATCCCACAAGTATGCACAATTACGTGCTAACTAAAAATAAAAGGAAAGAAGAATCTGTGAGAGCAAAAATAAAATGTAAAGGGCCTGGATTTTCAAAATAATAAATGTTTTTAAAATATTCATGGTTAAACAACAAAAGCACGGATTTAATGCACTTGGAGGACACTTAGGGGCAAGTTTTTGCTAAAAATCCGAGGCCTCTGAACCAAATGCTAAAGTACTGTATTCTCTATTGAAAATGCTGTTCCCACATGCTAATCTTCAAGTGGGTTAAAACAATAGTGGTATGTGTACCTTTCCAACAACCTGCTGGTTTGAGAAAACTCAATTTACACCATGACACCAGCCTGGTTTTCCAACATGCTCAGTTATTATGTTTGCAAGCCTAGTTTTTCAAACAACATGTTGCCACAAGGGTCCCACTTTCCCACGGTGCCAGTGTCTATTTTTCTGGGAGCCGGAGCGCACAGCCCTTCCCAGCAGTGCAGGACCAGGTGCATGGCAGGCACACAATAAGGGCTCGCTTCCTTTGCCCTTTCCCTCTTCCTCCAAATAGAATAGGAAAATGGCGATATGATCCAAACCTCTAATGCCACCACCTCTTTCTTCCTGGGCATCCATTCATCATTTTCCTGTTTCATTACATGGCCATCCAAAATCCCCATTAGCAGTACCTTGCTTGCAGGAAACAACCCCAATTTGTATTCCAAAAATGAAAAAGGAAAGAAAAGCATGCAATATATATATATATATATATATATATGTAAGTAAAAGCAGAGGGGAAAGAGGAAATACACCCAAATATTAACATGTTTATCTTCATGGTAGAACTGAAAAGTTTTTAATTTTCATCTTATACTTTTCTGTATTTTCCAAATGCTTTACAATAAGCATCTATTCTTTTTGATCATTACAAACAATTAAAAATGAAAAAAGATTGAAATTTAAATGGTACAAGGTGTTCTACTTCATATTCTACTCCTATATTCTAATAATAAAATAGTAATGAAGACAATCTAATCAAGAAAAAAGGCTCATGACATGTCAAAGGACACAGGGATAACATAAAATAATCTATACCCCACAATTAAAACTATGGGGAAAAAAATTAAATAATAAAATTATTATGGGAGGTTTTTCTCCACTTTCTGGTTTCTGTAAAGTGATTCTATTACTTTTATAATTTAAAAATTAGTTTATGGGGCTGGGCACGGTGACTCATACCTGTAATCTCAGCACTTTGGGAGGCTGAGGCTGGCAGATCACCTGAGGTCGTGAGTTCGAGATCAGCCTAACCAATATGGAGAAACTCCATATCTATTAAAAATATAAAAAATTAGCCAGGGTGTCATGGCACATGCCTGTAATCCCTGTTACTCAGGAGGCTGAGGCAGGAGAATCTCTTGAACCTGGGAGGCGAAGGTTGCGGTGAGCCGAGACTGAGTCATTGCACTCCAGCCTGGGCAACAACAGCAAAACTCTATCTCAAAAAAACAAAATTAGCTTATGCAGCGTTATAAAAGTTAATTTATAAAATGTACATCAAAAATAAATATGACATCTTAAAAACCCCGTCTTAGTAATTCACAAGAAGAGATACTGAGAGAGTTAGGATCAAGAGCCTTCTAGTTCCGGAGTCAGGAATGCCATTTTCTCCAGCACCGCCACTCCGCCAGATGGAGGCGGCCTCCACAAAGGCCTGCGGGTCCCCTGTGGGTCACGGGCTGACGGTGAGGAGATCCGTTTTGACTGCTTCATGGCAACACTGGCTCTCTGCTTCAAGGCCAGCAATGGTTTACAAATGCCTCGGACTCCAGGGCTCTCTGAGCTTGGCCTACCATCACCTGTTCACTTCCTCCCTGTGGCTACACGGACTTCTGATCCATTCCTCTTCACCTGCCTATATTTTCATCCCCCCTAGTCTCAGGTTAAATGTCACCTTCTCAAAGAAGTCATGTCCCAGAAGACTGACTTCTTCTGCAAGACTTTAGTGAACTGTGCCCTGACCCCACAGATTGAAGTAGACTGTCGCAGTGTTCCAACAGTGCCCTATGCATAGATTCTGTGTTGGACTATGATTATGTGATTTTGAGTCTTTCCCCTTCCACTGGACTACAAACTCCTGGAGGGCAGAAATCAAGTTATAGTCACTGTGACATATCAGCACAACAGAGAGAGCACTGTAATTGTTAAAATTATTATCACCAGGTTAAGTCCATAGGCTATAGAGTCAGAATCCATACCAAGTTTGATACAATGCAATCTACTACACACCCACCAAAATGATCAGAATGATGGTGACAGGCAATACCAACTGCTGACATGAGAGCCAGTGGAACCCTCTGCTAGGTGGGAGTGTAGAACACGGTTTCACAGTATAGAACACAGCTCCATCCGTATTAAGACACAGAAGTGCTGACCTAGAAATACACTCAAAGAACCACATACGTATACAAAGCATGCAAGAATGAACACAATTAGGCCAGGCACAGTGGCTCAGGCTTGTAATCCCAGCACTTTGGGAGTTCAAGAGAGGCAGATCACTTGAGGTCAGGAGTTCAAAACCAGCCCGGCCAACGTGGTGAAACCCCATCTCTCCTAAAAATAAAAAATTAGCCAGGCATGGTGGCATGTACCAGTAGCCCCAGCTAATTGGGAGGCTGAGGCAGAAGAATCGCCTGAACCCAGGGAGGTAGAAGTTGCAGTGAGCTGAGATCGTGCCACTGAACTCCAGCCTGGGCAACAGAGGAGACTTTCTCAAAAAAAAAAAAAAAAAAAGAATGTAGCACAATTAATAACAGCCAAGAACTAAAAACAACCAAAGTCCATCAGTAGAGAAGAGAGATCAATATTGAGGTATATTTGTACATTGAACTATACAATAAGAAATGTAGCAATATATTTAGAAATGAGGAAAAACAAATTATTGTTACACGCAAATTCATGTATTTCACATGACTGGATGAATTTCACAAACACACTACTAAGTGAAAAAAGCCAAATATAAAGAGTACATACTCCATGCATATGATTCTCTTTTTATGACATTCAAGAACAGTCAAAACTTATCTATGGTGATAGAAATAGAATATTAGGCAACTTTGTTGAAAGATAACTAGGAGAAAGCACAAGAACACTTCCAGAAGATTCTGTGCATTATAATTTATAAACTTTTTACTTAAAAAAAATTTTTTTGGGCCGGGCGTGGTGGCTCACGCCTGTAATCCAAGCACTTTGGAGGCCAAGGCGGGCGGATCACCTGAGGTCGGGAGTTCAAGGCCAGCCTGACCAACATGGTGAGACCCCGTCTTTAAAAAATAAAAATAAAAATAAAATAAATAAATAAATAAATAAATATTTTTTGAGATGGAGTTTCACTCTTGTCGCCCAGGCTGGAGTGCAATGGCGTGATCTGGGCTCACCGCAACGTTCGCCTCCTGGGTTAAAGCAATTCTCCTGTCTCAGCCTTCAGAGCAGGTGGGATTACAGGCATGCACCACCACGCCCGGCTAACTTTGTATTTTTATGAGAGACAGCATTTCTCCATGTTGGTCTGGCTGGTCTCGAACTGCCAATCTCAGGTGATCTACACGCCCCGGCCTCCCAGAGTGCTGGGATTACAGGCGTGAGCCACCGAGCCCGGCCTTAAAGATTTTTTTTAACTTGGTTTGTACCATACCTCTAACCACGTACCAGCTGCATGGTCTTGGGCACATGTCTTAACCTCTCTAAGTTTCAGTTTCTACATTTGAAAATGAGGATAAAAACAAAACCATCACCTACTTCATGGGAATGCGATGAGAATTAAATTAGGCAATACACATAGAGTACTTAACATAGTGCACGGCACATGGTAGAGCCCAATATACAACAGCAACAGCAGCAGCAGCAAAGTTCTACTGATGTCTTACTTGGTGCCAGGCACTGCTCTCAGTTTTAAGTCCTTAATCACTGTGCAATACATCTTGCCCAGTTCCTGTTCTTATCAACCAGTCAAGGCCAGACGCAAAGGCTGTGACCTGGGCATTCAGTAGTCATCTGTGCATAACCCGAATCACAGCATTCATTTCAAGAAGGGTGAATCACTGGTTATGCTGCTGCCGAGGTTTCAAAGAAAAGAAACTGGCAAGAGTCACACATTGGGATTGTTTAGCTTCTGAAAGCATTAGCTGCTTTTTGCAGGAATAGGAAGATTTTATTCTGGTGAAATCACTCATGTTGAACGGAGGACTCATTTGGGAAATGAAGGAACTCATCTTTCTTCCTAAGGAAACAAAAGAGACATCTAACTCTGTTAAAAGTTGTTCATGTTGACTAGCTAAATTTACTATCTTTCAAAGCAGTTCAGATTTATAACTAAAATAACTGGTTTTGGGGTTTGGTTTTTTTGGTTGTTTTTTTTTTGTTTTTGTTTTTTGTTTTTTTGACACGGACTCTCACTCTGTCACCCAGGCTGGAATGCAGTAGCGCGATCTCGGCTCAGCACAACCTCCACCTCCCAGGTTCAAACGATTTTCCTGCCTCAGCCTCCCAAGTAGCTGGGAACACAGGCGCCCACCACCACGCCCAGCTAATTTTTGTATTTTTAGTAGAGACAGTGTTTCACCATGTTGGCCAGGCTGGTCTCGAACCCCTGACCTCAAGTGATCCACCCACCTCGGCCTCCCAAGTACTGGGATTAGAGACATGAGCCACCACGCTCAGCCAAATAATTGTTAAAGTACGTGCTTACTGTATAAAGTAACTAAAAATGTTGGTCAGGAAGCAAGGGGGCTCAGATCGTATAAAATCATCTCCAGCCACACCACCCTAATGCACCTGACTGTGGACACTAAGCAGGGTCAGAACTAGTTAGTATTTGGATGGGAGATTACCATAGGTCATTTGTAACACTGATGCAATAGTCTCCAATTTATAAGATTAACCTGTACATTTGAGAATGGCTCAAATCTCATGAACTGTGGCTTCAAATAAGGAATAGCAAACTGCCTGGTTTTGAACCTGCCCCCACCATTTACTAGTTATGTCACCTTGGGCAAGTTACTAAATCTCTCTGTATCTAAGTTTCCTCGGTAAAATATAATCAATAGAATCAAATGAGTTAATACATGTTAATACTTAGAACAGTGTCAAGCACTGTTGAGTGACAGAGAAGAATGATACTAAGTATCATTAATTATTATTATACTTTCTGATGTAGATGCAGAATTCAGGTAAAATTATACAACTTTGCCACAAAATTTCCAGATATAATATAGACTATCTGAAAACCAGAGGAGGATATATACTAAGATCATGTCAAGTGAGCGTGACATTTGGTCTTTGTAGTTATGCACACACATAAACACATGTACTTTCTCTCTCTCTCTCTCTGTTTTCTTTTTTTTTTTTCTCTCTCAAGAAACTCAGGTCAACTCTGGAACATAACGTGCCAATGATATCAGGTTCTTTAGACCCCAAAATGATCCCAAAAAAGATGTGTAATATTACTTTTCTTCCAAATATTTCTAAGAACCCATTAAACACACACATGCATATATACACACACATGCTGAAAAGGTCCACTTGTTTTTTGTATTTCAAAAGCACACTGGAATCATTCCACTGCACATTTGAGGAGCAAAGTACATGGTGTTCAAACACGGACTCTTTGCCCTATAGCAGAGGAGGCCTACTAAGCTTTTACATTTTCCTCCAGTTGTGAACACTGAAAGCTTTTCATTTTGTTCCAGAGGAAATGATCTTACCATTGCTCAACGCTATTGTCATTGTCTGAGTAGCATGGGTATCCGGTGGCCACTGCAGAAGGCCCAAATGCTAAAACCCAAGAGCATAAAGTTAAAAGTAATTCAATAGAAATGTCAGTTACAACATTTTCTTTTGATTTATAACAATCAAACTTAGAACCCTGGAGCAAGGGAATTATAAAGAATATACACAACATAAGGGTGGCACTCTACCTTCCCTCCTTCCACCCTTGCCAATAAAAAGGCTTTCAATACCCATTTTATTTTTTTTATGTGGAAGAGAAATATACTTGAAAATACTGCCACATTTAATACTTTCATCTATCCAACAGGCATGTTCACACTTTTCTACTAATATTGGTCAATCAGATTGAAAATCCCTATCTCATAACTGTTATCTGTGGTTTATTGCTGTCATCAAAGTGACATGATTAAGATAACAATTTTTTTATGTACTAATCCAAGATATTAAAGAACTTTGTTTTGCTTTAGAAAATAAACAAATAACTGTTGAGCCAGGCGCGGTGGCTCACGCCTGTAATCCCAGCACTTGGAAAGGCTAAGATGGGTGGTCACCTGAGGTCAGGAGTTCGAAATCAGCCTGGCCAATATAGTGAAACCCCGTCTCTACTAAAAATACAACAAATTAGCTGTACATGGTGATGGGGGCCTGTAATCTCAGCTACTATGGAGGCTGAGGCAGGAGAACCGCTTGAACCTGGGAGGTGGAGGTTGCGGTGAGCCAAGATCGTGCCATTGCACTCCAGCCTGGGCAATAAGAATGAAACTCTGTCTCAAAAAACTAAAAAATAAAATAACTGTTCATTCTACACTTAATAGACTTTAAACATCTACACTCCATGGAAACCACACACTATAAACACAACTAACATGAGATAGTGGTTTTGCCTTTGCTCTACCCCTGAGTTGTAAAAACCTTATACAGCTTTATTATCCAGAACCTGGGACAGCAGGCTTCAGTAGGAGATGGATGATGAACAGAAAGTCTCATACTCACACTGATTCCTTAGCAATGAATTAGATTCTGGGAGCTCAAGGAAAAAGTAGGAAATAGCAGCCGTATTTCTTTGCAAGACATATTTCCAGCAGATTGTACACTCCTGCTGACGTGAGCTGCTTGGTTGGGTTTCCACACCTCATAAAGTTGCGTTAGGTCGTGACCTAAACATTCATTCATTCTTCAACTGTGTATTTGTCTCTACTAGGTAGAAGACACTGTACCAGGTACCAAAAGAGATTTAAAAATGACCTTATTTCACTCCTGGACTTCTTCCCTTCCCCCGTCCTCCCTCTAGGCCCACCACGCACAGCTAAACGCACTCCTGTCCTCTCACAACCACATCTCAGATACGCCCCTGTTAGGGCCTTGATTTCCTCTCTTTAATTTCTCCCACCCCGACTAAGAAAAACACCTATCACTTTCTTTTGTATTATAAAGGTAATACATACAGTGATATTTACAAAATGCAAACAGCCAAGAAGGGCATGAAATAAAAAAGAAAATTTCACAAAATGAAAAACAAAACCACACCACCAACCCCACGGCCCAGAAATAACCGTATTTCTTGGTTCCAGAAATTTATATTCACAATAAAAAATTAAGACCTTTTTTCTACCATCT